>OY755064.1:15787023-17067765 GCA_963576755.1 Noctua janthina | reverse complement strand
GCGTGTTTCAATAAAGTACCTCATCATCATCATCTGCCTAGCCTTTTCCCGACTATATTGGGGTCGGCTTCCAGTCTAACCGGATGCAGCTGAATACCAGTATTTTACATAGAGTGAATGCCTAGCTGACCTCCACAACCCAGTTAGTACTGGGTAAGACTGGTTGTCAGACTTTTGTGGCCACTGAGTACCTAACAACTGTCAAAGATCTACAAATGACACCCGGGACCAACGACTTAACGTGCAATCATCTCAATAAAGTACCTATTGTTGTTATTTTACAAGATCTCTTTAATATATTAAAAGTGGATCGAGCCAAGGTTTTTCGGGTAGTAAATGAGCGTAATTGGCAGTAAAAAAACCTGTATTTTTTTGTTGTTAATCTACTTAGTTCAAGTCTAACTATAATCGTCACGCGATCCAGTTTTTTGAGATCGTTTTGTATTGTCCTTGTCAAGAGTTGAAGTGACGATTGTGACGAATCAAGTTTCAATAACGGCTTGACTTTGTTGTTGTTATTATGATCCTTGCTTGAATGTTGTGGAAAAGAAAGTTTTATTTATTAAACATTCTTCAGTTTCTCTCATAAAGATTCTTTAACTTTCGCTTTATTAAAGGCCAATAGGGTTTTTATTATTTTTGTTTCTATTCTTTGTTCTACGTCTTAGATGTTTGTCTTCATTTCTTTCTTCTTTGTTCTGTAATACCAGTCTAATAATTACGTAACTGTCCCACTTCTGGGCAAAGGCCTCTTCATTGATCACCATGCCATACCATAACTTCAGGTTTACTCAAGATAATTTCCTTCCCCGACGGAACTGATTTCCAAGATAACCTTAGAAAGTCTCTCTTCTGACTAATTTTAAAATCATTCTTCATAGGTTCCTTGTTTAACCTCCTCCCCGCTTCTAAATCTCTTCCTCCAATAATTTATGTCTTCAAATCACAGACAAACACACATATCATCAGCTAACACATAGGTTCTGTTCAATTTGCATACGGATTACCATCAGTTAATGATAACAGAGATACGGAGGAAACATAGTGGTAATCACTCAATTTACTTCGTCATTATTTGGTGTCGAGTGACTGGCTGCTTTCAGTTCCGTTTTATTTTTAATTATTTACGTTTTAGTTCTGGTTTTATTAAATACTTGTTCGAAAATGGTGAGTTTCTTTTGTTTTTATTAAAGTTTTTTTTCAAGTTTATTTTTCATTAGCTCAAGGAAAATGTTGAAGTTAGTTCTGACGTTACCTTACGTTAACCTGTTCAGTGCTACAAGGACTTTTTGGCGATAGAATGACGTTGTTTGCTATTGGCAACCAATTGTGAAATTGTTTTGTGAAATATGTTGAGAGAAACAGTAGATTTTGTTCACGAGCCAAAATATCCTCATATAGCAAAATTAGGTTTATGTGTTATTATTTCTGCAAATTGTTAATAATTATTTAATTTAGTATTGACGTATTCTTCTATTTGCTAGTCATCTTACATAATTTCTAACGATAAAATGACGGTGTTGTATGCAATTTACTAGACGAAATGTTACTGGCTACGACGTCCAATGATGGTGTGTAATATTACACGACTGCCCAAAAAAAGCAGTTTATCTGTTTGTTTACATATTTATGATATAGTGTCTTGCACGATGGCTTGACGAGCCACCGTCTGTTTTCTTTTCACAATTTTGTAATGAAAACTCACAAGACGAAAACCATTCACCTACATAAATCAAAGTAGGTAAGTACTTCACGATACGAAGAAAATCATTAACATGCGGTTACTTAGCTTAAGCAAACAGTTAAATGATCCCAAGATCAAGCGTGATTGCTCTCACGCTGATTGTCTACGTGATAAGCTTTAACAAAGTTGTGAGTAGGTACTTTGTTTTGTAAAGATTTTATTTTAAATGTAGTCATCATCATCTGCCAAGCCTTTTCTTTACGAGCCCATGAGCCTTTTACGTTTCTAAATATTGTGAAAGAAGAAATAACAAACCATGTTAGTTACACATTGTTATTTTTTTTTCAGCTCGGTTGTATAGATTAGCCTTTTGGCTTGTCTGATAAGAGTGTTTTTGCTGGCCTTGCCGAGAAATATCTTGAAAACGGTAATGCTACCTCAAATCAAGGCAGTTGTTTATAAGATTAACTTTAACTCCGCAGTCGGATACTTTACTTTATTTTGTTTATATGCCACAATAAAAGTATGAATGATGATGTCATGACGCATTCTTGTCATTTTTCTCGAGACAACACAAATACACTGAAATGAAAATGATAACATAATTAGTGGTTCTGAGTTTCAAAGAATAACATACATAGAGATAATATACTGGTGTCCACGAATTTGTTTTCAAACATCCAAATGATTGTGTGTTTTTGGAATAACACTAAAAATTCAGTTAGCTACAACTTTAAAAAAATACGACTATTTCCATAGTATCTACTGAGTCATTCTGAAATCATCTTTATCAACCTTTCAGAAGGTTTATATTCGTTTGTGGAAATAATTTGAATAGAGTTTAAGAAAATAAGTTTACATAACAGAAGTTGGATTGTTATATAATATCATGCATTTAAGACACGTGTCAGCTATAATGATTAGTAAACCACACTTTAATATAATAATCATTATAACACAATGAAATTCACGACTAAATTAATGGCTTAGACAAAATGACTTCCTATCATAACGATGTTGGGAATGTCAATAATGTATTGGAATTACATTAGCCATCGCTATATTAGTCAAGTTGAAATCTCTTTCAACAAGATTGACATTAGCTTGTCGCTTCACATCAGACGAGTTGCGAGTGCGACCACACGCAAGCATATTTACTGTTAAATAATGCTTTTCAACACTAATATTATAAAGAGGTAGTTTGTAAGTTTCTATGTAGGGGGTGAGCTTTGGAACTACTGATCTGATTCCGAAAATTCTTTCAGTAACGGAAAACTACATTAGCTCTGAATCTCATAGGCTATATGTTAAGTATTACCGTGGGATAATTTGCTACCATAACGCAGGTGAAGCCGCTTTACTGGCAGATAGCTGATGTTGTAAGGAGTAACTTAGGCTACTTTTATGTTAGAACAAGATTAGAGTTTCGTGCAAAGAAAATGAAAATCTCTGAAATTGTTAACAAAATTCAATCGAAATAAAGAAGGAATATTTTATAATAATTTAACGCGGACGTAGGTCGCGGGGCACAGCTATTCGTAAATATATCCAATGCTGTTTTGACTTTTCCATCAATGTGACAACTTATCAGGATAATTTGTCACTAATTAAGTCTTTGAAAAAATACGAAACACTTTGTAAAGTTTACCATTTGTCTAGGCCGCTTGTTTAAAAAATGTAGTATTTTATTCAGCTAAGCGTAACCATTATTTGGGCCTCATATGACTTTCGAATTTACTCATCATCATGTTAAATTATGGCATTCATTGTGAATGACAGATGACCTGTCACAAAACAGCAGTTGAACAAATTCAGCAGTTGAAACGTTAATGGTCAAATCAATTAACGGTTCAAAAGACCACACTAAGTGTCCAGTCCAAGGCGGCGCAGCATGCCAAAAAAAAAAAATATTTGTTAATTATGTCAAACTTAGTAGGTACTTACATTTATTTTAGTTCTTTGTTTTCCTGCCTGCACAGATAAGTTGGTAAAAGTGTACAGTGCTGCATGGGTTTTTGGCAGTTGAATAACATTGACAGGAAGGGTTCTGCAGATAAACATTTCAGAATTTGTCCGTGGAATATGTAGCGAAAAAACAAAATGCCGCCGTTAGTTCCGTTAAAGGCGACGCCGACGCGTCAAAAGATTAATGTACAGCTGAATTATATTAACGGGGTTTAAATCTCCTAATTATACCTCCCATGCCTACCACACCATGACACGTACTTCCCCCATGTCAAACTTCCGCGAGATGATAAGACACTGATAACATAAAACTAGATATAAACGTGAGAACAATGGACTACTAATACTTTAAGTTACGCACATGTCTGAATAAATAGGATTATTGTATAGTTAGAAATACCTCCGAGTTGGGTTCACACTTTTTTGCTGTTGCTATGTCGCTAATGCGGGTGTTTTCAGTAGCTTTAGAGGACACCAAAATGAATGCCTGTTTTAAACTAAATGCTACTCGTATACCAACAGTGAAATAATACTAAAGCACAAAATTTAGATAAGATCACGCCTGTAATCTCCAAAGGGTTGGGCAGACGTGTAACCTTATAGAACACCCACATTTCGCCAGTTATGTTTAAAGTCCCATTTAATATGGGGCGAGCATATCAACCGGGCACAACTACTACTGAGAACTATTACTGCTACTGAGAAATTCCTGATGGAAAAAACCCAAATCCCAATAACACTTTTCCCGACCTGGGAATGGAATCAAGCTCAGCAGTCGTGTTTGCAACCACTAGACCAACTATTAGATGTCGCTTAGTTTACGTGAACACGGGCATAAACTCTTTACTCTCAAGACGAAAGTCTATGACCAGTGTGTGTTGCCAGTGATTGCCTACGGGACTGAAACGTAGTCGCTCACAATGGGCCTCATCAGAAGGCTTAAAGTCACCCAAAGGGCAATGGAGAGGGTTATGCTCGGAGTATCCTTACGTGATCAAATCAGAAATGAGGACATCCGCAAGAGAATCAAGTTCACCGACGTAGCCCGAAGAATAGCTAAACTTAAGTGGCAGCGGGCAGGGCACGTTGCTCGCAGTTGGAAGGCCTCCCACTAGGTGGACCGATGACCTGATGAAGGTTGCAGGGATCCGCTGGATGCGAATCGCACGGGACCGGTCAATGTGGTGACAGTTGGGGGAGGACTATGTCCAGCAGTGGACGTCTTTCGGCTGAAATGATGATGATGGGCATAATCTAGGAACCTCGGTAGTAAGTAGTAAATAGTTTTTTTTCCCTTATATTTTCTCATTGTCCCATTTGACCAAAGCTCGGGCTGGCGAGTAAGTGGTCACAAGTTCGACCCCCACGAGAGGCACTATTGCCTGTGTAGCAGTAACAAGGACATAAGAAGGGGAATACTTTAAGCAAATTTTACAGCAAACTCCCATAACATCGCATATTTATTTATTTGGTGCACCAACAGCAGTACATACTAAAAAATAATAGGATAAAAAAATATAAAAGTTGACGTATCTATGCCTACTGCCTACAGGTATACGCAGCATTGACCATAGTAACAACAACATAACTCTTAAAACATATAATGTAAGGAAAAGAGTTAAAAAGCGGGGGCTTTTTAACTCTTTCAGGGGTGAAGGTATTTCCACGTGTAGCATTATGCTTATAGTACGACCACTTTAAGTGTGCAGTTCAAGGTAGCATTAATTGATATGAAAATTTGCATCGTTGTGTGTTTTCCGGCCTGCACAGATAAGTTGGTTGCAGTGTAGAACCAATATTATTACAGTGACATCAAAATCGTGCGAGAGTGTCACAACTGGGTTCAGTAAAAAGAATTGTCACGTCACTAATCTGTCACTCCATACGTACCTGCCACCTCCGTGATCCGTCACGCTCGACACACCGTGATTAGTTCGTTACTGGCCAGCTTGTTAGGCAACGGTCCTACCGTTGGCGAGTAGCGAGAAGTGATTAGAGCTAGCAACTAGAAACGATACGTGAACTAAGTCTAAACTAACGACGTGATATTAACATTAGATAACATCCCGCATGTAATCCCAGAAGGGTTAGGCAGAGGTGTACCTAATAGTACACCCGAATTTCGCCAGTTATGCTTAAATCCCATGTCATAAGGGGTGAGTCTTTTGCCATCAACAGGGCGCAAATCCAGACTGTGTGGCTGCTACTGAGAAATTCCTAATGGAAAACCACAATAACAATTGCCCGACCCGGGAATAGAACCCAGGACCTCATGCACCACCTGCTATGATCCTTACGTAATCCTTTCGCCTCGTCCACGTTCTTAAAGCGGTGTACAGCCAGTGATCAACTTTATTAATATAATTATGTAGTTTTAACTGACACGGGACCTGCATCTAATATACGTTTCAAGAGCGAGAAAATCATCGATGGGTAGTAGCTTCCTCGTCGGCTGTGGGACAGGGCCTTACTGAAGCCGCTTCATTGCCATGTCGTCCCCGTGGCATTGATCTGATGCGGTGAATTTCAATCAAATACTGATTTGTTGGACACGGTTGATTGATCAAAATTGTAGTTTACATAACGAGATGACTGATGACGAAGGTACTGCGAATTTCAGTTGACCATATTTTTGTTTTGTTTCACTTGCATTGTATAACCTTTCAACCCGTATTCGTTTGATTGTTTATTTTAGTCAAACAATTATTCATCATCTGCCTAGCCTTTTCCCAACTATATTGGGGTCGGCTTCCAGTCTAACCGGATGCAGCTGAATACCAGTATTTTACATGGAGCGACTGCCTATCTGACCTCCACAACCCAGTTAGTACTGGGTAATACGATACCCCTTGGTAAGACTGGTTGTCAGACTTTTTTGGCCACTGACTGCCTAACGACTGTCAAAGATCTACAAATGACAGCCGGGACCAACGGCTTAACGTGCTTTCCGAGGCACGGAGGAAACTCGGTATGTAATGGGCGGTCACCCATCCACAGACCAACCTAGGCAAGCACGGCTTAACCTAAAGATCGACCCGAGCGGCTGTTATTATTTAGCCACGAGCTCCTCAAACAATTATTATCACTAACAAAGTCTTTGCTAAGTTATAACTTGTAGTATTATTATTATTATTTTTTTTTTTCATTCCCTTTATTTTGTTAATTTATAATTTAACTTCTTTTAACTTCTTTTAGATTAATCTGGAACAATGTCTATTTTATGTATTTTGAATTGGGCGTTGATAGCTGCGCCACAGTATTTTACTTTTGTAGCTATCTTCGTTTTTCCTGTGTAACCTGTATAACTTAAGTTGTTCCAAATAAACTTTTATTATTTATTTATTATAACTTTTAATTAATTGATTAGTGTTACATGAATTATCCGCTTAAAAAGATGAGAATTTTGACAATGAGTTCCTCACAATAAAATGCATCAGTAGGGCTTTTCGACTTCTAGAAATTATCGTTAGAACTGCTAAATGGGATGATATTCCATTCACATAATCCCAAGCCCGTGCTGATCTTTGACTCTGAAGATCTCACCTAGTGTGCTATACTATAGATTGCATTCACATAGTTTGCAAACGTTGCTAAACAACTCAAATACCTCAATCGACACACGAATGTTTTCTATTATGACACAGGCAGTCGACAATATCTCAGACTACGTCACGGTCAAGGGCGAGCCGCACAATGTCATGACGTCACGATCGTGGCTAATGCATTAGGAGCGTATTGTGTACGTCTAGTTTATATTAGAGTAATGGCACGGAACGGTTTAATCCGTATATCCGGATTGTATCGGTTAATTAATGAACTATGATCGAATCTACAGTTATACATACATCGTTTATATACAGGAAGGGCATACTAACACTGATTACGCTAGTGATACCCTTTAATAAGTCGAGTGCGTAGTACTCTCAACTTGGGTGACTTAATGGCCAAATGACGTAATGCACGGATAAACGATTTTGTCACCTTTTACGGATCACACCTGATAATTACAGATGTCTTTTGGTAGATGGAAACTAAAGATTATGGTTAATATAGTCCCTTTCTTACATTCCTTTGTGAAATGTTTTATTTTATAAATGTTATTTGTATAGTAGAATAACGTATGTTCTATTATATTCTTGCTAGTTAGACATGTTTAACAGGAGACATGAATTTTCCAATCATAATGACGAAAATTATGTTTGTGGAACAACAGAGCAGTTAGATAGGTAACTTTGTATTACAAATATTTTCCATTCAGGCTCATCCTTGAGAAAGAAAAATAACTCAAGTAGAATATTTTAGAAGTGATAATTACAAGAAACAAATTACTTAACGCGACACTTTGGTACAATAGACACTTTGGTGATTTACAATGTAAATAGCTCAAGCATTACTGCAGACAAAAGAGTGACATACTTATCCATATCTACAGTTCATTCTAATCTATACAAATACATAGAATTGAAGTGTCTGTTTGTATTTACGGTTTTTGTGACAAAAAAACATTTACAAAAAATATATATCTGTGTGTTTGTCCCGGCTAATCGGCTTACAGTTACCGACATTTTTTTTTGACAGGACTTTTACTGGCAGACAGCTGATGTTATCAGAAGTAACCGCTAAAGTAACTCTGTCCGTCTAGTACTTTTTCACACCTTAACAGCTGAACGGATAAAATATATATTAAATGATTATTTAAAAGTTTTTTATTATAATAATGGTTAAAACGCAAACTACCTTCAAACTGATTTATGTTTGTCATTGCCCTTTGACTCACATTTAGCCCATTGCATGGGTTAGAATATAGGATTATTTTTATACCGGTAAAACGTTCTGCGCAAAATCACGGGCCAAAGCTAGTTTTCTACATATTTTCTTATTTGCATTGATAAACAACCTCCACAAGAATGTGCCACAAAACATCTTAATATTTTGCAACAAAAATGTTGGTCGTGACAGCTGAAATGAAACTGAACTTTGCAATGACAGTTTATTTTTATTTCGTCTACAATATATCATCAGTTTACCTGGTAAAATGAGGAAAAACTTGCTGTTTCTTTGACTCTGCCACGTGAATATAGTTATACCTACCTAGATCGTAAAATTCTGTTACATCAATATCTTTTTTGCCATCAACCGGGCACAAATCCAGACTCCGTTGCTGCTACTGAGATATTCCTGATGGAAAAACCCAATAACACTGCCCCGCCTGGGAATCTAACCCAGGACCTCATACGCAACGGTTGCGATTACGACCACTATTGGTATAGTACACAAGGTATCGAAGAGTCAGTCAAGTTGCTGAATTAATGACGAAAACAGATGTTGGTGATCTTGGCTTTTCTAGATTCTAGACCACTAGTTTTTCTTGATATGTACCTATAAATGGAATCTTTGCGGTTCACTTTTGCAAATAAAACTTCAACTATGCACCCATGTAATAGTTAACGATAGGTATATAAAATGCTCGTATGAGCAATTAATGCAATTCATGCATTTTCTGTTTTTTTTCATAATGGGACTTCTCCGTAAGACGCCATTAATTTGCACTTCATTCATGGTTCTTTAAAGACATACAAATCTAAATTAGTTTTGATTTGTTTCGCTAAGAAACATTTTCGTAATTTATTCATTATTCATCTACATACTTACTCACGAGTGTTTTGTTAGTTATCTACCTACCTAATTTGCAAAACTCAGGTAACATAATTAGGTAAATAAAATTATACTGGTTTGGTATTACACGTAACATTTATTGATCTTCTATAACGAGAAAAGGCATTGTCTTTATAGGAGCCCACATTATCATTTTGATAAGAAGTCATGATGCTTCTTCATTTCTAATTAAACAAAAAGGATTTAGGAAAGATCATTCAATAAATATGGCAATTTATGATTTTCTTAATGTTATCATAGCTAACATGAATGAAAGAGTCCCAATATCAGCAATATACATGGATATGACCAAGGCATTTGACTTGGTCAACCACGATATACTGCTGAGCAAATTAAATGCGTACGGGATAAGGGGAAATGTTTTATCACTAATAAATTCTTACTTAAAAAATAGAACACAATGTACAGAAATAAGTCGAATTTGTAAATTAAATAAAACTGTTATAAAATACATATCTAAAGAACGAAAAATATCTTATGGAGTGCCCCAAGGCAGTGTGCTAGGGCCTTTATTATTTCTTATATATATAAATGACTTTCCCCAGAATATACCCTATCCTATGACATTGTTTGCCGACGACAGTACTATCATTGTTAAACTTGACAAAAATAATAAACACTTTGAAGCTGACATAATCAATGCATTACAACAAGCCGTTAACTGGTTAGAACATAACAACTTAATTATAAATTTAAAGAAAACAAAAATTATGAATTTTCGTCAAAGAGTAGGTAATTCGGAACTAAATGTAAGCTTTAATAATGAAGTTATTGAAGAAGTTGCGAATACAAAATTTTTAGGTTTAACAATCGACAACCAACTTAATTGGAAACAACATACTTCAATATTAATTAAAAAGATTAGTAAGTTTGCTTTTGCTTTGTATAAACTAAAGAAAGTAGTCAATCAAGCAGCTGCAGTCACTGCATACTATGGATATGTCGATTCTATACTACGCTACGGAGTCATGTTTTGGGGTAACTCCTGCAATAAGGACATGGTGTTCAAATCGCAAAAAAGATGCATTCGAGCTATTACCGGTCTAAAAATAACTGATAGCTGCAAACCTTATTTTATATTGTTAAAAATAATGACTTTACCTTGCTTGTACATATTTGAGACTGCTTTATTTGTTAAAAAGAACATGCATCTATTCAGAAAAGCATCTGAACAACGCTATAAAATGATTAGACGAGAATATAGACATGAATTATGCGTTCGACCATCAAAGACCGCCTTGATGCACAAAAGTATACTTTGCATGGCCCCAAAAATATTCAATAAATTACCAAATGGAATTAAGGACTTAAATATTATTCAATTTAAAAACAAATTAAGACATCTATTATTGGAAAAATGTTATTATACTATTGACGAATTCCTTAATGATAAATTGTAATTGTAAATTGACATTGATATTTATTTAATTTTGACATTGTACTATTATCTTTATTTCATTCATTATTTATAAGTATACTCAATTGTTAATGTTTTGCTTGCTTTTTTCTGTTTTAAGTTATGTTGTGTTTTGTTGCAATTATTTTATTTTAAAATGTTGATTATTCTTCTTTTTTATAATAATGACCAATAATGTAAAAGAGTGTACACCTTTAAGGTAGATTTTTGAGGAACTAATTATTTATTATTAAGATCTCATGTAAAATGTACCAAAAATCACACCAATAAATAAATTTGAATTTGAATTTTGAAAAATTTGAATTTGAATTTGAATTTTTAATTATCTTGCCACTTTAAAATAACCACCTCATTTCTGATGTTTTGTTTCTGTCATCTCAAATCGTATCTCTTCTTTCCAGATGGGCTGTAGTCGGATATTCAACGCTTTACGTCGCTGCAAGCAGCTGGAAGACGGTGATACGGCAACCCAGCTGGACCGATGCCTCGGCCTCGTCGACCTGACGGCTCTGGGGGTCGGCAGTACCTTGGGTCTGGGGGTCTACGTGCTGGCGGGGGCGGTCGCTAAGTCCGTCGCCGGTCCTGCTGTTTGTATCAGCTTTTTGGTTGCTGCTATTGCGTCTGCTTTTGCTGGTAAGTTTATCTAGTACCTTTTATTCTGAAGTGGGAGGACCACTTCAGGATAAAAGCCTCGTTAAACCACCCTATTCATCCAGAGTAGGGAAAAGACTAAACACTTTATTTTCAATTATTAGTCCAGGTTTCCTTACAAAGTTTTTTTCAAGTATGTCAATGATGTCCAACGATAAATTAGAACGTACATAGGAATTGAAAAGTCAGCTACTTACTCGCCCGGATTTAAATCCACCACCGCATGAGAAGCGAGGCCACCAGGACCTATTAATGCAACCCGGCTCTTTCGATGAGAAAGAGCTCGTCTAAGCATCTCAGCCCTGCTCTGTCGGTACCTGGCATTCAATAGTGTACAAAATTGAGATGCCATTATAATATCTATATATCGGCCTCCCCTTTCTCCTGTCTTTACTTTGTACTTAATGCGCAAATCTCAATTGCGTTTTATCCTTAAACAAAACAATCACAACGAGCCGTGATGTAAGCGGCCGCGACTTGCGCAGATGTAGGTTCGAACCAGGCTCTTTCATCATCATCATTATCATTTCAGCCCGGAATCACCCACTGTTGGGTATCGGCCTCCCCTTACTCCTGTCTTTACTTTTTGCAAATTATTCCATCACCACTGCGCTCATAACGGTGAAGGAAAACATCTTAAGTAAACCTCATTTTCTAGGTTCTAAATCCGGAAAATGTGCCATCCCCCTACTGGGCCCACAGGGTGGATTACGGCCCACTCTCCCTCAAATAATATTATATGCTGATTTTTATGAAACCACAACATTGTTACGCTCGCAAATTACATCTTTTATCAATTTAAATTCCCCAAATACTCATGAATAGAAGCACGGACACATGAATGCGTTATTACTTATTTCTCAACGGCTATTAAAATCATTATAAACTCGTAATTTGTCATGCGCAAGAGTGAACGGCCTGTGAACGGACCCTTCACAAGGTTGTTTCATTGTATCTCTGATTGGCTAAACATATACGAACATGGTCGAATATTATGTGACGTGTTAATATTTGGAGGAAATCATTTGCTTCCTCATAGCTGGCATTTTAAAAACAATTTAGTTTGTTGGGACCGGTATCTTGGGTTTGTTTAGGATAATAACTAGCTTAAGCCCGCGGCTTCGCCCGCGTGTAGTTCAATAATTGTCACATGGGATGGTACTACCTGGATAAAACGTATCTTATATGTTAATCCGGCTTATTAACTATCTGTGTGCCAAATTTCATCCAAATCCGATCTGTATTTTTGCGTGAAAGAAAATGTAATGTGTAATGTGTGTGTAATCCCATGTGTAACCCATTAAAAAAAAATTAATTACAAAAATTACATTACACAATGTAATTTTTGTGAGAATGGATGGGTGGAACATCCACCCATCCATTCTCACAAAGCGCATTTTGTATAAAGGTAGTAAAATTTAAAGGCACGTTTACAATCGTGCCCCGTTGCTTGCAGAACATGGTTATCTAGGACTCTTAATATACACACCTAGTTCCTCGCCAATCCGTCTGTTATGGCAATTTATACTACCTACCTATATCTACTATGTCCATTAGTACCTAAACGTTTACCTAGCTGAAGATCATAAGATGTTTGTTCTATGATAAGCATTGATAGCAACAAAGAGTCCACATAAACCCTTTGATAAGACACTAGACATTAATCTTGAAGACAATCCTAATGATTTGCATCAATGGAAAGGTATTGAGATACTGAAGAAGTATTGAGTACTATGTAAGTAGGTACATAGTAATAGTAAAGTGCTCGATAATATTTCTCGATCATAAATATCTGAAGCGCCAAGAAACAATGAAGGATTCAACAACATTTTTCTTACTATGCTATGAGTCACGTAGTTAAGCAATAAGCACTTATGATGCTATATATAGATGAAGACGGGTATTCCGTGTTAGAAAAACTTGGACTGTAAAAACGTGTCTTAAGATTCGGTTAAAAAAAGTTGGATGAAACATGTCTACCTACCGTTTTTTTTATTTGCAATTAGAATATCTAGAATCTAGATGATGAAATAGTCGTCAAACAAGTAGGATTTCAATTCTACCCAGACACTGAAACAATCTGAACTTCTTAAGGAATCGCAATAGTGGATTTATAGTTAGTTTAACTAACTAACATTACTAAGTCACAATATAATCTTTGTTTTAACCATCAAAACCATATTGTAAATCAGTTTATACTTTCATTTGCCCCGCTCACTTCACTTTTCTCTAAGCTCTTACAATTTACATCGACAGTATGTTAATCCTTCTCCCCAAACTTTCAGGTCTCTGTTATGCCGAATTCGCTTCCCGCGTACCCAAAGCCGGATCAGCGTATGTCTACAGCTACGTGAGCGTCGGCGAGTTCATCGCCTTCACCATCGGCTGGAACCTCATCCTGGAGTACGTCATCGGCACGGCCAGCGTGGCCAAAGGCATGGCCTTGTACATCGATAGCCTGTGCAACAACTCCATGGCCCGGGCTATGACGGAGGCTGCTCCTATCAATATTGGTTTCATGGCTGACTATCCAGATTTCTTCGCGTTTGCGCTGGTCTTGCTTATCACTGGTGAGTGTGTTTTTTGAAATTTTATTATAGTACCTACTCATAGATGAAGGATTACCTTACTTTCCTATTCATCTTATCCTAACTATAAAAGGTAGTAAGGATGGTTTTAGTGCGACCATTTATTGATCTACCTGAAAACTTTACGTCCAGCTGTTTTAGGGCTGTCTGTGAATAAAATTGAAGGTTTTTGTATGAAAGAACTATCAAAACATCTTCAGACAAAATTCATAAGCCCTTACATTACATTAGATATATTTTTAAACACCAGCCTAGAAGATACCATCGTTTCTAAGTATGCTCACTATGCCATATCATTATTATTCCAGTTCTCCTGGGCATCGGTGTCAAAGAGTCGACGAAGCTCAACAACGTGTTCACGGCTCTGAACCTCGTCACTGTCATGATTGTTGTTATCGCTGGAGCCGTCAAAAGTGAGTGCACCCTTCTATCTGCTTTTTACAGTTATGCTAGTAGTTTCTCCTCTTCATTCTCCACAGGAATCTGCGCTTTGGAATGTACAATTGTGCATTTACCATTAACTTTCCTACTGACGGACTCCTTGACCCCGCGTCCTAAACAGAGCGATCGGTGGCTTCGTTCTTTGTTTGGAAAAAAGGAAGACACATTGCTATAGAACGCGTAAATGGTTTAAAATTCAAAACTCATTTAAACTACTGCAATCATCTAATGATGATGAGGACATATGATCATCAAGAACGATGCACCATGTTTGAGGAATATCCAAGTTCAACATGTAAGTGTGTAAGGATTGACAAATTCACACAAATTGCAAGCAACTGTTTTTATTATTTTGGCCTTTAAATTATTGCTTTGTTCCGTGCATTGTTTTGGTTTAAGTTTGATTGTATTGTGTCGTGTACTTAAAAGCAGAGGGCACACTGCTTGTAAGTACACTTCAAAAATTCAGCTGCATCCGGTTAGACTGGAAACCGACTTAAACATAGTAAGGAAAAGGCTAGGCAGATGATGGCCCTACTTAAATTTTTATTCACACGTTCCTTGTTAGCAGCAGGTACGGTCTGGGCACATCTATGCTAACATTTTGACGTTTACAGCGTCATTATATCGTAGCATTAAGGTTGCTTTTCGTAGTTTACGTGAGCCGTTAACCGTACAACAGTAATTTGATCTTCGTAAACGGGACATCCACGAGCGACCATTAGCCGATTCCTGTCTAGATCCAGGTCTTAACTATCCGCTATTTATAACGTCTCCCACGGAGGAGGGGCAATTGATAAATATGGAACACTAAGCTGTCTGTGACACTAACAAATAGTTCGTAATGGTTAATAGTACTACCGGGCGGAACACTAAGAAGGAAATTATGATGATAACTTTCGCAACTAATTCAGTGGTCTCAAAATCAAGATCGACTCAAGAGAAACTTTGCAATTTTGTAGTGAAAACCATCTTCTGCGTGACCTTGTACGAACAATGTAAGGATCGGCTTTCAGTCTAGCCGAATGTAGATCCAGTTGCAGCTCCCGAATCCAGTTGTGAACTTGGAGCGACTGCTTGTTACAACCCATTTAGTGGGTATATCCATAACCCTTGGTGTTACTGATTGTCCGACTTTTGGGCTTCTACCAGTAAAGATAGACAAAGATCTTCGAATTATAGGTAGGACCTACAGCTTAACGTGTTTTCCGAGATAGCTAGTAGTAGTAAGTACCTAATGGATGGATTCCAGAGCATCCACGGACTGCCCTCAGCAAGAATTATTTAACCTTTCGCGGTTGTTATTAGCTCTTCATACAAATTAAGGGCAGAGAAAATATTACAAACATTAGAATTTATCTAGAATAAGAACGGCGATACAACACTATATGTTAATAACAATGAGTTAATAACAGTGATTTACGATAGGGAATAGCAGCTTGTAAAACAATACACGTTAACCACTCCAGTTGAGCTCAATTAAATTCTTCGGTACTTTGTATCCAACTCAAGTTTTCTTTGACTAGATAAAGGCGAAGAGAGGGATTAGTTGTACAATTATATGCGATTAGACTTATAGTTATGGGTGGTAATAATTATCTAGACAGTTACTATGGCGGCTGAAGATGGTTCCTAGGCTTCTTTTTAGTTTTTCATATTCATACTTAGAATCGTGATGTTTGTTACTCGATATCTTACATTTTAGGACCCAATTTAATGCGCAGTGCTACGGTATAATCTTGATACTGACAACTGGGTTCATCCCAGTTCCGACTTCCCTTTTGATTGTGCCAGACGCATTGACGCAATCACAAAGACACTAGGGATATTGGCACGAGGGAACTGGAAATTATGGATTTTCTTACTGCTCCGCCGTTCTTTCTTTTTATTTTTTTTTGTTTTTATTTTTTTTTTTTTTTCATTCCCTTTATTTTGTTAATTTATAATTTAACTTCTTTTAACTTCTTTTAGATTAATCTGGAACAATGTCTATACTATGTATTTTGAATTGGGCGTTGATAGCTGCGCCACAGTATTTTACTTTTGTAGCTATCTTCGTTTTTCCTGTGTAACCTGTATAACTAAAGTTTTTTTTCTGATTAATTTCGTTCGCGAGATCCAAGAATCTTTTCTCTTGGAGTCGTCGATCGTAATTGCCTGTAAAAACTGTTGATTCTGGAGTTGCAGTGGTTGGTAGTAGTGAGGCGGACTTGTCCGTATGTCCCGATCTCAAATAAAGTTATCATGATTAAAAAAGGAACAAGTACAAATTCTACAATAACTGGTAATCGTCTGCAACCAAGTTGGGATCCCTCTTTTTCGATATTCTTTTATTTGCTAACTGCCTAGATTGGTGCTCTGTGTCAACTATACAATATTGCTAATATAGTGCGCTCGTTAATGAGAAGCTCAAACAGGCTTTCGCTACATACCTTAGCAGAGTTGCTAGATACTTTCACTGAAAGTACATTCTTGCAGCAAATGCAAGTTTGTAGGAATTCTGCTCACAGAAAAGATCTCGTCTTGTGTTTTGAATTCAATCAAGCTACCACATACAATTTTACAGTCGGTCCACGAACATTTATCACGCCCGTTTTTCACGAATGGTCAGGCAGAGGTGATAGTACCTACCTAGTTTAAATCTGATGTAATAAGGGGTAAGCCACCGTAAATTTCTGATGAGAAACACAACAGCACTTAGCCCGAATTGGGAATCCAACACAGGACCTCATGCCCATAAGTTACGCATGTCACAACTGGACCAAACAGACCATCACACGTAAAAAAACTTTTATACTCCTTATTAATCTTATTCTTCTTCTTCCTCAGGTAACCCAGCCAACTGGAGAATAGCGATCGAAGACGTGCCAGAGGAATACAAAAGCCAGGCAGGAGCCGGTGGCTTCGCACCCTGGGGAGTAGCAGGGATCATGGCTGGCGCAGCCAAGTGCTTCTTCGGCTTCGTCGGGTTCGACTGCGTGGCCACTACTGGCGAGGAAGCCAAGAACCCCAAGAGAGACATCCCTCTGTCCATTGTGTTGTCTTTGGTGATCATCTTCGTGTCTTACTTCAGTATTGCGACGGTTTTGACGATGATGCTGCCGTATTATTTGCAGGTTAGTAGATAATGAGGTTTTCACTTTTAAAAAAAATGTCACGTAGTCTAGCTGTGCCAGTCAGTCCAGGCGCTATATGCAAGAATGAAGGTACGCCCGGTACACCCTGGACAGTCAGTCCCAGAGGTTACTTACCTTTTAAAACTGCTAGTCTTTTAACCACGACACATCCAATGAGTGGTCAGTTCTAGGGCTAAGAAGTAGCAGGTATACTGTTAGTACGGCTAAAAATAACTCCAAGCTGAGAAAGAAGGCTGAACTTTGAAAACAACAATATCTTAAAGTTTCATTTAAAAGTTGTAGAGCTTATTGAGTCTTCTACTTCTATAAAACACTCTAAAACATCTACAAAACTTACATCTCCTTTCCCAGGATGCCGACGCACCATTCCCCCACGTGTTCACTGAAGCGAACCTGCCGGTAATCAAGTGGATCGTGACCATCGGCGCCATCTTCGCGCTGTGCACATCCCTCCTCGGCGCCATGTTCCCTCTCCCCAGGGTCCTGTACGCCATGGGCAGTGATGGCGTGCTGTTCAGACCACTGGCGGCCATTAATAAGAGGACTCAGACACCCGTGATTGCTACTGTGCTGAGTGGGCTGTTGGCTGGTGAGAAAATTTTTGGTTGTTTGGTATGATGTGGAAGGTCTTATAGGCGGTCGCTCCATGTAAAATACTGGTAATTAGCTGCATCCGGTTAGGCCAGAAGACGACCCCAACATTGCTGGGGAAAAGCTAATCAGATATGATGATAAGGTGATGATGGGGTCATCTTTGTTAAATTGTGAAATTGGTACTGATAATAGGATATATTTTTTATATACTTCATGTAGATTTATTTAGCACACAATATGTTGTTTTTAGTAATATCATGTGTGTTACAAAAGAAAATATTACGCTAAGCTAAGACTATAATCAAAGAAATAGACAGTCCTACCGACTAAATAGATTATAGGTATAAGTATAGGTACTAAACGTGTTTTTAACTTACCCACCTCTATTATTTTGTCAAGGTTAATCAGCAAAAACAATAGGTTTGCGTTACAACGACTTTATTTAAGAATACATTGTAAATTCGAGAACAGAACAATTAGTCATGATAACGAAATACATTAAAATACTATTTAATTTGTTTACAGCAATCATGGCGGCTTTGTTTAACCTGAATCAGCTGATCGATATGATGTCCATCGGAACACTCCTGGCTTACACCATCGTCGCCACCAGCGTGCTTATTCTCAGGTAAATATTCAGCTGATTTATAGGCAAATGAAGGTCAGGTTCAGATAAGCTTGGTATTAACCGTAGGACTGACCTTCTGCTGAATGGTTGAGAAACCATCTTTTCATTGGAGGAAAGCAGTAATTCAGTCACAATTCGATAAATGAACTACATAAGGATTAAACTGAAGAGTACCTTAGCGGCGGACAGAGATGGTCAGGAGCATTTTCTGGGGAGTGCTATTGGTAAACCAGGAAATATCAAGATGGCGGCGCACGTTGATTCCGCCTACGACCACGCGGCAAAAGAACCCCGCTGCAATAGTGCAGCGGGGTTCTTTTAACCTTTGACATTCCCCCTCAGCCGAAGCAGAATCGTTATTGGAACTCAAGATTTAATGCTAACCTTCCTCTTCTTCTTCCAGATACGAAGAAGAGACAACCATCCAGCTGCACGCCACAAAGCCCACGCCGGAGACGCCCTTCAGCGTGTTCAAACAGCTCTTCAACCTGTTGGGACTGAAGTTCCCCACGCAGCTGTCCTATACCATCGCCAAATGGACCATCCTTATATTCTGTAAGTATTCAGTCCGCTTTCTGTGATTTGTCCAAACCCTGGGTTTCCAAAGACAGGCAAAACGGGGGTCGTTTTAATACTTATACAGTGTTAAAAACACTGTTCTTTGTTAATTTACTGGGTCGAGCTTCATAATTGTTTCGACATCAGTCTGCAACCGGTATACTTAGTTATGACGGAATCGCTCTTTAAGATACTCAAATTGAAATTTTATACTGTACGCCAAAAACAAGGGAGATCAAGGATTTGGGGAACCGGCAGCAATAAAATAAATATCTTAAGTTTCCAAAGACTAGAAGTTCTTAACAAATCGTTACCAGCTGACCTGCAACAGGAAAAAATCTTGAAGAGACACTGATTTCGCTGAATTAACAAATCTTCTTCTTATTTCTAGTCGTAGTAGCGCTGGCGACGTGCTCGCTGCTTCGCTGGGAGGAGTCGGCGCCGGCGCTGGGCGTGCTCGGCGCGGCGCTGATCGTGCTGCTCGTGGTGCTGTACCGACAGCCGAGGAACAGCACCGAGCACCTCTCCTTTACGGTACGTTGGTTAACCCACTTTCGGTGTTTCTTCGTGATATGTCTCGTCAATTGTCAAGTGATGTTACTTATCACTTAGTGAACTTCATGGAAATCGAAATGGCAATATTGCAGAACAACAGGTCATAGGTGGAGAGTGTGGAGACCAATTACCATCAGGGTGTACTGTAAGTTTAAAAAAATAGACACTTTTCTGTCATATATACGCCGTAGCAGTAAATGCCCTGCATCACCCGACCCCCTCATCCCCTCTTCTTTTTTGGGAGTAGTTCACTGTATGAGTTTATTATCGAACCTACAGCATACTTAAACCGAAAGCAAGCCGCAGTTTGAGATTGATCTATGTAACAAAAATGGCCTGTAATTGCTCATGGCGCCCTCTACATTAAATACTCGATCTCATGCATAGCAATTAATTATTGTATTGTCTAACATCTAAGTTATTTGTTTGCAGGTGCCGCTGGTACCCCTAGTGCCATTCCTGAGCGTGTGTATGAACGTATATCTGATGGTGCAGCTGGACTACCAAACCTGGGTGCGGTTCATCATTTGGCTCGTCATAGGTAAGTTACACTTTCATTGACTATTATGTAATTTTCCTCATCATTAAAACTTAAAACGGGATATTTACCATGTTTGTTATTTGTATTGAGGTTCACAAACAAATAATACTACCTCAATACAATTGTTCCAACTCAATACAACATCGTCCAAATCCGTCCACTTGTTTTTGCATGAAAGAGTAACAAACATCCATCCATACACACAAACTTTCGCAGTTATAACAGTAGTAAGATAAGTAACATCCGGTTAGACTAGAAGCCGACCCTAACCACTATGACGGCGGGATAACATTATTTAACATGGAGTGATTGCCTGTCTGACCTGCACAACTCGTTACTGGGTGACACGAAAATCCTCAGTGAGACTGGTTGTCTCCTGCCTGACATGCCCTAGAACCTAACTTTCGAAGACATGGTGGATTACAGCCCACACCCTCACAGTGGAGAAGCCTGTAGGTATGTCATCATATGATGGTTGTATCCATCCAAAATAACATTTCCTTCGTCTATTCCAGGCTACCTAATCTACTTCTTCTATGGCATCAGGAACAGCTCGCTCCGCGTCAAGAGCGAGCCGGCGACCACAAACGGAGTCATTGAAGAGAAGAGACAAGTTGTCACCACCAAGTTCTAACGCTGACTGACATTTATTGTGTAGCCATATTAGTGTACTATTGTGAATACTTATACTGTGTGGTGCAGGTATTTGTGTGGCCGAGCTGGGGGATATTTCTGATTTGCTAGTTGGTATCTATAGAAAACACTCAAGAATTCGGTTCTGATATTTTTGGATGTATTGTGCTTTTCGGTTATATTATGTGGTTTTTTAGTCTTCGCCGCTAGAGATTGCTGAGTGTTTGTCACTTATCAAAGTCAACTTGAATGACCATCATCTTGTTGACCCGACTAAACACTCAGCGCCCTCTCGCGGAGAAAGATTCACCAAGGAACACCATGCTGAATGAAAGTAACAAACGCTTACCGCCATGTCATCATCATCATTCACAGACCGACTTCATCCACTGCTGGGTATAGGCCTCATCCAGGATATTCTCGCAATGGCGACAATGTCGTCTGCCCAGGCACGCCATGTACACGGAACTAATTTGCCAGTTTTTTTCCTTATTCGTTTCAGTTTTTTTTTCTTATATCTACTTTGAATATCTGTCCGAGTCGATCATTCGGTAAAGTGGGTACGTCTTAATGATCGCAAACACTATTGCTACAAGACTTTACCCGACTGCTGCGAAGAAGTTTTTTACTTTTTGTTTTTCCTTTAGCAAATGGAATTTTCCCCCGATCTTTCGCCGATATGGTGTGAATTGATTAGAAAGGTCTAAACGGACGCGAAGTACGTAATAATTTGTTAATTTGTTTTTGTTGTAATAGTCGTTTAAAACGTGACAGGGTCGTAAATTACCTTTACAGAATAATGTTTTGAAAAAATATTAACTTGTGAGACAATTGAAAAATGAAAATCCTGGAAAGCACATGTAAACGTGCATACATATTGTTAAGACCAATTGTATGAGAGAATCTGACGTCAAATTTTATAGATCGGTGAAATTAAGCTAATGTGTGAGCACCTTTAACAAAATAATCGGTAAGTTAGGCACTTGTAAAATTTGAATTAAATTGAAAATAATTTAGAGTGCTTATTACAGGGTTATGAGAGGACAGATTATATTATTATTAGCACGTAGGTAAGGATAAACAATTAGTTCACACAGAAAAGATGTAAATGTAAAAACATAAGTTCACAGATTTTGTTAACAAAAACGATGAGATGTTATTTAAGGCAACTTTTACTTATTTTATAAATAAGTTAGGACATTTATAGAATTTTGGCAGCCTTCATTATGAAATTTAGATTTTATAAGACTAAAAAAGTGATCAAGTTATAAGTTAAAGGATAGTACCTAATTTCTTACTTAGGTACTTTGTAACATAGGTCTGAAATATAGGCATTTCAGTTTTTTTTTGACCGCACGTAATTTAAAATTTGGCATTTTTTGACTTTCTATTAAGATAACTAGTAAATATTTATTATTACGCTGCATTTACCAACTAAAATACAAGATCGGGTTCCGTTACCCAAATTCAAGAGGGCCAGAGAACCATTTTGACTTTAAATAAAATAGTTTGACATTCCATTTATTTTACTTATACTGTACAATATTTATTTAAGCTAGCTGTATAACATCATTGCTTTGAATGTAAGGCGTTTTCTTATTAGGGCATTTGCTCTATCGGGTATAAGAAATAAAATTGTAGGAATTGTTAGAAAATATCTAAATAGAAAAATTAGTATAATTCCGAAGGCGACACCAGACCGTCAGCTGAAACGGAAAAGTTGTTATGTATGACAGATTCAGACCGCAGCTTACTACTGATTATTAAGTAAACCTCAATAAAAAAAACACTTGCATAAATGACGACATAGTCGCCTGCTGTTGGGGTGCCGCGTCGACCGCAGTCGGCATACCAGTAGTGCGGTCAGTGGCTGTCACAAACAAAGCGAGAAACTTTTTTTTTTATTTGACGAACGACTTTCTCGATACTGAATGAGAGAAATCCCGCTGCCATCGAACGTTCGTCAACGAATTGTCGCTTGCGGTTATTTTCAACCGCAACGCCACTGCGGTCTGCCGTCGTCTGAAAGTGTACCTTTAGGATATAATAAAGTTCAAAATGATGTTGTTTCTTATGCTGTTGTGTACTATAGACAATAATTAGATGAACTGTTGTGAATAGTGATAGATGTGTGATCGACAAGCGTTAGATAAATAGGGACTAGGTTGGTCGTTTATAAGCATTGTTTATTGTTTCAATAACTTTTATTTACAATGGGACTTGAGTAGGAAGATGATGATCTTTTATAATATTGGTTTATAAGGCGTTGGTCCTGCGCCTGGTCTTCCGCCGGTCGCGTCGGATTGACGTCCCTGAGGGCTATAAGAGCGAGGGAAGAGAGAGTGCACCTGTGCCTGCGCACACACGCGTGCACTATTATAATCTCCCGCGTCGATAGCTTGTCTCCTCAGAGGCTGGCGCCCATGGCCGAAGTTCGACCAGGAAGACAATATTTTGTACTATTGCTTTCTCTGCACTATTTTAGAAAATCTTGTAGCATTTTCTCTTCCTGCAGTCTATTTAAGAATCCTAGAATGTAAATTGCGGTTCCTTATTTATAATATTAGCAAATACAACAATGTTTATAGATGACCAAAGTATAAAATCAATTTATTAGTTATAGATATAAAATTAGTTTTAAGAATTAACAAACTGTGATTTATTGAATGAGTCGACTTAATATTATTGTTGCTGAAAACGATTAAATGATTACAACTTGCCTACTTTGTGTTGTCATTTAAAAATCTTCATGATCGGTTTAGTATTTTTTTTTGTAGCCTTATATGTCGGCATTGCTGGGCAAAGGCCTCCCCCACGTTCTTCCAGGTACTCTTCTCCTGCACCTCATCGAACCAGCTTTCGTAATGCGCATAATGCCAGATCATCTCGCCACCTCTTTCTAGGCCGGCCTAGGCGGCGCCGTCCATCCTCAGGCAACCATCGTGTCTCAGCGGTCGTTATACATGCAACTCACGTGACCCGCCCAATCCCATTTGAGCCTCGCAGCCTTTTTGCCTACCACTGTAATTTCTGTTTTAGAGTGCAGCGTAATGTTCCATATTGTGTCTGTTCTCTTTACACCCGGTTAAGTTACGGTAAGGAAAAAAAAAACATTTATTTCAATGTATAATTTATTTTTCTAATTTAACTGATACATTTTTCAACTCGCTGTTTCACAGCCAATAAGCTTAAGTACCTAAAACTATCTCCAAACTAAATTATAACTAATGATTTTTGTCTCTGCGAAACTTATCTAATATCTAGGTTTAAAAAATCAAAATACGCCAGGGAGACAGTAAATTAACAACAATACAAACATAATTTAAACACAGCTACAGTACTAGGTACCAAATAAAATACTAATCGAAATAACATAAAATACTTTGGCGCAATACGTTATAGGAACCTTAACATCGAGATTCTAACTATTAAAAAACTTGCTTAAACATCTACATGATACAATAGCCAGTATACTTGCAGTGCAAACGGCCACTGCAAATACTTGCAGTGCAAACGTCAAAAGCTTATTTATGGTAGGGGAGCCCAGAAGGCAAAACTGAGTTGAGTTAGTTTGAGTTTGAGTTTGTAGGTACTTACGTTTTCTCATTACCCCATTTCTACTATAAGCTATCGGTTTCGGAAAGATAAAGGACCAGATTTCTTGGGTCAAAGACCGCAGGTAGTTTAGATACCCGCAAGGTCTGCGAAGTATCGCTAGTTAATTAAATTTGACATTTTGTAAAAATTATTCTTAAGTGTGTAAGGCCGGTTATCAAGCTGTATATAATTTAACAATAAATCTAAAGTTAATACTCAGTAGCGTTCTTACTGTACGTCACCTTAGGTACTACTCTAATATAAGCAATAAATACATATTTAAATTAATTACTTAAACTAATCACACAATATCATTTCATTATTCGATTTTTTTATAAAGCATTTTTAATTATAATTTAGGAAACTGAAATGCGTGCGGCAGGTATCCTAAGGAATGATACGTAGAGTTCACTTTGTCCATACTAGACTAAGTTTAATTAGCGTTTCATACGAACATGAGCCTTTATGCAGTAAACATAACAAGCCTTTAATAACATTATGAACGCACGCTTTACTAAGCCAACTAAAGTTCAAGTATTTTTTTTTTAATAATTTTCTGAATGCATATGGAAATAAATAGTTTGAATTTTTTAATGCAAAACTTATCCCTATTCGAAAAAAATACATTAATATTTGTGAGAAGTATTTTTGCTCACAAACTCCAGCTAATATTATTATTCATTAATTTAATTTTATTGACAAAATTGTTATTTCTATTGGCAGACAGACACTAGGCAATAAAATCGTTTAATCGTTTAACTTTTATTATATAAAAAAAATCGCTTTGCTTTTAAAACGTGGTTTAAAATTAACCTTGACCTTCAACAAGAAATATTTATTTGTTAACTTAACATTTATCTCTCGCCATCAAAAGCGATGACTTATAGTTAATGTTGAAAAAACCCTACATGGAAATAACACTGCGTGAACCTTGATGAAGTATTAAGGACATTTCTTTATTAGTATTTATTCTGAGTAACTGTTTGTCTCTACAGTAAATCTTAAGTAAGCTTTTTAATTTCCTTATAGCTACGTGAATGGTTTCAACATGAAGCAAACGTCACAATATCACACAAAACAGGTTTATATTAAAAATGCAACATTTTGTTAAAAACTACTGAATTGAGTTTATGATCTAAACGTCATTATAATATCAGGTTTGAACACGTTTCACTTTACTACAGACTACCAAATGATTTTAAGGGCAAAGACAAGCTTAGGCGAAACTTTGACGAGTTTTTACATAACACAACAGCACGGTAGAAATTAGCGGGTTAGGCAGAATGTATCCACATTTCGCCAGTTATAGTTAAGTCCTATGTAATAGGGGCGGGCCTATTACCATCAGCCGAGCATAAATCTAATGTTTGGGCTGCTACGGAGATTTTTTTTATGGAAAAACCCAATAACACTTTGCACGACCCGGTAACGACCCCAGGACATCATGCTGATAGAATAAAATTCACCACCCTTGTCTTTTTTCAATGAAATATGATGACGATGATAATTTAATTCAAGGTTTATGATTCTATTAGTCAACGATGTAATACTTAATCTAGATTATAAAACAGTTTTACCTAAAAGACGATCTTACTTTGACCTTACGGCGTTAGAGTGTGCCTACACTAAATACAGCTTCCGAGATAGCGCGATATTTAAAGTGGCTGGATACCGACTCAGCTATTCATCGATAAATTAAGTTATTCACCTATAAATTTAACTAAGTACGAGTATAATACAGGGGGGAGGGGGGCCTTAATCACATGCTTCCAAGGAAAAACCAAAGAAAAAAATCTTCAAACATTCATAGACATAGTCCGTCTGCTGTAGTCACACGGTAGTATAGGTTTTTTTTTACAAGTTGGCTATGTTCTGTAAAGGGCTATTCAAACCTAAACGGTATTCGCTACCGTCTAAAAGAGTGTCCATGGAGTTTCTTGCCCATTCTTCTCCATAGAGATCTACGCTTTGGAATGTGCAACTACAGTACTTTCTCAAGTTATTATGTCTTGTGACTGGGACTGTAGCTTCGCTTCTTTTCGTTTTTTTGATTTTCATTAGTGCCTGTAATGGTCTAATTGAAATAAATGCTTTTGACTTTTTCTGCGGTAGAGAAAACCCAGCACGGGTATGCGGTAATATTACTGTTCAAACCAAAGCGGATTTCGCTACCATCTGTATGCAACTCTACCTACAGCGGCAGTGAATACCGCTCAGGTCGCTCTAGCCGCGGAAATTGATACTAAATACATGAGCGAAACCCGCGCGGTATGTACCTCTACCCACAGCGGCAGCGAATACCGCTTAGGTTTGAATAGGCCTTTAGGCCTTAAGTTAGGTATGTTTTAAGCGAAAGTTGTTTAAAATGAGGGGTCGAATCATGCCCTGACGGATGAAGGTGTCACCTGTATATCTAATTGGTACATTTTAGGTTATAAAATCATGCTACGCTAAAATACACTCACAAAATACACAATCAGCATCAATACTGGGTAATCAAAATATATAGGTTGTTATTCATAAACACAATTTAAAGTAAAGAGACGTTTAATAACGTCAAAAATGTAAGGTTAAACAGTGGCTAATTAATTATGAATTAATTTTAAGCTGTGTTGATGAATATTCCCATATTTTACTAACTAAATGCTAGAAATAAACGACACAACAGTACTAGTGGGGCTGACGACCCGTTCGCCACTGACGTCAGGTTTGGGGTCCTGTTTGGGTAACTGTCAGCCGAGGGCATGCGTCAGACTGTTGTTCAGCAAGGCAGTCTGACTGTCGTTGTGTAGGTCTGCCATCTGGACTGTGTCGATCTTGCGCTTGCGTTCGGAGCTGTGCCAGACGCCGTATGTTGCGTATATTATGAGACCTGGTAACAAAGAGGTAGGTTAGAAAGAGTGCAGCCTATTAATCTTTTTAACACAATTTCTTTTTTTTTTTGCATTAGTCATAGAAAATTAGATGTCATATCATTGATCTTTTCTATAATATATTTTTTTTTTTTTGTTTTATTGCCGCGGGCAAAAGGTAGTATTATAAATGCGGAAATAAGTCTGTCTGTCTGTTGCCTTTTCACGCCTTCACGGTCGACAATGGGCACACAAGTATACCATGACCTGGGCACCTGGGTAAAATACACAAGATATATCACGGAGTACTTTTCCCTGGGATGACTTCCGACACACGCTCGGGCAAAATCGCAAAACCAAACGATAAATAAATCACGTTTATTTTAGTTTTGTTCAGTCATAAAAACCATAACCATATGAGGAAATTACAGCCAATGAAGATAACTACAGATCAATAAATTAGTATTCAAATCATCGGTAAATACCGCTTAGCATTGAACTATCGGATCTCCGGATATCCCATAGTTTTAATTACTCATTTTTATAATTAACCGATAAGTATTCGGGAAGATTATATGACAGAAGTTGCTAAACCAAAACAACAACATAGCAAGTTGTTTACCTCGGATACGGTTTTAGGCACGAGGAGTACTACTCGTGCCTATCTATCTAGACCCATTTTTTTTACCTTTTGTTTTATAGTATTATCAATTATTTTAAATTGAATGTGGATTATTATCGTTTTGAATTTGTTATTCTTTGACATGTTTTTCGATTGTAATGTTTTAATGGTACTGTTTTATTTCACAAATTTCTACACAATATTGTTCCGAAACCACTGCTACTGCTAAGCATATTGTCTTGGGTTCGATTCCCAAATCGGGCAATGTTATTAGGTTTTCCGATTAGGAATTTCTTAGAATCAGCTCCGGATTTAGATTGTATGAGAAAAAAACTTATTTCACGTGTCTCTTTCGTAATCGACAGTAATATGGCACACATATAGGACTGTGAGATAACTCAGGGACACGAACTATCGACACATCCGACATGTTCGGGTAATAAAACTTGGCACAACCGGACAGAAAAGTCGAACACCTACAAGTAACTACGTGTACGGGACAAAACTGGAAGGATCAGTTCGAAATGTGCCGAGCTAACCAAAACATGTGTCAGGAATGATAAATACCGGTAAAAAATTTGCCGAACGGCACAAGACAATGAATGCTGACTATGAGAAGTAATTGCTTCTTGTATAACCCCTTAAAGGCCGTAAGGCCGTAAGGCGTCACTCAGTTGTTGACTGACGGAAACAACCATAGTTTATAGTTCCGTAAATCGAGGTTGACATCAACCACATGCTAAAGGGAAACCCAAAACTCTTTGTTATAAAATATTTAGAGATTGACAAGTTGTAACCTTAAACTGTTCTTTCTAGGTAATAATAGTCAAGGTCGGCCAGATTGGAAGTACTCAGCAAACAGGTTGGAAGTAGGCAGGTAAATTACGTACCATTTTAAAATAATAACAGCAGTTAGCAGTTACTCTAGTAATGGCCTACTTTTAGCACTTTTAAGTTTAGTGTCAAAATATTTTATTTCGCATAGGCCTAGATGGGCACTTATAAAACGTCGACAAAAAGGTGCACGGTTCGAGTTGGTCGTTTTCTATGGAGAAGAACCGGCAAGAAACTCCATGGTTACTCTTTTCAAATCATTTGGTATTACAATATTATCATGGTTACAGCATTTGTACTAAGTATGGACAGCGTAGGCCCGACAATAAGTCGTTGCTTACCACACAAAAGATGTAAAACAAAATAAAATGTTAACAAAAGTTCGTTAGCTGGGAATCTGAATTGGGTGACTTTGAACAATATTTAAAACTGGCCACGCTGAAGTTGAAACTTCACAGGGTGCAGGACAAAATTCGCTCGCGTCGCTAATGTGAAACTACCTTGTATGGAGATGTGACTTCCTAATCATTAAAGTCAAACCATTTTGATTTTCAATTAGGCCATTAAAAAGCTACTTTTGGACGTCAGACATTAAAAAAAAAAGAACCAACTAGCTTATGCCCGCGGCTTCGCCCGCGTGAAGTTTGATAATGTCCCATGGGACCGTACTACCGGGATAAAAGTATCCTGTGTTAAACCAGTTAATAAACTATCTGTGTGCCAAATTTCATCCAAATCCGGTTAGTAGTTTTTGCGCGAAAGAGTAACAAAAATCCATCCATTCATCCTCGCAAACTTTCGCATTTATAATATTAATAAGATAAGTAGGATTATATTAAAACAATCGAAGTGAGTAGTCGCGTCCTGCGTCCCGCACAAAGTCATGTCAGAGTAGCCAAGGCTTCACTTTTAGGAAAAATAACAACAAATGTATATCAGGAAAGAATGTATCTTTCAGATTGTCAAAGAAGCCGACGGCCTTTCTGAAAGAAACTAATGGCTAGCGCCGACTCTAGACACCCCTTACACCCACGGATTTTGGATGCATTGTCGAAATCAGAAACAAAGATTTTTCTTTTTAAACTGGTAACCTACTCAGCCCCCTAGGTAACGACCTGTATCGTGGTATGTTAACAGACATAAACCAGACATATCTTTTAAAAGATACAATAAAAATTAAGTTTTGGGCTGGTTTTTTAACATAACTTATCATCAATTTAAATTAATAGAATAATTTGTTATTTCGATTAACTTTGCTAGTCTTTTACTTTAGTCTATATTGTTTAATTATTATGATTTATATATACTGTACCCAGAAGGGGTTAGTTAATAAGTCTTAATGGGTGAAATATTAACGTTTCTTTCAGAAAATAAACACAACATTATTCCATTGACTACTTATGATTTATTGATGCATTATAACTTCGTGCATTGCTAGTTTCGAAAAGTCATATGCAACACATAGATAAATTATTTAAAAATAAATCAAACAGAAACAATAATTATAGTTCCTGGTCCCTTCATTCATCAACATATTACAATCTAATGAAAACCAAAATTAAAAGAGCATATTTTTCCAATCGAGATTTTTTATCAAATTCTTTGTTACCAACAATGACGAAACGACAAAAAAATCATGGTCTATTTTATCTATGTATTAGAATAAAAATAAGTCGCTCAGTATATAAGACGAAGAACACACAAGTTTGCCTTTATTTTATACGGGCAACGTGTATGTGAACAACTCGATAATTTAGTAATAACAAAGTCGATACTTCAAAATGAATCGCGTATTTTTGTGCCTGGTGATCTTTCTGACCATTAGTGGAGTCTTAAGCCAGATTTCCACACATATGAAAATGCCAGAAGAAGCCAGAATGACCTTCACCGAAATTGCTAACAAATACGGTCAGAAAGCAGAAGAATTTGACGTCATGTCCGGAGGAGGATACATATTGAAGGTCTTCCATATTCCTGGAGACAGGACGAGACCGCTACTCTACATACATGGTGCTATGGATTCCTCAGACAGCCTCATCATGAGAGGAAACACGTCTCTGGCTGTTGCGCTAGCCAGAGACAACTACGATGTCTGGGCAATGAACTACCGAGGCAACAGATACTCTCGCCGACACATCAAAATGGACCCAGATTCAGACCAAGCCTTCTGGAACTTTAGCGGTCACGAAATAGGATACTACGATGTTCCCGCAACCATAGACTTCATTTTGAACAAAACAGGCGAACAAAGATTAAGTGTCATAGGGTATTCGGAAGGGTCTATGTCAACGTATGTCCTAGGAGCAACACGACCAGAGTACAATGACAAAATTAAGATTTCAATATCTTTGGCACCGATATGTTTCATACAAAACACTGGACCGTTTATGACCCTCGTATTTAGAACGGCACCTATAATAAATGTTGGGTTGGAAGCCGTACGCAGTGAAGAACTCTTCGGTAATAACTCAACAAGCAAAGCCTTTATAGACGAAGTGTGTAGCCAAAAATATTCAGGCTATCAAATATGCCTTCTAAATGGCCTGTTCCTTGCTACAGGTTCAAACCCCGACGAGATTGAACCGGAGTTCCTCCCCGTCATACTAGGACACTTCCCAGCCGGAACTTCGAGAAAGAATTTGAATCATTTGGTGCAGATAAGTAACAGTAAAAGATTTTCGAACTACGATTATGGAACTGTTAAAAATATAGCTAAATACAAGAGGCCGACACCGCCTGAATATGACTTGAAAAAAGTCACGATGAAGGTCGCATTGATAGTCGCGAAGAATGATCAGATATCTACCATCAAAGATGTAGAAAAACTAAGGAAGCGATTGCCGAATGTCGTTGAATACAGGGTGCTGAAAAACAGCGCTTTTAATCACGTTGATTACATTTGGGGGCGGAATACCCACAAGACGTTGTTTCCGCATATATTCAGGATTTTGAATAAGTATAATAAATGAATGATGAAATTGAAAAGAGAGATCTCGAAATCATTCTTAATGTTATTGCTAGGTAACCAAAAGGGGTGAAAGGGAGAAATGTGTTGTGTTATTTAATGAAAATTAAAAATCAGTTAGCGCGCGCGCACTGGCCCGGCTCCGGCCGCACTCGCGCGCCACCGTGCTGGCGCGAGTGCAGGTACGCCCTCCTCGCTTATCCGGCGAGGGTCCACTGTGAATAAAGCTTCAGTTAAATAGTTGTTTAATCTTATAATAATTAATTATAATTAACTATATGAATAAAAGTTACTCAAGAAAGACATATTACATAATTTATTTTCCATATCAGCCGCGAACCTGTTTTGGACGTAGAAACTACATAAATTGTATTTTATTAACGTAGGACGTAGGTGCTTAGCTATATACTTTGTGTATTTTCGTAGGTACTTATTTTCATTGTAATCCAAAAACACAATGAATTACTTTAAGTTAATAATAACTTTACAACTATAATTATAGGCCAGACTGCGAGAATCTTAAAACAATTTGATATAATAAAGTTTTACTCACGATATCTTTGTTGTTCATCTAAAATAACATCGTGTAATTAAATTATAATGTAATTATACTCATGTTTGCGTGCAATAGTGACTTCAGTGTTAAAATTGTTACTTATGCTGTTATTCTTGACCTTAGGTAGATGGGTGGATTGTGTGAGCAATGACTTGAAAGAAAAGGTATATGATAAAGTGCCGCGTTATAACAGCGCGCGTAATAACAGCCGCCCGGATCGATTTTTAGGTTAAGCCGCGCTTGCCTGGGTTGGTCTGTGGATGGGTGACCACCCATTACATACCGAGTTTCCTCCGTGCCTCGGAAAGCACGTTAAGCCGTTGGTCCCGGGTGTCACTTGTAAATCTTTGACAGTTGTTATAGGTAGTCAGTGGCCCAAAAAGTCTGACAACCAGTCTTACCAAGGGGTATCGTATTACCCAGTACTAACTGGGTTGTGGAGGTCAGATAGGCAGTCGCTCCATGTAAAATACTGGTGTTCAGCTGCATCCGGCTAGACTGGAAGCCGACCACAAAATAGTTGGGAAAAGACTAGGCAGATGATGATAAAGTGCCGCATTGACCCCGAGTACCATGGGACAAGGACTTTAGGAAATATTTCTTTTTATCTATAGAATTTTACTTAAATTTCTTAGATCAAAGAACAACAACGAATTTATTAATATTGCTGAAGAAAAGTATGTCCGGTGTTACTATGTCAATCTTTTAGTTACGGTTTTTTGAGCAAGTACTTTGTTTTATAAAACAAAACCTAACATACACCCTTACTCCCCGAAGGATTCTGCAGAGGGCGGTGGTTGTAACGTTAACATTTTGATCAACAAATACTTAAACCGTCTAAAACAAATGGTAGAAAACTCATTTCAATTCATCTCATTCAAATATTGTTATAAATTATCTGCTTAAAGTATTAACGTATTTTTATCGCTCGTCTATTAAATAAAACAATGTTTTTTAATTACTACTCAGGTAACTTTATTTTAATAACAGGTTTATTTGGTATTTTTCCAGCAATTTAATAAGCTAAATTGTTTGTGATCAAGAAACTCATGTTAAAAATAAAACACAACATCACGCCTGTAATCCCGAAGGACTAGGCAGAGGTGCACCAAACAGTTCACCAGTTATGCTTAAGTCCTATGTAACAGAGTGCGAGTCTATTGCCATCAACCGGGCGCAAGTTTTGACTCCGTGGTTGCTACTGAGAAATTCCTGACGGAAAAACCCAAAAGCACTGGCCGACCTGGAACCTCATGCTCAGCGTCGCGCTCGCGACCTAGACTTTAATCAACAAGGAAACGTGAAAATACGTGAGAAATTAATTAAGGCGCTTCCTACAATTCAGTCTGATTGTAAAGGCACGCATTTGGTTCGAGTCGTATTTCAGTACAGAGATGGAGTTTAGCCTGATAAATGATGTGTATTATACGTATTTTTTTTTAAACTAGATGGGTCCGGTGTTTCGTAGATGACTACTCTAAAAAGAAATAGCCGTAACAAACTAAGACGTCATAGTCTCTTTTAAACTCCACACACAATCTTGGTCAACTCAAGATTTGAGTGAACTTGTTCAGTCAGTGCAAGCATTTGTCAGTTATCGTGTAGCTCGACTTATAACTCAAGGAGCTCAACGACACGACGAACAATACCAAAGAAAAGACATTGGGGTAGGTCGCTTATAGTACTCAAACTGCCATACCATCGTTAAAACCAAAGGGAAAACAAACCCACATGGTCCTTCTCATTCACAATAATCAAATAAAATTAATATTTTTACAAAATAATAGTCAATAAAAATCGTTAAATGTCACCATTCACAATAACAAAATTTAAAAAATTTAAAATAAAAAACTTAACAAAGTAAATATACATGTCAAATCATTAAATGTCACCGTGTTTAAAAGAAAGGAATAAACGATAAATGAGCCGTGCGGCGCATCCTTATTTGTGTCCGACGCTTATTTCTGCATTAGCGATTTATCAATACGGAAATATTAATTAATTAAATTATGATAATGTAATGACTCAACAAAGACCGGTAGGAACGAAGACGGGTAGGACGGAAGGGTGCGGCCTATTGCCGGATATGATTGATAGGTGTTAATGTAACACTTCCCAAAAACTACTCAATATTTACGGATGCCATTAATAAAACTTATACTTTATGGGATTTTATGGAACATTTTCGCCACGTGAGTGCCACAAAAAACACGGAAGAAATCAACACTACTACGAAATAGAAGTAATATTATTAGCAATTAATTAAATTATAAATTAAGGTCGCAGTTAATTTGAATAGTATATTCGCCAAAAACCGTCTACGTCAGCTGAGACGCTTGCGTTATGACGCGTGACCTTAAGGGTCAATGGCGGTTATTGACACTAAAAATGGCTATGACATTAATTTCGGCTCCGAATATTTGTGTGCTTTGTGAATAGTTAAATAATAAAATATTATATTTAAAAAGAAGGAAAAAATAAACACACTTTCTCGTATTCTTCTCAGCAAACCCTTTCACCCAATACCCATATCGTGGGAATGCATGAAAAGTAACTAGTCCGCCATCTTTGAGAGTCCGCCATTTGGATTTAGAATGACATCACTTAGCTAAACATGCATTGTCATACAATCAGAAACCGGGAGGTGGGTCAAATTGAACTTCTAAGATTTCTTTACAGGTGAAGCTAATAAAAGCGGGAAAAAAAGTAACGTGTATTTAATGAAAAAAATGTATGGTCGAAGATCCGATTGGCGCGGTATGACCAAGCTTTATGACACTTTGGATAGTACAGCAGGCCAAAAACAACTATACCGGCTTGCTAGAGCTAGAGAGAAAGGCGAGGGATGTATGTCAGATTAAAAGCGTAAAAGATAAAGCTGGAATGGATTTTTTCGGATGATGAGGAAATTAGGTATAGGTGGAAGGGATACTTTGAAAAACTGATGAATGAGGAGAATGACTGGAACGGTGTGCTGGACAATAAACCAGTGAATGAGGGGTTAGTGAGAAAGGTTAGTATGGATGAAGTGAGAATAGCAGTAGATGGAATGAAGAACGGTAAAGCTTTAGGACCTGACGGTATACCAGTTGAAGTTTGGAAGTTATTACGGGTGGATGGATGGACGTGGTTAGCTTTATTTTTCAATAAATTGTTGCTGGAAGAAGCCATACCTGACGAGTGGTGCAACAGTTCGCATGTGCCCATCTTTAAAAATAAAGGTGATGTGCTGGAGTGCAATAACTATAGAGGAATAAAGCTGAGGGCGCATAGTATGAAAGTTTGGGAGAAAATTACTGAGAGAAGAGAGTGAAATTTCACGAAATCAATTCGGTTTTATGCCTGGTCGGGGAACGATGGATGCCATTTTTGCCATCCGCCAGCTGTGCGAGAAATACAGAAGTGCACACAAAAACTTGCACATGGTGTTCATCGACCTCGAAAAGGCATACGACCGGGTTCCTCGTGAGGTTTTGTGGTGGGCCCTGAAAGAGAAAAGTTTGCCTGGGAAGTATGTGCAGTTGATCCGAGCGATGTACAGTCGATGTAATACCCAAGTCCGGCCTACAGCGGGCACTACCGGCAACTTTAATGTGGCGGTCGGCTTGCACCAAGGGTCGGCTCTAAGCCCTTACCTCTTCCTGGTGATAATGGACGCACTTACGTCGGACATCCAGGAAGAGGCTCCTTGGTGTATGCTGTTTGCCGACGACATTGTGTTGGTTGCCGAGATTGGCCTAGAGGTCCAGAACAGATTGGAGGTGTGGTGGCAAAGACTGGAGAATGTTGGCCTGAAAGTCAGTAGGACCAAAACAGAATACTTGTTCTGTGATTTCGGTGGTCTCTCCAGTCCTATGCCGATCCGATCCGATACCGATCTGTTCCGATTTTCGGTACCTCGGGTCGCTTGTCTAAGGGGATGGCGAAGTAGACGTAACGCACCGGATCAACTCAGGATGGATGAAATGGCGACAGGTCACTGGAACAACTTGCGACCCACGGATGCCCCTCAAACTATTAATTATATTATTATTATATAGCCGCCTAGCCCATATTGTGTGAGTACTATGTACTAGAAAGCTGTCATTCGCTGGAAACCTGCGTTTTTTCTTGACTTGAATGTGCCCTGGCGGTTAGGAGTATGTCATGCTCACTCAAATGTCTCGCTGATGGTGGCACGTGTGTCGGATCATTTAGTTCCCTTCAAAATGGTTGAGTTGAACGGTGCTGATACATGCGTCATGTTCGTGAACGGGCGCTGTCAGTTGTGACTGGTCATCTCTTATTTGCCACGGCTTATTTGAATTAATTATTTTATTTTTGAATTGTTTTTACTATGGACACTTTTAACGTACACATCTTGCTGCATTGTTCTCACATAATGTATCATCTCAACATGAATGATGTAACCAAGGTTTTGTTAAAGTATTCTGATTTAAAAGAGTGTCCATGGAGTTTCTTGCCCGTTCTTCTCCATAGAGATCTACGTTAGGGAATGGGCAACTACAGTACTTTCACAGTTTTTGTGCCTTGTGACTGGGACTGTAGCTATATTTTATTGTTGTCTTTGTTTCGACAATTCAAAAGTGCCTGTAACTGGCCTACTTGAAATAAATGCTTTGATTTTGATTTTTAAGGGGAAAATATACAAATCCGTGATTAGACCTATCGTTCTGTATGGATCGGAATGCTGGGCTGTGAAGGTGGGTGAAAGAAGATTGCATGTAGCGGAGATGAGAATGTTGAGGTGTGTGGTGTGACAAGAATGGATAAGGTAAGGAACGAGTATATTAGAGGAAGTTTTAAAGTTGCGCCAGTTACAGAAAAGCTAAAAGGGAATCGACTGTCTTGGTATGGACATGTGATGAGGAGGGACGAATCGCATGTGACTAAAAGAGTGATGAATATAAACGTTGATGGATGGAGAGGGAGAGGAAGACCAAAAAAAAAAGATTGATGGATTGTGTGAGGATGACAGCGTGACGGTTGACAGAGAAGAATGGAAGACAAAAACGTGTTACGCCGACCCCAAGTATCATGGGACAAGGGCAGGAAGGTGACGATGACCAACAAGAGGTTGTGGAATTGTGAATACGGTATCTATTCGTAATAGCTATGAAATTATATAGTATATTAGTATTAGGGGGTGGAAAATTCGTTATCCTGGATAACGAAGGATTTTTATCGAGGATGTGGAAATTTCTACCCTAAATTTCTCCGAATCCTACGACCGGGTGTTGTGTTAACTTTAGTCAGTTGGCTACTACCCGACGGATTATTCTCAAAATATTTTTTAGCGTTCTTCTTTAGCCTATTGACCGCCACGGACGTGTATGGACGTCAAATCAAAAAGTGCTCACGACGCCTCGGACGGCATGGCGCGTCGAAAATAATACTTTTTTAAAGTGCTTGGCGTAGAGATCACAGATTTTCGTTATTGACGTGGCGGTCAAAAGATTAGAAAATATGTCGATCGTAACAAAGCAACGCAGCCGGTTATTTAACTAGCAATTTATATTCGCCTGTATGTATTACTATTTAAATGTCAAATATAATATAACTAAAAGCATGTAAATGTAACTGTGACGTATTAGAACAATTTCGTAGATTAAATAATATGTATGACTAAATATACGACAAAAAGTAATTTTTAGCTGATTGATTATTTAGTTTATAATCTTATTTTAAACGACTGATATTCACAAAGAAATAAGGTTCAGATTAGACTTACCAGCAGCGATCCAGACTGCGAACCTCACCCAGGTCATGTAGTCTAAGTTCAGCATGAGGTACACGTTGATCAGGATGCTGAGACCAGGCAGCCATGGGACTAGCGGTACCTGTTACAAGGATAAAAATAAAATAAATACATGTTTCTTTGCGTAAAAAAGGTGTAAGTTTTCCCGTTGACTCCAGCGCTCTTGGCCCTACTGGTGGGGCCAGCAAGAATTGATTAAAATAATTAAAAAATTGTCCGCGTTGGCCCCACTTTATTTTTGAGTAATAAAATATTATTTATTTAATGCACAATGTACACAACAAATTATGCACGCTAGGCTTAAAATTAGTAGTGCAACTATCATTGCATATTTTATTTGTGTGAACTTTTTTTTTTTTTAACTTTGCCCCACACTAGCAATTTGTCTTGTATTGTGGGTGTGTTAACAAATATTTAAAGTTAGATACAACAGCTATACCCGAAACAACTACAAGTATTTATTTCGTGTGGGAATCGAACCCGCGACACCCAGTGCAGCACCCAATCGCTCAACCACTGTTCTAACCGTACTTTTAGTTGGGGTACCTCATCCTGCTTAAAGTTGTTATATCTATAATTTTCTAAATTATGGTAATGCACTTTATTAAGTCTCTACACCGCGTTTATATTTCCGAAATTCCGAAGATATACGATGATTGCCTAAGCGCCTACTTTTCCTGGTAGATCTGTACTCACAGAGAAGGCCAGCTTCTTGTCCGACACCGGCTGTCGCGACAGCGCTGCCAGCGTCAGCAGCACCAGCAGCGAGCTGGCGCCCAGCGCGGCCGCGGCGCCCGCGTGGCCGGCCAGGATCAGGTCGCCGTACTGGTTGATACTTGACATCATTACGAAGCACCATACACCTGTACGAAACAACAAAATATCCGATGATTTCTCCAAACGCCTCCAACAAAGCGTTTTCTGCACATACGGATACGCGTGTACACTGTAAATGCACAGAGATACGAGTTGGTGACAGTGAAAATTAAACTTTACTTTCTTTTACATAAGGAATAAATTGACTTGTACACATACTTTCTAGCATTACTATGAAACTCGAATGATGGAAACTGTCTAAAAACACCACCCGCTGTACCTACCATACAACGTGACGAGTACGGACACAGTCACGGAGCTGAGTTTGGTCGGCAGTCTGTGTCCGTCTGCGTTGACGATCTGTCGCAACGCGTTGCGGTACGAGAAGTTCAGGGGCTCCTGTGTGCGGTGAGCGGGTTGGCTGTACTCGTACCTAGAGAAACGGTGAACATTAGGTAACACAGCACCTTAGAAAAGGTTGAATTTATAAAATCAAATAAAAAAAAAAATTAAAAATATTTTATTTCTTCAACATAAGTATTTTACAACAGAATTAGTGATAGGAGCCTCCCTTTAAGCAAGTAATGCCTGTATTGGGAGACTCCGCTCTTCCATACCAAGTATTATCAGATAAATGTACATATTTGTAAGAGTGTGAGTATGTGCGTGTGTGTATAATTGTGTATGTTTGTGAATGTGTGAGCAGGTATGTGCGTGAGTATAATAAGTGTGCCAACATATGGTATGAGGTGAATACGTGTCACCGCACTCAGGAAATTTTTCTTTATCAAATTGACACAAGTTTGGCAACAATTTCCCAGACATATGCGGTAAGAAAAAATATTTAATTTCCAAAAACAATTTTAAAAAATATTTCAAATAAACACTTTATTAGCAAAAGAAGAGCACAGAATGATTGTGAAATCCAATTTCGTCTTTCTTATTAAAGGTTTAAGTAAATGCAAATACATGATAAACATGGCTTACCTCAGCAGGAGAACACAGGACGCCACCATAGAATAAGCCAGTAATGTTCCGATAGACATCATATGGATCAGTTGCTCCAACCTGAAGATCATCGCCAATGTGCCTGCAAAAAATGATATCCTTTATATCATATTTTTAGCTGTATGTTTAGTTTTGTTACATCAACTCATTCGCATTAACAATCGTTGAGTATGAAGCTTACTATAGACCGACCGCTTTAATGAGTCCTCCGCCTTGCCCCATCAAAGGCACATTAAGCGTCCACAAAGTCCTAACAATATCCCACAGGTTATTTGCTTTAAAATAACCATAATCCACGTAGGTATTACGATACTAATTGAACCAGTACGTGATCAACCTTCATATTATTCCATATAAACTGACACCTTCGCGAGGACTCATTAAAGCGGTCGATCTAAAGCGTTGACCCCGTAATGACTAACAGACCATACTCCTCTGTTCAACCCAGTGGTTAAATATGAACGTGATGTTGTGTGAAAACTTATTACGTCTTGGTTAATGATATCGACCGTCACGCTAGTTAAATTTGATTTGACCCTGCATTGGAAACAAAATGCGCACATTTCGGAATTATGAAGTAATTTAAGAGAAATTGAGGATTCCTCGGTCAGACTGGAGCGGAAGGCGGACGGCATACTCATTTTTAATTCTCATCTCAAGTGACTAGAGAAGGCACTTGAGCATTCATTCTTGTCGTAAATTCGTTCACTGCCCCTAAATTTTTACTTTGGTCTTTCAACTTTCGACGTTCAGCTGAACATTGCAAATCCGTGCAGTCCTTTTAATTCGCGCGGCCTCACCAGTGAAGAGCCCGGCCACCATGGTACCGATGAGCGGCGTCTGGTACTTCTCGCTGACCTGTCCCAGGAACCGGAACAGCAGCCCGTCCGACGACATCGCGTAGATGATGCGCGGGAGTGGGAACACGGCGCCCAACAGACTGCAATACGAAACGAATATTAGGCAAATGCACTTATCGACGCAGAATCACAAAAGCTTAACGTCCATGTTACAATATCTATGGGTAGACGAGTAACATAAAATACATAGTGTGTAATTTATTAAACGCGACTGAGCAAAATTTAAATGACCAACCTTATTTATTGACCAATGTAATATGGATAAAGGGCGACTCTTTAGATTTTGTGTAACCAATAATATTAATAAAGGAAATATATTTACAAGAAAATTGTATCGGGTTTGGTTTACCTGGAGCAGAGCGCACAGATGGCGCCAACGCTGACGGCGTACTTGGCCCACGGCCAGCCCAGCTGGTCGTACACGTACGGGAAAGGGGCTTTCTCGTCCTGACAAAAGGGAATATATTCATTTAATTCATGATCAGACACAGATATAGATAAAAAAAAACCTTCAAGTCGAAAATTCAGAGCTGAACATGTTTAAAATCACATTGTATCTATTTCGAGGCGCATAATACGCCCAGTCTTGCTTCTACTTAAAATCTAATTTCTTCTGCATTGTACTTTCTGTAGTGATCTTTATAGCTTCGTCAATGTGGTGGGTGAACGGTTATATTTGTCGCTTAACCCAGATCATGAATACTCTTTATGAGACGTCACAAAACCATAGATTAGAAGGGGATGTGGTCCTTTAAAAAAAAATACTCATCTATCTAAGGGACCAACGTTATCGATGCGAATTGGCTCGAGCCGTGCAGAAGGAGCTCCTCTATAGGTTATGCACAAGCGAAAAAGGCATCGTTCACTTCATTTCGGTTCGGACAACGTGACTCGACACGGCGCCGATTTAAATACGACAAATGTAATACGTGAGCAACTCAATCCGGTTCCGGGAAGTGTAGACTTTTTAAGGGAAGAATTTTGATCTAGAAATAAATAATGACCTGCATATAGTAAGGCACCATGAGAGTGAGCACGGAGGACACTCCGCAGTAGGCCAGGAACACCACCAGCAGCGACGCCACCACGGCGAACGGGATCGTCTTCTGCGGACGCCGCGCCTCCTCGCCCGCTGTGGCCACGCAGTCGAACCCTGGGAGAGGAAACAATGCCTAATTCAATGTTCTAAGAACAAAAGTTTGTTTAGATAAAAAATTGCACCTAGTCTAATATTTAATTTAGATTTAAGGCTGCCATGTCATCTGTGATTTTGAATGTAACATAGCAAAATATAAGTGTATCTCGTTTGGTTTAGACACAATAACTGTATTTTTCAACAAGATCAGTAAGTTATACACACTGTGGCTCTCTTATACCACCACACAAAATGAAAAAAAAAAATATTATATTAGGCTGCGCCTGCGCCAGGTGAGCCGAAAACGACGAGTGGAGCTCGGCATGACGGTCCGCGGTACTCGGTCGACACTTCTAAGTCAGTCTACGCTCTACGCTGAGCGAGTTCGTGTTCTGATGGTCGGTGTTCAGCTCGCCTAGCGTAAACGCAGCTCTAAGATTCTAGTCACATCAATATATGTCTGGCGTACCCTAAACGGTTAAACATTGGTGACTCGTTAGTATTTTTATCATACTGTGAACACAACATTTTTGCTGGCTCAAGGCGGAAGGAGAGAATTTATTGAAATAATTAACGACACAACAGAAAGTCTTAGTAGACTATTGTATTAATATATTACCGATAAACCCGTAGAAACAAACGGCAGCTCCCTTGATGATGCCAGCCAGGCCGTAGGGCGCGAACCCGCCCGTCCCGAAGTCTTTATGTGGCGACTTCGGGACGTCTTCCGCTGGGATTCGCCAGTTCTTTGTATCCGCTGAAATAGAACATTTTATGTTTCAACTGTGATTCTGAAAACTTAATAACGTGGCAAGCTCTACTAAAAAAAAGTTAAAATTGCTATCGTGGCATCGAAATCAGTGGCGAATCTATTAGTTTTAAATTAGGATAGAACAATTAAAGACAAGTCATTGACACTTTAAGCGGGATATTCACCATGTTTATCGGGAACTCAATACAAATAATAAACATGGTAAATATCCCGTTTTAAGTATTCATGATAGTGTTAGTGACCATGCCAGTTAAAAAAATTATAACATTAAAGACAGAACAAAATTTTATTATTAGTACGAACATCGTGAGTTCTTTTGCTTCTAAAGAATATACTCAACTAACCTTTGAAGGACCCCGAGATGATGACAAACAGCACAACTAACAGGTTAACTCCCGTGCAGAAGTTGTTGAACTTCGTCGACTCTTTCACGCCGAATGCAAGTGCCACTGTAAATAAAAACGTTATGTTACCATCTTGGTGAAACCTGGTGGACTGGTAGATATTGACAGCTGTCTTGCGTCAAAGGATACCTCTTTCTCCTTACAAACCTCTCTGGTCATGATTGCCCCGGAAACTAGATCAGTCACACCACTTTCGCCGCGGTCTACTTCGATAGCGATATCCAGAGACACCCAGACACCCAGTGAATGACGATCTCTGCCCATCTCTCGATAAGACGACAAAAGATAAACGAAAAACATTTGGTTACTCTGCAGTTATACGTATTAATAATAACAAAAATTTCAAGGACTGGTTTATGTTCTTTACACCAGACTTGCTTATACAACCAGATGTACAGACATTTAAGTTTGCCAACGAACCTATGTCGTTTCAGTTACACGTTCAGTCCAGAAATTAAGGCGAGGTTACCCCGAGCGCCGTATGCATCAATCGCTTACCCCAGCCCCCGCACAGAGAGGCGATACGTAACAAATTACGCGGCGCGAAAACGCGGGCGCTTAGCGCACTGGTCAAGAGTTCATGAACTCGGATAGGTACTAAGTTGCGTTACAGGGTAGAGCGATGCAGTAAAACAACTTGAATTGATATGTATAAGTTCACTTTGTTTTATTTTTCTAGAAAGTATTGGTTATAGATAGATTAGGAACCTACGTATTCTATGAACGTGAACCTAATTACTAACAATTAAAATAAGTAGATATAATTAAAAATAAGAAGGTATACTTATTTATTTTTGTGAATAAGGTGAATTTAAAATCTGACTGACACTAAGATCATGAATACGGGTATGATTCAAAACTAAACGCCACGCGCCATTCGGTTTTTAAAAAAAATTATGCTTTACTTTTTTTCGGTTTTGTTGTCATGGGTTTCGTTTTCGTGGTTTTTGGGGTCGCTGATAACTAAAATTAGGCCAAAATGAAAATCCAAGATGGCGGCGACGAAAATTTTCGAATTTTTCTTCATGAGTGTCATTTTCGTGGTTTTTGGGGTCGCTGATAACGAAACTGAGGTCAAAATGAAAATCCAAGCTGGCGCCGACGAAAATTTTCGGTATTTTCGTCATGGGTGTCATTTTCATGGTTTTCGTGGTCGCTGATAACGAAAATTTGGTCAAAATTAAAATTCTAGATGGCGCCAATGAAAATTTTAGCTTTGTCGTCATGGGTGTCATTTTCATGGTTTTCGTGGTCGCTGATAACGAAAATTTGGTCAAAATTAAAATTCAAGATGGCGCCAATGAAAATTTTAGCTTTGTCGTCATGGGTGTCATTTTCTTGGTTTTCGGGGTCGCTGATAACGAAAATGAGTACAAAATGAAAATCCAAGATGGCGCCAACAAAAATTATTGATTTTTTCGTCATGGGTGTCATTTTTATGGTTTTCGGGGTCGCTAATAACGAAAATTAGGTCTAAAAGAAAATCCAAGATGGCGCCGACGAAAATTTTTGGATTTTTCGTCATGGGTGTCATTTTTATGGTTTTCGGGGTCGCTGATAACGAAAATTAGGTCAAAATTAAAATTCAAGATGGCGCCAATTAAAAGACGGCCCCGAAAACCATGAAAATGACACCCATGACGACAAAACCGAAAATTTTCATTGGCGCCATCTTGAATTTTAATTTTGACCTGAATTTCGTTATCAGCGACCCCGAAAACCATGAAAATGACACCCATGACGACAAAACCAAATATTTTTGTCGGCGCCATCTTGGATTTTCATTTTGTCCTCATTTTCGTTATCAGCGGCCCCGAAAACCATGAAAATGATACCCATGACGACAAAACCAAAAATTTTTGTCGGCGCCTCCTTGCATTTTCATTTTGTCCTCATTTTCGTTATCAGCGGCCCCGAAAACCATGAAAATGATACCCATGACGACAAAACCGAAAATTTTTATTGGCGCCATCTTGAATTTTAATTTTGACCTCAATTTCGTTATCAGCGACCCCGAAAACCATGAAAATGACACCCATGACGAAAAACCAAAAAATTTTTGTCGGCGCCATCTTGCATTTTCATTTTGTCCTCATTTTCGTTATCAGCGGCCCCGAAAACCATGAAAATGACACCCATGACGACAAAACCAAAAATTTTTGTCGGCGCCACCTTGCATTTTCATTTTGTCCTCATTTTCGTTATCAGCTGCCCCGAAAACCATGAAAATGACACCCATGACGACAAAACCGAAAATTTTCATTGGCGCCATCTTGAATTTTAATTTTGACCTCATTTTCGTTATCAGCGACCCCGAAAACCATGAAAATGACACCCATAACGAAAAAACCGAAAATTTTCGTCGGCGCCATCTTAGATTTTCATTTTGACCTCATTTTGACCTCATTTTGACCTCATTTTCGTTATTAACGACCCCGAAAACCATGAAAATGACACCCATGACGACAAAACCGAAAATTTTCATTGGCGCCATCTTGAATTTTAATTTTGACCTGAATTTCGTTATCAGCGACCCCGAAAACCATGAAAATGACACCCATGACGACAAAACCAAATATTTTTGTCGGCGCCATCTTGGATTTTCATTTTGTCCTCATTTTCGTTATCAGCGGCCCCGAAAACCATGAAAATGATACCCATGACGACAAAACCGAAAATTTTTATTGGCGCCATCTTGAATTTTAATTTTGACCTCAATTTCGTTATCAGCGACCCCGAAAACCATGAAAATGACACCCATGACGAAAAACCAAAAAATTTTTGTCGGCGCCATCTTGCATTTTCATTTTGTCCTCATTTTCGTTATCAGCGGCCCCGAAAACCATGAAAATGACACCCATGACGACAAAACCAAAAATTTTTGTCGGCGCCACCTTGCATTTTCATTTTGTCCTCATTTTCGTTATCAGCGGCCCCGAAAACCATGAAAATGACACCCATGATGACAAAACCGAAAATTTTCATTGGCGCCATCTTGAATTTTAATTTTGACCTCATTTTCGTTATCAGCGACCCCGAAAACCATGAAAATGACACCCATAACGAAAAAACCGAAAATTTTCGTCGGCGCCATCTTGGATTTTCATTTTGACCTCATTTTGACCTCATTTTGACCTCATTTTGACCTCATTTTCGTTATTAACGACCCCGAAAAGCACGAAAATGACACCCATGACGACAAAACCAAAAATTTTTGTCGGCGCCACCTTGGATTTTCTTTTTGTCCTCATTTTCGTTATCAGCGGCCCCGAAAACCATGAAAATGACACCCATGACGACTAAACCGAAAATTTTCATTGGTGCCATCTTGAATTTTAATTTTGACCTAATTTTCGTTATCAGCGACTCAGAAAACCATGAAAATGACACCCATGACGAAAAAAAAAAATTGAAAATTTTAGAAAAAATTTGAAAATTTTCGTCAGCGCCATTTTGGATTTTCATTTTGACCTCATTTTCGTTATTAACGACCCCGAAAAGCACGAAAATGACACCCATGACGACAAAACTAAAAAATTTTGTCGGCGCCATCTTGGATTTTCATTTTGACCTAATTTTCGTTATCAGCGACCCCGAAAACCTTGAAAATGACACCCATGACGAAAAAACCGAAAAAAAGTAAAGCATAAAATGCAGAGGAAGTAAAATAAAAAAAATTAAAGTGATTTTAAAATGTAAATAAGTCAACAAAATAAAAAAAACTAGTAGGTACACACGGCGGCACATGAAGCTGTCATTTCCAGTATAAATTGGCCTCGCTTTGTATAGATTTCCTATACAATGAGAGATCGGCATAAACTGGTTTTCGACAGCTTGATCGGTCGTCGTGCGTACAAAATACAATATCGACCATTACTCATTCTATCTCGTTCTCCCCTACATACTTTCTTTTTCTGCCCATGTCGAACTCGATAATCTTCGGCTTACCGGGCTCTCTAACACTTTTTTAGAACTCCTTACAAAAAAAAAAATATTGCAATAAATGTTTTGATTTTAGTAGGCCAGTTACAGGCAGTTTTGAATTGTCGAAAAAAAGATAATAAAATGAAGCTACAGTCCCATTCAAAAGGCATAATAACTGTGAAAGTACTGTAGTTGCCCATTCCAAAGTTACCGAAATTTATAAATAATATTGCGAAATCATAAATAGCGACTTTAGCAACGACACAATAAAGTTCAATTCAGGCCGCGCAGCGCTAATTATCTACAGTTATATTCTCCTAGAAGCTGCCTCTCTTTCTAATGCGTAACTCTTATCTTATACCTTCTGACTACGTTCCCTATTAGGTACCTACTGTACTTTTGTGAACAAATGACATTTCAAATAAACCTAGGCTCGGTGTTTACTAAGTATTATTTTTTTACAAACTATTTTTGGCTCAGTTCGTAACAGAACTTAGCGGAGGTGGGGTGGCGGGTTCGAAAAATTGGCACACGTCCGACCTCCAACGCGTTCCGCTCGGGACTGAAGCAGGCGATGCGAGTATGAAATGATGAAAACAGCACATTTTTGGAAATGGTGGTATAGGTTTTTTTAATATTTCAAATTATGATCGCCGTGTACTGTCACATTTTTTACGACCTTTATAATGGTATAAGTTTTATTGTTAAAGATCTAATATAACTCAAATTAAGTAATTTTAAAAACCATCATTTAGACTTGTCTTTGCGATTTAATTGGATGCAACAAAGTGCAAGTAATCGTGTATCGCTGTGCCGAAATATCTAGATCGAAGTGTAAAATATGTAATATATTTTTTTCAGAATTTAAATCCGTGCCATATAGGAATAAAGCACAATCCAAAACGACGTTTATCTGGATAACCTCGCCTTAAGGAGCGATCGCGATTCCAGACTAGAAATTGAAAGAGTCTGGAGGTAATGTCGCTATGCTATCACTACCTATATATTAAGTAATTTAGCTGACCTGAGAACGCCATTATGACTGAGAAGGCGAAGATATCAGGGTATGCGGCAAGATGTGGCGTGTCTATAGGCATGGCCGCTTCTAGATGCGTAGATATGGTCTTGTTCAGTAGCGAGTCCAGGTACTCGCTGAGGGCCTTTACTACGGAGGCTGCACCTGAAATATGAATACATTATTATCGAATTATCTAAAATAAAGAGAAGAAGAATTTGCTTACTAAAAACATTAAAAATCCAGACACAATGTCATCTCAGCGACAATCAGTGTACCCAATAATATCTACTATGAGGGTATTTTTGACAGTTTAAGACAGGATTTCGAACGACCATTCTTCAAAGACTGGGTATAACCTCTCAAAGTGAAATAGTGGTAGAAGTACTATTCATTTGTATTCTTACGACGGATTCCAAAATCTTTGTAATTGAAGGACTGTTATCTTGTTCAGCCAAAAGAACCAGACAGCCGCAAGACTCGTATCTTATCTTGTACCTTGGTTGTTATCCAAGGCCAAGACTTTTAGAAATAAATCGCAATGATAAAACGATAACAAACATAGTAAAAGTATTGAAGGCCTTGAAAAAAAACGCATTGACAACAAAACACCAGTTCCGTAGCCCAGTGAAAAAACGGAAGTGACAAAATTATAAGGGTTTTTTTTTTTTTTTTTTTTTTTTTCTCCGGATGGGAAATCATCAAATGACCCCCCCCACTCTGGGCGGAGCGGAGGGGAGTGTCAGACTTGTACTGACTAAAACCCATCCATGTTCCTTCTCTGCCCTTTGTGTTCCAGGGCCACGGTATCTCTTTCGAACAGTCCCGCAGCCCAAATTATAAGGGTTCCGCTGTAGTTTCGTCATGTTTGTCTGTTTGTAGGCCGGTTCACCCGGGCAGGCGCGGCGGGCCGTCTGAATGTCACAGCTAATTTACTCGGAGGTTATTATCACGAATGAATGACAATCGGAAAGAAGATATTTATATTTATTCTATGCAAATAATATGGGGTGGCATTAAACCTTTATCTAGAAACAATTTTCATAACTTATTTTAGCAGCCGACCTAATCAATATTGTGCATGCGTAATATTGGTCGGAACTGCCACGCTGTGTTTTTTTTTTTTGTAACTTTGATAAGCGCGCAATGATACTTACCTATAATATACTCAAGAATAAGATTCCATCCTATAATGAACGCGATGAACTCGCCGACACACACGTAACTGTAGACGTAGGCCGAGCCCGCCTTGGGCACGCGCGCGCCAAACTCCGCGTAGCATAAACCTGAAACAAGAGAATAATTGCTTTAGCAAATTCCTACCGCATTATATTTTATAAGATTAGTACATAGCTAGGTTAGCTACAACTTTCTTGTATGAAACGGAATTTAGTCTTTACATAGATCCTTTGTCCGATTCTGTATAAATGTGATAAAATTGATCATATAATCATCACTATTATAACAACAACATCAGAGGTGAAAGGATTGTACCTAATCAAGATAATAGTAATTAAGGTACTCAATAAAGAGAATCATCTACCTATGGTCAAGCCTTATGTCAGTCATCTTGCAATACAAAAATCCCTGTCTGAAAATCGTGATGTAAAAAAATTATATCAGTTAATTTGCGCGATTATGGAAACTTCCTTCAACATCGACACATAATTTTTTTCTTCTTCATTTTTCTCATCAATTGCTTCCTTATTTAAAGGAATCCATATGCCTAACTTCCTGTTAGCATCATGATAAAATGTTTTGATGACCTTACTTTTATCACATTATTTTATGAAGAGCTTACTAGCCCTTCTAATAGGCGATTGCGTATCAATGTCATAATCCTCTATTATTTTATCATTTCCATCAAAAGTGTCCTTGTTTGTTAATAGAGAACAAATAAACTATATTGTATCTATATTTTATAGGTAGTAGGTATCATTAGTATCTTCATTAATTTAGGCGAAATCGAAAAAATTTGTACCCTAGTAGGGTATTAATTTTTGCCACGATTTCGCCCACACGGAGAAAAAAAATAGTTCCAACTTTTTCACGAGTTTTTTTTTTAAATACATGTTTTTAATGTAAGAGTTTTAGTTTACCCACCTCCACAACCCCCGTATTATTCAATCCATCGATCAGCACAATGCTTTGAGTGCTTTCTATCGAGTCCTACCATAAAACGAGATTTTTCACCCCAAAAAAAAAGTCGATTCCCAGCAATAATTTTTGAGTAAAGTTACTTAGTTTGATGTACAGAATGCTTGGTTGACGGCTATGTGAAGGGTTTGTTTACACCCTGTATATCATCGTATCAGCCGCATCTTGGATTTTGACCCCATATTTATATAGAGCGCCCTCGATTACCATGGATGTGACACCCATAACGAAAAATTCGCTTATTTTCGTAGTCGCCCACTTTGATTTTGATTTCGATTCATTGAAAGGAATCTTATTTCCCGCGAGTATCCGTTCGAGCTAGTGTCATCCGCGCATGTATAAAGTGTTTAAAAATCATAGATAAAAACGTAACCCTTCTTTTCTTTGCAGTCGGTTAAAATGATTAAGTAGAGCACCCTGCATGACATAACATGAGCGTAACAGCATGATTGTGCGAGTGAGAAATCCAGAAAACAATTGACGATATTCCGACGTCCTTCAACCTCGACCGCTCGGCGGTCACTAAGGAAATATGGCAAACGTTTCTGTTTATTATACCATGCTGTATATAGACTGTAATTTTGTGGGTGTTTTTGTATACTAATAATTTTCTTTGTACGGCAATTAAGTCGTTTCATTCAACAGTAACTCTTATATCGATAAAATCGAATAATAATACTAATCTATTGACAGAAACTACGTATTTTTTGAGAGCCAGAACCGAAAAATTTGACGATATTATCGTAATCGGATTAAGAAAATAAAAGAATTTTTACAAAAAGTAACGAGCCAAGTTTGAAGACAAGGATATAAAAGAAAATATTGGCTCGATAGATTTTGCGATTTAGCCTCTGTTACCTCGGACGGAGTGTAGAAACAAACCTCGGACGCGCGTTGGGCGCGAGAGACCTCTTTCCAAACTTTAAAAAAATATGTAGTTGTTAAGCATATTATTACAAATATTATGGTGCACTAAAAATAATTGCAATTCATTAATAACTTTAGTCAAAAAAACATTGTAAACCTGAGCGAATATTTCGACGAGATATCAATGTGACCGAAATGGGGCCTTAATAAGGAAGTTTTATTTACTAGATGGCCCGCCAGATGACGTGGAATAAAAATTTTAGCCCGCCTTTTAAATAACTTTAGCAACCTTGGTCTAACTAAATTCTAGACTTCGTATTAAAGAAAATTACTGAACGAAACCAAGACAGAGCAATGACCTGTATGTTCGTCAATTGTCGATTGACAATCATCATCAATACTAACAATCAACTCCCATATCAATAGACTGAGACATCGCAAATTTTATGCTCACTGTAATCGGCAGTACGGCACGCGTAAAAATATCTTGCTGATACAGACAAGTAAGCTTAAAATCCATAATTTATTAAGCCAGCTCTTTTAAATCTTAGCCGAAATAATCGTACAATAGACCGTACGTCGTCGGTGGTACGGAGTTTCAGAAGAGTCCAGTTTATAGAGGTTTTGTTCCAATCAACGTGCGGCATTCTGTACGTCTACCAGATACTAATGAAAAAAATAAAAACACTCGCTCACACACCACAACAGCTTCTGGGGTCAATGATCACGCGACCACATGCATCCTTTTTAAAAAACTATAGCTCGAGATCACATACCAAGTCACCTTATCACGTCTGTAATCCCCGCAGGGTTAGGCTAAGGTCCACCTAATAGTACACCCACATTTCGCCAGTTATGTTAAGTCCCATGTAATAGAGAGCAAGCCTATTGCCATCAACCAGGCACGAATCCAGACTCCGTGGCTGCTATTGAGAAACTATTAATGGAAAACCCCAATAACACTTTGCCCGACCTGGGAATCGAACCCAGGACCTCATGATCACTCACATCAAACAGTCGACCATCGAAGCGGTCCTAATGACAGAAGACTGAAGTACTAATGAAAGGGATAAAGGCTTACCAGCAAAAGAACTAGCAACCGCAGCTAACAAGAAGGAAACCACAACGGCAGGTCCTGCAAGGTTTTTAGACACATCAGCTGGCAACATATAGACTCCAGTACCTAGACAGCTGCCTACCCCCACCCAGGTGAGGTAGAGGGCTGAGAAAAATGCCTTAGAACCCCATCGGAGACCAGCGATAGATGTGCGCCCCCTTATTAGTCTGATTATCATCTTTGTGACCAAGAGACCCATTTAGGGCAAGTATGAGACTTTGTGATCTATACGACGTTTTCTTCCCATGCTATCGACACACCCGTATCGTTTTTGAAGGGAAAAAGAAAGAAGAACATGGATTTTTAATTATTGTAGCGATACTGAAATTTCACATACAAGTCCTGCCACATAAATCTGGATAACTTTTCAACATTTCGTCTAACACAACTTCATTATATTTAACACTTATATTTTATTTTTTGAACACTTTAAGCACAGAGGCGCACTTTGTGCTATAGGTATTTTCTACCCGCCAACCTTTGGATGTATTTTTGGTAGTTAATATTTACGTTATTTTAAAACCACTTCACGGAAAACTCATACTACTGAAATTGAATCACCCTATCGTAATGAAACCGGTCGAAATGTCACAGCAATTATCCTTCTTTAAATACCGCGACCAACCGCCATGATAAACTGAATTAACTGAAAAACACTTCACATTTTCAAGACAGATGCACTTAACGGTTTCCTAGCATTGGCGATAAAACAATTGATAGAACAGTTTTAATATATTGTATGTGTTGTTATTATATATGTATATTGTGTTGTTATTTTATATGTTGTGTTGTATCGAATTTTAATTCGTCAACCTTCAATAAGCATCTTTCAGAAGATGCTTATTGAAGGTTGACGAATTCGTCTGCTTGTTCCATTTTAGGATGAAATTGAAAGATAATTTGACATGTATACTAGCGACCCGCCCCTGCTTCGCGCGGCGTCACCTATCGGGTCCCAAATTTTCTATTTTTCAAGCTGGAAACCAACCATACAAATTCATAACATTTCATTGGAATCGGTTAGGTGGTTTCGGAGATTAGCGTGTACGAACATAGTAACACGTGATTTTTATATACTTAACTATTAGGGGTTAAATTATGAAACACTTTGAAACAGAAAAAATAAAACTAAAAAAAAATCTCACCTGCAAAAACGCTAGCAACAGCCGCCAAAAGGAACGACAATATCACTGCTGGTCCCGCATAGTTCTTAGCGACGTCACCAGCCAGCACGTAGACTCCTACTCCCAGCGTACTGCCTACGCCGAGCGCGGTCAGGTCTAGGGCTGAGAGCACTCGGGCTAGGCGAGCGGCACCTTCCTCCGCAACTTTACGCCGGGAGAGGACACCGTAGGCTAACCGGGCTACGCGACTCGCACCGGCTTTGAGACCACCTGTGAGGTGAAGAGAGATTTTATAAATGTAAAAGAGAATAAACACATGATACGGACAAGATCGTGAGGACACTGGCATGTTCTAAATCAGTATATTGAAAGGCATGTGACATCTGGGCCTCCATGGTTTATTATAATTTTATGAGAGAAGAGGTCTTTGTCCCAGCAGTGGGGACATCACAGGCTGATTATGGCATATTAAGTACAATTTGTATCGTGCCGGGGAATGAAAACTACCATCCTTTCCTAGGTTTATTGGGTAGTTAGTTGGGTACTTGACAAAGCGAAGGATAATGATGGAGAATAACGGATAAGTCCATAATGCACCTCTACTAAACTCCCGAAAAACTACAAACCGTGCAAGTTTGGGTATTTGGACTGTCCCGAGTTTGTGCAGTTTGGCGACAGGAATTCATCCTACTAATACCTTTTATAAATGCGAAAGTTTGTGAGGATGGATGGATTGATATTTGTTAGTTTTTCCCGCAAAAACTACTGAAAGGATTTGGATGAAATTTTGCACACAGATAGTTTTTAACACATAGGATACTTTTTATAGGTTGTATGATCCCGTAGGAAAATTATCTAACTCCACGCGGGCGAAGCCGCGGGCATAAGCTAGTATTAAAAAACTAGTAAATAAATAAATAGCTAGTAAATAAAACTCTTAATTTATATTTAGAATTCTCCAACCATTATAATATTGCTATTGTAAATTGCTAGTAAATCCAAAATAAATGAGCGAGAACGAACACAATACGTACCGATGGTCAATAAAACGACGCTAGCCATCGCAGAGGTCGTTCGTTTAGCACTTCCAGACTGAAACTGGATGACTGTGATAAAAACTACTATCAATTGTACCGACCACTTAGGACACATGTATTGGGGACATACTACAAAGGATTTTAGCCGACAATCAGATCTAGAATTGTCTATTTTTTTATGTTCCGAAGATGAAAAGTGACAGCTAAATTTCGCCGTCTTAACTTTTTATAATAAAAAACTAGACTGATGAGTGCCTACCTAAGTATAGTCAGTTCCGTGGACCATATTTTTTAGGCTTACAGGAAACACTAACTTTCTGTAGTTTATAAATTATCGGTTTTCAGGAATACATTCATCATAGCCTAGCCTTTTCCCAACTATGTTAGGGTCGGCTGCCAGTCTAACCGCATGCAGCTGAATACCAGTATTTTACATGAAGCGACTGCCTATCTGACATCCACAAACCAGTTAGTACTGGATAATACGATATCCCTTAGTAAGACTGATTGTCAAAATTTCGGGCCACTGACTACCTGTAACCGCTGTCAAAGATCTACAAATGACAGCTGGGACCAACGGCTTAACGTGCTTCCCGAGACGCACGGAGAAAACTCTGTATGTAATGAGTGGTCATCCATTCACGGACCATCGGAGCGGCTTAACAGGAATACGTTTATCAAAAATGTAATAAAACTTCAGTGTCGTAACTAATTGTCCACCTCCTAACCTGCCCTCTGTGAGCTGTGCCAGCTGTGTCAGTGTATGTGTGTGTGTCTGTGTGCTATGTGTGTTTGTGCAGTCAAAGTGACCTCTGCGCTGCCACCCACCAAGCCGTGGAACTGGCGAAGTTTGAGTCAAACAAAATTGGAACAACACACTCTGTCACACACGACACTTTTTAAACTTTGCCCTATTTCACTAACACAGTCAGAACATCTATAATAAATAGAACTATTTCAAATCAAATTTATTTAGAGCAAATCTATATCAAATGTTTATCTAGTCCACACACTTGTATCGCACTAATAACGTCTTGACGACAGAGTACGGTTAGCAAAACTGCTGAGTTTGGCGGAAGCGCGGAACAAAGTCCACACACAGTGGGTCTATTGGCAATGAATCTTATGATAAATACAGTCGCGCAAAACGCGGTTTTGTTGAAAATAAGCACAATAATGGCAAATACATCATTATAACGTTTATAGAACCCAGGCTACTGAGGAGTCACTCAATAAAACAAATATTTTGTATGCCTAGCGTTTTTTATGCTGTCGGTATCTAAAGATGGCTATGACGTGGATTTTAGATGGAAAGCAAATCTTCTTCTTGTAAAACCGCGTTGACATGATCAGAGTATGCTCGGACCGAGTTGACTCGGATACCTACTCGGACGCAACTCGTATTGTGGCAACCCATACCAACCCATCCGAGTGCCAACGCGCTCGGATTATGGGTTGCCACAATACGAGTTGCGTCTGAAGGATCAATGCAGGTTCACTCAAATAAAATACGCATTGCTCAGAAATATTTGGATTTAATCCATACAGTTCGACCGCTTAGTATCGAAGCAAGCAAAAGAATAACTCATTTCAGTATGGCTGGCAAGTTTTGACAGTTGTCACATTAATGTCGATAGACATCAAAAGTGACACTTCAGGGCAAGGCAATAGATTTAAGTGATACCAATGTGAGAAATAACTTGGCTAAATATTATTAAGCTAACACGTCCGAGTAGCTATCCGATTCCACTCGGTCCGAGAATACTGTGATTGTATCAACGCCGCTATAAGAATCTTGCCTTTTGAGACGGTTATTGAGTGACCGTATTTTAACATAAAGATCCGTGGTAATAACATTAAGATCCGAGAACTATTATAATACTCGATGGATCCAAATAAACCCGTACGATAAGTTCGCTGACTACGTTTTGTGACCGACTGTAGGTACTAATTACGATTGTTAAAATAGCACTTTTTCCGCAAAAATCTGATACACATTGTTCTTTTTGCATATTTAGTTTTTCGCTATTAGATACTAATGACGCAACTCTAGGTCAGTAGGTACCTATTGCAGGGCTGCCAGATTGTATAATTGGATATGTTACCGGCCAACCCGATTTTAGGCCAAACTAGTTTGTCCTAGGCCAAACTAGGCACTCTGACTAAATGGGTTAGGTTAGGATAGAACTGTGACCAACCACGCGCGAGCCGAGGGTGCGTAGCAGGACCGCTGAGTGCCACAGCAAAGTTGGGCGCATTGTAATTGCTTTGTTTGTGTTAGTGTATCCTGACACGATAAACACGTGAACTGGTTTGGCCTGAAATCGGGTTTGGCCGGTAAAAGATACAAAAACTGTATAATTTGGGTACTGATTGTATCCTCTTTGTATCCTGGACCTTCATGTATAATTGGATACGGAAAGCCTAAATTCTATTGTGAGCCTGAGCTTTATATGGTGATATTTTTTGAGTTGCTATATGGATGCGCGTTAAGCCTGTGAGTACCATAATAAATAAAAACAACGTAGGTAAGTTCACGAGATTAATCATTATTGTGTAAGTTTAAAAAAAATTAAGCACTGTTTGTATACATTCAATATTGTATAATTTCAAAAACATTGCCGAATAATTTAAAAATATCTACTGGCAGCCCTGACCTATTGGGTACCTTGGCAAAGTACAATTAGGCCAAACCATTTTTTACTACTGAGGTGGAGTTCATTAAAATTGCTTTCTCATAAAGTCTAACTAGCAAGAACCTTAGTCAGCCGCCCATATTAGCCACAGAAACAAGTCAATGAAACAGTTGTTGACTTTAGAGTCTTCGAGATCAGGAATTGATAAAATGTAGAATAGGATGCGTTCAAGCTAGGTGGAGAAACGATAAACATAGTCCAAACACTAGTGTGTCTTCGAGAGTTTTTGAAGCGCGCTATTTCCAGCAGTGCACAGTTATGAGACTAGACTACAAGAGGGGAAGAAGACTGCAAAAAATATTGAAACAGAAATTAAAACGAAACTTACATAGCAGTAACAACACAACCCACATCTTTCACACCTGGACCCCAGCCACAGTTGTACAAGACTGCTGTAATTCAGGCAAAACCAAACGCCCAATACCATTCAATTGATCGCTCAGACATTAAGATGTTATCAATAATGGCACACCAATTGATACAGAATGTGGGCCTTTCATTTAATACTATATGTTCTGTTGACCTCTGACCAGGCTGGTGTATAAAGTGTATTCATTAGTGGACAGTACAGTTATATTTGGCTTATAAATTGGCAATTATAATTGATTACTAGCTGTGCCCCCAATACCTTCGTCCGTGTAAAATATACTTTACAATCTACCAAATATACATATAACACTTCATAAAAATCGGTCAAGGCGTTTCGTTGGAGTGCGAACACAGAAACCGTGACACAAGATTTTTATATATAAGTATTATATTGTCTAATGTTACAATTATGAATGCACTACTGCATACAATAATTTCCGAGTCATTTATCGCATTGAAAGATGATTGAGCAGTAACAGTTGATGGTTGAATAGCTTTAGGTTTATTGGACAACTTAATTTTTATAATTCGATACTTCATTCTATTTGAGCACTAAGCAGTGTTTTTAAAATGTAAAATTGAAGTTCTTTTATGACCAACAATGAGTGGTCCAAATTAGCACTAGATCGAAACACCTGGAAGTCGTGAGAAGAGGCCCTTGCCCAACAGTGGGATGGCAGAAGCTAATAGTATCAGTAAGGTCTTTTACAAGTTTAGGCAGAAAAACTAACTGTCACTAGTCCTACACTAACACTACTAACTTATAAAGTATCCATTCTTTTAGGAAAAGTTCCAATTCCTTAAATAGCAAACTATTCTCTTGTAGTGAGTCCAGCAAAAAATAGTTGTGTATCAAAAAGTGAAAGCACTCTTGTACTTGGTCGAAATCTGAGTGAAAGTACATTTTTTGTACATATTATTTACATTTCCTCACCTGACTTATTGATTTGGTCAGCATTGGGGAAATTATATTTTTTAACTTTAAATATATCAATAATAAGTTATGCTATCAGGGAAATATTGTGAACTAACATTTCAAAATAGTTTGTTTTACGAATGCACCACAACCCATGGTGTTATCAAGTCTGCTTGATAACACCCTTACTGTTTGCACCTTGAAGAAATACTATATTTCAATTATTTTAAATAAATATTACAGATGCAAATTATATTTATCCATACGCTAACATCTTGAGAAAGCAAAAAAGTTCTTTGATACATAAACCAACCAACTAAGCAATAAAATTAATACTTTGGACTGATACATGATATAATGTTATGATTACCCATACAATGATGAACAAATGGCAATTTACTTATTCAAGATATCAATCAAATTCTTCTACACAGTAACACAGTCATGTTTATGAAAACATTCTTCAATGTGTTTATGGATTGAAATAATTCAAAATTTTATACAATTTACTTAATTAAGGTTAACTGAATTGGAGGTGACATTTTAGGGTTACTATTTTCCTGATAGATAACTCGGCTACAGTTTCTATTTTTCATACCCATTCCAATAATCGATTTAAATGTTTATCCTGAAGCACACAAAATTCTATCAATTAAATTTGATGCATATTTCAGCTTACATAAATAACATATATTTGTCATTATAAAGACAAGAAAATACTAATAATATTCATTGAATGGAGCAAAAGCTAATAGGTGTAAGGAAAATGGATGGTATTCCCCCCAATCGATAAGTCGATAACAGTTATGTTATGACATAAAAACGTGCGTAGGTATTTATGAAAAAACATGCTAATAATATTGTGGTTTAACAATTTTCTTGAAAATATTTTAAACTATGTGATAAGCATTTTTTAACAAATTTATAAAAATTGTAGGTTTGCCAAATATAACATCCCTTAAATTTCTTAAGCCACGTAACAAACCCATGGCAAATCAACCAACCCAACTCATGAGTAGAAGTCCCCACAATTTTGAATAATTAATAAGGTAACATGAGAAAAAAATTACCTTCATCATATGCCTGTCGCACTGTGAGGCTATGGTCATCACGGCCACGCACCACTTCATAGTCTCCCATCAAATTATCACCCGGAAAAGACATTTTAGGAAACTAATTTCAAAACCTAACCTATTCGAGCATAACTTGCCCACACAGCATGAAAATGTGTAAAACTTTTAATCGAATTACGCTAGTATGTCGCTCACTTTAATATTCATGGAAATAAGTTCGTAAATGGGGTTTTTTAATTAAAAATACTTTCGAAAGACATGGCGACTCAGCACGGGTGAAACGTGAAACTGACATTGACAGTTGTAAGGAGACGTACCGGCCGACTGCTGACTGACATTTTGAAATAAGGATGGAAGCACGGCACAATATCGATTGTGACTACGAAACAGTAATTATTTGAATCAAATAAATGCCTTTTGTTACGTAAAATCACCTCATAGAACCTTTCATTTAAATTACCGATGTAAAATTTCGATGTACTTATGGGGGTTTAGAATGATATACTGAGTACGTGGTAACCGCCATCCTGTATAGTACCTACTTATACCACACTTGAATGAATAAAAACGTAAACCTTGGTATTGTTTATAATTTTTTATTATTATTCCAACAATACTAAAACTGTAACCTTCTTGAAAATTACTACCATTTTATATTATTTTGTGAAACAAATTGTTTGAATATTTTATTTGAATCAAAATAACATACTGGTATTGTGTTATCTTACGGTTAAAACTGTTTATTATGCCCTGTGTCAAAGCATAATAAACTACTGCATCACAGTGTGGGGTGGGACTCCCAAGACAATCCTCCTGCCTCTGGAACGAGCACAGAGAGCTGTTCTCAAGGTTATGACCTCGAAGCCTTTTAGGTATCCCACCACGGCTCTCTACACCGAATGTCAGGTTCTCACTGTGAGACAGCTCTTTGTCCTTAGTACTATTTTGCGCAAGCATCCCTTTGTGGTATGCGATCCGAATGCTACCAAAAAGCGTAGACACTTCGAAGTATGCTCAACTCACGGATGTAGAACGGCCCTTGCTCAGCGTCATTTTGGTATACTGTCAAACCATTTATATAATAAAATTAATAAACTCTGCTTCATTGCTCCCATGTGTCTAAATAGATGCAAAACCAGGGTCACGAAGTGGCTTTTGACAGTGTCTTACAAAAAAACTGAAGATTTACTACAAATATCGATTGCTTAAACTAATATAGTTAATAAAGTAATATGTTTGGTTATAATTATATTTATACAGAGTTCCAAAAACACAAGTTTTCACCATATCTATCTCTCCCTCACACACATATACACACCCACACATATACACAGCCACACAGATGTATGTAAATAGGCCACATCTTGGTTGCATTGGCTAGTTATAAAATATTATTGTAATTTAATGATGATAAACTATGTTCGACTTATAACTAATGTTACATGTTCAAACCATAGGCGAGGACGCTGGCACCCTAAACACAAGTTAAATCTTACATTGGGTGCCAGAGCCCATCGAAACCACTCTTTTCCCTAGCTGTAACACTGCAAAGTGCTTAGATAAGTGTTTCTTATACAATTATTTCAGGTAATAAACATCGTCAATTTGAAAATGCAGTATTGATTCCTTTCACAATTAATTTATTATTACAAAACTATATCTATCGTAACCATGGGACGTCACTACTAGACGAATCCGATGTCAGAACGTCAAATATTGCGTCATCTATATAGAGAGGGTAGTGTGCGTTCAAAGAAAATACATTTGATTTCGTTCATGAAATATAATTTTTTTTATATAATTTTTTTTTTTCTATTATTTATCAACCTAAAGTGAAAAAGCATTTATTCGATCAATATACAGCAAAATAACCAGTTAAACTTTCATCAGTATTATGATTGTGATTTCTTATAATAAAAAAGATAGATAGATATTCGTTCTTCAAGTTTATGTGTAATCGTTAACTCTAAAGAAACTACTCAGCTACACAGTTTAATAATACGACTAAGTCGAATACAATTTCATCTTAAAACATTTTGAAACTACTCGATATGCGAGAATAAAGCTTCTCATGAAAATAAATAATCCATCATTTTTGACTACACAATAGGTAGTATAGGTACGATTAAATCTCGATGCTTTTCGCTCAGCCTGAACTGCTGGTGGGCCGGACTGGGACGCGGACGTTGCACAGCTTGAGGTAGCATATCCAAGTCGGAACTGTGAAAACAAATGAAAAATGGAAATCTTTGGGGGTATCTACATAAGACTAGACTATATTTTGCTCGCGGTTTCGCGTTAGGGTTGGAAATTATGCCAAATCCTGATTCTTATAAATATAATATATTTTAAGACACTCGGGGATGATGCAGCTTAGCTTAAGTGAAAGAATTTACGGAATCGGATCATTAATTCCAAAGATTATCCCTTACATTCAAACTTTACCTCTTTATAAACCACTTTTGTAAAACTGCTAAATGCTACTCGACAAGCTGCTTATCTTGGGAGAGCAATGGACAACCATCCCTAAATTGACTTCAAATCAAGGTGTGCGCTCATCAAGGTCAATCCAGTGTGTTGTCTGAGGTTTTAGGGGAAGGAGTGGTGTGATGAACCCACAAACTTTCTGTTACTCACGTTTCTTTCGAAGGGGTTTGACTATCGGAGTTGCGTCCTGCCCCGAGATTGCCGGCTTGCCTTTCTGCCCGCTTGTTATGCCCGCTGCTGTGGCACTGCCCGGAGCAGATAGACGCCTCTTAGCGACTGCATTCTTGAACTGCATCATCTCGGAGAATGGCACGGGGCCGTAACCAGTTAGAGGGTTGTCCATCATTCTGAATTTGGGCCTAAAAGAGAAAAATACACCGTAGATAGAGGAGAGTTCACCATCAGCCAAACATTTCATTGTCATTAGGTACCACTACCGAGGCCTCCTACCCGTAATATTTATTTACAACGTATATTTCCTTCTATGGTTCTTACTTAGTCAAAACGAATACACTTGAGACAGTAAAAGGTTGCGAGGACGCCATTAAACCTGTTATTTTGATCTTGTTCAGGTTAGTTCAATATCATAATACTAAGGCTAGGAGAAGTTATTGTCCGTTTACACTAACACCAAGCGGAACCTCAATAAATTTATCTATACAGGGTGGGAGGGATCGACGCGAACGGTTAGGTACGTTGTATTCTTTGTAAACCCCCCGGCGTCGAAATTTGTCAACGGCAATTTAAAAAAAAAACAGCTGTTTCATACATTTAGACCGTGTAGGTACGTAGGTATTGCACTTTTGAAGGGAACAGCGGCTTTTTGTTAATTTCCGATGAAATTGAATTATATACTGGTACGTGGTAGGCGTTTTCGCGTCGGTGTTCCCTTCCACTCTGTATAAAGAGAGAGGGTGAATTTGTGAATACTAGTCATTCTGCTGCGACCCCAAATTAATTGGGAAAAGTAAGTTCAGGAGAAAGATGACGATGCACAACTAAACCAGTTGAAGGTACCTAAGGTAAGGCATACGAAGCCCGGTATCGTCTCTGTTCTGAAGCGAATTGAAGAGCTGGTACAGTATCAGACTCTGAACAGGATCGTCGTGGATCTGCGGCCGGTACGGTCCGACGACGTCTTGGTAGTCGTAGTTCTCTCCCTGGAGAATATAAAGATGAAACGATAGATAAGATTAATGACAATATTATTTTCAACTTCAATAATTGCCCAAAACTCACGGCATCAAGTTAAAATTGTATCACAGTTTGCCATAACTGCAGGAAAACATTAAAGAAAAAACTAATGTTTTACATCGCCTTTCTAAGCCGGTTAAAAGGGTTTGAGTATCCTTGACATTGCAGACAATGGCCGGTATAACACAACCTAATTCAAGCTTATTAGTTTAATTCAATCTAACCGGATACAGTCGAATACATGGAACAACTGCCTATTACTAAAGAAACAGATAATCTTACACTGTAATCGTCATCTCCATCCGGTTCCATCCCGTAGATGCGGTTGTCATCGTTCATCTCAAACGCTGCAATGCAGACGAGCAGCAGCATGCACATTCCAAGTTTCTTGATCATGTTGTCGCCGAAATTGGTTACTATAATATCACAACATTTCTTAGTTAGGATCTAGTTATGAATTCCGTTTATGTAAGATGACCATAGAGGAATTGATTATTTCTATGAACATAAATAACATAACGTCACATCACGCATCACGCATTGAAAGGTTAGACAGAGATATACCCGATAGTAGCTGTAACTATATCCATATTTTGCCAGATGTTGAAGTCCCTGAGTAGGGCAAGATACAAGAACAACTCAACAACTAATTTTCTATCAACAGTCATTATTAATAAGCACGGCATTTCACAATTTTTCATGTTATTTTGTTTCTCGACGGTTAATAAATTGAAGTTGGTTTAGCTATAAAAATATCCACGGGCTTTGAAATAAAAGTACGTAGAAATAGTGAGCTTAGCTTGTTCAGTTCAATCACGTTGCAAACAAAGTACCTACAAACAAAAAAAAGTTAAAAGCTTTTCATTTCATTTCTGCGTAGAATTCATTCCGCGCATAGGTTTCCACGTGTTTCTATTTAGAACAAATATCTACAATGAAGCCTGGTAAGGGAAAGTTGTCACGTTAATTATTCAGAAGGTTTCTTCCAGGTTTACCTAAACTAATGACATGTTAGGTCTATCATTGTTATACTGAGTACGTAACTCAGAAATCCGATGTAGGACAAATGCGTTGGAAATGAAAGTGTCCACACTTAACAAAACCTGGTGAAAGCAGGTGGAGTAGAGCCCTCAATTAATGGTTGCCGAGAGACGTTAGAAGAAGTATTTGTACAGCTTGATGGGTAAATGACCTTCAGAATATCACGGGTAAAACCTGGATGAGACTCGCAGAGCCCAAGCAGAAAGGCAGTGCACAAAAGGAACGCCTTTATTCAGAAGTCGATGTAACAATTATGGCTGCCAATGAAGGAGATGATGAAGCTAATACGAAGGTACACTGAAAATCTGTCAGAAGGTGCCTGTTGGTGCCGCTTGCATCGCATCATAATCATAAACCAACAGTAAACGAATCTGCAACTCTCATTGCAAAAACCTAATAAACAGCATATTATATAAATCTCAAGTTGACCTCGGCTTGCATCCTAACCAAATAAAACCAAATTGGATTTGTACTTCTCGACTACACCTAACCGATGAAAATAGCATTGTAGCGGTAGCGCAGTTCTGAGAACGAAAAAGCGTTCTTATATATTTTTTCTATTGATTACAAGCGTTAATAATCAAAAAATCCCAACAATAGCTCAACTCGCCTGTTTAGTAACGAAAACTAAAGAATATAACGAAATGTAGGTAACCACAGGTTTTTGGGTTCTCCATCAGTTCTACAATGCATCTCCTGGATACTGTACAACTACCAGAATGATAAATAATCTCCAATAGAATCCTACAGCCACTAACTTAAATTGTGATTGTCTCCTAATGTACAAAAAACCTACTATGTTTTTTATTCTACTGTATTGATTGTAATTAACTGAACATACTAAGTAATGTGGCACACTGTTACGAAATAAGTACTTATCTAAAAAGTGCTAAGTGTAAAAATATTTGTGTTCATGGCTATACAATATACACATACAGATAAACACACACAGTAGCCTATTCTTAACAACCGCCCCCTCACCACCCCAGCCTCGCCCAGATTTCCGGGAAATGCAGCCTCCGTGTAAATAATACCCGTCTATTGCGTATCAGTGTGTACTTGTGTATGCATCGCATTGATTGAAGCTTCAAGGTCAATCAATAGCTGTGTTCTATATACAACTGATGGATTTGTTGAGCTTTATTCCCGTACCCTGATTAATTACGCAGCTCGCAGGTAGTTAGTTAGGATATTTCATATTTTGGACGCTTGATTAATTTTAATGGCTCGCTACTGTTGGCCTAAATGTCATCGATGGATGATGATCGATGTTAGTAAGGCTTGTTTATAAACATACAGAAAACTCACGGCTTTCTTTACATGGAGTTAGGCAGTAGCTTAATAAAGCCGCCAGTGATCACTAATTAAACTGCTTAGTACTTATGCTCGTTAGTAGGTATACAGTTTATGACGTGACATCTCTCTTTGCCATCGCTCACCGTAAAAGCTCTCGTTTTAAAGCGATATTAAAGATGATATCTGGCCAATACTAATATGGCTACCGAAATACCTGTCTTATCTTTTGGCTAGTATAGTGCCTAGGAGCAGTTTCAGACTAGCGTATATTGCAGCGCGTATAAGCTCGTATCGGCTAACGCGCTTACACTCGCGCCACATTTTGCACTCCAAAAAACTAAGGTAACTAAGCATACTTAGAAGCTCGTCAACGCTCGTACGATTAACGCGTTATACGCGCTGAAAATAGGCTAGGATGAAACCGCCATAATTGAATAAAATATTCGCCAGTTATCTGCAAATTGCAAAGCCTCAGAAACCTCGTTGAGTGAAAAGCAGAGAAACGAATCAGATTGATAATAAAAAAATGCTGACAACTGTGTCTAATGATAAAAATGCTGACAACTGTGTCTAATGATCGATTTGATTGATACTAGTAACTCGCTTTTGCGGAAAGATGCGTTCTTGATTTAATTCTCGTTTGGCGGCAACATTTATTAAGCATATCTCGAGTCAGTTTCTATAATGAATGAAGAGTACCCGTGAGGTCTTTGATACGGTTCTCAGGTCGAACAAACTGTTTGGATTTTTCCTCCACGAATTTCTCAGTAGCAGCACGGTAAATATTTCTAGAACTAGGTACTAGTTTTTTTTAAGTGGATTTCACCACTACTTTCTAATTGTCCCACGAGATCTTACTACCGGGATAAAAAATATCCTATGTGTTAATCCAGGTTATAAACTATCTGTGTGTCAAACATTCAAATCCGTTTAGGTGTTTTTGCATGAAAGAATAACAAACATCCTCACAAACTTTCGCATTGTTAATGACAGTACTTTCAAATACGGGTCTATAGGCTGCGTTTCTACCTGCGAATTGTGAGGATGCGTTGCGAGGGATGTGTTTGATAGAATCACTTTATTAACCTAGCCTCGCCCAGCGCGGCTCTCTCTAGTGGATTGAACGGATCAGCGGGGCGAGGTTTTTGTACATAGAAAACAAGGTAAAGACGTGTGCGAGGGATATGTGCGAGGAATGTGTTGCGAGGGATGTGTGCTAGGGATGGACGCGAGCGAAAAAATAGCGGTCACTAGACGATGTGGTTACCGCTCGCATCTGAAACGAGCCCGCTACACATCCTCGCACCGCTCGTCTACGCACCGTTCCACAACCTAGCTCCGCCTCGCCTCGCATCACCCATCTCTGGTAGAAACGCAGCCTAAGTAGGTACTACCGCGCTCACTGACGGTCGACCACTTTTCACCCTTCTGATCATAGTTATAAGAATTTCTTTAGCTTTAGATTTTTTTATAAATTAAGAGTTAGAATGTTAGTGGAGTATTGACGCTGAAGGAAACAGACGTTTATAGGTTTCGCGTTGCAGAATTAATAGCCTAACTACTCAAACCACGGTCCATGGCAAATGAAGTATTTTGACTATAAAGGTTCAGCCACACCGGTACGGACCGATAGCGGACTCGCTGTGGACACCGGACTTAGACAGATATTTCAGTCATTATTTATTTATTGCCCAGTAGGTATTTGGTTGTGGTCTTGCTTAACTGGGTTGTAGAGGTCAGATAGGCTCCATGTAAAATAATGGTAGTCACCTACATCCGATTAGACCGGAAGTCAACCCAAACATAATTGGGAAAAGGCTAGGCAGATGATGATTTATTTATCAAAGCCCGCGGTGTCCGGAATAGAACCTTATCTCGATAGACAGAATCTTTATCAGGTTCAAATAAAAAAACCGCAGATTTAATAAAGGAAAATGTTAAAAAAAAAAAAGAAAAAGTTGTATATCTATGTGTGTACGTGTTTATAATAAGATACCACGTAATCTCAAGAATCTAAATATGAGATTATTTAAAAATAAATTGCATGAATGGTTGTGTAGTCATAGTTTTTATAGTGTCAAAGACTTCTTTGACAATAAATATTAAATATTCTCGTGAAAATTTTGCACGCTTATTACTGTTAAGCAAAAACATGTATGCTCTTTCTTTTTTTGTTTTTACCATCTTTTATACCATGTTTTTAAGCAAATAAATATTATTCTTTTTCTTATTCTTAAAAACGTTACAGGTAATCAAAGAGAGAAACTACACTATTGGCCTTTTTGTTTCAAACGGCAATTCAACAAGTTTAGCTACAAGTACAGTTCCGAGCACTATTACACACTAAACAAAATTCAAAAACTTCGATTTCAACTTCAAACTACATAAGACCTATTTCATAACAACACGAGTTACAAAATACTATGTTTGTAACAGCATAGAACAACAATCAATAAAGTTAGAGAAAATCACTTAGAGTAGCAACATATATACCTATTAATGTTCATGACTGTACTAGGTACTTTTAATGATTTCAAAATATTTTTTAAACTTTTATCAAAACCACTTAGACGTATCCCAAATGCAATCAGCATCTACAAAATGCAAAAGTAACAAAATATATTCATACCTGCAAGAATAATCTGGGGTGGGCACACAGCTGTGAGGTGGACCGTGGACGTCGATGGCACGATGCGTTCCCGGCAACTGACGTCGGCGCCCGCCCGCCCTAGCTTTTATTCCGCCCTACGCCCTACGAGTTACGAAGCTACGGCGTAGTTGATGGACATTATTAAATTGTTGCTTATTGCATTTTTTATGTTGCCGTGATTTTTTTTTTGCAGGTATGGAATATTATCCATGAAAGACTTGTACCGTCTTGCCATTTACTCACTTATTTGGGCTGTTGTTTTTTAAAGATAAATTATGTTTATTTGTGTAAGTTGGTTTGAAATACACTTTTACCCGTCACAATAAATTATTGAGCTTAGATGTTAAATACGCTAAAGTTTGTTGGTACCTAAAGTAGAGTAATTTGGGCTTTCTTTTTTTGGGTATAAGGTTTTAAATTCTTTAATCAAAGCAGTAGGTATTCAACAAAGTATTCCGAACTAATCTCTAATCACACAACAGTGATCGAATACCTAATTTCAAACATAATATAATTTCTAATCGTTCAAGTCGCTTTCAATAATTTATTAGAAATTTAATTAAGTACCTAGGTACATTTGAAATCGATTTGCGAGGAGATCACTGCTATGGTTTCACCAATAAATTAATAACACTGTTATGAACCCACGCGTTGGAATTTTAGAAAAAGATCTCGATGTTTCTGGTGTTGTGAAATAAAATACAGAAAAATGTTTTCAATATCCATGAAATTGGCTGATACATTTATGCCATTATGTTGGAGTATGACTTCGTGAATATGTTTCTTTGAATAAATTAATCCTATCGCGCCCTATTTGGCGTGAGATTCCGCCTTCTTGAAACCACATGGCTGAAACTTTAATGCCTTCCATTTGAGGCACTAAAAGTTAGTAATCATCTCCGTGTACCGCCACCATTGACGGTAACGTTCTGATCATCATAATTTTTAATCCTTTGACGAACGATCAATTAGATTATTTTCTCTGGGGACATGTAAAGTCGCATGTCTACAAGGTAAAATCAGAAACAATTGAGCACCTGGAAGTTAACATCAAACTTATTATCGCTGAAATACAGCCTGATTTAGATACTGCGAAGAGTATGTGCAAAGTGAACCTCCAGATTACGCCCTGTGCCTGCGGCGGTGGCTACATGCCCGATACCATATACATACATAAATGGCATAAAATTATCAGTCAAATAAGCCAATTTCATGGACATTAAAATTATTATTCTGACTTTTATTTCAATTTAAAGGTCTGGAAGAAAAAACACATTTTAGGTAGACTACACACCGATCACATGGTTGGCGTTCCCAACCATATTAGACCCTACAGTTTGTATAATGTCCTTCTTTGATATTGATCGTCGAACTCTGGTATCTTTTAAGTTCTGAGCTAAGCAGTAGAGGGACTCTCCTCAAAATACTATCTCAGACGCAAATATACTTGGTCCTCACAATTGACTAAAACAACGTTTGGACTTTAAATGAGTCTGCCATCTAACTCTTCTGAGTTTTTTAAGGAATTTCTTCCCAGGGCAGACCGATAGGAACTGCCGAAATCACTTAGTAATAAATATAATTACATGCCTTTCAGAAATTTAAAGAATTTATCCAGAAAACAGACAGAAAAGTACCTAAACCTATCCTGTCACTTACGGGATATCTTTGGTGATTGACTTTTTATTAAGTTTAGTTGTAAACCGTGAAAGCCTAAAACAGTGTTAGAAAAGTACCTACTAGCTACATGTAGGTACGTTAGTATTAATCTGCGCAATTCCGACAAGCTGGTCCACGTGCACGTATTTTGCGCATATGTAACTGCACGCTTATCCTAATACTTCGTTCGAATGTTGTATTCACAACACGTGCTTATTAAAACGCGCTTAACTACTAACTATTTGTGTGCATCTGCCTTTGCTGGTCGAAGGATTAAGCTTAATTTTGACGTTATGTAAAAATCTTTGGTTTTGTTGATGTGAGGTCTCGTAACTGGCATAGCCTTTAGATTATAAGCATATTGTAAAGTCAGCTTCAGGTTTCTGAAGCCAGTCCTTATAAGGACCTCATTCCAGATTGCTGTGGTTTTAGGAAACGGCTAGGCAGAAAATGATGACTAACAAGTCACCACCTGCCTAACCTTTTCCTGTCGGTGTCAGTTACCACGTAGGCTGCTTTTACATTAGGACGTTAGCAGCGCGACAATAGCGCGGCAGAAGCACATTCGCAAACAAAAACTAAAAAAAAACCGTTTTTTTACCGTGTGGACGTTAGACGCGCGACTGCCGCGCTGCTAAAGTCGCCTAAATGTGAAAGCGGTCCAAAAATCGTTTTTTTTTTAGTTTTTGTTTGCGCATGTGCTTCTGCCGCGCTACTGTCGCGCTGCTAACGTCCTAATGTGAAAACGGCCTTATTCAGTACATTATTCTTAACCGGCGAAAAATTTTTATGGGTTTGTTCAGAATGATCTACTGAATACATGGTAACCATTTTAGCGTCAGTATCCCTTCCACCCTGTATGTATGTATAATTAAAATAATAATAATAATCGATGGTTACCAATGGTCACTCATCGGAAATTATAAACCTTCGACCGACACGTGCGTCCGTTATAACTTGACGGACAGAAGTGTCTTGCTGGGGAGTATATTCCGGCAGTTCTCCTCAGCCAAAACATTAGGTATAAAGTAATTTTCCCGTTCTAAAAGTGCTGACTCGCAGCTTCTTCTCAGCCTTATTGAAATAAATGACTTCTGATTTTGAGCACCAGGTTTGTGTATGCAAGAAATTAAATAAAAATCAAGTATAAAGTGTAAAATTATTTTAATCAACACATTGCGAATCTCATGGCACCACTTGAAGGCACGTACGATCACTCGTTACAAATAATAACATCTATATACATATAACTAGAATAACTCGCTGTTAACATTGTAAGGCCTTTTTTGGGATTATTTTTGACAGAATTTTAACTGTAAATTTTTTGGGTTTATTTTGAAATAGTTTTTTTTTCTTCCAGAGAATGTTTAAGGCCACCAGGGCAAGGCCATAGCAAAAAAAAATGATTATATCGTTCACATTCTCATTTCGTTTTTAAACATTTCATAAGTCTTAGTTTGTCATCATCTACCTAGCCTTTTCCCAACTATGTCGGGTTCAGCTTGCAGTCTATCTGAATGCAGCAATACTATTTTCAAGGGGCGACTGCCCATCTGATCTCCATAACCAGTTTAACTGGGTAAAACGACTCCCCAGGGTAAGACTGGTGGTCAGACTCTTGTTTGGTTGTTAAAATTCTGTCACTAATCACCAATGAACCTCATTAATTTCTATGATAAATTTAATACTGAACTAAATTAATAAATAAAATACATCACTGTGCGTTATATTCATCACATTGTATTAATATCTCGGTGTAGACGACTATGACAATATGCATTTTGATGCTAAAAGCGATGGCGCTAATTAACAATGATGACTTAACACCTCCCATTATGATCGCAGAGAAAGCAAATTGAGCACTTTACAGCACAACTGCTATCGCTGCCTTAATCATTGATATTGTATGAGCAAGCAAGTATTAGTATAGTCGTCTCAAGCCAGATAAAACTCCGTTAAACGCAAGTGCGAATTCGACCCATTCTGTGACGACACGTTACATCAACGTGTAATAAGAGTGAGCTCGACTAGTAACGTCTAAATAGCCAGTAAACGACCTAGCTAGCATGTTTTCAAGCGTTTTTGTCAGGCAGGGTCATAAAACGCGAGAGCAAGACGGCAAGGCTCAATGTTATAGTCTTTAGTCGAAGTTTCTTGCTAAATACTCGCCGTCCTGCTCGTAGATTTTATGACCGCGACTTTAGTAGTAGGCTCGACTTTTCTCAGCATTTTTCCTGTATTTATTATGCTTTGTCAGGTCATTTGCTTAGCCATTATACGGTTAATGACTTAAAATATTACGTAGATACACGGTAAAAGCACTAAGTGCAAACGAGTTCATTAAGAGTGTTTCTGACATTAATGCCAAATGATTATTATTTTCCTTCCGTCGTTTCCTTCGCTTAGAAACGATGGGAATTTATTAATTACATTACAAAACCATGGAAATGATTTACTCCTTTGTTTGTGCGCTTTGTAAATTACTTTTACGATACTTTTTACAAAAAGTTTTAACAACACTCTCGTTACTATACGTATATAGGCTGACCCTCCATACAGTGAATTATAAATTACAATTATTTTAGTACCACATTTTAATTGTTGAACATTATTTAATGACTGTACATTTTTATTATTTCATAATTATGTAAATGTGCGTTCAATTATTTATTATAATTATTAAAAAAACCTATTTACAATTTCTGTATACTGTATTGTGATGTCTTTACACTAATAAAAAAATCATCAAAAAATAATAATTAACATAATATTTAAGGCACATATTAAATACTTTATTTAATAATGACAACAATATGAGCTATACATACTCGTATGTAACAATAACTTACGTACACAACCGAAACTGCATCCACGGATCCACCTGGCCAAAACTGGACGCCTACCTACACAGTTTATAATATGTTTTTTTAGCTTAGTGTTTAGAACTAATTCTGGACTAATTATTTGCGATTAATTATTATACATTCCACAATAAAAACACATTCAATTGTAGTTCATTAAATAAATCATTTTATCTGATGGTGCTTTGAAATCAAATTATTAAAATATTCGTTCAACAGAATTATTTCATCGACATAAATAAATCAATTAACGACACGTAGAACCCATTCATAATTTCTTAATAGCTTAAATTGTTGCCATTATCACATAAAACAAAGAAAAAATATAACAGACTATTCTACTACCCTAAATAAACACTATTTTTAACGTTTTCTTGAATAAGTTAATAAGGTACTTTAACTTACTTCTAAGATACATAAGGCCGCTAGTTTTGCTACTCAAATGCCACGTATCAGTCAAATATTATGTATATTTCAATGTTCTACTTAAAAATCATCGAACATTACTGAATTTTTGTAAAATTATAAATATTGTTGTAAGGCCTCATAGGCATTATACGTCTTGACTGGCAATAGAAAAGACATGTCAAACTTTAGGTAGATGGCATGAAGTCCCAATCTGACCAATGGGGTCAAGCTATTTTGAAATATAAAATGACATGACATGACATCAACAGAATTTCAACCAATGACAAAGTTGCAACTAGCTACGCTAGCGCCATTCGTTTCAATGTTACCACCCATGATGAAACCACAGATTAAAATCTATAATTTATGTTTTAAAAAATATTAAATTATTATGACAAATTAATTTGTGTCTGATTATTTGTCCATATTTAAACTGTTTTACGTATAATTTAATTTTGTATTTTTAAATATAAGGTATAACACAGATACTGCAAATATTTTTTTGTATACTAATTGACTATTAAATAGAATAATAATAACTACGAATATACCTTTCTCACTCTAATAAGTCACTACCATTTTCCACAACATTTCTTTACAATAATAATTATTTAAAGGCTGTATTATTAACATTTAAATTAAATTGTTTTATCCCCTGATTTAATTTATACAAAAAGGTAATATTTAAGACATACTCACATTCTTAACCATAAATTGTCAAGCATTTTTATAAATTTTATTTTCATTAATTTTAATATTTTAATAAGTCCTTCCTACATTTTATTAAGTTTTCTTTTTCTTGACTCCATTAGGCGACAGCACTTCGTCCAGATAGAGTAATAGTACTCGAGGGACCAATCTAGGATAGATTTCAATAGACTGTAGTGAAATTTAGCTAGAGTAACCTGGTCCGTATCTATAACCCTCTTTCATTTTAATATCGTTTTAAATTTTAACTTTAAAATAATACCGTCATAGTATACAAAACTTGTAGCATATCATTATCATACCTAGACGCCCCTTTCTTATCGATAAATAGCTATAATTCAGGTATCGATAAGAGCATTGCGCATCAATGTGTCAGGATATCAGTCGTCTCGTTTCCATGTTTAATTGCAAGAAGTCTCGCGAATTTCTGTTTCTTTTTTTAGAGTTGAGAAAAGAACTCTAATCACGTTCACGTTTTGTTTGGAGAAGAAAAATGTATAGACAGTTTTTAGGTCAAAAATGAAAGAGCTTCACAAAGACGGACCTCCAGATGATTGATTAAAGGCTCGTCTCATCCGTCATCTGTGTCTGCGACGAAGCACCTCCCTCGCCCTACGCGCGCGCCGACGCGGGGTGGTAGGTGATGACGTTGTGCGCGTGCGTGAAGGGCGGCGAGGCGGGCGCGCCGGGCGCGGGCAGCTGCAGCGCGGGCAGCTGCAGCGCGCGCGTCTTGCCGCCCAGCGTGCAGCGCGTCGTGGCGCCCGACTCCACCTCCACTGTTAACTCGTGCCCGGTCATCCTGTTGGGGAAATAATTACTAAGTACAGAGTGTTTTGTCTGTTGCCTGGTCTTCCTGTTCTTCGTCGAATCGAAGGAGCGAGGGTCTTCTCTGAGGTGAAGTGAGTCCTCGTCCATCACGGACGCTGGTTGAATATTAGAATTGAATTTTTGAGGCACCAATGCAGATTTTAGACAAAAGCTTCTCTGGTTTAAGACACAATAATTTACTTGAAGAGATCCGCAGGAGAACCAGTATCTGACAAAGCCAGAAGAATTGTCAAGCTTATATGGCAGTGTAGTGTTTACAGAGGACATTTACAAACGAGCAAATTTTGCTCGTAGATATTGCTCGCGAATGGCCAATGGAGCCAAATGGTGAAAGACGCAGCGTTAGAAGGCCTTCCATCGGATGGGCCAATGACTTGACGGAATCCACTGGATGCCGAAAGAACCGGTTGTCGTAGCAACGTTTACGGTATGTACACACAGTGGACACCTTCGGCTGATTTAAAGAAGACGATGCATTTACCTACTATGGAGCCCGTAGCTAATTAATAACAGTTGCTCGGGTCTATCATCAGGTTAAGCCGCGATTTCCTAAGTTGGTGGACGGGTGACCATCCATTACATACCGAGTTTCCTCCGTGCCTCGGAAAGCACATTAAGCCGTTGGTCTCGGCTGTCTTTGACAGTCGTTACAGGTTACCCGAAAGTCTGACCGGTCTTACCAAGGGGCACCGTATTACTCAGTACTAACTGGGTTGTCGAGGTCAGATAGGCAGTCACTCCATGTAAAATACTGGTATTTAGGTAGACTGGAAACCGATCCCAACATAGTTGGAAAAAGACTAGTCAGATGCTGAATTTATTTACTTACTGTGTACCAAATGTCAACACAACATGAAATTCATTTTTATTGAAAAAAGCCAAGTTTCTGAATGGAATAGACTACTTTAAAGCACTGTATACTCACATGTGAAATCTGTAAGCCAGCACTCCGATTAGTTCGCCGACCAGGTCGCCGGGCACGCCGGTCTGGTTGACCACGGGCGCGTCCAGGCCGATGACCAGGTCGTTCTTGGCGGACGGGATGCTGATCACGACCAGCTGGACGTCTGTGCTCATAATGCGGATGGCACCGACCTGAGGGGGAAAATATTTATATAAGTTTTAAAGAAACACCGATCACATTTACCGCATTGGAGAAATGTTATGCTTAACATAACGCCTGTAATCCCCAAAGGGTTAGGCAGAGGTGTACCTACTAGTACACCCACATTTCGACGGTTATGTTTTAAGTCCCATGTAATAGGGGGCGAGCCTATTGCCATCAACCGGGCATAAATCCAGACTCCGTGGCTGCTACTGAGAAATTCCTTTTGGAAAAACAGTAACACTTTGTCCGACTCGGGAACCCAGGTCCTCATGCTCAGCAGGCGTGTTTGCGAACACTCGACCAACGACAATGTTATGCTTGTGAGTTCTATATAAAAGTTATTTTTGAAAACCTTGTATTTTATCCCTTTTTAACTCGCAAAAACTTACCAGATGCTTTGTGAAAAATTAAAGTACTTTCCGAGGCATGGCGCGAGGAGTCATTGTTGATGCGCCTGATCTCTCTCCGGTTGTGTCGAACTGCCGACCGGACGATGAGAGTAAGTGACATTGGATCCGTAAGATCCGTTCAATAGTCCTCATTATTATGAAAACAAAAATCGACATAGTCAACTAGTCGCTCACCTCAGGAATAGCAGTAGGTTTCTTCAACGGCTTGAAGGAGTTAGCATCAAGCTTGAATATGGCGGACTCGGTGATGAGCAGACACCTCTCGGCCAGCTTGTTGTAGCGGTTGAACTTGTGGATGCGACACGACAGCAGCGGCCGCCCGATCTGCTGCGTCTTCTGCAGGGACGCCACGGCCGACTGGTAGCTCGCTGGGGAGGGGGGGTAGCTGGTTACTGATTGTTGCAAGTGTTTTATACTGAAGTTTCGAAGTACTACAGTTGCCAGTTTAGATTAGAGGTCTTAATTGTCAGTGCTTTATTAGATAAACTATTTATTTTTTTGTTGCTGTTCCACTACGATCAGTCCCAGTCCGCTCTGATTCGCACGAAAATGCATGAACGATGCCGAACTTAAAAGTAATGTAACTGTGTGGGTATATATTAGGTTTCCAAACAGCGATTCGTTTGGATGTTTTGTACTTTTGTGCGAGTCAAATGCAAAATACACATTGCATAGTCATCGCAGTACAAGCATATATTGAATGCTTGTACTAGTTAATAAAGAAATAAGTTAGTAAACGATTAGTGACGTATGCACGTAAAAACAGTTTTTATGAAACTATTGTAAATTCTGTAATGAATACTAACCGGCCTTGGGATTATACTTGTTATCCGCCAAATAGTCCCCCAGCCACTGCCGGCCCTGCCCCCACTGCGCGCGCCGGCCGTGCAGCGCGCTGGCGGCACAGATCTTCATCCTGAGCTGCGGCCACTGCTCGCGCGGGATGGGCTTCAGCGTGAGGTAGGCTCTCCACCTCCTGTGCAACACGGCAACGTTTACAAGGTAAACATGAGATAAAATGTTACAAAAAAATATCTTTGGATACAATATTTTTAAATATGTGACATTCATAAAAATATGCAACATTCCTGGGTTATTTTGGCATTAGAGTAGAAAATATTAAGTAATTTTTGGGAAAAATTTCGTAATTTCATATTGATTTGGCGCTTTTTGCTTCCAATTCAGGAAAATTTATTTCGATAGACTCGTCGTGTTTACTTTTACAATAAGGACATTTCACACGTCTGTAGGTTTCTAAGATTCAAAGATATTGGCATTTTGTTGACAGACCCTATTTCAGCCGATTAAAAAAACAAGATGGCTGCCATTCGCGGGATGCTGGGATAGCAGTATTTATAAAAAGTGCATTTGTCGATAGAAATGAGTATATAATATGCCCGTAAGCTATCGGTAATTGTTCTAAAACACACTATGTATATAGTTGGATTATTTGGCTAGAAAGAAGATGACTGCTGAGATGAGACAGAAGCATAGAAATGCTGCACTGACTCCAAGTAAATTGGGATAAGGGCAGAAGAACAATGATAAATATAAACAATAATACCTGTAGGCAGCTTGTAAGAGCGGCACGTGCACGCGGCGCGGGCTGCGCGGCCACGAGCGCACCACGCCGCCGGTGCGGCGCAGCTCCGTGTGCAGCGCCGCGATGTAGCGCCGCAGGCGGTAGCGTCTGCGGGGACACGTGTGTCATGTCAGCATAACGGAATAACTACGCGTACGGTCGCTACACGTGAGCTTCTCAGTGTACGACCAGTTTAACATTGACCGCAGTAAAATAGTACATTTTGATAAAACTGGGGGAACTTTGTTATTGCAGTCGAGGCGGAATTCACACCCGAGCCGCAGGCCAAGTTGTTATGGAGCCTGTTTATAAATAGAATATCATAAATCATCATGATAGTGATGATATTCTATTTATAAACACTATTTAAATATTCAAAAATTATTTACGCCGTACAGACGCATAATTATAATACGCACAATGTAATGTCTTGTTAAGTATTTTGTGTGTACATAAATAAATAAATAAATTATATCTTTGTCGAGATTTAAAAAAAAACAATCACCGCCTACTATAGGAATATTTGGACTTAGTATAAGTATCTTTGGGAATTTTTATTTCCACACCTGATAAATGATAAAAAATCCACGCGTGTGAAATACATTGCATGTTGAACCTAATCGTAGTGCGATAAGAACCAGTTTTGGAGGAAGTGTTTTGAAAAGATTATTGTATTCTACTGTTACTTACGTATAGTTGAAAGTATTGTCAAAACTATGTTTATACTATATGAGAAATAACATTCCTTCGCTGCTAATACTATGACAGAATAATTATATTGTGTATATGTATTTTCTTTCAGAAACGGTGTGGTTGAAAATCGGCTAAACTTGAGTGAAAACGACTTTGGCCAAGTAAATCTGCACTAATTACCAAAATTTAAGTTCTTTACCACTTGAATAATTAATTCTTCACACAATTTTATTCTACTTCAAAAATTGATAAAAAAAACTGTAAAACCACACAACAATTCAAATTTAAAACTGAAATGGTAAATCGCGAGCAAAGTATATGATGATGTGTGTGTGCGTATGTGTGTAAATCCTAAGTTTTCACCTATCATATGTATTTCATACTCACTTCCAAGCATTATAGATAGTGTAAGCAGCCTTCATCTTCTTGTAGCGCATGCGCGCGACGGTGCCTCTCCACAGCTTCTGCAGCAAGATCACGATGGACGGGATCAGCTCGGCGCGGGCCGCTTCTAGACCGTGCAGGGTTTTGGCACTCCTGGGGTAAGGAAATGGGGCAACATATTGCTAATAATTCATATAAACACCTGTTGTGTTTTCGACACGTAATTTTAGTCAGCCTTTAATGTTTCCATTGCTGGGACAAGGTGACGCGTGTGAAAGGGACTGAGCCAAAACCCACCACGTGGGCCCAGTGCGGGTTGGTAGATGTGACATGCCTTCGATTTTTTTGTTCAATGTCATGCTGGTTTTCCCACGATGTGTTCGAACCAGCAACTCGGTAAGTCGGAGTCGCTACCACTGGACCACCACTGTTCTCAGGATTGACTTAGGGTAGGGTAAGCATACACTATGATATATCTAAAAAGCAATTATGATTTATGCTACTTTTGTCCCAGAAAATTGCACAGATTAGTAGGTGTTTCCATGGATTCCTGCGTTGATAAGTGTTGTCACTCAGGGTAGATAAATAAGTAGCTAGTTACCTAATGAACAGCTTCGTATGTCCGAACTGCACATCAGTGATGTGCAGGTCCCGCAGCAGCACCATGACGGCGTCCTTGTCTGCGGTGCCGCGGAAGTTGGGCCACGTGTACTGGCTGAGCATCTTGTACCGCTTGAGGAAGCGGTCGTAGCGCTGGCGCGACGCGAACCCGGCGCGACGCACGCGCACGTTCTCCACCAGCCCCAGGTACGCCACCTGGTGACGGACCTGAGCGACGAACCACATACTTATTGACAGCGTACACTGTGTCCTACTATACCAATAACATTTCGGATTCAAACTATTTGAGTTAAAGACCAAGCCAAGCAGGAACGCCGCCATGCTTGTCTATCAGAAGTATGTGGTATGAGCACTTACGAGCTGGTCGTCCCAGTGGGTGGGAGTCTGGTAGGGGTTGGGCTTGACGCAGCGCACGTAGAAGGGCTCCTTGCTCTGCAGGCCGGTCACTAGCGCCGCCATCGAGTTGCGGAATAGTGTCGCAGCTGATGGTGGCCGTTTTGATGTCTGCGAACAAAACACTCGAGATTACATCTACAGAAACTAACCAATAAAATGAAAAATTACGCTAATAGTTTACGTTTTCAAGGAGAACAAATAGACTATGTCCCCGATTCAAACATAGGATAATTTATATCCCGATTTAAGACAAAGTTTTTAGCATGGTTGGATGGGCCCCAGCTAGATGGATAAACCTTTTATAGGTGGCTGCGAGAGACCCGGAGTAGGGTGGTCTAATGCAGCTTGAGAGACGCCTAAGTGCAGCAGTGAACTGCGGTAGGTTGAGTTGATTGAATTATGACAAAGTTTCCATAAAATGCATGAGAAACCCAAGGTTTTAGCTAAGTAGCCTTGTGTACTACTATTATTATAGCATTTATTTAGGGCTACTCCTATAGTGTTATAGACTGACCGCTTTAATGAGTCCTCGCGAATGTATCACGTATTAGTTCAATTAGTATCGTAATACTTAAGTGGATTGTGGTTATTTAAAGCAAATAACCTGTGGGATATTGTTAGGACTTTGTGGGCACTTAATGTGCCTTTGATGGGCAAGGCGGCGGACTCATTAAAGCGGTCGTTCTATAGTGACAATGGTCTTAACAACTATTATTAGTAGACAGACATAGTTTATTCTGTGTGAAGTTTCATCCAATGTCACAGCATTGGAGACTCCCATCTATCTGTGAATACACTAAAGATGTGTTGGTGCTGCCACGAAGACGAGCAAGCAGGGAAGCGGTTTGTTTTACGTATTATGGCGGCGAAACTATCTATGTCTTTCCGCAAACATGGTTGACGCGCTACATCGCCACGGCCGCCGCCACAGTGGCCCGAGTGCGCCACTACACTGCACGATACCTTCTGTATGTTATCGCCGCCCTCAGGCCACATCTCTGCCAGCGAGCGGTTGCTGGACGAGTGCAGCAGTCTCTTCAGGTCCTGCCACAGGGAGTCCTTGTTCTTGTCCATGAAACCGGTTACGGCGTATGTTACCTCGCCTGCGTAGTGACTGCGGAAGAAATTATTGTTCAAGTTGTGATAGACTATTGTGTGAACTTCGCGACTAGAGAGAGATTGAAAGATGCTCATAAGTGTAGCACACACTTATCGGCTCGGCATGATTTACAAAGCTGGGCGGCAAAACCGTCTCTGTTACTAAGACGAATGTGGAGTAAGAAGCAGGTTAATCAAGGATTTATTCCTAGCAAGTTTTCCGAAAAGCGAGCGGCAAATTTCTTTTGCCACACATGCACAGGGTCCAATTACACAATGAATTGAAGGGTAACGATACCAAAACACATTTAAAAAAACCATTCTTGGGGTCAATGGTCTATCCCCACGATGTGTGCAGTTTTGTTTTTTTTTTAATGTTGCCCCACATTAGGAATTTCTCCTGTATCGTACGGGTGCGTAATACAGACGTTTACACTTACAACTACCACTAGCTGATTTAGTTTGAGCTAATATTATTCAAACATATTGTAGAGGTTTTTTCCCATCGGTTTGCATTTACTACAGTTTGACAAGAATAAATGAGGAATGAAGTCTTTAAAAAAGTTTCCACTTACGTAATTCTGAAGTCGACGCCATGTTTTAGTTTCTTGTCTGCGGGTGCCAGCTGTCGTGAGGTGTAGTGCCTGTGTCCGTTTAGTCTCCTGTCCATTGCCTCTAGTAGTTGCTTATCTGATATCTGTAAGAAAATAGCACATAATTAAACACGTTGAAATTAAATGATTGGGTCAAAGTGGTATGGCAGCCCGACGACTATTAAGTAACAATCAAAACTCAACTTTAGCGACCTTTACATAAGGTTGAAATTGGATTAATATAATAAAATTACACTGTCTGACCCAAACATTCCCTTCGGATGTGCTAATAACATAGTGTATTTTTTCCCCATACGTTATTTGAATGATGAAAACGGATTGTGTGACATAGCTAGAAAAGAGGTGTCTGGCGAGATGGCGAGTAATAGAGAGTATGGAAGAAGACTTGCTGCGCCGACCAAAAATAAATTGGGATAAGGGCAGGAGAATGATAAGGTTTTTTGCAGTCTCGACGCGGAATCGGAATAAGCCAGTCAGAAAGAGCTTTATCTCCTTTGGTATAAAAGCAAAAAGACGTCATTCGCCACTTTTCAGTTCGGACGACGTGACTGCCGGGCATGAGCACGGTGTTGAGTAACGTTGTCCGGTTCAACTACGGTTACTCCTTACCTTGGTAGGATTGAGACAAGCCTCGTCCATGATAGCGATGAGTCCCTGATGTGGTGCGTCCACCAGCTCGCAGATGACGCGGTTGTTGAAGTACTTGATGGGTGTCCATTGGATGCCCTCGCGAGCGTATTCTTCTTGTTCCTGTTTTAGCACCAGTTCTGGAATGGCATACGGAAGATTAGAACTGAATTTATGGCTCCTTATTATAAGGTCTATTTTAACACGATTTTATTAGCTTCACCTGTAACTGGGTAAAAAATTTTAGAAGTTAATTTGACCCACTTCCCGGTTTCAGATTGAGACGAAATTTTGCTTACATGTTTGGTTTGGATGCCAATGTATGGTTAGCTAAGTGACGTCATTATAAATCCATTATGGCGAACTCCCAAAGATGGCGGACTAGTTACTTTGTATGCATTGCAGTTGATGTTTTTTCAAACACTTCTTCACGAACGACATAGCAAATCTGCGTGTAACGACTCACCAATAAACAGTTGCTGCAGTTTCTCATTGCAGTAGTTAATACAGAACTGTTCGAAGCTGTTCGTCTCGAAGATCTCGAACCCGTAGATATCCAGCACTCCTATGAGAGTGCTCTTATACGTCCCACTGGGTACATCTATCGCTTTGTTTATCTGTAAAGAAAAAATGAACTTTATTGTCTTGAAGACATGGCCTACTTTTGAGTAATGGAATAAAGTTGATATGATATGGTAAAGTGAATTAACTGCTCCTATTCGTGTCATTCGGTACATCTATAGCTGAAAATGGAAAATGGACTTTGTTTTCTTGAAGCTAAGGTCTTATTTTGAGTGCTGGCATGTGTACGTATGGCGAAGTAAAATTGGAAGCTTTATATGGAAGGAATAGGGTTCATTATGATTTGTTTAGCCTCTTCCTACATTGGTCACAAGCAGTAGTACTCAATAATTATATGTCTAGTTGGGTAAACGTACCCAGCGGAGTGCCTCAGGGTTCGTTGCTTGGTCCTTTTTTGTTTGTAGTCTATGTGAACGACATTGATCAGTGCCTCCATTCATCCAAACTATTATGCTTTGCCGATGACATGAAAATCTTTGCCACTATTTCAACGCTCGAAGATATACTAGCACTTCAGGGTGACTTGTATCTACTTGAAGAGTATTGTCAGGCTAATAAACTCGATCTCAACCCATGCAAGTGTTCAGTGATCACTTACACTAGAAAACTTGCACTCCTAGCCACTATTTATACTCTGGCGGGTCAGATCTTGCCAAGGTGCAGTACTATTCGTGACTTGGGCGTCCATCAAGACAGTAAGTTAGTTTTTGACACCCACATTGTTGCAATTGTCAAAAAGCCTTCTAAACTGCTTGGGTTTATAATACGTCTATCTAAGTGTTTTACAGATGCTTTGTAAGAAGTCAGCTAGAGTATGCGTCTCAGATATGGAATCCACGTTATTATAAATATATTGACCGCATTGAAAACACCCAAAGACGTTTCATAAAATATCTTTGCTTTCATCAAAAGTTTCCACATCAGTCAACCGATTATCTTCGGCTCTGTAAGAAGTATCATCTGCTACCACTGGTAGATCGACGAATAATTGCTGACTGTTTATTCTTGCTCAAAATCCTCAATAACAATATTGATAACCCTGAGTTATTGTCAAAATTTTATTTAATGTGCCAAGTAAAACATTTCGTTTTAATCCACCCATACGTTTACCTCATACATCTTCGAATTATAGGCAGACGAGTTTTGTGCGCGCAGGCAGAAATTTCAATGACATATGCAGGGAATATGATTTAGATCCATTCACAATTAGTGTGAATTCGGCCAGAAGGTGCTTAAGCCTCAAATTTTTAAGTAGCTGTAGGTTATATATTATTGTTTTTATTACTTTACTTTTTTCTCTAGTATTTTAGTCATATAATTGCAAGCCAAGTATTTATATTCTTCTTACTTTGATTAAAGCGGTGTATTTTCTGTTTTTGTGCTCACATCATATTTTTTTTATTCAAAGTCTATACGTGAGGATTTGTAATTGGCTTTCTGGTGACTATGGTTTCCTTTTTTGTTTGTTTTTATTAGCTGTAAGTCCTCCATGTACTAAAAATAAATAAATTATTAGTCTTTTTTGTATTACCGGAATTTTCATAAGTAATAAACTGAGCTTTTATGACTGACGAATGACGCTGTTGGTTAGTTAGCAATTAAGTTATTTAAAAGCCATTTATTACTATTATGGCTCAAGTAACCTTTGTGTAAAAAAACCCAAAGAAACCTTCCCACATTCATGCAAATTATATTGAGTAATGAGGACCAATGAAATGCGTTCGTTAAGATTCTTCAAAGGGATAAAGTTTTATAACATAATAAATCATGCTATAAAACCGAGTACGTATGCATGTACGCCAGACTACGGGTTACTACTGAGAAATTCCAATGTGACGGAAAAACGTAATAACACCTGCCTAGCCTGGAATCCCACCTAAGCTTCAATACAAAAATGCTGAAACAACTGACCCAAACATGGCGTGTAATATGTTCTCTGACTTTTTTTAATCGGTATATGAACCTACATCTCTTTCGTAACCTCATTGGAAGCCTCCGCATGACAATAACACATTACACGATGTCTCTATTAGCGACCTTTCTTTTAGTGAAGAGAACATATTGAAGGAGCTTAAATCCCTAGATCCAGCGAAGGCCCCAGGTCCTGATGGACTTTCGCCTTACTTCCTTAGGAATACTGTGACTTCGATCTGCAAACCTCTATTTATTATCTATAATAAATGTATTTCTGAGGGAGTTGTACCTAAACTGTGGAAGTATGCGTATAGTGTGCCTGTTCACAAAAGTGGATCCAAACGTAACGTGGAACACTATCGTCCCATTTCCATCCTGTCTGCATTGGCGAAACTCTTTGAAAGGTTAGTTAGGTTGTTAAGGTTAGTTCATAACGAAATTTATCCTGTACTTCACAACATCATAATTCAACAACAGCACGGTTTCGTTAAGCCGTTGTCGGTCGACAAACACTAATTTATTATTATTTTCTAGCTTTTTGTTTGATTGTGTTGACAGCCGTGTACAAGTAGACGCAGTGTATACGGACTTCTGTAAAGCTTTCGACATGGTAGACCATGAAATACTACTAAATAAAATAGCTTTCAACGGAAATAGTGGTAATCTTCTGAGGTGGTTTACCTCTTATATTACCAACCGCAGTCAGAGGGTTGTAATCAACGGTCACCAATCTAACATCACACAAGTGACCTCTGGTGTGCCTCAAGGCTCTATACTTAGTCCCCTTTTGTTTATTTTATACATAAATGACATCAGCCAATGCTTTCGCCAATACCAAGTTTTTATTATATGGTGACGACCTCAAGGTATTTAGAGCGATTGCCTTCTGCTGCAACAAGATTTGGACCGACTATCCTGTTATTGTCAGGAAAATAAGTTGCAACTAAGTTTACCCAAATGCAACTTCTTAAACTTTACAAAAAATAAAATCAAGTTAACTATTTATGTAATGCCTCCCTACTTAAAGTAGATCCCATTCAAGATCTCGGTGTTATCCTTGATTCTAAGCTTTGCTTGGACCTACACATAGGAAAGATTGTTAATAAAGCCTATCAACTATACGGATTTGTAATGCGTGCAACAGTCGATTTTAAAAAGTCTTTTTCCTATATTTGCTTATATAAGTCTATTGTACGCTCTCAACTGGAGTATGCCGTGTCCGTCTGGAGTCCGTACTAAAAATCCACAAATCACAAAATACTACAAAAAGTACGTTGAAATGATTGAGTGTGTTCAATACAAATTCTTGTGTACCATGCATTATAGATGCTATGGATATTATTTGTCATACCAAGATTTACTTGTCAAGTATAAGCTCGCAATACTTGAAAATAGACGTAGGTACTTGGAAGCCATGAATTTATATAGTATTGCTCGAAATAAATTTGACTGTATTGAACTGTCCAATATGTAATGTTATGCGGTTCCTAGGACGGTCCACAGAGGAAGGGTGCGCGCTGGCAGATTATTTTCGGTGGGAACTTGCAAGTCCAACTCTGGCTTGCGTTCGCCTGTTCGCAGAATGGTCGATTCCTACAATAAGACTTTTGAACACATTGATATTTTTGCATGTGCTCAAAAAAAGTTCAAACGTCTTATACTTAGGGAGCTTTCTTGAATATTCATACACCTTTTTACACAGTTTTTATATATTTTTTTACTTTGTACTCATTATTTTTCATTGTTATGTATCCTATAGATAATCAGTGAACAGCGTTGTGGGCTGCAATATTGTCTATAAGTTTTTTGTGTATTTCTTATTTCTATGTTTTATATTGCAGCTGTTTGTTGTTCCTTTTGAATAATAATTAAAAAAATAAAACTCTGACCGACCGGGGAATCGGCAGGTCTGAGAATACTTAGCAGCAGCGCTTGCGACCACTAGACCAACGAGTAATGCTGATGCAGGTACTGAGCCAAACCTCTGCTTAAGTCTTCAAGGTTTACAGGCGTGATGTTGTGTTATGTTAATTATGCTCATAGATTAGGTCAAAATATGTTCATGGAAATCATCATGATCTGCCTAGCCTTTTCCCAACTATGTTGGGGTCGGCTTTTAGTCTACTCGGATGCAGATGAATACCAGTATTTTACATGGAGCGACTGCCTATCTGACCTCCACAACCCAGTTAGTACTGTGTAATACGATACCCTTAGTAAGACTGGTTGTCAAACTTTCGGGCCACTGAGTACCTGTAAGGACTGTCAAAAATCAACAAATGACAGCCGAGACCAACGGCCTAACGTGCTTTCCGAGGCACGGTCGAAACTTAGTATGGCGAGCTTGTAGGCGAGCGGGGCTATTATTTAGCCCCGAGCTCCTCATGGAAATCAATAATGTATAATTATATTCTGACCTGTTGAACTATCCACGTGAACAGCCTGTCATAGGACGCCTTAGCCAAGGCCAGGCGCGTGTAGTTGGCGTCGCTGAGCGAGTGCTCCTTGTTGACCAGCTCGCCGCCCGCAGACAGCACGCGGCCGGCCATGGCGGCCCGCAGCGCCTGCTCCGTCACGCCCAGCGCGCCACAACACTGCTTCACTGGCCCACCGATGGAGAGTTGCCCGTCTTGGGATTCTGTGAAGGTTAACTCGCCCTGAAAGAAAGATTTTGTTTGAAAACTGAAGGCAATCAATTAAAAGCTGCATGGAAAAATAAAGTCTCTATGTAATCGAGTACGTCTGACCCGCTGACTGGTCTGTCCCGCTACAAAAATATGCTGCCTTTCTGCTATTAGTAGGCTTCTTTTTCTCTTTAGAATTTATACCGATAGGTATGAAGTGATAAACAAAGATAACCTAAATCACTAAACTGCAATTTAGGACCAAACCTAACAGAAATGATAGAAGAATCATAACTAAATATTACAGCCACATCGCATTGTGGAATAAAAGAATGCGGTGCGTTGATCCGAGAGTCAAAAGATACGTTGATATATCTTTGCAATTCGCATCCACATGTGCGTTAGAATTCAGACATTCTCTGAAATCCAATAAAACTAACTCACCAACAAAACAACTCCACCGACAACGCTCCAGATATCTTCGACCACCGACTGCGAGAACGCTAGCGCATCAAACGCGCTGTTAGTCTGAGAGAACAGCTTGGAGTCTGATGCTGTCGCGCGTTCACTTCCCAGGATCTTGTACACGGCGCTGGCGCTCGAGGCCAGCCCGAGCTTCTTCGTCGTTGGGTTGTTTGTACTTAGCAACTGGAAATTAAAAAGAATATTAGGTTACAAGTTTATGCCCACGGCTTCGCCTGCGTGGAGTTCGGTAATTGTCCCACGGGATTCTACTACCGGGATAAAAAGTATCCTATGTTATTATAACTAGAAGACGGGATATTTACCATGTTTATTGTTTTCTTTGAGTTCCCGATATTTCGGCGCTGTTGCAAGCACCATGATCACGGATAAACGAACAAGAAAGAGGGTAGACCGATTTGTCTGCTCATAAACACCCACCCGCAATAACTTCAGTTTATCCGTGATCATGGTGCTTGCAACAGCGCCGAAATATCGGGAACTCAAAGAAAACAATAAACATGGTAAATATCCCGTCTTCTAGTTATAATAATTTTAGTGACCATGAAAGTTTAAAATCTTAAGTATCCTATGTGTTATTCAGTTTATAAACTAACTGAGTCCCAAATTTCCCCTCCAAAACCCTTCGGGGATTACAAGGCATGAATGTTTATTATGTCAGATAAACAAGCAACGATCATTACTACAGGTAATATTGACTGTTAGACAACAAACTAGTAACTGAGATTTTGTTTACTAAATATTAATATGGGGAATGTAATACGTTCTAGAACTTAATATGTATCAGTTTGATGCAAAACTACTTCATAATGTCAAGAAGCGACATTTAATAAATTGATTGAAAAGACCCTAAGACTGTTCCTACTTTGAACTGAAATGATGTCAGTTAAAGTTACATAACGAATAGAGGTTCCTTTCAAACATTAAGTATTTTCTAAACCATAATTAATTTTAAAACAAAGCCACAGTCCTTTAATTTCAACAATATGGCATTGAAATGAAACTTATATTATTATATACCGAAAGAATTCTTGTATAGGTAACTACTATAGGTAATTATTTAACTGACCACCACAAAACGATAGACAATAGTCGAAATGACTTCATTGAACAGTTTTGGATGATATAATACTTCTTATTTATAAAGATTCTTATTTATAAATACTAGCTGTTATAGTGTTCCTACTCCTCTATTGTGAAGTCTATAGGACGAAGAAGCTTTGAAAAGGCGATATTCATACTAATATTATATTTGAATTCGAAGGTAATTCTGTCTACCTGTTTTAATGTCATGGCCGATCCACGATCATGGGAGTATGATCACATGAGTATATTTCCGAGTTCTGCGCCGAAGAAGACGCGTACAGAGGCTAGTACCTAATAGATACCCCTTCAGTAACTGCATTGACGCCTCCTTATGCTAGGTACACATTGGTGAAACGTAACATGTAATGAAACACACGCTGAAACAAATTCGCCTTTTTGTTGGGTTACCTACATTTCTCATTCGTGTTACATGTTCATGTTACGTTACACCAATGTGTACCCAGCATTAGATGGGCCCATAAAAGATCGCTTTTAGAGACAAGACCGTCCATTGATTTTTGCAAATTTACATTTTTATACCTGCAATTTGTTAATTAATCAATTCAATCTAGTTTTTCTGTGGAATCAACCAAATATGTCCAACAACACTTAAAGAGAAATCAATATTAATCGGGTATTACCTGATAGAATGCGTGGAAGTTCCTCTCTCCTGGTTGCAAGGAGACTACTCTGCTCTTCTCTAGCAGGTAGTTGCTGATGTGTCCCCCCACAGGGTCGCCTTTGTAGTCGAAGTGAATGTCCATGTATTTGCCGAACCGGGACGAGTTGCCGTTACGATTCGTCTTCGCGTTGCCGAACGTTTCTAGTATCGAATTTGACTGGATTAGCACGTTTTTTACCCTGAAAGAAACGGATTATTTTATAATTTTTATATCATCATCCTTTGCTCACCGTTCCCTACCATACAAAAACAGCCATCAATGACTTCAGTATTCAGCCTTAAAACCATTTCGCCATTTCCATAAACATCATCCACCCAAACTCTTGGGTGTATTTTTAGGTGTTCCCTTTACTTAAACTCGTCCACCTCCTAAGGCATTAAAGGTGGACAATCTCTTGTAACTTTTTTTTAAGATTCCCAGTAATAGTAAGATTTTAGAGCCCTTAACCTGTGTTTGCTTGTGTACAGGTCCACCAATCCTGGCTACCACCTTGTTATTTGTAACTCACCTATCAATATAATCCCTGTGCACTTGTGTTGTGTTTGCTGCTATGTACTTCATTATGAACTTGGATGCCTCTGTCTTGCCTGAACCTGACTCTCCTGATATTAGTACACATGTGTCTTTGCCCTGAAACAAAATATTTGCCATCATTATTATGATCAGTCCGCTTTGGTCCACATCAAGTACGAACTGTAATACAGGGTAGGTGGTGCATCGTTTGGCAAGCCGAACGGGCTGAAAGCAGGGTCGTTTGCTATCTCTTCAGCCCCAATAACTCATCCTTGGCCCAACGGATTTTGTAATTTCAATTATTTTATATTTATTTTGCAATTTTTCTTTCGGCCCATTCAATTTGGCAAACAATGCTCTCAACATCCTGTTTAAGGTTCGTCTCTCCTATGTCTATTTCATCAGGAATACTCTGATGGTAATCGTCGTCAGTATATCTAAGGGGTAATTGCGTAACACACTCACAATCCCAACGCTATTAATTTTGACTATTCAACAACATTCATTGCGTTGTCAAGCAGGTTAATGCTTCAAATACATAAAGCAATGGAAACGGAATTTCCTTCAAAATCTTTCGGATTGTGATAGAAAGTGTATTACGCAATTAGGGTGCTGTTTGTCTTATACTGTACACGCTCACAACCCGAATCAGTGCAACGCCACAAAGGGATTATGTCATGAGCATTATCAACATATTCTGCATGACCAGTTTAATTAATAAATTGCGTTAGTACATCACGCACATCAATTGGGTATAGTTATTCAAATACACCTGATAGAAGACAAAACTTAAGAACAATCCAGCGATTTCCTTCGCTGGATCATTCTACTTTAAAACTTTGGAGTCAGTAACTGTTGCTTCTTGAAAGAAAAATGATAAGAAAAGAAACAAGACCGTGAGAACAATAATTTGATATTTCTGGATTTTTAAGACAATAACTAGTTAAGTACTAGCTTCTGGCTTTTACACTACTGTTATGCAACGCAAAATAAACAGCTCGCCTAACCACTGGGTGGTCTTGCGAAGTGCAGTAAAACCTTTTTACGGTCACTAACAAAGATTGAACACTGCCTCTTATGGTAACACCATCAGAGCTAAGAACAGAGGGAAATAATGGCCACATTCCGAATGTGTTGAACGATCATTGGCAAGTTTATGGCATCCTAGTAAAATACAAATTCTACGGAATGTCGTTTACAACTTTACTGCTGGTTTTAGATGGCTGCATTGACAAGTTCCGAAGATTTAGTCCTTTTTTAAATATGGTCTTCAGGTCAAAGTACAAAATGCTGGGTGGGTTACAGGTGTCTTATAAAGTTGAACACCGATAGAAAGAAATAGAATTTACATCTTACTCAAGTTTTGTATCCTTTGTTATATCATTAGTGTGTTAAAATGTTTATACTTTCTGCCAGTAATCTGTCTAGACTTGAACTTCAATGAAAGGTTTCTGCCAAAAGTTTTCAAAATAATTATGAATGTTATTTTTTCGCTTTTCGATCCAAGATTTAGGACTTTTATTATTTTATTAATTTTTTTTTGATTCTTTCTAATCTGATAACCTTCTTAAACATAAACAATCCTTGATAAGATCTCTCACCTGTTGCCTAAGCGTCCTTTGACAGGCGTCTGCCACAGCATAAACATGTGGCGTGACTTCGAACATCTCTCGTCCCCTGTACTGTGCCATGTGCTGCATATTGTAGATATCCAGGTTCTTGTATGGGTTCACTGATACCAGCACCTCACCGATGTATGTGTAGATTTTGTTGTGTTGAAACCTGGGGACAACAGAAGACATAGTAAGATTACTGGATGATTAAGGATCCAACCCGGACAGTGCCCGCGTGGTGGCTTACGGTCAACTCCCTGTTTCAGGGAGCAGGCCTGTGTATCAGTAGCTGGGGCATATTATGCTGAGCAGTTGGTTTAGTTACCAAAACTGTAAAAAGGAGGAGTCTTTCTTTGGCACTGTTTGTAACAAGGAACAAACATTTATTAGCATATTATTTTCACATCTGAGTAATTTGATTCCGTTTTTATTACAATGGCTTCTTTTTTTCGCATTTAGGATTAAGAAAAAAATGATCTTTATAATATAGTTGATAACTTTAAGAATAATATCCTGTATGAATAAAGGATATAACCGATTATTAACCTTCTCAAGTTCAAGGAAAATTCAGCATCAGTTCAAACACGGAGGGTTCGAAATAGATAAATCTTTACTAGAATCGTGTGATTTATGTAATTTGAACTTAACCTTAACTTGACTGAAGCCGTGGGAAGCATGCAGGCGTTACCAAACACGTCATGAATAGCGCGAATACACTTAAATAGATATTATAACATCATGGCATTGGAAGGCGTGGTCCCGTCACCTCAGTAAATACTTGAGCGCTTAATTTACTTTTAACAAACCGATTATTAACACTTCATTAAACTTAACGGAACCGGAACTCTGATTTATAACTAATAGTAGGCACTAATTAACATAGCTCTATAATGGGTGTAAAAAGACCCTCAAGGGGGAAGCGCCAGGGTAGCCCGCCAAATTCAGGTTTTTTGCAATTTGCAGGTCAGTGTCAGGCTGTATGTTGAACAAAATATAAGGAGCTCGTGGCTAAATAATAACAGCCGCTCGGATCGATCTTTAGGTTAAGCCGTGCTTGCCTAGGTTGGTCTGTTGATGGGTGACCGCCCATTACATACCGAGTTTCTATATATAACTTGGCCCCGTTTTGAATAGATTTTCTATACAATGAGAGATCCGCATAAACTGGTTTTGTATAGCTTGATTGGCCGTCGTGCGTACTCCTTTTGTTTCGTTCACATTCATACATGTAGTCATACACGCAAGCCGATACCGAGATACTTAGATATAAATGTGAAATAAATAATGACCACATAAAATCCAATAATACAGCAATAATCTAAATTTCTAAACCAACATGTCGCCAAGCTGTCCCCAAAATACGCTGATGACAAAACCCATCTTCTAACACCATAATAAAGAGATAATGACAAGAAAACCCAACAAACAGCAGATAACGTAAAAAAACACTTACAAATCAATTAATAGTAATGACAAACGAAGTGTAAAATCTCTCAATAGCACATTAGTCGTGGCTCATTGGCGCCATTACCATTTTACCACGGCTCGTTGCACAAATTGTTGTGGCGCTGTTGATGTATTTCTTTTGCCATTCCTGATGGTTCCGAGTGTGAAAGATTGGATGAATTGGTATATATACGAAGAGGAAACTATTATTGTTGTGAGGAAATTGTTTTTTTTCTAATGTCAGCCTATTGCAGTTCACCGTCGGACATTGGCCGTCCCCAACTGCGACAAAACACCCTGCCGTTTGCATCTAGTTTGTCTCAGATTTAGATTGAAGGCATAAAAATAGCAGTAGAGCGATTAGAACTAAATTCAGAAAAGAAATAACTTGGTACGGATGAGCATTCAAATAGTAAACAGAAAGAGGAGGTTCTCCATGATACTAGCTACCATTTAAGAATCCTTTTCCTCTGGTAATATTTGCCAAACGTAGAGACCGACAGATATTTTTTACGTAAATTCCGGGAGCTACGAGTATAACAGGTTTTAGCTACATCAGATCAATCGAGTGGACTGTTTTGGCTCCTTCACTTTATCACGAAATCTCAAAATCTAAACGAAAAAAAGCTAATGGCCATATTTTCAATTTACAATAGAAGCAAATATCCATGGTCCAATTGGCAATAAAGCTTCATAAGCACACACTGAAGCTTTAACAAACTAAAACAAATATACTTTCAGTTAAATTAAACTGAACATAGAAAAAAATTCGCAATTGACCTACAAAAATGATAGCCCAAAACCCATCCTCGATATAGCTTTCAGCAATTTGAATACGGCAAGCATGCCGTGCCGAAATTCATAACCTCCGGGGTTATTAGGCCATCGACCTGGTGCACGCGACAATGGCCGACTCGCCAGATGCGAACCATAATAGCCGTCGTCGACATCGCGCTAAATATGTAACTTTATGTACTTGTGCGGTAATAAACGAGTGATATAACTGTGTTACATCTGTGGAATAGATCTGAGATTACAAAGACAGGAGGAACGGTATTACGGTACCCTTTCACTGAGTGTAATGCTTTACCCGACTACGGCAAAGCCGAAAGGAGGAAGGGTTATTTTAACAATGTATGTTTTTAAAATTTTATGTTCTAACGTAGCGCCTAAACTACTGAGCCGATTTTAATGAATGAGGCATCAATCGATTACTTATTACGTACGGATGACAAAATTAATATGGCGAATGCGACATATTTTGACAAAATGTTGTTTTGCTAAACTATCGATTACGGTGCCAAATGAAAGAGGATAGAATTCTGAGTTCATTAATATAGTAAAATATAAAAAGAAAACAATCGAAATAAAAAATAAGTGAAAACTAAAACCCAATAACGACAAAGGCGGCAACTAAGACATTGATCTACATTTTTTTTCGGTTTTCGTATGACCGGAGTCGCATGTTTCTGTAATACAGCATCAATAATCATAAAAGCAATGTATCTATGCCCAACGAAGCCTTGTAAAATGAAGATACAACATCTAACGTTGTTTCAAATTCTACTGCTAAATCTGAGATATTGAGAACGTGGGTTAACAGTGTAACTCTACTGCACTGCAGTTAACTAACACATTTGAAGCTGGCCCGTTCCCAAAACTTGGAAGGCCCAATCAATTGCTACCACAAATACTTGTACGCTATCCGAAAAGTTTGAATAAACTAAATTACACATGAAATTACATCATATCCATCCCTAAAGGGTTAGGCTGAGGCCAAACGAGCGTAATTTTTTGAGCTGTGTGTGCTCACACATCGCCAGTTATGGGTAAGTCCTATGTAATAGTGAGGGACCCTATTACGATCAACCTGGAACAAACCCGGCTCCGGTCGAAGGGTAGTCGGAGAAATAACATTAATATACCTACAATTAAATTTTAATTATGACACTATTCAAAATCTAAAAATACATAGAAATAAACAAACAACACATGTGTTAAAAAACTGGTAGAATAGGATCATTGGTGAGTCATACAGAACAAAATATTCATCGATACGATACTTGAATATTATATCTTATGAGTAAGTCGGCGTTCACGAGCAAGATCATTTGCACACCCATTTACGATGGTAAAATAATTTGGATTTATGTTTTATATTTTTTTTATTAATTTGGGTTTATGTTTAACCTTCAACGTGGTCATATTTTTAACTCGACGAAGGCTTCCTCAATTCAAGTTATTTTATTTTATTTTATTGTGTTTGGGTGGCTTACAGCTAGCAATACAAAAATTAATAGCGAAGCAAACAACGGCAAGCCATTTACAAGCCTCCACAGTTAGCAATAAACTATTGTTGCACAAAGTAATAATTAAGCAAAATATCAGTAACTAAGCACAAGGCACCAAGTAACAAAGAATAGAAACTTAAAATTAAGTTAAATACCTACACAAGCAGGCACGCAGGCGTAACTACTATTAAAATTCGTCATTAACAGCACAGCTTTTAGACAAGGCAGTACTAATTGTAGCTAAGCTGCTTGCAAACAAATCGATTGATGGGTGTTCGTTCATTACAACTAGGTTAAATGCTTTGATTGAGCGATGCAAAAAAGAATCGCTACGGTAAATTGTGCGAGCGTAAGGAGCACGAAGAAGATTTCTCAAGCGAGAATGCCGAGGTGGAACATTCAAGGACAGCATAGAAAGAAGGTCAGGACAATCAATCTTTGATTGCGCTATTTTCACTAGGAACCGTATGTCAGATATATTACGTCGAGTTACAAGTGGAAGTAAGTGGAATCTAACGCATCGTTCCTTGTAACTCAGATAAGAGATTTTAAATTTGTAACCTAAGTATCTCGTGAATTTCCTTTGTATTCGTTCCAATCTGTCCGAATGCACGGTATAATTCGGATTCCAAATTTGGCTAGCATATTCAAGGTGACTGCGGACGTAAGCACAATACAAAATTTTCAGGGTCTTCATTCTCCTAAACGAACTGGCATTACGGATAATGAATCCCAGAGCTTTAGAAGCTTTTTTGGCAATATGTTCAACATGACACTCAAAAGTCAGCTTACTATCCAGAAAAATACCAAGATCTCTGGTGACACGAGTTCGAGATAAAGGCTGATTTGCGATTGAGTAATTAAATATTATTGATAGGTTCTTCCGGGCAAAGGTGATAACTAAGCATTTAGATATATTAAGATCTAATTTATTTACTCTACAATAGTTCATTAATCTAGATAAGTCAGCCTGCAAACGTATAGCATCATTTAGACTCTTAACTGATGTAAAGATTTTTCGGTTTAAGTTTTATATTTTTTTTACGTGAAGATCGTCTGTGGCTACTTGTCTCAAATGGTCATGAGGAGGAGTCAAGATCGTTTATGAACGATTAACTGATTCATCCGATGTCCCTAAAATGTATGTGGTCATCAATTAGTAAGCCATTTATTTTAATTTTTATTGTATCTTGGAACCAATTCCAGCAAAAATGGATTAAAGGAATGTTGCTGACCTCTCCTTTAAAAACACCTGGATTTATTTTGCTTAAAATACACGGTTATAGGCAATACCCTATTATTACCTATAACCGGACTATATCAAAAAGGGCTTAATCATTAAAATTCCATTAACAAACTCAATATTTTTTACTCTCTATCTCCAACGTACGAATCATGCAGAAATCCGCTAACTTACGAAAGCTCAGCACATAACCAAAACAAATCAAGCAAGCGTGCAAGCTCGTGCGCGCGCAGATGACGTCACGAGGCGCGCGCGCCGCCCGAGTGCCTCGCGGGCCGGTTTTTTAGTTCAAGAGCAAGAACCGAGGTCAGCTGTGCCATGATCTTAGCACATACACTACATTCCCGGTCGTGCAAACCATTGATACAATTTATTAAATCCCGGATTCAAAGATATTTAAAGGTGTGTCTTCTAAGTTATCTTGGTTCCTACTTTGTTTTATTGTGATGGTAGCAGAGGTTATTTTATCATCCAGTTATGCTTGTTAGATACAAGACACTAAAAATAAAAATAAAACTGTGCAAAATATTCCAGCAAGTAAGGTTGGTATGAGTTCTTCGTTGAACGTAGACATGGTAATAGACGTCTAGACCATTACATAGCTATTTATAAGGAAGCTGTCTGGAACCTTGAATCCAATTTGTTACCCCATTATAAATTAATTACTTGCAGTTTAGCAGTGCCGTGACACCTACTGACACCTTGAACGTCCTCAAAAGGCTGACCGCACTCACTAACCACATGGAGACCCTGCATTGTATGCTAATGCTACTCAGAACATAGACCAAAAGGAGTTGGAAGCTTAACAACGATAATGCGTACGTATCGGAACAAATCAATTTCACGGCTTTGTCCGCATGGAGGCCGGAATTATCCCACAGTATTATATTATTATTTTTTTTTTATTAGACTATTCTGTCTTACTGCTGGTCAAAGGCCTCCTCCATTTTTCTCTCTCTCTCTCCCGATATTTTGCCTTCTCTGGTCAATCAGTCAGGAACGAGTCCAAATTATCACGCCAGCGTTTCTTGGGCCTGTCTACCTAGGTGACGATGACCAACTCAGGCAGGGTACTGTGCGATGATTCTGACCCATCTGCCCTGAAACATCCTGTCAATGTGACCCACCCAGTCCCATTTTACCCTCGCAGACTAATCGGGATTATATGACCAGGAGAAAAAGCCTTTGCCTAACCAAAGTCCTGGTCTACCTGTTTGCCAGATTTCATTACATCTCAATCAAATCTGTTTAGCCGTTTAGGAGTGAAAATTTATTACACACAGACAGACTGAGTTATTTTCACATTTATATTATTAGTTGGCTTTGAAGATTTTTATTGACTATTAGTTGACTCATCGCTGCGGCTAGTCTTCCATGCATCACTGGGCGATATAATACTATGACTAAGTACCGTGAGCTTGGGTGTAAACACAGTAATTGGTTCGTCATTATGTCAGCACGGTATTCTTAATTGTAGTCTTAAGGTATTCAAAATGGTTCCCATGATTAGTCGTTATTTGCATTCTGAACACGCAGAGACGTCTTGAGATAAAACAAGTCGGAACTAAAAACAGATGAAGCTTGCCAATTGATGATTTTACTTACAGGAAAGGTAGTCTCCACAAGTCAAGAAAGTCTTGAAGTTTTCAGAGCCAATTTGGAAGTAGTTTTGTGTTGATTAGTGAAATTTTCTTAGTGAGAAAACGTTTACAAATTCCAAACATTTGGTTGGGAATCCAAAGGACGCTAAAATTTGTTAATATAGGAAAACCTATGACGATGATTACATAGAAAACATATTTAATAGTAGAAACTGAATCAGTAGTTGAGGTTGAATGACATCATCCATACCAGCCATGTAAGATTACTTGTCCTACTAAAGTAGTAAGTACTAGGGCAGGATTTCCCCCCGATGACTCATACATACGCAGGATAGCGAGCCCCTTGTCTTCATTTATTCTAATTATATATATATAATTAGAATAAATGAAGCATACTATCTCAGCTAGAATACATTCATGTATTCAAGCTGAGATATTATGCTCAGGAATTTAAATCATTCTTTGGAAGCGTCTGTAATCTAGACTCAAGATTAGTATTTCCATAATGGGAATATCCTCAGACATAACATCACGCCTGAGATCCCTGAAGGGTTTGGCAGAGGTGTACCTAGAGCCTATTCCCATCTACAGACATGTATTTTAATTCTGACGGAGATTTGTGTTAAAAAACCGCCAGCATCAAGATGAAATTGGTCTACCTATATTATGTTTAAAGCTTCTTCATCGGTGATTCTTTCATTAGTATTAGATGTGCTATTGAGCTTCGACCATAACTCTGTCAAATCAACAGCATCATCACACGCTTCGAACAGATTCACGTTTAAAGCTGCATCGACAAAATCTGGAAAATTTCTCTTCCGCATTTAACTGCTAATATCTGAAGGATTTGATAATTACTTCAATTTACGAGTAGATAACAACATCAAGGACCTTATCGGTGTTCTATTGCTGTGAAGTGGCGCTCAACCTTCATTTCCGGGGATGATGGCCATAGAGCTTCTTACTAGGAATTAATTATTCAAAACTAAACACTTGACTGAACTGTTAAAAAATTCGAGAAGTCTTTGAATGAAGAAGAAAAATCGCCAAGTATTCAATTTGCAAACTAATTGATTTAATAAAATTTGTTTTCATTGTGTTTTGGATTCGTTGCACTTGAAGTCATCCCACTAGGTGGACCCATGACCTGGTGAAGATTGCGGGGATCCGCTGGATGCGAGTCGCACGGGACCAGTCAATGTGGCGACACTTGGGGGAGGTCTATGTCCAGCAGTGGACGTCTTTCGGCTTAAATGATGATGATGTGTTTTGGATAGGGATTAGCAGTAATCTAATAGAATGATTATATTAGGACGTGTAGGAGCTTACAAAGTAAACACTCAGAGTGCTTTAGAAGAGTACCGCACTATGTTTAACTTTTTCAAAGTTTTCTGTAAAATATGTTGAGGCGATATGTTGGCGCTCCATCAAAGGGACAGAAAGTTAATATTTTTGAACCATAGAACGTAGTTATGACATGGCGATGTTTTAAAACAAATCCCGAAGGTATATAAAACTGGCACGAGCGACATGACCTAGTCACACCACATTGGCGCTGTGACACTGCCCCATTTCTTCAACAGCTTTTTGAAAGGGCGTCAAATTGCGCAGGGTACAACCTTTCATACTTCTGGTTTATTATATCTGGAGAATTTTCACGAATCTACATTTCAGTTGTATGCTTTCTAAAACTACAGTGTATGTTTATGATATGATTAATTCTATCGGGCCCAGCTGTCCAATTCAGTGTGCCCACAAACCCGCAAGGCCAAGGACCAACATATCCATATTTACTCAAACACTTACGTAATACACATTCGGCCGTGCATTATTGCCCTCAATGACTCACCGCTTGTTAACTATCGTATCGCGAATTATCGCTGTTATCAACTGTTAAGTTATCACTATCAGGCGATAAATAAAACGCTTCAGTCGGGGCCGATAATACCGGGGATATTTGCTAAGTACCATTATGTTGTATACCTAACTGACACTGCAGAATTAAAAGGCATAAACTGCCAAGTTGGCTTCAAAGAAGTATTGCAACTTTTAGGCAAAACGTGCAGACTTGATAAAACCGATATCGTAATTTGACTACAAGATACCGATTATCAAATTTATTTAAGTAGTGATATAATAATTATGTAGATACGGTCGGCATTGGCACGTATTTAGTCTTCTGATAAAGCTGGTTTAATCCTACTCGAAGATTTGGGCATACAATCCTACACAATACACGTTAAAACACTCAAAGATACAGAATACAGAAATATTCTTAGGATCAACCAAAACGTATTATTGTCTTAGTGTGTGATCTAATCTAAGAATAGTCCACCCCACATCCTATGGATGTCGTAACTTGTGAGATGGAAGTTCCATCTAAGCGTGATATCGTTTATATCAGGAAGATGTGCAACAGCATCCGCATTTATAAATAAAATTGAAGATCTGACTTAACAGAGTATGAAATAACAACAACAACTTTGGTGTTACGGTTTTGTCCATGTTCAAGGAGAGATCAGTTTTGAATTTCGCCACAATTACGACACAAGGTACCGGCATGGTAAGCCGGTACCTTGTGTCGTAGCCGTTTATTCTTACTATTCGAAAGACGATAGTTTAAAAAAAAGACTTTCAACAGAACCAGAAGTAACATCGCCAAACACGACCCACTTTAAACCCGACCCAGAACCAGGACCCGGATCCGACCCGGTTTTTTTAATTTTTATATTTCAAGCTACTCCGAGCAATACTGACAAAAACAACCTTTGTAGGATCAAAACAATTGCAGTTTAATCGTATTTTACCACTACTCCATCATCTATGAATGAAGATACTACCAGTAACCACAGCAACTAGAGTGCAGCGACGACCAGTCTTGAAAGACGATGGTTGAGCAACGTTAGCACTGGACACGCATACAAATATGCACTTAATGCCGAAGGGAGAAAGCGTGTCAGTGCGTTGGTCCTGCGACCACACGGGTTCTCGTGTTACTCTCTCACTGGTGGAATATATGGAAAGGTTCACGTTAAGGTCAGAAAGGAAATGAACTAAAAGTGAATTTGCAGGATGACATTTAACAAGAATGAATACAGGACAGAGAAAAGTGCAAGTAATCTGGTAGGACTACTTAGACGATAAAGAGACGCTCATCGATTGATACGTATAGGACAGGTTTTCTTTATTCTTTTGGTTCTTGTCAGTTCAGGCTGTCGTCTGTCTGATTTGGTATATCATAAATAGTAAGATCAGCTTATAAAGTTAATTTTGTCATTATCATTTTCGTTACATGATACATCCTTCTACAGGTGATTGTACCTTCGATGAAAATAGCTGTTCGATTCATTGTTACATTAATATCTATTTACCTCTTATATTTTTATCCACATGGAGGAAAAATCTTTATAACATAATGTTTATAAATAAACACTTGTACGTTAGTAGGCCGTATTAGTCATAGAGCAGAAATTATAATAGCAAATTCGGAAGCTCATAAATATATGATAAATAGTTGGTCATGTAGGAAGAGATGATAGCAATCATTGCTATATTATGCAAGATGACGTCACTTCTTGAATATGATTCACTCAAGAATTTGCATATTACAATAATTATGTCTGTCAGGAGTTTTGATAATTTTACTTATTACGACTATAATATGTACATATGTAACATTTATGTCTTGTTTGATGAATGAGCTGTTAAAACATCTGGTTCTTTAATTAACTGTGAATGAAAATACTGTTTTTTGAAGGGCATGTACAAATTATTTGTTAAACGAGGAGTAGGTACTTTTCGGGAAAATTTATATTTACAGAAATCCTAATGGAGTACTTAAGTAACTTAAGTATGGAAGAAAGCGATGTGGAATTAGATAAATCCTTACTTTTTCAATATCCAAGACCTGTTTCAAATTCAACAAATACGAAAAGACGTCTGCCATAACTCCAATAGAAAATACCTGAAACGCCAGACAAACTAAGAAATCACAAAACTTACTAAAGTAAATGCAAAAACTTCTCATAACATAAATATTACATCGGCGACGCTCGGAAAATTGGCTCATCAATTTAACTAAACGGCAGACATGGATCGATAGAACGTAGATTGAGACACGAACGTATACATCAAGTAGCAGACGAACTTGATAAATGTTGCAGTATAATGGCTTCAAACTTTGTAGACTTGATTGAGAATTTGTTTGGTTTCATAGAGAAACAATCTATGGCAAAAGAGAAACAGAGAATAGTAGACAGAATAATCATCATCAAAATCTTTAAGCAGGAGTAATAGTGCCTGTCTTCGATACGGGAAAATTGTGAATGAAACTGTTTATGAGACTTTCGGTTTTACCCACACTGTAAATTACAGTACCTAAAATAAATGGGTTATCGTCAAAATATGGGTTTTACATTAGATACCGGAAAGTACCCATTTCCTGTTTTTTCTAACTTAGGCACAAAAGTCTACATTAAAATATCCTCCGAACAATTTTATTAGAAAACCATTTGAACCTAAACCATAATTTATGAACACATTCAAACAGGAGCCAACTAACACTAACCATTTCACATGTCATTGACAACTGTCAATGCAAGCATAAAAACAAAACAAAACTTTATGACAGTAACGTGAATAGAATTAGCACGAATCAAATTCAGCAGGTCACCGGCACAGATGCAAATCACGTTCAAAGTCACTCATACAATTGCAATTAAGAGATTACTTTCCTTGATGTAGTAATAGACCTCGTTCAGGGTGAACAAGCGTTGAATGAGGCGGTAGCGGTTGCAGGTGCGGTGGCGGGCGCGGTTTGGTGGTCACAGCGCTGATCTGCTGTAGAGTGCAGTTGAGTGTAGACGGGATTCCACACGAGGGTAAAACAACAAATTGTCCCTTTCTGGATCGCTCAGTACGGAAGCAGCGAGCGGATAAGAATGCGATCTCGCTTAAAGTTCGCTCAAACTGGTAAGGTCAAATTGCAGACGCGTCCGGATACAGCAACAGCCAGTACAAAAAGTGCGTGGCTTACGTTTTCTACTTTAGTTTGACTGAGCCTTTAGTATCGTTGCACAGGTCAACCTATGAGGTTGGCTTTTGCTTAACCGGACTATCCTGTGGATGCCTTGAGAACAGGGCCTCAAGCCAGGGGCATAAAACTTATAAACTAAGCAACCCCCTATGGGGTACGAGCCTCGGCTTAAGGCGTCGCTGGGGAGGGCAGCAAGGGGACAGGCTGGATGTGAGTGAGATTATTTAGGGGCTGGTTCAAGACTTCTGATTCAGCATCGCGGGCTGGCTCGAGCAAGGGTCGGGGGGGCGTGAACGGGGACCTCGCGACGGACCTCGACGGCGAGGTCGGAATGACGGCGGTAGTTTGTGCTTCTTAAAGGTACTGGTTTTCCTACTGCTTTCCTGAAGAAGGGTGATAGGTTCGTCGAGACTGACTAAAGTATGTCGTGGTCGGCGAATCGTACTGATAAGCGATGGTTATCGGGTGGCCGATGCGATCAAGGGGTTTCTATGCCCTATAGCAGAGTCGAAGAAACGCTTGGAAGTACATTTCATGAACTGAAGTTTGGTAGGCATTTTGAGGTCTAAGTGTAGACTGTCATTACGGACATAGAAGGGGCCTCCCGTCATTTTACGGAGAAATCGGTTCTGCACTTCAATATGGACGCAAACGCCGTTTCAAACAGATATCTGTTTGATATTTCACGCCCGCTTGAGCACTCGCGAAAGCTACTCACCCTAGACTAGGCCATAGAAACGTCGTGTTTCGTAGTGTATGTGGATGTATAAAGCGCTTCCGTTGCGCTTCAAGCGTCCTTGACGCGGAAAATGTAAGGAAGTAGGGTTCGCGATATTCTCGGTTCAAACACGGCGTGTTTGGTAGATAGCTTGTTTTCCTAGCGTGAGTCATACGTTAATCATCCTTTGTAGTTGAATGGTCAGGTCAGTTATTATTATACGGTAGTGATTGAGTTAAAGCGGCTCTTGCTTTGTTTGTTCATTTATTATCCTGGAATTTGGCCTTCGCGGTTTGTCTTCACCCGTGTTATTCAATAACAAGATCTTCTCTTTAATTTACTTAGTTAGTTCTCTTTATTTTATTTCTACGATGTTCACAGATTTTTTATACTTACTACTACAAAAATCACTCAAACCTGGCTTCGGTCATGTTATTTAATTTAATTTTGTCTCTCTTTAACGAGTCATTTATAATAACAGCAACAAGTTTAGCGGTTTATTAGAAACATTTCTAAGATCTCTACCAAGAATCCAATTCGATTATTCAACGTTATGTCAAAAGCCCTGTGTCTATTTCTGGAGTGTCGTCTCATCCCACTGCTATTCCAGGCGTTTTGCCTGTGGAACCCATCGGTATGTGAATATCACAATGTTTATTAATATATTCGTCCTCTTCTCTCTCGCTCTCAAGGATTTCGCGATTTATTTGAAGTGCTCTGTGGTTCAATCCGTAATTTGAAAATATTTTCATTCATAAGTTTACAATATTTGGATTCGAAACTTGCGTAGTCAGAAAACTTGTAGATGCCAGCCTTCTACATAGAATTTTCAATTTGTTGGTCAGGAGACTGAAAATTTTACTCACTAATGGTGCAGGTGATAACGCGATAATCGCAGACACAAGCATATCCGACTCAAAAGTCAATGGCACAGATCGCCCAGTCATTGCCGTATTGATGGCAACTAACACCACCATGAAAGTTCACCATGACATTGTATAACGGAATTTTTACATCTCGTACGTACCACAACCACCACTCTCGTACGTACTACTTCCTATAGACTATGGATGGAGTATAGAGAAACAAACATAAATACATACATTGACATAACATTCCGTAGCCCTGGAGCATCGTCATCTTGCGGTCAGAGCTGTATGACCTCTATCGGTTGCCTCACGCAGAAAGCAAGTACTTAAACATACGAGGGCGGGTCAATAAGTCCGTGACTTTTTGAATTTCTGACCTCTTTACTGAAACAGCAACACTGCTCCTGTCAACAGGCATCTGTCAGTTGACTCCTGTCAAAATTTAAACTTGCTGCGTCAGTTAGTTTGTGTTTGACAGCTATTTTTATCAGACTACTCACTAATTTGAGGAGAAAATGGAAAAAAGTGAATTTCGTGTGCTTATTAAGCATTATTTCTTGCGAAAAAAAACCATTACCGAGACCAAGGCTAAGCTTGATAAATACTATGGGGACTCTGCACCATCGATTTCAATGGTAAAAAAGTGGTTTACTGAATTTCGTTGTGGCCGTACAAGCACTGAAGATGCCGAACGTCCTGGACGCCCAGTTGAGGTCTCTACACCCGAAACAATCGAAAAAATTCACGATATGGTGTTGACCGACCGAAGATTGAAAGTGCGAGAGATTGTGGAAGCCGTAGGGATCTCGCATGGCTCAGTGGTTTCAATTTTGAATGATCACTTGGGCATGAGAAAGCTTTCCGCAAGATGGGTGCCGCGTTTGCTCACAGTCGACCACAAACGCAATCGTGTAACAACTTCACAGGAAGCTTTGGCGTTGTTTAATCGCAATATGGAGGAGTTTTTGCGCCGTTTTGTAACCGTGGACGAAACATGGATCCATCACAACACACCAGAAACCAAACAACAGTCAAAACAGTGGGTTTCTAAGGGTGAATCGGCGCCAAAGAAGGCCAAGGTGGGTTTGTCAGCCAATAAAGTTATGGTGACTGTTTTTTGGGATGCACGCGGGATAATCCACATTGACTACCTTCAAAAGGGAAGAACAATCAATGGGGAATATTATGCCAACTTATTGGACCGATTCAATGACGATTTGAAAAAAAACCGACCTCATTTGGCCAAGAAAAAAGTTCTTTTCCACCAAGACAATGCAAGGGTGCACACATGTGCAGTTGCCATGGCAAAAATCCATGAATTGGGCTATGAATTGCTCCCTCATCCGCCCTATTCTCCAGATTTGGCTCCGAGCGACTACTTCTTGTTCCCAAACCTGAAGAAATGGCTTGGTGGAAAAAGATTTGACTCCAATGATGAAGTCATCTCGCAAACAAAGGCCTATTTTGAGGACCTCGACAAATCATTTTTTTTGGAAGGGATAAAAAAATTGGAGAAGCGTTGGACAAAGTGTATAGAGCTCAAGGGAGACTACGTTGAAAAATAAAATTATTTTTTTATCAAAAAATCTGTGTTTTATTCCAAAAGTCACGGACTTATTGACCCGCCCTCGTATACTGTTTGTTTTTATTATCGTACATCATTTTATTAAGCCATAATTATTGTAAGTTCTTACGTGACAAATTCAATATCTGTACTTAATATTAACTTAACTGCCTCGTTGGCGTGCAGTGCGACTGCTGAACATGAGGTCCTGAGTTCGATTCCCTGATCGGGCAGTGTTATTAGGCTTTCCATCAGGAAATTCTCAGTAGCAGCCACGGAGTCTGATTTTGTATCCGGTTGATGGCAATAGGTTCGCCCCCTATTACATGGGATCTTAACACAACTGGCAAAATGTGAACTCTACGGGGATTACAAGCGTGATGTTATACGTAGATTTGTTTTCTGTCAATCATTATTGTCAAGCTTTTACGAATTGATTCTGATTTTCATGTTCATCATTTCTAATCTGTTCATTATTAGGTACTATTTTTCACTAGAATTTGTCAGGAAATGAATATTTTAATACGTATTACTTCTGGCGTGATACTTTATCGTATTTCAGTCGTTATATGCACGGCTACTGTTAATATTAATTTAATGTATTTTTCCTTGTAATTTAACGAAAAATTATCCCGAAAACAGTTGTAAGTTTTCACACCACATAATATTGTCTAGGTATACTCATGAAGATTTTGAAGGGTTATTTAAAAAAAAATACACCTGTGATTCAGAAGGGTTAGGTAGAGGTGTACTTGATAGTACACCCACATTCCGCCAGTTATGTTTAAGTGCTATGTAATCAGGAGCGTGCCTATTGCACTCAACCGAGCACAAATCTAGACTCCGTGGCTGCTACTGAGAATTTCCTGATAGAAAACCCAATAACACTGCCCGATCTGGGCATCGATCCTAGGACCGCATGCTCAGCATTAGCGCTTGCAACCGCTAGACTACCGAGGCTATTCACTTGACTTGATTTACTCGTATTGTCGCTATTGTCTGATACCTTCATGTTCATAAAATATGTAAGTACCTATTACAATAGAATAGGAATTTTCTTTGAAATGGCTTTGCCTTTAGTTATTGTTAAAACTCGCAGTTTTATTATGAAATGAATTAACATGACTTATGTCTAGTTGCCTGCAATTGAATACAACTTGTTTAAGTTAATTGAAAGTCAACTCGACTGTAAAATAGATGATGGATAAGTTTTGCTTAAACCTCTTGAACTCAAATCCAATTATTCAGTTTCTTAATTGTGCTCTTTTTTTCACAAACCTGAAGAATTATAATATTGAAGGACAAGGTATGATCCTCGTGCTTTATGAGTTGATAATGAAATCGGAAAAGTAGAAAATGAATGAATAATTTTTGATTTAAAATAGTGTCCATGGAGTTTCTTGCCCGTTTTTTTCCATAGAGATCTACGCTTTGGAATGGGCAACTACAGTAGATACTTTCACAGTTACTGTGTCTTGTGACTGGGACTAGCTTCAAGTTTTTAATACTGAAACTTATGTACACTGGCAATTCAAAAGTGCCTATGTTTTCAGTATGAAATATTTGCATAAGAATTTAAATCGGCAGCACTAAACCAATTAGTCTTTATCAATAGGTAGGTACCTACTATCTTGTTCTTTATCTACCGAAGTATGTCATCGGAGTAAGTAATTTCAGATAATAAATAAGACATCGTTACTATCTGAATGATATAAAAATATTACCTAAATAAGTCCTTATTACCTACTTATCATAAAGTCGTAAACATAACCGTGACCAGAAAAAATAAACATAACGTCAGGCCTTGTTTCTATGTCCATAAGAAATGAAATAACAAGACTTAGCTGAGACCATCAAGAACTAAGAACATCATAAAGTTCTCTCTCTCAAAGCTGCAACAGCCCTGCGTAATACTGTCAACGTAATCGGCGTGAGCATTCGTGCAATCATGGCAATGTTTGTAAGCGAGGTCCTTTCATAAGCTGAGCGTTTTTAGTGGTGTGTAAGCAGTAGTCACGTAGAGTAAGAGAGAGTACGCTGAGATTGAGATTCGTAAACGTTACTTAGCACGTACTTTGACTCTGTCACTGGCGCACAACTGTCAAATTACCAATGCAAGATAGAGACGGGAACATGTCAAAGTCAAAATAGCGTTTACAGATCTGAGCCTGAGAGCTTTAAGCAACAATTGCAGCTGTATTCAGTGTCGCCTCGAAGAAACTCACTAGAAAAGGAACATAGCAACGTTGCTTCTCGGTAGCAATACTCTTTGCTAAAACATTACTATCTTTTTCCTCCCCTGGCTTTTATAACACAAAGACGCGACTCTCCCAGCCCCGCTCCGTCAGCACTGCCACCTCACCTTATGACCTGGTCAGCGACCCCGCTAATGTCTGAAGCACTTATTGTTCATTACGCGACCACGTGAGCGGAGCGGAGTAGCGGACGGGAGACAATTCGCGACATCCAAGAGCTTTGTGAGCACGAAAAGATCGTGCGCGGAAGTCCTTATTGTTTTCTGGGATGGTCAGGAAAAGGAGGTCGTTGGTCATCAAGGACTTAGCTATGGACAATGGACACACCATCTACAATGAGCTTTGACAAACCTTGCCAATCAGTGTGAATGTAGTCCAGTGTGTTCTATTCCAGTGTTTCCTGCAAATGGGACAGATTCCTTTGCACCATTTGTGCTGCTGGGGTAAGTCAAACGACAATAAGCCTTTAGGCAAGCCGATGGTTCTAACCAGGCAAATCTTTATGTATTATTTACATGTCCGTTCATCTGACTGACTCATAAGAGCACATGGCACAGGTGCATCGCCGAAGGTCTTAAAAACGTGTTACCATGGCAACGTCTTATGCTCATGTCAGCTGTATCAACATAAACCAAGGCGATTCACAACATTTGTTTGTTACAAACACCTCGACAAAATTTTCCTGTTTGAAGTGGCATTCACCATATATGATAACAATGATAACAGCATTTGTGTCGAAACCTATCGATACCCAATCAATCGATATCTGGAGATAGCGATAGCAAGGCTGCAATATAGCAGACTGACATTGAAACACAACAATAAAACTGTTTTGATAATAGCTATCTTGCTTTTTGTAATGATAGGTAAATTCCTGTAGGCCTGTAACTTTCCTGTCAGTCAATAATGTGTAAAAGTGGCACTCAGACGGGCTCTGCAGCTTTTGGTGTCTTTGCAATTACTACCAACTCCGAATATTTCCTGGTCCTTAGCGAAGTGCTCAGCAGCACTCATTAGATGGCGGTCTATTTACGAATGATTCTCAACCAAGACTTCTTTTTGAAAGCAAGAAAGTCAAATCCTGAGGTAGGAGAGATCTACCATGGGGAAGGCTAGAATTACGTCCATTGAGTTTCTTGCCCGTTCTTCTCCATAGAGATCTACGTTATAGAACGGGCAACAAGCTTCAACTTTCTGACTAACTGACCGACACTTTTACAATTCAAAAACTCTTGTGAATTATACAGGGTGGAAGGCACACTGACGCTAAAACGGTTACCAGGTATTCAGTACATCATTCTGAACCCCCCCCCCCTCCCCCATAGAAATTCAAAATGGTCACGGTCATACGGTCAAAATGTATGGAACACCTGATTTTTTTTAAATTACCGACGAAAAATTTCAATGTGTGGGGGGCTCAGAATGATGTACCTACTGAATACTTGGTAACCGTTTTAGCGTCGGTGTACCTTCCACCTTGTATAATTGAAATAAATGCTTTATGTTTCAATAGAGTTAGATTTCTGTATCAAAACCAAGCGGATCATAAGCCGATTAACATTATACATCACGCAGACCGGACATCTTAGAAAATTCAGATTCCAAACATGCAGTACGCATTTGCCGACACAGGAGCATGCAAATTGCTCAGTACATTTTGTTCTTCCCAGTTCAATTAAATTATATACTCAATTGTCAATTAATTATACACAAGGAAAGTGACAAATAACATTAGTCATGGTTTGCTATGGAATAATAGGAGAACTGATTTGAAAGACGGACATCGTTGTTTTCATGACGTTAATGGAAACTATGACGGTGAATGGAATAGGTACCTTACATAACATAATATTATTGCAAAGAAAGTATTTTTTCCTGGAACCAATTTTTTCTCACACTGAATAACAGCACCTAACTTTGAATGGCGTAGATATATCCATAGACGCATAATATTATGAGTATACACAAGAAATGATATAATGTTTTTATAACATAATCGTACGACTATGTTATAAAAGCAGGTTGGAAGTGTCACCGATACGAAATTAAAACGTAATCAGTACATCATACCGGTAAATTTAATTAAAAATCTGCTGTTTCCTACAAAATATGACACCTACACGGCCAAATGTATGGAACAGTCGTTTGTGCGTGATATCCCTTCCAGATTGTATTTCGTCGAATTTTTATTTTCTCAGGAGTAATTGGCGCCCATATTCAGCTGGACAAAGTTGGCGCAGAACAGGGCAGAAGTTCTTCAGTGGGATGAAGAAAAAAGTCAGTCCATCCGTTTGAGAGCTACGACGCCACAGGTTGCCTCAAAAAAGGAACGAAATTGATTGACATATATAGATCAGCTTTGTACTTCAACTTATTTACAGCTACATGATATATGGGATTATCGCAATAAGCAGGAATAAAAACAACAGCAACAGCTAACAGGTAAAACAAAAAATTGTAACAAATTTAGTGACGCAGTGTTGTCATTTTCCTCGGTTTACATGACGGCATCACCAGTACACTGATAACATTGTACTCACAGATGTTACAATGTCACCTGCTTGCTCGACCTGCATATGGTCATATCCAACAGACGGATCCAACTTTATTTGATGTGACTGTAGACATAATATAAACAGTTCCCAGCAACGAGGAACATTTTCAGCCAAAGCGCAAAGTTTATCAAGAATACGAAGTTCAACAAAAGCATGAAGAAGGAAGAAGGCTAAGATCAACGGTCAGTCAGTCATACTTTTAAAGGAGGACAGGAAGACGTTGGAAAAATATGTGATGCATTTTGTACAACAAGCTGTTTTTGCAGAGACTAAAATAAGAACATGCGTTGTTCTTTAAAATATGCATCATCATTTTCCTGCTTGTCCTTATCCCAATATATTAGGGATCAGCGCATCATCTTCTTCCATACTTCTCTATTAGTCGTCGTCTCATGCATCTTCTTTAAAACAATCCGTTCATAGCTTCTTTAGTCTTCCTCTAACTTAGGGGTCGTCCATTAATCACGTGATGTTTTTTTAGCAATTTTTTAACCCCCACCTCCCCTATGGTGATTCGTGGTGAAGTTTTAGACTACCCCTCCCTCCTCCCACCCAAAATCACGTGTATTTTTTTTGGTACAAAGTATCTTAAAAAAAATCAGAATATTATCTTTAAATACAGGTTAACAGGTATAATCTAATTTAATTCTGGAAAAATAAGCACCGTGATAAAAATGGCAAGGTCACGCACCGCTTTTCGGTTTAGAAATCGCGCGTTCAAAGAAAAAATAAATTCACGTGATATCCCACTTCTCACTACACCTGCCCCTCCCCCTAGTGATATTTCGTGATTTTTTCCGAATCCCCCTCCCCCCCTTTCCAGCCTCACGTGATTAATGAACGACCCCTTACTGCCTTTAAACTTTAAGAGATGCATATTATGAAGAATAATGATGTATGTGAGTTCTTAGATTAGGTGTAAAAAGGTTCGTCACGATTCACGATCGTCGCCCACACTGCGGCCGCGATGACCTTTTGCAGTGAATCAGAGCATAAAACACTGTTGTGTACGAAAAAGATCAGTGAGCATTTGTGTTCGCGACTGTACTATGATATAGTGTGTGTGGTGTAAATGTCACGGGTATAGTTCATTGTACTGTTGGATGCTCAAGTGGATAGGGGAAGGAGAAAAAGCTTTAGTAAATTACGGACTAAAAATACTAAAAACTAAGGAGACAGAACCGAGCAGCTCGTCATTCAACCTTTTAAAACATGAACTTTTCTAGCTATTGCCATCGCCTAGAGGCCCCTAGACAATGAAAATAATCGTGATGACAAAAGCAATAAATAAATGTCTCCTCGAAGAACGTGATTCAACGCATAACAAATAATAGTGTCCGACCGAAACAGTATTTTCAGCCGAAACCGAACCTTTGGCCCTGGTGTTAGTTTGCTGCCTAAAGTTAAATTTATTTAAACATACACAGATAAAACACATCATAAAAATAATAAAAAAACAATAATTAATGTATCATGTAACAAAATTAGTTTTTGTTTTTTTATTAAATTTTCAATTTGACGGCGAATACAAGCAACGAGCTCAACCGAAGTTTGCCAAACAACGCGACGCACGACAATTCACGAATACCGAGTTTGGGCAGGGCCGAAGTTTCGGCCAATAATTGGCCGAAACCTTCGGTCGGTCACTAACATATAATGCCTGTTGGGTTTGGTCAAAAATCCAGAAAAAGTATGCCTGCAAAAAGATCTAGACAATTAGACATCATCTCTCAAAGTCTCAGCAATAAACAGAATCACGAACAATTAACCTTCAATCTCTTTGGAGTTCACAGTGCGAGATTAATCCAGAATTGAAGACCGATTTTATTGTCGCCATAGTTATAAATTGGAGTATTTACTTAAGAGCTGTGATTTGAGATATATTTCAATTCTGTCGGACTTACCCCCATTTTGACCAAGACTGTTTGGCTAACGACAAAGGCCGTCCGTTGATTATTTTTTTGATGACCTCATTCATTAAGCCATGAGGCCCAGAAGACTAGTCTTCGAGTGTGTCTGCTCCCCATATAATTCTGTTATGCACTATAAAGTTTATATCACAACCGCTCAAACTGCTTATTTATTAAACTGAGACACTTGCAGCCGATTATGATGTTGTAACTCTGAAGCCATAGTAGTAATATTTAATGACATCATAAGCTAAGACACGTGCTAATACTATTGTGTGGAGATAATTAGTTGGCTAGCTTAGTGTTAGAGGTGTTACAAAACGTGACTACGTATGTTTTATCTAAATACTTTTAGTTTTACGAGTGTGGTCGTGACTGAGTTGAGGGATTGTCCGAAGTACTTGAGATGTTTGTAACGTTGTCTATAGGTTCGTTCGGCCCCCAAAGGCACCTGTTCCAATGATGTCGAAAATATGTTACATGTCATTGTTGTTTTGCACAAGAACATCACTATTAATTTAAGTACTAATGGGGATCAGTCGATTCAAATCAGGAACTCCCCATGTTGATTTCTCGAGCTCTTTCTTTGAAGACATGATCAGATATTTCTTTCTTGTTCGCTAGGCGCGGTATTGCATCTGCCTATAGGTCAGCCTGACAAGATTATACTGATATGATCTTGATAAACTCTAATCTGATAAACACAAGATATTTGGTCCAAATAACTCACGTTACTATCGAGCGATTTACAACGCAAACTCTCATCGACCAGCAAATGCTCTGTAATGTAAGATAAGACTACCCACATGCCCAAACAACGCAAGACCGTAAAACGGATATCATATGTGCGCTTGTGCAGTTACATGCAAATATGCAGCACATGGCAGTCGGCTAACTGGGCCCATTGTCCTTAATTAGCAGTCGGTCAATTAGCGTCCAGTTAGACATGAAGATGTGTGCAGTTAGGAGATATTGTTTTGTTATTGATGTGGTTAAGTTTGTGCTAAGTGTTGACTATTTTCTCTCTTTTGTCATTACCGTAAATAACTTATTCTATGAATCTGAAGGCAAAAGAGTAGCTAGTCAGCAAGGTGCATTTCTGAATCATTTTGGTCCAATACGGATATCATTTCTAACAATTTTTTTTTGTTAGGGAATTTGTCTAGTACAAATACTGTTTTAAGCTTTCTCGGTTTACAACTAAACTTATACTTTCACTTATGGGATATCTTCCGTGATTGTTCATTATTTTGAGCTCCCGATATTTCGGCGCTGTTGCAAGCGCCATGATGTCAATCCGCGATCATCACAGAAGATATCCCGTAACTGACAGTATAAATTTTGTCTAGTACAGTAAAATAAAACAGTGCCGTCATTTTCTGCATCCCAAACTATGTAAGGTTAGTTTCTGAATACAGATTTATTATTGGTTAGAAAGGAGTCAATAGTCATCTTCGTCAGTAATTCACTAACAAATGCAATCTTTTTGTATTTAAGACTGCCAACCAACCAGCCTGAACAACGAGAGACCCAATTCCAGGGAAATATCCAGGATGCTACGATTAGCCTACCATTTAGGAAGGAATGCTTAAACGTCTGTTTAATACCCCTTAGCCTAACGACATGTCAACAAACGAACGGTCCACTCAATCCGCAATACCGACTGCATTCTCGCATACACAACAAATACGTTATTAATAAACCATTAAAGTGAAGCGACCTATTTCGGGGATATGCGTGTGCGCACGCCGTGCGTGAAAGTATGGGTTTTTGACAAGTAGGTAGGTGCTGTTTTGTTGATGTGACTTCTTAAGAGTTATGAGGCTGGCCTAGATTGTACATTGGGTTTAATTTGTTTTTGATGTGCTCTTAATTTGGTATGTGTTAAAGGGAGACATTATGGTGTACTAGATAGTCTGTCTCTTGCAATCTACTCTGCTGCTTGCTTCATGCGATGTAGTCATTTAAACAAGCTAGTTGGTGGCAGGACATTTGAGGACGGCGTCCTTGGTTAAGGTATTAAACGCTTCTGCATGAGCTCTTGGGTCCGATTCTCAGGTCTGCACAAATGTTATTAGGTTTTTCTATCAGGACTTTTTTAGTAGCAGCTCAGAGTCAGGAGCTGTGCGCCGTTGCCAATAGGCTGGCCCTTTATTACATGGGACTTAAGGGTAGTAACCCTTCGAGGATTTCTTTTTAATTGGACTTCTTAGAATTTAGAGGACAATGCAATTCTCAATAAAAACTGACTTGATTAGCAAACAATTGTAGCTAAGATTGCACAAACAGTTACATTTGTTACTAATCGGTCTTAAACCACCTTCAACAGCTATAAAATATAGCCAGACATTCCCTGTGAAGGTGCTGTATTGTACGGAAATCTTGTAGTCTGGGAAATTTTGAAGCTCCCACGGGAAGGCAACATCAATGAGGAGAATTTAAGCCTGGGAATCGGAAAAGGCCACGATGTTCATGTAAAATATAGAAAGATACTATCAAATACTTATGCGAGGTAGGTATAAACAAATACCATTAGAGGCGTTAAAGCATTAGAAGTTCAAACAGCATTACGAGTATTGTAATTTGGTTCCCTTCCTCGAAAACATGCACAGTAAAGTTGTGCTCACTTGCACATTCCTCCTTTATAGCCAGAAAAGTGAATAAGCAAAAAAAATTAAGAAAAAAATTGCAAAAAGAGAAATGAATATTACAAACTAGTCATAAAGACAATAATTTCAGGTCAATTTCCTAGAAAAATAAACTGTATTTTTTTTGCAAACGAGACTAGGCTAGTCTCAGTTTATTTTTCTGTCTAGGACTCGAACCGGAACATTTCGGCACGCAACTTCAAGTCCAACCAGTTCCATATTATACTTATTGATTAGTATTTTAGTAAATAGATCCATTATGAGTCATCGATCTTTATTTAAATTAAGCTGGCCACTTTATAATTAGGATGGTGCTAAAAATAAAGCATTTGTGTCATTGGAAGCTAGAGAATGTAACCGTTATTTTCAAATTATTGATGACTTGACTGGATGGAAGGATCTATAGCGAATTGTGCACAGACAGAAAAGTTTAATATACAATTGTAATTACTTATATTATACTAGCGACTCGCCCCGGCTTCGCACGGGTGTAATATACATTAAACCTTCCTCTTGAATCTATTGCTGAAAACTGCATTAAAATTAGTTAAAATTAGTATATCATTGATTAAAACCCGTTGCGTTGTTGTACAAACAGCGGGAGCGATTTTGTTTTATACTTTGTAAAGATTAATCACGGGGGTTATAATTTAATGGATAAAATGCTGTAAACGATTTCTATTTAACATCAAGGTTCAGTTCATTACGATACTGAAGCAACAGATTGTGTTTCCCTTGCATCGTAAAACCAAATAACGGTAAAAGACTATAAAACTAGTCGGTACGGGTCTTGAAGACTTTAATAGATTCAAATATATAGTAAGAAACTTAACCACAGATTACTTTAACAGTATTTTAAATTCGCCAAAAAGGCGGAAATCCATAAAACCTTTTACTGCACTTCAATTCATTGTGTCGTCGGCAGCATTTCAAAGGAACCCATTAAACACCAAGTTGGAGACTTTGAGAGCATCTACAGTGCTACAAGAATTTTCGCCAAAGGATTCTCATACAGCAGGGGGCGTAATTGGTAAACATTTTTGAAGTTATTTTCAATTTTTTGTTGAAACAAGACCATCTCGTAATCTCGTTGTTTCAATAAAATAAAATTAATTATTTCTAGTTCCTATTAATACAACGCGCCAAAAGGTACAGTTCGAAATTCAAACTTCAAATGCTTATTTACAGCCAAGGCACAGGTATTTTGTGGTCTACCTCGAGACTGATTGAGTTGTCAGTGGCTGAACTAGAATAGCTACTGATTTAACTTACCGTATGTGGTGAGCTTTGTATTGTGAATAGGAAGGTTCTCTTAATATTATATTGCGCTGTTGCGAGAATTTCTGGCATGCGTATTACGGGACCTTCGATGTTATTTCAAATTATTGGCATATATTTTGAAATGTCTGTCACATTCGATACATTTTGAATATTCAAGTGTTCAAAATCAAAATCAAAGCATTTATTTTAAGTAGGCCAGTTACAGGCACTTTTGAATTGTCGAAACAAAGACAACAGTAAAATATAGCTACAGTCCCAGTCACAAGGCACAAAAACTGTGAAAGTACTGTAGTAGCCCATTCGCTAACGTAGATCTCTATGGAGAAGAACGGGCAATAAACTCCATGCACACTTTTTTCAAGAAAATAAACACTTAGGTAAACAGCTCTGCACAAGAATCGAACGACAAAGGTGGCAACGATAATCGCTTTATCAATTCACAATACAGACCTCATTATACTTCCTCAAGATATTTTTTCAATAGAACAAGACGTGTACTTAGTTCTTTTATAACATAATACATTAAACAAACAATACTACAAGGAAAACATGATGAAAGGCCACTCAGAGGCACCTTGAGCGGTGACATCAGAACTGTGTGTCATCTTAGGACATCGGCGGCTATCGTAATGAGTGTAAATAAAGGTGTTAAGGCATTTGGATGCAACGCCATTGGAATATTGATGTGGTCGAAAAAAGATGATGTCGAAATAGCAGTTCTGTCCAAGATGATAATGATAAAACACTCAGATTAGCTTGAAGTCCCAAGCGCATTGATTTCGTCAAACGAATAAAATCTGGATGTTATTTTTTGGGGAGCTATATTATCCCGTAGCTAGAAACGTGGAGGATGTTGCCAAGTTTGATTCTAACCATTCTTATCATACAGAATTTGGGAGCAAAACTGCTGATTTACTAAATTTCGAACCAGAACAACTAATTAATTTACCCAGCCAATTCCAGTTGAAAACGAATTGATCAACTAAAGCATTTCAGCGTCGTTACAAGACAAGATTGCAACCGCCAACCGAGTCGGACCGAGACGGAACAAGAAGGTCTGCACTACGACAGGACGACTCGGATCGAAATGTAATTTCCTTGGTGTCAAGTCGCAACTTCGCGCTATCGTCTACCGCCAAGAATTAGAATACAGGAATAGGCAAATATTGCTTTAATTTGTTGTTTTCAAATGTTTGGTTCTAGGACATGACATGCCAGTTCCCTCAAGATATTTTCCTTCGCCGTTTTACGAGCAAAGGTGATGAAAGAAATTTTATTTAAATACCGGTTTGGGTTCGAACCCACGATCATTCAAGTCGCTGGGCCACAACTGCTCTACTATTTGTCCAAAAGCGGTGCTATATTCATATCGCGAAAATCACTGTCTTTATGGACAAAGACTGATGCGATGGACTGCAGCTGTGCAGCAACTCAGTGGAAGTCAACGGACTTACATTCAATCTGTGCGCCAAAAATAAGCACCCCAAGGAGATTTTCTGACTTATTTAAAACATTGCGTTTGCTTTTCATGAAGTTGTTACAGAAATAGATGTGACACAGATAGCTTTTCGTACTTATTATTTCATTGTTTATTTTCGTTGCGTGTATTCGAATCGTGCCTCCTTTTCAAAGAAGCTGACTAGTATTACTTAAACAAACGCTGTTTATTTAAATATTACAAGATGCATTTATTTTTGTAGTGATTAGATCATGTGGACTGCGGTGGTCTTATGTTTATACGCCTTTTCTGTAGGTGATTTGTCGTTTTTTGTTGAGTTGTTTGTAAGGCGTTTGGCTTCAACCTCTCTGTAATGGAAGTTGGGATTAGCTTATCACTTATCACCCTTTGGGGGTATGGAGGATCAACTGAACAAATTGGGTAAATTCCTCTATAGAAAGGGGAGGATTATCCGAACTCACTGGTGTGACGGGTGTTCTGTTTAGCTCAATACTGCACGCTGGTTGCTGTAGATTACGCAGTAATCTTTGCTTGCGTGTTGTAGGATTTGAGTAACGTTAGAGTGGTCAGATGTCGTGCGTGGTTCACATGAGGTGGTATATACATATGTCGCCACAACCCAGTGTGTACTGAATCTTGGAAAAAACGCATTTTAATTAAATGCTCATGGGCTGGAGACACGCCGCTCCCACAGCATGGCATACCCTTATAGTGAGGTCAGCCTTCCTTTTCTTGGTCTTCCAATTCATTCTAAGTTTGTATCAGCAAAATTAAATTTACTTTGGCCTCTTTGTCAAATCGTCCTGTTTTTAGCTAGGATTGCCACTTGTGAAAATGGTCAAATATTTTGGCTAATTTTTATGTTATTGTTTTTACAGCTGTTCTCCAGATTAATTTTTACACAAGCATATTAATTTAAGAAGAGGTCAAGAGACAGCATCATATTTATGTGCCAGACATCAAAACACTCAAAACTCTAAAACATCATTGGTCAACATGGATGACAGACAACCCTAGTCAGACTGGACCAATTGATGAAGTAAAATGATGAGTAGTATGACTACTATCAATCTTGCTCTGGACACAAACTAATTAGACCGCAAAGATTTATTATGCAAAAAAACAAGTGCAGTCAGCAATAAAAATAACGATGACACAACACAGTTTTACAACACTCATTAAAATATTCTATGGGAACTAACGGACAACAACAAAAAAATTCTTTACCATTGGCTGCTTAAGATAATTACTTGTATAGTATACTTAACTGTCTGCTTGGTGTCTGCTAATTAGACGGACAGACTTATTGGCTTGGTGCCTTTCTCAGTACCTTTTGGTCTAAGTTGTTCTTATCTTAAACTTTGACTTGATGTAAGATCGGATAAAATTGAAGAATTTCTTTACATCATGACGTTTTTTTAAATCAATTTATTTGTGCAGGATATTTTGTTTTCATTATGTTTCATAGTAAAATCTATTGCTTCTTAAAGAGGCTTAAAGCAGTGCTGAAGGACTCAAACTAATTTTGATAAATATCTTCACAAGGTTGATTACCTTACTGTGAAATATAATGACAACAAAATATAGTCATGATTATTGTCTTTGAACTTCGGAAAACATACTTTACAGGCAAATTTTGAAAATAGTCCATATTGAGGGTGATCATATAGAATTTGAAGACTTCTGATTTCTAACAACCCACTTGGGCCACTGTGGTTGTTAACAGTCTCTTTCCTGCAGTAGGAACATTAGCAATGAAAGCAAGAAGACCAGAGATTTAAGAGTGAAACCATAACTATGCTAAATAAAAGGTATAGGCATAAATAAATATTGCCTATGCTAATGATGTTATGTTACTCAACAGTGAGTCACAAATGATGTCATAGTAGTGCTATTTTAGAGTCAGAGTTTAATATTTAACATTATATTTGTTACTTAATAATTGTTCTTCCTATTTTGATATGTTTGAAAATTTATTTATATACTTGAATATATAAATCTAAGAAACATATTGAAGTACTAAGATTACTCACTGATCAGGGCTGTAATTCAACAAAGTTACAAATAGTTCACTGATATCTTGAATGCACTTTTGATTTTACCTTAAAAATATATCTAAAGCACAATGAATAAACCCTAAATAAAACCTTACTTTTGGAAATTACTTGCCCACATATTATATCTAATTATAACATGTTCAGAAAAAGATTTAAACTTTAAAAAGCAAATGTTCGCAATAGCTGGACTGTTGTTTACTACTGCCGAATGATACTTATAAGATTTATTAAATACTTTCCTTAAAAAATCCAAAGATTTGACTAAAGTTTAACTGACTCTTATCATAAAAAAAACAATTGGTCCTTGAACAAGTGTAAAGATTAAGTGGCCGTTGGGTTTTACGAAGACAGTATTGGTACATTTAACTATTAGTACAGGTGTAAAAATGCAAGGTCAACCACTATGATAATACTGCATACCAGAACGGTGAGTTACAGTTTTCTTCCAAATAATGTTTATTTTTGTTATTTACTTCACACAAAGCCCCAAATTAAAACTTTTTGCGTGATTTTATTTATAGCCTGTTCCGTTCAGTCATATGGTACACATAACAGTTGCTGGAGAATTTAGCAACATCCTAGTTTTCATAGACATACTATTATTTACAATCAAAATTGGTCGAAACAAATAAAAGTTGAAAATTTGTTCAAGTTTTTAAGTCAATAATAAACAAACAGTAAATAGTAGCGGTATGATGACGATATCATTAGAAATAAACTCACCTCAAATGCAAATTTTCGATAAAGGTATCGGTGGTCAAATTGTCCAGTAGGACGAAGTCGGGCACACCGACTTCTTGCTGCATCGCCATCGTTGACGATTTCACTTAGTAATCCACCACAATAATAGAATAAGTTCACACACAAACTATAACAATTAATACGTTTTTAAATTATTGTCAACAAACCGTTAAAGTAAAGAACAGAAAACACAAGTCCTCCTCCCGACCACTATGTTCAAACTGTCAGTTTTTTAAATTTATTCATACTGTCACCCCGGCTCAATGTTGCCATGATAAATACCGTTTTAAAATTTTGAAAACTTAGTGCGATATTATGAATTGCTTTACATTATTTATAACATGTGCAATTTTCAATAAAAATATATTACTAAGAAAGGTAAAATAAAATTGCTACTTTGATTTAGATTTAAAATTCGCGAGTGGTAAAATCCAATAGAATGCGTTTCTGAACTGAGCACACCCAAAACGCCGCCATTTTCCTTGTTGTAGGTGCCTCAAATGTCATAATAATTTCAATTTTCATGTAAAATAGGATTTTCTTTCATTTTTTAAGTTATTCGATAGTTTCATTTAAGTGTTTTGCAACGTATTCATGTATTTATAAGTTTTCATACTGGGTTTGTTTGTGTCCATTAGTCTCGTGACAGTAGTTCAAGTTAGTCGTCATTTCAAGGATTCTCAATGTCCTACAATGAGGATCATCTTCATAAAAGGTAGCAAGAGCGTTACGCCCACAGTGTGAAGATAAAACCTATGTTTTTGTGGTCTTATGGTGATGAGAACGCGAAGAGTGGTGAAAGTGCGCGTATATTGATGGGACAATGAGCGATTCCCCAGGCGTGGAGTGGCTCCCTGCGTTCAGCCCTGGCCCGCCACGCCACAGTCCGCTAGGCCCCATCCCACGGTTTCTGTACGAAGATGTGCAGCCGCTCGGCCTGCAGCAGGAGAACAATAACAAAGAGGCCGACCAGAAAGAAAACACGAATAAAATCAAACACGCGAAGCCCGCGTACAGGTAAAGGATTTTTCCAATGTTAAAAGCTCAAAGACTTCCTAATACGTGTGAATGAGTCATTTGTAAGTGACCCTTTACTTGATGAGTAATGAAAATGAATGCAAATGGGGGATTTCATGAGGTAGGCAATATTAGTGGAAATGCTGACACAAGAATTATAAAATCAGGTCTTGCAGTTGTAGAAACGCAAATGTTTGAGTAATCATTTAATTCCAAGAAGAACCTTATCAACTTAGTTACCTAGAGTTAAAATTGATATCAAAGTATTACTTTTAATCCAGTTGAAAACACTAAAATGTAGGCAACTATTTTTTATCTAATAAACGTGTTATATGTCCACTTGTTTTGCTTGTTTTATATCTATTTAAATATCTGTGAATCACTGTAGCTCCAAGTTTTCATTCATTTAGGATTTGTTGAAGATAAAGAAGTCATAGCCAACCATCAAAATGAGCTCTCTGTCTCTATTGAGCAATTTTCATTGTTAATTGTTCAGTTTATGAAGAATTGATTCTACTCAACCTATTATTAGGATTCTGAATCTTGTTTCAGACTTTTCATAAGTGCTTGAAAAAGTAAAAAGGCTATAAAGTGTAGATTCAAACGTCATTATTTATTACAACTATCAAATTATACATGGCCCAATTTAAAAACTTTGATGTGCTCTTTCTGTATTCATTACTCTGAATAAATTGGGTTAAGGGCAGGAGAATGATCACCATAATACTATGGTTATGAAATACTGAAATTAAATCTCTTTTCAAAATACAAAATTATTTGTAGTTATTTTGGTTAACCAACCACAATAAATAAAACATGAATTGACAGCAACTATTTCGCAACTCTTGCTAGTTTAAAACAAACTTTATTATAAAATGTTTAGGTTATTAGTTCTAATTCCTCTGACTAGGAACTAATACTTGTTCAGATAAGCATAATATAGATAATTGATATTCTAAACTAATCCTCTTATAATTTATGCTTATCTCTTCTACAAGCAGCTAAGTATGATATAGATATACATGACATGTATTATTTTTTTAATAGAAAATAACACTAATCATTTACTAATAGTAATTATGCTAATTACTAAGCATTAACTTGTTATTTTTTAGGTCTGGTATGAGGAAAAATACTATAATATTTACTAGAAGTAAGAGGTCAATGGCTTATGAAGTTGCATTATTAATCAGCTGCAGTTACTATAATGCAAATAATTTTTCCTTTCATAAATTAGCCTTTATTACATACTACTAACAACCAAATTTCGCTGCACCTCAGTAGCTACAACTACCTTTGGCCAGTAATGTTTACTTCCCAAGTAATAGGAGGCAGATTCCGGGATGCTACTGGGAAATACCATTGTGATGGAAAAACCTAATAACACTAGGTTTAATAATTTAACCATTTTATTTGCAATAATACGGAATGTAACAAACAGACATACAGAATGTAGCATTCAGACTACCTCATAGGTCTTGTAGGTATAGTGGTTGCAATCAGTGACTGTTCAACTGCTGAGCATGAGGTCCTTGGTTTGATTTCCGGGTTAGGCAATTTGTTATTGGGTTTTTCCATCAGGATTTTCTCAGTAGCGGCAACGGACCCTGGAGTTATGTCCGGTTAATGGCAATAGACTCGCCCCCTATTATATGGGACTTAAACAACTGGCAAAATGTGGGTGTACAATTAGGTACACCTCTGCCTAACCCTGTTATGTAGATTTATTAGTAAGTATATTTTTCTTCATTATTTCAATATAACATCATTCTTAAACTGTGAATCATAATTCAGTCAACTTGTGTACCGTAACCTGTAATATTAGAGTAAGAAAAATACCTATTTGTCCTCTTACTAGGTAGGTACAGGGGCTCACAAGGGGGTTACAATGGTTTTCCTCTTAAAACTATTAAACTATCATACGAAGATGTGTCATAAATACATATACGTATAATTCTTAAACAGTATTATAATTACTTAGGGACCACAATCTTTATTAATAACTTAATGTTTATGTTAATATTTATGAGTTTAGTGTTAGTAAAAACTGGTAATTAGTGTTAATGTATGTTCACAAATTACAAGGTCCACAGTACATGGGTTTTTGTCAAAGCTAGCTAAACAAAACAAAAATACTGCTCCAAAATTTCTTAAAAGTTTAGTATTATCAGGGCAATGGCCAACAAACGTCACGACACCGTAAGACGTTAACGTTATTAATGGAATGAAAATTTCGAGATCTGTGAGCGGGGTGCGATGGTCTACTTGGTTAAGACATCCGGTGTACTGAATCGGAAGGTCGCAGGTTCAAACCCTGCTCGCACTGGAATTTTTCTTTCCATGTCAAAAACAGCAATGTTAAAGTTATAAAAAAATTAAAAACTGCCAATATATTGTCTTGACATCAGTTTTTATCAACATTTGCAAAGCTTGCTGACAGATAAGTATTTATATCATGCGTTTGATTATACATCAGTGACGTTTAGGTGTTATCCAAGAGATTAAAACACAATCTGTCTGATATGATGGGTTTGTTGTTCTGTAAATGGGTTAGGCATGTTCTGGCAAATCAATCAATTGACTGGGGTTAATTTGAAATGTTTGTTGAAATTCTGTTTTACTACAGGATTGTAATAAGAACAGTTCCCAGATAATTAGTATCACACCAAAAAGGCTCCTTTGTTGAAGCTCTCTCTCATGCTTAGCTTAACTTCTTTCAACTCGAAACTATCAAGTATTTTAATGTCTTAACAAAATAATCAGACACTGTAAAAAACTCGCATTAAATGAGCAATATGTGTAAGAAAATAAAAAGCTATTTTAAACACATCTATTGATATATATGATCAGGTTCACAATTCATCTATACTTTGAATTATGTCACGCCACCCATCACCCCGCTCATCCATAACCTAAATATACATACGCCAATCCACTCATCCTGTTACAGATCACTGCTGGACATAGGCCTCTCCCAAACTGCACCACATGGCCCTGTCCTCCGCCTTCAAAATAAATAAACATGCCAACATTACCATCCTACTTTCTTTTTTTGCAGCTATGCTAGCATGATTAGACTGGCGATCAGCAGTTCGCCGAGCGGCAAAATGACGCTGAACGAGATATACACGTACATTTGCAACGCTTTCCCGTATTATAAGGAAGCTGGTAAAGGGTGGATGGTGAGTTGGATATAAAAAACTTTTTTGCAAATCCGCGCTAGCTTCCTCTTCCAAAAGAAAAAAGAATCACTTAAATCGGACCAGTAATCATTGAGAAATCGGTGTGCATACACGAAAGAAAAAAAGATGCTGGCCGAATAGTTTACCTCCTCCTTTTTAGAAGTCAGTTAAAAATATTCTCAAATTACAGTGGATACTGTAACCCATGATGTCTCCTGTAAGCTTATAGTTAGGCGAAAACTGTTCAAAGCCCTCTGCCTAATAGCAGTACTCCAAATGTCCGTTAATCTGCACTCTTAACGATCTGTTCAACGCTTCTGACGCCGTAATCAAGAGGCCACTTACTGGGTCCAAACAGTATAATATGGATGTAACGTCGTTACGAATACAAGAATACTCTTAAAACGACATCATGTACTACTCTCAATCTTCTTATTCAGAACTTCATCGTAATCTGCCGATCATGAAATGGGATGCAAGTTCTTGGGTTATGGGATCGCTCATACGGGGTTTCTCGCGCTGTCGTGAGAGGCTAATACAAGTATGCATATATCCAATATGCTCGCTTTTCGATCCAATTTGCAGCTAATTTTGATTTTAGAAACTCTTTAATATTAAATGGGCCTTCTATTGACCTCAATCTTATCCTGAGGTCTAAGATGGAACAAGCTAACCCATCATCATCATTTCAGCCGAAAGACGTCCACTGCTGGACATATGCCTCCCCCAAGTGTCGCCACATTGACCGGTTCCGTGCGTCTCGCATCCAGCGGATCCCTGCAACCTTTACCAGGTCATCGGTCCACCTAGTAGGAGGCCTTCCAACGCAACGTCTTCACGTTCGCGGTCGCCACTCCAGAATTTTCCGGCCCCATCGGCCATCCGTTCTGTGAGCAATGTGCCCTGCCCACTGCCACTTAAGTTTGGCTACTCTTCGGATTACGTCGGTAACCTTGGTTCTCTTACGGATTTCCTCATTTCTGATTTGATCACGCAAGGAAACTCCGAGCATAGCCCTCTTCATTGCCGTTTAGGTGACTTTAGGCCTTCTGACGAGGCCCATTGTGAGCGACCACGTTTCGGTCCCGTATGTAATCACTGGCAACACACGAAACCCAAAAGACGCTTATTAAACTTTTTTGAATGTCACATTTCTTTTGCTTCCAGAACTCAATAAGGCATAACTTATCACTGAACAAGTGCTTCATGAAGGTGGCGCGCAGTAAAGACGACCCGGGCAAGGGCTCGTACTGGGCGATGGACACCAGCTACAAGATGGCTGAGGTCGCGCCTAGAAGACGGAGGAGTCTTAGGGTAAGTCAACTTTTATAATGTAACCTTTCGATACTAATCCAAAGATTTTTGAAGGGACTTATCCAGTGTTTCATATGTTTTAAAAATCGTCCGCTCTACAGCATAAATAGACAATGGATGTGATTGAACTGTCAAAGATCTATCTCAGTGGAGTCCCTGTTTCCTAGTTAGAGAAGATAGTAGAGCATGCAAAATTTAAAAAAAAAACAACCATAACTAGTAGATCGGAAACTGTCAACACAAAAAGAATAATAAGACAAAAGCAAACTATTGCACATTTCCTAGAGAGAGGACCTTAAATAAATAAATGATTCTTTATTTCCGTTCTTCAGATGGGACCATATAGTCCTGAGTGCAGTTCCAACAGCAGCGGCGAGGCGGGAGGTGCGCTGGCGACGGGCGTGGACGCCGCGCCCACGCCGCCCGCCACGCCCACCACGCCCACGTCGCCCACCGTGCCTGGTGCTATTAAAGAGGAAATCATTATTAAGGAGGAACCAGGTATTGTTGGTTTTTCACTTCACTACATATTGTATTGTATTGCGTGCTGGTGTCCGCAACTCCACGTCAAAGCGCGTATTTTGCGTGCGGGTGGGAAAGTCACTATATATTTAGAACAAAGACTGGACACGATAAACTCAAAAACTACCGAACGGATTCTCATACCAGTGAACGGTTATCACCAAAGGACGGAGTGATTCATGGAAAAGGTTTAGGTGTATAGTTCATTATGGTTTTGTGTAAGTACGCCGTAATTATAAAAAAAAATTGAAGGCTCTACTGCCGTGGCGGGTTGCTAGTGTTTTCATATATGACATAGGTCCAACAGTATTATTTTCAACTAGATTTACATTGACTGGATTCACGATCAAATCTATATCCTTAAATGCACAACCAAAGAAACCAACATAGCCCAAAGAATCGCCGAGAGTGCCAGTGAGCAGGTTGCTTGCAGAACAGATGGCCGATGGGCCCGATAAACAAGCAGCTTTTAAAGTTAGTATTAAGAATTCTTTGTCAAACTGAATCATTTGTTTTATTTACAGAAGATTCGGATTCGAAGCACACAGACGACGCCCTGTCAGCACTCATGAACGAGGAACTGATAACGGACGTCGATATCAGCAGTGGTGAGTAAAAGGCGACTACTAGGGATAAAATTGATTGCTAAAGTTCGTTCCTCTCTGAGGTTGCAAAGGCGAGAGGAACGGAGGGACACCGACGTACAAAATGTATGGAACGGCAGATTTTTGTTAATTATCGATGAAAAATGTTCTATTAGGGTTTACAATGATGTACTGAATACGTGGTAAGCGTTTGTGCTTCGGTGTTCGTTCCACCCTGTTTGTTTATGTATCTATGTATAGTTTGTTATTAGTAACCCGATCCGTGAAGGTATTATAAGATATCCTCCTAGGTAACTGCTCCGCTGGTCACGCGGTCGCAAGCATGACTGTCGGGCGTGGGGTCCTGGGTTCGATTCCTGGGTCGGGTAAAAATTGGTATTGGGTTTTTCCATTAGGAAGTAGTCAGTAGGTCTCCGCTGACCCTAGCTTGCCCGCAGAGCGCTCGTGGTGCCTGGGCGGGCGGCGCCACGTGTGCGGCGCGCTGCGGCACAGCTCGCTGACGGACGACTACGGCAACTTCGTGGTGCGCTCGTACGACTGCGACTGCCCCGCCGAGCCCGAGCCCGCCGCGCCGCTCACGCCCGTCACGCCCGCCACGCCGCTCACGCCCACCACGCCGGGCTACGCCGCGCTGCCCTACTGGCACTCCGAGATTTTATAACATCAGCGTCCGACTCCCGCACTGACCGTCTCCGACCTTCGGTCCGCTCCCTTCACGTTTGGTTGACTCCACTTCTCATATCAGTCTTTATTTCCATGTCAATTGTTTTCCTCACTCTATTCTAGATTCTAATACGTCCGTCTTGACGTCGCGAGTACATTATGAAACTTGACGTAGATTAAGAGCAAATATTTAAAATAAGCAAGGTTAGAAGTTTTGGATTGTACGCAAAAGTTTTGATCAAGTTTGAAAGATATGTTAAATGCTAATATCTTAATTAATTATATTGTAATCCTTATATAAAATTGCTCTAAAAACTTGGTCAGAATAATTTTTGCTTGTTTGGATTGAACAGTTAGCTTGAAGTAAATAGCTAGGGAATAGGACATGTGTTCGAATGAAGCTTGCCATTTTTGACACGTTTATATACTTGACTGTGGTGATGGACGGAGGAGAGAAGAGGGCTTAATATGAGAAAAACAAATGGAAAGAGATGGTAAGTAATATCAGCCTTGTGTTAACAGGATGGAAGTTACACAAATTCACCCAGCAGTTTTATACCTATTAATATGTTTACACAAACTAAAATTATCGCCCTGGCAGCCAAATAACACAGTGACTGTAGTCTAAAAGCTAGCAAAATAAAAAGTAGAAAATATTTAAAAAAAGAATTGCCCCTAAATCTCCGTCGTTGCCACGTCGAAAATTTAATATATGTACCCTAAATAAACACGTAAATAATATACGTAAGTATATTGAAAGTTTTATACCACAAGATAACAGAGAATATTATCAGATCACCAACATATCTGTCGAATTACGATTATATAGAGTAGGCGTAGTTACCTTAGGCGAGGGACTTGTTGTATTGTTATATAAGCGTTGTATATTATGTGACGGATCCCATGGACCATAGTGCATGCGTTATGGTTAGCTTGGTGTACAGCAGGAATATTGAATATGCTACTTTCTATAAACCTCTCTTTGAGTTCTGAATCGATCTGTTCACATTTACTGGGGGCCTAAAATAGCCGCTTTAGCAGACTTTAGCGTTTTAATCATAATAGGATAATATTATAAATTACGATAAAATGATTAAAATGGTCATAAAGTGACAATTCATAATATTAACTGCGTCTGTGATCGTTTTAAAATTTTATCGTTTTTCATATTATCATCCTATTATGATTCTGCTAAAGCGGCCATTTTAGACCCCCAGTTGTGTCAAATTGGCAACATTCTAATATGTCTCAAGTTGACACTAGAGCGAATTTGATCGACATAGGACTCAGTCCGGTAAACGTCAACCCCAGGTCTCGCCAACCGTTTTTATATAATACTGAAAAATAAACAAAATCTACAGTCGATATCGGTAGGATAAGCATCAGCCTTCTCGATAGGCATATCAGACTACTCGGTACGCCCCATCTTATCGTATTTCATATACTTATATTAAGTTAATAATATTTATAACTAAATTAGTTTCTAGCTAGCTCGCCATGTATTTGAAATGAATACAAATGGTAACCTAATGCTTGGTTTCACTAAATATATGCTAGCTACACCTCAATGAGTGTCAGTATAAAAGCTCGCTATAGGATTTTTAACTTTCGACACTGAGCCTAGTGTTGAGAATCCAACAGGCAGCTTTTATTTAGGCATTGATTAAGTTGATACCCAATGTTATGGAAAACGCGATTAGTTTCACGGCACCAATATTCCTGAAGGTAGCATATTTAATACAAACGAACGATGTAATAAAAATATGACAGTATTGGAGCCAGAGTGGTGACGAACAGATCTCAGAATGACCAGTATAATATATTATTATAATTAAAAATATATAATATTATTATAGTGTGCTAATATTTTATAATTTTAACTGTGCATAATGTAATATTAGTTACGTTTAGTTATAACATAAAAATAAATATGAGTTAGTCTGTACGAATTTATAATTTAAATATAAAGTATGTAACTATTAATGTATTTAATATGAAGTCACACTTATATACGTAAATATTGCTTTTTAGGGAATCGTATATCGGCCTATTGATAATACTTATGTTATAGTGCGTGCTGGGCAATCTTTGTACTAAAACTACAAGAGAGATCAATATCACGTCTGGTAACTTTATGTAAGAGGCTGCCAGTTGTTATATTTTATCTTATGAAAGTTGACATTAAAGTACATAATTTTAATATATAAATTCATATATATTTAGTAAGTACTTAATGATTGTAATAGAAAACGTTATGAATGTTAAGTAATGTTATGAATAGTTTTATGACAAGGAGTACCCAAACGTACGCACTGTTAGGTTCCGCTTGCCTAAATTTTAACGATATTTAGTTTGTTTTAAGGTGCAAATAAGTATTTTTGTGCCATAATAGCGTGGGTTGAAAGATGGCATTGAACACTTAGAATTATAATAAAAAAAGAAAATAAAAACTGTCCCATATCTTATTGAAAAATGTGTTCAAAAAAGTTTTTTAGAAGTTGTACCTACATACACGAGTAACATTAGTATGTGTATATAGTAGTAATTATTTTAATATTAACTGAAACACTTGGGATGTTATGTATTGTAACATTTTTACCCGTTTATATTGATAGTGCGAGAGCCACGAATTTTTATATGTAAGTGCTCACATATTTGTAGATTTTTAGTGAGTTGTTCATTTATATTGATGCTTTGGTATGTGGTAAATATGTGAGCATTATGTATCTGTGTGAGTCAATGTTGTGGCGGACCGCGATCATAGAAGTTGACGCAATCAACGTACACTTAGGTACAATGAGTTGTATTTATTGTGCTGATATTGCGTATAGTTAGCTTTTAAAGTGAATCTATAAATATAAAAAAATCATATTACAAATATTACTTCCCATGCAATTACTTTGTTGTTTTATTTTTCTGCAATGAACCATGATCGTGGTCCAACCGAGTATGATTCATTGTCATTGTGGTCAATGTTGATGATAAATATTCAGTTAGATTCCTTTACAAAAAACATTGTGTACCATTGGTTAAACATTCCTTTGCCATCACCATGTATTATTATAATAGAATGTTTTAATTTTTTGTGTATTTTTGCTAAACAATATTATAGTACAGTGACTTCCTTTATCAATGGTTCGCTACTGGCGGTAATTTATTTAGATATATGAGTTTTTAGTTTAGTTTTATTTTTAAAGCTTAGGATTGAGTATCGAGACCGGCAGTATTTCAGATATGACTGTCAATGGAATCTTGTTTTTTACGTACTTTATTATTTTTTAATATAAAAAAGCATTGTACTTTTAGTATTTAGATTTCCTTGACAGTGTTGACATTGAAAAAATAGCTCTACTCCGAGACACAGTTCATGAATGCCTAAATTAACACTCACTCGGCAACTTTCTATATTAGCTCGTTGCTGCTAATTTGACAGACCTCATATTTTTGTAAACATACATAGAAGTATAGACCCACGCTTTTCCTGTGTGGGTAGGCAGACTTTTTGGTATCTTTTTAAAATAAGCTTGCATCATTATTATCGTATGTAATGAGTCCCGGAGTAGAAGTAGACCGCATGTTATTCAGAAAGTGTCCGTATCTCGTTTTGTTTATGGATTTGAAAACAGTAGAATACACTGTTTTACAGTACAATAAATAGGTACATGTTAGCTTTATGTCCGTCTTACAATGAGAACTCTCTCGCTCGTTAGAGGCCTTAAAATATGCAGAAGTACATGTTTAACAATTTACGTCCGCTTTCACTAATACTAAGCCATTGTCGAATGGAGTGCCTAAATATTGTTGCTCTATTGAAATTGCAACTTTCTGATGAAGAGCTGAGGGTTGGAAATCCGACAGAACAATTTTGTTGAGGCAATCATTCAGAGGTTGGATTGTTTGTGAAAACGGGCGCGAAAATTTTGTTACATATTTAGGACACTTTCACTTTAAAATTTGTACAGAGTTTTTAAAAGGTTTATTTTTTTAAATGCATAATTTGTAATACCGACATAATAATCATGAAGAGGTGCATAGATTTATTTGCCATTAGTTGCCATCTTATATTGTTTGATAGTATTTATTGTTTTCTGTGATAAAAAATGAAAAAACCTTTTATTTTTCGATGACGACAAAACGACGTACTTTGTATTAATTTGTATTTGATATAGATCCTTCAAATGTGTCGTTGCAAATAGTAAGTATATGTATAAAGGTTCAAATACAGATAGTTGAGTAAGTGTAAGTTAAGCGATACATTTGAAGCAACTATTGTAATTATACTTTTTTATATTGATTAACAACTTAATTTTTATAATAACTTAGAGCTGGTGCAAGATTGACTCATATTGTTAACAAACTTGATAACGACTGATGTTAAAGGCATAAATATGTGTAAAAGGCCCCGTATACATTGGGAAACAATGTTGCACAATATTGTTCTAGCAACATGAAACATTGCAGAGTTGCTGCGAACTTGCTAATGCTCCGTATTCATGATAATCAAAATAAGCACAGCATGTAGTGGAGCTCAGCTGCTAATGAATACGTGGCTTTATAAGAAACGAATTTAAACATTACTTTCTATGTCATAAATTGCGAGCAGCTCTATAGTTTTGATATCAGATTAAATGTCAATCAAGAACATACCGTTCCATCAGTTATTTTGACTCTGATTTTCCGTCACTGTCAAAATCTGTTGGCCACTGACAGATTGATTATAACAATGACTTTTAGAATTTTATTTCCATCAAAATAAGGTCGCTATTCGGTTGTTGGTGTCAGGGTTAGAATAACTGAAAGGACCGTACATATTATGTAGTGTCGCGTCTGCACCCGCTCGCATTGATGAAGTATTTTACGTTATTTCGGTTACTCACTCCGCCTATAAATGATATTAACGCGGCATATGGAAAATTAACTATTTTATTGTAATCACGTTAGCCGTTAATTTAAGAGTAGGATGTTCTACCTCTAAACAAATCATAGTTGATGTACAATATTATAAACTTTTAACAGAATTTGTGTCTTTTATTTGTTTGTACCTTGAATAGTTAAAAACTGAACCCTGCTCGGTAAGAAAGGTGTTTCGCTACATCCACAAGACATAAGTTTAGTTATATCCTTTGGTAAGGACTATTTTATTGATGTGCGACATCAATATCTAATAACTACGAGACAACGATAGTGCAATGCAAGCAGGGCCGCCGTTTACCTGTTAGAGGCCCCAGGCACTTGAGGATAAAGTGGCCCTCTTAAGATGCAAGAGCGAATTTTTCAGCACCTCGCCTCGGATACGCTAGTTTTCCATTCATACAGAAATAATTGGTGTTTTTTGGAGGCGGAGAGCTTCATATTGAAATTAAACAAAAATGTTTTTGATCTCCATGAAATTGTCTATATTATACTGGCAGCTTATGCCACTAATGTGTTTGAATATGATTTCGGGCATGTGGCCACTGCGGCTGGCGCGTACATGGCGGGATCTGGAAGTCCCATTTGCACACACTCTTCGCAGTAAATCAGGCTGTATTTAGGCAACAATGCGAATATATGCGAAAAGCCTCTTAAAAAACAAACACCCTTTATATGTAACTATTGACTAAAGGTGCTTACATAAAAAAACAGGTTTCCGTGACAGACAAACCAGTGCGGGTTGCTACCGATCGGTGCAGGGTTATTATTATAGCTAGCCCACATTGTCCCACTGCTGGGCAAAGGCCTTCCTCCACTCCTTCCAAAGGTCACGCTTCTGTGCTACTTCTTTCCAATTCTCAAGGAAGTCATCCAGTTCGTCCCGCCATCTCCTTCGTGGTCTTCCGGGATCCCGTGTCACTGTTTCAGGGCACCGATCCTGAGCTGTACGGGCCCACAGTTCGTTCAAAAAAAACATGTAAATCTGTCCTTGACAAACATGGCTTCCAGTTCGTCCGACGATGATTATTACTTCGGGAAAGTGTTTGTTTTATTAACACTAAGTGATACCTAACTGAACGCCTACTGCCTGTTTTCACTAACACTAAGTAACACCTAACCCAAACCGTAATGCACGTTTTCACCAAAAACTAAGTGACACCTAACTGTATCTAAAAAAAAAAGACAAAAGTAGAGAAAAAAAATTGGTGATGCTTGACGTTGTAGACTTTTGTTGACTGAAGAATAGAAACATTCCTTTTCTACGTTTTTAACATCGCCATGCTTACGACGATAGAAATCTTTCTACAATCTGTCATTTTGTCGATCAATGTGGTCATGATACGCGTGCAGATAGTCGGCACCGACAAGTTTAAACCTGTTTCTATAAAAATGAGCGCATAAGGTAACATGGGAATTTTATACCTGCACGGATCGGTACCGACCCGCACAGACTCGCCTGCACCGGAAACCTGTTTCTTATGTAAGCACCCTTATGCTGTAAAGCTCATAAAAATGTTGTATGCAAAAACGAGCGAAGCGAACTCGAAAATGTTAGTATCTCGTCTGGGATAAGTTAGGGCCGGCGCTCACTGCCGGCACAGCACGGCGTGTCATAGCAAAGGATTTTATTACTAATCAAGTTATTTTTAATCTTATTTCAATGACTTAGTATTCATGTTATTTTATTTCGATACCACGATGCCGCGAAATGACGCGACGTGCCGCGGGATGCTGCGGCATGACGTGTCATGCCGTTTCATTCCAAGGGTTGCCGCGGCGCGCCATTGCATCCAGCGAGACGTATGGGTCACTTTGTGTTGAGGAATTGATTGCTAAGGTAATTGAAATAAGGTTCAAACTTCGAATCCGCGCGGAGCAAAACTGATTGATGCCAGAGTGGCTGGGCTTTCAGCAGGATGCCACGGAACGCCGTGGGATGCCGCAGCACAACCTGCCGTGCCATGCCGTCAATGAGCACCGGCCCTTATTAAGTTTCTTTTGACAGCCACTAGCTATGACACTTACAGGAACTTGTGGCCCCCATTGATTGTGGGGCCCTGGGCACTTGTCCAAAGTGACCAAAGGGAAAAGTGTTCCTATATGCAAGTAAACTTAAATTACTTGTCATAAGCCATAACTATGTATTCGTCTAGGTGTATGTAATGCCTGACGTTTTACATCAGTGTCAAAAGCATAAAGAAATTGAAACAACAATAGAAATATCAACAACTTTAATGATTGAATATATACAAGAACAATATACATACACAAGTTTAACAATATTATCTGGAGCAGAGCGGGCTCTGGATGCGGGGTCAACCAATACCAACTTAGTATGTCGTCACAGCTATGTAATGTATGAGCATGTAAATATGGTAGCAAAGGGATTATGATAATAACAAAAAATATATAATAATGTATACCTTTAGAAGTCACATTCGACAAACTACTTTTCGGTTTCGCTAGCTGTCGTGTTCCCGTGACAAAAATATTTCAAGTCTAAACAGTAAAAATCATTGTAAATATTGACATCTCAAACATCTGCTAATTTTGAACTTCTATACCACTTCGTAATCTTCTTTACAGAATCAATTCGTTGTGATTACAAAATTTTAAATGATAATAGCTTAATAATAAAAACTACAATTTAGTTAACACTAAAAACTAGATACAAACACTAATTTTATAAAACAGAAAAATGTACTTTGAGGACTTAGAAAATAATATACAAGGAAATAAAACAAAAGCATCCAAATTGCACACGAGAAATAAAACGATACATTTAAGCACCATACCTCAATACTGTTACTTCGATTGAATATTATTGTATACCGTGTATTATTGTCGTATAATGTTGTAAGCAAATGAAAGCGTTTTGTCAACTGTCAGACCTCGTAAGCCTTGCAGTGCAGTGGTTCCAAAATGATTAGAACTTACTCAGAACCTATCTATTCACTAACAAGTATTGGTTTCATATTTCTGGAAGAAAGTTGGAGGAGAACAGTTTAAAATCGTTATTAGGTATGGAAAGTCCGCAAGCGGCTAGTCACTAATATCGTACTCAGTATAATCCTATATAAAAATATGAAAAAATAAAATAATAATTTAATCGTCTTTAAAATCTAAAGTGATTCGTCAACCGTGTCAACAGAGGAGCGAGTAAAATTTAAAATATACGTATTCACAGCCCTAACAACACCCATTGGACATCCCTAATGAAGTCGAAGGTTATATTTACAATGTTCTACATTCTTGTCTTGTTTACGTCAACTATTAATTATTGCATCCTGTTTCTTCCTTGAAGCTGTATTATCTAATTTTATATTTCGCTGTACGAATAGTAAACAAGACAATTAATTTCACGACATTCTTGGCGACATATTTCAAATGTTTGACCAAACATTTGGGCTGTAAAATATTAAAATTATTCACAAGTTTAGCGGTTCGCAAAGTGCGTTAAAATGAAGGCGTTATGTTTGTATCAAGTATCACATATCACTGGGTTGAGTTTGATCAAACATTAGATACAGTGTACAAATTTAATATAGACCTTATATTCCAAAACAATTTTGTTTCTAAGAGGGTGGCCAGGGAACGGTGTGGAAGGTATTATTTCTCAGTTCAGTAGTTATCGACACGTTCTGGATAAATTAATTACAGTCGCCTACTGAGTATTACATTTGATAGAAATGTAATTCAGATAATTAATGATTAAATTAATTATTCATTCATTTAATGTTTTTCAGTCATTAAATGTAATTCATCATTTTCATTCTCTGGCCACACTCCTGAACATGAATGCACAGATCAACACTAGATAAAATTTACTTCTATAACACATTAAAATAGTCAAACAAGTAATAATTTTAATATAATAATATGTACTGCATTTATGTTTCTGTTGTACATCTTGTAAATAACTGTTAAAATTCGATAAGGCATACTTCAATACACAATGATTGCGAGTACTCAGATCACCACGGAGTTACGATGACCGTGTATGTAAATATATAATTATATACTTTTTTATTTCCAACATTTTGATAGTGTAGCAAATAATATAACTTTTTATAGAACTTTTTATTCGTTACTAACTAGTTATTGCTTAATTTAATGTGAATATAGAATCTTGTAGTATATTAGAAACTATTGGCTGAACGATATAATTTAAGGCAACATGTATAGTGTCCCGTGAATTTAAATCATTGAAGTAGTATATTTGGGTGATTTGGCTTGGCATTAAATCTTGTGTGTTATGTAATATCTTGTTGATTATAAAAACTCAAGCGACAAAGTTGTAGATGCACAAAATATTCTAAGTTAATAACACGTTGTTTCTCGTTGTTGTAAAAAATTCAATGAGCCGCATATCAGATGAATAAAAAATTCTAATTTCGCTGTTACACGATACATAATTAGAGCTTTAGTAATCGATAGTTATAAATAATAAAAACACTAAACAAAAAATACTTCTAAATGAAATGACTAAACTTTTCACAATGAAAGGTCTATACAAGCGATTATCCGCGATCGTTACTTGTTGGGTTAAATATTCTCATGGGACATTGTCTAGCGCCTAAACACGGGAATCTAATAACTTCTTATATGAAAATATATGTGGCTGCAAATATTTCTCTAACTACTGCACTATTTATTCATAAATATTTGGATACATGTATGTAAGTAAGACACTAACTGATTGTACGAGGCAAAAATTTATACTTTTTGTTATTTCAGTACTGTTTAAAATACGCGTTCTAGTGGTAAATCCAAGATTTATTATGATATTTTTATAGAACGTATATTAAACAGATATATCAATTTTTAAATACAGTTTGTAAATAACTTTTAAATCTGTTAATATGACAGCTATTGGTGTTTAAAGTAAGGCTCAATTGACGCAATGTAATATAATTTTGTAATCCAGTACATTTCTGATATTTTCTAATATTTAAAACCGAATTTTTCTTATTCTTATTGCTTGACGTTGGGTGACCAATCTGATAAGTTAGTTGTTTTAATTTTAAAATCTATGTTCAGTTATTAAAAATATCCTAATATTGACCTATTTCGTGTAACAGACAATTTAGTGAATGTCTATTGGCGATGACTCAAGGCAAGTTATCTACGACTCTATCGAGTAGGACCGACAAATCCTGTTCACGTACAGTCGAGTGTCATGAAGTCATTAGACTGCTTACAATAAGAAGTCTCCTAGGAAGTGGTTCTAATACTGCGACCTAACCGAACTCTGGGTTCAGGAAAAGATTTCGTTTGACAAAACAAATAAATCTGTTAAAACATAGAATGAAAATCAACTAAATTCAACTTGAATAATTTAGATGACATAGATTCTAATTGTTTCTAGATTTTTAGCCAGGGCGAAAGTACTGATCCACTACCTTAAATTGTCAAATAATTATATCTGCGATTTAGTGGAGTTATATCCAGATGAACTAGGATCTAAACTATACAGAGTCTCAAAATTAAAAGAATTTCCAGTCTACTAACATACAGTGCAACATATAACCTACCTATCTACCTTAATACAGTGGATCAACTAGAGTAGTACCATATCGGACGGGACTGTTCTAATTGGGAGTCGCCTGACATTTGAGATCGTTTAACAGTCCACTTTTTCAACATCAAAAGCATTCCAGTGACGGTACCTTTCTACAAGTCCAAAAGCTTGGCTTATCCTATAAGCTACTACTCTTCATAATGTGAAGGTTCCTGGTTAGTATGCTTGTCGTAATGTTGACCTCTAGCCACTGCGCTGATTGAACCACTATATAAAGGAGACCATATCAAAACTAGTTTCACTTCCGCGTTATCCTACAATTCATTCCAGAGATTTAAATCGTTAGATTTGACTTAGGCCGCGCGAAAAACGTCCGTTTTGCGAAGAATGAGGTTTCACAACCCGCTTATGATCTCCACGCTTCACGTCTGTGTGTGTCGGTCGGTGGTGCGGGCGGGCGAGGCTCACAGCGAGTCGCGGTGCCACACCCACGTGCGCTTGGTGTGGTCGAACCGGTGCGCCAGCCACTGCGCCTGCAGCAGCTCCAGGCGGTCCTGGCTCAGGTACAGCGGCTTGCCGCGTCTGTGGACGGAACCTTATGTCACCATGGGTTTCATTCACTCTAAATTGCCTCGAGTTCACATTTCAATATGGTGACTTTTTATTTAATTTTAAAGTATATCTATGTAGATTATACTTAATAAAGTGACAAACGATCAAGTTACCTTACCTATCAAAGGAACTCGAAACACGCGATTCTTAATAAAATGACAGGCATTTTATTTAACATCGAAAGTAATTAAGCTAATATCCTACCGACTACTACTAATATTTGTATTATACGCAAGCTTATCAGTAAGTTCAGTTATGCTGAACGCCACCTTCCAACAATGCCGATACATAGGTGTCAGTTTGCTTGCTGATCGCTACGAGGGCAAAAATATTCTAATAAAGAGATCATATTTGTTTTATTTTTTTTGGAGTTGTGATCATATTTAATTCACTTGGGTCGAATAGATATTGATTTTTTTTTTATTGGACTGCTTATTTTTTTTTTATTATTACAATGTTGGACGCATAAAGAAAGTCGTCAAATTTGATGATCCATAACACAGTTTTCAAATACATGGTGTACAGTGGTCGAAGGTGGCAGTTGAACTCACTTAAGGTCGCGGTCCTCCTCGTCGTAGTCGTCCAGGTAGAGCGAGCCCCACAGACAGGCGCGGCGGCCGCGGATGACGATGATGTAGGTGGACGTGACCACCAGGAAGATGCCCGTGCCGCCGCCGCACTCCATGGCGTGCTGGGGGAATATGGTATTATTGACGTGGTATTGTTCTAGTAAATTCTTCTTCTCTCAACACTACTTTACTTTTACTTTATTTTCTACTTATTTAGAAACAGTTCAGTGGTACAGGCACCCCCAGCAACTACACGCATCTTTTTGGGGCTGATTGTATATCAATTATGTTTATCACAGATTTGCCATAGAAAACAATATGTCGAAAATAGACAATCAACAAGATTATGTTTGGTATGGGTCTCTCCGTCTCCCCAGGGAATAATTTTGTACAGGAGAAGTATTTCACATCTTGATTGTTCCTCTATGTGCTGGTGGGAAAATTGGGCTAGTATTGGTAAAAAAATCCTAAAAAGAGTTTCTAGTAGTCTGTTTCGCTGCGTCGATTTCTCGATTTCACCTAGTGGCTTTTAGTGTACTGTGGGAAGTCGTGGGTTGGTCAACGTAGCGTGCATGTTGCGGGTCGGTGTGTCGGGCGACGGATGCCACGCCTAGCTATAGTTACCTGCACGGCCTCGGCGACCTGGTGCTGGCGGCAGCAGGGCTGCTTGAGGCACACGAGCGTGCCGCACAGCAGGCACACGCTGGCCTCCTTGGGCACGGCGCCGCACTGCAGGCACACCCGCTCGTGGTAGTACGTGAACAGGCGGTCGTAGTCGCGCGGCAGCGCCAGCAGCGCCGGCTGGCACCACTCCACCGCCATGCCGCGCAGCAGGCGCCGCACCTAGGGGGGACTACACTGTGAGACACACACACAAAACAAAACACGAAGTGACAGAACTAAATTTTTGAACACCACACCTCGATTCCGACAATAGTACATTTTGATTCAAGTGGGCTAATTTATTATCACAGCTGAGACGAAATTCACACCCGAGCCGAAGGCGAGGGTGCTATGGAAGCCGAGAACTGGAGTGACAAATGACCACGTGTACCAAACGACGCGCGACGGTTTTCAGTACACTTACGAAGAAAAAAATAATAAAACAAAAAGTATTTTTGTCATTAATTATTAGGAAACTATGATTTAAAGACAATGACGAAAATGTATGGAGTAATGTTGCCTTTTTATTTTTTCGCGGCTACTAACGAAACCACGTACATATAAGAGAAAATAACCTAGCATCCATGCTTCCGAATATCCCTAATCATCACACTAACCGATAGTGTTGCTAATAATGATCAACTAAGTACTGCAAAAGAACATGATATTATTATGTAATCGATTAAATGCATTTTTTAAATTACAGTTTAAATTACAGCGGTAAACCTCGGAACTCAGTCATATGACTGAGTTCCGAGGTTTACCGCTATCCAAAATTCTGTTTGTGATGTCATTTTCTCCTATGTCTATATAGTTTCGTTAGTGGTCGCAAAAAAATTAAAAGACACCAATGTTGGTCATTGGCTTTTGCTTGCGAGTTGAGTGTGAGTTTGTGAGTATCGTTATTTAAGCAAAATACTCCAGCTGCATCCGTTTAGACTGAAAACAGACTCCAAACAAAGTTGAAAAAAGACTAAGTGAATATCATCTGCCTAGCTTTCTCCCAGTTGTGTAGGAGTCCGCTTGACGTCTTAACGGATGCAGCTAAATACCCTTATTTTACAGGTTTTCTGGCCACTGACCACCAGTAACTACTATAAAAGATCTACATATGACAGCGGCACGGGGGCAATTCGGTAAGTAATCAAAGATCTTGACTAGCGCTGTATTTTTTATATTTTGTCATACGTATGTTAGTCTGTAAGGTATATATCTATGGGCCAAAGTAGCCTGAAAATAAATGGATATTGTTGTTGTTTACTTCGAGGAGCGACCCGTGCAGCTGTTATTATCAAGACACGAACTCCTTAATAGAAGGTAAAGTAAGTAAGGTGCGCACTCACAGCGAGCTGCCCTTGGGCGGCGGCGCCGGCCAGCTGGCGCGCCCAGCCGCGCGCCGCCTGCGCCGCGTGCGCGGGCACGGCGCGCGCGCCCGACCACTCGCTCCACTCCATGCCGTCCGTCACCAGCTCCAGGTAGTACGCCAGCCGCACGAACTCCTGGCGCGGAGTGCTCACCTCGGGCAGCTCCGCGCCGTACAGGTGGTGGCGCAGCAGGGCGGCGATGCGAAGGAATGGCAGGAGGAGCTCTTGTAGCTACGGAAGAATTGAGTTCGTCAGTTTTTGCCGTTTTATTTGAAATCATTTGACAAACAAGGTAAGAACTTTTTGCAAAATTGTTTTGTGAAATGTATTGAAGAGACAACATAATGGTAGTAATTCATATTTTACATTTATGCACATTTTTTTTGAAAAGGTAGTCAAGTTACTATTAATTTAAATTATAAAAAATAATTCCACCACTGTCCAGAACTTGAACAACATACTTCTTTTTCCATGTTAGCAAGATCTGGCACTTTATGTTCCCCGGGCGCGGGCGGCCCGTCCTCGGTGAAGAGGTCGGAGCCCGCCAGCGCGCCCAGCAGCAGCTTGGCGGCCGCGCGCAGCCCCGCCGGCTCGCCCGCCCGCGCCGGGCCCGCCAGCGCCGCGCGGCCCTCGGCGCTGGCGCTGGCGATGAACTGGCACACCACCTGGTAGTAGCTGAGCGCGTACAGGGCGCGGACTATGCACGTGAATTCCTCTGTCAAATTAAATCATTGAAACGTTAAGACTTTGTTGCAAAATTTGTTAAACTGAGTTTCTTTAATTAACTCATGTCCACGTATAACGGTTAGTTGCTATGTAGGTGTTACATTATTGTTTCGTGAAGTTATTTACGACAAAAAATTGCAATGTAATGCAGAGAGTTAGTGCTTTCGGTCACGGCCGACGTTCGGGCAGTCATCTAAGAAGCACTATTGAGATTCGTTCACGACGCGGTCGGTTCAACATCGCACGATCAAGTATGACAATCTATGGGCGCGGTAGCGGAAGTCCGCTCATAAGGTAGCACACTCACGCATGTCCAAGTAGGGCGGCGTGGGCGGCGCCAGCAGCAGGAACTGCATGAGCAGCGCCAGCGGGTCCCGCAGCAGCAGCGGCACGGGGCGCGCCGCGGCGGCCGCGCTGGGCACGGGCGCGTCGTGCGCGTCGTGCGCGTCGTGCGCGTCGTGCGCGCCGGCCGGGCCCGCGGCCATAGGCACCAGCGCGCGCCACGCGGCGGCCGCGCCGAAGCCTGCGCCCGCGCTGCTCAGCACGCGCGAGTGCGCGCCCGCGACCACCAGCAGGGGGACTGGGGGGGGGACATTACGGTAACATTAGTTTGCACACATAAATACATTCGAAACTAAATAATGAACGAAAATTAACTGATATTACTCGAGTGGGTACGACAAAATAAATAAGGATATAAGAAAAGCTAAATGACAGTTATATTCCTGCTTTAACTTGATTTTTTGGCATCAAATTAATTTTGGCTAAGGTAAAGTTTATTATTTTAAAAAAAAGTAACATAGTTGAGTAACAATAATTTGAATGGCTTCAACATACAAAATTAATCATAAAATTTTGAAAAACGACCAATTAACTAAAACGAAGTATAAGCAAATACAATTGCTCAACAAGATCTGTGTGAGCAATGCAAGGTATATGCATAGAAAAAATCTACAACCATCATCAGCCTACAGCAATTTACTGCTAAACATAGACTTTCTCAATCGCACACTACTCAAACCTATGACCAACAATGGATATTTTTTTTTTCTTATAACAAATACCATAATGATATCGATCACCATACCTATACACTCATTCCTCAACTTGTACCGTGGCGCGACGCACGTCTGCAAGGTCCCCCCTCTCTGCACCAGTTCACACTCGAGGTTCGTCCTCACAAGTGACGCCACGAAAGTAAAGATGGCGGCCGGAGACGAGCCGTAGCGCTGTTTGAGCTTGCCGCCCGCTGTCGCCGTCATGTCTTCCATTGCTTTGCCCATCGCTTCCGAGAGTCGACTCGGCGCCTGTCGAATATTGGGTTTAACGTCGGCGTTCACAACGCGGTGTCGGGTGTAAGTGTCGGGACGGGTAGGAGTACTCACGGGCGGCGGGTGGTCCTGCTCCAGCAGGTCGCGCACGCTGGGCCGGCTGGGCGCGCGCGCGGGCGGCGGGTGCGGCGCCAGCGGCAGCACGCAGTTGGCCAGCTGGCGGCACACGGGGCACAGGAACTCGCCGCGCTCCACGTGCAGGTTGTGCGGCCGCTGCGGTGCCGCTAGCGCGCGCAGGTAGGCGTGCAGGCAGCGCAGGTGCAGGTGGTGGCCGCACGACTGCACGTGCACGCCGCCCTCCCAGCCCACCGACACGCTCACGAGCCAAGACTCCTGCCGTCCAAATGACACACGATTATATCGGGCTCGATTACTCATTGATCTGAAAACCCCGAAAACGACACCCATGACAAAATTTTGAGAACTTTTACATGGATTTTCATTTCGACCTCAATATCGTCATCAGCGTCCCCGAAAACCCTGAAAACGACCCGACGAACACACCTGCGGCGCTTAACTTGTTTGAATATCGTGGCCGAGAACGAAATGTGAATTATTCCAGTTAAAAATCATGCACAAATTGGTAACACCGCAGACAGTACCTAGGCTAAGTGCGGCGGTGTGGCAACGTCGTTTAGGTCGCTAGCGGATGATTTGATTGCGTAAATCACGACACATTACTAGAGAAACTTGCACTTAGTTTGGTAAAATCTTTTTTGAGTGATAGACAACAACATGTGCAAATAAATGGTATTAATTCACAGGGTTTAAAAGTAAAAATGGGGGTACCACAAGGCTCAATATTGGGTCCTTTCCTCTTTCTAGTATAAATAAATGATCTCCCCTATTTATTGGAAAACCAACCTCAAAATATGGTGTTATTCGCTAATGACACTTCCCTAATTTTTAAGATAAATAGACGGGCCCAAAATCTAGATGACGTGAATAATGCCCTACTTCAGGTCCATAATTGGTTTACAGCAAACAATTTAGTGTAAAATGAAAAAAAAACGAAATGCGTAAGATTTGCTTTAACGAATGTTAAAAGTAGCGATTGTGATATAGTATTGAATAAAGAGAAACTTGTTCTCATTTAACATCTCTTGCGGGGCGGCTAAGTTCAGCAGCGTATGCTATAAGAAAAATCCGTCAATATCCTTTTTTTTTTTTTTTTTTTTTTTTTCGGATGTTAAATCATCAAATGACCCCCCCACTCTGGGCGGAGCGGAAGGGAGTGTCAGACTTGTACTGACTAAAAACCATCCATGTTCCTTCTTTGCCCTTTGTGTTCCAGAGCCACGGTATCTCTTTCGAACAGTCCCGCAGCCCTGGCAGGCATCGGCCCTTGCGGACCCCTACTTATTTGCTGACATCTCTTTGAGAACACGAACGCGCCGTCGACACGGCCTGTCGTCATAAGACGGCCAGACGGCGAGCTGGCCCATAACTCGCCGTCCACAGGCCCGCGCCTACGGTGGCCGGGAGCCACCACGTGACCCCCGACGCCCAGGGCGTCTCCCGCGGCGACTGGGACGTGAGGTTCTTTCCCTCTCACGTCCCGCCACCTCCTTCACTAGCATGACTGCTTCGCAGAAGGAGGTGACGGCTTCCCATTCCCTCTCGCTCCGGGCCATGGCTTGAACCAAGGCCGGACGCGAGAGATCGCCGCCGCCAATCGCCGCTACAAGGACACGGCGGTGCTCCGCCCAAGCGGGGCAGACCTCCACGGTGTGCTCCACCGTGTCCTCCGGACGATCCTCGCAGTGGAAACACCCGGGCGTTTCCTCCCGCCTGATTCGGTGCAGGAACCTCCCGAAACAACCGTGTCCGGTGAGGACCTGCGTCAGGCGGTAGGTGAGGGCGCCGTGGCGCCTCTCTAGCCACTCCTCAAAGAGGGGACTTATCGCCACTATGGTGGTGTGCCCTGCACGGGGTTGCGACAGTCACTCTCTCCATTTCGCCATGAGATCACGCCGGAGGTCTGTCCGCTGAGCGGCAATTTGCTGCGGCAGCGGAGTTTCCTCCCGACGTAGTGCCTCCGCGCGCCATTCGTGCAGGCGTGCGAGGACAGTTACTTTCATAGTATTATGTCTTATGACATTTTATTATGGGGAGGGGCTGCAGACATTGAGTCTATATTTATTCTGCAATAAAGAGCCATCAGAGCCATCTTCGTAGGCGCGATTCTCTAAGGGAACTGTTTAAGGAAATTAACATCATGACGGTACATTGTCAATACATCTACGAAAACATAATGTATGTAAGAAAAAATCTACATCTTTTTAATAAAAGAGGTGACTGACACAATTACAGTACTAGAAATAGAGACCAATTAGTTCAGCCAGGCTTCAGACTCGCTAAAGTAGACTCATCTTTCATGTGGTACTGTTTGAGATGCTATAATAAAATTCCACAAAGTATTCTTGAACTGAATGAAACGAAATTTAAAACATGCATTAAACGCACACTATGTAAGAAAGCACACAAGTTGGACGATTATATCACTGATAAAAATGCTTGGCTCAATGCCGGTCCTGCTCCACAAGAACAGGGGCGCCTAAATTGATAGCATTAAATAGTATTGTTGGAGCTGCTGAAGATTGTATAACTATCTTTGCATTGTATAGATTCAATCTCTTTTGTATTATATAGCCGCCTAGCCCATATTGTGTGAGTACTATGTACTAGAAAGCTGTCATCCGCTGGAAACCTGCGTCTTTTCTTGACTTGAATGTGCCCTGGCGGTTAAGAGTATGTCATGCTCACTCAAATGTCTCGCTGATGGTGGCACGTGTGTCGGATCATTTAGTTCCCTTCAAAATGGTTGAGTTGAATGGTGCTGATACATGCGTCATGTTCGTGAACGGGCGCTGTCAGTTGTGACTGGTCATCTCTTATTTGCCACGGCTTATTTGAATTAATTATTTTATTTTTGAATTGTTTTTACTATGGACACATCTTGCTGCATCGTTCTCACATAATGTACCATCTCAAAATGAATGATGTAACCAAGGTATTGTTAAAGTATTCTGATTTAAAAGAGTGTCCATGGAGTTTCTTGCCCGTTCTTCTCCATAGAGATCTACGTTAGGGAATGGGCAACTACAGTACTTTCACAGTTTTTGTGCCTTGTGACTGGGACTGTAGCTATTTTTTACTGTTGTCTTTGTTTCGACAATTCAAAAGTGCCTGTAACTGGCCTATTTGAAATAAATGCTTTGATTTTGATTTTGGATGTCTAGCCAGTCCGAAAGCGCAGTCATAAGATTGCACATTCGGTTTCGTATTTCTGAATCAGTAAAAAGGTTTTGGGTGTTTAATGCATGAAATGAATACAACACCATCTTTTTTTTTACTAAATAGGCTTCCGCTTGACCGTAACTCGCCTGACGTGAAGATGCGGCCTAGGATTGCCTTGAAGAAACCAATTATCTAGTAGATAACTCGAGCTTTGCTATGCAAGTGGATCTGCTGTCTCGATGGTTTTTCATATTTGCCGGTCTTTACATTTTTCGTTTTATTCAGTTTCTAGGTTTAAAGTGATAAGCGGTTACCCGAAGCATGCTTAGTATTCGTGTAAATTTGAAATATAATAACAGTTATTACTAATATGTTTACTGTGGCGTCGATACCGATAGTGAGGTGATGATGAACATACAAGATGGCGACTGCGAAAATTTTAGTCATCATTTGACTTTTTGTTTTCATGCTGATGCTAAAAATGAGATAAAAAACAAAAAAAAAATGTGAGCCGTTACGGGACGCCTGGCTGATGTGTAACATCGACATTATTTTGTAAAAGTAATATGCAGAAAAGAACAGATTGTGATAGGAACTAAATATGTCATAATGATAAAATAAAATATTACGATTTTTTTTCCAGATAACGATGACTATTTATTGAATAAACATTTATTTTCATTAAATACAAAAAATTACGAATTAATTTCAAATCGTGACTACTTAATTCGTTTAATCAGTGACTTCGGTAATAGTTATATTCGATGTTGCCTCTGAGGACGGTATTACTGTGACAATTGGGCGATGGTAACTGAAGTATGTTACAAAAGTATTGGACATAACATTATCAAGATATCTAATAAATACAACATCTATTGTTGTTCCGTATCTGGTGGTAGGTTCTATTGGATTGTTCTTAATTTGCAATTGAAATTCTTCTTGGAGAAACGTAATTAATTAATTAATTAATACATCCAGCAGGTGACGCTACGTACACACTACTGCATATAGACTGTATATATATACCATCATATAGCGTGGCGACGCGTCGTCACGGCATCCGTCGCCACGTCAGAAATCGGTTTTACGTGCGGCTATAGATGTTTCACATCAAAAAATGAGAATTTTCGAAAAGGAGTGAAAACCTTGTTGAAATATGATGAGTTAGTCCTCACCTGATCGAAGTGCTGATGCAGATCGTCGTGCAGGCGGTAGTGGTGCGCGGCGGCGGTGGTGTCGTGCTGCTGCTGCAGGCCGGCGCGGTCGGCCTCGCTCAGCGCCAGCCGCGCGTCGCCCTCGCCCGCGCGCCGCCGGTGGCCCAGCACGGACGTGGACTGCGGGGGAAGGGGGAGGTTGACTCATTTACACATTTTTAACTGCTATAGCCACACAAAAAACTTCTTAACCGTATAGTTCGGTACTGCCCCCTTAAGGGGTCTCCGCACACGAACCTCCGCTGATTCGATATTTGCCCCAAAGAGGCAAACATTAAATACGATCATCGCTATTTTGATAGCAGTGCGGGTCGAGGGTAAAAATCATAAAAATTGTAGTATGTCCGACCTCCACTACATAGTGTCAGGGACAGCTCTCAGCAGACCGATGTGGTGAATTCAATATATCGTACTAAGATAACCGGTACAAGAAATTATTTCAGAAACGTTATGGGAATCCAATAAATTTGGTTGATTTTATTTTCTCAAACGCAATGTATCGTTACCGTGGCAAAACGCTCGTAGCGAACAGCAAGCGCGACGACGAGTTCCATGAACTCTGTAACTAGGCAGGAAGTGAACAGCTGATTTTACGCGACGTTTGAGAAAGTATTTCAACATCCATTGTTAGTTTTTTGATTTTAGCCATATTATTTACGTAAACGGAGTGTTGCGCACAGAGAATGTAATTTAACATTGAACTAAAGAAATAAAAGAAAAAACGTAAAAAAAATGTTAAATTCCTGAGATAAATTCCCGTAGAACATGATTCAAAATAAAGAGCTGAATGCACCCTGTCCGTTTACGGAGGGCTGTCCCTACACCCTGTATGTCTAACACAATACCTGCAGTAGCACCACCAGGCCTATCGGGTCGGAGGGCGTGGTGGGCGCGGTGGTGTTGCAGATGACGCAGTCGTAGTCCCTCTCCACGGCCTCCTCCTCCTCCCACTCCATGGCGCCGGCCTCGGTGCCGTCCAAGCTCTGCATGGCCGACATGAACTGCTGTTGTCGTCGCGCGAACTCGCGCATTAGTTGCTGTTGTCGTTCCCGAGCGCGGCGGGAACGTTCTTCTTTTTCGCGCCGTTCTCTGTTTTAGAGAAATATAGAAAATTGAGCTTCATTTTGTTTTTGACATTGTGATCTTCACGCGCCACCCGCGCAAGCATCCTGATTAACGAGCGTGGCATTGGCCCCGGGAGGTTCAAATAGAGGAGTGACCACATTAATCGAGCAAAATCGGCTGGAGCAGAAACAGTTTTAAAAGGAAATAAGTCCGACGCGGTGTTGAGTTTCGTCGACCGAAACGTGGCAAATGATGTCTATTTCGCTTTTCAAAAGTTCTTATTGACAGGCTCAAGCCGATACTGCAATAAATTTAAATTTATTAATGGTTCAAGGCAATAAGTGTGGTCACTCCCTAAAACTTTATTACTTGACACACCTATCTGCATATCAATCAAATATTTGTAAAGGGCGCGAATCACAATAACATTGTTCGGGAATACAGTGAGTATAGCTCACCTTGCGCGCTGCTCAGCCTGCCGCTCGCGCTGGTGCGGCCACAGCGCGTGGCGCACGTGCGCGACGCCCGCAGCGCAGCGCGCGTCCAGCGCCGCCAGCTTGCGCAGCACGCGCCCGATGAAGTAAGGGCCGTCGCCTGTGGGGAGACAGACCTTTTGTTACGATACGATGATGAAACTAAACATTTTGGAGATAAGTAACATACTTCAAACTTCTCATTTTAGAAAGCTATCTATGCTAGCGCCATTCATTTCACAGTTGCTTTCCCTATTCACCACAGATAACCTCCTCTAGATTCCACACATAGAAGGCAGCTTATGCGCGCCGCAAATTCATGAATTATCATAAATATCACGAGATGCTCGTATTTATCTCTTCAGTATCGACCAGACGTTAGTCCCGTAATGACGCTAGCAATTTAGAGAAATCATTATGTTTGAAAGTGTGATTGTTTACTTAAAAACAACCGGCCAAGTGCGAGTCGGACTCGTGCATGAAAGGTTCCGTACCATCGTAATTTTCGGCCCTGTAGTTTCGGAGTTAAGGAGGGGGGGAATTGGTCAATTTTAGCATATTTTATTAAATAAATTCAAAACTATTTATCTTAAAATTATAAAAAAAAAATTATTTAATATGCTCACAATGAGCCCTTTCATCTGATATGTAACACGATATAGTTTACAAAACTTTTTTTTTTTCATTTTCCTATTTACCCCCCAAAAGTGGCCCCAATGTTTAAAGTTCATTAATTTACGTTACACGTCCGTCTTTGGGTCCCTGACTTACATTATTATTATTTTGACGAACATTTTATGTTCTCGGCTAGCCGGGAAGAGCCGACGGGCTAAGCCAAGTGATTATTAGTTGGAATGGATGAAGTGCGGTCACGCGCAGAAGATTGTATGAAAGATGGTAGCGTATTTGAGTTTTGATGAAGATTTTCTGATTCACATTGCAGAAATTTTCTCACGAGTCTGCATGTGTTTAATATCACTGCCTTTTGTAGCAGATGGTAGGTATTTGGAGGTAAGCTAAGAGAATTAAGGGACTAGTGAAGTTGTTTCGCTATTACTCCTGTTGACGATAAAACTATTGGTACTATTGTAACTTTTTGCAGATATGATAAATTCGGGTAATTTCATCTTTTAGTTCGATGTATTTGGTTAACTTTTCTGCTATTGTGGTCTGTAAATTATGTGTATTTGGTACAGCAATATCGATTAAATATGCAGTTTTGTTTATCTTGTTTATGAGTGTAATCTCTGGTCTATTGAAGTGAATTGTTCTGTCGGTAAAAATGCCGCGATCAAAATACAGTTTTGTTGAGGGATTTTCTAATGTAGTCTCTGGATTGTACTTGTAATATGGTACAACGGAGTTAATGAGTTTGATCCCCATTCGTGGCTTGTAAAAATTTTAGAGATATCAAAATACATCCGACAATAGTAACATTCCTGAAGGCCATGATGACCACCTGGACAACTGTGCTAAAACTAAGTTCCCCCACTGAAACAGTAGCCCAATAAAAATTCGGAGAGGGATCTTCCAGGGAGATGCGCTTAGCCCTCTGTGGTTTTGTCTTGCCCTAAACCCCCTATCTAATATGTAATGTTTGTTCAGAGTCGTAGGCTTTTTTATAGTCAATGTACATACTAACAGATCGGTTTTAGTTTTTTGAACTTTTTTAAGAATGACTAAGTCTATGGTGAACTGTTCCTTGCAGCCTTGACTGAACTTTCGGCATCCTTTCTGTTGTTCAGCTAAAATATTATTAGTATCGATGTGTTCATAAATTAGTTCTGATATACAGGATGTAATATCAGAACTAAGCCAACTCCTTACATATGTGTACCAAATTTCAACTCAATCGGTCCAGGAGTTTCGGAGTAAATTGGCTGTGACAGACGGACAGACAGACAGACACACGAGTGATCCTATATGGGCTTTCGTTTTTTAGTTTTGAGGTACGGAGCCCTAAAAAGACTACCTATGCTGTGTATACCTATTCCAATGGTGTGGAAAATCATCCAGTAGGCTAATTCACGTAACAAAAGAAGTGCAGTTGCAGTTAAGTTTCGATCAAAACAACGCTTTTCGTATTCTCTACCGCTGTCAGACACGCTCGCGTCAAGTGCGCGTCACGCGAGCGCATTATCGGCATTCTACTGTTGCGCGTCTTTGGTGCTTGTTTCGGAACGCAACATGATCGGTATTCTACTATTCGTTTGACGTCTCAAAATGACAGCTAAGAAGTTTCAATTCGATCACCGTGCAGTGTCGGTTACGCGCAATTTAAGTTCTTCGTTATTTACTTTTGTTGGCATCAAATTGTATTTTTTGTAAATGTAAGTGTTTAAAATGGATTATTGTATGTAGACAAGTTAACTACAAGTCGTTTTCAATGAAATTCTAAATGTTTTTTTTAACTTTTGAGTGAATATGAGTTTCCAACTTGGTTTGAGAATTTTATCCCTTGCTGCCGAAGTTGATGCCCGAGAACGTCGTCAAGCCATAAGAAGACAAAGATTTTCTGTGGATCTAGTCCGTATTTCAGAACGGGAATTCCAGAAAACCTATCGTCTGAGCAAAAACATGACTCGGCAATTGATAACAACATTATGAACATGTATTCAGAAGGAGAGAAGGAAAGATGGTTTGAGTGTACAGGCAAAGGTTAGTCAATCCTGTTGTATCTATAGTAATTTATTAAAGCTGAAGAGTTTGTATGTTTGAACGCGCTAATCTCTAGAACTACCAGTCAAATCAAAATTGGGTGAAACCGCAGGGTACAACTAGTATTGGCATTAAATAATGCAAAATACATTATATTTGACACTAGGTAGTCTAAATAATTGGGTGACTTTCAGATTCAACATGAAGAACAATATTTTAATAGAAAAGGATATCATTCTCTCAATGTGATGATTGTATGTAATCTATTTAACTATACTTAATCTATCTTAATCTACTTTATTTAAAAAACAAACAATACTTAGGTACCGGTACATAGGTAATAATATTATGTTTTACTGTCATAAAAAAAACTGTATCTACATTTGAAAATTATTGTTTTAGATATGTGACGTGGATCTTAACATTTTATGCATTGATCCCAGTAAACCTGGAGCAACCCATGATTCTTCAGTATGGCGTGATCACCCAACAAGCAATTACAGCCCTATCTTAACCAAAAATATGATGAAGAGGAAATATTTTTGCTCGGTGAATGTCCTTGCTTATTAATACATACTGAAAAAGTTTAATTTATTTAATTATGTTTATATTAAATATTGTGAATAATTATTTTAATACTTATTGTTCTTCCAGGTGACAGCGGTTATGCATTGAGGAAGATAATGATGACCCCAGTGTTGAACGCAATACCAGGTTCCCTTGATGTACATTATTATAAGCTGCAGGTCTCAGCCCATGATACAGTAGAGAGATGCATTGGTGTCTTGAAAGCTCGATTCAGGTATGTATTTGAGTAAAACTAGTTTTCCCTAAGTTTCCTTTTCATAATAATTATACTGTTTTTATTATCTTTACCTCAAGAAGTCAAACCAAGTGAATGTATTGAGGCCCATGTTTTATTTTTGTATTGTTAGGTATTTATTATAGTTTCTAAATGTTTTTGTTTCAGGTGTTTATTAGCTGCATGCATGCTTTAGAATGCCTCTGCGGTATTGCACAATATAGCAAACAAGGCATGATTACCAGTACCACAACTGACACATCAAGAGTGTGAGCAAGAAGAGAGAATGCATGTACGGCGTAGAGCTGCAGAAAAGGATGTGCATATGGAGAGCCTGAGTATTCTTGCTCAAAGCAATAGGCAGCCAAACAGAAATTTATTGGAAGGTCGGGCTGTCCAACAGGCTCTTATTAATCGCCTGAGGCTACATAGGGGATAAGGAGTCAGAATTCCACTTAAGAACCTTAATTATTTATTATTGTATTTAAAATTATGTTAATATTCTAAGTAAGAGGTAATATAAAATCTGCTTGTTTCATTCATCATCTGAAGAAGTAAAGAAAGTGAAAATATGTATATTGTCTACGATGGCGACGTGGATTGTTGCTTGGACGCTGTCTAGTTGCCTCTTGCTCACTGAAACAAAATAAAAATTTTATGTTATGGAAATCAGACTGTTATTTATTTCCTAAATAGGTACGACAAGTTACTATAATTACCTTTCAGTAAAATGTGTGATGTGTTGTGTTACTGTGGGTGTAACATCAATAATAATATCTTCATTTCTGAAAAAATAAATAACATTTATGAAAATTAACTGGTTAGTAATAGTTATTGCACAGTTAGAATGTTAACTAATACTTGACATAAATTAAAACTTACATATTAATACAAGGGATTTATTTGCACCTCATTTTGGCGTGTGCCACTCCTCCTCACAGCTTCAGTGCCTGCTTCAAGCAGAGCAGCGATTCTTTCCTCCAAAAGGGATAAAGGAGTGGGTACGCCTGGCCCTCCACCTGAAGCCCCTTTGATTATGCCGAATCTGCTTTACACGGTTGAGTAAGCGGCACTTATAGTCGGTATACCACTAAAAATATTACAAATCTAGTTATTAACCCAAGTATAATGTACCGATACACATAGGTACAATATCGATAGAATCTAACAGAACTTGCTCCACTCTTTGGGAGTTCTGTGATTCCCGTCTGTCTCGGCATTTAATATGATGGCGCACTCTGACCAAAGGCGTGATGTGAGGGCACTCTCCCCTCTCTAGACCTTAGTCTGCCACGGGCAAGGTCCCTGTGGCTCTCCAAATATTCCACCAGCAGTTCAATTTGCCGCAGAAACACGTTTGCGTGAAGTCATACCTACTTAAGAATCAGGATGAAACTTGTATGAAAGGAATTTAAACTGCTACTTTATCCTGTCTTTAACTACATCCTTAAATATCATTTTATTCATAATCATTTATTATTATAATATAATACGTGCTTACCTTCAAAGTATTAATCTTTTTAAGTTTTCTATTTGCACCTGTGATTTGCACTGAGTCTTGATTTTCAACTTTCGCGCCAATGGCGGGTCTCCTGTTATTTTGAGTTTTGATTTTATGGGGCAACGATAAACCATCATTCAGCCTAATTTTAGCAAAATATGTGATTGATTGTGAATCAAAGCATAATTGTTTGTTTATCTAGTAAGAAAAAGCACTAAAAACTGTACTGGGGTATTATTTTAATATTATAATAACGTCATATTCATTGAAATGTAATCGATTCTATTCGATTATTTAGTGAGTAATATTTTTTCTCTCATATGGCCACACCATAAGTAAGTTTGGTAGCGTTTGGTTGTCGTACAGTTGACGTGCAGTTTACGCGCAGCTTACGCGCAGTTCAAAGATTACAAGAATACCGTTTATCACTCAAACTTAAACTTAACTGCAACTGCACTACAACTTCATCGGCGCGTCATAAAATTACGTGAATTAGCCTTCAGGACCCCTAGTTATAAAAAGATGAGATAATACGTAACTGTTGGTGAGGTTTTCTGTGGTCAGCTAGCATATTAAAGCTGGGTTTGCTTTCATTTGCCACCCTGCTGTTTACTACCCCCACTTTTACATAAAATATGTGTTATACAATGGCTGTATATGTATATTGTAGAACACTTACCGATAGGTTCCTTAGTGTCGGGCGCAGGCTCGTCCAGTGAGAACGAGTCCAATCTACCGGATAGCTGCGAGTGCAGTTTTAGGAGTAGAGATATTATAGATTCGTTGACTGGGATCGAGTCCTCGGACTGTGTGTGGAGTTGAACCTGGAAAGAAATTGATTACAACTAGTTATATATCTACGATTATTATCGCCGAATATAGGAGTGTCTTGACAGTTATAGCTGGAATCTCTTCAAGTAATTCGTCCGGGTATTGTTCAGGCATCCCAGACTACACGTTTGCTGACCATTAGTTTATAATACGTGTTGCATATAGCAATCGGCAGGCACAAGTAATAACATAATTATGTACAACTTAGTGGAGATTTTCTTCTTACTAGACTAGATTCGGCAGCTGAGAGCAATAATCCTACCTGGCATACCTAACAAACGTTTTCGAAAAAAAAATCCTATGCAACACAAAAATTGGGTTTATATATTTTTTTTCATTAGATTGCCGGTCAGTGAATAGCCGCCTTATATTTAGTTACTAGCTGTTGCCCTCGACCTTCGTTCGCGTGAAAATATTAAAAAAATATATTACTTCCCTTTTTTAATCGAATTTAGTTACACCAATTACAAGGGTTTTAATTATTTTTCTCTATAAATAAAAATAGCCTATGTTAAACCTTTTAACATCAGCTATCTACCAGTAAAAGTCCGGTCAAAATCGGTCTAGCCGTTTCGGAGATTAGCCGGAACAAACAGACACACAGACAGACAAACAGACAAAAACTGAAAAAATGCGTTTTTGTAAGTATATATTTTCATATGCATTCAGTAAAAAGCTGTTATTTTGATGTAACTTTAATTTATTAGTATAGATTACAGTGTACTAACTTGGTTGCTGGTGGAAGGTTCCGCGCGCGGCTCCGTGGGTCGCGGCAGGTCCTGGATGGCGGGCGGCTCGTGCGGCGCGGGCAGCGCGGGCGTGCTGCCGCGTACGGTTACGCTCCACTCTTCGCCGTCCATGTCTGACCACATACATTATAACACTGTCTTATACCGCAAGAGCATACACGAGGTCAATTGAATTCGCTAGCGTAACTTTACATACGTGATTAGTATCATAATATAAACATGAAACATAAAATAATTAAATTATTTGCTAATTTAACTTTACTCTGTATTTTACCATTATTCTAGGATCCTTTGAACTTAGAACAGAATAGGAAGTCATGCAAACGGCCCAAATAAGTGTTACATCCATAAACCAATATATAACGTAACGAGACTTATACGGCAGGTCACAAACATGTGACAGAGAAATGTTTTTGGTAACCCATATATTATTATAAACTATTTTTATATCATAAACTAATTTTACACTTTACTGTACCCAAGTAAATGAAACAGTTATCGTTCAAGCAACATTTTTTGAATGAACTTACCATATTCAATAGGTACTGGGGGCGTGTCGAGGTCAGATGAGGTGGCGATAGCGAGGCTCATCTCGTCGTCAAAAGTTTGCAGGGCTAGCGCTTGACTGTCGTCTGTTACATCCTGTAGACACGAAGAAATCTACTGTTATAAATGCGACAGTTTGTTTGGATGCATGTTTGTTACTCTTTCACGCAAAAACTACAGAAGGATTTGGGTGAAATTTGGCAAAAATACAGGGTGTAAGGGACAGCCCTCCAGAAAATGACAAGGTGCATTCAGAACCTTATTTTGAATCATAATCCACCTGATTTTTTTTCTATTACTTTTCCTTTATTATTATTTTTTTTTTTACGCAGCACTCCATTTAGGTAAATAATACGGCTAAAATAAAAAATCCAACAATGGAAGTTGAAATACTCTAACGAACGACCGTGAAATCAGCTGTTCACTTCCTGCCTAGCTACAAAGTTCATCGAACTCGTCGTCGCGGTTGCCGTTCGCTACGTGCGTTTTGCCACGGTAACGATACATTGCGTATGAGGAAATAAAAAAATCAAATTTATTGGATTCCCATAACATTCCTGAAATAATTTCTGGTACCAGTCATCTTAGTATGATATACTGAATTCACCACATCATTTTGTGGAGGGCTGTCCCTTACACCCTGTATAGTTTATAACCTAGATTAGCACATAGGATACTTTTTATTTCGGCAGTACGATCCCGTGGGACTATTACCGAGCTCCACACAAGAGCAGCGGGTTTAAGCTACTTACTAATAATGTTCCCCCTGACAACTTCAACGATCCATCAGAAAACCTTCCACCTGGACATGAGTTGCCGTGGTCGACTTGGAAATCTCTAAACAGACTTCGAACCCAAGTCGGCCGGAGCAAAAGCAATCTCTGCAGATGGGGGTTCATGGACGGCTCAGATCTCAGGTGCCTATGCGGCGTCTCCCCACAAACAATGGGCCACCTTCCATATTGCCCCGCATGCCCTGTCTCCTGCGCTCTTGCTAATTTATTTACTGCATCAGTGAGCGGGCTAGGCGTAGCTGAGTTTTGGGCTAAACATATTTAAAAATTTTGCCATCGAAACGCTAAGAAGAAGAATAATGTTTAGTCCTAATTTTATTTGTCACCCTTAAAGTGAAGTGTACGTACACGCATGATCATAATCAGCCTATATAGTTCCCACGCCTGGGACACAGGTCTCTACTCTGTGAAAGAGAGTGGGCTAACAACCACCATAGGACAAGCCGGCTGCCTCATATTTATTTATATATTTAATTCTCAAGTAACAGGACTCACAAAGTTAGTTAAATTTAACCTACACACTTAACCTAACACTGTCTCACATTATAGATTTATGCGAATCCCTGCTACAAGCTTAACACCGAAGTAGAAAGCTTGCAGCAACGATTCACACACAAACAGTCCAGTCTGCTCGCCACACACTGCAGTATAATGTTGGGGCTGGCCCGCACCCGGCGCACCAGGGAAGCGCATCTTTTACGCATCGTGGTGTAGAAACAATCGACACGCGCATCAGCAAACATCCCTGATGCGCTACAGAAGCGGAACAGCCCCGTCAATAACCGGAACGCGTTATTATATTGAACGCGAAGGGCGCTGTACGATTTTTGAGTGTAATCTACCTACAGGCTGCACGTCTAAAATAAGGTGCAATATGCACGAAATAAGGTTCTTTTTACAACTACAGAACAACGTGCAAACCTGCGAGCGATCATATTAGCTCTTACCGACAGCGCCCTTCTTTCTCTTTCAATATCATCATCGTCTCTGAGGTCAGCGGTCAAGAGATGTCCCAAGTATTTCACTTTATATACCCTCACAAGCGATATTCCGTTCAACTTGACCGGAGGGATAGAATCAGGACATCGACCACCGGCACCAAAGACCATGACTTTACTTTTAGTGACGTTGTAGACCAATCCATGAAGTAAAGCATATTCTTCAACCAATCTCCTAAGACCACAAACCGAGGCGCTCAGCAGCGCCATATCATCGGCGTAACTAATGTTGTTTACACATACTCCATCAATGTAACAGCCGGCACGCTCTCTGCTGAGCACCTCGATCAGCCCATTGACATAGAGGTTGAAGAGCGTGGGGGAAGTCAACCCCCCCTGCTTTACCCCACACTCCAACCTATACGGCTCTGAAAAAGCCCCGGCCCAGCGTACCTGATTGATCTGGCCTCCATACCAGCATTTAAAAGTGTTAATCAACTCTGGAGGAACACCAGCTTTTTCTAACTTCCTCCAGAGGATATTGTAGGAGCACAGATCAAAACCTTTGTCGAGGAAACACACATACGTAGGAGTTTTCCTATCCGAGTAGTACCTCACAGCCCACTTTAGACACAAGATGGCACTTTCAGTAGATAGTCCGGATCGAAATCCGAACTGATTGTCGTGCAGCTGAACAAAGTCATTAAGTTGTCTGTTAAGCAGGCTGTCAAGCACTTTCGCGATCACTGTTGCCAGAGAAATGGGCCTATAGTTCTTTATGTCAGCAATATCACCCGTTTTAGTTTTAATAATGGGCACTACAATAGTTTTAGTCATATGGCAAGGTAAATACGCATGACTCACACAAAAGTTATAAAACATTGCTAACACTCTTGGTAAATGAGGGCCCGCGAACTTGAGGTGCTCAATGCTGAGACCATCATGACCTGGAGACTTGATATACTTCACTGTATTGAGATTGAGAGCAATGGTGATGAAGTAATTTACGCGAAGGAATAATCCTTTCTGGGTTCGAACCAACGACCTACAATTCGTAAGTCGCAGTCTCCACAGGGACAACCCCAATGTAGGATTTGTTTGTTTTAATTATAGTATTCATGTTTGGCTTCGTTACCTCTAAGGCTCGTATAAGTGGCGCGTCGCCGCCGCCGTCCGACTGGTCGTCTATCATGGAGTCACCCCGTGCCACCTGGCGCATTACATTCAACTAATTATAATAAAAAAAAACAATAAAAATTAAAGTTTTCCCATTAATTCGAAAGACTCTAAACACTCATTTGGTCATCAACTTAAAGGACAACAAAAAAAAAAAAACTTTAAAAAATTTAAAAATCAATTACAAATATTACATGCCAACAATTTATCTGAGACAGTGTCCTCGGTCCAGTCCTTTCACAGCATTTTACCAGTTCTTTTGCGTCTCTATCAAAATCACACTGATGTTTATTCTTGTTACAATAAGGATTCGACCTCAGCTATCAGCCGAGCGCATCGTCTATACTGCCGCGTGCGAAAGCACTCATGCTCTTTCTCGCTCTAGCAAGAGACGGAAAAGGATAGGTGCATGGAAAATTGCGATTCCGTGCTGATCACTTAAGGCGAGGTTACCCCGAGCGCCGTATGCATCAATCGCTTACCCCAGCCCCCGCACGGAGAGACGATACGTAACAAATTACGCGGCGCGAAAACGCGCGCGCTTAGCGCACTGGTCATGAGTTCACGAACTCGGATAGGTACTAAGTTGCGTTACAGGGTAGAGCGATGCAGTAAAACAACTTGAATTGATATGTATACTTTCACTTTGTTTTATTTTTCTAGAAAGTATTGGTTATAGATAGAAGGAACCTACGTATTCTATGAACGTGAACCTAATTACTAACAATTAAAATAAGTAGATATAAATAAAAATAAGAAGGTATACTTATTTATTTTTGTGAATAAGGTGAATTTAAAATCTGACTGACACTAAGATCATGAATACGGGTATGATTCAAAATTACACGCCACGCGACATTCGGTTTTAAAAAAAATTATGCTTCACTTTTTTTTCGGTTTTGTTGTCATGGGTTTCGTTTTCGTGGTTTTTGGGGTCGCTGATAACTAAAAATTAGGTCAAAATGAAAATCCAAGACGGCGGCGACGAAAAATTTTCGATTTTTTCTTCATGAGTGTCATCGTGGTTTTTGGGGTCGCTGATAACTAAAATTAGGTCAAAATGAAAATCCAAGATGGCGGCGACGTAAAATTTTCGATTTTTTCTTTATGAGTGTCATTTTCGTGGTTTTTGTGGTCGCTAATAACGAAACTGAGGTCAAAATGAAAATCCAAGCTGGCGCCGACGAAAATTTTCGGTATTTTCGTCATGGGTGTCATTTTCATGGTTTTCGTGGTCGCTGATAACGAAAATAAGGGTCAAAATTAAAATTCAAGATGGTGCCAATGAAAATTTTAGCTTTGTCGTCATGGGTGTCATTTTCGTGCTTTTCGGGGTCGCTGATAACGAAAATGAGTACAAAATGAAAATCCATGATGCTGCCGACTAAAATTTTCTGTTTTATCGTCATAGCTTCATTTATTATTTATTATCTTTTTTTCGACAATTCAAAAACTGCCTGTAACTGGCCTACTAAAATCAAAACATTTATTCCACTATTTTTTTTTGTAAGGAGTTCTAAAAAAGTTTTGTAGGGAGCCCGGTAAGCCGAAGATTATCGAGTTCGACATGGGCAGAAAAAGAAAGTATGTAGGGGAGAACGAGACAGAATGAGTAATGGTCGTGGTCGATATCGTATTTTGTACGCACGACGGCCGATCAAGCTGTACAAAACCAGTTTATGCGGATCTCTCATTGTATAGGAAATCTATACAAAGCGAGGGCAATTTATACTGGAAATGACAGCTTCATGTGCCGCCGTGTGTACCTACTAGTTTTTTTTATTTAGTTGACTTACATATTTAAGATAAAATCATTTTTATTTTACTTCCTCTGCATGTTATGCTTTACTTTTTTTTTCGGTTTTTTCGTCATGGGTGTCATTTTCATGGTTGGGTCGCTGATAATGAAATTGAGGTCAAAATTAAAATTCAAGATAACGCCAATTAAAATTTTCAGCTTTGTCGTCATGGGTGTCATTTTCATGGTTTTCGGGGTCGCTGATAATGAAATTGAGGTCAAAATGAAAATCCAAGCTGGCGCCGACGAAAATTTTCGGTATTTTCGTCATGGGTGTCATTTTCATGGTTTTCGGGGTCGCTGATAATGAAATTGAGGTCAAAATTAAAATTCAAGATGGCGCCAATGAAAATTTTAGCGTTGTCGTCATGGGTGTCATTTTCGTGCTTTTCGGGGTCGCTGATAACGAAAATGAGTACAAAATGAAAATCCATGATGCTGCCAACTAAAATTTTCTGTTTTTTCTTCATGGGTGTCATTTTCATGGTTTTCGGGGTCGCTAATAACGAAAATAAGGTAAAATTCAAGATGACGCCGACAAAAATTTTTGGTTTTTTCGTCATGGGTGTCATTTTCATGGTTTTCATGGTCGCTGATATCGAAACTTAGGTCAAAATGAAAATCCAACATGGCGCCGACGAAAATTTTCGATTTTTTTCGTCATGGGTGTCGGTTTCGTTGTTTTTAGGGTCGCTGATAACGAAAATGAGGTTAAAATGAAAATCCAAGATGGCGCCGACAAAAAAGTCTTGGTTTTTTCGTCATGGGTATCATTTTCATGGTTTTCGGGGTCGCTGATAATGAAATTGAGGTCAAAATTAAAGTTCAAGATGGCGCCAATTAAAATTTTCTGCTTTGTCGTCATGGGTGTAATTTTCGTGGTTTTCGGGGTCGTTAATAACGAAACGACGCTGATAACTAAAATGAGAACAAAATGAAAATCCAATATGTCACCGCCTAAAATTTTCGGTTTTTTCGTCATGGGTGTCATTTTCATGGTTTTCGGGGTCGCTGACAAAAAAAAACCGAACAAAAAGTAAAGCATAAAATGCAGAGGAAGTAAAATAAAAATGATTTTATCTTAAATATGTAAATAAGTCAACTAAATAAAAAAAACTAGTAGGTACACACGGCGGCACATGAAGCTGTCATTTCCAGTATAAATTGCCCTCGCTTTGTATAGATTTCCTATACAATGAGAGATCCGCATAAACTGGTTTTGTACAGCTTGATCGGCCGTCGTGCGTACAAAATACGATATCGACCACGACCATTACTCATTCTGTCTCGTTCTCCCCTACATACTTTCTTTTTCTGCCCATGTCGAACTCGATAATCTTCAGCTTACCGGGCTCCCTACAAAACTTTTTTAGAACTCCTTACAAAAAAAAATAGTGGAATAATTTTTTTGATTTTAGTAGGCCAGTTACAGGCAGTTTTTGAATTGTCGAAAAAAAGATAATAAAATGAAGCTACAGTCCCATTCAAAAGGCATAATAACTGTGAAAGTACTGTAGTTGCCCATTCCAAAGTTACCGAAATTTATAAATAATATCGCGAAATCATAAATAGTAAATAGCGACTTTTGCAACGACACAATAAAGTTCAATTCAGGCCGCGCAGCGCTAATTACCTACAGTTATATTCTCCTAGAAGCTGCCTCTTTTTCTATTGCGTAACTCTTATCTTCTACCTTCTGACTACGTTCCCTATTAGGTACCTACTGTACTTTTGTGAACAAATGACATTTCAAATAAACCTAGGCTCGGTGTTTACTAAGTATTATTTTTTACAAACTATTTTTGGCTCAGCTCGTAACAGAACTTAGCGGGGGTGGGGTGGCGGGTTCGAAAAATTGGCACACGTCCGACCTCCAACGCGTTCCGCTCGGGACTGAACAGGCTGTACAATCTTAGAACATTTTACCATGCAACTAGGAGAAAATAATGTTACCAAATTGAAAGACTACCGTAATCTAGTAACAGGTCCTTCTCCTAATGCATTTTTAATTTTGTCGTATTATAAAATCATGTATTGCTGGTTTGTGAATACAGATGGCGTTTGCTGACGCTAACCGACTAAATTGAAAATAGATTGCAATATACTACAGCTTCACTGATGAAGTGACTATTTTATTCTTGTTTCATTATACTCCATCAAATGAACGCCAAATGTTACCATTAATAAAATAAATATTCTGTTTAGTAGTTTATTTTATTATAATTGAATTAAATAAACTACCAAACTTTTTAAGTAAATTCGAAATACGCGTAATATATCAAATAAAATCATAAAATATGTTTTTAACAAATAAAACATTACTACTGGCATACATTTTAATGTAAGTGATACTCTAAATAAAACCTGCTAAATTGGTGTCGTAGTAGTTATTTTGTACTTTTTACTTGCATCACTGAAGCAAGCTGTCAAACAATCAATCTGCCGGTTTTTGTTATTTTTCAAGAAATTGAAATTTTGAATGGAAGACAATATTTGTTACCCTTAAGATTTGGAGATATCATCCAGTCTGTTCTTGAAGGCATTCAATGTGTTATTCAACAACAACAAATGTGTTAACGACAAACTCGGCATATTATTATTAATGTTTGACGAAATGTCGCTGAAAGCTAACATTACTAACAATAAAAGAAAAGATTTGATTATATTATGTATGACCTACCACGACGACTGTTGCACCAATGCCTAATGCAAAATAAATGACTATGATTATAATAATATGGGTTTTATTTTCTGCAGCAAAGTAATTCCTTAATAATTTATTCATATACGTCTATGAGTAAATTACGGGGTTAATAAATATAAAATACCTAATTTTAAAATAAAAACCTGCCTGGAAGCAAGAATGATGGTAGACGTATACATCTACACAATTATATACATATATCAGGAAAGTTGTATGTTTGTGGTTACAGATGGCGCCACCAATCACTTTCCTTCTGAACCCGTTGAGTAAAGCCTCTATACCTATATATAAAAGTACTCTGTGGGACTGAAGCACGCGATGCGAGTAAGAAATGATGAAAACAGCCAATTTTGGAAATGGTTGTTTAGGTTTTTTTAAATATTTAAAATTATGATTGCCGTGTACTGTCACATTTTTTACGACCTTTATAATGGTATAAGTTTTATTGTTAAAAACCTAATATAACTCAAATGATATAATATTAAAAACCATCATTTAGACTTGTCTTTGCGATTTAATTGGATGCAACAAAGTGCAAGTAATCGTGTATCGCTTTGCCGGAATATCTAGATCGAAGTGTGAAATACGTAATATGTTTTTTTCAGAATTTTAATCCGTGCTATATAGGATAAAACACAATACAAAACGACGTTTATCTGGATAACCTCGCCTTAATTATTATCAACACGGAATAGCATTTTTCCATGTTTCTAACCTTGACGTTACTATTGGGTTGCTGCTCTCGAAGGTAAATAAACTGTGAAAGGGCTGTAGCTGCAGTTTGCGAAAGGGGGTGGTGACTGAGTCACACGTCACAACACCCCTCTGGCGCCGTGCAGACACGTCTCAATAAAGTGGTAGGCCTGTGATTTTTAGTGAATTATACAGTTAAAAAGCTGTTAAGTTACCTGTAAAGAGGTCGGTACAGCTAACGCAGTGCTTGTAGCGGGCAGCGACGTGGATGTGGTCAGCAGTGGTATTCGTGTTGTCTCGTTCTCTGACGGCTCCCATTCTGTGTCACCTAGCACAAGAGGATCGTGATATAGTATATTCGTTTATCAATGGCCACTACCTTCGATTCTAATTTGAACTTCATTTTCGGTATCGTATTTCTCCGCTATAACCCCCGATAAGCTCTCTTTTTCTGAAGCTCAACTTAGTATAGAAGTTATGCGTTCACTTCCTAATATTATTGGCGGTATTTATTTTGTGACTGAATTATCTGACTGTCGAGTAATATAAAACAATAATTGTATTGTGCTAGAAATAAACATATTTTTGTATCAATACAATAATGTGAATAGGAAATATTTTCTCAAGTGTAGAATTAACTTAAAATTGCTCTGAGTGAACAAACTCGTTTTAAAAGTGCTACAAACGCGGATCAACCAACTTGCGCAGAAATGAATTATTGGATCCCTTTGATGGTTTACCACAAGTGTACGACGTGTAAAGTGACTTCCAGTGTGTCATCGAGCGTTTAAGATCCGTGCCGCTATCTGCAACTTGAAGCCAGATACGTAATGTAATACGGCCGAGCCGGCGAACGCGCCCAGCAGCGGCACGCCGCTCACGTATATGTATACACTTACTGTCGGAGTGCTGCTGGTGCGTGTAGTGCGCGGGGTAGGAGTGCGTGCTGGTGACGGGCTTGCGCGCCGGCACGCTGGCCACCACGGTGCGCGCGTTGTCGCACACGGCCGAGCCGGCGAACGCGCCCAGCAGCGGCACGCCGCTCACGCTGCTGCGGCCCGCGCCGCCCTCCGCCACCATCACGTCGCGCTGGGGGAGGGGGACAACGTGACAAACATACGACATCAACTTGCTGCGCAAGGCGCCATCTCACGTCCACCACACGGCGGGCTGGAGTAGCTCTACCTCCCCGCCTGTTGTATACCTTTTGCATGCAGTGTCCGACGCCTCTCCACAGATAAAAGCCCTTCTATCTCGCGCCGCATGTCCTAACACACGAGCCGTTGACCGAATGATTGCATCAGTGAGCGGAGTTCGCGTAGTTGTATTTTTGACTAAGCATAGTAATTTTTATGTCTGAGATGTTGATAACTTTATTTATTTTGTTGTTATCCGCATTGAAATAGTTTAATTTTGAAATTGTTCTCATATAAATCACAATAGTCTTTTTTTGGGAATTAAGTTCTTTAAACTGGTCTATGCACTGCGCATCAGAAAGATATGTTTATATTTAAGGATGTGATACGATCATCAAACTGAACCATTTTCTCCAGGGATTTGGGTCCCTATGAAGCAAATTAATTGATTGACAGCTGATAATTTTTTTGCGATAGTGATGGATGACATCGGTCAGTAGGACGCGGGAACCAAAGGAGCGGGTGGTGATAACATACATGGTGCTGCTGCTGCCTCTCGGCGTGCAGGTCGGCGGCGACGTGCAGCAGGTAGGTGGCCAGCGCCAGCACGTGGTCGGGCGGCGCGTGCGGCGCGGGCGAGTCGGGCGTGCGGCGGTGCACGCCGCGGTGCAGCACGGCCAGCAGCGCGCCGTGCAGCACGCCGGACGCGCACAGCGCGCGCGGGTCGCCGGCGCCGGGCGGCGGCACGCCAGCCGCGCGCAGCGGCGGCCACAGCACGCCGCCCGCCGAGCGCAGCGGCCCGTCGCACATGCCGCCCGCCTTCGCAGTCTCGCGGACGCTGGGAATAAGGTTACGTTTAAATACCACGATTCCGATAGGAGCTAACACAAGTAAACAATGACAAGTATAAACTTACTAGGTCGTGAACCGCTCCATAGACGCATGGAAGTCCCTCCTGTGCACGGCGCGTCGCAGCACATGCAGCGGGTCGTAATACTGCTCCCACACTATCGGCTTCGGCACGAACAGTCCTTGTTCTAGGTTCTCAGAGCCCTTGGGTGGCGGACGGTACGTTGACAGCTAGAATATTAAAAAAAAAAATTAAAGTTATCCTGCCGAAAAAACTGATCCTGAGATCATGTTTTGTTACTACGTATCACTAAGAAAAAGTCTCTCTCAGTTATGTATAAGTTGTTGACGTTCGTTGCTGTAGCAAGTGATGGATTAATGAGACATCATTCATTAACAACCAAATTTCTTGCTTTTTAATTAACTTACTTTGTTTTTTTCGATTTCATTATTCTAATTAATTATTGCACATAAGTAGTACAAAATAGGAAGTCTGACAGAAACTGTCAAACTAATTCTGCGTAGATGCCGCTAAGTGCTTCTTGCTTCGCTTTGTTTGCAATCAGTTTGTGTGTTACCTCTTTCAGCACAGTTTCAAAGTTCCTAGTATGCGCATTGCCAGATCTTTCAGGCATCAGCTCCAGTAGTTGCGAGTGCGTCTTGTCTCCCGCAGCCAGTAGTGTGCTCACTTCCAGACGCGATTGTGTTAGCTCATCGTTACCTGTGGACGAATAAATATTTTTACCAATCTAAAGCCAAAGATCTTTAAAATAACTAGGAAAGAGTACACCTCTCTAGCTTTATTTTTGGCAGTTTTATTCGGAAGGTACATTATTTTCACGTAATTGGTTGGTTGGGGAGATCAGACAGGCAGTCGTTCAGAGTAAAATAGTGATATTCAGCTGCGTCCGGTTAGTCTGGAAGCCGATCCCAACATAGTGGGAAAAGGATGATGATTCGGTACATTCCGAAAATTGCTTAGGATCTCTTCATTTATATTTATTCAGAATTAGTCGAGGCAGAATGTTATGGTGGAGTTATGGTCTGTCTCCGTTAAATTATAATATTGATTCAGCTTTGTTAAGTAAGCGAGCAACATCTGCATGAATAGTTTCCTTCACGAATACATAACGGTCGTAAAACAATTACGAAGGCGTCTGAGCACAACAGCTGTTGACTGAACTAATAGTTGGACACCAAAATAGTTACACCACTCTGCTCTCAACAAAGATGAGTTTAAAGGTCTTACCAAGATTTGTTCTCGAAGACACCAGTATGGCGAGGAAGGTCAGCAAGCCCTCAACCATGGCATCTTGTTCTGCAGCCTGGGCCGGAGACATTGGCATCATGCTCAGCCACTCGCGGCAGCCGAACCTGTAGGATAAACAAAGTCGTATCGTAGAAAATTACTTTAATACTTATACAAGTGTTATGTTTACAGTCCTTTCATGGTTAAATATTAAACTGTGTGAAAGATGATAATTGAAGAAAGGTGGTGACTATCCACTAAGACGACGACTAATCGATAAGTACGGACGTAAAAGACATGCTGCGCCAACTCCAAATAACTTGAGATAAGGACAGGAGAAAGACGATTATGATATTTAAGATGAAGTAGCATATTACGAACCTGTCTCACTGTCTGGTCAGCCACGACCTTAGGCGCCGGACAAAATTCGTTGTAAAGTGTAACAACAATAAGTAATGCGGCATGGCGATTAAACTTTCGAGTGCATCCTGTTTGGCCAAACATTAGTAAAATAAATTGTGAATGGGGAGAAGAGGTCCCTCCCTAAAGCATATCTTTAACTGAACTCAACCAATGTCATAAGTATACATGACTACACATGTATTGTGTCTTTCGAGGAAATAATAAGGGTGAAGAATAAAGCATTGTTTTATAAACTACTACTTAGTAGTACTTAGTATATTTTTTTAATAAATTCGTTTTTACGATAATTTTTTTCTTAGTATCGTAAGGTAGGTATTTCATTTAGATTGAATGGAACAGTCAATATTAACCTATACAGTATACTCCTCTTTTTGACTAAAGTTTTATAGTAGTTTTTATTTAATCATTTGTAGAATAATAATATGGATATTTTCTAATATAAAATAGGGCAACACTACATATATTAATCGGTACTTTACCGTCCGTATAACACGGACGCTGACCACTGCGATTTGTCAAGAAACATAATACTTTCTCACATACATTTTGCTAGGTCATATTTTAGATACGGGATGTGCTTGCATTCTAAAGCCTAAAGCATCGTCCACACGGTAGATGGCAAGTCGTCGGTACGTCCGGTGTTGTGTGCACAGAAATGATTCTTTATTATTTTTGGGTAAATACGAAGGAAGGAGCTTTTCAGAAGGCGAAAGCGTCCGCAAACTGCACGCAACGCCCAATCGTACGTAATGCGACTCAGCTGCGGTTACCTATATTAGTGCAAATACCTATATTAGTATCATTTACTTTGCCTTTGGGGAGTAGGCCGTGCATTGGTTATCATTGAGTTATTACCTTTCGTAAGACAAACAAGTACTTACATATCAATGCACATGTCAAGGAACTGGTCGGCGGGCAGATGAGCGGCGCACACTTGCAGCCAGTAGATGTCCATATCCACCATGGAGTTGCAGAAGTTGGCCTGGATGTACGTCATTGCCTGGCCTTTGATCTGGAGGCCGTTGCGCACCCATACACCTGCTAGGATCTCGTAGAACAGGCTCTGTGGAAGAAGAGACAATTGAAATGTTGATGGGAGTAAAAAACATGTTGGTGGGATAATCAAGTGATGTTTGGACTAGTTTGAGTTACAAAGCTGGTACCGTTCCCACTGCTGTGACACAGATCACTGTGTGAGAGAAAACGGACCGTAACTAAGTGGGCCTGAAGCGGATTGGTGAATGTCGTATGCCTTGGAATTTTTGGTTCAAAGACATAAGACAGGTAAGTGTTTATATCCTGCCAAGAACTGGGAAACATGTATGGTAGTCTCTGATAGTAACTGATCCGACTGTAAACAATCTTTGGATAGACTATTGCCGAGTATCATTGGATATTTTTTTTTTTCAACAACTTTTGTCACGTAAAATTCTTACTAAAACCAAAAATAAACCCAACAGACATAATGCTTTCTTTTTAATAAGAAAGTCGACAAATCGCAAGTGTGCAACAAAGTGCCATTCTTCAAGATAGCGAGGTTACAAGTCATTAAACACTGTGATAGCATTCCCTTCCCTAAGCTAATTTTTCATCAGTACTTCTCACAGGAGTCAAGATGACACGACGTATACAAATTATCTTCTTTTTATTTTTTGGTGCCTTAGCAGCGAACTATGGCGTTCATGGGAGTATGGAAAAGGAGTTCATAGATTTATGGCCACTTATCGACACAAAGACACATACAGAGAACCCGCCTGTGGCAATTGCGGAATATTACGCGCATTATATGAAGAATACAGAAAGTAATCTGGAGAGGCTAATTAACAAGAATCCTGCGCTAGACAAATTAATGGGAAAAGGTGAGTAAAAAGATTTTTTTACATTATTTCTACAATTATAATCACATTGCCCTCATTATGGGACCCTTCTCAAAATGTCCTCCAATTAATTTCGCGACGTTTTTTTATAACTGTCCAGTGGTCCCTAGCGCGACTGCTGAGCATGAGATCCTAGGTTCGATTCCCGGGTCGGGCAGATTGGTATTGGGTTTGTCTTTCAGGAATTTCCCAGTAGAACCCACGGAGTTTGGATTTATGCCCGGTTGATGGCAATAGGCTCGGACCTATTACACGGGCGTCGCAAGTCGACAGCTGTCGAAATGGGGGTGCACTATTAGGTACACCTCTGCCTAATCGTTCGGGATACCAGGCTTATGTTATTTTATAACGTAAACAAGCCGAGACCCATGTTTTACGCAGTGTTAAAGTTTAGTATTTATTCGATTTTTTCGCAAATACATCTCTTTTTTCACATTATTGCTGTTGTGATCAATAGATTTGAAAAGTTGTATTTGAAAAATTTCCAGTAAGTTACCCTTTTTTTGTTGCTCTGAGTAAGTTACATAAAATCTTGACTTTTTTGATTTTCTATCAAAAGTGATGCATTTTTCAGGTTGATTGCGAGTTCGCAGCCTTAAACGCCTTATTTCTCGTATTATGTAGAAATATTAACGATAAAAATCATTAAAAAAAAAACATTTATTTGCAGTTTATTGAAAAATCGACGGTGGCTCGATTTTTTTGATGGCGAGTATAATATGGTTGTCTTGAGCAAAATTGTATACTTCTAGTCCCAGAGGTTTACACTGTGCGTGATTCTGTCAATGAACAATTAATGAATTCAAAGATTTGTATTAAGGTACATTGAAACTATATTCCAGCCAAAGGCCTCCTACAAGTGAGGCTACTCCAATGGGCCGACGTCATAGGCCAAATGGCACTGATCGACCAACAACTATACAAGTACGCGAAGAAGGCTCAATTGGAAATTGAAGAGGAATCAGAGCTGCTAATGGACTATATGACATGGGTTGTGTCGCATGACCACACTGCTGTCACCGGCCTGGTGGAGGAGATGAAGAGGCTTGTCACCCCGCTGTTTACAAGTCAGGGGACACTGCAACTGGCTGTTCAATTTATGGTAAGTTTTTTTTAAATATTATAGGCCTTTAGTCCATGGACTAAATTCGCGTGAATTCCTGAAATCTTAGGTCGAGCAACGTGACTGGATTTTCCATTAGATTCAATGGCAGTTTGAGTCTGGTTTTATGCCCGGCTACTGACAATATAAACGCCAGCTATTCGATGGATTTTAAAAGAAACTGAGGAAACGTGGAATATAAGTACGGTGTAACAAACATTACGACCTTATGGTAATACCCGCACGATGTTATCATCATCATCATCATTTCAGCCGAAAGACGTCCACTGCTGGACATGGCCTCCCCCAAGTGTCACCACATTGACCGGTCCCGTGCGACTCGCAGCCAGCGGATCCCTGCTACCTTCACCAAGTCATCGGTGCTAGGTGCACCGATGACCTGGTGGGAAGCCTTCCAACGCAACGCCTTCCAGTTCGCGGTCGCCACTCCAGAACTTTTCGGCCCCATCGGCCATCCGTTCTGCGAGCAATGTGCCCTGCCCACTGCCACTTAAGTTTGGCTGTTCTTCGGGCTACGTCGGTAACCTTGGTTCTCTTGCGGATGTCCTCATTTCGGATTTGATCACGCAAGGAAACTCCGAGCACAGCCCTCTCCATTGCCCTTTGGGTGACTTTAAGCCTTCTGATGAGGCCCATTGTGAGCGACCACGTTTCTGTCCCGTATGTAAAGTTGTAATAAGAATTTAATTTAGATATGTTAATGAAGTTCAAACGCATTACGGAATCAGGTTATACACGGTATTCTTCTGTCAATTCAATAATGGTAACATACAAACTAAACAAACAAAAGTGACATGATCACCGTTAAGCGTGTCCGCACTCAAGGTCATGTTTTCAGAGTCGTGTAGGCAGGTAGTTAGCAGCTAATGATAGCGCACGCGCCGACTATTCTCCAGGACGTTAGGTAGGATCCAGTCATCACTTACACCTAGACTGACAGAGATATGTGGGTAGCTAGCTACAAACAGTCAAGACTGTAGGTACATGGATTCTGTTAATGTTGTCGAGACTATACTCGTGTGAAAACAATTAGAACATTCGTTTCCAAAATTGTACTTAGTTTTCAAAAGGAGAAGAAGGCTTCAGTAGCATTCGCTTAGTAAACTAAATAATTATTTGGGTTGGATTATTTCTTTTTTTTACAAAATGAAGTACTTTAATACGGTCCATCAAAATTTAAATACCTGTCGAGTTTAGACACGAAGAAGAAGAAGAATTGGGTACTGCTATACCTATACCCACGGCTATCACTATCAATACATTTTTTACACTTATAAGTGTTGATCCTTAGTAGGATTAGTAGCAAAGATACCAATAATCTAAAATTACGGCACGAGCGTAAACAAGGCATTCTTCACCGTGCCAGGATGTAAACATCGACAAAGTATGTTGCTGCACACTTTTTGTTTGTCTTTCGTCAAAATTCCTTGAAGACATTCAAGTTTGAAATTCTGATCACTTCTTTTTTTTTAATTATGCTAGCGTTTGTTGTCAACCGCAGGCGCATTCTACTACCACTTCGTAGATAAAAATAAAAAGGAGCAAACGAGACTGCTAAACTTATGTATGTATGTACTTCAATGTTCATTTTCATCTCCGGAAGAATCCTGGTCTCAGTCATCATCATCTTCCTGTCCTCGTCCCATGTTAGTCAGTCGGCGCAACAAGTGTTTTTTCTCCCATTCTTGTATGTCAACCGTCACGCTATCATTTACTCCTTTATCTTTCATATCGTTCCTCACACAATCCATCCATCGTTTCATTTATGAATGAGACGATGCGATGCAACGCACGATGAACGTGAGATGGAGATGTTTTTTTTTTTTTTGGTAGTCTTCGTTCATACCTGAAACCGAAACCGGTCCTGCCTCACGTTACTTATGAGTATGTCGAAATTTAATTTCTTATCAGCAATTTTAGCAGTAAATAAAATATGACACCCTGTTATCACTTGTCGTACTGCTTCTTGTAATGATGAGTGCAATGAATATGACACGGCAGCGAGTGTTGCATATTTGCAGCTATGTATGTACGCGCATAATTATTTTTATTAAAACTTCATACACTAGTGAAAAATATGGAGGAGCTCGTGGCTAAATAATAACAGCCGCTCGGAACGATCTTTAGGTTAAGCCGTGCTTGTCTAGGTTGGTCTGTGGATGGGTGACCACGCATTACATACCGAGTTTCCTCCGTGCCTCGGAAAGCACGTTAAGCCGTTGGTCCCTGCTGTCATTTGTAGATCTTTGACAGTCGTTAGGTAGTCAGTGGCCTAAAAAGTCTGACAAGCAGTCTTACCAAGGGGTATCGTATTACCCAGTACTAACTGGGTTGTGGAGGTCAGATAGGCAGTCGCTCCATGTAAAATACTGGTATTCAGCTGAATCCGGTTAGACTGGAAGCCGACCCCAATATAGTTGGGAAAAGGCTAGGCAGATGATGACACTAGTGAAAAATATAGTGTACAATGGTGGACTTATTTTCAAAGTAGGATGCGAACCATTTATGAGTGACAAAATTTATCTATCATACACTATTCATTATAGTACCTTCGTGTAACTATTCAATTTCTAGTTCCATCAAAACGTAACATTTTTATTTATTATTTATTTACCACTAATTATAGCAACATTACAGACCACGTCCAATACGATGCTATAAGACAAAATAAAAGAATATAAAAGTAAAATTACACCCAGTAAAAATAATAATAGCTATAGTTAAAATATTAATAGTTAAACATATCATAACGGCTGTACTTTCCCGAAGGGTTGGGCAGAGATGAACCCCATATTGTATTGTAGCAGTGTTAGTCGGATGGGGCGAGTCAATTGCCATTAAAAGGCAACAAAAAATCGAAACAAGCCTGTCTTAGCTCCAGACAAAATATTTTAATAACCACTAATATATATTTATTTGTTACGTCTGCTAACTAAAATGGGTCCTGCCTACATCAGTTCTCAGTAACATAATTCTTTTCAAAATACATATGGGGGTACTAATAAAATTTCCGATAGACAAGTCAGTCCTTTATCATTTGAAGCGTTAAAAAAATGGAGAAGTGTTCCAAAATGTGTTAGTTGAATAATGGGGAGGCGGGAAACATTTACTTGACATTAGCAGTGTTGCTAGCTTTACGAACAGTTTACCTTATACGGGGACGTTCTTTTGCGGGTGGAATATATTCTATAGTTAAGTATCTGTATAAGAAGACTTGAACCAGGCACAAATTATATTGTTCCAATTTCTTTTCCACTGACTCAGTTAATTAATCATTTGTTTGTTGTCATAATTAGTTACAATTATCTAAATACAAATAAGCACGCTAGATAGGAATGACTCATACATAGTTAAATATAACTTTCACTAGCACTTCGTAAAACAAGATCCCACCAATAAGAGCGCGCGAAGTTAACGCAACGGTAAAGCTAAATGAAACTTGCTCCGACAGTTATAAGGTATCTCACATCTGAGTCAGTTCTTAGGCGCGTTATTGAATTAACGCGTTAGTTGCAAAGGGGCTAACAAAAGACGTTTTATTTTTTTTTTGTTTTCGAAGTCTCAAACATTTTGTTTTCGGGAGTTCGTGTTGAGTGTTCTGGCAACACAACGACCTCGAGCGCGCTACATCAGTGGGTGAGCGTCAGCCGCCATGTCCGTTCAACGCTTGCGCAACTTTTGTGCGCTTCTTGTGCTACTCGTGTTCGCGAACACCTCGCGCGCGCTTCTCGACGAGGTCATCGACGTTATCAAACTAGGGAAAGAAGTAGGCGAAGAAGTTCTCAACTCCTGGGATGTTCTCGGGAAGCCTTTCAATTCAACGGGAGGCGTGAACCTCCCCATCGTCCGGAGACGAGAGCGGGAGATCTTGGCTCGACTCGCGGTGGTTTCGCGCTCGATCGAACAACTTGAACTCAGTGTGCAGAAAGTTGGTGCGGTCGCGTTGATCTTAGCCAAGAAGGGAAACAAGCCAACTAGGTTAGAGCTTCGGTTGCATGAGATGTCGGACCTTTTGAATAGGGTCGCGTGGTCCAATAGGCAGATGCGGGAGTATGTGGGGCTGCAGGAGGAGCTGGAGCGGAGTACGTTACAGGACTTCGCGGATTGGTGTGTGTCTCACGACCCTGGCGCGCTGCCAGGGCTGCTGGAGCGTATGCACGCGCTAATCGTGCCTCCACATAAAAACTTATTGGGACGAGGTTTACTGCAGCTGGTTATGGATTACATAGAGGTTTGTAAGCACAATAAATGTAAGTTGCAAACAAAATTAGATGCTCTTCATTCAATACTTTTTAAAAGAACGTTAGTATTGTTGTATCCGGATCGAAACAGGCATGAATTGTCGATTCCTATCATTATTGGCTCTAACATCAGTCATGCGGGTACACATAATAGATGTTACCAAACAGAAATTAAATAGAGGCTTCGTTTTCAATGTCAACTGTTGCATGACGCATACGCAGCGTCCATAGCATGCTTTACTAAGCCATCGAACATTTTATGAACACACCTTATAATATTAGTGTTATTGGGCAGGGCAGGGCAGGGGGTCCAGCAGTGGCAGCACGGCTGTAATATTGTCGGCGAGGTCTTAAGTACTTTCACTTAAGACCGATGATTCACTTTAGGAATATCCTGTTAGAACCAATTTCGTGTAGTCAAAATTAATAAACTTCTTACTCAGTTCATACAAATAACAGTTCTTAAGATTTTTGCTTTTAAATTATCATATTGTAACGACGTAGGTATAGGACGCTTAACGGTTTTCAAGCAAAATCTGTTTTAAGTTAGAATTACTTTGAATTGCTCAAGCTGTTAAGACCAAGTAAGCATTGTTGTAATATCTTAAGCAAGACGCACAAGAAACCGGTTGGTTGTTTTTTTTTTCTGTATTGCCTACTTATATCTCATTTACATAGCAGAATAAATAAACAGTAGTCAATTTATGATAGTAAATTAGTGAAGGTGTCCCAAAATGTAAAGGTGGTTCTCAATTTGATGCTTATGTTTTTCTGTTTTTTGATTTTAAAAAGCAGAACGTCTTCAAATAAGCAAAACCAGTCAATAATACTCAACCTGCTGGACACAGGCCTCTCTGAGAGGATTTATACCACCAAGCGGGCCCAGAACGGAATAGTGGATAATTATGTCTTCGAATTTTCGATTTTACGTCATGCCGTTTTCTTCACGATGATTTCCTACATTAGTTCGAAAGTGGTCCTAAACTAATTTACAAAAAGTAACATGCCGGGCGCCTGGGTCCGAACCTACGACTTACAACTCTTTTAAGTGCCTTTTTGCCACTACTTCTTTAATTCTCAGAAAAAAATATTCACCATATTGTAGACGATAAGCATAAACCATCTGCCCCACAAGATATGATTTGTTAACAGTAAAGGATGACTCATATAAGGGTCAAACAACTCTGTCTGGGCCGCAGAGCTCCATAGCCACTGGTCCTAATAACTGTAATCCTTGATAAACAATTGACGCTCGCTTTATTTGTCACCACTCATAACCACTATAATTTGGACTCAGCGGCCACATTTATTTGAACTTTATCCCCTTTAAAGGATGTAGGACTCAAATCTGATAAAGATACGGATTTTGTTGTTTATTGTTAATGTTTATTATGATTTTGACATATTGTTTTATTTTTACAATTACTGTTCTTCATCATTAATTCATAGCTTTATTCGAAATTAGATTTGTTGTGTTAGAATACTGGGCTGTTTAGGTCAGTCGACATTGACGATTTATTAAAAACCAATGCACGTTCGAATCAAGCGCCAGTAGTAGCTATTTCTGTTTGGCACAAAGTGTCAATGAATCATTACGATGGCAATGAAGAAAACTTGTAAACACAGGAAACAGAAACAAGATTTTTTTCTTGGCCATTCATGTAAAAATGACTTGTTTCTTTAAACAAAATGATGGTATGCAGATATATTTAAAAATAAGAAAGCATAAGTAAAAATGGTAGCCTACTCTCATGGTGTAAAAGGTGTGAGTTTATGTATTCCTGGGAAAGAGCATGCATTTTAGAATGATAGCGTCTGTCAGTATGCAGCCGGTAAATAAATTTACTAGTTTAAAAGCTAATCAGAACATATTCTCATTAATATTCTCAGTAGGAAGGTAGTAATGGGTTTTCTGTGTCAACGGTACTGTGAGAAATGGATTGAACAATAAGTTATATAACTTGTGAGAACATTGTTATTTGAGGAGTGGAAAAAATATTGTAGGTGTCTGTCAGTCGGTTTAAGCTTGTATACAGTGTGTTAGCTGCGGTGGGAAATTGTGTACGTTTTAATATAGGGATATTATATACTAGGGATATTATATACTAGGGATATTATATACTAGGGATATTTTATACATTTTAATATAGGGAAACTTTAATCAACCTAACCCTTCAATTCTTAGTACCATTACAAGCAGGTTTCGTGAAACGATATGAGGTAATTTTAATAACAATTCTACGAAATTATATGAGTCAGAAATCAAGAACTAGGCCCAGTATATCAAAACTTTTGTTGTAATACAAGTATTTATTCTATCACCACTGCTCTCAAAATGGCGAAGGAAAACCTCGTGAGGAACGGACATGTGCTAGGTTCAACAATCGAAGACACGTGCCTTCCACCAAACCGCACTGGGTTTGCGTGATGGATTACAACCCAGGTCTGTGTCCCACTGTGGGTACGTTCTAGGCTATGACATTTGTATGGATGCAAACAATATAATAAGCGTGTAAAAAGTAAGTGAACGTCATCCATTGATTTAGAAATAAACAATACAGTTTGAAAGTACATGATATGGCGAGGTGGAGGATGTGATAAAGGTCGTATCGTATCCTGGCGATACTTCCTTTTGCTGGGCTGGCATTGACCTGGTGTATACCAAACAATAACGAAACAAAAGTACCATGAATCCATGAGATTATATTGTACGTTTAAGGCCATGGATGTTACAGGTAAGCTGATAATAATTTATTATTAGATGATGGTAGAGTACATCTAATAAATATCTGTAGTCAAAGTAAATCGTCGAAGATCTGCGGTTGTCACAGGGATAATAATCTACGTTGAAGCCGAAAACGTCAAAACGTAGGTTACATTTAGTACATGAACCACAAAATTTTATGGACTGTTTATATATTACATTGGCCAGTTGAAAAAAAAATAAAATTAAGATAAATGGAATTACTTAATCGTGTCAAAAGTTGTGGTGAACCAACAAAATGGAGCTTTAACATAAATATAAAAACGATTTATTTTTCCTTAGGATTGCTTCTGTAAGATAAACAGCACGTAAGTCCATATTTTTAGAAGTCAAACGACTTTAACAAAACTGTTTTGAAGTAATCGGTACTTACTATTTACATTTATACAAGTCAAATAAATATTCAAATATAGAACTTACGAAGTAGTCCACCTTTAACAAAAGCCGGTCTGACGCATCAAGAAGATTTCGCATTTATACATAAACAACAATTTCTTCTGATCACAAACCTGTTTAGTGGACACCATACTTGGAGAACGGAGATAATTTACCTGACTCATAATTTGCTAAAGGTGATGAATCATTAAAATAATATTGAGATCTCAAATCAAAACCTTGCAAATGAATATCTTATTATCTTTGTCAGTTCCTTTACATAGGTACAATAAAGACTGATTTTGCATTTGGAAATTTTTCAGGGGCTTGTAGTTATGAAGAATATTGTTGAGTCGGTCCCAGTAATATCTAGATATATACAAAACATACATGACGTACACTTTCAATTAATATTTTTCTTTCAATTACAAACAAGGAAAATAACTTACATAAATACACGGTAAATAAATGTTCTACAGTAACGTACTTTCCCAATGAAAAGTATGAAACAAATCTTTATTTTCTATACAGAAAATGGGTTTCAAAAAAGTTGTTTATTTTCATGCGTGCTGTAAAGGACTGAAAGTTCGCCAATGCATTTAAAGTAAGCCTGTATAGTTAGTTTTTTGAACACGTGAATTTTCTCATGAAAGTATCTGAGTGTTTTACTGTGTATATGGCACACAATAAAATGATTTGCCAAGAAAATTACATAGAGCTAGATATAAGGTGATTCTACACTATGAGTATTAGGCACGTTCGTGCAACTAGCAGGTACCTATTAGTAGAAATCTAAAGTGATACAATTGCTTTGTTTAAGTTATCAATGTTACTTGGAAAACGGAACAAAAAATCTTTTGCATAACTTGTTATAAAGATGATCTATTAGTAAGATATCTTTTGTAATGCAAGTAATAGAATTATATTAACTAACCATTTGATTTTTAGGGGTAATTAGCTAATTAGAATACGACTTTACCCGATCGAATCGCGAGAAACGTAGGACTGTACTGATTTACGTTAATGTGCTTTTCGGAAACTCATTGTCTAACCTCTCACACCGGAGAAGTTGCCGATAGCAAATCTAATCGGGTTCCGGATTGTGATAGTCAAGCCATAACAGCTGTACAAAGATGGCATGCAGTCTATTCTGACGTCATCACTTGCAACGCCCCACGGTAACACAGACAGCTCTGCCCGACGGGCGATGTCGTGGCGACCGGTAACACACGGTAATTGGCGCTTCCTCATAACGCACAACACTATGCCGCCGGTGTCGTTTCAATGAAAATATTGTTTTATGGCACGGGCCGTAGGGATGGACTGTGCATTTAATTATTAATCGAATTTTCGTTTATGGTTTACTGGACGAATTTCTTGCAACGTTTCTTGCTCATAATTAATATTATAATTTTTACCTAGAAAACACCGCTGGAGGTTGTAGAATCTTGTGCCAAATACTTGGAAAAAATATTTTTTATACGCAAGCCCTGCGCAGGGAACTACAGCTGTTTTTGATATGGAAAGAAAAACTCGAGTGCGAGCAGGGTTTGAACCTGCAACCTTCCGACTCTGTACACCGGACGTCTTAACCAATCTAATCTGGTCTAATTGGTTAAAAGAACAGGTACTTGGTAAAAGTTTGCCTCGATGCACCCTTTAATTAAATTCAACATGTTGTTGATAGTTCACAATACACTACGGTACTAAAACTTGTAATTAGCTGCCATAACGCGGAAGTGCTTAGAATACATTAAATACCATGTAATAATGTAAATAAGAGGTTGGACATTAACTAATACAGTTATTTTCTATGCATAGTTGACTTAATACTGATTTATTTGCTCTGCTCAGTTCCATTTACTCCGCCAGAAAATAATATAAAGTAGTACTTAACAATAATCTCGTAATAAGGCGTAGACGGTTAAAATTAAAATGTTATCGATGAAAGAATTTACTTGTTGCTCAGACTATTTGCTTTTCTTCTATAAATAATTCATTAACATTATCGGCACTGGGATTAATTTAAATAGACAATTGGCTACGTTTAACACATCAATACATTCAATAAACAATCCATACAATATGAATAAGAAAGTAACTCAGTCTGTCTGTATGAAACCAGTCTTTCGTCGAAATCTCTCTATTCCTTTTTGTTAATTTCGACCCAAACGCGAGCGAAGCCGCGGGCAAAATCAAGTAATTACTGGAAATAATTAACTTTCTATCGTTTAAAGATGTGATGATCGCGTGGCGATTGATTTCAAAGATTTTATTATTTATTTATGTACACACAAAATACTCAACAAGACATAACATTAAGGTCCAGGTGAGGTTTTTCGGTCCTTATGTCCCATGAAAGACGTGTTACGTTTTCTTCATTATTTAAACGGTAAACAAAAGAATCAAATAACTTGACATCCTGTGTATGACGTAAATAGCTGTATTATTTGATGACTTTCTTGTTTTCGGATATGATCGGTGACAAACGAACCACGCCTCGTATAATAGTCACAACACACCGACATAAATATTCAAATCTCAACGTTACTAAGAGCTTTCGATGACTCAGTCCGGAAGCACGGATTTCACGTACACGAACAGATTTCCAAGACAGCTTGTTTCTATGTAGACTGAATTCTGAGAACTCAACAAAGAAAACATTCGTCTCATATTCCTTGTGTGTGTAAAAAATATAGCATGCGACATATTGCGCGGGAGTTGCCAGCTGACACCGCACATGTAATGAGCAAATAATAATAACAATGCTACTGTTACCAAAATAACTAAACAAGACAAGATGTAAAATTTTCTATCTTATACCGCGTTGATAAGGGTCAAAACACGAGCAGATTTATTATGGCATAGCTAACAGTATTAACATGCGGGTGCGTAAGGCTGGGTTTACTGAAAGTGTTTCTAATCGATATCGATACGGTTTGATTAGAAGTATTCACCAGATGTTGTGGTCAGTTGACGTTTGAGTTTTTTTTTGATAGGTTACTTTGATCTCATTTGTTTAATTTTCCAAAATAACATCGGGTGTGGTGCAACTTGGGAGAAGACATGCCCTGAGGAGACAACACAATAGTTACAATAGTCGTAGTCAAATGATTTCCATATATGTGTATGAATACTTATATCCTTACATAAAACGAAGTTAGTTGGTAGGTAAGCATTGAAGATAATTTTAATTAAACATCAAAACAATGATGCGATGAACAATTAAGGGTTTCCTTAAACTCATGGTAACTCCGATAAGAAATAATGCAAATTGAATTTATAAGCTTTAAAGGACAAATACGAGGATACAATCGAACCAACAAAACATCTGAAAAACGTTTGGCATTTCATTTTCGATTGACACGGCATTCGGATAAAACGTACTTAATGTTCATTGAAATTGAAATAAAACATCGATAGCGACTTCGACCTCACGCATAGCACGGCACATCACTAGCGCGACCCCACTCGCTGCGTTCCGTCGGTCCCCTCACTTCGCGTCAGTCAGTGTAACTTGTGCCGCGTCACAAAACGTTTCACTTCCAGTGCCACTATGAGAATCGCAGCGCTTTTTGCGCTGTTCACGATCGGGTTAGCCACCGAGCTGACTCCGACTGACTTAGTTCGACAGAAGTTTTACGAACTAGAAGAGGAGCTATGGAGAAACGTGACAGACCCTATGTGGAGGGACTCCGGCCTTGGCGGGGACGTCGAACTGACAAAAGCGTTCTACGCGCTGAACGAGCAGATCGAGTTAATTCCAAGGCCTAAGAGGCTGACGCTGAACTCGTGGTTGTGGGGCAAAGTGTCGGAAAAGCTGCAGGTGGTGGACGGATTCTACACAAACTTCATCGAGTTCGTAAAGCACCAGGCGGCGCCTGGTACAGTGCCAGCGCCGGTCAGGGAGTGGCTGGATATGGCGGAGTCAGTCCTCATGGACCCGAAGACGTCCGTGGCACAAGCTGTGAGGAAGATTCACGGTTTCTTGGAGCATGGGGATATATTCCGATCAGCTCTACAGGTAAAATTAGTGAGTAATAATACCCGAGTTTGGGGTAGAACGACAACAACAATGGAAACTTGCGTAGCGAGAGATGTTTGGCAACATGTCAGTGACCTGATGTTCAACCTTAAACAATCTGAATGTTTACGATTTCTGTATAACAGCATGATTAATTTTGGAGAACATCGCGTTAGCAGTAACACAACACAAGCAAGACAGCTTGTGTTATAAAGTGTATTGAGTAATCGTATTTTGTTCACGATCGTCGAAGCAATGTCCTCATTACTCAGGTGATTGCTTACTGTAAACATTTTCATTTTTGGGATATCAAAAAGCAGGTTATTTTAATAAGGCGTGTGGACGCTTTACTTACCTAGATTTTTACAAGGTTTTTCCAATATCAAAACTTCGGAATTTCGACGTTGTAATTATTTTAGTAAATAGCACAATGTGAAAGCTAGCTCGATATTTTCACTACTTTCGTTAATATTAATATTCGCTATGGCACTGGGGAATGCCAACTATACTCGCTGTTATAAGGACTAAACATGAAAGTTAAAACTGTATAATAATTATATGACTTATAACTGTTACTAAGTAGCCGTGGCTCCATTGTTCCAAACGCGATTTAGATTACCAAAACATTAGATAGTAGGTTAGTTAACTATCAGCGAGATTGTCGCCCAGCAAAAAAATTCACCAAAAAAACTAGACATTTGTCAGCAGAATGCCCATTAAGACTTAAAAATATTTGCGATTTCTACCCAAAAACGTCAAGGCCAGCCTTTTCAGCAATCATTTTGTTTTATGACTAAAACTAAAAGTCTTCTTTGCTCAGTGAAACATAGTAAATCTTTACATAGTATAAAACAAAGTCGCTCCCGCTGTTTGTACGCTGAGTTCTTTTGACCTACGGAAAGGATTTTAAAGCAATTTTGAGCAATAGATAGAGTGATTCAAGAGGAAGGTATGTATATATTGCACCCGTGCGAAGCCGGGGCGGGTCGCTAGTTACATTATAATTGCAAAACACCGGAAGGTATTGATGAGGAAAAAAATGCAATCCGTTAATTATCCCGTATTTGTCGAGTAATTAGATGTTACATATGCGTTGTAGGTATATGTATGCAGAGGTGTCGTATGACTTATCAACAATGATTCTGACCAGTACTATATGGCAATTTAAACATAATATTATATGTGGTGTACCGAGGTGTAACGTGGTACCCAGTTACTGGATTGTGGAGGTCAGATAGGCCGTCGCTCCATGTAAAACACTGGTACTCAACTGCGTCCGGTTCGACTGGAAGGCGACCCTAACATTATTGGGAAAAGGCTAGGCAGATGATGAAACATGAAAGAGTAAAATAAGTAAGTAGGTCGAGAACGTGGCAAGAAATAATTTCAAGCACGCCAATTATTTACACTGATTCATAACTGCTTTGCGATAAATCCGAAGACCAATTTTAAACTCTAATAAATTGTTCGGGAAAACCGATTGTTTCCTGATCTTTACATCACAAAAACTTCATTGCATGTTAGATAATGCGTCGTTGTTTATTTAACGGCAATTGTAACAACTGTAGCCAATTAGATTAATTAAACATGATTAGTTTTATGAGGACAATGCGTGACTATAGCGCATCAAGTCGATTTTTACCCAGAGGAAGGGCTATGTTATTTTATAGTTTCATATTGACAGAGCAAGCACTTATAAAAGCAGAGTATATATTTTGTCTTGAAATATTTAGATGACATTCATCTATAAATATTCTGACGGTCTGTATCAGGAAAAAAAAATCCGAATTAACCAAACAACAATCCATGTTTTCCTAGAAACTGCCCGTCCAAGAAAATAACGGTATCATTCTATAAACACATAACATAAATAATCGTTATCAAACCTCACTGACTATTCCCACAGGTATTTGATAATAGATATCATTCGCAAATATGACTTCACGGGTTACTAATTTTGAGCAAATAATATGACCATCACTGAAAGCAATGTATTTACTTCCCTAGGCTAGTGTTATGTCAACAATGAGAAGATGTTTTATGCACACAATCATTCATCAACTCACGTTTTTATTTTGCCATGGGGATAGGCAGAAACTACAGATTAACGCTGCTACGATCCTTTGTTACGTTTAAATAACCCGAAGTCAAATCATACCACGCCATAATCGCTCTTATAATCATTCTGTGATCACGAGTCAAAAGTCTATTGCCATTTTGTAAATTAATTATTATCGCCGTGCTGTGTTTATGTTGAGCTGACAATGTTTGTAATTGAAAGAAGATATTCCTAATATTCTAATGCTTGGAGGTCTTTGTCCAACAGTGGACGTCTTTCTTCTAAAACGATGAGGATAATGATACCCTATTTTTTCCGTCAAAAAGAGACGGACTCCGAAAATAGAGCTATGAAAGCTCTATTTTCCCTATACCAAAATCTTGAAAAATCGTCTCCTAATTTCAGGAGGAGGATTCAGACGTCTGCGACCTTCAGATGTCGCCACATCAGCTGATATACGACATGTACAATACCATAGCCCTCACTGAAATCAAGGGTTACGCCATGATGCAATTCTCTTGGATGCTGCTCAGGATATATGGAAGAGGTAAGCGTTATATCACGTCTGTATAGCTAGAAGGAGAAGGCAGGGACCTGAGACAGCATGGCACAGAGGCAACATGTGATAGGTTGAGGTGTAGACCATTCACATCAGTCCAGTTATATGTCTTATGTACTATTGTCATTGAAAGTGTAAGTTTCTTTGTTATAGACAAGTAAAGACTATGAACATAACGAGATGTGATGCGAATTGGTAAATAGGTTGATGTCAGACCGTGTGATTTATTTTACATAAACGTTGAGTGCATTAGAACATTTAGCCTTCAGATCAGGATAGTCTATACTGTTTCAGTAGGGATATAAAAATATCAGTACTGCGGAAGTAATTATAAGGAATAATAATGATGTGAACCCCTATCACAGAAATTATAGCCCGCAGATGATCACATCTGGCCACCGCAGCGGCATTAAAGTAATAATTAAGTAAATTAATTTTAATAATCTCATTCCAAAAGAATTTTCATAATATATTTAGGTTAAAGGAAAAATATAACAGAAACAATTGGAAATTTAGAATTAGAAGATAAGTGGAAGACAACTTTTATTTTTATCTTATTGTGTGCTCCCAAAATCCAAAAAAAAAAAATCTTTTTATAAAAACCTCAGCAAACAAGAAAAGAATCACAAGTGAATCACAGTTCATTTTGTCATGGCAGTGGGAAGCGCATGCGTCAATGCGAGTACATTTAAATGGACGCTATCTAAAAAATAAAATGATATGCAAAACGTTTAATTAAATAAGCTATCATGCATATTCCTCATATTGTTTACAAAAGTACCTAACGCGCGTACCGCGGATTTGATAAATATTGTTGACTTGAAGCATATATTCGCACGAGCGGGCTTTTTCTGAACTCGCCGCCCGTTTACAACACAGGAAGTGCTGAGCGTTGAGATTCTAGATGCACATCTCTAGGACGATAAAGATAGTGCTGATCCTGTCTTAAAAAACGAGCGCTGATAATCCAGTGTGTGCTATAAAGCCCGTGTGAACATCTCCTAACTCACCAAAAACCATCTAAAAAGTAACTACTTAAGTAGCTCCATTAACCAAAAATGATCAGAACAATTATTTTGAACAAGACATTTTTAACTTTGTTTTTAATAACTTGACAATAAAGTGAGGCAAGGAAAACAAGAACAAACCAATAGGAAGTAAATTACGAATATTGATCACGTCTTGATCTTCGTTCTCACAATACATTGGTAACAATTGGCTGACTGAAGGCGACATTATTTTAATTTGTGCTACACTGAACTTGGATAATATCTGTAATTGTCAGTATAAGTTCTGGTGTGAGTAATTTCATGAACAAAATGCATCAATGATTTTAATTTTATTCTACGTTCGGAATTAAATTTCTAAAAATGTAAACTAATAAGTGTTAAAGGAAATATTTCTTCAAAACCTAGTTAAACGGTTGAGTTTGCGAATAAGTAGGGATTTCCATATGTAGTCTATTTGTGTTTTAAAATAGGTTTAAATTATTTATCACTAGATGACGTCGTAAACACAAAGGGATGTTATAAAGCAAAGTTTTTACAAAAAATAAGCTCCAGTAGGTAACTAGAACTAAGTAATAATCTACGTCATATTGTAACCACAATAAATAATAATGTTTGCGATTTTTTTATCTGCCACGAGGTTTATTATACTAGTAATAGTGGCTAATGATACAATAATTAATTAATAGTAAAAACAACATAGGCACATATCCGTTGTGTCTTGGTCAACATGATAATTAACTATTTATTCTAATGAAATCGTTAATTATGTTAAAAAACAAACAATTGCTTGTTCAGCGAATATCTTATAGGTATTAAAACAGGTAATTCATGTTCAATGCAGTTTATGTTTAAAAATACCCTGAGGAACACAATGGGTTATATTTGAAAAGCTATTGCATAAAATATTAATCACAGAATTAAATGCGCCACAGAGTTATTTTTGGGGCGAAGACACTCGTTTGTTTATTTATCTTACGCGAACCATTTGCAGCTACTTTTGACCCCACTCCGTACCGCGTCAATTTCATCATGTGGCCACCGATCCGCACTGTACCGGCGGGGTGAATTACAGCGTTATTACGTCTCTGTATCAATTGCCCATTTTGTTGTTCTAAATAAACATGATCATTCGTATGTTTCAGGCAACTTCACACAGGAAGCGAGTCTAACGCGACAAAGGTATACAGAAAGGACAGGTCAGACGGCCACTGCTGCGAGGGCAGCCTTGGCGTCGGCTAAGCGAGACCTGTACCGGTGTGACCCGCCTGTACATACTAGCGGTAAGCATTGAACCTTAATAATGTTATTAGGTTACTACCTTACCAGACGAAAAGATTTGGATGAAGTTTTTCGGCGAAGAAATAACATAATACTTGGAAGCTGACTAGAGGACTGTTCTCACACACACTCGTCACAGAAGTAGTATATTTGAAAAACCCAGAGCACGCACCGGTGCAGCTACGTAGTTAAGCACAAAGAAGTTTGCTTCTTTATCGACAACTAAATGCTGCTAGGAAAATGTCACTATTAATCTTTGGCAAAACCTAACCAAGCAATAAAAAGGACATACTTGGAAATTCCTACAAAAACGTATTATTTTTATTATGTTAAACATAGGAACAGTGATAAAATAATAACCTACGATTACGAACATAAAATATCAGCAAAAACCAAAACAAAGCGGCGACACCGAAACAGAATTGTTTTGAGGTGTTTGTGTATAAATAAGATACTTATTTATACACAAACACCTCAAAAAAATTCTCGAACATTCAACCCAACATCAATAACAATAACGTTCATTTTCCAGCGACGTACGCGGAAGTGACCCGCCTGTTGCAAGGCTACATAGAGAACGAGGTGGACCTGAACAGCGACGGCACGTGCAGGGAGAACTGCGCCTTCTACACGCTGGCTCAGAACCAGGGCTGTTACAAGGAGCAGTTCTGTGCTCAGCAGAATAAGTGCAACGGCAGGGTCATTGATTGTCAGTATGTGGATTCTGACATGTGGGTGTGTCCTTCGGTAAGTGAAGTTTGAAACCACTGCCATATTATTTCGAAACAAGGTCTAACTGTTCCAAGGTAAAATTTTTCACAGCCTCTTATTGTTTTTTGAACCTTATTCCGGATATTTATAGGACAAAATTGAAAATTTTTGTCACATGGCACTTTCAATGATTCATTTCGTCAACCAATCACACCAATCAACTATTACCTAGATTAACCCGTCATGAGACATTGGGAAAGGTTAGCCCAGCAGTGGAACCTATCTTCCCAACAATTAACAAAATATTTGTCATTAGGCTTTTAAAAACAAGAATATAATAATCACATACTCCAGTACAATAACATGCAGCAGCCCGTGTTGATATAACTAACAGTTTCAAACAAAGCTAAATTGCTTTAATTGATGTACAATTGCGGAGTCATATCTTAATTATCCAGTCTGATTATACTTTTGTTATAATAAAAGTTAAACATGCCACATGAAGAGCAGAACTAAACAAAGAGAAAATTAAAACTTCATCGTTGAAGTTTTAATTTTCTCTTTGTTTGGTTCTGATAAATTAAAAGTTTCAAAGTTGAACCGGGACATGAACAACAAAAGAAAAATAACGGGCAAATGTTCCTTAGTATTGCTGTTCAAAACAGTAATGAGGTAGTAGCCATGACCTCCTTAGTAAACAAACAAATCACGATAATTCATCACGATTGAAGATATTCGAGTAATGGTTTATGTTGAACTTTACAGAGCCACAACAGTAAGAGGCGGTATGAATGGATCGAGTACGAGAACGGACGCACGTTGGGAAGGGTCGGCAGCTGCAGACTGGGAACAACCAAGGTCAGAACAATTTGACACTTACAACATGGGCCCCAGTATTCACACAAATTACTTTGGACCCTAATGTTTGATATTGGCAACAAAATAATGTATCGTTTTCCAAGCAATCGAGGCTTATCTACCAGACTTGTAGAGTAGTAAATGAGGTCAGATGATAAATGAAACAAATCAGAACGCAAATACGATAGCAAGACGTTTTACGTGATTCTGTTTCATTTATATTGAATTTGTTGAAGATCAATTCAATCTGTTAATATTTTCCGTATATTGTTTTATATTTTCAGCCTTGATATTTTTTGCAGCATGTCATCAATATAATATTATCATTTATAATTGTACAGCTTTACTAGTTGTTAAGTGGTTAAAAATAGCGACCGCTACCTGACCTCCAAAATGTGCAGCACGTAATCAATAACACCTAACCCTTGTTACTCCGAGTCTAGTGTTCCAATTGAGTCGCTATGTCCAGGTGGATTCCTGGTGGCGTTGGTTGTTCTGGCACTGCTCCTACTGCCTGTGCCTCTGCGAAGATGCAACCCCCTCTGACCGCTACTTCAGCCTCCGAGAAGCATTATCAGACGTCAGCAACAACAAGTTAGTCCCTTAAATGTTCGGGTCACCCGCACACTTTATAGGGACACTCCAAAACTTGCCCCGAAAGAATCCGAAGCTAAACGAAAAAAGTTTATAATGAAAATTTTCCTTCAAAGGTCGACTCCTGGTGGAGATGGACACTAACTCACTGCTCGTATTGCTTTTGCCTATGCGAGGACGAAGTCAACGAAGCTGAACGTTTCTTCAGCTTGCGAGAAGCATTGGCAGATATTGAGAGCAACAAGTCAGTACTTGGGGAAACAGTGAAACTAACCTACAAGTCTTTTCGACCTAATTGGCTTTCGTTGTACATACCGCTTACAGTGTTACTTGTCTCAATAAAAAAAACCGCTTACAGGGGGGTACATTAATCATGTAAATAGTTTCACAACTAGATCTTCAGCGTGGAGATTCGGATCTAATGCCATCTTCTCTCATCTCTCCTGTGTTAACTGCATGGGTGTGCGGGTGATTTTATCTCTGCCACTGTTAGATCAACACTAACATCAGCACTTCGCAATTTCCAGGGTAGTGACAGGAATCCGTCTGGTGAAGCACGGTAAAGTGTTCCACATTCAGATATATGAGGGTAAGCTAGTGGAGCGAGGTTTCGTGGAGTCTTCGGAGGAGGTCAAGGCACAGGCCTTTGATCCGACATCACCTGGAATCGTCGAGGGCTTGGACTACCACACGCTGATTTATGAAAAGCGAGCGATTGACTTGGACGACCTGGACTCACCATCGGGACATGTTTTGACTGGAGCCAGGTGACAAAGATTGACTTATAATTTCAAAAATACTAAATACTTTTCGCTCATAAGTCTCATAACGTTTACAATAAATCGAATTCTTTTACAGATTCCGAATGATTGGAGCCCATCTACACTTCGAGATTCGCGCAACACCGTTCAATTACACGACAGGAAAACTGTCGCCAGAAAAGAGTCAATGGATCAGCAACGACAACACTGACGGATCACAAACACCTAGGTAAATACCCGAAAAAAGAAACCATTCTTTTAAGTAATGAAACGAACGAATGTTATAAAATGAAGACCAACCGAACAATCAGAAACAAGCATTATTTACACAATATTTATAACGTTCTCGTGGATTTGGTCGAGTGCTGATAAAATATTCGCTCGTTTAGTCTAACTGACCTTAAAGGTCAGATTCATCATCTGCCTAGTTGCTATTGCTATGTTGGGGTCAGCTCTCAGTTTTACCGCATGCAGCTGAATAACAGTATTTTCTAGGCTAATCTCAGCCTGAAACTCTCAGACCACTCCTGGAGATTTCAAGGAATTCTTCTAAACCTAATTCTTACCAAATTTTTTTCCAGATCGCGTCTCGAGCTATACAAGCCGGACATTCCAACGCGCGCGCACACGTCACTGCGCATAGACTCACAACACGACCAGTACATAGAGTTCACAAACTCGGACTTTGATGCTGATGCGGCACAGAGCACAGTGCCGTTCATCGATATACAGCCTGTTGTGCCTTCTAAAGGTAATTATTCGATTTTTTCTTTAGTAAGCGGGATAACAGTGGTGTTTTCGAAGATTGGTATTTGGCAGTTGTTTGGTTGATAAAAAAAGAAAGCGATTTTCATAGACGACGTAGATGTTTTATAGTATTAAAAAAATGTCTCTCTATTCTGCTTGCGCAATTTAGTTTCTCGACATGAAAACATATTTAGTGTTTTTGGAAAAATTACGTTTGTCTAAAGCTACAACGTTACAACGCTACAACGTTATTTTTTTAAATTAATTTTTCAATATTTCTTGTCATTCTGAGATCAGTTCAATGAACAGTTTTCACTATAAAGGTCTAACTTCCAGATGTGGTAAATTTTTGTGTTGGCTGTAACTTGTTTGTTTCGTCCGCAGCCCTAAACACCAAAGGAGCGACTTTGCTGAGTGGAGCAGGCTTGTACCACAGAGGAGCGAAGGGCTCCGGAGGCTTCATCGCCGCCAAGGTCATCACCTACGACTACTCCAAACACGTGAAGGCAGAACCACCTCCATCAGAGTTCGTCGACGAGTCGGAAACAACTGAATTCGTCCCCATTGTCAATTAGAATACAGTTCAATTTTATATACTCATTTTATTTTATAATGTAGCGTAATTGTGACTTTTGATAATACGTATTTTTTAAGTCTTGTACTGAGTTTTATTTCGTATAATACAATGGTAGAGTGTATACAAGGGATGTTAATATCAAACAAGATAACATTGTATTATTGGGTTTGGGACCTGTTTAAATAAACATATGTGGCAGATGAGTAACAATATTTCAAATTCATTCTTCTCACGCCGCGCCGTGGAATTGTTTTGAGATTTAGGTACCCAATACAAGTTTAATGTTTTTTATTCCAAATTGTTTAGTTCTGCCAAAACTATGGCCCAATTATAGTAAATTCATTCCGTAAATTTACAAGTAGTAAATAAATTTGAAATAAATAAGTGTCCACAACTCCACGTCCAAGCGCGTATTTTGCTTGCGGAAGTTAAGTAAGTATAAATTATGTAATCGTAAGTTATTTGTAAATGTGATCTTGTTTCATGTATCGTCCTTGTAGGAAATAGATTAGATGCTCCAATGTTCTAGTCTACGTACAACCCCAAATATGAACAATAAAGACTAAAATGTACAAGCTCGTTTTTGTTATTATTTTACACAGTGTAAGGTCTTCATGAAGGCTGAAGAGCCTACGCAAATGGTGTACAGTTAGCGTTGCTTTGCCTTAATTTCTTTTAGCGGTTTTATAAACATTATGTTACCTGGGTAAGAGAGTTACCACACCAATCGATCGATCGATGGTAGAATGGATTAGTGGACGTCGATCGACAGTTTCTACTACACCAATTGATCGATCGTCGTCGTCATTTCTAACATCGATCGATTAGTGTGGTAACACCCTAAAACAAAACGTAAGTACCCTACATTATTGCAATAAAAATAATTTTGTGCAAACGAAATAAGGTAAATATTTGCGCAAATACGTGCATGTGTCACAACAGGTGCACATAAAGGCCGCTTTGACAGTAACACGGTTGGATAATGAGGTGCTTACCTAAACAGGGAAAATAAGACGAAAGATCTAAGAAGGAATGTGAAACTATCTAGTAAAACGTGCTGTATTTTACTCACAAATGAAGGGATTAATCATAGATAATTATTGCTGGTTTGACATAACATATTATAATTGACACTATCGCATTTTACTTGCGCGTTTATTATGACGAAAATTACCGTAGCTCGTGAAATCGTGTATTACACTAATTTAAATTAAAAAAAGTGTGGCACGTCAAACAATAAAGGCGGTTTCAGATTAGCATATTTTGTACAGGCGAATACTCTCGCCTTTCGTTTCACGAGTGACTCATACGAGCGATGACTAATATAAGCTCGTATAAGCGTTAGCCGAGAGACATCTCCGCGAGCGCCCGCCGCATATAAATAAGTGTTTAATTTTTTTAAGCGCGTGATTTGGCGCGTTTGTACGCGCTTAAGCCGGTACGGGCTTATACATGCTACAAAATAAGCTAGTCTGAAACCGCTCTCATAAGGCGATAAATGCTAAAAAAAAACTTACCTTTCGATGTTAAAAATGCTTACAATAACCAGCATTTTACAAGTTGATTTCACGTCATTTAATGTTGAATCAAAGTAATTTCGAGCAGTAAAGTAACGTCACCGGAACCAGAGAATTAGCTTTGCTAAGACAAGATTCAGGTATTTAAACTCGGCAAACTTCGGCTAATAACTATTTATTGGCCGAGACGAAGTTTGACATTATCCGACCCAGGGATCGAACCCGGACCTCTTGTTCTGCAGTTTACACTAAAGGTAATCGCACACCGTATTTCATTACATAAAGTTTTGGTCCGCATGTAGTGTGCGATGGTTCATACAAAATATACGAAGTGAAGGATTTGTGCAAAGCGTTGCGGCTCGCCCAAATCTGCGTCAACTTTAACAAGGCAGTTAGTCACAACTGTTGGTCCCTTTCACGTAATTCAAGTAGGAACGTACCTGAACTCTCAGCGGATGTACAGCCAGCAAAGCCAACAGATCGGGCGGAGGCAGTACATCAGCAGCTTTTAGTCCCATGGAGCGCACGCCAGCACAAAGGAACGCGCCCAGGTAGCGGTGCAGAGGGAAGTGGAACGACGCGTGCATCACCTCCGACTGGGGACAAGGGGACCTCGCGTTAGCTGATATAGGCTGCATCGTTGATTACATTGGGATCATTTTATGTACCGTACATACAATACCAATTTGAGAAAGGAAAAGTTATAGTTATTATTATTCACACAAGTTACTGTTTAACTGAAGTTACTGCATTTTTAAAGCCTTGGGTCAGGTTTAATACACGTTTGCGCATGCGTCTTTTCATATTCACTAGTTTAGTAGATGACTAGACTCAAGTATGGCGCAACACTTTGGAGACACGATCGCGAGACACAGTTGGCGTCATCAGCCAAGCGGCGCGTCCGTCGGACGTACAGTGCGTGTACTCACCCGCTCCATGTGCGGCGTGGTGAAGTGCACCGCGTCGAGCCACTCCTGCAAATAGGTGAGCGCGGCCGCGATGATCCGGCGCGCGAGCGGCGCGTGCGACGCGTCCGTCAGGTGCGACAGTACCGACCACATCGGGTACGCGGCCGCTTCCAGCTCGCAGGAAAACGCCGCGTAGTACGACGACGGCTCGAATTCTATGTGACCGCCGACCTCGCGGATGTTTACGTTCATGCCTGAAACAATAATTAATTTCGGTGAGTCAGTGGCGTGCGCTTTATTGAAGCCAAGAAGCTCGGCTTACAGTCAAACGAGAGGCTATACAAAAAAAAAACATTCCCTATAATTCATGCTGACATGAATTATAGGGTAAAATAAAATAAACTCCGGCGTCATCGCGTCGTAATCCGTCGCACGCACTTGTTAGTCGATGCAATTTTTTTTTTCACGATAATATTAATTGCAAATGTATATGCAATTGGGTAAACGCACGCATTTTTTTTTTATCGGATAAAAATACTGTAACTTTATTTTAAAAATAACAACCAACCTTGTAACATCGAAAGGAACTCGAACCACATATCAACAAGCGCATCATCTTGCAGGAACAGCAACGCAACGCTCTTATGCGACAACACATTATTGAAATCAGACACCAGCGGCCAATAGCAATGCTCCTTCATCACGCGACGCGTACAATCTATTACGTAGTGCAAGTTCTGTTCAGGATCATGTAGCGTGTTCTGTACGAGAATCTTCCCCATCATGAGTCGTAGGGATAGCACCATCACGTGTAGTAAGTGGAGTTGCTGAACACAGCGCAGTGCTAGGGCCTCGTTGGAGAACAGTTGTACGGACATGTGGACGACGCGGTTGGAGAGTGTGTCCGGGTCGGCCGCGTCCTCCAGTACGAGCGGGATGCGAGCGTAGTGCATCACGAATGTGCGGGTTAGGTGCTCCTGTAACAACAATTATGTGGATAAGCTTTTTTTATTAGAACTACATTTGGCTTGGCCGTTTTAGACAGGATTACTCAAATGTCTCATTAATTAATTGTTATGGTAAAAAACTGTAAGCTTAGAATATATTTATGAATAAATTAATTTTGTAATTCTGCTCTCCAAGCCCCAAAGTAAGCTTTTAAGTCACATATTATAGGTTTCTTAAATGTTGGTATGACATGGTCTTCAGTTCAATAAACAGAAGGTATCGAGTCCTATTTCACCTATTTGACTTTCGACAATAAGCTTACTCACTCACATGAAAAATTTAGTGGATGTTTAAAGTTTCATTTAATAAAGTGTGTGTGTACCTTGTAGTCCTGGTCTGGCAGCATATTGAGCAGGAAGCAGACCACGTTCTGCGGGAACTCGTACTTGAACGTCCAGAATATGAACTCGTCCAGTAAGGTGTTGTGTTGCAGACGAGGCGCCAGGGCGGGCAGGTGGCGGTACCTGGGGAGAAAGAAGGTTGTTTATATGCCATAATATTACTTGCAATAAACTGGGCGCAGGGGTAAACAACCGTTGTGGCTTTATAATGAAGACAGGAGAAGTCTCAAGTGACGTCAACTGCACCAGTTTTAGGAATGCTCTGGTAATTACGGGCCTGAACTTTGTCTGAAGTCAACGCAAAGAGTAAATAAACAGTAATGTATATCAGTCAACTCATTAATACCAACAAACTGCGACCTCCAATCCCATCAAGTGGGGTTATCCCGCCATTATTTCTTTCATCATTTAAACTATTAAGATGGTGACATTCTAGAATTGTTAAACTCACTCGTCGGGTGGCTCAGGCGCCGGGAACATCTCGAGCGCCTTCTCGTACATCTTGTTGGACTCAGCCATGTAGCAGCCGTACTCTGTGTCCGGGAACGGAGGCTCCACTAGGTTGCGGTACATCTGGAACAAAGAAATACATAGTAAAGTTAAGGCTCAACAAACCACGACCTTTCCTTCCTACCGTCCATATCTATATATATAAAATGGTAAACTGACGGACTGACTGGGTGATATATCAACACACAGCCCAAACCGCTGGTCCTAGAGACATGAAACTTGGAGGGTGTGTTCTTTGTGAAGAGTAAGTATCCACTAAGAAAGGATTTTTGGGAATTCCATCCCTAAAGGGGTAAAATAGGGGATGGAAGTTTATATGAAAGTCCGTCTGTTTTGAAGTTAGGATCTTCAAATTTTGTGTTTAAGCTGGCGATTGACAGTCCATATTCACATAAGAGCCGAAAAGACGCAAAACCCTAGAAAATTGTTATATTCTTCTAATAATAGCTCTAATCCGAGAATTTTGAAGACTTGTGGATTTTGCTTACCTGTGGATTGATGAGAGCCTTGGTCATGGCGGAGCGCATGAGGTCGCCCATGTTGTTGAACTCCATAAGCATCTTGACGTAGCCCTCGCACTCCTGGACCGTGATCCGGTAGGTATCTGATGTTGTCTGTGTACCGCAACTGAGAAGAATAGAGCGAATGTTTGGTTAAAATAGCAGATTTTTTAATAGAGAAAATTGTAAGTTTATTTATTAGCAGCTTTTGACATGTCCGACCCTGACTTAAGACCTATACAAGCTTAGTTATAGTTTGTGTTTACCCTAAGTCTCTTGGGGACGTTGTTCTCATCATTTTCAACAACTTTTATACTACGGAAATCGGGAAAACATCAGCTGTCTCAGACATTTGTGTTCACATCAATCAAATCTAAATTAATCGTGACGGCTGACGGCGGAGAATAGAAGAAAACAACGTGTTGCATCGACCCCAAGCAATATGTGACAAGGGTAAGAAGATGATGAATCGATAATATGTAGGTAACCGCTGATTATGTTCTCGCGCTTTTAGTTTTTCTCCTACAGTAATTTCCGTAGTTCTTCTTTATAATAATAACACATACGAACAACTCTTGGGTAACAAATCATCAAGGTCTCAGGAAGTCAAGAGGGCTGTAGAACACTCAAGTATCATTAAGTCCCACGTCCCTTGTTGGGGAGAATCTATTGTCAGATAGAATGTGAAGCATGAGATATTCGCCGGGAAATAGATGTCATGTTTGTAATCGACGGGTGAAGGTCGCGGTAAACTGTAGGTGAGGTTAGAAGCGTTTGTTTAAGTGGATGGGGGAGCCGAAAGTTCTGCAGTCAATGTCTTTAGTGACTTGGACACACTAAAATGGCAATTTTTCTCGCCACTGGTGATATTATCTATCAATCTCAGGAATAATTTCCACGGTCATCTTCGTGACACTCTTAGCTGAGCGGTCGTGTTCATCACGTGCCGACTTCCGTAGGGACAGATGTGATTCGCCTCACTGTGTACTACCGTAGCATTACTCATTTGATTAGTCAGATGAAAGATGCCGAGGTCTGCTGGAAGAGATTTCTTAATGAAATAAGCGGTACCTTTGAGCTCTTTTGTCTATATATTTTTTCCTGAATGTATGTTTTGTGTGTACATGAATAAATAATAATAATGTGATTTAAGATCCAGAAATTAAGAACTTCTGACTAAGCCAAGGTTAGTGAGCCATTTCCTACTCAAGACCAAACGTATGCTCAGTCATGTACGAGTAATTACGCGACGTAACTGCTTTAAGGCGTGACCTATTTAGCGTCACAAATCCAGTTCTAGGTTACGTCTGAATGCGCTGAACGTAACGATCTAAAAATACTTGACACGGATGCGGTGAGAAACCTTAGAAGCATACGTGAGGCTTCGCAAATCACTAGGAGACGGTTAAATTCGTGTCCGTTAAGCGGATTATAGGAATTGCTTCTATTGGATTATTTAAACTTCGAAATTGCTAGGTTTTGAAACATTGTTCCCAATCAATGATTATAATTATCAATGTGTACAGTCACTGCCCTGCATTGCCCTCTTACAAAGGAAATGATGTTAGTCTTCTTGCCTAGCACTGGCGAATGTTCAATACAACTCGATTCCGACTGGAATCCCCTTTTAAAAATGCCACAGTCAGTATTCTATAGACAAATAATATAATCACATTGTACTCCGGCTTACCCCTTACAAAAATTGACCCTTCGCTACTGGTGCCTAGCCTACACCACAGTGATTTTAGAAATAAATAAAGCAGGCAGTCAAATAAAGCAATGGTTCAACCGTTGCTCTTGCCTGCTATTGCAGACGATTCGTTTGTCCAAGTGGCAAATTGAAATACTTTTCTTGATAGTTAGGTGGACTCCGCCTCCCAGGTAGATGGCCGGCCTAATAAAGGTGGTTAGGTCAGACTGGATGCCTGGATGGCTGAAGAAGGGGTGTTGTGATGAAGCTTAGGAGAGGGTTATTTCTAGTAGTGGACCGCGAAAGGCGGAGTTAATAGATAAGATTGCTTTACGCTGTTGTTGAAGTTACCTGTTCTCTCTAAAGTGTTGCAGCAGACGTAGAATGAGTCGCGGCATCATAGCCTCGGCGACGCACATTAGCGCCGCGGGCACGTCGCCCGGACGCGGACATTTGTTGCCGTGGTTGCTGCAGAATCTGTAATGAGAAATGTTGAACATGATTAAACAAAAATTAATTAAACTTGGGCGTTGTTGCGCAATGTAGGACCAGGTCCGGTGTCCAGCTGGTGATTGGGAGAGGTGATTGATACGTTAAGAGAGTGGCCACAACTTGTCGACGCGGATTTGGCTCGAGTCGATCATTGTATGACCACATTTGTCGCATATAGTTCGGCGAAACCGAAACTACGAATTACGTTTTTGTTTCATTATTTTTAATGTTTGCCCCACACTATGAATGTCCTGTATCGTGGGTGCGTTTACATACAATTATACACACATACACAAACAACCAGACCCGGGACAACTACCTGTAGGCCATACAAATATAGTATAATCCGTGCGGGAATCGAACACGCGACACGCAGCGCAACAGCCAATTCCTAGCCACTGCGCCAACCGTGCTATCAAAACCTTTGACATAATACTCTTTCTAGTCGGTTCGAGCCAATTCTGTGTCGATAAGTGAGGCTTTCCCTTAAAGTAAGTCAGTAGGCCAGCTCAACAGGTTACCAGTGAATGCCTGTGAGATGTTTGTCGAAGGAAGAATGGACAAAATGACAGATCAACAAAAGAAATCTGTCATTTTGTCAATTCTTCCGTCGACAAAATCCTACGATGGTCATGTTACGCGTGCTGCTAGATATCTGTAATACCAGAGCATACAAATCAAAGATAGTCAAATCGGTGCAGTAGTGTTATCTTTTAAAGGAGAAGTATGTTTATTTTTATCAACATCTCAGGTGTTTCTTCTTATCAGATAAAATGGAAATCTCCAACAAAGTATGGGTAATAGTATTCTATTAGTTACTAATGCTACTAGTTACTGCAACGTGGCACTGCTGATGGTACATTAACACTCAACCACAGAGCACTTAGTCCATCCGGTTGTAAACGTTTTATTACAAAATTCTTGTTTCAACTTCCATTCATAACACATCATAATAACAATCATGACAAACTTGCACAGCATACAAGTTAGATACAAGATTAAATTATTACGTATGGATAACAATATTATACAAATTCTTTATCCATTGTTTTAGAAATACCAGTTACAAGCAACATAACATACAAACACCGCGCCTGTAATGCCCAAATGGCCAGGCAGAGCTGTACCAATCGTACCTACACTCACATTTACTCAGTTTTTTAAGTCCCACATCATTGGTTACGAGACTATTAAAACCAGCAGGCATAATTCCAGACTACGAGCTGCTGTTCAGAAATTCCTGCTGGATAAACCCAATGACGCTACGCCCGACCTGGGAATAGAACCCAATACCTCATGCTCAGCAGTAGCCGGTTGCGACCACACCATTAACATTATTTGATTATCAAAATATCAAGCCAACATCTCGTAAACTTCCATAGTACCTATATCCATCTTCAACTCATCAAGATGTGTGACGTAAGGTCATGACGTTATCAACTCACTCCCAAGGTCACAGCGAAGGTCTAGGGGCAAGTTCAAACGGACATCTGAGTCACGGTAAGGTCATTAGGATCTGGATCTTCTATCTCTTTCTGTCTTTGGGGAAGTAGGTCTTCCCCCAAGACAGAAAGAGATAATAAATAATGCTCTGTACGACAGTAAAGGATGGCCGTTTTTTTCAGTGTCTGCTAGTGTCCATTGTAGTTTTGTTAAGTCTCGATGTAATATTTATTTGTTTTGTTTGTTCTCTTTGGGAAAGGTTTTTTCTGGTTTGGGTATTGTTCCGTATAGTAATGTTACATAAGGAAGAGGTGTGCCGAAGAAAATTTTAAGCTGCGATATTAGATTGACCTTTATTAGATAAACTTCGACCAGAACTCTGCCACCTCGACGGCGTTGGTGGTGGCTTCGGACAAGTCCCTCAAAGTGGAGGTGGAATTACACATAAAACAAGACAGGAGGTGAGTCATAGTTTTAGTTTGGTTACAAACGTTGGTTGAGTTTTAGTTTGTGTTGAGGCACCACTTGTGAAACATTGCTTTCCATTGTCCTACAGACAGAAACAAATTTCTCTAATAACAATCTATTTATAAATAATATTGGTAATAATATGAGATAGCTAACAAGAGCCATGACTGTATTTGAAGTGGCAATCACTCCGTTATCTTTGATAAATCATGGCTTATCATTAAAGTGTAATCATTGTTATATCAAGCTGTTGAGTAGTTTGCATATCGTTTTATCTTGATTAGCTCGTTTTGTTGACATTTAGAACTAAAGCTACAGGTGAAAGGGGGGCCACCTGTAGCTATAGTTAAAATCTAACTGTCATTTTTGTGTGGAAATCGAAGTACTATTTCTTTGCCCATGCAATTAAACTAAAGGAATATACTATTGAAGTTGATAAAAGTTATCATTTTCGATCAAGAATACGCATTCCAAACAAATATCAAGGGCCAAAAATATCAAAACTACGCCTAGGACTGGCCTATCATAAGGTAATATATGTTATAATAAGGATAAGGCAAAATCTTTAAATATTTACGATTGAATCTTATTCTTAGAATTGTAAAATGTGTTCTAATGATCATGTATTCATGATCAACAACATCTTTTATAGCCTGGAGATTTAAATATTTGATGATCAATACATGATCCATATTACATTACATAACTGGCAAAATATGCGTGTACTTTTAATAACACATATACCTAACCCTTCCAGGTGATGTGGTGTTATGTAGAAAATTTAATTTTGAGCCATTCTACCTTCCTTGCTCTTGCAAGTCTGCTGAGAATCTAGCTATGGATTCGTTTCGAAGGTCGAGCTTGCAGTGTTATCCTTTGATATTTTTTAGCTGTAAGTGGAAGTCTTTATTTGTACCCGATTTAAATGCCAATAGAGCCGATCCCTTTTCTGTTACATGGAAATTAAACACATATCGTATGAAATGTGACTCAGGTTCTACATCAAACACCTCTGCCTAAGCCTTCCGATAACACATCCGTGATGATATGTTATTTTATATAGCACCCTCTCTTATCTTAAGTAAAGACAGGTGTTACAAATTGTCTACTGTCTACGCCATTCTTAAAACATTCCACGTATTTAAAGCATGCGTTGTATTCTAATTCTATCTATTCGAAATGTCAACAAAACAATGCGCCAGCTGCTTATCGGCCGCGTCGAATAACAATCGAGCAGAAATGTGTTTTGTTATCGATCCGATATGATATGGTATGTATCTAAGTAACCCGTTCGGTAAGTATTACATGACATTATAGTAACGGTATTGGTGATACTTAAATTTATTGTCGACCATAATATTGCCCTTTACAAAACTTGAACTTTGTCCAGGCCAGTCCATCGGTGGTAGGAAGATTTTTTAGGAGTTAAATGGTCAACTTTCGATAAGTGATTTTTGGGTTCATCATCATCATAATATCAGCCCGGAATCACCCACTGGGTATAAAACTTCCCTTTTTTTCTGCCATACTTCCTGGCTCAGTGCGTCCCTTATCCAGGTGTTTCCCGCGACTTTTGCGTTAGCTATGTTGATAATGCTACTAGTTACAATGTACCACAAAAATGGAAACACACACATACGTCACAATCACACATACATAATTTCTAGCTTTCCACTTCCTTTCTGAGGCTACGGTGGAAGTTTCTATTAAAACATATTCCTGTGCTATTTTTCTCTATTGGGAAATGTGGGGTACTCGGGTGCGTTCCGTTTTTCTAACTAATATTATCATGATATTACGCGAATACCAATACTCGTATTCGTTGCATCATTACTAAAAACCATGATGAACTCCTAACTTCCTAAGGTACTATACGAGTTCATTGTGCTTACGAACTACACCATCATCGCACGATCACTTTTTTGCCGATAATTTATTTCCCTGACTTCAGTTTTTTTTCCAGGGCAGTATTTTATTATGTTTTTTTACTAATCCCTTCCTAAACCACTTATCTCTATCTAAAATATCCGTTGTATGGCTGATTTGGTTATTGAACACTAGCGAGGACAACAACTCATGATGATTTAAGCATGATGGCTAAGCATATTTTCATCAAACACTGTTTTAAGCTTTCACGGTTTACAAGATTCTTAGTGTCTAGTTCCAGTAGTGTGCGTAGCAAAAGACAAAGAAAGAGGGTATACAGATTTGTACGCTCTTAACAATTTATTTTCCATCTACCCGCATTCTCCAGTAAACCCGCGATCATGTCGCTTGCAACAACATCGAAATATCGGGAGTTCAAAATAATGAACAATCACGGAAGATATCCCGTAAGTGACACAGTATAAGTTTATATTTTCATCAAGTTTGGCAAAGAACGCACAGATTAACAATTTCCTTTTAAGAGCCGCGATGCTAAGGAGACCGAAGCGTATGATTGTAGGATTCAAACTCTAAAATCTTAATTTTAGAGCTCCCTAGGCAAGCATCCATCCATTGGTAAAACGAAGTCCCAAACAAACTGGTTCAATAACCAACGTCATACATCTTCTGTTTACATTAGAATGGCCTGGTCACTTTACGTCGAAGGTCTAGTCTCGGTCAAGTTCAACGCTGTCAGTTTGTTTTCATGTAGTCTGTCTTATCTGACGCACGTGTGTGTAGACAGATTTGTTATCAGGGGCTTGACAAACGCCTGGGGTATCAGTGTGTAATCAATATTTGTGTACTGTGTTCCGTTTTGATGAAGATTCTAAATTGGGAAGTCAGCGAAACTAAACAGACTAAAACAGGCTCATTAAGGACGGATTCCACCAATGAAATCGAACGCGTACTGCAAAACTGCGGAGCTGTCAGTGTCATCATTGTTATAGAATACTAGCTTATGCCCGCGGCTTCACTCGCGTGTAGTTTTACAACTGTCCCACGGGATCGTACTGCCGGGATAAAAAGTATCCTATTGTTAGTCTAGGTTATAAACTACTTGTGCCAAATTCGGTCTGGAGTTTTTGCGTGAAAGAGTAACAAACATCCAGACATCCATAAATCCTCACAAACTTTCACATTTATAATTGACACAGATCTTGAAATCAGTTTTGTTGCTGTGATCGCGTTCTATTTCTTCGGTGAAACTCAACCAAACACAGTTTATGGGACTCCACGTGTACTTCGAATTTCGATTACCTAATATCATGTTTTGTTATCAATTTAATTAAATCGACAGCCTTAATGTTGCCCTATCAGCTGGCACCGATATCAAGTCGCGTGTTTGTCATAACTTTAAACAAAATGTACACAATTTATAATGTATAGCTTCGAACTGCAAGGCAAACATCGTAAGAAGCACGTGTTTGCGATAACAATCAAATTGAATGACTGTTCACGTTGAATACGCTAGACATCTCATTATAGCTCTCTCTCTAGTGCCTACTTATTTCTGATTTAATTCTGACTTTGATTGACTGCCTTATATTTTGCCCTTGTGAATTAGAATGATGATATCATGATTGGGGGTCGGTATGTTAGGGAATTAAAAAATATACAGCATGCCGTGTCCCGATAGGATTTCTTATTGAAAAGAAAACAACAAAACTGACGAACTTTCATACCTTATTTGGAGAAGAATCTTCACCATCATTTAAAGGATTTAAGGACCTCTTGTTCAAAATTTCGTGGTTCCAAACCCCATGTCTTTTGTTGTATTGAATTTAAATAGATTACGTTTGTCGAACCATCAATATGGCTGTGTGTTCAAAATCATGTTAGGTTGAAATTCAACCTTTTAGTTGGTTATTTAATCGGGTCGGCTTCCAGTCTATGCCGGATGCAGCTGAATACCAGTATTTTTCATGAAGCGACTGCCTATCTGACCACCACAACCCAGTTAGTACTGGGTAATACGATACCCTTGGTATGATTTGTTGTCAGACTTTCGGGCCACTGAGTACCTATAACGCCTATCAAAGATGAACAATTGCAGCCGGGACCAAAGGCTTAAAGTGCTTTCCGAGGCACGGAATAAACTCTGTATGTAATAGGTGGTCACCCATCCAAAGAACAATCTAGGCAAGCGTGGCTAAACCTGAAGTTAGATCCGAGCGGCTGTTATTATTTAGCCACGAGCTCCTCCTTAGTTATTTAATCATACACGCTAAAATTCACACCTATAACAACAAACAGAAACAAACACTCTGAAAGCAATAAACCGCATCACTATGGAACCTGATTAATCCATTAATTAACTAATGGAAACTTTAGTCATTTAAATAACACAAACAGTTTATGACATAATCAAGGTTGAACTAGATTGGGTGAATTAAGTAAAGCAGAATTTTGGGACAGGCTCGTTATCTTAACGACCACAACGGATTAGCTTTTCACTCAAATATAATTGAATCTTTGAAGAAATAGTTCCAAGAATATCACAGATGGACTTGCAAGCCAGTATTTGGCGCATTGACTGCAAAGTTACTGCACAGAAACTGCAGTACGGCAATGCGGCACCGGGACTGCGTTGTGGGAAGACTATATTGATTCCAGAACTACGCCTACTATCTTAACAGTATTATCCAGTAAACCATTCCAAAGAACACTACAACCTAAGTACTTTTGAATGAACATTACAAAAAAAGAAAATACAGAAGCAAAAGCGAGCTACAATCGATAAAAGAACTAACAACCACATTAACACCGTCGTAATTTACAGAAAACGATTTAAAAAATAAAAATAATCATGAACATAAACTAGCTGGACGGTTTACGGCGTAAATAAAATCACCACTTAGCAGATTCGAGCTCACGACTTGCAAGCAAACATGGGACATGGCGGCGGATAATTTCACTAATAACATAGATATAAAATAACCTGTTTAATAAACACTTAGTCTACTTTGCAATCACGGAGGATAACAGGGTGATAACTTGCTAGAGAATATAGGTACGGTAAACGTTCCTCAGTGACTGGATGCGGAAGAGGACAGGCTGTTGTGGTGCAGCTTGGGAGACGTCTATGTCCATGTCCGGCAGTGAATTGGGATTAGCTGAGTTGTTTTAATGTGTTATTTGTCAACCATAAGAAGTAAGAACTGCGCTTAATATTATAATATTTCGTTGGTCTCTTTTGATGGACAGGTCGAGGATTGACGTTGAGAATTGAGAGTATGGGCACTTCATTTGATACTTATCCACGAACGTGGCGTCCTCAATGTATCATGTTACCAGTTTACCACAATGTTGGCTTGTTGACTTAATTTTGTAGCGTATTAACATTTTGAGTGCGATATCGAAACTTGTTTTGGCAAGTGTATTTTTGGGTGATAAAAAGTGTGCTGCTTTTAAAATAACCATAAAACACGAAAGCAAAACCATTTTTTTAGAACCCAGAGGGCAAGGAGCATACCAATCATTGGCTAGTAAATGAATTAATTATCTGAATTAACCACGTGTAACAGTAGCACAGTAATGGATACCCTTGTATTGTATAAGACCAATAAAATTGATAGCAAATTGCACGTCGCAGTTCATCCCATTTCGATATCTCTGTGTCTCTTTCTCTGCCAACTTATCCAACTTACGTGGGATGATAAACGCCATTACTTTGTTCCATTTACTGCTAGATAGCCGTTGAAATATTTGCCAGCTTTGTACTACACAGATCGTTAGGGGTCCTGACGTCATACAGAAAACCGCTCTCGCATTTTACGGGAGCCTAGATACGTCTAAGACTTAACCTAAGCAGTTAGGACCACTTTATTATAATTACATCCATTTTGCTTATTGGATATCGCCAAAGTAAGGACCAGGGCTATGAAGAAGGAGCGTCTTGACCTAACATGAGCATATTCATTAAGAGAAATCGGTCTAATAAAGACAGCGATTACTGTAATGCATTGCAATTGGCTTCGATGGACTGCGAATTGAAAATTGATTTTGTGAATACCCAGGAACAGGAAACTCCATAGATAAAGTTATGATTAAAAACTATCTTGACTCTTAGCGAGAAAAAATTTAATGTCTCTCTCCGAATAACTTGGAACTGGCTTCGGCCTGATATAACTATGCTCTACAGTCTGTAGATATTTGTCGCCAGCAGGACGCCAAAAGGCCATACACAACCCGCTTGAGACAAGACAGCCTTGACCCTGATGGGTTCTCGGTTTACATCCCAAATTGCAGCCTTAAAACGAATACAAAATTTAAAATGCTATAGTTAACTATAAGCGGTTATTGCTTCAGTTAAAATAGGGACTTCTTTTTACGATTCAACGAAGTTTCAAGAATCGACTTCTTTTATTATAATATGATGTATAGCTTTAACATAAGACGAGATGTTCCTGTCACAGAAAGACCTGTGTCCTGGTGGCGGTGGGAACATTGCAGTCTGATTATGCTCATAATGCTAGTACTTTGCTATTTGTGAGATGTGATAAGCACTAAGCATAAGTCAACAGCTAGAGGAACCTCTCGAAGCATGATCTTGTGTCTCTGCGTGGCCGCCTTTTAAAAGAATATTAGCGATCTTAAATGTTGTCTAGAAATGTCCTTACCCATCTTCCTTCATAACAGACTTGTCTCCACAGTCGCAAGCGCCGCCAGCCTGCGACAGGAACATATTGAAGTCGTGCGTCGAGTGGTCGCCGCGGTGGAAACACTCGCGACATATCGACATGCAAGGCGAAATGCCGCACGTGCGACATCTGTACGCGACAACGCGCGGGATCCAGACTAGGCCGCATTTGTCGTGTTTGTCGTAACTCCGGACTGTGGACAAAGAAGAACAGCAGTTAGTATACCATTAATTTTGATGACTTTGAGGTACAGTCCAAGACTGAGGTCTAAACTAGATGTCGAAGGTGGACCGGGCGGCAAAATGTCACTTTGCCACTCGGCCTGTGTTGAATCAGGTGACCTGAACATTGTGTCCCAAAAAGGCCACCAAATGCCGGTTAAATCAGTACAGCTAATAATTTTACACGAGATTTATATTCTTTTGCACAAAGGCACTGAAAGTACACTGAAGTACTACTATCAATATTAAAGAAGCATGTTAACCTGGCCTTCGGAATATGAAACATTATGCAAATTCGTAAACACGTGTTTCCGTAATAAAGTTGATTACAAAACACAACAGTTGATAAGGAAAATCCGTTGATATTTGACCAACGAAAACAATAAAGGCAAATTTCCTACATTGAATTTTCCTTTAGTGATTTCGTTATTTGTACGTTAAAATATCCTGTTGACAAGCTGTAGCCAAATTAAATCAATACCACTTTTATCTGACAGCTTTTAAAATATTGCGAAACCACAGGTCATTCATGACTAATGATGACATGACGGATAACATTGTGCATTAGAAGTCCTAAACTGTAATAAACCAAACAAAATATCATATTTAAAATTCTGCATTTGCACTTAAAACTGCAAAAACCCATAAAGGTCACCCAAAACGACCAGTTTGGAATGTCCAAATAGTTGAAGATTTGGAAGGTCGCCGCCCCTCTTCAGTTTACACAGTGATTAACAGGCAAACGTACGTATGGGCAAGTAATTAGCAAGGGCCGATACAATTTCTAAGAAAAATCATTTCGAGGAACTTATCTTCGGTCATTGTAAGCTTAATTGCAAAATGGACCGAGAAGTTGTAAATCGATAGGTGTGCTTTAGTCTTTCTAAGTATAGACCAAGTCTCCGGTAGCATCAGACCTCGGGGTTGACCTAAAAGACTTTTTAGGTCGAACTTTTTAATTGCTGCATTCTAAACCCACAGTAGTCTGGTTTAGGCAATAAACTTAGGAATACTGCAGTGCGGTCTACGCTCTATGATAATAGTTCCAAAATGTCAATTCGAGAATTCCACTGACCAAAAGAACACACTGGTATTTCCACGGTCAAAATGACTAAACATTTACAATATTAATCACTCTCGACTCCATTTTGAATCTTATTTCCAAAACGATTTCGTTAATAATTGTTTTATTAACATCTGCCAAAAAAACCTCAACCAACAATAGCTGGTCCCACCCTGGTGAAACAGCCGAGTCATCTCATGTCTCATTACAATGGAGTCATTAACGTTTTTAAGACCATATCTAATGGAATTCTGAGTTATTGGTATGTGTGGAAAGATTTGGAGTTTGGTACTAAAAGTCTATGAAGATTTTGATGTCCCCAAACTAGACTGGAGCTTGGAACGGCTTCCATTTTCACGGTGAATCGAATGTGTCACGATTATTTCTGAATGATTATTCAACAATAGTCTAAAATTCCTGGTATAGTTAAACCATTACCAAAAAACACGATCTTAACTTCCTTTTTTTGATCAGAAAGAATGCAGCATTTCCAATAAACATACCATGATTAAACATGAACTTAAATAAGATAGCGAAATGCTATTTAATTACGGTTCTAAAAGCCTCGGATCTGTCTCCCATACTTCCAAATGATAGATGATTTGTTTCGCTCGTCGTCAGGGTCAACTTCCTTACTGAATGGATCTTGGATCTCCAGCTAATGGCCCTAATGTCTGAAGGTCAACACAGTGCGTTAGCATCGTCGGGCGCCGTAGCAGAAATAATCTCAACGTATTATTCAATCGAGAAATGCACGAGAAGTGGACGACTATTCTGAACGTTTGGCAAAAGATCAAAAAGAAATGACTCCAACGATTACTAGATTTTATGGGTATGACTATGAACCCAGGCTATTTAAAGAGGCGCTCTAGTACAATAAACACACTCATCATCATTATAATCTATTAGTATCTGCTGCGACTGCGATGCGACTCATCTATAATGGTTTTTTCTCAGAACACGAAGATCAGAAGAATTTCACGTTCATGGAAGGAGTAGGTTTACAACACGATTCCAGATTACCCAATATTGCTTATATGCCTGCTTAACTAATTTCTTTATATGATTTATACATTGCTTCGCCGAGGGAAACCCAGAAAAAGCTGGCGTGATGACTTAGCGGTGATTGTGGGAGATTGGCTGGAGAGGGCCACAGGGAGTAGTGGGAAGCTTTGGAGAAGGCTTTCGCGTAGTATTAAGACAGGTAAACAAAAAAAAAAAAAGAAAATTCCTCGTACCAATTCTTTAGCATTTGATGAGCACCATATAAAATGATAAGCTTTGTTTCAGCAGCTTCACAAGACGAATGTTTAGCGTTCCTAACATTAAGGTGACCTCAATCTCCGGACCCAGTTTCAAACGCTGCCAATTTTCCGGCAACATTGGTGGCTGTCTAGCTAGTGCTTGCATTTTTAATGTCAATGGAGTGGAGAGCGACTAATTTAAGGTACAGACGCAAGCATATCAAGCTACCCGACACTGTCAAATTTTCCCAATCAACCTTGAACCTAATGCTTTAGCGATAAAGTTGAAAATCTATTAAAGAAATTTGACGGACGGAGGTTAGACAAGTGGACATTCCTTTAAAGCATTTCACATTTCCACAACGACAACTACGATGTTTAACAGGATTGACTCCAGCTTTTCAGTAGCCTTTATTTTATAGTTTTTTGAGTTTTCCATCATCGTTATTGATAGATAGAATGTCACTTTGTTCATGGCCTTCAGCTTAGTTCACACTCGCTTTTTTCGGGGCATTGAACGTATTCGATGGTCAAACGGTTGGTGTTTGATACAAAAAAATATCTGTTTTTTTTTTTAAAGCTTTCAAGGAATGTGTAAACAACATTTATTTGGTACCAGACATTGCCCGATGTGCAACGACTGACATTTTCGACACAAGAAAAACACTTTCTTGGAATGAAACATACCAATCCAATTTTATCCTGTTTTTCACAGTTTACGATGAAAAACAACATTTCGAAGTAAATAATGCAAAATATTCAAACGGACGAACATTTACTTGTTAACGTATGCCAATAGCATTTAAACAACAAAATTCAACCGTAAAATAGTCATTAGAAAAAAAGAACAAACATAGTAAACACATAAAAGCAATTAATGCGCCAATATGAAACATTACGCAACATTAGCCGCCCGCAACAAGGCGTCGCGCGTCGCATCGATAACTTCGGGTAGCATGCACGCGCGCAGACGGACGGTCGTATCAACGCTCGTTGTACAGGTACACGTATAGGTGGTTATTGCCCTGACCGTGACTCTGCTGACGCTTTGGGCAACCAGTGATGGGTTGACATCATTTTATCATGTATTGAAGAAGAAGTGATTCTTAAAGAATTATCATTACAATGGAAGTTTTTATCCTTGACAACCGGACAACCGGTTTTTCGCGTAAGATACAGAAAAAATGGCGTAGCAAACCCTTGGTTACATATAAAAAAAATGTGTTGTGTCTGAAATCTAGAAAGTTTAATCTATAAAACAAGGTTGTCAAGTATTGGAGAAATCCCAAATCGGTAGGCACTAGATCGAACTAATTAATGTAACAATAATTGATAAAAATAATAGTAAAGGCATCCCAGTTGGGTTTATCCAAATACCAATGTATTTGCAATGACTCCATCGTAAATGCGGAATTCCAAATCTGATGTCTCTTGCCTACGATTCCATAGCATGAATGTAGAAGAGATGAGTATTACCTTCGTTACATTGATAAAATAATACCATCTAGCCAACGAAGACTGACAGAGTGAACCAAAAATAATTGCAAGATCTCAAAAAAGGTCAGTCTAGTAGGTAAGCCTGAATTTAATTTTAAATGATGAAATTCCCGAGTTCTATTTACGAATGCAGAAGTTAATCTAGACATTGTTCCCTAAACATCCATGTCGTCTATATAACAGAAACAAAGCGGGTGCTTATCTCAGAGCGGGGAGGAACACGGCACGTGGCTGTTGGACCGCGATCAGCTGTTAGACGGGGTCGACGCCCGCCACGGCCGGTGAATAACACCGTCCGATACGAAACTCACCGGTGTCAATGCACTTGCTAAGAAAACTGGGGTCGTCTCTAAATGTACGGGTAAATCAAACTTGCATACGAGATGCGAGTACCAAAATGGTTGTCAAATTGCTACGTGAGTCACCCGATGGCGTGCATGAACGTATATATCGATACATTACCTACGTAGTTTCTTTTCGGACGAAATTTAACACTGGGATCGAGTAATTGTTTCAATTGTGGCCATAAAGTTTATAAGCGGCGTTTCCACCTCTAGAATCTGAAAGCAGAATTATTTTGCCAATATTTGCCTTTGGTATTCACCTGACCATTTGCGAACAAATGCGAAAATTCTATGCTGGCATAAAACTTTTGGCATTTTTGGATATTCATGTTTGACTTGCGAATCGCTTGAGTTTGCTTCGCAAATAGGTCTGCCAGGTTAACATGAACTCAAAATACATAAATTACAGGTTTTTAGGTCGTCAAATAAATGTTTAAAAGCTTATATCAAGCGGAAACCTCATTTGCCTTGTACAATAGATCTTTTCATCTCCGCCGCAAATCCCAGAACACTATTTCTGAGGGCACAACAAGGAAAACCGCTTGACATCAGCCACAATTTCAAAGAAACTTGTTCTTATGGCTTTAGTAAGAACAAAAATGTAACAACTCGTACTTTTTATAAAGGAATTTATCTCCTTCCTCCGTCGTGTGAACCAGAGGACCATTTGCGAATACAAAAAAAAAACATGCGTATGTACGAGCAGATATGAGATCTCTGGCCACGTAATCATGACATTCGTGACTGAGATAATACGGTGAGGTGCAATAAAGTGAAGTATGAACTTGACAATTTTCCTCAAGTAAGTAGGTACGCGAAATAAATTGAGGACAGTACCGGAAGATTACATGGATAGTAACCCAGAATAGGCGCACTACATAAGATCCTATTGCAATCCGTGTTTTTCCAAGTGTTGTATTATGTGTGGATGTCTTAGATTATGTAATTAATATTATAGACAAGGCAGTCGTAGTCTACGTAGTATGGAACCCAAATAATTGGGCAGGCGAATGATGATAATAATATGGTCAATTCGGCATTTCAATCGCCACAGTTGCATCCGTCGAATCGTCATTACGTCTGTCTGGGTAAGAAGCAATCTTGTCTTCAAAATAATACATCATACTTTGAATACTAATGCTTAGAAGTGCAGTTTAGGTGCAAATATTGAACCAGCAAAGTGGATCTGTGCCATAATCATGAAGTAAGTCGTAAAACATGATTATGGGCTATTCTGCTGTTCATAAAGACAATTCATTATTCATTCGTTAGTTGAATGAAAACAATAGCTCTTAATCTACTTGTACTAGTAGCTAGTACTGTAAAGTGTAAAATAATGTTTTGATTAATCGGGTAGGCAACAACGGGAAAGGTCTTGGCAAAACACTCTAGATAGATCTCTAGATTCTGAAGTGTTTTTATACAGTATTTAACGATACCGGACATATGGCATGGCTCTCTGCTTCTTGGCTGGCGAATTTGCATGCCCAGTGTTGCATCGTTCCACCCATGCCCGAAAAATAGATGAAGCATTAAGTGAGACAAGCCGAGTAACAACAGGGTTCCTAAAACCAACACCACTTGCTTGACTTTACCTACTCGGTAGTGCGGTACGAAGAAAACTATCAAAGTACAGGAGGTGGGCCGTCCCACGCCCTGTCCTGCTATTTGTGTATCTCCACCTGCACCTTTAGGGGCTTGTCGGAGGTACTCACTACTAACGCCATATAGGTGGTAGAGTTTTGGTCGAAGCTTATTTAACAGTAAAGAAATTATCGGCACAACGAAGAAGAAGAACGAAACCTTCAGGAGGTTCTAGAAACTAAATTTACCTAGAGGATTCGTCAAAGATTGTGAAGTTCGGGCCCCGGTTTTCCCTGACATTGTAAGTTTTGTGACTGAGTTTCAGCGCCATGCAAGAAGATCGTAAATCACCAACGCGGCACCGTAGGGACCTTAATCTTGTAAAGGCATTTGACCGTAATGTTTCCAATTCAGTACTCAACAACCCTGTTTTGGTCTTAGCAAGGGATGGTTCAACAAAGTTTGAGTATTTGTTTATGATACCGAAATAAGGATAGCTTGTTTTGTCTGATCAATACGATACCATTTTGTTTTGAATATTTATGACTTGAGGACACGTAAAATGTGGTTTGACGCACGTAGGTATACGTTCTAAGAACCTTCGGCAGTTATTAAAAAGAATAATCAAATGCCTGAAGATCTTTGTCATAAAGATGCTGAATCATGCAGGCTAAGGCAAAACAAGAAGCTGTAGCAGCGATTACTCACAGTTTGATCCGATATTTTCGAAGTATAAGTTATTTAGGGATCGTCCGATCACAGTGATCACTTAATCACAGGCGTGGGAGTCGGTGATTGAATTTATTGCCCCGAACGCGATGTAAGTTGCTTCTACGTTTATAAATAAAAAAACTTTATTGCCTACGTGCCGTCGAAAGTTAAATTTATGATTCTTTTGTCTGATTCTGTTGACATAGTGCGGAAAATTTGGTAGACTTCGGTTATAATGCAACAAAAAAATGTTTCAAGCTTTTCGAATAAATATTGCCCAGACTCTGAAATTGACGAAGACCTATCTTTTATTTCACACAAAATGCAAAATAAAGTAATATTGCACATCTACCTAGCATAAAATACAATAACGGAAAGTCTACTAATGCAAGTCAACATGCCTATATGACTGATAAGACTGCATAGAGCTCTTATTTATTCTCGGCCGAATACTGAAACGCCACTCAAATTTAACAGATATTCTAAAGTGTCAAAAGAGACATTTGGGCATACGAAATTAAAGTTTAAGAGCTGCTCAAACGTTTAAGCAGCCTTAAATATTTGAGTGGTGTTTCAGTATTCGGCCGATACCGTCTTTAAGCCTAAGAATGCAATACATCTGAAAGACGAATTCCGAATGGGTTAATGATTCATCAGAATTAACTCAAGGTGGTTTGCACATTCGATCCACAAAACAAGCAAACTTTAGCACGTTTTAAAATTTTCCGGTCATGGGCTGTTGCTCCATAGTAAACCTGAAATAGACTGTCCTACCAAACCTTAGGTAACTCCACTTTTATTTTTGGCTTGATCATTTCTGACGTGAGATAAATGATGACGGCAACAAGTTTTTGTTGCCAGTCACGCTTGACGTCATCCTATTTAGCATTAGTTGCTATCATCTCATAAAATATGATATGATATGATGAGGAAGGCCCTAATAAACTTCTATTAAGTTTGTTTCGATCGTCTTGCAAAAAAGTATCGATTTATTAAAGCCTTAATTTGAACGCCATACATTCATTTCTGGTTTTAAAAACTGCTGATCAAATACAACCATACTCAAATAGTCAAAGTTAAACACACTAATTCCGAACACCAAAGATATTATTATTCTCACCTTTGTTTTACTATGTCATAGCATTCAGGCTTCATCTGTTATTCTTTCGCCAGTGAGCGAAGAGAGCGTCTTACAAATGATATTATCGTTTATGTTAAGCTGGCATTTAGGTCAAGCAAGTCAGGTGCGATGACATTGTGAGACAGGTGGAAAAAACAGTTTAGTGGCGCCCTCATTGTTTCTAATAATAACTTGCCATGATGATATTATATCGCTAGCTCTATTGGATTATTTACAATGTATATTGTTTTTAATAGTCTTGGCTTCGTTTGGTAAATTAGTAGGTAATTCGTTTTTGCATACTTTTTTTGGTTAAGTTTAAACGTTTTGTTACTTTAGTTGCACCACAATGACATCTGATAGGAGTTTAAAAGTTGTTATGACATTTTCTTATTTCCTGGATATTATGAGCATTTACATCAACAGACAAACATTCTTACTTTAAGACCACCAAACGTTTCCATAAACCTGCGGATACATAAAAATGTTGTATTGCAGAGTATTAAAGAAGCCCTGAACCTCCAAGTCACAGAGCTCGGAGGCGGCATTGTCAACACTTGTGTCGCGTCTCACACTACGACAGAAATGATGCATAGAAAGGAACTGACGTCTTTGAATGGCGTCCATCACGGAAATTGAGCGCTTAATGCATTTTCGGTGCCGCGAATTTTGTTAATACTTCCGTCTCTGGACTCTGGCAGCGACTCCGTACTCTGTGCTCCGAGCTCAATATTAAAATCTACCGCACAATAATTGCCGCGAGGACCGCCGTCTGATTCCGGCCTTCACGGACCTAAGACTTGACCCGGCCGAGGTCTGAGTCAAGGTCAAGGTTCCCACGTCTAAGATTATGCTAACTAGTTCCCGAAAACGTATTTTTTGCTATATTTGTTTGGTGTATGTTTAGTTCGCGAGTAGCTTTGTTATACATATAATGGATAATCATCGGGTCTATTATGTTTTAAAGAATCTGGGTGAGATTTCAAAAGCATTCAAAGAAGTAAGAATGTTTAAAGATTAAAGTATTAATTTGCGTGGCATAGGCACCTATTAGTGGAATTGATAACGAACTATCCATTATCTGCAAGAGTAGTGTAAAGTGCCAACTGACTTTCATCGCAAGACGTATGCAGGGAATTGCTTCTAATTTGGAGCAGTTTCACGGACGTCATCCAAACAACCTGCCTATAACTTCAGTTTGTTGACGAAAAATATTACGCCTAAACAAACACTATTTATCGTGGAAGAGCTGCGTCATGTGGAAATCCAAGAGCCGATGAAAAATAAAAAGCATTAGGATGGAACATTAGGACATACCATATAGATGGGAAGTTTCCGAAATAGAATGCTTTCCATGGTATAATCGACCACACGTCGCGCGTCGTCGGTGGTTACAATTTGACCTTGAGCTGGCCTAGCGTCGCCGTACTACGCTAGGCCAGTTTTAATAGAATAAGAATAAGCCAATACTGGTTTTATGACCAATAACGTGTGGCCTTCTGTACATTCTTAAAAAAAAAACCCAAGAGCCGAAAAATCGAGGACCTATAGTATCTACCTGCATATGTCAATAATTGTGAGTCTAGCCTTCCGTATTGTAAGTCCCAATGCATTCAAAACTATTTATTTTCATTTAAAAGCGAATTCATCGGGTTATATTTACGGACAAAGCAACTCCACCTCACGATGTGCGAATAAAAACAAAAATAACTGCTTTCATCAGCTGTTTATTTATTCGCGGAAAGATAAGTTATTTTTGAGTGATTAGCTGTTACGACCTCGACATCGTAAGAAGAGACGAGATGCATTTATGGTCCACTTTTTGGACACGACGGATCCATGCTACCCTGGCAAATCCGATACTCGAGAAGCAGTGAGCTAAGCCGGATGCCCTGAGACGTCCGCCTTCTGATATTCTGGAGGATTACTATCCGCTTGTTTTTTGAGTATGACGAAATTTCGCCTCGAAAGGCCAATATGACAACTTTGTGAACTTGACAAGGCAGACATGAGAGGGGAAACCAGGGACTTCCTTAAAAATCTTTCATTCATGGGATGAATGAAAGATAAAACAAGTCTGTCTCCAGTGATGTTATACTGTAAAAACCTAACCACGCAGTGGCTGCAGATTCTGCGTAGTAACAAAGACTTAGCATAATCATGAATTTAATGACGTAATCAGGCGCATGCGCCTGCTTGTGCATTCAACAGTTTCTTTAGCATTTTTAAGAAAAGAGCAGGATATGGCATTTGGCCGCGTCAGTTTTCTATCCTAACTAGAGGTCAATGAAGCTACGTGCTTTACACCTTCCGGCGCATTCCATAGAGTTCAAAATATCAACAACAACTAAGAATCCACCTAGGAATAATATCATAATGAAATGTTACACCATATTAGGTTTTTTCCTAAGAACAGAATTGTTTTGGTGCCTCCAAAATGCCTCGAGGCTAATGTGCGAGGTTCAGTTTTGCGAAAAAGATCCTTTTTGATCACGCAACCTAAAGTCGAATCTAATCCATACTATCATACCATTATATCCTTTAAGTTCTTTGAAGTACTAAATTATGTGATTGAGACATGGTCTGACGTCTCCACCAGTAAGTAGGTGAAGGCGCAAAACACAAGTAAGTTCAGCGCATCTGTGGCAGTCACCCCGCTTGGCGCTACGGCCTTGCTAACATCTTAACCACAGCATTAGCCATTCTTAATCATAACTCGTTTCGATACGAGAGAAGATGGCCTTTTAAATTTAAAGGTCGGCCTCCAGACTGTGCCTCCAGGTGTGTCAGAAAACGTATGAATTTTACATACGCGCGCAACTGTTATCTGACCTCCACTACGCAACTGGTAGGAATTACCGAATTCTAATTTTAGATAAGTGGCGATCGATACTTTTGACGGTAAAGGTTGTCGTAGGATTAGATTTACCGAATCCAATCAAGACGATAACGCACTCAGTAAAAAGAAATTGGCTGCCACCAGCTCAGTGCCGTGGGAGTGACGCTGCCCCTGCCGTTACGTCATTGGCGGGGGTGAAACGAGGGAGAAAGGCAAAAAGAGGCCAGCAGAGACATAGCTCTCTAGTCTAAAACAAAACTGAATTCAGACCAACCTGACCTCACAGGTAGGTTCAGTACCTCATACTGCGGTTTATTAGAAACATTCAGCACAATGGGAAATACCAAACTAAGTTTCTTTTAATAATAATCATCTCAAGATTGCTTACAATAATTGATACACCTCCATATGTAGGTAATTATGAATCATATATGACAAGGTTTTACAACATCTGCGTGACATTGGAAACACCAAAATGGTCAAAGATGGCGACCGATGCAGGTAAACATACCTACCTGTTTACTGAGGTTACATATTGACATCATATTATCTTCCTTTTGTGTAACATTCTAGGACTATTTATATCTGATTGATCTGTCTTTGTACAGAAGTAGTTTTTACCATGAATGAGGGACTTCAAGGCTTGTGGAGCCATCAAATGTAGACCATGTTTGAACTGCAATCTAAGTACAATATTGTAGCTTGGATGAGGTTTTAAATAAAAAAAACTGCTTGAACTACACACTGCAGCAATTTTGTAGCAGTCTTACATTCAAAATATGGAGTGTCCTTAGGGCCTAAGTAAGCTGAGTGCTTAGGTGTTGTGTTCTGGCTACAAAAACAAAAACACTGTTATTTTAGCTGGAAGATGTCCATTGCTGGAAAAAAAAACCTCTCTTGAGTGAGAGATGTCCATTGCTGGAAAAAAATCTCTCTTGAGTGTCACCAGTGGCCGATCACAGAGACAGAAAAAATCCATTCAATAAAAATCTTACATGCAGAATTAAGTGTGCAATCAATCAAAATTTGGCCAGTTTTATTTTGGGAAGACCACAGGTTTTGTTCTAGCATGAAATTACGCTGTTTACAATTATTGAAACTTTAGATAGAACCCTAATTAATGAGCACTAGTGGAATATGCATGCATAATGTAATCATGTCAATGTCAGCCCTAATTTACATTTTCTCAATTATATTTTTACCAAAAGTAATGTTCCGCATTCAAGAGATGTTAATTTTATTGTTTTCATTCAGTAACTGTACTTAATTATTAAAATAAAGGCAAGAATTTATTTTATTTAGTAAATTGACAGCATCCATCAACAAATAGTCAAGAGTTGATACAACAAACAATGGAAGGTCATGCGGCGCTACAGCTTCAATTACTCATAAAAACTACGCAATTGGTACAATAAAACTGTTATAACTTTGTTCATAACCTACAAACCATCATAGACGTTTTTGAAGAGTACAGTTAGATGCTAGAACCCACCTATTGTAGCGAACTCGTCCGGCGTTCTCCCGCCGGCTAACAGCCAGCGACACCAGTCTATGGTCTCCCATTCATCGATGGCCTTGCTGGGGTTCAGCAGGACGTCAAGCAGAGGACCCAAATGCTGTGGAGAACCGTTCTCACAGTCCGCGTGTATGTATGCGGCTGCACCCCTTTTACCCTTCTTCATAAGCACTTGAGCAGTAGAATTCGACATTTTGACACTTTGATCACCACAAAATCTAAACAATTATAAACACTAAACACATAAGTCACCGTATATTTCGGTCACTCACGGAAGAAACACTATTTCAAGTTTTACATAAGGCAATGAACTGCGGTCCGTAACGACGTTGTGGTTTAACATGTTTGTAAGCCACGAACACAATTTTGGTAAAAATTACACTAACGCGAAAACGTTAAGATTGAAACAATCACCAAATATTGAAAATAGATAAAAATAACACCGTTTTATTGAAAATATGCAATGCAGAAACAACTCGGCCATTCGTTTAGTGTTCTCAACGCAAAAATATTCTTTTATTTCTGCGTCGTGATCGCACAATTTGTTTGCCAGAACAATAAAAAATTAATTTTATTTCACAGACAATTTAGGAAGACTGCTTTATTTTTAAAAAAGATTACCATACTTCAATGTTTGCGACCTTTTAAGTTATATCGATGTGAAAATACAACTGGTTTACACATAGTATTTACCTACACATCTCCCTACATTAAAATATTTTTCGTAAATGTTTTAGACACACTGCAGTGTTGAAAGAATTTATTTGTTTCGCCTTTTATTCTGGATAAGAAGGCCCTCAGATGACATTCTTGCCATAACGGGAATACCCTGATGAAGCTGGCACAAGAGCGTGGAGTACAAGCAAAGAGAGGCTTTAACCCTTACCCAGCAGTGGGTGAAATCAGGCTGTAGATGATGATGATGAAGACGGCCCTCTAATCAAAGTTAGTTCCAAAGCTAGCGTCAGCCCGCTCTGAGGTTACACGGGTCTAAACACGATTTAGTAACATGAAGATGAAGATATCAGTGCCAGCTGAAGGACCAGCTGTTTTATTGCGTCTAATGATGTATTGAAATAAGTGTAACCGTTGCAGTTTTGCTTACAGCTAGGATTCATGCATCTTTGTACATTTATGGATTTCATGTCTTCGTCTCAAATTCATAAGGGAAAAATACACCGTGACTTTTTAGTCTTCTTACAAAGGTCGTCCACTCAATGTACCTGACATAAAATAGCTCTAAGCGCGATATTTTTTATCTTCCTTATTAGTTACAAAGAAAAATAATAACAAAAAATTAGAATAAAATTATGAAACCTACTGTTAATGTCGTGGGTGGTGGTGGGTGGTCGTACCTACTGTAAATGGGAGAACATATACCTACCCAGCACTCGAGTCCAGTAGATCATCGCTCACAACAGGGTATTTTAACTACGTCATGCGTCATAATACTGAATAATCTTTTTAATTTTAAATTATTAAAATATCATAAATATCTTTTTTTTTATGAATGTTTAGTATTCATTGGATACATGAAGTGGACTGCCGTTGTAAGACGACTAAAAAGTCACAGTGTAGAATATTTAATTAAAACTAAATTTATGTATAAACAAAGTGCTCCTCCACATCGATCACATCGCTGTAATAATGTATAATAAAAGAATTGTTAATTATATCTCTATTGTAGTAATTTATTGTATTACAGTGAGTTATAGCAATTAGCTGACCCATCTTTGCATAAGTGGTTGAGATTTATGCAAAGGTGGGTCATCTAATTGTTATAACTCACTTATAAGTATCAATTTCTCCCTACTACTAACAAATTACTTGATAAGTTCTAAAATTCAGTTAACAGAATTCAGAAATCAGCAAACCACATAGTTTATTTAGGATAGGTGGTTTAGGTTTAGACATGTAGTATATTACTAGAAACGAGAATAACTGCGGAGAGTGTGTCATATTTAAATCAACTATTCAAAAAGTTAACTTAGCTGGCAATTCCAAATAGAAAATTAGAAATAAAAACATTTACAAATGGCGGCATGTCATTTACACACGTGATCGTGAATATTGTTGGTTTTGTTTTCTTTTTACAGAATTTAATAAGCGTGCGTTTAGTGCCTTGCTTTGAAAAGTGAATAACAATTCATGACATAAATTAAAATAAGTACTTACTCCGTAGTGTATAAGTTCTTTTTCACGTCTGAATCAAAATGGGCGAAGAAAAAAAGGTTATGTTCCATGAGATGGAACTCGACGATCGGATTTTAAAGGTAAATACAAGTAAATCAGTGTTTTATTGCTATACTGATAAATACTTTGACTATCAGTCCTGTGAATTGACCATTTAGAGGCTATCAAACTCGATAACTATTAAACGCATGATATTTTTTTTGAAAATGTGCTTGTGCGCTAACATCATTATTTCTGCAGGCGATATCACAGTTAGCGTGGCCAGAGCCCACGTTAATCCAGGAGACTGCAATACCACTATTACTAGAAGGCAAAGATGTGTTGATGAGGGCTAGGACTGGGTCTGGCAAAACCGCCGCTTTCACAATACCTGTAATTCAGAAGATATTGAATTTGAAAAACACAAGTACACATCAGTGTATCAGGGCTCTAATATTGTCACCAAGCAAGGAGCTGTGCGGACAAGTGAGTTTTGCACATGTTACAATAAGATATTTTTATTTACTGCTCTTTTTGTATTTCAAAACCCCCTCTTAAAGTTGAAAAACAAAATTATTTTATAAATATAATATATACTTATCAATACAATATTATTTTCTAGTCTAACATTTCAGATTACCTCTGTAATAGGTGACCTAACATCTAAATGTGCGAGAGAAGTGAAATGCATAGATATATCCTCCAGCGGAGACACACCGACACAGAAGGCGCTACTCTCAGACAAACCAGATATTGTTGTGGCAACACCGTCGAGAGCACTGGCTCACTTGAAGGCTAATAATGTGAGGTTGAAGGAAGATTTAGCAGTTCTGGTTGTTGATGAAGCTGATTTGGTCTTTTCTTTTGGATATGAAGATGAAATTAAAGAGTTGTTGGGGTAAGCATACCAAATATAAGTACATAATAATCACTGCTTGATTCTGCATCTTTACCACTATGTATTTCTAGTCCCTACTAATTAAAGGATCTATAACAAACAAAGTTTTGTTTTTTTTATCTCTTTTTAGGGTTTTTGTTGAGTGTAGAGAAATGCTTGTAAAATCCTCTATTATTTTAACACATTCCCACTTTTAACAGAAAATTAACTATTCAATTTTTACAGGCATTTACCAAAAATCTATCAAGCCGTGCTAGCTTCAGCCACTCTCTCAAATGATGTCCTGAGCCTCAAGAAGATAGTCCTTCGTAACCCAGTCACACTAAAACTGGAGGAGCCAGAGCTAGCCCCTTCAACACAGCTACAGCACTATCATCTGTTTGCCGAGGAGGATGACAAGGCTGCCATTTTGTATGCTCTGCTGAAGCTGAACCTTATCAGGGGAAAGAGTATCATCTTTGTGAGGACTGTGGATAGGTGTTATAAGTGAGTACTTTGGTTATTAATATTTTAGTAAGCACAGAAGAGTTCAACTCCATACTTATTTGTCCTCCCACTAAAATGCCGTACAGCAATGTCACCAATGCATATAATATCTTCAGCTACTGCTTTCCTTCTATCCTGTGCGCATAGGATCTGTAAGTGATGAGGCGCTTAGACTTAAGTTTGCAATGTACAAATTATAATGTAACAGTGTACCTACTCATTGTTGAGAAATCTAATAAATAAATAAATAGGGCAAATCCTACCATTGACATTTTGATTTTTGATGCCGTTTGCTAGAAAATCTGAAGACCAATCTGTTTCAGCCAATCACAGAAACATGCAACGTCTCTATCTAATTTGAAATGAATACAAATTATAAAATGGTATTGTACAATTACCTAGGTATAATTATGCAGTTATTATCTGTAATGCCCCTCTATTATTTCTTCAGTTTGTCTCTTACTTTAAACAATTTTCATCAACTCATAATCCAAGCTGTACTCAGTTTGATGTCCTACAGTGTTCAGGTAACTTAATTCTTCACACTCTTGTTTCAGATTAAAACTATACCTGGAACAGTTCAAAATAAGCTCATGTGTTCTAAACTCAGAGCTCCCCGCTGCAGTCAGATGTCTATCTGTAGACCAGTTCAACCGAGGAAGGTACCAGATCATCGTAGCATCAGATGAGATGGCACTAGAGACACCAGACGGTGGTATTGTACCTATAGAAGAAAGAAAGAAGAAGAGACAGACTTCTAAACGTAAAAAGGATAAAGAATCTGGTGTTTCCCGTGGAATAGATTTCCAACATGTGTCCAATGTCATCAACTTTGATTTTCCATTAGATGTGAACTCTTATGTGCATCGAGCGGGAAGGACAGCTAGGGGGAAGAATCAGGTAACAACTTAAATATTGTTTAGTAGTTGGTTATAACTGGATTTCAAACACAACTTAGGCAATTGCACCATGTTAACTACTGGTATTTAACTACATATATTGGGATTGAAGCATATGGGCTGGAAGCAACCCCAATATGGTTGGGTAAATAAAATCTGATGCACCAGCTGTGCAACTTTATCTGCAAAACAGATGATGACTATTTATTGAATAGATCCTTTCCAACCATTAAGCCTTAGAATAGACCCTTATTTTCTATGAGTGCCAATAATGTGTGATAGCTGCAGTAACCAAGTAATTGCAAGAAATTATTCTCTCAAAGCCATTTGTAATATTCTTTATTGTTTACAGGGATCAGTGTTATCATTTGTGTCAATAAAAGAAAAGCCATTGATGGATGCAGTGGAAGCACATTTATCCAAAGGTTTCAAGACACAGAAAGTTATGCAGTGAGTGTCAACTTTTCTAGTCATAAAATATGAATGTTAATGTTAATTAAAATATTTGCACGAGTAGATGCGCTCCTCTAGTGCATTATTTCTACCTGATACTATAGTGTGCAAAAGAGACGATTGTATTGTATGATTTCAATAATAGCATAATTAAAATTATTGTAAAGCAGCAGGAGAAGAATCCAAAGAAGAAAAACTACGAGAAGAGAAACTAGTTTTTCGATGTTTGTTTCTATTTCTTGGACAAAGCTATTTATTTCTCTGATTTTTCGCGCTCACGCGCTTCTTACCACAAAACTGAGACGAAATGCATTGAATCCTATAAAAACTCTTGTCTTATTGATTCGTAATTCCCTCCAGGAAGTACGAGTTCGCCCTAGAGGAGGTTGAAGGTTTCCGTTACCGGTCACGAGACGCGTGGCGAGCCGTCACCAGGATAGCGGTCAGGGAGGCTCGCCTCAAGGAGATCAAACAGGAACTGCTCAACTGTAAGAAGTTACAGGTAAGAATATCAAGTTTTCGACTGATGTTCAAATCTGCAAAAAGCTGTCGTAAGAAGGACTGCATAGGCGTATTCGTATCTCTTCGACGGTATTCCGCCCCGAAAGACGAGATTAAGGGAAGAGAAAGAGTACCTGCGTATACTATCTCCCGCGTCGATGGCTAGTTTTCGTATTTATTTCGAAGCTAATCAAAAATAAATATAAAGATTCGTCTCTATATTACGCAATCGACGCGATATTGATCGTCAATTATTCCACATGATGAACAACACTTGACATATCACATTGATGAACGACTAATCTTCTCTCTGACAATACTCCATCTCAATATCCTTACCCCCCCAAATACTACAAAAACTAACCCAGTCTTCTCGCTAGGGCTACTTCGAAGAAAACCCGACAGACTTAGCAGCACTGCGAAGGGACAAAGCACTACATACAGTCAAAGTACAGCACCATCTAGCTCATGTACCGGAGTACTTGCTACCTGCTGCATTGAGGAGTGAGGAGTCCGTGGAAGATGAGCAGGACGGAGCGGCGGCACCGGCGCCCGCGCCGCAGAAGAAGAGGAAACAGCATGGACAGTATGGCAGTGCGAAAAGACATAAGTATCAGGTGAGGTTTTGTGCAATTTATTTCAGTTTCGGAATTGAGATGAGACACTGTAGCAGCTAGTGTTAGTTATGTCTGCGCTTTGCGCTTGCATTGGTGCCAGAGAGTGGGCCTTATCCGTCACGCGGGCCCAGTACTGGTTGGTGAATAAAGCATGTCTTCGAATTTATAGGTCTTGGACATGCTTGTTGCTCACGATATTTTCCTTCACCGTTTTAAGAGCTGTGGTGACGAAATAAATTATTCTAAGTAATGTACATACCTGACTGGGTTCGTACCCATGACCTAAGACGTAAATTGGGGCTGTTAACACTTGTCGACCACTGCCCTCACGTGGTTACTACTGCTGTTTTAGTAGTCTGTATACAAAAATGACTCAACAGGTTGCCAAATACTAATCTTTGTTCAACTTCTGTGTGTTCCAGGCCCGTCAAAGCGATCCCCTGAAGAGTTTGGACGTGAAGACGAAAGCCCCGACCACTGTCGACACGTAGCAGAAATCTTGTTAGTATCCGAATGGAGAGATATTTATAATATAATGACAATCATACACGATTCATGTTTTTATACAATGATTTTATACCTGCCGTGTTAAGGTTGGAAGTAGGAGTATGTATAGTAAACAACCTCGATTTAATTAAAGTAAACTTTATTATTTTATTAACAGTTATTTTATTTTTCATAGCAACGACTCTGTTTCCGTAAATTCAAGATTTGAACTCAGTATCTGCTTTGATGATAAGAATGATTTCGGCTGTACATATCTGAAATCTCAATCCCGGTTTTTAAATGTTATTGGCTGACGGAATTCGGTTCTAAAACTTTTTCTGTTGGTAGCAATGTAAACACATTGTTTACTAAACAAAAGTCTAACTGGTCATGTGTTGTATATTGCCTTATAAGGTGCTTTTTGAAAACGATAATTTCTTACCAAAGCGTAGTGTCAGCCTACTTAGTTGCCTGCGTAGTTCTAACTGTTGTACTTAACACATATACATAAAGCATGTCTCATGTTGTGTTTTTCTTTCACACAGTTCGCGTTGTTCATCTTCACGAGCTATTTAGTCTTTACCATCGGTTCGGTTAGTACTGTCAATGTTACAGTGTAGCATTGATGAAAATAAACTATGAGTTTTTTTCAAAAGTAGTTATTTTCTTTATTTATTTTATGAATTCAAATGGTTCATTTCGTGTTCTGTGTGGAGGCCTTTGTTTTGCATCAAGTAATGGGTTGTTAAAACATGCGGCATGCGGCGCGTTGGCGTACAGTTGTAAAACTTGTAAAGTGAGATATTCAATCAACCGCGTGGTATACATCATTGCGGTTGCTCGCCACTGCTTACAGACGCTTCTGTCTGAACAACATATGTGTGTGAAAGTAAGTGGTTCGTTTGTTGTCGTCTTGTGGTTACCTCGAAAATTAGGCTCGGCACTCACATCTTGGCAGTGAACGAATAAGCGCAGCTTGGTAGAATAGAGTAAACCGATCGGTGGATATATATTGGGTCCGATCAAAACGAGGAACGTTTACAACCGTTCTTTGATTTGCTCTGTCAAAGTTGAGTCGACGAACATAGAACGAGGGAATTTTAGCTGCTACTGAATCTTACAAGCGCACAGCGCGAATCTGAAAGTCCCATCACTAAATGCTACAAGTTTTGTCGCACGTCCGGGCGTCCGATCAGTTTTGTTCTAGATAGCGGCCGGTCCGGCCAAGTGCGCGAAGTCTAAGTAAAGCTACAGCCTCAGTCGCGCCATTGCTCCAGAATTCTCGATGTGCCAGAGCGTTCTCTGGGAAAACATCCAGCCGTCAGCTTAGGGGATGATCAAATTTTTCTATTAGCCAGTGTAACCAGTTAGTAGAAAAGGCACGGGACCACGGGATGTGTTCGTCTCGTGAGTACATTTCGGGTCCCAGGGGGCTGCTGGGGCACACCTCAATTACTCATCTCTTGTTCATTTGAAATTAAATTACTTAGAATTGAGTGCTAATAATTCTAAAGTTTATCGACTACTAAGCTTATTTACCATTGCAAAAAAACTTTACAATAGTTATAAAAGAAAGGCTAACTACGACACGGTTGGCGCAGTGGCTGCGCCAACCGTGTCGTAGTACGATCCCCGCACGGAACAAATATTTGCATAATCTACAGGTAATTTTTCCGGGTCTGGCTGTTTGTCTATGTGAGTTTAAATGTTTGCACCCACGATACAAGAGAAATTCCTAGTAACCTTTTTTCTAAAAAAAAAAAAACCTGAATACATAAATACGCTAACTTCCGCCATTGCTTTTGACCTAGCAGCAGTAGATGGGTATCTTAACATACTGGCACATGGTCTGGTTAGAGGACAATAAAAAACGTTGTTTCCTCTTTGAGTACCTGGTAACCTACACAGCAATACCATAATTATAGAAGTGTAATATTTCCCGTAGGACGAAATAATTATTTCACCTTTTTGTTTGCATGAGTAGTCCCTTGCTAGTTGCATGTTCAATTGTTCAATGATACATACGAATTATTGCTAGAGGCGTTGATGAGCTGACTTGTAACGAACTAAGGTTCAGCTTTTGCTTAGAACCGTCATTTGTTAGAGCGAGGAACAGCTCAACGCATCGTCGATACTGCCGCGTGCGACAGCATTCCCGCTCAGTTTCTCACTGTAGCATTGATTGACTGATTTTGTTTGGCTGGCTACAGTTTTGTCCAATATCGGCTGCTTGTTGTTTTTAACGAGACCCCCGCAATTCATATTTTGGGTCATTTCATTCCCACTTCATCATCACTACTTCTCGTTTGCATGATTGTGTAGATACCTATGTTTAATTTTGTTCCAAAATAAATAAATAATCATTTAGTCGCTATTGCAATCAACATTCAAATACCATAATTATCTGCGAATGTCATTCCATGAAAATACCGTCTTTACGAATGTCATTTCCAAACATAACCTAAACTTTTCGTTCATTTAAATTTTATTATATTGCTTGCTTTAAAAAGGACCGCGCAGAACGCTAGTCCAACTATCAAAAATTACACGTACGACGTACCCCTATTTGGGATAGTCACAGACGGAATCCTCCCGACCGCAGTGCAATGGCTGGCGTCCGCCCGGGGCAACCGCCTGCTTGATCACGGTACACCCTACGCAAGGTTAGTATGCCGATGACAGCGATGCACCCCCGCTTTTATACCCGCGCCGGAGAATCTTAACACCGACTTCTAATTATCTTTAGATATGGTGACATCTGTTATCTCTTTTAGGAATCATTTTTGTGTTAGCCTTGTTGAAAATTCGTGTTCAATAGATTTTCCAATTTTTTCAAAATTAATTAATTCTGATAAATAAGGTCAATTATATTTTAGAATTATTTTTATCGATCTGTTTGATAGCATACTAATAAATTTATATTATTTTTATTCATGCTACTACATTGCATTGCATCGTGGATCGCCAGAATTTTTATGGTCTTGTCATATGCCTGTCATACAATTTGTCGATAATGTAAATAAACTCCTTTGAGTTTTAATAATGTCTTGCGAGCTCATTCTGCCAATGCCTACGATTATTTTATGACGAGCGTACATTAAATTCGATTTCCTCCATAAGTTTATCACATGCAATTTGCTTATAGATTTAAAATAAAAAATAAAAAGGTTTATTTCAATTACAATGGCATTTCGATGCATATTATTGGAGGTCACCTTTTAAGCAAGAAATTGCTTGTATTAGGAGACTCCACACTTCCACAGATCATTTATTATTGTAGATAATGTAAACATGCAACATTAAAAATAAAAGGGTAACTTAAAATTATACAAACAGCTCTGCAAGTGAATGACACAGAAAAAGGCAAGATCGCGCGTGTACGTGTGTTACGTGTACTCACTCACACTCACTGAGACACGTAGTGTCAGTGAGTGTGTGAGTGAGTATGGGTGGTAGTGTAAATAGTGAGGTTGTGTGGCGTGTGAGTGCACGCACAGCAACACAAGCAATGCTTAGTTCACTTATCCTAATTCATTTCCTGTCCAGCAATAAATATGAAAATGTGTCTGTTTATTTATTTGTTTGTTTATTAGTTACGCTTTTACGCCTTGACGGCTGAACGTAATTTGGTAGATCATATTCAGGATATGATCTACCAATTTACGGGTTTAAAATCGGCGGTTTAATTACGGGTTTAACCCAGGGGTTAGGACACAAGATACTTTCAACCCGACAAAACCATGGGATCGAGACCTACGCAGGTGAAACCGGAAGGCGATGCCAGTATAGGTAGGTGTAAGCGTAGGTTCAAATGTAGGTTGTCCGTTGCTGGTTAGCCCTACGACAATGTCTTGGGATCGAATGAAGCGAAATAAGTCTTCCCTCACTAACCATGCGCACAACAACCCAAATGTAACTAATTATGTTATTGCAAAGTAGATGCAATGGACTCAACATCGTCGTAGGTTTTAGTTTTAAGCCAATCGGTTGCAACTTTTTTACAATCCCGGAGCTTCATGGGATATATACGTAATTCTTTACTCAGCAAGTTGTATAGATATGATGATTGCCTTGAGTATTGCCTTTTAGCGAAAGCAGATCTAACCTTGACAGTTGGTGCGACTAAGTAGCTCCTTCTGCTTTTAAGCTTAGAGGGATCATACGGGAGGGATGTGTGTTTTTATCATAAGTTGAAGCAAATAAAGCTTTCTTACAGACAAAAGGTCAGATTACGATGATAAGATAAGAGGCTGTGGGTGGGGTATCTATATAGTTTAAAGTAAGGTTCTCTGCGCCTTTTCAAGTTCTAAAATGTTTGTTTTTGTTGTCCCTCCCTAGCAAGACTGACAGTACATGAGGATAGATTGGGCCAATGATATGTATACTTGCTTTAGAAGTTGCTTTGAGGCCGCATGTCGCAGTGTTTTAAAAGTCCATATCAGCTTCCTAACTCTTTTTATAATAATTTCGGTGTGCTTGTGCCCACTGGTCAATCATAACACCTAGATTTATGGTATGGCGCTGTAACCTGTCACTTTTTAAACACTAGCAGTCGGGGGTTGGGGGGTTGGGGGATTGGGACAGTTGTGGATTTTTATTTGGAAATCTTGAGACAGTTGCGAGTTATATTATACTTAGTAAAGCAGATGTAGTTGGATTTGGAGGCATTTAGTGTGAGGAGACTATGATTTAGCCAGGCTGCTATTTTCGCAAGGCCACGCTCGGCCAACCTACCAACAATAGCCCAGGTCTTAGCTGTGAAGACAATGGCAATATTGTCGGCGCATGAGAAAATGAGCCCGCCATCAATCTTCATGTTGCAGAGGCTATTAATGTAGATAAGGAATAAGGTCGGCCCAAGGGCATTACCCTGGCCGACTCCGAAAGTGACGGTTGACTGGGAGCTGGTGTACATCGCAATTTTAACCGTTTGTTTGCGGTTGTTGAGGTAGGATTTAAAAAGTGTTATTAGTATAGTACTTATGCCGATGCGTTCTAGCCTCTGTAAAAGTAAGGGGACAAACACTGTGTCAAAGGCCTTTTTGAGGTCAAGAAAAAGAGCTAGACACTTAGCCCCACTATCCAATTTGAAAATCGATAAAATAGATTTGTAGATTTTTTTTGTTTTCTTTATATCGAACAACATCTCATAAACCTCCAAATTTTATTACTTGCATTAAACATCTGGACTAATACAATTTTTAGACAAGACTATTAATAAATTCTAAGTTACACAGATTTAGAATATCTCTTTTTCTTGGGCGGTTCTTTGATGATGATCTTGGAGTCGCTGAAGGCTTTCCGGAGGGTGAGGGCTTGCTGTCTTGTGGACAAGTTGGTAGAGGACTGTAGGGAGGAGGACAGAGGTCTGTTCAGGTAGTAGCCGTAGGGACCCATCTCGCGACGTTGCCACGGGCTGGTTGTGATCCTGCGGAAAGAAAAGGGGTATTATTATATCCATTTGATCGCTTATACTCCAGGATGTCCAGGATGATGAGATCCGCTGTAATAAATGGTCAAAAAGATTTAAGTTAGTTGGCAAGAATTTTGTGTGCAATTTCTCCGACCATAGCTCTTTTCTCATCCATGTGTGAAATGAATGAGTAGTAGCTTCGTCATAATGTAGGTACTACAATGTCGAAAAAAGAAGGACTCTTTAAAAACTATGACGCCTAAAAGCTTCATACCGTGATCAGCGTAATTTTCCCACTGCTGGGTCACAGGCTTCCTCTATGTGAGTGGCTATAATCGTAGCCCGAAAAGGTAGTAAAAAATTAAGAAATTAAGTTTTATACCATATCATGAGCGGCGGCATTTCAGGTCGCGGCCTCGTTTGTATGTACACAGCCAATGGCGCCACTCCGCACATCCATATCATCCACTGCTGCATCATTTTGCAGCTCACTAAGTCACCCTCTGTCATTACCAGCACATTATCCTGAAACATTATGACCTTCGTGGGGAGTTATGATGTATTTTAAATGTACGGGCGTTCATCCCGTTAGCACTCTTAGGGTGCGGAACTCGATAAAAGGTTTAACTTTGCTTGTTTGAGGCTCAGTCGATAACAAAAGACAGTCTTACCTAATAGTATAGTAGTGGACAGTGGGGTAACCATACCATTTGAGGCCCGTGTCAAATTCGATCCCAGTAAAAATCGTCACGTTTTAATTTCTACTGACGACTATCTGACCTCCACAACTTGTGGAGATCAGATAGTCAGTCGCTCCATGTAAAATACTTACTGCTGTAGGTACCTACAGTAGTAAAGGTTGACTGTTAGAAAATACCTATGGAAATGACATTACTTAAGTCCGCCCCTATACTCTGTGCTTAGTGTTAAATAAATAAATACAGCTGAATCCTGTTAGGCTGGAAAATGACCCCAACTGTTGGATAAAGGGTCGGGTAGGTGACGATGAATAGTGCTGTTGTAATAAAGGCTATCTTTCTAAGGCATTGCAAGAAGTTTACCTGAAGAGCTAGTATTAAAAAAAAAATGCCCAAATCGTTAAGAATGTTATGAAAGTATTGTTCCACTTACATCAAAACAATATTGCACGACAGTTTTTATGACCTGGACGACCATTATCCAGAAGTACAGACTGTATATCACCATCCAAATGAATAAAAGGTGCTGCAAGAAACATTGGTTTTTAGTTGAGAATCTGAATTGATCTTCGGGTTATGTGTTTAGGTATACCTTATATTAAAAATTATTTCAGCTAAATATCGACAAAAATCAGTTAGTTATGTAGTTATAGGCGTTTTAAGTGTTCGGACTTGGGACGTAAAGTAGTCTTTTCTCTCAACATCTGTTAATAAGCAAAATCTACTGTAATCTTTCGCTAACGCTGGCGTAGCTTCGGCGTAGAGAGTGACTTCGTGCTACGAGAAACTTGATCATAGAACTTTCCTTCTTTATGATACTCCTATTTTTAAATGCTCGAGTGATTTTCTGAGTAGCAGCCCGGAGTTCGGAATTATGCCCGGCTGATGGCAATAGGTTCGCCTCCTATTTATATATTTTTAAATAGAACGGCCGAAGCCAACTACATTGGTGAAATGTGAGTTTACTATAACCACTGCCTAAGCTTTCGGAGAAACCGGTGAAGTTAATTATTTTGGTATCAAAGAATACCTGTAGAATGAGTTCCCAGAGCGGCACCCGTCGGAAGACAAAGCGTCTGAAGAGCGCGGCGAGCATGCGCTGCGCAAGCGCCCCCGCGCCCGCCGCCCACAGCACTGTCGGCACCACGGATATCGCGCCCTCTCCGCATTTTGCCCACTCGAAAAACTGTGATATGAATAACCTTCAAATCAATCACAATCAATCGCTGCATGCAACACACCAGCGATCCAATCGCGCTGTTGTCTTTTGATTGATAACAGCTCAATCAATGTGATTTTTGGCATTACTCCAAACTCGGGACTGCTACTGAGAAATTCCTGATGGAAAGACCCATGACCCGCCCGACCTGGGAATCGAACCCAGGATCCCATGCTCAGCAGAAGCGCTTGCGACCATTAGACCAAAAAGGCAGTTCTGGTTGGCGAAATGTGGGTGTATTATATCGTTGAGGAACTTTTGCCTAACCCTTCGGTCATTACAGGCGTGATATGGTTTGTATAATCACTTCTTTAATTCTTGAGTCAGATATGGTAGGACCGAAGCCACTTAGGAGCGTCGTATGGTGCCACGCAAGGTAGGTAAGTTGCGTATTTCAACAACAGTGCAGTGTGGAGTTTTAATTACTAGGTGGCAGGTGTGCTGGGTGATCTGCTTCTGCTTATGCGTCTTCTATCTAGTTGATGCGCCGTCGAATCGCCTGTTGACTAGATGAGCCATTGTACCTAATTAATCATTCAGAATTGATGGCCCATTGCATACGGTTCGTCAGTCTGTCCATTGCATCGCCTGAACTAAGCAGAATTCTTACATAGATTTAGGGCTTCGACCTTAACCTCTGCCTACCTCAAATCCTTCATTTTGCATGTAACTCCATATTGAGGTTTCCCACATTACAATTTTTTAAATCCAAATAGTTAATAACGAAATTTAACATTGGGCTTATGATTTAATTAGACTTGATTTTTAATTTACACAAAAATATTAATTTCTATGTCACCATGATCGTTTTGACATTCATCATTTGCGTCAGTCGAAACTATTTGACAAGGATTTTTTAACAGGGCTTGAGTAGACTGACTCTGGGTTTGTGGTGGACCTCCTTTACCTCACTATTAATTAGTGAGCTGTGTAGGTACCTAAATAATTCAAAGCAGGTTCAGGAAAGGGAGGTTTGTTATATATCTGCTGCTGATCTCAACATTACATAATAGTCGATCTGTAGTGATTACGTATCGTTTTACCAGATTTAAATAAATAAATTGAATAGAATATATCATTACTCGAATCACTCACTGATTATAATATTTTTTTTATCTCCTTTTTGTCCTGCAAGCTGTCTTGACGACATTAAGCGGGATTTTATGTATTTAAAATATGGCGTGCGTGGTACAGTATCCAATGACATGTTCATCTAGTATGGCTTCTTTATATTTGGGATAGAGATCTTGATTATAACAAAAGGTACATACCCTATTATAAATGTGTAAAGGCTGCCTTACAAAGCTTTCGCCGTTTGTTTATTTTAACCGAATTTTGTACTGAAAAGGTAAGAGGGTGTTAACTACCTCTATCATGAATAGGTTAAAGTTCTGTAATAAAAGTAGGTAAGAAATTTACCCACATAGTTTTGGTGGTACGGAACCGTTAGTGTGTAAGACCAAATCACACTTATCTGTTTTGCTAACTTTCCTGAGATTTATCTTAATTTTTTGAATATATTAATAAAAACACCAGAAATATGACAAATATTTTACTATTGTAAAGAGAAGTTCCAAGATATCTTATTGAAAAAAGTGAGTCGAATGGAAGCTGACCGATGTTCCTCCAGGGGCAGTCTTCAAAGCTGGTTGTCCTTACGCAAAGAACTATGGATGCTGTTGATGGGTGTACCTTTGCAGGTACATTGCGCAGCCTGCAGGAAAACAAAAAAACTTATACTCAATACTTTATTGCATTCCATAATGTTAAATAAAACAGTTGGTATGTTAAAACATTGAATCAATTATGGACCCTGTCGGGCACAGCAAAGTTAAATTAATTGGTAATAGGAGAGAGGATGAAGGCGCTTTTTAAAAAGTTAAGAAATATTAAATTAAAATAGTAAAATGGCTTTTGTGGTATTTACATTATAGATCATAATTATATTTAATTGAGTACTAATAAATTTGTAAGTCTTAAATGTAATATTTGGTTTAAGTTTATTTTATTGCACCATTATATACTAAAATTATAAGTTATAATAATAATCTAAAATTAACTTTTTTTACAGTATTTTTTAAATAAATTGGATAATTTAGTTGAAAGGTGCGCTATTTGGTATAGTTATTTTAAATGAACAGTATTTTCGCGTTTTAAAATAAATAAATTTTCATAAAATAAATAAACTTCAGTAAAGCACCAGTGTGGTGGGTACAGTCACGGGTGATTAGACGTCGATTTCTAGCATGGATCCAGAAATACACATCAGCCAAAAGATGACCACTTTTAAGTTGGCCACCTGTTCAAATTTACAAAACTGCAAATAAAAATAAAGTCCAATAAGGCGTGGGCAACAGACCCCAATTTGTCGACCAAGCTGTCTTGTCATTGTGGAATGCTAACGGTTATCACTACATAGGACAGCATGAGATGCTTACTGATGGAGCCATTTTTACGCGATGCCCAAAATATAATGACATTTTTGGGGCCCGTAAAACTGTGCCTTGAATAGGTATTTTATTGTCATCAATATAATATGAATCTTTTAATGGGTCCAGGGTGAACGTAGGAGGAGCCATTATATTAATTTGAAAGCATTTTTTTTTCGTTTAAGCGCGTTCGGTTCAGGTGGGTCGTCAAATGATAGTGTGTCGATCGACGGTTTTTTGTCGAAGTAAGTATTTGTGTTTAATATCTGTTATTGTTGGTCTTTAGATTTCATTTCAATCGCAGAATGTAAACTCACCTAGCTCACGGTCAAGACACCTGCGCTACGCCCTGTTTGCGACGGAAATGTACACTTACTTTAAGATCATTTCTAAGTTTCGCGATGGCTTCCGCAGTAGTCTCGCTGCCTTTGCTAACGAGCCGCACGTTGAGTTCCTTATCCGATTGACTGATAGGCCGTGCGAGGCGTAGATCCACGCGGCTTGCACCCCCGCCGCCACAGATGATTTCGCTACAGGTGGAACTAACCATGACCGGTGCGTTCTTAGACGGCACGCTCTGACTCTAGTGAACAACGGTATGTCTAAATATGCGGTATCTTACAATGGAATCAAAATGGACCACTTTAAAATGAGCTTGTTTAGCCAAAATTAGGAAATATGTAACTATTGCTATAGTTCATTTGACAACATTCTTCATTCATCATCTGCTTAGCCTTTTCCCAACTATGTTGGGGTGGGCTTCAAGTCTAACCGGATGCAGCTGAATATCAGTATTTTACATGGAGCTACCGAGTATATGACCTCCACAACCCAGTGGGTACTGACTGGGTCATACGATACCCCTTGGTAAGACTGATTGTCAGACTTTCGGGCCATTCACTACCTGTAACGACTGTCAAAGATCCACAAAAAACAGCAGGGACCAAGGCTTAATGTGCTTTCCGAGGCACGGAGGAAACTCATCCACGGACCAACCTAGGCAAGCGTGGCTTAACCTGTAGATCGAACCGAGCGGCTGTTATTATTTAGCCACGAGGTCCTCTTCCACAAGAAGGAGAACAACGACAACATCTATTCTTCATTCAATGCTCTGAAAATGAGACTAGGTATTAAATAAATCATGAAATTTTGCACAAGAGGTCTTTGAATAAGAAAAGAAAGTTCATCCTCTAAAAAGGTTCCAAAGGAGAAAGCTGTAAGGGTCGGTTAGTAATTTTTCTCGATGAAGTATTCTATCCGATAGAGCTTACGGGACTTGTGTCATTGTTTCTATGGCAAGCAGTCTTGACTTCCTCAGTAAACAGTTATTGAGTTACTGTTAGCCTATGTTATCCCACTGCTGGGCAAATGCCTCTTCTAATGACTTCCATTTCTTTCGATCCAGGGCTAATACGGTCCACTGGTCGTTGGTTTTGTACAGCTCGTCCCGCCATCTCCTACGAGTTCTGCCGCGTCGCCTTCTGGCTGTGTTAAGGCACCACGCCAGTGTTTTTTTTTTGTAAGTTTTATTGAATTAAAGTCATTACGTAGTGTGGGCCGGGGATGTCGTCGCACACTGTGGACACGGCGGTGTGGCAATCTCGTGGGACGCAAACTCCGTCAGCCTGTGGTGCACTCCCCCCACGAAGCTGCTGACCTTCTGAATGGTCACGTTGACTGACCGCACTACTCGGTGATGTAGCTCGGTTTGCCTGCTTGCACCGCGACAGACGAATATACAAGAATTACGTATAATATATCGTAAAATGTGATTTCGGTAAGTTTCTGACTATAATACGAGTAAAAATATATATTAAAGTTTGTTATTATTGGGACCAAATAAACAAATACTAAATAGTTATTGACACATGGGTAGGTATTAGTTAGGTGCATAAGATAAGATAAAAACTAGTGAATGTCAAATAATCGAGCATTGCTAAAGCACACCGAAGTTAGTTTAAAAAAAAAGTGTAATCATCAACCATACCAACCACTGTTCCAAATACGGCATGTTGAAGCTGCGGCAGTAGTTCTTGCGGACGTAGTCTGCGTAGCACAGTGACAGGAACCAGCACACCGTGATGTGGATTTGCGGCTGCTGCGTGCGCAGGAACCTCGTCAGGGGTCCGAGCGCCACTACCTCCGCCTTTCCTCCCAGGAGACCAGCTGTCGTCAACTCTAGGAGCACGCTTGGACTCTGGTGAAGAAATTGTTAAAGGTAGTCTTTAATCAACTTTTACTGGGCCATCGTGGTGGGTTTCATCCCCTCTTGCAGAAAGGAAGCCGCTTATGATGATGAGTCTTTTGAAAGCAAGACGGTCCTGTGAAAACCATGGAATGGAGCCATTATCATCCATGGCAGTTCCACCAACTGCTGAGTATAGGGAAGAGCCCTATACTCAGCAGTTGGTGGAACTGCCACTTTTTGCGCCACACTGGCGATGGTGATGTTTCTCTTCTCGGAATGAAGTAGCTATCACAAAATAATCGTAAGTAAGGATGGGAAGTATTTGATTGATTTTGTACTCACTTCTCTAATAACCTGGTCAAGGTAGTATTGGAAGAAGCGCATGGAGCAGACCCACAGATGAACCATCAGGGCCAGCATACCGAGCACCATTGTAGACTGAGGAATTTTAAAACTCTATATTATTTAAGTAAGAAAAAACATGACTCTCCTTCTGAGCTCTTTTTTGTCTACCGAACTGTGCGAGCAAGCGGAATGGCAAGTGAGGAATAAATTCATTAGTGGAATTGTAACATTCTTATACCTATTTTAATCTAGCTACCTCGAAAGTCTTATAGCCAGTCTTACCAAGGGGTCAATCCAAGTCGCTCCAAGTAAAATACTGGTATGCTGTTGCACCCAGTTTAAACCGTCTTTAAGCCGACCGTAATATAGTTGGGAAAGGCTCGGCAGATGATGATGATGATGATCAGACGATGTCTTTAATCTAGTATTATCCATTACGTAACAAGGTGAAATACCTATTTATGGAGAATTAGAGACATTATTTTTTCGTCGATTTTCCTACTTTAAAAGACAACACTCACAACCAAGGTTTTCTCCAGCATGTAGACGTGGGCTTGGTCTCCGATTAGGAAGACGGTGGTCTTCAGTTCGTTGTAGAGAAAGAGTGCGGCGGCACTGGCGAACACCAGCGTAGGCCCCACGCCCCATGCCTCTCCGTTGCAGCTCAACCATTTCGCTACTATCTCCACGTGGGACTCGCAGAGATCCTGCGCAAGCGTTTGTTAGATCAGTTGCTCAAACTGGTCATTTACACGTTAGATTTCATGGCTGCCGATTTTATCGACGGCTCGACTGTGTCAACACGAATTTGTGTAGCACTCGTGACGATGAGAGCACATTTAATACGTCCGATACGAATTACTGAATTATTCTTTCAAGAATTACAGGCATGGTAGTATTCTAGAACTTTATAACTATGAAAAACAATGGATAATTAAAAAAAAAATGTATAGGCCAAAGGGTGATTGTAATGCTTTCTAAGAAGTTAATTTGGAAGACATCACTTTAATGTAAGTCACTTTAAATGCATGGGTATAGCCGTGACAACAGACGAAGGATCTTGTATAGATAAAGAAAAGAAATATTTCCTTTGGAATGCAATACAAACCACACTTTTTTTTTTTCTAGAATTTTTCTTTCCATGTCAAAACAGCTGTAGTTCCCTACGCAGGGTTTGCATATAAAAATATTAAAAACCACACTTTATCAAATACGATTTAAAGTAGAACTTTAGATTACTAATGCTGCGTATATGCTCTTTGAATTCATTTAAACCTTCACTTGTATGCCTTTCATGTTGATTGGGAATAGTTAGGAATTCCAAAATGTCTTACATATTTTCGGATTCTGAAAATTTGGTGTAATGTTGAAGCGTCGAATTCCTCGTGATCCACAAGAATAGGCACACATCAAAACCAATATTCGTCTTGATTTGAAACGCTCAAAATTCGTGTATTGGAAAACATAATATTATTGGCTAGTTTCACACACATCCCTCGTTACGAGGATGCGTATTTCTAGACGAAAGCCAGCTTGAAGGTAGGCGGTTGATCATGGTTAGATAAAACACCACCTCACATTTTGTACTTACGCAGTTTGTAACAAAGTTTACAGATTTGGTCGCCATCCAGGCTTAGGGACGTTTTTGCAACAAGCCCCCCCTTTACGAAACATCTTCACTATGCGAATTCATTAATTTTATTTATCACACTTTTGATTTATACATTATTATATTTTTTTGTTTAGTTTTACTGAGCCGACCCTCTTAACGATTCAAAATGTGTCAAAATCCAGATGGCATGCGTCAAAGACAACCCAGAGCGTATGCGTCACCATTAAAAAAGGTTTCATGGTTCCTCGAGGGACCTTTTAAGGAGGTTTTAAGTAACTGCTAATAGTGGTAGGAACCACAATTATTAGCAGGTTGAGAGTGAGACCAACTGTTCGTTTCGTGTTGGCGTAACAAATTGCGAGAATTGCGATTAGATTTTGTACTTTCAGTTCAGTAGCTTTATCATTATTCATTAATATTGAAAAAGGGATATTTACCATGTTTACCATTTGTAAAAAACAAATAACGAAACGTTTGTTATGACACATAGTAAACATGGTAAATATCCCACGTTAGTAAACCAGTCAGTCAGTTTAAAAAAAAATTTGAAAAGCTTTTGATTGACCATCAATTGTGTGTTTGTTGATTATGACAAGATTCCCTGGTCACATTCTATTGCTACGTATAAGAATGATAAACGGTAGCACAACATAAGTATTCAGCCTATAATATTCCCACTGCTGGGCGACAGATCTCCCTGTCTGTGTAAAAAGGTAAAAAAAGAAACAACGTTATATTGGTATAACAAATGGCTAGATAGACCTGTAATGGCTGGTACAGGCCCAGTCTACACATCTGTCGTTTATTCTAACACATACAACCAACGATTACATAGCTACGAGTACATACAACATCCACTACACATCAACTTGAGTACATCTTCAATGAACAGAGAACAAACGTATAAAAATAAATCAACAAATATCGTAAAATCACGTAAATATAGCTCTGTGGGTATATGAACTACTTTTTAAATATATTTTTTATAAAAACACTTAATATTTTATTGGTATAAGATATGCTAGTTTAAACTGGAAGGAGATTATATTATATGGTTATGCGTTTTCGACCAATTCAACTACAGATTTAAGTATTTTTACCGATATAATATCATTTTCATATTTTAGCGAAGTATCGAAAATGTCATAACATTGCTAACTTGGGTGAATATATTACACCCTTAATATTATATTTACTAACATGACAATGATTGAAAGATATATTTTACTACGTTTATTTTTGTTAAGCTAGAAAAATGAATATTAAATGCTGGGACACAAGCTCTGAAATTACTTTGCATGTATTTTTAAATACATATCCCAATTAATACTAAACCCCTCATTGTTTTATTTCCATAGTGTCTACTAATAAATTTGTTTATCTATACGATTAAATACAAACCTACTTGTCAGGCAAGAACTTGCACTAATATTACACTAGTTGTATTGAGTTTATTACAAGAAGACCCGAATGGAAGATAATGACTAGAAATAACTCCACTACAATAATGTATAAAGATCTAAATATGTATGTGGCGGTATATCTACATTTTAAATGGTATTTATCTACGAGGTAAAATGTATTATTTCAAAAACGTTGACTAGAATGAAAACCTATGCATATGATCCCATTAACTTCATTTCAAATTTCTAATATTATTTACACAATGTTTAATATTAATATATCTAGTAGTAAATATATTAATTTCTGCACTCATTGCCCAGGAGTACGGAAATTGAATATATTTTGGTTACCTCTAAATACAAGCATATTTACAATGGGGTTTGCTTAATACTATTTAAAAAGTATTTTAAATTATTGAAGCATTTATTCACAATGAAATTAAATATACCATCTGTAACCGAATGAGTAGATTACCACGTATTTCTCGTGAAAAAAATGCGAAATTTTCAGACGGTATAAATATTTCTTTTATTCCCGCAAATGTTTTATAGTCTGTCCAGCAAACCTTTTTTAAGGTAATATACAAAATCCTTATTAAATAAAGTTTATCTAGGTCCATTATACACTTAATAGTATTCGTTGTAGATATTAAAACACGATGACATCACCCTCCCTCAGTCGGGTAAAAACACTACATACGAAACGTTATTTTATAAATGCTAGACATATACTGCTTGACATATACCAATTAATAAGTTTAAGCAATTAGTGCTTAAAGCAGGTAAGTATTCGTTTAACTCTGTCTCTTCTGAATTCTGACAATACCTTTATACATATAAATATATATATATATATATATATATATATATATAGACGAAACGATTACATGCTTATAAATTACAAGTTAAAAAATCAATTTATCCAAAATTCTTACAAGCTACCAAAAGCAGATAATGCTTGCCTAAAATCTTCAAAATACATTAGTATGATTATTATACTTAAATTCATTTAGCATAACATACCGGAGTTTCTTTTCAATTCTAATAATACAAATAGCTTTCATACACTTTTCGTTTGCAAAACCGCTTATCAATGCATTTTATTCTTTATTATTATACAATTTATGCTTTGTAGAGGTCGTAAGTGATGAATTTAGACAAGCCACTCGATGGCTGGCTTAGTGTGTAGAGTAGCTGAGGTGTAGGTCTGGTCAGGTCACAGGTTGCATAGTGTCGGGTCCGTTGGCGGTACCGAGATCACTTCAGGTTCCTTTATCGTTTTGATGCGCTGATGGAAATGAAAAAGTTAAGTGTTGCCATTATTTAAAACATTAATTCAGACACAATAGTAAGGTGCTTACGGGAAGCCATCGCTAGCTCTTCTCGGGAATAATTCTTATGATTCAAATAAAATTATCTTTTCTTTTTAGCTTTTGTTTCACTTTAAAATTGAATATTTATTTATTTATTTATGGACACACCAACGACTTATTCACTAAATCATTACATTAAATATATTCTAATTCAACAGCTTTGCGGTGGATTCGTCACTTGTAGGTGTGCACGGCACTTGTATAATAAAATTAGAAATAAAAATTAAAATGTATATGAAAATAACAAAATTAAAATTATAAAGTTTACATTGGATTGAAAACGTCAAGTAGTTTAGTTGAATGTGAATATCAATCACACACAGTGGTTAACCCTGTTAACATAGACTTATAGCATGTGTGTGTTCTCACAAAATTATCAATGAATTTTGTAGACCTTGACCAATGTTACTTGGGACTTCGGCGCAACACGTTTTTCCTGCCATTCCCCTATGAACCGTCACGCTATCATCGACTCCTTTTTCTTTCAGTTCGTTTCTTATACAAACCATCCATATCCTCTATTAAGTTCTATAGCCTGTAAAACCAAAAAAATAAACCCAATAAGAAAAAGTGCACTCACATGCATAAAGCTGCCAGGAGTGATCGCAAACTTATAGATGATGTAGAGCGGTATGCAGGAGACGGTGGTGCCGGTCATCACCCAACCCACCGTGATAGACCATTGCGGGTACACATACTCACCGCCCAGCATTTCTTGGTGGGCCAGCACTGAGACGATGAAGAGTACTAGTAGGAATACTGGACTGTGGGCGGAGAAAGCGAATGAAAGATTAGCCACATGTTTTAGTAGCCAGGTTGCTTTGGTACAAGTTCTCCGTCGAATGTAGTGTCTACTTAGTGAATCGTGATTTTGTAAACGTAGGTATATTATTCTTATTTACAAGATGTCGGAGATTCGTGTATTACCGATTTTCACTAAATACTTCTTTGAGTAAAATAGAAAGATTTACGTTTTCTTTTGAATCGTAAAATAAAACTTTCAAAGACATGACTTGCGACCTCGATCCCTAGCGATAAGAAACTGTATGCTTTGATTTATATAAGAAATCAATGATCTAAACTAGTTTTTTTTTTCACCTTTACATCATCGCACCCGTAACCTAGCAGTCCATCCAACTCACCTTATATAAGACCAGCAAGCCCTCCAGAACCAGCCAGGAGTGTGCCCGAGCATGGTCCTGACGTCTTCTGAGAACCGGTCCACGCCGTACACCCAGCAGACCCCAGCGGCCTCCGCGAACACCACGAACAGGATCGCCAGACCCGGTCCGTACACGTTGAGGAGATCCACCAGGTATACTCCGCCCTAGAAAGGAGTTGCCAAAATCATTCAATTGAATCAAGGTATAATTCCAGAACGGAGTGGTTATAGTTACTATTTAGGTAGGTTTCTGTAACAATAAGTTCCCGTGGAAAGTGACATTGCCTTCATTGCTTAGCGCCAGTATTATATGATGCTCTGTGGCTTAGCGTAGAACACCGCAATTTACGATGCTGTCAACCGTCATATACTCTTCGATGATAAAGACCGTTGAGTTAACAAACCTTATTATTGCCATTTTTTATTTAAGTGTGTGTTAAAATCGCCATATAGTTACTTCTGCTGCGATTTTGCATTTGGAGGTTCTCAGTGGTAGTCCGAATTTGTGTTTAACAAGTGGCGATAATTCCGTCCATTATACAGTCGGTACCAACATAACTAGCAAGTGTGGGCCTTGTAGGTAGCTATAAACTCCAGCACATCCTTTCGAAGGATACAACCGTGATGCTAACATATATTGAAGGTATATTCCTTATTTGGGACAACTCCAGTAATTTTATAGTCGTCACTTCACTATAAACCAATTCCTCTCAGTCCACACCTCAGTAATGAAATCAGGGGCGAAATAAAAGCAAAACAAAGCGTCCTAACACCACAGTGAGCGAGAGTAGTGCCAGGTCATCCCGTTGAGTGATGACCATGAATTATGCAACGGAATACATTCGCGCAGATAACGGAACCGTAATTTATTAGTGATACCTGTGTGGTGTTGTTGGGTTCTTTCTTAAATGTAATAGTAGTGATGTTGATGAAGAGTTACAGATGATCTCAATAGGTATTTCTTCCGAACAAACCTTGAGCCTGATGGAATTTCCCGTCGACGAAATTGACGATCTTTTATGCATAATTTCATGGCTTTAGACCCAGCGGTATAGACTACGTTGACATTACCCACAAATCTCAAATGGAGCTCCCTCTTTTTATTTATTCTATTTTCGGATTTTTTTTGTATTAAATGGACCTACACTTGACTTCAACATTGTCCTCAAACGATTTACATTACACTAAATCTGCAATTAGCCTATTAAAAATTCTAGCTAACGATTGGACAATGTCAAGTTAAAATATTTCTAAAACAAAAGTAATGCCTGTGGATAAATAAGAAAACAAATAAAAATTATTCGCGTTATGATGACTCAGAAACCTGCTACTTACAAAATATTGATCAAAACAATTGTCTCAATTTTTCCAAAAAATAACAATTTATTTGAGTAAGCTCACCCTGTTATACGTGGCCCTACATTATCCGTTCTGGTCCGGTCATGAGTAACGGGTAACCGGGCGCCGTATGATGAAGCAATAACTTTTTGTGCTGACTCGCCCCGGCGGCGGCCGTCCGTAATCTTTCACTTACATACCTCGCTAAACGCTGTCTTACCTAACTGAACAATCATTTTACCGAATTTTATGGTTATCGAGCAGCCAAGTTACTAGATAGGTCGCCGATAGCATGTAGACTTGTGTTAGACAATGCCGTGTTCTGTACCACAGGGCTACGTTAATCAGCCTTTAAAAGAGTAATCTATTAGCAATTGAATTTTATTAAAAAATCCTTGATTAGAACGAATTTGAAAGAAAAAAAATTCGTTCTCTGGTACTCGACGGTCTTACTACAGACTGAACCACAGAAAGCAAAACAAAACGCTCAATTTAATGGCACCAGTACATTGGATTCACAGAAATTCTGAGATACATATACATATCTGAAATAATACGAAGCAATGGTGCAGAAATCTTCAATGTTTCGTTCAATGAGACGTAACATACAACACTTTGCAGTCGGTCAAATAGAAATATAATAATGAACTTGAAAAGAGAAGAGCCTGAACAGGATCTGTGTTAGGTCACTGTCTTAAAGAGTATAAGGGCAATAATACGAATTACTTACATAGGTAGTAGTCGGCAAAGCACAGATGTAGATGAACACCAGTAACCCAGCGACAAACAGCTCGCGATGTCGCCCCAGCGCCCTCGGGTACTCGTCACATAGCGCTGTGGTCACTGCTTCTAGGCCTAAAAAAAATCCCGATTTTTATAGTCCAAGTGCCTGATCGGGTATAGCGCTGCTTGCTTGTATTGGCACGTGATGGTAGTCGGTTAACGACGCCATCATGTTTTTACAATAGAATTTCCACAGACATTTTCACAAATGTTTATCAATACTTCTATAGTCTGCTACCGATGTGAGTGTTTGTAGTTTATATTTTGCAGGTAGAAGTAGCATTATTGTTTCGAATGCATTTCGTGCATAAGGCAATTAATTCAGGTAGTCACAGTTTTCACTGTAATTCATAATTTATGAACATCGGGAATTTCTCACTATAAAGCAACGATCGGTATTTAATCTGAGGCCAAAATTAAGGATCCGTCAAACCGGTACGTACGGACGTATTTCAGTCGCGGCTGCGGACACGAACATCTTTGAATGCCTTACATTGAGTTCTAACGTAAACCGTGATTTGCCATGCAAAAAAACAAAAAATCATTTCCAAGTAATAGTTTTTGCGTAGAGTTACTTAGTTTCAAGTACAGAATTCTTGGTAAACGGCTTCATGAAGGGTCTAATTACACCTTGTATACTGCTGAAGTATCTGTCAATGTCCATGTCCAGAGTCGCGACCGTAATTTGTTTGTAACCTATTTATTTTAAACCTTAAGTAAGTATCAAACACCTACCACCAAAAGTACTGTCAAGTCCCAGCGTGATGAGCATGAGGAAGAAGATGATGGCCCAGAAGACGGAGCCCGTCATGGTGGCGATGGCCTCGGGGTACACGATAAACACCAAACCCGGCCCTTCCAGACCAACCTCCTCGATGCTCTTGTTCTGAACGTGTGCCATGTAGCTAGAGGGAAGAGAAGTATTGTTAAAGAAAAGAAAGAAAGAAAACACATTTATTTGCACTAAATGTGACGCATAAAATATAATGCACAGTAAAGACAAAAATACCAAGCTGGGGGAATGTGCGTCGCTACGACACAGAACGGCCATCGCTGGACATAATTCTGAAGCACTATGACACTAGATTTGCATGATATTGTGTCCTTTTTGTAGTGCAGTCGGACATCAATCTAATGACTTGACTTAAAAATCAAGAATAATGTTAGATGAATGTAAAACGTTTAGCAGTGTCTCACTAAACTTCAATTTTCTAAAGATCAGATTGTCTGTGGCCATTATAATGTGAAGAGTGGTAATACACACAAATAGTCCTTTTAGAATTGGGTGCAAAACTAGATACACAATTAGAACTTACCCCAAAACGGAGAATATCACAAAACCAGCGAGGAAGCTGGTGAGACAGTTGATGGAGGACGTGATGAGGGCATCTCGGTAGCAGTTGTTGTTGAACTTGTTGTAGCTCGACAACGCCAGCAGGGTGCCGAACCCAGGACCCAGCGAGAAGAAGATCTGAGAGGCTGCGTCGATCCACACCTATGGGAGAAAGTGCCAAGTATGGTAGAGAAATAACTAACGGGTATAGGTATACAGATAAACTATTCTTTGGAAGTATGAAAGTTTAAAACGATTGTTAGAAGATATAAGATTGATTTGTATATTACATTAGTACTTAGTACTGTTTGTTCCTAACTTGACATGTCTCCCGGTCAGAAAAGTCAGAGACGTAACTAGCTAAACAATCATTTAGGAAAGATTAAATTTAGATTAGGTATCGTTGTTCAGTACATGTTTTCGACTTTCACCGATCATTTTAATCCGTCAATATGAGTATTAATAATTAACTTAGTAACAAACTGAGACTTTGCCTATAAAAAGCTTACCTTAGAGTTCTGGAGTTTATGCCACTCAGGCGTGAGGTAATATCGGATGCCTTCTGTGGCACCTGGTAGAGTCACTCCTCGAGCCAATAAGATTAGCAGTACAGCATAAGGTGCCAACGCTGTTACCCACACCACCTAAACAATTGCAAAACAGCAATTTCAGTTCAGTAAAATATTTGGGGGTTCTAAACAAAAACTGAAGGCGTAATTAAAAAAAGGCGCAAAGTAGTAATTGATAAACAGGCTTAAAATATCCTGCCAGAGTTCAACGACCCTAAAATTCACGCATTATGTGTCAACAGTCTCAAAGAAATTCTTCATCTTTTTGCGCATTCCAAAGAAAAGATTACGGTTATGATAAATGAGATACGACAGACTTGGGAAAGTGTTAGTATCAATTTAAAAAACTTTTTCAACTTTAACTTTTTATCTACTTAGACATCAACACTTTTTATGGTTGAAACTTTTAGTTAAAAATGCGGAAAAAGATTCAAGAGCTGAGTCGATTTGGTACCTGCCTGAGATGAATTTCAAGAGTAGTTAAACTTACTAAGATAACAAAATCACTATTAATAAACCTGGTAAGTTTTCAATTTTATTTATTTATTTATTCAGTTTCGGCCACAAATATAATCCATCTTGTTAGTAAAAAATACCTTATACCTAATGTTAGTAATACAAAACACACAATTAACACCGGAAACACATAAAGAATTAACTGTTCGAGGCAGGTTGCTCAGAGAACGATCAAGCAAGAGATCAGCTAAAGAGTAGTTGACCATCCTCTCCATAAAATGCTTCAGAAAAGGGGAGTAAAGACTCTCCGTCAGGGATACTATTGTTACTGACCCGCGTTTGCATCAGAGAAGCAACTTTTTTGCGGATGACTGCGTGGAAACCGCCAGTTCGGTTTTTCAATGAATTATGCCAAAAAATAAATTCGTCGTCTCGGCAATGTTTACCAGAAATATGACTTCAACCAAGAATTTACAAAGAACCTTTTGAAAGCAACATGTTTTCTATACACTTACCTTGCCCGCACTCCTAACTCCCTTCCAGAGTGAGAAGTAAACCAGCACGAACACTCCGAACACGCAGAGAGCCAGCGACGGCTTGATGGGGCCCATATAGTCCAGACCATTGGACCTCTGCTGTTCCAGCACGTTGCGTCTAGGTAGAAAAATAGGGATGCTGTAGTGCATTCTTAATTCTGGCTGTGGATGTTCTAATGTGATTATGTCTCAACTCCCTAACCACCCTTATTTCTGCGTCACACAAGTCTACAAACCGCAGCACAAACGGCGTGGCCATCCTGAGCTAAATTAAATTATGAATCATTGATGAACAAGCTTGATGCTCGGCTTGCAATTCAGAAAAAGAGGCCAAATTTTTTGTTAATGATGTGAACGAACACACACACGGATTGAGTAGCTATTGTAGTTAGGTACAGACGCCAGCACATGAAGCTAGTACAATCTGACAAATTTCTTTAAAAGGTTTTCAACTTTATCTGTAAAGATTCAAGGTTGATTGGCAACATTTGACAGTTTCGGGTAGCTTGATGTGCTGTGCTGTCTGTACATAAAAGTTAGGAACTACTGCCAGTTTCTGATTGACTATTTTATAAAAAAACTAGTCAAACTCTATTTCTGGTGATTACTTTAATGTACTCGAAATTCAACAATTTTTAAGTTTTGTTTGAGAAGTCGTAAATTTGAACTACTCCAATCAGAAACAAGCAATTCGTTTAATCAATCAAAAAAATCATTATAAAGTAAGAAATTGGTAAGTCTTACTCAAAGAACTCCTTAGCAGGCGTGGAAGCGTTGGGATTGGTCTGCGGCGCGGTGACGGGCGAGCACAGCGGAGTGTTCCACTCGTTGTTGCAGCTCGTCCAGGGCAGCACGGAGTTGATGGAGGAGATGGACGCGATCAGGTAGTACACCGCCCAGCCGATGATGGTGTTGTAGTACATGCCCATGTAGATGTCGATCATGCAGATCGCGTAGCCCACGCCTGGAGATAGAAAGATTCTAGAATTTTCTGGTTTAAGGAAAAAAAGGACTAATTATTATTATAGTTGAAGAAGGCATTCTGTGACGGTCCCCAATTGAATGTGGATAAGGGCTGGAGATTGATGAATAATTATAATAGGTGTTGTGATTTCTATAGCTACTAGTGACGATACTATCAAAATAATTTGGACGAGGCGTGTGTGGTTTTCAATTGCTTGAAATCTCATTTTATGAGTCTAAATAACGGATGGCCGATGGGGCCGAAAAGTTCTGAAGTGGCGACCGCGAACCGGAAGACGTTGCGTTGGAAGGCCTCCCACTAGGTGGACCGATGACCTGGTGAAGGTTGCAGGAATCCGCTGGACACTTGGGGGAGGCCTATGTCCAGTAGTGGACGTATTTCGGCTGAAATGATGATGAAATAACTTCCAGGTTTCTTGGGTACTTATTATACGTACGTAGCTAGGATTCTTATTAATAAAATTGACAGAACTTTTCCAGCAATGCTACAAAGACAGCTTAGAAAGTTCAGTTCAAATACTCTTCCATCTTTGTTTCTTAACAAGTTACACCCTTCATCAACTTACTTAATTAAGTTTAATAGCTCCAAAACCAATTTCCCCGCATCTTTGCAAACTGGCAATAAAACAGCATTCATCCATTCATCATCTCATAATAAATCTTCAAACATTCGAAATCAAATTAATCAGTGCAGCGAGCGTCAATTTTCGCGACGTAAAGTTAGTTCAAGTTGTAGAAATCAAATCAGCGCCATCTGTCGTCGCGGGTAATCAAATGATATCGCACCGCCTCCGCTAATTAGTTTACTCGATACGCGATGGCGTTATTCTCAATCATAGCTCGGATCTACTGCAACTGTTGAATCGGTTTGTTATATGGCACAGTAATGGGGCAATATTGTTAGCGATCTAATTTGCGTATTCAGTCTCCGTTCATGTTGTATACTGACAGTGATATATATCTAGGACGTTAACAAGATAATTATCTACTAGAAATAGACTCTGTCTTGTCCAAGAGGCGATTTTATAAAACATCCTTCAAAAAGAAGTTTTGCAACAGACTTTATCGTTTATTTTCCATACCTTATTTACTCCTACTTAACATTAAACAAATTTCAACAAATAAATGCATAGGTACTTACAACCATTAACACTCTCACACCACCGCAAAAATAAACACAAAACTCACACACATAACAATTTCTCACTGTAACAACTTCCCACAAAAATAATAATCACCATTCCACAATTCGCGCGCCGAGTTGTACCATATTTTGACACGCAATCAATCTAGGAAATATTGCTATAAACGTCGTCGGGAGGGCGGAGGGCATCCCTCTGTTATCGAAACTTCGGAGGGACGGCCCTCTTGCTGATAACCGTGATCTACGACCGCATGTGATAAAAACGTCGTAAAGTGGCATGATGTGTGACTCTTTTAAATATTAGGCCAACTTTTGTTGAGATTTCAAAGAAGGCTGTGTTAGTGGTATAATGTACCTTTAGTATAAGGTATATGACCGTAGTTTATTTAATCGTACCAACCATACTTATGCAGAGATAACTTTGATTATTAAGTTTTCTTGTCTAACTAAGGTATTCAAATTATAATAATACTCTTTTGTGACGAAAAGCGTATCCCATAAAGCAAAAAGTCAGTATGATGTGAGTGCATTATAGGTGCTTACTTTGGCGAAAAGGATATATCGTGTTAAATATCACGGTCATTATTATTTGAACAAAGTACAAGTTTATCTAAACGACAACCATCTAAACTCTATTATGTCCGTCTTTGTTATTCAAAGATGAAGAGTTTGAATCTATTCTAAAGTCTACTATGTCCTTAGAAAATATCAATTTCAAAGGCATCGCGTCGTAATTATTACATAAACTTAATTGGATCGGTCAACAGTGAGTGATAGTTGGTTACAAAGTTTAGACAAAACTTCAAGTTTACAGTGTTAACATAAGCATAATCAGCTTATGAAGTTTCCAGAACTGGGACACGGACCTCCTGTCTATGAGAAGGAGTTTCCAAAAAAATACTTTTTAAGGGTATATTCTAATGAAACTTCCGTAGTCAAAAATTTAAACTTAAAAACGGCCCGAAGACATTTTATAATTGCAACGAAAACTTATTTAATTTTCAAAGACAGACTTCGGTAAATTTTGCAAAAGAAAGTGCGAAGTCTGAAGAAGTGATGTGATTGGTCAAATTATCAGTAGTGAGCATCTACCGGGACTCGAACTTGATGCGGCCAATACGACACGGACGGAAAAATACTTCGGAATTTTCTTTAGGGCGAAGAAACTTAGTCGGGGCCGCGGATTCTTTTAAAGTTTGGAAGTATAAAATGTTTTTATTACTATTTAAATCTTTTAAAACTGAAAAACCACAGCCCTTTTTTAGTAGATATAAAAAAACAAAAAACATTTTGACACTTGTTTTTTACTATACACTTATTTTACTGTCCAACGCCTCTTCATACAGTTTATGGTGTTTCGATATATTCATTCATACACCATATTCAAAGGCTACGGTAAAGTCCTACGTATTAAGATCACAATCTAGATTGGGTGCCGTGTACCTACTGCGACGAAATTCTATGAGAATGTTATCGCACTAATCCCTACATGGAGTGCATCCTCTATTGTTTCGTAGCACCGTGCTACGGCGTAGCTTCGTAGCAACATTTTCGTAGCAACAAACACGAATCGAAAACTGTTTGAAAGTGACTTTAATTGAAGAAAAACTCAAAATGTATATTTATTTTCATTCTAGAAACTAGTTTGTTTTATTCTCCTTGACATTCATTAGTACTAGGCTACGAGCATAGCTTCGTAGACGCCTAGCAAGATTTCTGTAGCCGTAGAGAGAAGCGCAATAAATACATTTTCAAAGTTTTTGATTGCAGATACACTCAATATAAAGTAAATGACTAATCATGCTAGAAACAACTCAATCTTTTTGCATTGTTGTTTCGTAGCACAATGCTACGCTCGTAGACTCGTAGCAAGGTTTATGTTGTTGTTGTATGTATTCTTTCGTAAATCGAAATTTTTGCTTGCAACTTTGATTAGGAATTATTTTAGAAAATAATCTCTCTAAAAACTAGTTCCATCTCTTTTACTCGATGTTTCGTGGTACTATGCTACGAGCGTAGCCTCGTAGACGCGTAGCAAGATTTTCGTAGCCGTAAACAATGACTTATCAAACATGATTTGTAAGACTGTTTAATTGCAGAATCACTCAAAATATAGTATAAACTATTCCATCATTTTGACTAGAAGACCGCCTAGCCTACTACTAGGTACCTAGGCCGACTAGACGCAGGTCTGAAGGCTGCGTGATCCGCTCGGCAAACATTTGCGCTGCTCTTCATCGACTCGTCTTCTATATCACTTATATGAATGTCAGCGGGTCATAACTAACCTGTATGCATCGATATGTTAGCTAAGTTCAATGTAAGTTAGGTGAGACATTTGACTTTGAAAGCACAGTATGGAAAAAATATAACAACTTTGTAGTGAGCCTACTTTTAACTCAATATCGTTAACTTAAGTTTTTATATTACGTTTTCATAAGATCATCATATAACATCACGCCTGTAATTCCCGAAGGGTTAGTCAGAGGTGTACCTAATAGTACACCCATATTTCGCCAGTTATGTTTAAGCCCCATGCAATAGGGGACGAGCCTATTGCCATCAACCGGGCACAAATCCGGAATCCGTGGCTGCTACTGAGAAATTCCTGATGGAAAAACCCAATAACAATTTGCCCAAGCTCTGCAGTCGTGATTACGACCACTAAACCAACGAGGCACTTTTTACGATTTCAGAGCGACGTAATTATTATAGTTGGTAAAACTAAATTTTAAAAAGAGAAAAGTTAAATAGAAATTAAACTGCTCTTAGTGTTTGCTTATACTAATCAAGACAAAAAGACTTGCTTCATAAATCCCCTAAACACTCCTAAACTGTTAAGCTGTCAACAGGCACTCAATCAGAAGTCAATCCTACAAACAGAGGCCACGTCAGGATCCGTTTCATACATTTTAACTAGCCACCCACTCAGCCCGACCATTTGTCCGATGTTAAAAGCATTGCCTCCTGTATATTTATAAGTCGTAAGTAATGTCCGATAGTGCACGGACACCCGGACACTCCCGGACACTCACAGACACTCGGAGAGTTCACATGAATGCCAGATTTTCGTTTTATTGAGTTTGGGAAACAATATAGGTAAGTGGTGGGCATGGAGGCTTTTATTCTGTGGCATACATACATAGATAAAGACGGGTTATATGGAGAAACGAACTGACTTCAGTGCAGTGTAGAAAGTTGAAGAAGATTGTTTTTGCACATTGTGTATTGAAAGAGCACTCTCAAAACTTGCACAGTATTTTCTTTGTTAATTGTTTTATTTACCATTACTAAGTTAAACAAGAATTTGTTTTACAAGTTATAAAATGCTCTTCTATTAGTCATTTATTCATGAACAATAAACTATAGCGATACTCGACCAAATCAAATATTAATTATTGTTCGTTTATTCAAAAATTTCTTATCAAAAAACCATTTAAAAATATAAAAAGTAGTGGTCCGCCGGTGTCAGGAGCCGGGTTCAAGCTACGGTGGTTAGGGCTCCAGAGACAGGAACCTCCTCACAATGCGAAACATATCGAGGACTACTGCCATCTGAATCAAGCCCTTGATCCAACTGCCTTAAGAGAGCCTCGAAAGATGGTAATGATTGTCTTTATTAAGACTATGATTTGTTAGCATTTCATAGATAATTTTCTCTGAAACGTGCATAAAAAATAATTACTTATTACAGAAAACCAAATAAACGAGACATGAAAGCGGTTTTCATTTCCTTTCAACAACACTTTGAGTCCTCGATACTGATTGTTGATGCGTGCTGCCCTCTGGGGACACCTCGACAACTCTCTGTACTCTTGAAGAGTATTGTTCAGTGGTAATATCTCTGATTGGTGAGGTATCCATTTGCATCAGCTGTTTGTCACTAGGGAGATGTTTTATGGAAGCTTTGGTGGGATACAGAGAGTTGTGATGTTTTTCGAATTCCTATCAACTGATCTGATTGATGCTGTTTATGTATGTGAATTTTAAATGTTTGTAAACGCACCCACGATACAGGAGAAATTCCTAGTGTGGGGCAACGTTTTTTTTTTTTTAAAAAAGAAAAGGTTGATAAGTGCCAGTTTTATAACGAGTTCAACTTTTATAATCAGTAAAGCAGAGTTTTTTTTACCGATTTTACAAGATAACGCCGTGATGTTCCTATTCAGATAAAACGACGAAACGTATCTCTTGAATAGAAAACTGCATCTTCATCTTCAATATTAAGCCCTATTCACGGTCTGCCAGGGCTGCGGGACTGTTCGAAAGAGATACCGTGGCCCTGGAACACAAAGGGCAAAGAAGGAACATGGATGGGTTTTAGTCAGTACAAGTCTGACACTCCCTTCCGCTCCGCCCAGAGTGGGGGGGGGGGGTCATTTGATGATTTAACATCCGAAAAAAAAAAAGCCCTATTCACGGTCAAGCGAAACGCGCGCGCGTTTTCTGTCTCCACCGGCGCTCTGCAAGTTTCTTTGCGGTGACTCGTGGGCGTCGCATGCTCTCAACAACTTATTTAACTTGTTTTCTTGCAACTAAAGTAGTCGCTGTCGCAAGAAGCGTGTCATCAAGAGGTTTATGATATTCACGATTGTATGATTACAGAACTCACCCTTGAGCGCCGGACAGATCCTCTTCCACAGCGTGAGGCAGCCGCAGCGATGGTACTGCCCCAGCGCCAGCTCCATGAAGAACAGCGGCATCCCGCCGAACAGTAACATCACGCAGTACGGGATCAGGAAAGCACCTGGTGGCAAAGATGGCTTTCAACTTGTTGGAACTTTGGGAACATCTGTTTCGCTAAAGGGTTTGCCGTCTACCGGTCTGCCGTGGGTTCGGGCAAAGCTTTTGCACAAGGAAATGTCCCACTATTATTATTTAGCATGATAATATGATGTTGTCGTTTTGGGCTATTTACAGAAATGTTGAAGCTTTTTATAGAAAATGGAATAATTATCAGGAACTAATGAATGAGTGAACTCGTGGTGTGAAATCGTTGATGTATTGGTAGTCATCAAACATGCATTTCGATCCAATGTATAAAAGGTACTTACCGCCGCCATTTTGATAGCAGATGTAAGGGAAGCGCCACACATTGCCCAGGTCCACCGCAAACCCCACCACAGCCAGCAGGAACTCTGCCTTCTTGGCCCAGGTTTCCCGTTCCCGGGGCGGAGTCAGGGACACCACTAGGGATCGGCTCTTCGGTGGCTGCTGGAAAATGACTATTACTAGCAACTGAAATAATAAATAAGCACCCAGAACTCTTTTTTTTATATGAGTATAGCACTTATGTATCATTTGTCTGAAAGATGCGAAAGGACTAGTAAAATCTTCGAGCACCACTATCACCCGTCGTCATCTACCACGGTGACTGGGTAAGAGGGTATAGGCTTCCTTTCTTGTCAGCCACGCTCCCCTATTCCGTGCGTCATTTCTAGGGGTACAGACAGGGATCAGTGGCCAGGAGGTCTTAAATTGTATGTGGTGACAGACGGGTCAGGCGGCGGCGCTGGTTTCTGACATGTTGATCTGTATTGTTGTTGTTGGCGATGTACTTACATTGTTGGTGGTGGCAGGTGGATCGGGCGGGGGCGCGGTGGGCGCGGGCGGCGCGTCCGAGGGCGGCATCTCTGACGGCTCGCACTCGCCGTTGCGCCGCTCCGGCCCGGGGCTCTCGCCCTGAAACAGAATCGTGTATCAAAGTGGTCCTTAGATACAAGCAACAAATAAACTTTAATATTTTTCGTCTGTGAAGGGGACGATGAAAGTTTAAAACGTGTTGCCGACCCCCAAACATACGTAAGATAGGACAAGACCGAAAGTAGATGACACAAGTTGCTTCTGTAAACATCAGTAAAGCTGCGTCTAAGCTAGGCGAGCCGAACGCAATCGGAGCACGAATTCGCTTAGCGTAGACGGAATTAGAAACCTCGACCGAGCACACCCGCCAAGGGAACTTGTGCTCCGCTTGTGCTATGCTCGTGTTCGGCTCAGCAGCTTTACAGTTAGCGCAAATTCGGACAGGCCAAGTCGTGATGGGGAGCGGTCCAGGTTGGAATATGTTCTTCTGTGTACAGTTGTAATAATGGTTAGATTTTTTCCATTGAAGCAAGTTCTCAATTACCACTTGTACCAAAGAATTCTGTGTAAATCTGAGCTTAATATGCATATGCATTACATATGTACATACATGGTGGTTACGCGACACTTTTTAGTATTTTACTGACCTCAATTTGAAACCATTCTAATTCCTTACAAACAAACACGAAAAACACTTAAAAACATTTTCCAATTCAAAAATTGTTTACCATCAGAATTTCTCCGACAAAATTCTCATTTTGTTTGTTTAACGAGCATCAAGGCTTCTCAGTACATGAGAGTTGTAAAGTACTAGTATTTATGTGTGTACGAACAATTTGTCGTATTTGCTGAACAGGCGTCCGCAAACACGATGCCAGCCAGATTGCTGAGCAAATAAAAATAATTAAAAGTGGTCCTTGTTGGTAGAGGCCCCGCGGTTCTCTAAGACCTCATTATTGACGACGAAATAGAAGATTACGTTCGGTAAACAGACGGACCTGATGATGGCTTAAATGTTTTGTAGATTTTTAAAAAAAATGGTCATTTATTTTATTGAGAAACTGTACGCTGTACTAGCGAGAAACTGTCTGTCTGACTTCCGACTCAAAAAAATGTGTGTAAGTGATTAATTGAGTTAAAACATAAATAAATATAAATAGATGCTGCGTTTTTCCGAATATGATGCCTACGTTTAACATTTTATTTAATTTACTAGTAATTTAAAAGAGATGTTTCAAATCGAGCCCAGTATGTGTACAGTACCCCGAAAAATCAAGAAAAATATTCCTGGAATTCAAGAAAAATACAGATAAATAGCTTAAATGCATATTTTTCTTGTAATCATTTCGTATTTTTTGAATTATTTTTATCGACTTTCAACATGGCGTCTCACCAATTTAGGTACTCTGTGGTTAATAAAATTGACAGTAAACCATAGATCGATCATTGATCATAGATCGTGAACTGTCTACTGTCACTTCAATCGCTTTCGTTGTCGATCGTTTTTTGATGTTCGGTTTGTTTGAATTTCTTGAGTTATTTTTAACAACCTCGCTTTAGTTTTTAGGATTTTTTATTTGACTTAAATGACTAACGTTATGATTCTCTTCTAAAATGTAATATGACAGAAATAAAAATGTCAAATGTGAATAATCAATCAACATAACAGCTTACCGCCATGACGGGCTTTTGTTGAGTATTGCAATTTCAAATGTATATTCTTGTGCTTTACTACCAAACAAAGCCAACTTAAAGTAATTAGATAATTAAAAACTGTTTTATGTGTGTTTTGCCATTTTTGAGTATAGTGTACAAAGACGCTGGCCGGTGCTCCATACATTTTGAAACATCTCCTTTGTTATTGTAGTTGTAAACTTTTATTTACTTTTATAAGGGCGGACCACCAGCACCACCGTGCTATTTATAAACTGTGAAAATGGCATTGCCCTTTATCTACTAACTTCAACCTTTTATGTCTATCAAACTAATCTTCCAGTACTGTCCGTCTGCCTTGAAGAAAATCAACTCAATAAAGAGCCAATATAAACCACAGACACAATTGATTGAATCACCAGTGCTTTCCCACATCAGGATCAATTCTCAATCTGCCCATTTTCATTATTCCACCATTAGTAGGACAAGTGGCGCCCTCAATCAGACGGCGGATAATGGCCTGAACTAATTAAGAGCCACCTTCTTGCTCGTCAAAGTAATCCGATGTGTAAAAGGTTAACTGTTTACGCGTTACATCTTAAAAGGTACTGAAGATCACACAAAATGGAGTAATGAAGATGGACTTAGGTTGTGTTTAAAAATGGATTAGTAGAGAAGCGGTTAAAGGTTTCTTTTTATATTATTTTAGTGGTCACAAATGGATACAATACCACTATTGTGTATCTGATATGGTGGTATTTCGTTTGATTTCTAGATAAGATGAAGTGTGATTATTATAGTAGGTAAAAACACCTTTAACGCAGCTAAAAGGTACTTGTTCTCCCTGTCATTGCGATATTTTTTTTGTTCTGGGCCATACCTGGGAACCCTAGGAGGTTACTGAGATATTGAGGTTAAAGTTCAAATTTAAAATTGTTCCCAGATCTTGTGGTATATTCGACAAGCAAGACCGCCACCATCAAAAACTAATACATGCAAAAAGGGACTCGTACTTAAAAATATAATGCAAAGCTTACACAAAGGGTCCTCAAACGCGTACTTTATGAGGTATTCTAAGTTTATCGCCGATAAAACGGACGGTAGTCACCATCATTCATTGTGAACGAGTATAAAGATACACATTAATCTGTTAATGTGTAATTTGGGTGCTTCGCATGTGAATACGCTTCGTTTTATTGGTAATACGATTTAAAAAAGTGCTAACAATGCAGTTGTATTTGTGTGATATGCTCTTGAGATTTCCTGACTTGCAATTAAATAAACAGGCCTGTTCGCGTTGTCTAACGTAAGTACACGTAGGGATATTTAAATGTCTGACTGATAACTACTTGACTTTCTGTTTTTTTTTTTGTTTTCAGCCAAACCAAAGATTGAAATCGTTAGATTTGCCCTCATAGCACTTGTGTCGAGAGAAAACAGTCAGTGTGACAAGAGTGAGCTCACATATCTGTGGCAATCAAGTCAATTGTGTGTGTCAGAACTGTCGAAACAAAACAAAAATCCGACCAGCTATTGAAAACATTTAAATTGTAAGATTGGCCCTACCTTACAATTTTAATGTCTAACTAAGCGGCAGCACTGTAGCAGTAGTACTATTTATTTTATTTTCTTATTCATGTAATCAAATATTTATTTAACACGGGTGACTACTGAAAACCAGTGCTGTGTTGTGGGCCCCCCATAGCGCAGCATCATGCTAAGTGATAACCTGTTTGTCGCAGTCACGACGTGCAAGCTGTCAACTTTTTTTTTTGTATCGTCCTATTGAATTTATAAATATTTGTTATGCGTTGTATTTTTATATTATTTTTGTCATTTTGTATGCACGTCATGTCCCTGCGACAAACAAATATTTTTTCTTTCTTTTAGAATTTCTATCAATGCACTTCATGTGTGTCTGTGGATAATGTAAAATGTACGTAGTTCATCCATCTGATAAAGACTTGTGGTCGGCTTTTATGATTCACACAGACACAGCGGGGAAGGTCTTCTGTCACACGAAGATGCGGACCACAACACAGCAATTTTGAGAATCGTAGTTCATTGAGTTATAGCAAACCACAACAAATTCCGACTCTGCTGAACATTGCCAATACTGAACACAGTACAGTATTTAACAATATCTATGAGTGAAGAGCTCAATAAAGGCTTGTGCTAGGTAAAAGTGACGCAAACTTATTGCAATTGAAATAAGAACAGACATGATATTGCGCTAAAAGTATGTCATCATCATCATCTGCCTAGCCTTTTCCCAACTATATTGGGGTCGGCTTCCAGTCTAACCGGATGCAGCTGAATACCAGTATTTTACATGGAGCGACTGCCTATCTGACCTCCACAACCCAGTTAGTACTGGGTTATACGATACCCCTTGGTAAGACTGGTTGTCAGACTTTTTTACTTTTTTGCGCCAAAAGTATGTAAGCTCCTAAATTTTTAATGGTCTGTCACTTCTCAAAAGATATGTCAAAATAATAGGAGATTAAGGCGAGGTTACCAAATTGATAATTTTTTCCAATGGAGTGGCACGCCATCGAAAAATCAATTAGGAGATTACCAAAGCTGTCAAATGCCCAGTTATTATCTGATTTGAGTATTTATTTATAGAACTACTCAAATTCTTATTAAGAAGTTTCCTTTAATGTAATGTAGCACTCGAAATTAATCATTTTAAGCTTGAGTAAGTCGTAAACTACAATTACCAATTATTCACAAACCAGCAAAAAAAAACTACAATTACGATATCAATGATCAGCCATCCCAACACAACAGTGTTAGCAGATTACAAGAAACATGAACATTTTAAGTCAAGTCAATGAATAAATCAATTTGAATATGTATGAATAGTATTTAATTAATAAAACAAAACGTCTTCTGTTTACTTGAGGTACTTTATTCAAATCGAGTTTCGTTTGAATTTAGTCACTTTACGAGATTTGCAATCACTTTCAAGTTAGAACAAATTTGTTTTGTGTGATGAAACATTTAGGATTGTGACGGGACTGTATACTGTGGGGATGATCGAGATGAGGGAATTAGGTTACTGGCCTAAGAGCGGCTTGGCGATCAGAAACAGAATATGAAGCAAATTTTGGGTAGACTGTGTAAAAAATGAAGTGAGATGACGAGAGATCTGGGAAAGAAGAAGATATGCTGGGAACAAAACTACGAGAACTTTGTCTACATTTTATTCATCTCGGTAAAACCATTATACAATGTGTTTGGCTACCGGTTTCCGATATTTTAAGGGCATGTTACATACTCATTTCTATCGAAAAATACAGGTTTATAAATACTCCTAACCCCACACCCCGCGAATGGCAGCCATTTTGTTTTTTTAATCGGCTGATCATTGAAATGCTAAACCAAACACACTGTATAGAAAACCAATAATTAATTCTTAATTCTTCGACCAAAGATCAGGCCACATTTACTTTGATTACATCTCACATTGAGGATAGTGCATATCTTTTATATGCCTTGCATTTTTTTGTATATTTTTCAACGTTTTCTCTGTCAGTTCCTCCCTTGCACCATCACCCATCGTGCTCAAACACACGAGTTCAGAGGGAACTACTCTGTCTGTGCTGGTCTCCACTCTCTGGAATTTAGAGGTAATTGCTTTTGCACTTCGACTAAATGTTAGTTAATGTTTTTTACTGCCAAACGTTACGGTTGGATGGTTTTGGTGATAGAATCGTATTGATTGGTTTTGTTTATGTTATTGACTTTAGCGATTTTTAATTCTCCTTTCATTACTGTATATAGCTTCATGTATTAAACGACCTGACGGCCTAGAAAAAAGCCAATCGCACGACTTGTCTATCCAATACATTTTTCACTTGTACACTATCGTTATCGCTAAAAAAATCCATTTATTAAGATTTTTTTTTTCTTTAAATAACGTTGCCCCACACTAGGAATGTCTCCTGAATACACAAACAGACAGACCCGGAATAACTACCTGTAGGCCATACGAATATTTGTTCCGTGCGGGAATCGAACACGCAGCGCAACAGCCAATCGCTCAGACACTGCGCCAACCGTGACATCAAATAACCAAACAACCCGTCAAACCGTGCCGTATTATGATTCCTATTACAAAGTCCTCCCTCATAGATTGTCTCGACTTATTTTCTTTCAAGATTTGTTTTATTCGACTTGCTCTACCGAAACTTCCTGGAGTTCCTGGTCCTTCACGCTTCACCAGCAAATCCCAGTCATGCAGAACAGATCATGTGTGTCGAAGGTTACAAGATTTAAGCCAGTCACTATAAGTGACTGGCTTAAATCTTGTAACCTTCCAGAAAAACATTTCTCGTTAGATGTCCTAATGTCGACTTCGTCATAATGTCATAGGCTAGAATGTGTGCATACTACCTCGGTATCTGAGATTGACTGTTTTCTGAAAGTAAATTGTCTATCTCACTGTTTGGTACACACACCTTAACCGCTGTACTGATCTAATCGTGATAAAATTTGACAAATTTATAACCTGGTTTTTGTAGACGGGTAGGGTACATTTAATCGTGGATATTTGTATTAAAGAACAATGAAATGCGAAATACACGCAACCAAAGTTACTCATAACGCCTAGGAATAGAGTTAAACCGTAATTGACTAGGAAGTTTTCTAATTTTGATATGCAATTTGATAACACATATGTAGAACTTCGATTCCGATGTCCGCGTGCCGTTCATACCTTGTCCCGAACATATCGTGCCCAACAATGCTAAGCCCGGGCAAGGTATGCGACATACCGGCCGGACTATGTCGCTTTGTGACATAGCCCTAATCAACACAGCTATGCTGCTAACTAGTTTTTACGTACTTTGTCAATGACAGGAGCAAGTCCTTGAAAAAGCACTTGGTTACAAGAGATTTTGTTCACATAATGTCAATGGTTTCTTTGATAATTTTAAGAAAGGTATATCATTGAGCGTAGGGCTTTACATCAGAAATAATAATATACAATTGGTTTGTCTTGAAAAACTGTTTGCTGTGGAAAATTTGTTCCGTTTGATGGTTTGAGCACACACTTAAATACAAACACACATTACTGATACGTGCTATTAGGGGTTGTACCTATTGCCTTAAACCTAGCGTAAATTCAGATTTTTACTACTTATACGTTAGAAATCATACAATTGGGGTATAAAATCTACATTGGAAAAAGAAAATCATTTATCCAAATATAAAATAACAAATGATTATGTTTCTTATAAACAAATTCTAATTATGTGCCTTTTTTTGAGGTCGCGACTTACAGAACATGGACATTGGGAGGATGACGCTCCCCTTCGGAACATTTCAGAAAAAAAAATGATTCATAGGTATACCTATAAACATGTTTTGTAACTTTTTAATTGCTACACCAGACGGAAATTATGTGTATGGTTATGTAATAATATAATATTTTTTGTCCTTTTTCTAAGAAAGTGTCAAGTGAACTGTAAGCTTGAATGAATGAACTAAAAAAAAATGCATTGAAAAGACCAGAGAAAAGTCAGCTGAGCAACTATTTATGAGTTTTACAAAGAACTTCTTTTACTAGAACTATTGAATGTCTGTCTAGCGGCACAGTACTGAGCTCTCCGAAGTGTGGACAGAATATTACAAACAACTTTTTGACTCTGAAACTGACAACAACTTTTGACTTATTTTTTTTTGTCTTTTAGCTTGTCTTTTATTGGTGGTAAATGAAATCTTTCTAACAGGGAAAATGATTAAAGATTTCAATCGCTAGTAACTACGACACTTTTAATTTGTTTATTAGCAATACCTGCATCTCCACAGTTTGAAGCTAATCCTCCAAACTTACCGGAGAGCGATCTACGAGGATCTATGCGCAAGTTGTTATCTAAACGAGGTTGCGAACTGTATCCAAGTTGCGATGAGTCTGTGCGGCGCGGTCGCCCTCCCTGCCTAACTGCGCTACAGGGGGCATTCACCTTGACCTTCATGCTGGGGACTTTGAGGGGTAATGATGGAAAGTATGGCACTTCTGACAACAACTCGCGGTAAATTGGAACTTCATTGGTTGTTTAAACCTTAGGTTTAAACAACCGAACGTCACATAGGCTAATGTAGACTTGAGCGCCTATTCAGGGTGGCGACTACAATACGACAATAAATTAACCTGCGGATAACTCATGTTCCTAGTCTGCATACAAAAATTCTATTGAATAAAATTTACAGTAGTTTAGTCACAGGACATTATTTTCCAATTTCAGCAGTGTCTACATGATGTAGATTAACGACCTACGCATCGGTATAAACACTGAGCACATGTTGCCTACTCACTACTTCAAAAACATTTGCTAAATTCGTTCCTCATAAAACGATACAAATTCCAATGTTTAGAGAACAATTCTAAGGCATTCAAGAGGATTTGCCGTCGCAGCATTTAACATTGGAATCAGAAACTACACATGACCATCTGACCAGCGATGGTACCTTAGTAACTAAGTTTAATTAACTTTAATGTTATTGCAGAGCCTAGTAAGCTAGCCATGTTGATGCGAATACTTCAGCTTTGCATGTCGTGTTTATAGTTTCGCGTGTTCCTTCCAAAGGATTATAATTATGCAAACATGTGTTTGAGAAATTATAATTAAGTAAATACCTATGTCCTTGACGATCAATCAACTTTTTATGGGAATTTACTCTGTAGATGTTATCAGCAGAATATAGTACCTACTTAGTTATTATAACGTCTCGTTTTTAGTTTATTATCTATCACTTTTCTTTATACATTATTTAGAAGGTTATGCACTGTTAAAAACAATTTTTTTTAAAAGAGTAACCATGAGTTTCTTGCCGGTTCTTCTCCATAGGAAACGACCAACCCGAACCGTGCACCTTCTCTCGACGTTTTATAAGTGCTCATGGCCTGTGTGAAATCAAATATTTTGATTTTGTTGAAATTCCTTCTTGGGTTTTAAATAATAGTTAATTTGGTTATGCCACAAATGATAGTTAGTTTATAAGTTCAATCAGCATTTATAAATCTAGTCAACATTGTCTCTGTAATCTATGCTATATTTTTCAGCGAGATATCATTGTATTAAACAGAAATGTTTGGCGCGTTTAAAAGGATAAAAATAACGAATAAAATAAATAAAAAGAACGGCAGTGTTCGAGAAATGAAATCGCTTGCAAAATATTGTAACGGAACAAGATTATCCCACTCAATATTCTCGCTATAGGTGCGACATAAGCTGATTACACGTTGTCAAGCAGAATTAGGTGTTTTTGACGTTTGCGCTTTAAAAATTGTGATGCATACACGTTTACTGACTTCAGAGTGTGTCTGTGATCATTTTACGGACATCTTCAATATTGTGCAATTTTTTTACCTAGCAAACCGTGTGTTTGATGGCAAAATGACAATTTGTCATACAAACTTTCTGTATGAATCTTCAACAACCCAACCTTGACGAATTTTACTTCTCCTTGCCTCTACACTGGCGGACAAGGTTGACGGACTTTTTATTAGACCCTGACAGACATGTGCGTGCACATGTTCATGTAGCCAATTAGTGCATTTTTAAGTTATTGTTATTTGTTATTTACTAACATAGGATAAGTTCGTACTAACACTATATGGATCCATCATTCGTCTGAAATAAAAAAAATAATAATTTGAATTTAACTTTTTTTTTATCAATTTTTTTTTTATCATTATCAATGACACAATCCATACCTTGTTTTCTTCTGAGATATTTTTACACCTTTATTCTGCACACTTACTTCCTCGAAAGTATCTTTTCTGATATCAATAAACATCAAAGTATTTAATTGAATAGCGTTCGTCAATAGCGTTGAGATCAAGACGTACGTTCATAAAGACGCAAGGTCCGATTGCTCAGTGATGAAAGGAGCTGGTCAAGCGCACAGTGCGCTTTCATCCATGATAGATATGAAAATGTTCTGATTTTGAATAGTGCTAGCTGTTTCCGGCGGACTTACTCGCAACCTACTTAGTATAAGGACATAACATCGGTGATAGTGCAAATCCGCGGAACTAGCATTGGATAATTCCGCGTATCTGGCGACTAAATTAATGAATTTAATCGATTTCTGCTGTTAACAATACATACACATGAATTGTTACTATTCATGTAAAAATGAGGTCAAAAATCGTCGAAAAAAAAATAAATAAACTTATAACCTTCCCCTGTAAACCTACACGTAGTGCAGATACGCGCACTTTACGTATGGTAGATTCGCGGATTTGCACTATCCCCGACTATACGGTGTTATGCGTGTTAATTTACTGTGTCATAAATTAAGCCGCAGTCCAAATTTTTGTCCAAATCTGGCCTAGCAACAATTCTAAGTGTTCGTTTACAGTTCACAAACATTTTCAAGACTTACGTATTCTTTGAAACATATGAGAATTTTGTATATTAAGCTACGCTACGGAAACGCTACGGATGTGCTACGGAGTCGCTACGAAATTGCTACGAAACCGCTTCGGAGTAAGGTAAGGGGTCGCGATGCTTTGTGTACTCTTATTGATGCTACTTTAAGCGGCTGAATAATGCTGCTATTAAAGTTCTTAGATAAGAAGCTTACTGTAGACTTACGAGATTGTTTACCAAAGTTTTCAGACTTTAAGGTACATATTTCTATACACAAATCATTTGCCTAAAATTTTCCCAACTATGTTTGGGTCGGCTTCCCTTCTAACCGGGTCCAGCTGAATACCAGGATTTTACATGGAGCTTATCTGACCTCCACAACCCAGTACTGGGTAATACGATACCCCTTGGTAGGACTGGTTGTGAGACTTTCGTGCCACTGACTACCTGTAACGACTGTCAAAGATCTGCAAATGACAATGGGGACCAACGGCTTATCGTGTTTTTCGACACACGAGAGGAAACTCGGTATGTAAGGATGTGTCACCCATCCACAGATCAACCTAGACAAGCACGGCTTAAGATAAAGATCGATCTGAGCTACTGTTTAGTATTTAGGCACGAGTTCCTCTGCCTCGTTATAATGGAAATATACCAGTCTGCTCAGGTGACGAAACATGTTTACGAAGTCGTCAACAAATCAAAGTGACTCTTTCCTCTCAATTGACCTTGTACACTTGAAACCTGAACAAATCCAGTGGAAAATCGAACAGTAAAGGGCAATGAAACTCGACAAACGGCACCGCGGCCTTAGGTACACAGTTTAGTGAAATTAAGCTAAAATAACTGGCTTAACAAAAGAACAAAGTGAACAAAAGAATGCCGCCTATGCGCACATTCCCACTTTTGAACAAATACTTTCACAATTATTTTCTTTTTTTCTGTTTTTCGGCTTTTTTTGTCACAGCTTTGTGGTTTAAATGTTAAATGTCTGGCTGTTTGAATTATGTTATTTTGTTGTGATATGACCTCAAAAATGGTGGCTAGGACAGACTGGGAGCCGGAACCTGACGCCTTCCTCAGTTATGTTGCTGAGAAATGAGCACATTATAAAGACGCAACGATAAATTGGAACCGTGCACTTAACCTTTTGACGTTTCAAGAATGCCCCTTGGGGACAGACTTTCAGGGTTCTGATTACCCATAACAAAGTTCCACGACCTATATTATTTCTGAAGCACAGAGGGCTCGCATCCAATCCACGGATCGACCTTGGCAAACGTTGCTTAATCTCGAAGATCGATCAGTGCGGCTGTTACTTAGCTAGGAGCACAGCGTATAATATGAAACATTTCTGTTGTAGTTGACCGATAGTAAAATCGGAAGACGACGTAAGTTTCCATTCGCGCCTAGCCTTAGAGGTAACAATCTATAAGTAAGTAATTATCCAGAATGGTGGAGAAATTTGGCTCAGAGTGGAAAGTTTTAATTTCTTGGAAGTCTTTGAAGTTATAATGCCTACTTGTCTAACCTTAGCCATAGACAAGATTCTAAGTAGATACCTAATTCTAGTTAGCCTTGAGAACTACTTCGGACGATAATTGCAAGGATGTGGAGTTCAAAGCGTTTTATCATAGCTTAGTGAAAGCTTTATAATCTTTTGACAAAATCTTTTCCATGATTTAAATACGAAAAAGGTAGTTAAAATCATGTGATTACTTATGAATTTTTGGCAGAATTGTGAATTACGTTTATATGAGACGAACATTTTCCATGGGACTTTCCACTACTCTTCACTTTATGTGAGAATAAAAAATTCCCCACTCTTCTCCTTTGCTCAGGCTGTATCATTGTTTTAAGATGAGTTTTCAGACACAAATCCCTTTTCAGAACCTGTACATCAGACAAATATCTCTGTTCAATCAAACCTGTACCTAACACTCAGACGGTATAGAGCCACACGAGTGATGAGGTTCAGCGTACGCTCATATTGAAAACCTACTTGGCTATAAATTAAGTGTGTGTGTGTGTGTGGAGCCGGGTGGGTATAAAAAAGAAAGATTTTGGTTTAGTTTCAATAACAATAAAGATTTCTTATCACTATTTCCTAGCTTCGAAATCAGAGACCATTTGTTTAAATGAGGCTGTGAGTAAACACTATCCCCCTTCACCACTTCTTCGAGTTTAAACTCAGAAAAGAAAGTGACGCATAAACTCCTCTGCATCATAATGTGTCTTCGAAGTCATGACTTCTAGTCTACAGGTTGCAGTGCTTTAATAAAAAAGAAAACACGCCCTAATCTTGCAACAAAGATTGCTGACTAGCAGAAACTTTTAACTATTCAACATAATAGCATAACATCACGCCTGTAATCCTCGAAGGGTTAGGCTGAAGTGACCTATTAGTACACTTACATTTCGCCAGTTATGTTTAAATCCCATGTAATAGGGGGCGAGCCTATTGCCAACAACAGGGCACAAATGTAAACTCCGTGAGACTCGATTTAAAACTAGACTTTTAACTATTTCAACTTCTACATTCACCGTGCACCCGTGAATCGCACTGTTTCAAAATTATACTTTAAAATCAGCCTGTAGTCAAATAGCGCGAAAAATAAAGAATTTCAGTTGAAATTGTCAAGTAAAGCGAAAGCGGCTGCACGCGTCTGTTTGTACAGCCACTGTGTCAAGTTGAACTCGGTGCTCGGAACTTTTTTATTATTTTTATATGCTTGCTGTTGCCAAGAGGTTCGCGGTAGGTTGGGGTGAACTTTTCAGGTTATTCTGGCATATCGATAAGACATTAACATGTCTTTAAGAATTAAGCTTAATTCATCAGCCTTACATCGAATTTTTGGTTCTAGAATATAACAGTTTCTTCACGATGAGTTTTTTAGCCGTTTTGAGAGCAGTGTCGTGATGAAATAAATTTTAGTGCTGAGGTTCGAACCCACGATCCCATGTAATGTCGTAAAACCGTTACAACTGAGGCAATAACAACACCGAATGTTATAAAAATAACCATTTTCATCGCTGTTTCTGTCACGGACAAGATGTCTAAGACGTATTGAAGAAATACAGAGACATTTAAGACAATCTTCGAAGATAAGTCTTGTTTACGAGTAAATGATTTGTATTTGAACATTCGAGGGTTTACGGTTCTACAAACGCAACAAGTGCGACGGCTTTCAGAAGCCCGACCGAGCGAAATGCTAATAAAATGTCTGATATTTGGCTTGAACATTGCGATGTAATGTACCGACAACGGCAATACTATCATTAGCCCTAAAACTGGTATATTTACCATGTTTATTATTTGTGTTAGTCACCATGTCAATTTAAAATCTTATAACGGTAATACTTCTTATTGTATGACGCCTGGAGTGTGAAGTAACTGTAAGATTATTTATACCTAAATATAAAATGTGAAACTGTTGGAATTTGAACTCTCGAGGTTGAGAAGTGGGACATACACATAACTGGCGAAATGTGGGTGTTCTATTAGGTACACCGCCTAACCCTTCGGGGATTACAGGTGTGATGTTATGTACAATAGTGACCGTGTCATGTTTCAGTCATACAATACCGATTCGTTTTACGTTTAATGAATCTACTAGCTCTTGCCAACATCTCTGACTGCTCAAAACTTAGAAATCATCTAAAACGCGTACTACCAGAATTAAAAGTAGCCTATCAACTAACCCAATGTTATCGAAACCCGTTCAGCCGTGACAAGTTAACTGACAGACAGTTACTTTCGCATTTATAATACGTATCAAGTATGGATTTGCAACTGATGAATTATATGACCCCAATCTATTCAAGTCGCGAGTTTATAGGCTTCTTTTGGGTTAGCTCGTTCCATCGTCGACCTCATCTCTGTCCTCAGGACTAGATTGAGGTCAAGAGAGTAGTCAACATTTGTATACCTTAATGTTTTAAAACTGAGGATTACCTCCTATAAAAGTTCAAAAATTTGCTTTTAATCACATTAGACTTTCTGCAATACCAAGGAGACTCTTTTACTACATTTGCGGTTAACGTGTGTTGTATTTGCAGTTTGTGCTTCTTCTCGAAAATGTGTTGATTTTAAAGATTGCGAGACTGAACGAGTGTTGACACTGAACTGTGCAGTACTAAGTGGTTGGTGGTTGCTACAGGTTGACAGTCAACAAGTCTTTTTCCTCATATTGCTTTAGGAGAAAAGTGTATGTGTAACAGAAGTTAAAGTAAATCCTACATCACTTTTACTTCTGAACAAGTGTTAGTTTTTATTTTTTAATTTTAAATGATGTGTGTAGTTATGTTTTTTGAATTATAGATGGCACTATACATTTGAGTCACAATGCTGAATCGCGGTGTTGAGATTCTCCGCGATTTAAAGACCTTCCAACTAAACATCAAATTAAAATGTCTTGCTCTTAAAGTTACTGAGTTATTGTTTTATTGGCCTATCGGGAGATAATTCATTATGAAACTTACAGGTGGAAATCAAAAGAGAGAGATGTTTTGCAGACTTGGATTTAAAAGAGAATACCTAAGGTATGTCTAATTAAAAGGATGAGTGAACTTTTCCTTGAATTAAAGAAGGATCAGTTCAAAGGTTCATTTCAGAAACGATGAGTTTTAATACAACTGATTAGGTGAAACTTATTGCTATTAAAACCTGCTAGGTCAATGGCATTAGGATGCGTAATAATTTGCGTCAAGTACCTATATGTATGTGTTAACGGGCCCCTTTTCATTTCTGGATAGGTTCCAGTTAAGTTAGGAATTCCTATAACGGAATATTGAAACGAGGTTGTTCCAGTTTTTATAGTTTAAGTATGTGATGCATAGTGCTCACTCAGAACTTGTGAAGCAAGACCTTAGATCCTATGTATTGGTCGTAATTTCTTCCATGATGCTTGCGAAAGCTATTAAGATAAAAGTTTAAGTCTTCAAAACTACAAAAACTGCCACTACTGATTCTTTAAAACTTTCAGAAAACTTCTCAAAGTTTTAGAAGTACTTACCTTAGGTTTCAGTAGACGTCAGCGCTCCGGCGAGAGAACCCTCATGTCGAACTTCCGCAGGGTTGCCATGACGTGTGCTGTGCTTGACGTTTCCGGTGCCACTGAGGAAGCCAGCAGTGCCAGCCACGATGGCACGGTGGGCGGGGCAGGACACGCCCCCTGCAACAAGTTGCCGCCAACTGCCAGAGCGAAGAATCAACGATGCCGACTGTTTTTTTAAGATGATGGTTGAGGTTGGTGTACATGGGATGTGAAGGTTTGTTAAGAGAATAGTATTTTTGATTGTTTTATATATATTTTACTACTTATTAACAAGTTTTCGGCAGTATAGTGCAAGTACTTCAACCACCATAAGCAATAGGTCCCTGCTGGGTTTTGGAGTTAGGCAGTCGCTCTATGTTAACTTCTGATGGTTAGCTGCATCCGGTTAGATTGGAAGCTGACTCAACGTAGTTGGGAAAGGCTAGGGAGATTAATGATGACTTCAGAAACCTGAACCGAATATGTTACAATTAGAATGAGCTACAAATTTTGTTGAAGAATCATCAAGCTGTGGTCGTTTAGTAATTAGTAGTAACCGTTTTAAATTATACATACATGAATAAGTTCATAAACTCACCTTAAGCCTTATTTCCATGGAGGTAGGCAGAAACTATAGATCCATATTGTACCTATGGTGATCGTTACAATGCTATTCTGAGATAGTTATTGTGATGGAATGGAATCATCTTGAAAAATAAACCCACCTCAAAAATCAAAATCCAGCTAGAAATGAATGCTGAAAGATGAGAACTGTAAGCAACTGATTAAAAATTCTGCTTACCCAAGTTTAGTTAGAAATCTTTCTAATACACGTGTTTCTAAATACAGTCACTGAAACACGCAGGTTTTTAACTGAAGCTAAGTAAAGTTTGCGTTGCAACTTAAGAAACTTAGATGAAGGAATATGTTACGGAACTTCTCTTTAACACGTGTAAGTTTTACTTATTACTTTTGAATGGTAAATGTTGTAATTACTACGACATATTTATTACTAAGAAGAACTGTTTGTATTTAGTCCTAGAGAATCACCATTCTCTAGGTCTAAATACAAACATACATAATATATCTATAGATGTGACAGTGAAAAACAGGGCAGGTCACCATCTGCCCAGTCTTTCTGTGTATACAGCTCTGCTTCAGAAAGAGTTTTTATAGAGAGATCCGCTTCATGAGCTGAGGTACTGTAAAAATTGCGGGCTGTCCATTTTTGACGAATAGTTTTTATCATGATATTTGGATCTTTGAATTTGTAGGAAACTGAGATGTGTAATATTTTACTCAGGAATATCTTCAACTTCAGGATGAATACAAGTGCCTGAAGTGCAGCAATTACTTAAAGTTTACAGGCCTTCAGTAAACCAAGAATAAAAACTATTCCGTTACCAAGTCCACTATCGTCTCCTCATCCTAACATCTCACAATAGATAAATAAACATCACGGGCCCGCCCCTCTGTGCTCTTCGCAGATTTGACCAATCAACCGATACGGTCTATAAGTCGAGCTCATCTCTAGCGCGAACTTAAGGATAAGTACGGTTTTTCTTCTCTCTATGCTGATCGAAAAATAAAACAATTGTGTCGGAGGATTGTGTAACTGATTTGCTTTGTAATGGATGGTGCTTAGCTGGCAGGAATGGTTAGGAATTGGGTTAGTTTACTTTGTAGGATATTGCTATTTACTCAAACATATATATGGAAGTACGTAGCCAATGAAACATGTTATATATTATTTATAAAGAATATAACAGAATTTTGTGATGGACAAAAAACGTCAGTAACACTCGGAAAAAGAATATAATAGTTATGCTTTGTAATACACGTAGGTTCTATGCGCAATTCAAAGCAATTTACCAAGTTACTGAAAAATATCATGAAACAATATTATATTTTGTACTCCTACCCGCTGTTATCTAATTATTAACCATGCATCACAGTTAGCAAACTAGAAAAAAAACCTTCTAAGATCAGCGGGGTAATTGAGTAACACACTCACATTCACAATGCTATTGAAAACTTACGCATTTTGAAAACACAACTGTTGACCTAACGATTATTATCAAACATACTATGCATAATAAGCAAAACACTACATGTTTTCTCTAAACCTTGCGAAATGCGATAGAAAAGTGTGATAAGCAAGTGAAGTGCTCTTCATATGTTCAATATCTTAAATGCTTCATCCACTTGTAGACAAACAGACAGAAAGGCGAAAGGCCAATTATAAATGAATGAATCCAAATGTTGAAACTGTCTCGGTGTTCTACTGGCTACTACTGAGTATGAGGCCTGGAGTTCGATTCCCAAGTCAGACAAAATCGTATTGGGTTTTCCATTACGAAATTCTTGTAAGCAGCTCTGAGCTCAGAGTCTTGATTTGTGCCCAGTTGATGCAAAGAGTGTGGGTGCTATAGGTTCTCCTCTGCCTAACCATCTAGGGATTTAACACATGTTGTATGTAAGAATTTCATTTTTATTCATCCAGCCCTTGCCAGCGCCGGCGTACCAGCAGTTTTAGAACCAAACGGCTTGGTACGTGACGATGGCAAGAGACTAGACGGCATGACGTTAGAGGCTTGGAAGGTGGGTAGGCCTTTGGTGTGGGACGCAACCTGTGTCGACACCCTTGCGCCATCTCACCTTGCCAGCACGGCGGGCTGTACAGGCGCTGCTGCTGCGGCTGCTGAGTTCCTTAAGCGGCGCAAATACTGTAACCTTATTGGTAACTACAGTTTTGAGCCGTTTGGTGTCGAAACGCTCAGGTCTTGGGGCCCGAGTGCGCGTCTCCTTTTTAAGGAAATCTCTCGCCGACTGGTCGACACTTCGCGTGACCAAAGGGGTGGCTCTTTCTTTGGCCAAAGAATTAGCATTGCTATTCAGCGTGGTAATGCTGCCAGTCTTCTGGGCACGTTTCCAGATGACAGCTATGCGGAGGAGTACTTTGACGCCTAAGTAAGCTATTGTCGTCGTTGTTTAGATGTTTATATTTTCTTACTTTTAGTCTTATTTTTATCTTTAGTTTAGTTCTATTTGTAGTCTGTATATAATGTAAATATATTTAATAATTGAAATCAGGAAAGGATTCCTGAAATATATGACTTCCCTATTTGAATCGGATTTTATAGAATTTCAATCCGTATGAAATACTATCACAATTTAGAGGGCGTATAACATTCGCTAGTAGTATGAACTAGACACAGAAGTTAATCGCCCAGCTGCCCGCATCTGCGCGACCGCTGTTATCTGATAACATGTCACAAAGCATGACCCGACGACATGACAGAATATTATATTAATTTAATAGACGTAAGTATAAAAGGATCTAAAACTCATATGTTTAGACAACAGTGGGTAGCGGACTGGCTTAAGCAATGGGCTCGTTTTGTATGAAAAATATTCAAGAATTAAACGTGCCCTATTTATAAACTATGAATAGGCTTAGAGTAAAAATGAGGAGCTCGTGGCTAAATAATAACAGCCGCTCGGGTCTATCTTTAGGTTAAGCCGTGCTTGCCTAGGTTGGTCTGTGGATGGGTGACCGCCCATTACATACCGAGTTTCCTCCGTGCCTCGGAAAGCACGTTAAGCCGTTGGTCCCGGCTGTCATTTGTAGATCTTTGACAGTCGCAAGGCAGTCAGTGGCCCAAAAAGTCTGAGAACCAGTCTTACTAAGGGGTATCGTATTACCCAGTACTGACTGGGTTGTGGAGGTCAGATAGGCAGTCGCTTCATGTAAAATACTGGTATTCAGCTGCATCCGGTTAGACTGGAAGCCGACCCCAATATAGTTGGGAAAAGGCTAGACAGATGATGAGGCTTAGAGTAAAAATTTCCAAGTATCAAATGGAAAAATAACTACAGGGCGTCAAAAAATTAATCCGCATGGCAGCATTGCCACGTTGGATGGCATTGGATTCTTTGGTCGAAAGCAGCCTTTGAAAACTGAATTTGTTAATTATTAACGTTTGTGGTACATAGTTCATAATTTTGCATTCTTTTGGGGGTTAACAAATAAAATCTTCATTGTTATTCTAAGGGAGGAGGATTGTAGCGCGTAGGCATATTACATATCTTTAATCTTAGGTAGTGTACACAACGTCAGTCGTCCATTGTACCTGCAACTGAGAACACGATCTTTCAATTGCCAACTTTCTGATAAACACACATATCAACCACCTTAACGACTGTCTTCTAAAATAGGAGAACCTAAGAGGTGCATGGAACTTTTATCTAAAATTTTGATTTTCTTAGCTAAGTAGCATTAAATTTATTCATTTAACAAAACGACATAAAAATATCTTATATCTACTTGATAATTTAGGCTAAATGAAAAAGGAAACAACTACTCCTTAAATCATAGTAACTGCAAGAAAATCCTTAAAGATGCCCTTCATAATACAGATAGCCCTTCAAGATACAGAGAAGTTATTACTTGTGCTAAAGTAAATATTGTTCGTATTATTGTTATTTTTTAATTGATTCGCTAACTTAAGATACTATAATTTTTATATACCTTTTTACATAGGTACCAATAAGATTAATATGATAATGTGTTTATTTAATCAATTAATCTTACCTCCAATCACCTGAAACACAGGATTACCTAGTTCAGGCACAAATCACGGGTGAACTTGACTTAGATTTAAGAAAAACTGTAAATGTGTGTATTTATTTATTATTTCGATATGAAACCTAAAGTCTATGGCAAAAATTGCAATATGACTCTTCCCCAAACTAATTTTTTTTGTTCCACTTCTTTGGTTTTTTATAAGTCTTCGCTAGTAATATTTTATGATGAGCCTAATATCTCTAAACAACCTTCTGCTCGTACTTTTAAACTAGCCCATTTAAACTAATCATTATCGAGGTCACACTATTCATAAGATAAATAACAAATGATACAAAAACACTGAAATCAAATCAATTATCAGTTTCGAACTAAAACGTGGATAAACATGCTTTGATTACGGGTTAGCTGTAATACACATGTATGTAATCGTTTATTGAAACCACAGGGTGACGTGGATATAATGACATAATTATATTTGCGCTGTATCCACACCAGGCGAACCGACAATTATCGCAAAGGTCCCAGGGGTGGTCAACAGTTTTAAGATGGTTTCGTTAAGGCAAGTTTTGGTGTGGAAAGTGTAAATAGTATAATAAATTTTAATAAGTAATTAAAAATTTAATATAGAAAAGAAGAAAAGCATTAAAGGGCGTCGATAAACTGTTCCACATCGCTGTCAACAGGAATAGTGTCCAAGAGGCTGGCAGAATTGCCACGTAGGATGGCAATGCCAATCGGAAATGCAATGTCATTCATTAAAAAAATAGACCAGCCCTCTAGTCACGGGAAGAGTCGACCAACTGCTTGGTGATATACCGAAAGACTCCACTCGGACCCCACGACTTTATCAGGTAAAAAACAACCTTAAAACTTTTTCGTTGGTTTTAAACAAAATCATTTATGACATATCTCTTACTTTTACACATTTTTAGCTCACATCTATCATTGCAAAGTGAATACTACTATTTATATAATCAGGGCTGCGGGACTGTTCGAAAGAGATACCGTGGCCCTGGAACATAAAGGGCAAAGAAGGAACATGGATGGGTTTTAGTCAGTACAAGTCTGATACTCCCCTCCGCTACGCCCAGAGTGGGGGGGGTCATTTGATGATTTCCCATCCGGAAAAAAAAAAAAAAAATACTACTATTTATATAATACTCGACAATGTTACGAACCACTGACACCTGCAATTAAGAACTTAAAGCAATTCCGTAATTATTTAAATTTGAGCTTCTGTTTTCCACATTCGGCATTCAAGTCTTGAGACTGAAAGTCAGGTTGATAATATTTCCAAAAAATGGGGATTTTAGTAAAAAATTCGACATTGTCAGTGAGCATATCGCTCACTGTTTTACAAATGGTGGGGTTTTGGGCGCCAGAATATCTGACAGAAACACAGAAACAGTTGTATAGTTTCTATTCTGTGTTCTCTTTTATGTTCCTGTTAGGTTGGTAACATTTTTAAGGAAGCGTTGTGGTGATATTATGAGTATATTATTAGTTATTGTATACTAAGCACTTATGCATGCTGTCCGTTACATTAATCAGCAATCCATCGTTTTATCTTTCGATAACAGTTACTTCCTCTTTGACTGAATTATAGTTTATAGCCCATTTCCAGCAATGCACGACAATAAAGATAAAAGGTAAAAGATAATTTCTCACAGAAAACCAAAGATTTAATTCTTTAGACTTTAGACACCTTACCGTACTTAGATATTTTACGGTTTTCGGTATGAATGAGCGAAGTATTCAAATGGCATTGTTCCCGTTTTGACTTAATCTAAACGTCAATTTGTATTTATTAATATTACAGATAATTAACCACTAAAAATCATGTAAGCTACTTATATGATTTTATGGTATTAGGGAATATATAAATATATAACTTAATCTAAATATTTACAAAAAAATAATAAATTTACTTAAAATAAACCAAGTAACTAAATATAAATTAACTAAAGGCTGACTCTTTCGTTGGCCAAAAAATTTGCATTGTCATTCAACGCGGCAATGCTGCCAGTCTTCTGGACACTTTCTCGGGTGACAGCGATGTGGAGGAATACTTAGACGCCTAAGCGTTCAGTTGTTTATTTTGTTGTTTTTATTTACGGAATCTAATGATTAAAATCTTTGAAGGAACCTACCTAATCATACAAGTGGTAGACCTAATGCTGATCTGGGGCGACCTCGCCCTGATGACCGGCACAGCGTTCTTGTTGTTCACGAACATGGCCCAAGCAGCCAAGATCGTGAACATCCTGGGAAGGAAGCAGAGGATCCAGAATGTTGTCGATGACAGTGACAAGGTGCTTTCCGAAGCGAGGACTTTTGAGGAAAGAGAGATTGTTAAGAGGTACTTGATCAGGATTTTATATCATAATATTAAAAGTCTTTCGCTGCCAAAGTCTAGTTGAGAAGAAATAAAAGAAATTAAAAACTTTGCATATTGTACTTTATTTGTCGATCGATTAAAACATTTTTTCTCATGTTCTACGTATTGCCGCCGCTGCTGCGCCGTCGGCATGTGGTTGCGTGAACTGTGATCGGACTATATTTTTCGAAAAATAAAGTATACTTTTCAGCTTTGCAATAAAAAAAATTACGTGGTCGTCATATATTGAAACAAAAGTACCTCATGTTAAGTTTTCTGATACGTCAAACTTTCTTCTTATTTTTTATACTTAGTATTTTTCGTTAAAAGTATATTTTTTGTTTTAGCTGTAATCGGGAGATGATAGTACTGCAGGTGTTATACTTCGCGCTCACACTGATAACAGGTCTTGGTTGGGCTACCAGCGCTGAGCAGCACCAGCTGCCTCTTAGAGCCTGGTTAGTAGACACTGTTTCGTACCTCGGTTTCTCTCTTTGGACACAACACAATTCGGGTACACAACTATCATTATTTCTTAATTTTTTAATTACAATACTACACTACGCTACTCAAAAAAACTTAACATGTTACTTATTATTGAATACTTTTTGTTTTAGAAGATTACTTTTTTTGTTGGTTTATACTGTCCCACAGCTGGGCAAAGGCCCCCTCCCATCCATTCGTTCTAAGAGCTTTTTCCTGTGCTTCCTCGAAGCAGATCTCGCAATACTCGCCCAGATCGTCTCGCCACCTCTTCTGGGCTTTGGGGTTCGAAACAACAAGGCCCATCTACGGGCATGTGTGATAAGAAGGGCTTCGTGAAGGAGGAGAGGAAGAAGAGGAAGAAGCCCCTTTAGTCGGAAGCAGTGCAGGACCGCGCTGGCAGGACCCAATGTGCTGCGTCCGGCAATACCAACGACGCAGCTTTATGTGTCCCGGCTACATCACACCACGAAGGTTGAGGAGATCGTGGAGTACGTCTGAGCGAAGACCAACTGGACCTTGAGGGTTGCGAAGTTGGAGTCGCGCCACAACACGAATTTCAAGTCGTTTGTGGTGCGAGTTGTGACTCATCATATTGAGACTATCCTCAAGGAAGAGTTTTGGCCGAAGGGTGTCATGTATCGGCGTTTCCGCGGAAGGCTACGAGACACCACGCAACACGACGCCGCCACTTCGTGTACAATAGTTTATATTTTCTGGTTTTATAAATATGTATGTTAGTCTATAAGGCGTTATGGGTCTTTGTTACCTGAATTAAATGATGTATTATATTATTATTGCCAACGTTCATCCTACGTTGAATACACCGGTTCTCGTCTGATCACCAAAGTTTATAAGGTATATGTGTAATGGGTCTTTGTAACCTGAATTAAATTAAATATTATATTTTATTATATTATTATCACTTATTTAAATTAAATTAAAGCAAATTGGTTTTGGAGAAAAGAGACTTTTTATCTTGAAGTGCGGACCGTAGCGGCCAGACAGCTTTCTGTGTTATCTTCATCATCATCATTTCAGCCGAATGACGTCTACTGCTGGACATAGGCCTCCCTCATGTTACACCACACTGACCGGCCCCTTGCGTCTCGCTTCCAGCGGATACATTTTCTATGCAACTCTACCCTTTCTGTGAAAATGCTTACGCAGATGGGGAAATTACTGCCTGTGGCCGTTTGCATTTCTGGTCGCCTTCGGACGATTTTTTTCTGATTTTGACAATGTTATACTTGTAGCTAAGTTCAGACACAATTTCTATTGCTATCCACGCATTATGAAGAAGTCTGTCAGTTTTTGCCTTATATCAGGTACCCGTACGATACGACAAAGTCACCAGCGTACGAGCTCACATACGTCCACCAAGTAGGGGCACTCCTGATTGCTGCTTACCTGAATGTGGCCAAGGACACGCTGGTGGCAGGCCTGATAGCGCAGTGCAGGTGTCGGCTAAAGCTGTTGGGACATGCTTTGAGAACCTTGGACAAGGGATTGGACACCGAAGATGAGGTAAGTTGATATTAAACTGAATAATGAGGTAATCAACTTTCCGGGATAGGAAGGTTAAATATGAGAGCAACGGAAAACCATGAAAGGAAACAACAAAACAGCTAAAAAACGCGTCACTTGACGCGTTTTTGAGTTGTTTTGTTGTTGAAAGATCAGAAATTAGCTGCATCTCGTAATAAACAGATGTCCCATATTTTAGATCGTTCAATTCAATTTATAGAATTTATAGGTGGATAAATATATTGAATAATATTTCTGCCATAGAATAATAACACACAAATAAAAATATCAAATGGTGTCTTTACCATCCAATCGACATCGAATATAAACACAACTATTAATTGAAGCATTTACAACAAATCTGAGCTGTATAGTACGGTACTTACTACTCCAACTCCTCACTGTATCAACATCAGAGTCATCTCTGTTTCTTACACAAAATCCCTCCAACAATACTGTAAAATATAGTCCCTCGTAGCGGCATTCTCGTAAAACGTCGACGAGGGCTACGGTTACAATAACGTAGTGTGTGGGTAGTTATTAGTTCCGAGGTTCTTAAAGAGATGGAGCTTATTTTAAATTTGTACTTTAAACCTTTGCCCCATATTAATAAAAGCAGAGTAAAGTTCTGCCAAACTTACACCTCGAAAAAATTAATAGAGTATGTATAAAGTTTATAATGGTAGTGACTGTACTCCGCATTGTTGAATTTCGATACAGTTTCTGCCTGGATTTTTCTTAATTTCTAGTCCGTTTATTCCTATTTTGCTCTCCAGTACATGCTAACTCCTGAGCAAGAAAAGACGGTGCAGCTTCGCCTAGGTTTATGCGTGAGCAGCCATCAGGAGACCCTGGAGGCTGCCAAGGAGCTGCAGGAGTGTTTCTCTGAGCCCACCTTCGCACAGCTTACTGTCTCGCTCATCATAATCTGTGTCACTGCTTTTCAGCTATCGGTGAGTTACCTGAATCTTCAAGCTTTCAAGTTAAACCCGACATATTTACTAACTGACGTCATTCTAAATCCAACATGGCGGACTCCCAAGATGGCAGACTAGTTATATTTTATGCATTCCATGATATTGGTATCAAATGAAAGGTTTTGCTGCGTGTTTTTTTAGGATTTTTAAAGTATAGTATTTATTTTCTGAAACGAAAAGGGCCTTCTTTTGTTTTTAACCGACTTCCAAAAAGAGGAGGTTATCAAGTCGACTGTTTTTTTTTTTTTTTTGTGTTTATGTTCAGCGATATCTTCGCCAATTGTGAACCGATTTTGACGATTCTTTTTTTGTTTGGAAGAATATTATTCCGCGGTGGTTCCATTTTTTATTTGGTGAAGATCTGACGCTGATCTTCGGAGATTAACAATGGAACTCTTCAATAATAGACAGCAAATCTGTCGCGATGGCTGCAATCGCTTGGATATTCATTGTTTACACAAAATCATAACATAACATCACGCCTGAATGCTCTGAGATGTGTACAGTCTACAGTACACCATTCAACAGTTAGGTATGTTAAGTTCCATTTATTGGAGATAAACCTATTACCATGGCATTTATTGTTAACGGTTCACTAATGTTTCACCAAAACTCCTTTGACAATTTTTAACCGACTTAAAAAAAAAAGAGGAGTTTCTATGTTCGACGGTATGTATTTTTTTTAATGTACCTATGTTCACCGATTTCTCCGCCAATTGTACACCGATTTTCATAATTATTATTTTAAAAATTATTATTTTAAAGCCTATACTCCTGAGGTAGTCCCATTGTCACCAAATCAGAATCTGATGATGGAATCTCAGGGAAATCGAGGGCAACCCTCAAATTTTATAGGCACATACAATGTTTTTCGTATACTCTCTAACACAATTCAGAAATTTGTGCATGGTAATCATCATCTCTTGTTGCTGAGCTGATGATGGAAGGTATAAGTCAGGATCAGATGATGGAATCCCAGAAAAATTAAGGGCACCCAAAAATTTTATGGGCATTGTTTGAATTAGTATACTTTACATGTGGTCCCATGGTCTTCATGTCAGGATCTAATGATGGGGTCCTGGAGAAATCGAAGACAAATCTCCAAATGTTATATTCGACAATTGTGAACCGATTTGATTTTTTTTTAATTTGGAAGAATATTATTCCGCGGTGACTACGTTTAAATTTGGTGAATCTGATCTTCGGAGTTATTTAATGGAACTCTTCAATAGTAGACAGCAAATCTGTCGTGATTGCTGCATTCGCTTGGATGTGTATTGTTTACACAATATCATAACATAACGAGGTACGGGGAGTACCTCGTTGTCATGAAAGACAACAAGGTACGGGGAGTAACTTGTTGTCTTTCATGACATACCTGGCGCCAGTTGTTGACGCTGGGGGGCAGGTGGACACTGCGTACTTCGACTTTCGGAAGGCGTTCGACACCGTCGACAACGATGTGCTGTTGGCTAAGTTTGCGGCATTTGGTTTTACGCCGCACCTTCTGCAATTCTTCGCGAACTACCTTGGCGATCGCCGGCAGTACGTCGAATATGGTGGATACGTCTCCAAGCCTTATTTCACGTTTTCGGGGGTGAGTCAGGGTAGCAATATCGGTCCATTAGGCTTCATACTCATGGTCAATGATCTACCGGAAGTTGTAAAGGAGGCGAAATGTTTGCTATTCGCGGACGACCTCAAGTTGTTTCTGTCGGTAGCAGACACTTCGGATTGTGAACGGCTTCAACAGGATATTGATAGGGTACTGCAGTGGAGTCTAGATAATAAGTTAGGTTTTAACGTTTCCAAAAGCGGTATAATGAGTTACACTCGCGCGCGCGAACCTCTGCTGCATCAGTATCAGATGGAAGCCGCGGTCATGTCACGAGTCACGCATGTGCGGGACCTGGGCGTGGAAATGGTTCCAGAATTAATGTTTCATGAGCACATCTTAGACATATGCGGCAAGTCCTTCCGAAATCTTGGATTTATACTCAGACAGTGCAAAGACTTTCAGAATACGGCAGTGGTTAGAATCCTGTATAATTCGTTGGTACGGAGCCATCCTGAAACGAGTGCGATCGTTTGGAACCCTCATGAGGCTAAATACAGTGTCATGGTGGAAAGAATCTAAAATAAATTCACTCGTTTTTTGTTTTTTAAACAGTACGGCGTCTATCCCTTCTTCCCGCTCATGTACCCGAGTCTCTTCGTAATAGGGATGGTGGGGTACAGCAGGCTGGCGATGCGGAGGGACGTCGCTCTGTGTAGCTTTGTGTTTCGAGTGCTGCGCGGCTGGCTACACCACCCCGATCTGTTAGCGGAGCTGGGGCTGCGCGCGCCACCCGGTTGCGGGGGCGCGCGTCGCCCCACGCCTACGCTACTGGAGCCATCCACTAGGACTAACCTTAACAAGTTTGCCCCCTTGTCGCGCGCCATAAGACTGTTAAATATTATCTCAGATGAGGTAGATATATTTCACTGCAGTCTGATGAAGTTCACAGGAGTAGCACTGAAGTGCATTGAAAATATTTAGAGGTGTGCTTATTGTAGGTATTTTAATATTTTTCTTTTTTGATATGTATTCTGATTGTGTTTTAATTGTATTTTTGTTAGCTTATGTAAGTTATTGTATCTTGGTGGTGGTAACATCGCATTGGCGTTATAGCTGTAAAGGTGTTATTTCATAATTTTAAATAAATAAATAAATAACGTAACGGCTGTATGCTCTGAGGAGGTACGCAGATGCGTACAGTACACCCAGATTGCGACAGTTATGTATATTAACTTCCATTTTATTAGGGATAAGCCTATTACCATGAAATGTATCGTTAACAATGTAAAATAAATGTATAGCAAATATTTGTATAGGATTGTAATATCCTATACAAATACACTAAAAGCTGCTTTGTCGGAATATTCAAATTACTATAAAAAATTTCTTAGTAATTCACCTATCAAAATATAAGTGATACTAAGGTTTTCAGAAATAATTTCAGTGACAAGCTCATGAAGTCTGTTTCAATTAGATGGCGCAGCCTGACAACATGGTGCGTCTGCTGTCGATGGGCACCTATCTCCTGAACATGTGTTTCCAAGTCTTCATCTACTGTTACCAGGGCAACCAATTGTCGGAAGAAGTGAGTGGTACTTTTATTCGTTTGCTTGTGAAAGTCTGCTGGGGTTTGTTTATGGTTGAAATAGTGGAGTGAAGGTTGCGTTCAGAAGATATTTTTCTGTAAACATCATGGCCATTTGTGTATCTGTTTTAGTTGGTAGATAGAGAGGATTGCCATTATTGTATTTTTTTTAGTGAATCCAGATCCGTTTGCATCATACCAACCTCTGACCCCCAAGCAAACGTCCAGCCTCCAAGTTCTGATCTCCAAAGCCCAGTTACTGAAAAATATCGATATGTCTTGGTTTTTGTAGAGTTCTGAGATATTGGGCGCCGCATACGAGTGTCCGTGGTACAAGTGCTCGCTGCGCGTGCGCCGCGCGCTTCTGATCGTCATGGTGCGCACGCGACGCGCACTCAGACTCACTGCTGGAGGGTTTACTACTCTGTCGCTGGCATCGTTCATGGCTGTAAGTTCAGCTGTAACTAGTTGTAAAGATGAGATAGTGTATCAAGATCTTTGTCTACAACTGAATTTAATAGGAGGTCCCCCAAAAAGCACGCAAGCGTTGTCAACATCAGTAAACCAGCCTATTTAGAATTCAGAGTGTTTTAATGTACTTATAAGATTGTAACAATAAGCTTTGACTTTATAAGATATAAATTAGAGTTCCACGACAGCTTAAGGTTCTTAAACACAATATTACAACTAAAAACTGTATTAAATGAGCCGTTTTTGTACTTATGGGCTGTATAAGCGCTTATTAATGAACAGACATTTTCCAATTAATGAATTGGAAAATGTCTGTTTTGATTAAGCGCTTATTGATTTATTCAGTAGTACATATACATTTTATCCATTTAAGTTGGCGCCAACACAAGCTCTTTAGAGTTTTACCGTGCACCAAAATAATCGACTACATAATTTAGAGAAGTACATCCACTAAAGTAGGTACTTAGTTAAAAAGAAACTTCAACTAAAAATTACAGCAGGTATTAGGGTCAGCGCTCACCGAGACGCGCCAGTTTATGCTTTATCTCCATTAGGAAATGCATAGCATCGATTGAAAGACGCGCGGCCGCTCGCGGCGCCGGCTGCGAGACGTCACGCGGCCCGAGTCTTTCAAACGATACTATGCATTTTCTAATGGAGATAAAGTATAAAATAGCTTGACAGTGCACGTCGCGTCGCGTCGCGTCACGTCTCGGTATGAATTGACCCTTTGGCGAAATAATACCCAAACCATTTGAATAGGATGGCAGTCTTACCAGCCAGTAACTATTTCGAAATAAGGATACATTTAAAGGCAGGCTCCATTTTGTCAAATAATACATCAGTGTATCTTATTTTTCTTTTGTTTTCAGATCATCAAAGCCTCGTACTCTCTATTCACTCTACTGCAACAAGTTGATGAGAATTAATTAAAAATACACTTTTTCAGAATATTAAATTGATGAATATTCAAATATGTTGCATAGTGTGGTGAAAACAGTAGAATTTAGAAAACAATAACACTATTAGTTTTATTTTAAAGATCCTTTTTTGTAAACAAGACTATAATATCACAATATAACATCACGCATGTAATCCCCGAAGTGTGTCTTACCGACAGAGGTGTACCTAATAGTACACCCACATTTCACCAGTTATGTTTAAATCCCATGTAATAGGGGGCGAGCCTATTACCATCAACCGGCCGCAAATTCAGACTCCGTGGCTGCTACTGAGAACTTCCTGATAGAAAATTCCAATAACACTTTGCCCGAGCCAGGAATCGAACCCAAGACCTCATGCTCAGCAGGCGTGATTGCGACCACTAGAGCAACGAGGCAGTCAAGACTATAATAATTATTAAATTAAACAAACAAAATATTGATCTGAATGACACCTTAATCAAAACACCATTTCTAGAGAAACACTACTGCAGTAATTAAAGTGCATTAGTTACGTTTCATTTTATAATCGTTGGCTGAAACACCGGGTGCCGTGCAAAATAAGAACATACAAATAAAAATATAACAAATATTTTGCCGTAACACAAAGCAAACTCATAATTATAGCGTGGCTAATAATTATATATTCTTGCTGCATCAAAGAAACGATGGATGAACTGTGTGAAGGATGATATGGCTAGAAAGGAGGTGACTGCTGAGATGTAATAGAGAAGTATAGAAGAAGATGTCATGTTGAATAAATTGTGATGAGGGCAGGAGAATAATGACAACACAACATCACACATGTTATCTCTGAAGGGTCAGGCAGAAGTCTTGTATATGAACAACCATGTGATAAGTTTGCTTAAACTATTTTTAGAGGGCGAACCTGTCTTAACACAGGAATGAACTCAGCTTCGGCCTGCTAACTATATGACCTACCTGATTTTAGAAATCAAATAATGACATTGTAAATTATATGGGACATGTTCCTGTCCTCTGCCTAATCATTCGGGGAAAATATACTGGAGTATGCAGTATCTTACTACTAATAAAAATGCAAAAGTTTGGATAGATGGATGTTTGTTACTCAATCACGACAGAATGTTTGAACGGATCTAGATGAAATTTGGCACAGAGATAGATTATAACTTATAATCTGGAGTAGCACATGAGGTATTTTTATTTGTCTCACAATACACAACAAAATTTCCACACGAACGAAGTCGCGGTCAACAGCTAGTATTGTTATATGTGTAATGTGAAAATAATGTTACTGTTAGTAATACGGATTTGTAAAATAATAGCATAGACAGTATTTTCGTTGGTCTAGTTTTAATTTCATTTTTTACGGTTAATGCTGTACGTCTAATTGCAGACCACTTACGTACAAAATACTAAATCAGTATACACCAATGTTTTGTAAGTGTTTATTAAACGTATCAACTCAATTGAAACATCAACGTAATATTACTGATAACACTATATTTTTCACTGAAATTGAAAGTCCTACGCCTCTTTACGCCCATCGGCAGGTGTAGCAAACATTTTGTATGTGATAATAAAAACTATTTGTGTATGTGTATGGATTGCCTTGTTGGTCTAGGAGTCGGAAGCGCGACTACTGAGCATGACACCCGGTCGACACCCGGGTCGGGCAAAGTATTATTGGGTTTTTCCATCAGGAATTTCTCAGTAGCAGTCACGGAGTCTGGATTTGTGCCCGATTGATGGCAAAAGGCACGCCCCCTGTTACATGGGGCTTAAATATAATTGGCGAAATGTGGATGTACTATTAGGTACACCTTAGGAACCCTTCTGGGATTACAGGCGAGATGTTATGTTTAAAAAAAACTGTTATCATTGATTTGTAACTACAACAAACATAGCATCTGTCATCCTAGCAAAAGTGCAACACATTACAACTGGAACTAAAGGAAGCACTTCCTTCATTAGTTGACTCATATTATAATCAAAACCGAAAGGCTGAAAAAAAAAACAGAATATGAAAGATAATTCTTAATCACGTTACTACTATAAAACATGTACTTATATGCACGAAAATGCTGTGGTATTATCATTCCTTTATTTTCGAGGTATCTACTCGGCCCAAGTAATTTGACAAGATTTACGAAAGTCCTAAGAACAAATGTGAGCAGCACAATATGACAACTCAAAATGTTATCAAACCCTGTCTTTCAACTTTTTAGTACCGTCAACAAGACCATCCATTTTGCCTTATCAGATCAATTCAACAAACAATTCGACAGAAAACACTTGTTTGTACTGTAACCATGGGAATCTTGGTCAAGAACGTCAATAGTTCACTGCGGTTCTGTCTGACCGTACTCAAAGTTGTTGGCTTTCTGACGCCGCGTCCGTCAGGACAGTTTTATGGTTTCTTTTTATGGGTATATTGTTTTTCTACTTTCATGTTCCTGGTAGGTAAGTTGGGGCTTTAAACATTACTTTGGCACACGGAAAAGTAGATTTACAAAATCGTTTTCTTTCTTGGTGATCTTGCTAGAACGTCCATCAGTATGGCAATCAAAAAGATTATAATAAATAAAAGCAAGCACTAACAGCAGCGCAGAGCAGCATGGCGTAGGGTGGCTGGAAGCAGTAGGAGTCCTATTGGCAAATATGCTTATTGCGACAGCGACGGCGGTAGAAACAAATGAAAAAGATTAATGACCAAAGTAACATACCCTGAGGACGTGGACGCGGCGTCAACCTTCTGCTTTCTGTTCTAGGTGGTTTCATAATCGCACAAACGGGCGCCATTTTTGAAATATGGGGTGATCTCGCCCTCATGATCGGTGCATCATTTCTTCTCTTCACCAACCTGGCCTTTGCGATGAAGATCATCAATGTGGTGGTGAGGAACCGGCAGATTCAGGAAATCATTGATGAAGCTGATGATGAGCTGATGGCTGAGGATAGAGAGAAGGGAATTGAAATGATAAAGAGGTTTGATGAATATTGAGTCGAAAATATAGGTGTTTCTTGTTCCAATGATCTTTTTTTATATTGTGTCAGAATGATCTATATGGGATTAACTTGATGCAGCAAAGTTGGCAGCAAGGCTTGCTACAGAAGAGATGATAAGTAAAAGATTTCATGTCATCGGAAATCCACTGGAAGATAGCGAGGTTATACTTAGGGGAGACGTCCAGCTGTGGACGGCATCCAGCCAAAGAAATAATTGCCTACGATTGCTTGTAGTTTTTTTTTGGTTAAAAGTAGCGATCTGTTCCTCATTCTCGTAGCTGCGACCGCGAAACTACCAGAAGTATATGCTTATACGCACTGCTGTCAGGAGTGACTGTGTTCGGTTGGGCAGCCAGCGCTGAGAAGAACCAACTCCCTCTCATGGCTTGGTGAGTATTGTACTATCCATGGTCCAAATACTTAAAATTATAAATGCGAGAATTAAAGTTCGGTCCACACCGAGCCCTGACAGATATCCAGCCAGTACCATCTATCAGTGTATTGATTGACCGAACCTTCACTCTGTCTCACCATCTGCCCAGCCTTATCCCAACTATGTTGGGGTCGGTATCCAGTCTAACTGGATGCAGCTAAATACCAGTATTTTACATGGAGCGACTGCCTATCTGACCTCCACAACTCAGTTAGTACTGGGTATTACTATACTCCTTGGTCAGACTGGTTGTCAGACCTTCGGGCCACTGACTACCTGTAAAGACTGTCAAATATCTATAAATGACAGCCGTGACTTCTACTACTGTCATATTCACCCATCCACGAACCGAACTTACCAAGCGCGGCTTAACCTGAAGATCAAACCGTGCTGCTGTTATTATTTAGCGTAGAGTGAGCGACTGAGTTAATTCTGTATGTCTGTGTTAAATACGTTATTATCTCTTATCCTGTGGCAGTGTTGTTACATGTTACTGGATCCTTTGCACTTCGATAGGTTCTCATTCTCTTTCTTACAATCACCGATGTGCTTTAAATATTCACAGGTATCCATATGATGCCACCAAGTCACCTGCTTATGAACTAACGTATGCGAATCAGGTTTGTGCTGTCATTAATATGGCTTTTTATATTCTTACGATTTTCCTCTTCCTTAGGGGCCATCCTTTAATCACGTAAGGTTTTTTAGGCACGTTCTCTCTTGGTGATACGTTGTGAGGTTTTAGTCTACTCGTCCTCCTACCTCTCAGCATTACGTGTATTTATTGTTATTTAAAAGATCTGATAGATTTAGAAAAAGTTCTTGTAAAAAAACTGTTTTCTTAGGCACAAATTCACTTAATTTTAATAAATATTTTACATTTCACACATTTAATGTAATTTTTTTTGCAAACGAAATAAAACATGAGAATGTCACATTATCCTACCCATATCGTGAATAATCATCATTTTTTTCTGACTCCTCCACTCTATTCGAACCTCACGTGACTAAAGGATACCCCTTAGGGCTTAAACCCGGGGCAATTGCTTTTTAAAGTATTTCGTATTTCTCAAACGACTTTCAACAGGATTGGTATTAACTCTTTGGGAGCTTATGACAATCATATACATTTTAAGTTTACCGTCATCGCTTAAAACCACTGATAGAAAGTCGCTTTGTCTGCATCCCCTGGTGATTTATTATGAGGGAGATGGAGCTAGACGTTCTGTGTAGCGCCATCTCTTTCCCACACTCAAGTAACATTAATTATTATAATTGTTGCAGAGCTCCGCAGTGACCATAGCTGCACTGGTGAACATTTGCCTGGACACCTTGGTGACGTCATTGATTGCTGTATGTCGCTGCAGACTGAGGCTCGTAGGGCTGTCCCTCAGGAATCTATGCGAGGGAATCACACTGTCTGAAGAGGTATACAGTAATATAGATGGAAGCTTTTCAAAAGATCCAGAAGTAAAGTTAGTGTAAAGTATGAAGCTAGAATTCTAAATGCGATCACAGCCGCAAACTGTAGCGGTCGCGGCAAAACCGTCATATCGTAATGGCAGACCGCAACGCATTAACCTAAATAGAATCCGCAACAACATGAAAAATGGAAACAGGCGATTTGCCATCAGCGCAATTTTGCTATCTTCGAAAGCGTTTCTTAAAGGGTGTTTTTTAGAGGCGGAGAACTTTGAAATGAAATAAAACTGGTTTCAATATCCATGAAATTGGCTTTAGCTGGTATTTAATTCATGGCTACTTGATGGCTAAGATTGTAGTTCATCAGTGAATTTAGCCCAGCTGACGAATTAATATCCCATTGTATAAAGTTAATTTTAGTTCCCACAGCATCTCCTCACCCCTGAGCAAGATAAGACAGTACAGTCACGCTTGCGCCAGTGCGTGGTCAAGCACGAAGCCGCGCTGGAGACGGCCAGGCTCATCCAGGCGTGCTTCTCTTACCCCATCCTAGCGCAGTTCACTGTTTCTGTAGTTATAATCTGTGTCACCGCTTATCAGCTGGCTATGGTAAGTATAAAACATAACATCGCTCCTGTAATCCCCGAGGGGTAAGCAGCGGTGTACCTAATAGTAAGTACGGGTACGCCCACATTTCGCCATTTATGTTTACGTCCCAAGTAAAAGGAGCTTATTGCCATCAACCGGGTACATCCTAACTCCGTAGCTGCTGTGCAGTAATGCTTGCTTGAAGATGTAGTGAAAATGTTGAGTGTGAATGTAGATGGCTGAAAGAGTAGAAGAAGACCAAATAAACGATGGATGTACTGTAATGTTTTGGGAGGAGGACTGCTGAGATGATAAGTAATAGAGAAGTCTGGAAGATGATAGAGGAAGACCAAAGAAACGATGGACGGACTGTGTAAAGAATGATATGCAAGGAAGGAGGTGTCTGGCGAGATGACGAGTAATAGAGAAGTGTGGAAGAAGAAGACATGCTGCGCCGACCTCAAATGAATTGGGATAAGGGCAAGAGAATGATGATGAAGTCTGGAAGATGATGTTGCTGGGGAGTTTGTTTCGCCACTTCTCCTCCATAGTTAAAACACTGATAAGTGGTGAAGGACTGGTTTTGGGGGCCTATCTTAGGGTGTTAAAACACCAATCGATTGTTGGTTGAGGTCATCGATCGACGGTAGAATGGATCAGTCGATCGACAGTTTCTACTATACCAATTGATCGATCGAGGTCATTTCTACCATCAATCGATTGATGATCGGCGATCAATTGATTGGTGTGGTAACACCATATAATTTTGAAGTTAAAAAAGTTTTGATTCTCAGCTCAATTAAAATAAATAGACTCGTTATTTTATGTTATCCTCTCACCTATAGTATTTGTTAAAAGTTGTAAGTGGATTTAAATCTGGACAATAAAGATTTGTTTTCATGTTATTATATTTTCAGGAATTAAACAACAGGAAATGGGACCGCAGCATTCCAATGGTCTCCTACCTCTTGTGCATGATGTTGCAGGTGTTCCTCTACTGTTACCAGGGAAACCAGCTTTCAGAAGAGGTAACAGCATAATGTTAATGTGCTATTAAAGGAAAAAGTTATCAGGTCATATTATTACGAGAAGTTTTTACCAATATGTAATCTTTGATCATCATCATCTGTCTAGCCTTTTCCCAACTATGTTGGTGTCGGCTTCCAGTCTAACGAGATGCAGCTGAATACTACTATTTTACATGGAGCGACTGCCTATCTGACCTCCACAACCCAGTTAGTACTGGGTAATACGATACCCTTTAGTCAGGCTGGTTGTCAAACTTTTGGGCCACTGACTACCTGTAAGGACTGTCAAAGATTTAAAAATGACGGTCGGGACCAATGACTTATCGTGCTTTCTAAGACGCGGAAGAAACTCTGTAAATAATGAATGATCACCCAGCCACAGACCGACCTAGCCAACCGCGGCTCTACCTTGAAGATCGACCAGTGCGGCTGTTATTTTATGGCCACGGGCTCCTCCTTCATCATCATCAGCCTAGCCTTCTCTCAACTATGTTAGGATCGGCTTCCAGTCGCACCGGATGCAGCTCACGAGCTGCTCCTTATTAAATAAATAACCCTTTTTTGTTTTTTTTTTTAAATAACCCTACGATAAATTGTTTAAAATGTCCGTGACGGTCTCGCCTAAGGCCCACCCGCGGCTGGAAAGCCTCACTCCTCACTTCGTTATGATGATTCTATGTATTAGAAGAGGTCTGGTCATGCAGAGGGACCGTAAGAGGATGGTATTTTTTTTTGGAGTCAATACCTTTGTGATGTAATATTCTAAGTTCAAGAAAATAATTTTGAAAAAATTCTAACAAAATAATAAATCAAAACTTTTACATGGTATTTTCTCCCACAGAGTTCAGAGATAGCGGGCGCCGCGTACGAGTGTCCGTGGTACAAGTGCTCGCTGCGCGTGCGCCGCACACTGCTCATCGTCATGGTGCGCACGCGACGCGCAGTCAGACTCACTGCTGGCGGGTTCACCACTCTCTCACTGGCTTGCTTCACAGCCGTGAGTCCTAAGGACCTACAAACTTAAATTCACGCTTTTCCCATTAAAATTAAAGAACGCTACCTACGATCAAACATTCTCCTATTTTATCTACCACGTTCATTCATCTGGTTATAAAAGCACGCCGGCTGCGAGTACTATGCGCCTGACCTTTCTCAAGAACATCACCAACGTGGGGCGTCCCCTCCTGGCTTTGCCACTTACCTTATATAACTACTCATAGATGTTAATTTTACTACTGAAGGGTAAAATAATGCACTCCATTGACTAGTCCATTGATTGGCATACCTAATTAGTTTTGTTTCTCGTTCCAGATCATAAAAGCTTCGTATACGTTCTTCACGGTGTTGAAACAAGTAGAGGACAGGAAGTGAAAACAATGAAGCGTCGAGGGTACTCTGGGCACTGGCTGCTCACTGGATGATCAGCTGTCATTCGTTTTATTTTATTTCTATGTAATTTTAGTGATAGGTAAATGAATTGTAATAAACGATGCGTCCCTGTCCACGAACGTGTGCGTATTTGTATCCAAATTCTTAGGGTACGAACTCATTAACCAGAGAAAAGATGGATAGTATGAGGAATCATGTGAAAGAAAAACCCCGGTCAAGTGCGAGTCGGACACGAAGATTTTCGTCAAAATACTCTGAAAAATAAAACACGCTTCTTGTATGTATTATACAGGGTAGCACCGACAATACGGCTATAAATTAAACTGCGTTATACCTCATGACCTTTTCAGTCAGTCGTTCAGTCTGCATAGACTGTCATGCATCTGTGTGTGTGTGGTGTGGTGTGAGTGGTGTGTGTTGTGATGTGAGTTTGTGGTGTGGTGTGGTGTGGTGTGGTGTGGTGTGGTGTGGTGTAGGTGTGAGGTGTGGGAGTGTGTGTGGTGATTTTTCTTTTATTATGAGTTCGACTCCATGAGGGTCATCGGATTAAATGAACTTAGAGGATTGTATTGATGATTTCAATGATTATAATTCTGTAACTACATACGTATTACTTTCGCGAATCATATTTTCATCAATATACAACCTGACACTGGCCTGCAAATTGCAAAAAACGTAAGACAATTTGAATTTCGCGGGCTACGGTGACGATTTTACCTTATCAGCTCAAGACTATGCAGATCTGCTTAGTTCGGGTTTCGAACTTCCTTGTCGTGTAACGCTGTGAGAATTGGCATAAATTAACCCCGATACCATCTAAAGAAAGTTCAGATTCATATCTTTTAAAATTCATCAAAACTGTTTTTTAGCATAGGACATTGAACTGGGAGATGTGCCAAACATTTTTCGTGTACTCGATTTAATTAACTATTATTCGGCATGTGACTATGCACACACAGCATCTATGAGAGGGCGTTGTAACCAAATTGAAAAGAGTTTGCTAGAAATGTTACCTTGCAAGAAAAAAATATGAATATAGACGAAACAAAAAGAGGATTTTAGGATTTAGCCAGGAGGAGGATAGGAGTCCAATAGCCTGATTATCCATGATAAAAAGAGGGACAGATTCTGTCTGTATATAAGGTGAGAGGGACACCGACGCTAAAACAGTTACCACGTATTCAATATATCCTTTTAAACTCCCCTAGATAGAAATTCTTCATCGGTAATTTAAAAAAAACACACACAATTTGACCGTGTAGGTATAGCAGTTTTGTAAGAAATAGCTGTTTTTTGGTTACCGTTTTAGTGTCGCCACCACCCAGTCCCGTCCACCTTGTATATTATATTTTATTTTCAAATAAATAATATATTTGAATTTTGGCAACAAAATTTTTCTGGTTACATTGAAGATAATATCACTCGTACATTTACCTCTGTAAGCAGGTGTTCAGTGTGTTCAGGTCATTGTCTATTAATGTTCCTTTATTACCCTATTATTAGGTTTTCGGTAAAAACATTATCGTTGCAGAGGTAAATGTACACAACCACAAAATTATGACTACTAATATCATTATAATTCCAACTATCTTTGATTATTTTTAAAGAATAATTATTTGGCAATTGATAGGATTAATATATGTCGGAAGAGGCCATGTCCCATTTTTTAAAATAGATTTTTTGCCTTTACTTTTTATTTTTACTGAATTATTTTATTTTCTATTGATTTCCGTTATCTACGCACGATCGAGCTTGTCAGTCATTGACGAGTTGATATTTATTGTCATAAATCATAAATCATATTTATTTCTGTAAATTGGTTTACAAAATTCTTTTACATGTCAACATGTTATGTTTTAAAACTAGATGGGGCCGGTGTTTCGTACCTGACTACTCTGAGAAGAAATATCCGAAACAAACTCAGAGGTCACCGTCTCTTTTAAAGTCCAGACATTGCTCAAGTCATATGAGGACCATGTAGATTAATGTCTGAGATGGTCTTTTGAAGAAATAACCACACAGATTTGAGTGGACCTGTCCAGACAGTGCAAGCATTTGTCAGTGATCGTGTAGCTCGACTCATAATCCAAGGAGCTCAACGACACGACGAACAATACCAAAGAAAGGACATTTGGGTAGGCCGCATATAGTACTCAAACTGCCAGACAATCGTTAAACTAACTATACTAAAAAATAATAATAATAGTATGTCAAAGTGTTCTTCCTTATCATGTCGTGTCCACCTATCTAAACCACCGTTTTACGAATACTATCAAAGTCTAATAATATCGCCTTCCTAAGTAAATATTTATGATGTATTTTTATCTGCTGATCATATATTATTTTAAGTGTCAATCATTCTTCTAATGGCCTCGTTGCAATATATTCTTCCTTATTCTTCCTTATATTGTCAGTATAAACAAACAGTATCAAGGCTTTCCTCATTCTCTTCCTATTATACTACAGGTGTAACCAACAGTATATTTACTATATTTGACATTTTAAAAACCTTATCATAAACACTGAAAACGGGAATTAAGAACCTTTAACAGAAGAATACCGTTTATTTAATCTCATTCGTCTCAAATTGAGATGCTGTTACTGTGCCTTGGATGGCTTGAAGAAATGTTTCATGTCAGAAATCTACAGGTGCAACAATAGCCCGCTACCCAGGGCTACCGTGTTCAACTCATTATCAACCAGAGGAAGGCTCATATCTGCCCCTGGGAGAGCTGCACCTGGGAAGATTTCCAGTACGAGCCCTTCACTGATACTAACTTAGACTTCTGCAGTATGTCTTACGCGCCCAAAGAGGATAAACCATTCCCTAAGTAACACCGAGGCGCTGTATATCAGCTGAGTCACTGTCTACAATGGAATCTTAAGCTGTACAAGCTTGCTGAATAAAAGCGTTAGCAGCGCTGTTGCACAGCAGATTAACTGTAACTAATTGCATTATATTGTCATTATTTAAGTGTTAATTAGGGTACCAGTTATCCCAAGAGTTGAACATTGGCTGATTACTAGAGTGGGTGTTACTTATCATGCAGAACAATGGCTGATTAATTATTACATGTGTGTTACCTTTTTTACAGCACAAACTACCGACGGAAATCTTTTAAAGGTTCATAAGTGTTGAAAGTTCACAAGTAGCAAAATTTTGAATTATTTTTACCCGACTTCCAAGGAAGGGTTATGTTTTTTGCGCATATCTCGTATTATTCTTTGTTTGTTTTTGTAAATTTAACTATTACCGTATGTTCCACATGGCTAGATATATTTCGACGGTTAAGGTATCATTAGATACGTCTCAAAAACCCAAGTTTCATTAGATAGTTGTTTAAAAAAAAAACAAAATGGCTGATTTTTGGCGCTAAATTGTAAGTCGTTAATATTTTTTTTTCAACCAAACCCATCAAGTATGGTATCAAAATAAAGGAGATTATATATACGATACTTACAAATATATAGGTTCCTACATAATACAATTTGTTGTCAGGTTTTTTGATACTTTTAATTAAATGTTACTTGTTACTTCTCAGTTTCACGCAACGCTGTTTATTTATTATAAACTTTTATTTAAATTGCCTTCTTAGTTAGTTAATCTGTTGGTTGGTAAGTATATATTGGTCAAATCTTGCAACTGAATTTCAAACCAGTTCCCCTTCAACCGATTGAGCTGAAATTTTGCATACACCTTTGGTTCTGGTGACAATACATTTTTGGCAATGAGCTGAGAGCTATTTATGAGATCGGACGTGAACCACCTCGACATCGATCTGTGGACACCACTGAGCTCGAGTTTCGCTAACACGAGTGAATGGTTGAACGGACGGCACGGTTGGCACAGTGGCTGAGCGATTGACTGCTGCGCTTCGTGTCGCGGGTTCGATTCCCGCACGGAACAAATATTTGTATGGCCTACAGGTAGTTTTTCCGGGTCTGGCTGTTTGTGTATGTGAGTTTAAATGTTTGTAAACGCACCCACGATACAGGAGAAATTCATAGTGTGGGGCAAAGTTCTATTTAAAAAAAAAATGGTTTAACTCGTCGAACGCGCTGCTAAAGTGGTACGTTGCGTCGACATCGTGTCTGCTATCAAGCGCTTCAGAAATATCTGACTGGATTAGTCTCGGTAGATCGTCCAACTCGAAATCCGTTTTGGCCGTCAGAAAGCTTGAAATCTAAGTAATTGGTTAAAATGGGAGAAACGAGACATTTAAAAAGCTTCAAGAAGAAAATGCAAATCGGTTTGTAGTTTTTGATGTCGCTCGAATCACCTTTTTTGAGCACAGGCTCAATACGGTCTTTTTCCATTCGGCTGACACTCGACTCCAAAGATCGATTAAATAACAGGCACAGCGGGAATAATTCCGCATGAATATCTAATAAGCGAAAATTTTCACGCGCCCCCAATATATGACTCATTCATTGAAAAATGTATAAAATAGGTTGATGATGTAACAAAAGCCAGGAATCTCTTCATTTATTTACATTCGTCTAATTCAGTGTGTACTTTACGATATTCCATTAATTACGAAAGCAATAAATTATTTAATAAATCTTGAAGATGAACTGATGATGTGTGATCTTAATCAACTGTTTATTTCACAATAATTAATGTTGTGAGTGGGATGCTACACACTGGTTCGGTCAGCACATTCGATTCGATATTATTTGTAAATGAATACAGCATCCGAAGCAGTAGGTATACTCGATTCGTGCCGATTGGCAAACTCTTTTCAGCATCTATCATCGCTGAATCGGGTCGACTTGGCAGAATGCGAGCTAAGTCGATATTGCCGTCCGGCCTGTGCTGAATCATGCCCTCATGCCGAACATATTTAATGTGTAGCATCTCTTCGGATGGTAGTTCTAAAATTTACTGACAAAACCCAGTTCCTGGAGTAGTAAAAATACATGTAAAATACTGTTGTTTCAAGACAGCAACGAGATTTATTTTTGTACAATAAATGGTTTGATTAACGAGTTTCTTTTTATATCCTGAAGGATTTTCCTACCATTCCCTGTGTAGGTTTTAATCTTCGTTGTTTTATTTCTGTTACAAGGAGTATCTGGTTCCATTAGGACTGGGCCCTTAAGTGGGTTTCTTTCATTGGTGTTCGATTCCCAGGCAGTGCAAATGCAGCTGGGACCCACATTTATAAATGTTCGCTGTTCATACTGGCTTTTGTTTTAAAAACATATTATCTACCACTGACTGTGATTGTGTGTTATGCCTTATTTCGACATTTCTTATGAAAATGGTGTCAATTTCTTTAAAAATATTGTTCAGTGAAGAGATCAAAGTTGTATGTTATGTCTGATTTATTTCATAATGTGTCATATGATTCACCACTACTTGTTTGTGTGTCAGGATTAAGAGGAGTGTTTAGATTATAATGATTTGTCCAGTGGTAATCAAAGATTGGGAATAGATAAAAATAAAAGTCCAGTAATAGTATTTTATGACAACGATATCGCTTTATTAGATGTCAAAATGAGGCAGGCGAGAGAGGCGCGCGCGCGGGCGGCGGTGAGGGGGTGGGGGGCGTGTCTCTAATGATCATGCGCACGCGCAGCTCGCGCGCTTCTCCCGGGGCCTCGCACTCTCGATACATACTCCACGGTAATAAATAATATAAATAAATATCAACAAGTTACAAAATAGCCTTTGGTAAAAAGATTAGATCACTAAAGTGTATATTTTTTTTGTTTGGCTTACAAAATTTTTTTTTACAGTTTTTCGTTTCACGCATTCGTAACTTTCAACTGCTATGTATAAAAAAAATTAGTTACATTTCAACGAAAAATCTGTACAGTCCGTTTTTTTTCTGTAGTGGAACGTTTAGAAATCTTCGGGCGCCAGGTCGAACCTAGGTGGGAAGGTGCCGAAACCGTCAGCAAAGCCGGGACGCGAGCGCTGGGGCTGCGGATGGAAACATACATTAATATCTTACTCAACGTCACCAGCAAAGAGAAACGACATGCAGGACCTGGATACTCGTACATGCCCGGGAGTCACAGATGCAAGATAATAACATAATATCATATATATGGGGACAACTGTCACAGGTACTAGGTCTACTTCAAGGGGCTGCACTGCTCATAGTGCTGTATGTGGCGTGCAATATATTGCCAACTTACATATTACTCTCCAGTGCTGATTTAGGGACGCCCTTTAACGGACGCCTGAATCAAAGAATGATGCTTAGTATCTCGAATTAGTATTGACGGTTTGGTAAAGACTTAGTGAAGGAAACTCACCGCCGGACTGACTCCTCTTGCGGCGGAACCCGCACGTCCCTTGCCACGGAATTTGCTGATGGCTTGCTCGGCAAGGTCTGCCCGCTCTTCGGCCTCCTCCAACTCCTGCTGTGCCTTGCGGAACTTAGCCAAGTTGAGGGCGGCGATTTCTTCGGCTTCCTCGATCTGCCTCTTGTAGGTCTTGATCTTCTGTTGCAGTTTGTCGACCAGGTCCTGCATGCGCTCGTGGTTCTTGCGGTCCTCTTCAGCCTGGAAGGTGAGCTCCTTGATACGCCTCTCGGACTTGCGCAGGTTCTTCTGGGCGTCGGCGTGTCTCCTCTGTTCACCGTCAAGCTCGTTCTCGAGCTCCCTGACCCTTTGTTCCAGCTTCTGGATGGCCTTCTTGCCTCCCTTAAGGGCGTTGGCTTCAGCCTCATCCAGCCTGACTTGCAGTTCCTTGATCTGTTGTTCAAGAGCCTTACGGAGTTTCTCCTGGGTCTGAGCGTGGTCCTGTTCGGCGCGCAGCTCGTCGGCGAGACGGGCAGCGTCAACCATGGCCTTCTTGGCCTTCTCCTCGGAGTTCTTAGCCTCGTTGAGGAGCTCGTCGAGGTCGGAGTGCAGGGTCTGCAGCTCGGACTCGAGTTTCCTCTTGGCAGCGGACAGGGAAGCGCTCTGGGCGGACAGCTCGTTGAGTTGTTCGTGAGCGTCGCCGAGTTCCTGCTCGGCCTGGCGGCGGGCGCGGTCGGCCTGTTCCAGCAGGGTGCGGGACTCCTCGAGCTCGTTCTGGAGGGCGTTGGCGCGACGCTCGGCAATGCCACACTGTTCGCGGGCATCGTCGCGGGCACGCTGTTCCTCTTCCAGGGCGGTCTGGAGGTCCTTGATCTGGGCTTGGTAGCGCTTGATGTTCTTCTGGGCCTCAGCGTTCGCCTTGTTGGCGTGGTCAAGAGCGATCTCAAGCTCGTTGATGTCAGCCTCAAGCTTCTTCTTCATGCGCAGGGCCTCAGCCTTGCCCTTAGCCTCGGCTTCGAGGGAAGCCTGCATGGAGTCGAGGGCACGCTGGTGGTTCTTGCGGGTGTTCTCGAACTCCTCCTCCTTCTCTTGGATACGCCTGTCGATCTCCTGTCTGACCTGGGACAGCTCAAGTTGAGCGCGGAGGACCTTGTTCTCCTCCTGTTCAAGGGCAGATTCAGCCTCCTCGAGGGCGGCCTGGAGCTCGTCCTTCTCGGCCTCGAGGCGCTTCCTTGCCTTCTCGATCTCGTGGATGTTGCGGCCACCTTCACCGATCTGGTCAAGCAGATCCTTGACTTCGTCGGCGAGGTTCTTGTTCTCGCGGCGGACAGCCTCGAGTTGTTCCTGGCCTTCCTCGTAGGCACCCTTGAGGCGGAAGAGTTCGGTGGAGTAGTTGCGGCACTCCTTCTGGCTGGCGTCGAGCTCGGCGGCAAGGTCGTCGACCTTGAGCTTCCATTCTCCGATGATCTTGTCGAAGGCCTTCTGCTTCTTCTCGGCAGCGTTGGCGATGGCGGTGGCACGGTCGACCTCGAGCTGCAGGTCCTCGACCTCGGTGGAGAGGCGCTGCTTGGTCTTCTCAAGAGCGACAACCTTCTGGTTGAGGGACTCAATGGTTTCCTCTGCCTCGGCGAGGCGGGCCTGGAGCTTGCGCTTGGCCTCCTCGAGTTCCTCGGAGCGGGCAACACCCTCGGACTCGTACTTGGAGCGCCAAAGCTGAGATTCGGCGTTGGCCTTGGAAAGCTGGCGTTGAAGATCAGCCTTGCCTTCGGCCTCCTCCTCGACCTGTTCGCGGATGTTGTCCAGGTCGTGCTCGAGGTTGCGGAACTTGCCAAGAAGGGTGGCGCGTTCCTGTGGATAGAAAGAAACGATTAGTCATTGCTCAAATAAAATTTTGAAAAAGTGAAAGTTTCTTTAGGATGAATACATACCCTGGCCTCCTCGTCGGCGAGCCTCTTGGTGTCCTCGAGCTGGGTGGTGAGGGACACCTTGATCTTGGACAGCTGAGACACCTGGGACTCGGCCTCCTCCAGTTGGCGGAGCAGGTCAGAGTTCTCGATGGACAGCTTCTTCTTGGCGGCATCCAGGTCGTTGAGGGTGCGGTTGGCCTCATCAGACTTACCCTGGACCTCGTTGAGCTGGTGCTGCAGCTGCTTGACAATCTTCTCTTGGGCAGCCTGGAGGATAAGTGTATTTTAGAAGCAAGTATTGAATATGTTTCATGTTAGTTTTTTTGTAAAAGTAATAACGTAAACTTTTGAAAGGTTCTTCTTTTTTTCAATATCAGTATGAATTTTTGTTTATTAATATTAGTATTTTCCAACTGTGAAAAACAATTCCATGTTACGATTAGTTCAATTATTATTTTTTTGTAGTAATTCAAACGACGTTTTTTTTTCATTGAAATCAATTTTAAATAATAAATCCATGCGGTATTATAATTTATTTTTGGGATGTTATCGTATTACAAGGGAGGTCACTCAAACGACGGCGGTTTTAGCTTACATGCTACACCTAATCAAATGAAAGGATTAGTTTATTATGATGAGTATCATTGTCATGGGATGGATTATGTGTTTTCATGTGTGGTGTTTCGACATTTTATTCTCCTTAGATTTAATAAGCTGCAAAGCGAAGCTCTGTAATGGCAAAGGCCAACAAAATTTTCTTTTCATCCTTTGTACCTTTTCGTTGGACACATGGTCGAGTCCGGCACGAAGGTCATTGACTTCGCTAAAGTACTGAGAGCGCTCTTTCTCAGCCCTGGATAGATAAATAATGACAAAATAATTTTAGTACAATGTCAACAGCCGTCTAACACGGTCGAGGAATGAACAGAGAAATATCGTTCGTATCACAATGCCATGTGAGGTGTAATGTGGGTCGTAAGGTTCCATGCAAGGTTCACCCCAGGCGGTACACATGCCTCTACGGACGACATGTTACCTTCTCTCTCGCTACTTGATCGACAGCCGCGCGAGTGTTGTTAAGCTCGTTGTAGCAAGACGCGCGGTCATGCTCAGCCCTGGATGGTTCATTATAGTTCAGTAAATAAAATCTCTATATTTAATTCGGACACAAATCTATCAATCCCACATGTATCCGTCGACCTTTTGATGATTCACGCGCAGGCGTTGATACATCACATTTATTTGATTTGCTATTTTTATAGTAGTGCAAAAATATACTCACTTGGCCTTGAGCTTGTTGAGCTGGTCGAGCTGCTCACCCATCTCCGAGACGGCATCGTTGTGCTTCTTGCGGAGGTTGGCGAGGGTAGACTCGTGCTGGATGTTGGCCTCCTCGAGGTCGCGACGCAGCTTGCTGAGCTCGGCCTCGCGCTTCTTGTTGAGCTCGATCTGAGCGGAGGTGGCGCCACCGGCTTCCTCCAGGCGCTCACCCAGCTCCTCGAGCTCGCGGGCGAGGTCGGCACGCTGCTTCTCGGCCTTAGCACGAGCCTGGCGTTCGGATTCGACCTCCTCCTCGAGCTCTTCGATGCGGGCTTGCAGTTCCTTGATCTGTTTCTGGTTCTTGCTGACCAGAGACTGCTCGTCCTCGAGCTTGGCGGTAAGGGACGAGATCTCCTTGTCCTTGCGCTGGATGGTCTGCTCGAGCTCCTTCTTGTTGCGCTCGAGGTCGGCGACGGCCTCTTGCGTGAGCTTGAGGTCGCCCTCGACCTTCCTCCTCTGCTTCTCGACGTCGCCGCGCAGCTTCTTCTCGCGCTCCAGAGAGTCCTCGAGTTCGTCGAGGGTCTGCTCGAGCTTCTGCTTGACCTTGTTGAGGTGGTTGACCTTGTCCTCGGCGGCCTGGAGCTCCTCGGAGGTCTTCTGGGTAGACTCTCCCTGGAGCTTCTTCTCCTTGTTCAACTTGTTGATAAGCTCGTCCTGGTGGGCGATCTCGTCGTTCAAGTTGCGGATCTGGTGGTCCTTGGTGGCCTTGTCCTGCTCGGACTTCTGGACGGACAGTTCCAAATCCTCAACATCCTTCTTCAGGCCGGAGACTTCCTGTTCCAACTTCTTCTTAGCTTGGAAGAGCTGGTTGCGGGCATCCTCCTCCTGGGTAAGGCGGTCCTGGGTGTCCTACAATATAAAATGTTCGAGTCAGTTCTGTGAATCAGCTTTGTTTAAAATAAGTACAAGCACACGCGTCTGCTTCTTTTCAATTAACACTTCTAAGAATAAGGCAATTAAAGTTTCGCAATAAAATTCTGTTCGGTGCAGACGTGCAGTTATTTTAAACACGATCGAACTATTTCCCGTATAAACAAACCTGGAGTTTATTTAAAGAATCGCGTCAAGCACACTAACAGTGAGTTAACTCGCTACACTGTATAACTCTACATATTTGGTTTGCAACACTAACTGATGTTTATCGACCGCAGGAAACTTTACTAATTTTAATTAGATTAATTAGCTGTAGAATTTCATCGCGTCAATTCGTCCGACCTAAATTCTAGTTGCTATTTCAGTTCCAGCAACAAAATTTTGAACATCTACTAGCTTATTAATCACTTTATCTGATTTTAATTAACGATAAGTGCACATGCCTATTACCAATAATGTAGGTATGTACTCACCCTGAGCTGCAGCTCGAGGTCAGCCTTCTGCGCGTTGAGCTTAGCGGCGCGCTCCTGGATCTCGGAGAGGTTGCCCTCCTTGCCCTCGATGGAGGCAAGCAGAGCGGTCTTCTCCTCGAGCAGCTTGGCGTTGAGGCCCTCCAGCTCCTTGCGGAGTTTCTCTTCCTTCTCGAAAGCCTCTTGGGCCTTCTGGGCCTTCTCTTCAAGTTTCTGTAAATCGCCGACACTTTTAGTCTCCCCGTTCCATTCCGTTAAGTGAACCGCGGCCGCCATTGTTTATTAATTTATTTATTAAAACATCAATAAAAAAATAAATAGGAATGCAAATGTGTTCGGGTCGTTCGTAAGTATAGGGTAGGGTAGGTGCGCGCGCTGCCGACCACTCCGCTACTGAGCGACGCTGGAGTTCTCCAGCGGGTGGAACATGGCGCCCACGCGTTCCTACATCGTCAGTATGGAGTAAAGGTGCGCGGCGGGGGCGCGGAGGGAGCGCGGATCCAGAAATGGCCGCAGCACCTGCTGCGGTGTCGCGTAACCGACAGGTGGGCGCGGTCCGCGCTATTTGCGGTACCTTGATTCACGCGTCCTATATCCGTGTATAGTGGGTCAGAGTGTACGATCTAATTAATAACGATGATGGATGCTTACCGCGAGCTCATCCTCGACGCGGGTGACGTTGAGAAGGGGCTTGACCTTCTGCCACAGCTTCCACCAGGGCCAGGTGCGGAGTTGCAGGTACTTGCGCAAGTTGCGCTGGACAACTTGGAGAGCCAACCTTTGTAAAAAATAATCATTATTAAATGTCATGCACTTCTGAATATGGCGCTATGTCCAAGTGTCAATGTCAAGTATGCTTACCTCTGTTCCTGCAGCTTCTTGTACTCCTTACGCGAAAGGTAACCGCGGATGTAGGCCTGGAGCCAGGAGACGATCTTGGACAGCCTGTCGTCACGCAACTCTTCCATCTGACCCAGGACACCGGCGCGGAAGAATACCTGCTCGTACATGGCAAGTGTTAGGGAAGGAGCTCGTCATGAGGCGGCGGTAAGCAATATACATTGATTGAATTGATTATTATAATATTGAGTTTACCTCTTTTGGTGCTTAAAACCTTTAAAAATGTGAAATTAAGTATAGTTGTAACAAAAAACGAAAAGAGATTAAATCTCGTGTTAGTCATTTTCTCATATGAGTCATCAACGAAGAATTCACAAGAACAGTAAAGTGGCACAAAACAGACCGATAGAACAGAAAGATAGGGTTATTTTAGTTACTGCGTCATGCAATGAGGATATAGAGGGAAAATTAGTTCCATGTAGGCTGTGTGTGGCATGCTTGAGTTCTACCTTCGTCTTTCCGAGCCTGAAAGACTCGGAATCCAATGCGGTATGCTCGAGGATTTTCTTAGTAGCAACCTCAGGTGTAATGGGTTCTTTGATCAGGTTCGGGCACAGAATTTTGTATCTGCGTTATAGGAGTACATACAATATGATAACAGTGTTTACTATGCACGTGTGGGGTGAGGATAGGGGAACACAAACAGGAGCCTGAGTAGTTTGGACTCCGGGGTGAGCACGTATAGGTTTAAGGTCAAATTATGACACCAGTCTTATGAGGTGTTGAATTCGACAAAGCACATTAAAGCCGCGCAATCCGGGTGTTTGGGGGTTTTGGACCGCTCGTCTCAAATAGCTAACTACTTCAGGGGTATAAAGACATGCCTTGGTGTGACCCAGACGGTAGGACTCGACGTCTAAGGCGGTCGCCTCCAGGATGATTTGTGCGATTTTCTTAGGATCGGTTTCCTTTTCCACAGCTTGAGGGGCCAGGATCTTGTAGCTACATTACCAAAATATATGGACACACAATGAGGGAATGTACTGATAATATGTTCCTGAGGGTACCAATACATAGATACAACGTCCTTGGTATCTTCGGGGGTAATGGGGCGGATCAAGGGGTAAACCAGAAGTTTCCAAAACAGCGTTAACGTTCTGGAAAATTCTTAAAGTCGGGGTAAAAGGGATTGTATGGCTAGATGGCAACATCTAGATTACGTATGAGTTCTACAGGTGCATACCAATCATGACTACTAGGTATGATACATACTCGGTAGGAGGCAAACCATATTTGGTAGGATCTAAAAACAAAATCTAGTTTCTTGTAGATTTTCTCAAAACTATAACATGCTATCTCCATTCTACGATGGTATCAATCTCTGCCTTGCCTTTGTGTGGCCAATACGATAGCTTTCAGGGTCGAGACCCACTTCCTCCAAACACTTCCTAGCGGCCTCTTTAGGTTCTTTTTCTGCTGTCATGGTTGCTGGCGCAAGAATCATGTAACTGTTCATTAAATAACATGTTAATTTAGTTCATCATCGTAAAACATGAGTGGCTTCAGTATTTATATCACTTCGCACCTTCATCAAACATATTAAGGTGCGAGTGAGTGTGGAGCTGGTGGGCAGGCATCAAAATAATTTTAGATGTTATTAGTCACGCCTGCACGAATGTCTGATGACGTCAACCGCCGGTCAGCTGCAGTACCAGAATTAAATATAGTCGAATATACCAGAGCCCAAAGAATTTGTTTAGACTCGCCAACCAAAATGTGCGTGTCTTCATAAATTTAATCTCATATATGAAAATAAAATAAAGTTATTTGATGACTAGAGATACCATAAATATTTTGCGAATGGGCACTTAAGACTGAAATAGATTTGGTTGGAATCCGCGAGGTCGAAATCTTACCGGAGCTTGAAGTCGGGGTAAACCATCCTGTTGGGGAAACCTTTACGGCAAATACGGATGCCTTCAAGCACACCGTTACAGGTCAGCTGGTGCATCACAAGGTGAGAGTCGATGAGACCTGCGTGACAAAGTTACATACCGCTCAAGACAAACTTTATATTTTTAACGCAACGTAGAGGAAATGACCAGTACGATGGCCGAGAGTCTAAAAATTATACTCAACATTTTATCGGGCTACATATTCTGGGAAAAAAGGTTCAACAGATATAAAAATTTTACTTAATCAAGTGAAGTACTCACCGGCCTGCTTCAACTCGTTGGGGATGATACAACGTACGAAGTGAGGCTGGGTAGACCTCAGGGTAGCCATCAGGTTGTTAAGTTGTTCCTGTAGATGTAAAACTTATTAGAAATCATTGTACTGTTGCTTAGATTTGAACGAAAAACGATTTTGCAGACAAAGATTGCAAGAAAGAATTTTCTTGTAAGCTTGGTGAAGATCATTTCTGTAGTCAGAGTGCAGAAATTATCTTTGAAACATAGAGAAGCAACACGCAAATATAACGCAACCAAAGAGCCTAGACAAATGGCAATGGCTTTTATATATTCGTATTCCAATAACAAGTTTCTACAAGATTGATATGAGCTTTTGCGTAGCTAATGTCAATCCGATGCATTTTAGACTTTTTCATCAACATTGTCGCCGATACAATGTTACTTTGTCTAGACCCTCAGAAGTAAACTTTGCTGGAAAAGTGCGTAAACATCAAATCACACATTAAGGTTAAAACATGAAAAAACACATCAAAATTATTAGTTTTATATTCAGCAGCAAATGTAGCGTAGTAACGTTCTTTTAAGTAAGTAACTACTTTGCAGCTAAAAAAATATATTTAAGACACACTTTAGTATATAGTGCGTCTATAATGGATGATGGTGAATTATACATACCGTACATGTATCATACAATACAATACATGTAGGTTTGGTAATGAGGTGATTCTAAATTACCTTTCAGTCAATTCAGGTATCGAACTACAATAAACTCAAAACCCAAAGCAGATAGACCCAAGTAGTTGCTTCTGCATCGGTGATGATAAAAAAAAAACCAATTCAACTAAATAATTTGAAACATTTAAATACCCTGTAAGCGGAGGAGACAGTAGCGAAACCACCACCCTTCTTACCGCGACCGCCTATGGACGTACATTAACAAGCAACTATTAGTACCAGGACAATCACAATGACGCCACTTAGGACACTACAATACTCGTAGACAAGACACCTGCGGGACGCGACGACATGAGCTGTGTTTAAATAGACATGGACAGACATGATTATAGTGAAAGCGTGCAAGACTGGCCCTCTCGCTCTGGAATCCATAAACCAAACATTAAAATGAACTTGAATAATTCCGTGACCGATTCCATAGAACGGGAGCCAGCCTTAAGCGTGTAGATAGACGAAGACAGTAAAGCCACGTAGGAGTCACAGAAGCAAATCGCGGTGATTGTATGTTCCGGTTTACCCTGTAGAGTGATGATACGGTCTGGAAGGCAGAACCCTTAGCGCGTTTGCCACCAGCGCCTAGTTTAGTGAAAACATGTGTCAGAATAAAGTATAAGCTGCAGAACTAACCCCTGACGTTTGTAGTCAGTGTTAGCTCTAGATAGATGCTGTATAGAAATAATGAAATGGACCAAGTATTGAAGTATACATCTTGGTGTTGGTATCTGTGTGATTTATGATGGTTTTGAAGTGTAGACTTGTGATGGTGATGTATGATAGCTCATGGCAGCACTGTAGTATGTCGCCTTCGATACGATTATTGTGATCTAAAGTATTCATCATTATAGTATTTTATTCAAATATTTCATTAATGTCAAGTGTTGAAATGATACGTACCCTTGCCGCCACCACCACCGGCATCACCAGACTGACCAGGATGGTCAGCAAAGATCTCAACAAGAAGTTTGTTCTGTCCCTTCTTGAACTGGTCAACGACAGTGTCGTTGAGGGGGTCCTTGTTCTTCTCAAGCCATCCACTGATGTTGTAGCCGACCTGTTCAGCGATCATTTGAAGAAGTTAGCTCGGGATTCAAGGGACGATGAAAGTCCCAAAGATGATGATGATGAGGTAGTATGCGTGTTAGATACTTACGTTACCGGCGTAATGTCCAATGGCGAAGTGAGCGGCCTGGCAACCGGGCTTGGGGGGCTTCGGCTTCAGGTAAGGAGCAGACTTGCCCAAGTGGTTGTTGTTCAACTTCTCAACGAAGGTAAGATCGGTGGCTTTGGGGAACATAGACTCTTCCTCAAGGATGGAAAGGATACCCATGGGCTGTAAACGTACCAAGGAGATTAGAACACGAAGGAGGCGTAGGTGATGCGAAGTAATGTCTCATATCTGTAACTTTAGGGGTGTATTAGGTGTACAAAATAAACATTAAACAGCATGTAAACGTACTCTCTGAATTCTTAAAAGATCGATGTTTTTTTAAATATTTTTTTTACTTTTTAAACAAAAGGAAAATTAAAATGAGACACAGCTTAAAACTAAGTAAACCTAAGAGTAGTTAGTAAGCGGCATGCAGGTCAGACATAATAAAAAGAAAGTTATGATAGTGAATTATTATATCGTGTAATATAGTGTATTGTGGTAAAAAGCTCTACCTCAATTTATTGAAAAAAAATGTGCTGATTAAAATAATTACTTTATCAAATACTACAAAGGCAAATTAATTTTGTAAAAAAAAACTAAATAAATTAGCTTGTTCGAGCTATGCATTATTTTGATTAAAATTGCTATTAATTATAAAATTAACTACGTTTCGCGTGCGATCCTGAGAGTGGTGTATTTATTTTACTTGGGACGCGGTAGCCAAATGCAAACTAAAATATTTCATAAGTTTTGCAGTAGCTTCGCTTGCATATTTGTTTGCGTGTGTGGTACAAGCGGGTACTGTCATATCTCTGCCTAGTTATACCGTGTCACGGGGAAACAGCCAGCAGTTTGCATTTGCAGGCGATGGCTCAGTCTGAAGCTCTCGCGGCCCTACTTCCTCAAGCTATGCACTTATAACCTCTAATACCTTCTCTATTAAGTCTATTGTCGCTTGGAGGTCCATACCAAAATCTATGAAGCTCCATATGATTCCTTCTCTTTCATATTCCTCTTGTTCTAGGACGAACATGAAATGGTTAAAGTACTGTTGTAATTTTTCGTTGGTAAAGTTAACACAGAGCTGATTAAACCCGTTCATCTGGATCGCGGCGCGACATGGAAAAAACGGTCGAAATACTGATATTAGTTTACTGAATACTTGTAAGAGCAGTGTGTTGCGTGTTCCTGAAGATTAGGAATGTAACATTAAATACTAAAAAGAAAAAGACACACAGAAGAAATCACACAGAAAAACACAAGAGCAAACAGCATTGATGAGGTCTCGAGTAGCAGCACGCCATGACGCTATGACGCCACCCGAGGACCCCTGTGGCGTGAGCAAGCTTTCATTGTTGCGTTGACGCCAACTACCTTTTCAATAAGGTCAATGCAATTTTGCAGATCCATGCCAAAGTCAATGAATGTCCATTCGATGCCTTCGCGCTGGTACTCTTCTTGCTCCAGAACGAACATGTGATGGTTAAAGAACTGCTGAAGTTTCTCGTTGGTGAAGTTAATGCAGAGTTGTTCAAAACCGTTGAACTGCAGGGAGATAAGTAATGTGGAGGGTTAAGTTTTGGGGGTTTAGGTAATACGCTACGGATCTCATTCCGCAGTTGTTGTATGACGTGATGTAGATCTGAGTGGAGAGAAGTACCGTTCGGCCAAACCAGTCTCACGTGGCTTGGCAGGTTAATGTTACACGTTATCCCGTCTAGTTGCTTCCTGCGCCGACGGGTTTCGACGAAACTTAACGACAATTACCTTTTCGATAAGATCGATACAAGCGAGCAAGTCCATTCCGAAATCGATGAAGGCCCAGTTGATACCCTCCCTCTTGTACTCTTCTTGTTCGAGTACGAACATGTGGTGGTTAAAGAACTGCTGCAGCTTCTCATTGGTGAAGTTAATGCAGAGTTGCTCGAAACCGTTGAACTTTTGATAACATTATGAAGGGGGAATTACACACACACACTTTAAGCATATGACTATTCTAGATCGCTATATAATATATGCAGGGGATCTTATAGCTGAAAACTAAACACAAAATGGATAACAATCGAGCCCAACCGAGGATGCTGCACACTCGGTGTACCTTTTCAATAAGATCTATGCAGGCAAGCAAGTCCATTCCAAAGTCAATGAACTCCCAGTGAATGCCTTCCTTAGTATACTCCTCTTGCTCCAATACAAACATGTGATGGTTGAAGAATTGTTGGAGTTTCTCATTTGTGAAGTTAATACAAAGTTGTTCAAACCCATTGTACTAAGAAATAAATCTGCATTAATATCTTACGAAATTATTGATTTTCATTTCTTTCTTTACTACTAATCTACTAAATCGACTTATGATAATAATTTTTCAGATTGTTTTCATCCTAATAGCCTTAGCCTTTGAGGCCGGCTCAAGTAATAATACTCACGTCGAAGATCTCGAAACCAGCGATATCCAGCACACCAATGAAGTGCTGCCTCTTCTGCTTGGTGTCTAGGGTCTCGTTACACTTCTTGACGAGCCACTTGAAGAGGCGATCGAAGACACCCTTGCAGAGAGCACCGACGGAGTTGGTGACCTGGTCCTTGTTACGACCCTGGGTGACGAACTCGTTTCCGACCTTGATGCGGGGCTTCAACAGGTTCTTGTACAGGTCCTGCATCTCAACACCGAGAAGCTTGGCAACCTTATCACCATCCTGTAAAGAGAGATAGACAATAACGTTAGAAATGAGATTATTGTGGGCTTTGAACTCGGTATGAGACACCCTACGGAAGAAATCGCAACGGTGATGTTTGTCACCAACATCTCAAATTACGGAATTCTCAATAAATGAAACCATGAAGATGATACTGACCTCAGTGCCGTCGGCCTCAGCCTGTTCCTCGCGACCCCTCTGCTTGAACTGCATGCGACCCATGTGCATGACAGCGGCGGTGATCTTGTATACGTTGTCCTTCTCCTCTTGGGTGAAACCAAGAACGTCCATGGCTTGCTATATTACAAAATACACATTAGTATGCAGTAAGGAATTGCCCATGTCCATCAGAACGTTTGCGGGCTGATAGAAAGAAAGAAACTTTGTGATTTGAAAAAGAAAATGTTATATGAAATTCAATTTTGTGATAGAATTTACAGATACGTTAATTTTACTTTTACTGTGAAGCTAGTTACTCATCAAGTTTGGCTTAATTTGCAAATAAAGGGGCCGAATAACATTAGAAAATAGTTAAAAGAACAAAACAGCATAATTTCTAGGAAGTACTTACCGTATTAGACAAGTTAGTACAGTAAAAGGGAAGCGTTAGCATCATTAGGCATTTGTGGTAATAGTTCGTAATATAGGAGTTGGTGCACAGGATACCAATATTGTTTTATTCATAGGTGTAGAGGGACGGATTTACAATACAAATTTTGATACACATCATGTGTGGCACCGGACTGGTATAACAATTCGTAAGGTTTACTGGAACTACACAACTATGGAACTACGGATTTTTTCCATTAGCGTCAATGTTAATGGTGTTTTTGTCTCATTCTCGATAGACTCTGTATTATCTTATACAGATTTGTTGTGCGACTGGTTGCTACATCAATGGGATTCACTTTTTCCACTCTCAATCCACTTACGTCGGTCAACGTGCATTCTTCTCCGTCATCGACGTTAGGGATAGTAACTTTACCCTGGCTGACGGTATTGTAATCGTATATGTCGTTGGACAACTGACACATTTCTGTCGATTAGATCATAAAGTAACTATTAAAAACCGGTCGTCACCACCAAAACGATGATCTTTGCCTGAAAATGCTTTTCAAAACCCTAACCGTCCCTGTCGTGTCTTTAAACATATTAGTTCGTGTGGTTGTGCTTTTGCTGGATCGGGTTTGGTTTGTCACCGTGAATAATAAAAACCTGTGCATAAAGCCCTTTGAACTCTTGCAAGGAGCGGGCAGCATGTGTATGTCAGAAATTTTGTGACGATGACCGACAGTCGACTACGCAACGTAAGACACTACAAGACCATAGTTTTTTCAACATGCAATTTCTGTGTGACAGTAATGAACATCCATCTGTAGTTTTTCAGACAGGGATGAACATCCATAGTCAGACAATATGCTGTAACTGTATAATATGCCTTTCGTTGTGGAATCGATACAGTCATCCGAAATCGGACTCAATCCACGGATATCTGCATCAAGACGCACGCTCCATGCGCAGGTTCAAGACTTACGATCGTGAGATCGCACTCTTCCGCGTCGTTGATCCCAGGTATTCGTGTCTTCCCTTGACTTATGAGGGGATAGTCCGAGATGCGGTTGCTTAGCATCGTTATTTCTGTGAACACCAAAATACCTGACATACACATGCGAAAACCGAGCGCCGACTCAGAAGTAAGCAAAGCAAGCAGCACTGCGATAGAGGAACACGATAGTAAGGAAAGAATGAGTTGAGCCAGTAGTCAAGTTCTGGACTCACATCGGTAAGCCTCATTTCCTCGCCGTCGTCAACGCCAGGAATACTAGTCTTGCCTTGCGCAATGATGTTGTAGTCATTGACGTCGTTGGATAGTAAACATATAGCTAAAATGACACCAATCATAGTCATGAGTGAAAGGTGTCCAAACTAAAGGTAGGAAGGGTACTCCACAGTATCAGAGTTTGGCTGGAACTTAAACTAATCTATAGGTAGGTATCTCGTGCCGTATACAGGCGAGATATGCCGGTTACCAGTCGGTTATATGCGATCTGGCGACCAGCTTCACACAGGGCACGCACGCTCTAACGACCTTCTGCTATACAGAGGCCAGACTTACGTCAGTCAACGTACACTCCTCGCCATCATCTACGCCTGGGATTGTAGTTTTTCCTTGCGAGATGATGTTATAGTCATATACGTCGTTTGACAGCAAACAAATGTCTAAATTTGGAATAAACAAATTAATGACAACATGAACGGTGTGTACACGTTGTAAACTCCAACGGTGTTTTGTCGAAATGTGTAATTGTGTTTGTTGCTGACCCAGGCTTAGCTAAATGGAATTGGGGAATAAAATTAAGATTCCTAACATCGAAACTAGAATAATAATTTACACTAGAATTGTAATAATTTCAAATCTTGATAATCAGGGAATACTAGCAAATTACAAATAAATCTGGTAAATTCATTAAGAAATTATCCCTGTTTTTTTCCTATTCATAAGAATTTAATGTAAACTGTAGTGTCATGGGACTTTTATTTTATAGTTACTATTAGCAATTGGAATAATTACAATATTTGTAAAGAAATTAATATCGGTAATGTCAATTCAACAGAACAAAAACTGTTTTGTCAAGTATCAAAGTTTTGAAGCTAATAGAAAAGTCCCGTGACAAAAAGTCTGAACTTTGACTCAGACCAGAGCCCATACGCACCCTTAAGTCCAGGCACGGAGCCAGACATCATCTGGTAGAAGATGTGGTAAGAACGCTCAAGACTCTGCTGGGAGATGACACGGGCCTTCTCAAGTAGATCTGAAAAGAACAAAAACATTAGGACCAAGGACTAAGGACAAAAATTCAAAGGGGCTCGAAGGAGTAAAGTCTGAGAAATACTTACAGGTCTCGATATCAGCTCCAGCCAGTTTACCGGAGGGTCCGAAGTGGATACGGATGAATTTACCCTGGGTGTGGAAGAAGTTGGGTTTAGTGGTCGCAAGAAACAAGTCGAAAAAATAATGTTCAGGGGAACCATTCTATACTTTCTGCATAAGGAATTTAAAGATATATTTTTTAAATTTAAAGATTCTGTTATCCTATATGATTGGACAAAGATAAAATTATAAGAGTAAAGTTTTGTATACTTACGAAACGAGACGAGTTGTCGTTACGGACGGTCTTAGCGTTACCGAAAGCTTCAAGCACAGGGTTAGTTTGTACGACCTGGTCTTCAAGGGAGCCCTTCTTTTCAAGAGTAGGGTCCTTCTTCTGGGAGGCACCGACGGTGGCGAAGTACGCAATTACCTTCTTCGTGTTCTCAGTCTTTCCGGCACCAGACTCTCCGCTGTTGGTGTAAAGGGATTTTTTTCCTTAGTGACCGTGGCCAGAGACAGTTTCTGGTAGAAGGATTTTGTTTGGAAAAAACAACGGCAGTGACATTTGTCACCGAGAGTATTTACTCACGGTTTTAGGGTTAATTTTTTCAATAATTTTCTTTTCTTTTCTTTAAGCTAATTTTTTTTTCCATTTGATACTTTTTTGAGACTTATGTATAAGGACTTTATTTCAAAGGATTTATAAGAAAACAAAAAGAAAACTTACGTAATCAACATAGATTGATTTTCGTGGTTGGTCAACATGTTGACGTAGGCACCGTCGGAAATGGCGAAGATGTGGGGGGGTACCTCCGAACGACGCTTGCCACGGTACAGCCTGGCACATCGTGTGGTGTACACGGGGTATCTCTTGTAGGGGTTGATAGCCACACAGAAGAGACCCGAGTACGTCTGTGGTGATTGTGAGAAAATTAGATATGCTGATGGTAAAGGGAGTGATGATGATGAGATTGAATTTGGCGATAAGGGGCATTGGGAAGGATAAGTTGGAAAAATGGATAGCTTCGAAGGGAGCAGGAATACTAAAAAGAATACGTGTCCAGAAGGGCTTTTTGGGGAATAGTGTAAAAATTACATTTTTGTAATTTTTTACAGTTTTTTCAATGGAAATAATACTCCAAGAAATACGTTTTTAGAAGGGTTATACGGTGAAAAGGGTTAAAATTTCTGATAAAGGTAAAAAGTTTTTACCAACTTTACCAATAAAATTGTGACAAAAGTAAAGAGAAATAATGTTCTGGCGTTGCGGTCAGAACGAAAAGCATTAAATGTAAGAGAAAGTAGGTAAACAACTTAAGGAAAATATAGGTTCAGAATACACAATTAGGAAGGACATGACACAAATGTTACAAACAGTAAAATAAAGCTAAATCTAAAGAAAACACCAAAACATAGACGGGTACTGTCCAAGTACTTTTCGTCTTAGTTCTTGAAAAAAAAACCTTGAAAGATGAAGGATTCTCTATAAGATCTCTATAGATTTCATATTGACAACATTTGCAAGAAAATTATATGACAAAGGTAATTTTAAGGTACCTACTGACCTCGAAAGTAAAATTGGAACATTTATTTTTTGTCCGTACGTCACAGATGTTTTATAGAGAATCCTGCTATTTCTAAAGCTAACACGTTTCGTTAAAGGGACGTCACTAAGTCCTGTAAAACAAATAACAGAAAAAGTGCGGAGCGAGGGTACAGTAACGATACCTTTCCGCTCCACGTAGAGATAGATAGAACCACCCCCGACGCCAGCGGCGCGGGGGATCAAACACAACACAAAACTATTCTAGACAACAATGCTCTCCCTTCTATGAAAAGAGATGCAAAAAATGTAGAAAAACAACCACAAGAAGATCCTCCGGACGCTGTCGAGTCCGTTTGCACCGACTTGTAAACAAATGCGGCCCAGGAAGTGTTTAGTTACAAAATGGGTCAAGATTTGGCTCTGTAGACACATTTACTGCGATAAAGAACCCAATTGTAAATAGGAATAAAGTTTATGAAGCTATAGCGGATGCTGCCGAAAATTATTTCAAAACAATCTATTTTGGGATCTTCAGCAGTTTTTTTTTCTTAATGCTGTAGTCCCATGTGGAATAATCTTACAGTTGGCACATTCTGAAGTGATTTTTCTTAATCTTTGTTTATAAATATTATAATTATTTTTTTTGCCTTGTAATTATATCAGAAATCATTTACTAATCAGTCGTGCAATAATTAGCAGCTACAGAACGGAAGCCAAAATAATAGCATCGGACGAGAGAGAAACTTTTCTATAGGGACAGAAATATCGAGATGCTAAATAAAATGTACTGAAATAGCATCAGCTGGCATATCTCTAATGTTATTTATATACCAAATTGAGACATCAATCCAAGATTAATTGCGCCGTTCATGGACATCTTTCGCACTTTAAAACTTGGTATCAATCCAATACTATCGAGAAATGTGTCTACTGTGATGAAAGATAGGAGAGGTGAGGTGCATGCACACTGCAAGGCCGGAACTCTAGACCGCTCCCTCGACTTACGTAAATGAGCTTATGGTAATATCTCTGCTTCAAGTTATACAAAACAGAAGCGTCGTTGAGGTATGTCAAGTTTGACATGTCCTCGCATTTCTCGTACTTAGGTGGGTTGACTTGAGCAACAAGATCTTTCTTGAAGTCTTTGGTCTGTGGAGAAATGATTACATTAGTATAAAGTAACGGTAAAGGCGCTTGGAGCGCCTACTTACATATATCAGTTTCGCATAGTATCGTTGTCGCAGATTGTGGAGTACTGCAGCCTCGTTAAGATAAGTCAAGTCAGCCATGTCCTCGACTTTCTCGAATTTCGGCGGGTTTACTTGTGAGAGGAGTTCCTTTTTTAACGTCTTTTCCTGCTCATTTAATGTACGGTTTAGTTAATCATTAGAACATAAAACAAGATTAAAGCCTTCCCCTTCGTTAAGGGTTGATGTTTGTTTATCGTTGAGGGCCTCTGCCGGAAAAGTAAGAAACCATGTTATCTGCACTAGTGTTTCTAACTCTCCAACAAAAAAAATTTTTCGATGAAGATCATCAAACATCATGTTTACTTGGAGTGGAGTTTTAATAACTATTAAGAAGTATATCTAATTCATCATTCTGCGAACCTAACCCATATTCCGAAATTATTGATTTCGTTGAACTGGCTTCCACTTAGGATGCATCAGTTCCATATTGTAACTACTAGGATATGCAAAACTGTATAATTACCTCGCCACCAGGCAGGTTGACGGTCACCAGCTCACCCTTGGTGGCCTTGATCTCGCCCTGCAAGAAGCCATCCTTTTCGTCAGGCACCCAGCATGCCTTTTTGCCATCGTACGGCTTGCTTTGGTCGATACGCTTCTGTTCCAGAGAAACGAACAGGTACGGAGTCGGATCGGGGTCATCGCCCTCTTGGACTACTGGCTTCGGCATTTTCGGAGGGCTAACAAGACTTTTGGGCTAGTCGAGACACGAGAACGTTTGCCCTGGAGCCTTCCTGTAACACACGCGGTACGTTAGTGAACCGAACCGACTTTATCGACGGAGATAAAGCGGCCGAGAGGCGCGTGCGGCTATTTGTGGCTGTAACCCGAGTAGTGGCCGCGCGGGAACGGTGCCAGCTCGCGAGTTTGCGTAACGCTGACTTTTATGCTCGCGTTTTTTATTAGCTTACACCGTTCGGCCCTTCGCGGATATTACGTCACAGAGGTATGCGAGCCTGGAGGCACGCCAACCGATTTATCCGACACTGGATTGTTTATTGTCTTTTATGGTGATGCCTAATGGGTCACTGTTCACAACACCTGGTGGATCATTGATATCGATTGCGTTGTTTTTATCGATTAGGACTTTCAATTGATTGATTGATTTCTGTTTTCAGTAAATCACGTCAGTCAATCTCATTGATCCCAATGTACGTCAATGTACAACATCGATTAATTGCTTTATTTTCAAACATTAACATCAAAACACTGTTTATCCATTAAATATATTTCATTTAGGACAACAAACTGTTTATCAAATTCAATTAACCACTTCAAACTAAGAAATGTTTAATGTATTTCGCCAATAATTTCAAAAAGATTTTCAAATTCATTGCTACTACAATTAACAACAAATCGAATCGGTATCATAAAATTCATTTCAAATAGTAAATAAATGCACTGAATTTCAATATACCCTCAATAATCCAAAGGTGTGGAGTGAACACAAACCAACCAGCACAAAAGCACGGCGACCACTGAACACAATCAATCCAATGCACGAGATAGATCAGCTGTAGTCCTGCCACCACGCTACGTCACTGCTCCTTGCACTGAGGCACTCGCGGCCACTCGGATTGCACTCACTATAGTCGCACAACGCGGCGCGTGCGTCGTTACTCACGTTAGAAGCCGTTCTGACCGGCGGCGGGGTGCTCCGCTGCTTTTTATACGCGCAATACGATACCATCGCGCGCGATCACCCCATTTTAGGTGGATGCCAGGCTGGGCTTCAGCTACACTTTCAGACGAGCTTAGCTTTCACTTGGGCGGCAACGCGCCGCCGCGCTTCCCGCTGCCGGCTGAAAAATATTCAAATAAAATAAAATATTGATTTTCGTTAATGAATGTTTTTATGTTTATTGAACAGCGTTCCAGAAGATGACCGGTGGATGGAGAGGTAATTGAGAACAGGCCTATGGTTTATACCGCGTTTAAGTACCGCTGAATATAAACATTGGAGCGTTTACACGTTTGATAGGGAAGGTAACGTATTGATGATCGGGTTCAATGGAGCGTCGTTAATTTAATTAGAATCTATATAAAATGAAATACTTCTCATTACTGTGTCGTTGACTTTTGGGTGGATTCTGCAGTTTTTTGCAGTTATTTTGGTTGTATCTCATCATAATTATTGTTTATTAGTCGTATGATAGCACATATTTCAGTTCAAAAATATTTCAGCGACAGCTATGCTGTGTGAGCTTAGTGACATCGTACTTCGTTTTCATATCTAGAGTATGAGTAATTGTTTATTCCTATAGTTTTTCCACTGACGGAGACATTATGTAGGAAATCATCAGTAATCAGTGCAGTGTCATTAACAAATCAACTACCTTTTTAACATTCACGATTTAGAAGGTAAGATTTCATGTTCAGGGTAAGATTTGGTTTGGTGAATTACATTCTGGACTACGTTTAGAATTTAGGACTGACGTAAAGGTGAGCATTATGAAGATAGTCTGCTTATAACTAAATTATATCTGAAAACCATCAGCTGAACTTGGTAATGATGAATGTAACCTTGGAAAAGACAATATAGATGTCGATTAATCTAAAGAAAAGAAAATTATCGTAAGTTCTGTCTAAGAGTTATTTTACTCGTAATTTAACATTCTAGTAATCAACTAAACAACAGTTTAACAATTAAGTCGGTGTTTCGCACAATAAAATTTAACGATTATGTGTTTAAAACGCGTTTGTCGCCACACAAAACCTAATATTTATAGTTGAGTATTCATTTGTATTTCTGAAATACTTAAGTAGGTACGTTAAGCGCAACTTGGCCAGTCAATTCGACCATTAGTGTAGCTGAACGGCTTATTACCACAAGAGTTATTCTTTTAACTCATGTTGAAACTAGATGAAAAAGAGCTTTCATATAAGTGCGAACTCACATCAAGATGTCATAATCTTTGGCTTTAAATACCGAATTATGAAGACATTAGTGGGTTACACATCAACATTCAATGCACCAAGGAGTTTCGTTTCATTTTTGTCCGTAGTGTAGTGTTCGTCTTTTTGATTCTTTAGCCTGAATTGGAATACCGGTGGTAAGCAACGCAATTTTATAGGTTGTAATATGGTGGGAGAGATACCATTCAATTGTTTATTGTTGTAGTTAGTTATACAAATAAGCGATGACAGTTTATTTTGAGAACACCTCTGCGGTCCACCTTCTTCCTCGCTAAATGGACTGTCATAATTATTGCAACACAGAGATTTTTGACCAGCTGATTCTATTACATACATGATACAGGATGTACTGTAATCTCTTCATCAGCTACAACTTTAGATGTTTGTATGTCTTCGCCAAAACGGAAATTGTATAAAACCCTTAGTACTGCTAACGATGATTGGCCCGTGTGATACGTCATGTATATCAAAGTATATACGAACTTGTTTATGTAATAAATAAATATGTATATCTGCGTAATGGGTTATATGTTATAAATATTGTACAATAAATTATATTTTTCTTTGATGTGGCGTTAAATTAGCATGAAGTATGTGATATTTTTTTATTTATAGTGGTGTGTATATTTGGATAAATTAAATGGGATACGAAGAGACCTAATAGTAAATTGATTTTTGATCAATTTTGAATTATCCATGACAGGTACAATCCTTACACAGCACTTTTTCTAACAGTAATAAAAGGAAGTGATATTTCTCAGTAGCAGCCACGTAGTGTGGATTTGTCCCCGGGTGATGGTAATAGGCTCCCCCCTTTTACATGAGACCTAAACATAACTAGCGAAATGTGGGTGTGCTATTAGGTACACCTCTGCCTAACGTTTCGGGAATTACAGGCGTGATGTTATGTTATGTTATGTAATAAAAGGAAACCCTGAAACAAGTTACATTTCACGCGTAAGTAACTCTAATCCGTATAAGAACACATAGAGATATTTTGACAGAAGTAATGAAAATATAAACTGGGTAGTTTTCTATATAAACTTGAGAAAATAAAGTGTTTAGGATCAATCGAGCTTGTTTATCTATCCCAGTTTCTGTTAACTGCAACCAACGTGCAATCTCCATGGTTTAGTCTACACATTGTGTTCACCTTATAAACAGATTTTTATAAGAAATACTTTAGAGAGTGTTATGTTAACTAGTCTTTCTGTTTTCAACGGTTGAAATGCATTAGACAATCTGTGTACCAAACTTTTGAGAAGGTATTGATTGAATAGGTAAGGTTACCTGCTGCCTGCTGGCCTGCTGCTCTGTCTAGTGGTCGCAAGCGCGACTGCTGAGCATGCGGTCCTGGATCCGATTCCCAGGTCGGGCAAAGTGTTGTATTGGGTTTTCCATCAGGAATTTCTCAGTAGCAGTCACGGGGTCTGGATTTGTACCCGGTTGACGGCACTAGGCTCGCCCCCTATACATGGGGCTTAAACATAACTGGCGAAATGTGGGTGTACTAATGGTACACCTCTGTCTAACCCTTCGGTGATTACAGGCACAATGTTACGTTAATAGGTTAGGTACTTTAGCATAATCGTGTTCGTATCTATATCCATCTCGCGGCTGCAGTGCAGCTTGCTCAGTAGTAAGGCTAAGCTAGTATTATTCATCCAGTCTTGCCTGTTAGGTAATAACTCTTCGTTCTCGCCCTGTTAATGTACGTCGACGCCTTGAATATACGAGTATTATGCTCAATCGTTCTTAATCGGGAAATTAATTGATGCACTAATAGTTTATGGGATTGAGCAAACGTTTTGCGATTTTCCTATGAACTGACGATCACGGGCTTGCCAGTTAAAAAATAGTGCATGTGAGGAATTGTGAACGTTGATCAAGCTCAATATACTGTTAACATCACAATAGGATACTAACTTATGCCTACGGCTTCGCCTGTGTGGAGTTCGGTAATTGTCCCACCGAATCATATGATGAAAATAAGTAGGTTATAAACCACCTATGTGCCAAATTTCATCAAAATCCGTCAGTAGTTTTTGTGTGAAAGAGTAACAAACATGCTTCCATACATCCTCACAAAGTATTCAGATTATTAGGTAGTTAAATAGAATATTCTTTATTATGTACACCATACAAATTTCAATTTACATAGAAGAAGACATTTCACATAGGGTTACACTCAGAATGTTCCTGAAGTCAAGCGTATAATATTAAAACTTGCTTGGAATTCTACAAATGACCTTCAATGAGAAAATTAGCTGATATATCAGACTCCCAAGCGAGTTAAGATTAGAGAAACAAAAGAAAAGCGTTCGTAAATCGTTATTCGTTGCCAATTAAAAATAAAACATACATAGGGGTGTTAGACACTAGTTCGGCTTGTCACATGAAATTCGGCATTAGTCTGTATTCGATGAGAAAAAAAGTCGACCAGAAGCAATTTATTAAATTAAATTATTTATTAATAATCATGTATATTATACTTAGAAATTAAAAACACATAACCAGCATTTTTAGGTCGCGCCGATCGTCATAATTCTCCTCTTTTTTAAGATATCTATATCTCTGAATCATATTCGGGTTAGCTAAGCCGAACAGTATTTTCCAAAGGTATATCAAAAAAGAATACCCTTTTGGTATTCTTTTTTGCCACCCGGCTCGGCTGTGTGAATTATGTAAATCTAATCATTGTTGTACCCCTAATATAATGTCACGCGGCGGTTCGATGGTAACGCTCGATTAAAACTAATGACAATTACTAAATCTCCGCCCACCACACACCTCTTCAGTCTAGTCTGAATAGCTAGGTGAAGACACCAGTGGATAAATCGATGAGCTGGCGAGAAAGGTTGTGAGTTCAAACTCCATCAGTTGTAGTTTTGACATGAGACAGCGTCTATTATAATAAAGGGTGTAAATAGACCCTTAACATAACCGAAAGGCACTTGTTCTCTCCGTCTTTGTGATATTTTTTTTGTTCTAGACCATACCTGGGAACCTTCTAGTTACGGAGACATTGGGGGTCAAAGTTCCAACTTATTTAGAACTTTTTTTTAAATACATGTTTTTAATGTAAGATTTTTACTTTACACACCTCCACGACCCCCGTACTATTCAATCCTACCATCAGCACAATGCTTTGAGTGCTTTCAATCGAGTCCTACCGTGAACGTGATTTTTCACCTCAAAAAGTCGATTCCCAGCAATAATTTTTGCGTAAAGTTGCTTAGTTTGATGTACAGAATGCTTGGTTGACGGCTATGTGAAGGGTCTGTTTACACCCTGTATGTTCCTTTCTTCTTTTTACTTATAGTGACATTCTATCATTCGTAACCACGATGTCAAAAGTCAATAATTAATGGGATTGACAAATCAAATATATACTCAAATCGCTTTAACTAGGCAAAACTTTCACCAAAAACACGCAATCAATACCGATATTTATCGCTATCCGTACTAACAGTCGCTAAATGTCATGTCTCACGCGTACCATAATACAGGACCCTTGTTACCACGACCAGCACATAACGATTCTACAATATACCTAAAATTTTATATCTGCCGAAACTCGTTGTGGAAATACGAAACAAATTGCTGCTAATACAGACTCTTACGAAGTTTTTACACATCGCCAATATTAATGCCATTTTAAACATGCAAACTGACGAATAATAACACGAGCATATTTAGAATAGTATAGACATTTATTGATTCCAGTATTATCTACAGCAACCTGTGTACATTAGTACATAGGAGTATTTACCTGCCTTACAAAATATTACCCAACATCGCTAGACAACCTAATAAAATCAAAGTTGTTATCGTATGGCAAAGACCACGTGCGAGCAATATTTTCATTAAGCTCCGTCCCCTGTCATAACACGTCCGATAATTTAGTTTTGATGCTCCTAGAAGTAAACTGTGACTAAAATATGTCATACTTTGGAGGTGGGAGACGACAGTATCGTACGCAAAGATTGCAGGATAATTTGCTAAATGACTACTATCCGTATATCTAAGCACCTACTATAAGTTAGCAAGACGCGGTGATGGCAGGTGGAGTAAAGCTGTGACCGAGTATATTGCGGGAATATACTGGATGAGACTGGCACAAGAACGTGGAGCTTAGCACAAGCAAAAAGAGGTCTATATCCAGCAGTGGGTGAAGTCGGGCGGTGAATGATGATGACTATTAGTTAGGTAAAACTAAGAACTGTCGTTCTTTTGGTTGCAAAACAAGGCACTACAGAAATCACATCTGTTGATTATCACCAACTGGGCTCGACATAAATTGTGATAACAATGTAAGGGCTAAAAGATTGATTTGTTTGGAATCTAGAGGTAGCCTGAAAGAAAGAAAAATTTTCGGATTTTCTGGTGATTTTCGAAACGATATTGTGTTCCGTGTCCGACCTTGGCGAGCTCGGCCTAAACCTGAAGATCGACCCGTGTGGCTGTTATTATTTCGATGATTAGTTATTATTATCAAAATACCATGAGGCGATCAAACCGTCCACAATGTAGCCATTATCCAGGAATATTAATAGGTTCACTGATAAAATGAAAGCTCTACCTAACGTTTCAGTGATACTCATAAGTTATATTCATTCACTAATTGGATACAATAAACTATATTAGTACGTAATGATCTGATTAATTGGGTGTCGACACACACATTGGGCGAGTTCTGGCACCAAATACACATCGAATCTAATCTATAGGACTCCAAAAGACAACAGCTAATTTACTTCGCATACTAGTGAATGATGCATTTTAATGCTGTCCAATATTTTGTAGTAAAAACAACCTTGTATTTAGTACACTACTCCTAGTACGCTAGTGTGAAAAACTCCAGGCTAAAAAACGGTGATCACTGCGAGTGATGGTAAATTATCGGAAATAATGGGATTAGGCTGGTCAGGACAGCCGCATGCATAATGAGTGCTGGGCTAAAGTCTTCACACGATCGATGCCGGAAGACCAAAAGCGCCGCCGAGGCTGGCCCAGAAACAATAGCGAAATGATCTGGATGCGTACCACGAGGGCTGGTTCGAGGAAGCACGGGAAAAGAGCTCATGGAAGGAATTGGGGAAGGCCTTTACCCAGCAGTTTTTAAACCTACATAAATAATCATCCTAATACGTTCCCAGTTTCCCACTACTGGGACACTAGGCGTCCTCGTTGAGAGAGAGAAAGTGGGCCATAATCCACCAAGAGGACCCTGTGCTGGTTGGTAAATCTCTCGCCTTTTCGAATTTGTGGTCCTAGTACATACCGGATTCCTTGTGATGTTTCCTATCACCATTTACACCTTTGGTACTGTAAATGGTAAATACAAGGCTGTGTCAATTGGAATTCACAACCAATTAACTGACTAGTTTTCAATTGCTTCTCAATTCAAAAGTGTACTAAGACTTTATGCCAAGAGATACTGCGTCCTAATTGGTCCTATTGGGACTCTTTGTTGGGCACTAAATTTCAGGTAACATATTTATAATGATCGTAAAGTATTAGTAAAGACGTATGACTGTTTCTTGCCAGGGGCCCCTTTGCTAGAAGTGCCAAGACACCAACCTATGAATGATTGAACGAATGAATGAAACATCAAGCCGTCGCCGTTACAGTCCATCACCTCAGATAAGACCTACCTACTCAGCAATAGTACACCATTTCTCATCCAAACATTCCAGCTGCGTCCAGTACAGTCCAGACCACCCAACTACTTCGTATAAATAACTTCAGCGGATGTAATGCGAATGACACATACTTTATTTCTTACTACAGTGCGAGCTGCAGTATTACGAAACTGTTTGTTTTGATGCAATGCACTTTATTTTTGTATTGGTATTATTGAGATATTTCCTTGCTATTTTTGTAGGATGTGGTATTTTCGAGATTTTGATTGGGTTAGATATTCTTAGTAGTGATAGCTTAGTGGTATGACCGTCGGACTCCCAAGTCATAGGTCACACGATCAAGAAAAAGAAACAGTCGAACATTCATAGGCATGAGACATTCACCAACCAACACTGGTTCCGTGTCGTGGACCATTCCACTCTCTCATAGAGAGGAGGCCCGTGTCTCAGTACGCGGACTGTACTTCCTTACGCTGATAAAACTTGCTTACGCTATTCTTTTCATCGAAAACTGGTTAATTTTGCAGCATGAAATCGATCATCGATTTCAGGTTCAGTTTTTAAATGTTTCTGTCTGCTTTTCTGTTCATCATCATCCACTGCCTGAATTCACCCACTGCTGGGATTGGCCTCTCTTTTCTTGTGCCAATCTCCACGTTTCTGTGCCAGCCTCAGGTTCCTCCAGGTTCTTCATCATCCTGATGGCAACTATGTTGTCCACCCATCTCGCCGCCGGACGACACATTTCTCTGTTACAGTAGCTATTCAGGCTTAAATATTCCAATGTTTCTTGCAATCTGTGCAAGAGTGTAGTTTACCCCCCCAACGTTTTTCTTTAATAAAAATAAATCTTTTGTTTATTGATGTGAGATGAACTAACAAACAATCCCCATCACTTTCACAGACCAGAGACTCTCCCACGTCATCAACACGAACAAATTCCATCGTCATTGACGTCTACAGTCCTGGTATTTCTTAACAAGGATAAAGTACACCTCAGACTAAATCTGTTCACGCTCTTCAGTTACACTAACAAACACCCCTCTTGTCCCCTTCGCTCCTTGTCCGTCTGAGTCATGCTCGCTTTGTTTCAGCTATTAATATACAGTTAATTGAGGGCGTTAATTGTGGGTTTGCACTTATTTGAGTTATAGAGATTTAAGCCGAATTAGGGCCGCAAGCTACCCCTAAAGTAATTCTCCAGCTTCCTCGCTGCCTGAACCCAAAAGGCATTTGAAATGTTTTGGAGTTGAGCCATCGTCCGTTACTTAAAATATGTTTTCAAATTAATCTTACAACTATTATAAATGCGAAAGTTCAGATGGATGGATGTTGATGGCTGAACGGATTTGGATGAAATTTGGCACAAATATAGATTATAGTCTGGAATTGCACACGAACTAAGTCGCGGGTAACAGCTAGTTAAACTTAAATTCTACTTGTGACTGATTTTTTTTCATGTCTTAGAATGTGTAGGTTTTTCTGTATTTTAATTGAAAAAACAGATTTGGCATCTCTTAAGTCCTTATGGATTGGTACAACCATAAAGGCACAAATGTTTATATGGTGAGTAATTAGGGAAGTCCTGGGTTCGATTTCCAGGTCGAGAAAAGTGTTTTTGGGATATTCACAATTCACATTTTAATCGCTTGCGATTTACTCAATACTTGGCCATTCATGGTTACCAACTACTAATCCAGTAGAGGTATTCATGAACTCAGTTAAATCCGTAATAGTTATGGTTAGAACCAATTTGGCTATTTATGATGAAACATAACATTTTCAAGACGACTAAAATAATACACGAAAAAGATCAATGAATGTAGACAAAATACCAAGGTATGCGAGGACGGTCTAAAATTACGTCTCGCTTACGTCATCAGCTTTAATCGCAATCTCACAATTCGTCTTTGATGGCTTGAATCGCGAATATGAATCACGTTCCCAATTATCAACATCGGGTTGGCAATTACGAAGTGTTATAGTTAATAAATAGGACCTAAAACATAACTGGCGAAATGTGGGTGTACTATTAGATACACCTTTGCCAAACCCTTCGGAAATTACATTCGTGATTTTTATGTTATGTTATAGTTTGTTCAAGTGCAAGGTTTTGAGTTTATCTAGGAAAGTATTCCCTTGAGGTATTACCGTATCTGATACTCCTTTAGTAGTAGCATATAGACGGGATTTTCGAACGACCTTGACTGTACGAAGATATTTGTGCTGCCAAGCCACTTTGCTACTTAAAGTTTTTCTTTTTTACACATGATGCATTTCGGCTTTGAATCTGAAGTAGAAAACTCACTTGCAACGCCTCTGGTATTGTAGGTATATATATGTCCATAACTGGTGATGACAACTAACTGGTCGCTAGCGTGTTTGTTTTTTTGCAAACTACATGATACAAGGGTAACAGCAGAGCTGTGGATTCTTGAATTAGTGAGATCTAAAAACAAAATAAAAGAGATCGTTTTTTCAACGGTTTATTTGTGACAACATATGACAGAAAAAACATACAAAAATAAAAAATGACGCGTGACAACGACCATAAAAATAAGGAAATTCGTATAGAATTCAAAGGAGTATTTATGCGTCGTCAACAAGAGATGACAAGAGCTATCAAACATGTTACCAGTTAACAATTATTTAGGATCAATCTAACTCTGTACGAAAAAGCATAAAATCTAAATCGGTAACTATTATGAAAACCGTAATATTGCACGGATCGTAACATTTTAAAGACATTCGTTTACAGTAAAAAGCTAAAATTACGTCTTACATTACACTGGGAAAATATGGAGCTTGAAATAAAACACTGATGTATCCAACTCTGGGTTAAGCTCGCCATTGTACATAAAGCTTAAAGCTATATTATTATATTTTGAATGTGGTTATATTTATTTTATTGAGAGAGGAGGTCGTGTGTCCCATCAGTGGGAACATTATAGGCTGATTATACCCTGTGTGCAACAAAAGAATAAAAAATTATGGTCTAGTCATCGCAAGCATCCTGGGTTCAACCACCCAATGGACTATATGGACTAGACAATGTGATATCTTATCAGCGGTGATGATAAAGAAAAAGGAAAAGTGAATTGGATTAATATCAACTACCGAGAACCCCATGTTAATCCGTTAAAAAGGTTGTGCAAATGTAAAAAGCAGCTAGTTTTCTAGTTCACAGATAAAATAGTTATTACTTGTAAATATAAACCTAGAGTCTAGAGTTATGGCTAGTTAAAGAGAGTAAAAAACAAAATTAAATGAAAAGAAAACAACCAAAAAAATAAGACATACATTAAACTAAATTAGTCCTGTTCAAGGCCAAAAGGTAGTAGTATCTCAGAATGGTGCTGTAACATTAAAAAAAAATGTCACAGCGTAAAAAAATTAGCAATATAGTGGCCCCTGTAAACATTTCTGACGAAATGCCATTCTGCCTTACACTCCAAGAAATAGAAGCATGATGTTACGTTATTATGAAGATTCACTTTTCTCATGCATCTGTTTGGTTGAATGAGGTGACTCAATCGAAACTGGGTGAGGATAAGTAGGATTATTCATTTTCGTTCTAAATCGGGCGTCAAGGAAACACTGTTTATATCTGCGAGATTGATCTAGATTTTAAAAGATTGGTGAAGTGTTCTAGTAGTCTGGAATATTTTTTTTTAATTTTAAGTCTGAGTTGTTCCACTGCAGGTGGAAGGCACCAGACAGTCCTTTCTACTTTCTAATCTTTCCTTTTTGCATTCTTGTACCCTCAAGCAAATTAACTGTTTAGAAAGTTGACACGTCAATTTGCTGTGATATATCGATCTGTCAAAGAACGATTGTGATTTGTATTGGCATACGAACCTGTTTCATTTGGTAATAAAGTCTATTAATGATTTTTTTCTGAAATTACAAGTATAATAAAATAATTGTGTAGAAATCAATAAAAATCATTACTAATTTAAATATTGGTAAATCGAATCAAGAACCAATAAAACTAATTCGCATCTCACCAATAACACAAATAAACACATCGATTACAATTTTAATTGAAACATAAAATCTCTAATAAAATGAGCAGACATTTAATGCAATTAATGAGATAGCCCATTAAATCTTACTCAATCGAGACGCGTCCTGTCATTAAGGTGCAACTTGGCTGAAAATGCTGAAATTAAACATCATTTAGTGGCTTATCCTCACGTCATCCGATGAAACACGTCACTGGCAGATGAGAAAACTACAAGTTATATAATAATTTGTGTACTCACTGATGTGTATGGACACAGATTATGTGATATCTTAAGGCTGATATTGAAGAAAGCATAAGCATATAAGCATAATCAGCGTTTTAATGTTCCCACTGCTGGGACGCAGGCCTCCTCTCTATGAGAGGGAATGGGCTATAATCCACCACGCGGGCCCAGTGCGGGTTGGTAGATGTCACATGTCTTCGAATTTTTGGTTCTAGAACATGCCGGTTTCCTCACGATGTTTTCCTTTACCGTTTTTGAGAGCAGTGATGATGAAATAACTTACACAAAGTAATGCGCCTGGCTGGGTTCGAACCCAAGACTTACTGCTCGTAAGTCGGGGTCGGGGGGTGCCGTAAAATGTCATATCAATGGAAACTCGAATTCAAACATATTGGTTGGGGCCTCTACGCGGCTACGGCGTAGCTCTCTCGTAGCACATGATTTGGTCAAACCGCAATTAGCAACGATTACTTTTATTATATTGTTTTTCCTAATACAGGATTGTAAAGATAGTTTAAAAATGAGTTCAGTTCAGCACACCGGCCTTGGGCTGTGAAAAACTATGATTAATAAGAAACATTGTAAAGATTCATTCATATTATTATATTAAGTACTCATATACATCATTTTAAGTGACCCATCTAATCAGGGAAGTCTTTCAGGTCTGGATGATGGGCAATATTGCTGCTCTGCTGGCGAGTTGCACCTTGCTGCGCCTGACCTACGTATTGTGATTTCGGAGTAACCCAACTTCGTACATTCGACATAGAACTACCGCCAGTCGCAGTGCAACAATACCGTCGCATATCCTGCTATCACCAATCACATCTGCTCTCTCTCTAATCTATGCTTGCTGCATGACACATCAGATTCACTGGCGAGTCGCCAGGCAGTCTCCACTCCTCAGCTAAGGCTCACTCGGTATTCGCCTTTAATCGGCTATTTGGCGACTCGAACGCAAACCGTTTGTGCTGCAAATAGCGGAGCTCTTCCAGGTGTATGGAATGAAAGTTATTGGTATTTGTAAGTAGTACCTTAGCTCGACACTTTGTAAGATAACGTAAGGAACGCAAGTAAAGATACGAATGTGTCTTTATGTGGATGGAGGTGGGCGCTGTATTTAATCATTGCTGATTGTGAACAGTCTCGGGCATATATATTTTAGTATGGATCTATAATTATGAACGCATAAAATAAGGTATCGAGTTGTAAATAGGGCTTGTGTCTGCAACTTCACCTCTAAATCGCGTAAAATAATTATGGTCTAGAATAGAAGAAAATAAGTGAAAGTCCTCCAGGATTGTTATAGAACTGTTTCAGTAAAATATTACCACCACATTAAGTAATAACCTGCCTGTGTGTGCCTAATAAACAATCTAGAGTTAAACTTACAACAAACTGTTTAATGGTATATTAATACTTATCGACTTATTTTGTAAACTTTTTATACAGAAAAGTGTCTGTCCTGAATGTTTGAATCTAAACTAGTATCTTTACTGGTAAATGCTCTTTTAATACAACATCAAGATTTAATAAACTTACACCCTATTACATGGGACTTAAACACAACCAGTGAAATGTGGGTGTACTATTAGATACACCTCCGCCTAACCCTTAAAGGATGATGCGGCGTGATGTAATGTTTATGTATCAACATTCAAATGCAATAATCACATTCCCAAAACACATAACTCCCTTCCACTGCATCGTTTACACATACAATGCCCGTTTTAGTGACCGCGTTACTAAATGCGTGACGCTCGAGTGCCGTTTACATTGTAGTTTAGTGCTGCCGTCGAGAAGCAAGCTACTTTGTGCGCTGTCCAGGGTATGTCACTTAACATGTGGGAGTGATGAGCTGAGATTTGCCAAAGCTGTTTGTTGAATTCTCATTCTGTTTATATTTTGATTCAAACTGCCAATATTTCTAAAAAGGTGTTAGAAGAATATAGTACAGCAACAAATTTTACATGGTGAAAGAATTTATAACTCGCGAAGTCTAGTCATAGGTTGTTTCACTAATGTAGTAGGTTGAACACCACATTTCGCTTCGAAACACAAATTACTGATGTTGCACAAAAAGCCGATTAGCTAAAGCGGAACTAGACTGGCCATGTCTGCCGTACCCCCGACGAGCTGTGGGTCAAAATATCTACGACGTGCAGCCCTAAAACAGGCAGAAGGTGACGCGGCAGACCTCGCAGGAGATGGTGGGACGAGCTGGACAAAACTAACGACCAGGTAGTCCACATTGGCCTGAAATTTTACAATAAAAAAAACTAAAATTCTACAGATTTTTTTTCTGTCTTAGTGCTTGAACTTAGAGGTCCTGTGGGTAGTGACAACGCCACAGTGAAACAGTGCTATAGTCGTCTACTACTCGATGGTCACTAGTTGATTGCTAGTTGTCTAATAAATGTCGCCACAGACCAAAGATAGTTTGTGTCACACCTGGATTGACCTCTTTACTTGATAAATGTGCAGGTAGGTTATTGTATAGCGAAATCTGAACGTTTTACGATCATTTAATTTTTCGAAGCAAACGTTTACTTTGTGACTTAACGCTGGTCGTAAAAGAACAGCTTTTCGGGCCAGATTTGGACGTGTGTAATGCATGCATTATGCATATTTAAATATACATAAAACGTGGTGTAAACGGATCATTCACGAAGCCGTCAGTTAAAAATTCTGTACATCAAACTAAATAACTCTACGCAAAAGATTTTGCTGGGAAACGACTTTTTTTTGGGGTGAAAAATAACGGTTTATGGTAGAATTCAATGGCACTCATAACATTGTGTTGATGGTTGCATTGAATAATACAAGGGTGTAAATATACAAACTTGTATTTTTTTTTTAAACTTTTGAAAATGACAAAGCGTGTCGTTTTCTACAACTACTTTCAATGAGATTGACAAAAGCTTTTCGATAGCTTATGCCAATTCAATATAATCCAATGTCACTTTCTCTAGCCCTCTTCTCCTGTCATAATTAAGCTTTAACTCATCGTCTGTCAAGCCTTTTGCCAACTATGTTGGGGTCGGCTTCCAGTCTAACCGGATGTAGCTGAATACCAGTATTTTACATGGAGCAACTGCCTATCTGACCTCCACTACCCAGTTACCATATTTTGTACATTCTTTGTAGATATTATTTGGCAATCAACACCAAACGTGATAAAAAATGACCGACTCGTATTGTAAAGTGCATGTGACAGATAAACAGGAACTTCAGACACACCATCAGTTTTCTATTTTTTTTTTTCGTTTTGGCAGAGAAACCAAAAAGACATTATCCCACATTTGTGCCATATTCTAGAGATCAACTTACTGCAACATATGTATAAGTGCGTATGTACTTAATCGTCATAAAATTTGACTATGTTCTTAATTCAGTTTAGCAGCCAACACGCGTGAGCCCACCTCACCACATTTTACTAACAAGGCGATGCTATTACAATGCTTAAAATTTTTGAACGGCGCGAGTTTAGTGATCTGATGCAGAGCTTATACGTGTGCGTTGAACTATATATACGCTTTATTTTTCTAGTGCGTTACTTTCATAAGGTTCCGTACCCGAAGGGTAACCAAGGGGACCGTATTACTAAGCCTCCGCTGTGCTTCCGTCCGTCCGTCCGTCCGTCTGTCTGTCTGTCAGCGGGCTGTATCTCATGATCTGTAATAGGTAGACAATTCAAAGTTTCACAGAATGTGTATTACTGTTGCCGCTACAAATAAAAAAAATCAAGTGGGCTCCTCTACTACGATGGTACGGAACCCGTCACACAGGAGTCCGCCTCGCTCTTGGCCGCTTTTTTTTAATTCAAAGCTGATTGCTTCGACTTCTATGTGGCTTTATTAGAAGTCTGACTTTCGTAATTCTGTAACTCATACAGTCAGCAACAAAACTCATGGTTTCTATGATTGACGTATGAACATTGGTCGCGTATTGAATTCTGTACTATCCGCTGCCAAGAATGTACGATAGTCGACTCCATGTTATTTCTGTTTAACGGAAAAATAAAATTGTTTGTTGCCAGCTATTTTATTGTTGCTGAGTCGTCACTAATCGTTATTTTGTCCCCAACAGACTTTTATTGGGTTAATAACATTTATTTTTAAGCTTTAATCGTCGTTAAATTTTACCTACTTATATTATTTTTGACCTACAAAACGGCCTGGGCACCTACACTGAAAACATAAATGGGGTTTTGGTGATTACTAAACCTACTTATTTTTGTACTTTAAATGTAGCTTTATGATTGTACAGCATTTTCAAAATTGTATGCGTATTTAATCATTTATCTGCAACTTTATCGTTAAATAAATGCTAAATTTTTGGAGAATTTATAGCTTCTTCGCTTCAAAATATATTAAAAATTGATTTTAACACTAGACACAGACTACCGTCCAATCAAAAATTCGAACGTTTGGCAGTAAATATAAACAAATAGTGTGTGTAATGCATTCGACATTCGACGTAGGCCATAAAACCTGACTGAAGAACGAGGTTACTGCTATTTCGGTAGTTTGATGAAGTGGTAACCAGGCTTAGTATACAATCGTTTAATAAAGCCTTTTACCATACTTGGTAACAAGTCTTTCGTTTTGTTTTTATAGAACCTTTAAGCTTATTAAAAACAATTGTTAAACAAAGTAATTTACGGATAAGTATAATTTGTGTCTTAAGTAAATGTCTATAAAGGAGGAGCTCGTGGCTAAATAATAACAGCCGCTCGGGTCGATCTTTAGGTTAAGCCGTGCTTGCCTAGGTTGGTCTGTGGATGGGTGACCGCCCATTACATACCGAGTTTCCTACGTGCCTCGGAAAGCACGTTAAGCCGTTGGTCCCGGCTGTCATTTGTAGATCTTTGACAGTCGTTAGGTAGTCAATGGCCCAAAAAGTCTGACAACCCAGTACCAACTGGGTTGTGGAGGTCAGACAGGCAGTCGCTCCATGTAAAATACTGGTATTCAGCTGCATCCGGTTAGACTGGAAACCGACCCCAATATAGTTGGGAAAAGGCTAGGCAGATGAGATGAAGTAAATGTCTATAAAAAGGCTGTTGTTCGAGATATTCTGATTAGAAACTTTAGATCATATTGAATAGCATACATAACATCACGCCTGTAATCCCTGAAGGTGACCTATCAGGTGTACCTAATAGTACACCCATATTTCGCCAGTTATGTTTAAGTCCTATGATATAGGGCAAGCTTATTGCCATCAACCGGACACAAACACAGACTCCGTGACAGCAACTAAGAAATTCCTGATGGAAAAAAGCAATAACTATTTTCCCGAACCGAGAATCGAACCCAGGACCTTATGCTCAGCAGTCGTGATTGCGTCCACTAGACCAACGAGGATGTTTGAGTGGCCTTTATTATAAACTCACTAATATACAGAAAATGATGATATTAATGATCTTGTTACTTAAAATACTTATACTTATTTACAAAATTAACAGTTAAAATTCTATTTACAACTCCAGCAAGCAACCAAAATCTTAATATATCGGCCATGTATGTATTTACGCTCTGGCTGCCCAGATTTGGATCTCAAGCTTTTTAACTATAGTTTGTGGTATGGAATATTAATATAGAAGACGTTCTACAAATGTCCGTAGCCAGATAACCGGAAGCCATCACTCAGGGCAACGCATAGGAAGACATCAATCCGTTGTAAGCTGTTGAGGAAACTGTAGTTACGTGTTGTTTGTTGAACGATGGCTGAATGTTACGTTATAATGTGGCTGGTAAGTTGAGGATGAAATGTGTATTTCAATCATAAGGTTACTAAGTGATAATATGAAACAGTAAGGACCAACTCAGATACACAAAATATAAAAATACACAACACCTTGAATTAATACTAGCCTAGTACTTTTTGGTGGGTTATCAATGTCTTATTAAAAATTCGGTGTCACCGGATGAACGTAATTACTTTATTATTTAAAAGCACAGACGTATTTCGTTTTTAATGTGACTGTGCTCTGTGACAGCCATGTCGATGTGAAACGAAAGACAATGCACCAAAACCAAGAAAAAACCACGAGTCGACGTAACGGGAATCGACATAGCGGGGAATGATTTATAGTCATATGGGTTCGCTAGTAACCTACTACTTTTTGTTGACATATCCATCCATGTTGACTAAATATGGCAATGAGTTCCTATGCTGCAACAAAAGCCAGGAGGATTGAGTAACCCACACCGCTGCATCGGTTTAAATTCTTGTTTCATGTCATGTTTTTTTCATTTGCGTAATGCTATTGACCTTATTTTATGACCTTATTTTTTTTTTAGCACCTTATTTTATGCTGAAAACATCAGAACTCTGTTTATAGTTTTAATCCATAAAATGAATTTGAGCATGGGTTTTAGGTTCTGGGTCTTTTTATAAAGGGTGTAAATAGACCCTTAACATAAACGAAAGGCACTTGTTTTCCCCGTCACTGCGATCATTTTTTTGTTCTAGACCATATCTGGGAACCTTCTAGTTATGGAGATATTGGGGGTCAGTTTTTTAAATACATGTTTTTAATGAAAGATTTTTACTTTACACACCTCCACGACCCTCGTACTATTCAATCCATTCATCAACACAACGCTATGAGTGCTTTCCATCGAGTCCTACCGTAAAACGTGATTTTTCAACCCAAAAAAAAAGTCGTTTCGCAGTAATAGTTTTTGCGTAAAGTTACTTAGTTTGATGTACAGAATGCTTGGTTGACGGATATGTGAAGGGTCTGTTTACATCCGGTAGTTACTGATTAGTAAAACATTCTCTGTAGGTATTTGAAGATCAGTGGTTTATCAACTACATGCATACTTTTCAGAAAGCTGAAAAAAAACTAATGAATGATGGAGCTCAGACGACGTTTCACAAGAGATTTCATAAGATTATAATCGCTATATTCGTCTGCCGGTCCGTCTGTCTGTCACAGTTTAATCTTTATATCAGCAACCTTAGTCTACAGGCGGCCTTGTCACTGCATGTTTACAGAAATACTGGGAAATATAGAACTTTACGATTTTGAAGTAGTATCGAAATACTTTCATTCCTGTCATTATCATCAGTTATTTTTCATTAAAATGGAATAAGTATTTGAAGAATCAGCACTTTCAGAAGCAAGCAAAATATTGAATTGCATTTATCTGATTTTCACACATTCTTCATACCTTTCATCTCCCTCACTAAAACACATGCAATTTCTTCTTCTTCGCACTCAGAACTTCTAGGAAAACTAAATATCAACGCAATTATTCATTTATTTATACGTTCAGCTATTTTCTACCACAAACACATACGAACACAGATAAAAAAATCCACCGTCACTGCTTCCACACCTCACAAAAAAAACAAAAATGGAATCTAAATTCTAAAATGAAAACGGAACTTCTCAATTCAAAATTTCAAATGTCATTTGTTTTTTTTTAATTAATTAAAAGTCAAAAAAATTAGTCGGCGCTTGAATTATGCAAGGTGCACACATGCTGATTGTGGAGCGAAGAAAAATGTATCTCGACCCACATAGCCGCGCGATCTTTGTCGCACTATTTTTAGCCCAGCTGAAATAGCCGTCAGGGCACACGACCGATTTAGACACCGTTTCATTTGTTCTGCGATTGTCACTAACGGAGGCGCCTTGTCGTTGCTATGATGTTACATCTGAATCGGATATGTGTTGCAAAATGTATGTAATGTTTTACGTTTGTGTGAACTGGGGTTTAAGGCTTTAGGTCAGTTAGTTTATAATAGTTTGACGATTGGGTGGATAAAAATAATAAAATAGTGAAAAAAATTGAAAATTAAGGTATAAAAGGAAGGGTTTTTTCTTATCCAAGAACTTATTTACCATCAGTTTGTTTTTGTTCTAGTAATACCTTAAAAATACCGGTTAATTTCTCTTAACAATAAAGTTCGAGTTACAAGATAAAGGTATATCAGTGAATTCATGGGTAAGATTCTTTGAACAAAACAAAAGTTACACAAGATTTTGTAAATACTTTGCGAACAGCTGATATAACGCCCCACAGACAAAAATAGTTTGTCGATACCAGAAAATAACGATACAATTAACATTGTGCCGCCACAAAATACCTATGAAAACCGACAAAAACTCTCTGATTTATATCCGATCGTATTGAATTTTTACAGATTTTATTATTAGTTTGTGTTAGGAAATATAGCTAGATATAATAAGAACATGGAATCATAAAGACTCAAATTAATTGTTATACTATTAGTTTAGTTTGCAATTTACGATAGTTGATCTTTTAAGAAAAAAAGAGATTTTTTGTTACGAGCACAGTTGAAATTTGAATTGTATTTTAAACTTCCATAGAAACTATCTCCATGCTCCTGGTAACCAGTCGAAGCAGAGATTTTTATTCAACTAAAAATATTCCTTTTTAAAATCTCCACCTATACATACATAGGTACATTGATAAATCATCAATCTATTTCCATATTTTTCCGTGCGAGTTCGTTTTTGTGAGCCGTTGGCAGCGCAAACGCGGAAGCTCCCACAGACTACAGACGATTGAGGTCGCACTGTCCACGTTTGGGAGCAAGCAGAACAACCCGTTTTTATGTTCCCTTTCATTAGAAATCGTCAAAATGTTGAAGAGGTAAAGTTGACATTCCTGGGAAGTCGTTGGTCAAAAAATGGTCAATATACTATGAAATTAGGCAGATTACCAAATAACGTGTTCTAATCATCGGGTAATCGTTTTTAAAAGCATGATAACTGCAAAAATGAATGTTTCCACAATTATTGTAAGAAACTTGTTAAATAGTCTGAATTTAGAAACATGTATTTATCATTCCGTCTCCAAAGTAGTCCTCCATAGTTAGGTCACAGATAATATACTACGTCTACGTAGTTAGGTTAAGCCAAATAAGTTTGTAAATAAAATGCATAAGTATTATAATAACATTCACAAACACCTTTATAACATTTGCAATTATTAAGACATTAGATTTGATTTGTTAAATGGCAATTAACATAACATAACATCAACTGCAATCCCCAAAAAGTTAGGCTGATGTGTAGGTACCTAATAGTACTCGAAATTCAAGTTATGTTTAAGTCCCAAGGGACGAGCCTATTGCCATCAACAACTTTATGATGGAAAAACCCAATAACACTTTGTCCCACCTGGGAATCGAACCCAAAGCCTCATGCTCAGCAGTACCGCTCGCGGCCATTAGACCAACGAGCCTAGTCAACGGAATTTACCTCGAGTATCTAAAGGCCTAAAACTGCATTGGTAGAAAGTGTTATTTTTTACAAAAAAAATACAAATTTAGATAGAAATAAGCCACTCAAACCCCGTCACACAGGCGAAACATTTAGAAATAGATTCACAAATCATACGAGCGATTTCCCGTAACTCTATTTAAATCTTTACTCCACATTTAAAGTGTGGAGACACTTTAACAACTGGGCAGCTGGACTATTTGTCACTAGGTTCTGCCAACAACCTGGAGTTTAATAACCGTATAAATGGTATTTTACATAAAATAGAGCTTGTTTTAGATAGTTCGGTACTATGATATCTATGTGCAACAGCACAAGGTATTATTTATTCCTTAACTTAGCTTAAAAGAGATCATTACACTATGCAAAATATCTTCCAGATAAGAAACTTTCAAGCATAAACAACCTCTCTATCCCTTATTTGATCGGTTATGGTCCAACAGTTGACGTTTGACTACCAATAGAGCCCGTTGGAAGATTTGTCTTAATACATTTAAATCTACTTTAGAAGACAGCAATTCTATCTGCTTGCTTTGTGCCACGTCATAAAAAAATGGTAGCAAACATTACTTACAAACTATGACGTTGTACGCAATCATTGGTCTATTCTGATGATTATACCTGTACCCTCTGCTCGTCATAAACTATCACAGAGACTGACTGACGTGACGATAGTCAGTATGTCTGCGTCAGATCTCCGTGTGCAAACCAGAATGAAAGACATCCATGCAATCTGGCTGATATTGTGAGCTCCTCTTTGACGTTTACTATACGCCATCAAATAAGTGTGCATATAAATTGATAGTTTGGCTCGTCTCCTCAACTATGTTGTAGTCGGCTTCTATTCTAGCCAGGATTGGTTCAATAGTTTAGAATAGAATAGAATAGAATAATATTTGTTTGCAGTATTTTACATGGAAAGATTATCTCCTGACCGCTCTAAACTTGCATTTGCAATAATATAATAATAGTTTATAAGATTTATGTTACTAACCTTGATGGACTATGTACTGTCTGAGAATAAACAATGTTTTTTATTATTTATTTGGGCAATACTGATGTTTAAGAGTTAATTAGCTTGTCAGATTTTAGATTTATTTCATAATTATTCAAATAGACCACCCATGGCGTAGTTGCTAATAGAATTCATAGCATATCGAGATCCAAAGACTTGCATGACATAGGCAGTTTGCGAAAGGTTAGGAATGGTGGAACCATCATCATCGGCCTAGTCATTCCCCAACTATGTTTAGGTCGGCTTCACGTTTAACCGGATCCAGCAGAATACCTTACTTTACATACTTGTACGTAATTAACATAACTGAGAACTATAAGGATGTGCACAAGAGGCATTCTAATGCTTGCGCTGTTGATTCAACAGATTGGGAGATGCTCGGAATTTGCATAGGTCGTCCTGGCGGTCTACTTTCTCTAAAAACAAGACTCGATACATTAAACGAAAAGCGCCAAATACGTTAAGAGAGACCTAAGCCCTCCCATACCCACACCCATAACTCTACTAGTTGTGACCTAGTACTTAAAAGCCAATTCGGTCTGGCTAGTTACGCAAAGAAACAGTTCCAAAGGGTTGCCATTACGGAAATCGGTAAGGAGGACTAAATATACTGTGTAGCACTGTATGTGTAACTGAATAACTATCCTACATCCTACCATTGATCAAATCTCTCTAAATCAAATAATGTCCATGCGTTTCCCTAGAAAAAATATTTGGCACTAAAATTTACATGTTGACATTTAGAAGAAACACATGTTTATAAGAATGTGGTATGTATACGTATAGTACATAACATTGCAAGTACGTGGGTACCACGTCAATAGTTTTTGTTGAGGTTATCGCTCTAAAAATATAGGTAAAACGACTTGTTTTTGAAAGCTCCTGTTGAAGGTGATAAATGAGGATCGAATGGAAAATAGAATAATAACCGTGTAAGCACGGCTTAACCTGAAGATTGACCCGAGCGGCGGTTATAATTTAGCCACGAACTTCTCCAAAAGCTTAAAAACTTTATGTTCATCAGATTCAAAGTCGTTACAGAAATATGTTAAAACGCTTGAAAATCGACTTTCACTTGTCTAAGCCTTCTGCTGGTGAAACATCATGTTGCAGCCAGTTCTGGGGTCTTCAATTTTCTATGCACTTATTTTAAACAAGCGTGTAACAAAAAGATACGGAGATATTCTGAGACCTCTTGAAGTTCCTTCAAGCTTGGACTTTCTATTTTTATACCAGATCCTTATTTTTCACAAAAACTAAAGAAAAAATTTAGCCACGAAAATTGACCCTAGGCCGCATCATCGCTTTACATCACGCGAGTTGTGGCCAAACGCAAACCAACATAGTGTAAAAAATGTATTCCTCATCTGTAAGATAATGATGTTGTGAGGATGATCACACCGATATAGACATTGAACCGACTGATGCTGAAGAAAACGGTCCCAAATAATATAAACTAGCCATTATGCAGTGTACCTGCTTATGCTGATCCATGATAGTTCGTGCCTTGTATAAGAAGAGGCCTTTTCTCTACTGTAAGACAGTACTAGACCGAATTACTATAGGGGTCACATCATCATCTTTTCCTTGCATGATAAGAACTCCTCGTACGAAGTGATCTTCAAGAATTTGCAAAGGTATTGACATGTCAATGCAGTTAATGGGAAAAGCTGTTGAAAGGCGATTTGATGGGTGCAATGCCATTACCATTCCTGGCAGTGACGTCACAATTTCTTGGCGATCTTAAATTGTTGTCTGTCATCGCCTCTCTGTTGTAGCTAAATAAATTCAAGTATGTAGATACAAGTAGTAAATCGGTCATTTACATATTGGCCAGCCAATACATATTAGCTTTTCCCTTCCACTCAAGTGGACGCCATTCGTGACGAATTTGTGAAGCATTAAAACGTGGAAGATATTTTACGCTTGACATGTGACACTTCAACATAATTATGTATGTCAAATTACTAACTAGCTACAACGATAGGGTGCTTGCATATAGATACGGGTAGTCCCATACTTTCTGCGTTCTCTCACACATTAAGAAACAGGTGCGTACTGGCACTACGTCATCATCATCATCATTCTCTAGCCCTTATCCCAATTAATTTGGGGTCGGCGCAGCATGTCTTCTTCTTCCACACTTCTCTATTAGTGGTCATCTCAGCAGTCAACTCCTTTCTAGCCATATCATCCTCTACTTGTTTATTTGACTATTTAATCGCACCGATCGGTACCTATCCGTACCGACTTATCCGTATTGGTGACATAGCATCCATACCAGAGAAGATAAAGTTGAGCAGTGGATATGGCAAAACATATATTATTTAGAGGGTATACGTTAAAAATCGACTGATTGATCCATCTTTTTTTTTTTAGAACGTTACTCCACACTAGCAATTTTTCTTTGTTCACCAACATTTAAAGTCATATACACTATCAGCCAGACCCGACAACTACCTGTACGGAATGCAAATATTTGTTCCGTGCGAGAATCGAACCCGCGACCACTGCGCCCACCCTGCCGTCAAACTTCGTCATCATGCTAGTAGAGTAGGTTGACGGTTCGCCAATCTAATAGAATTGTAACTATTAGTCAACAGAAGTATTAGACTGGCATTAAATGCACCTCTTCTCGCCCGATTAGGACACACCGCCAAACATACAGTTATACGGTAAATATGTAAGTAGGTATGTGTATCAAAGACAAGACAACGAGGCACAGTAATGTTAGTACCACAATAACACATTCACTGAGAATGTTGGCAGCCACCGAGAAACTAGCAGCTGATGATTTTCTTTTCTTTTATTTTAATTTAAAATTGAAAAACGAAAAAATACTGAAAACTGAATGACCCAAATTCGTGAACCAAAGATGAGGTGATACTTTTATGGAAAATCAATTTTCAGTAATCGACTGGGTTTTTGTAGTTAGAAGTGTGTTTTCGGAAAGGTCCATGATGTTTAATTGTTCTACGTTAATACTGAGTAAAGCCCTATCTATGTTTCTTATACTGGCCTCGATTACTGGCCTTTTTTATACCGTTCCTACATGCAAAAATAAAGTAATATATTTTGGGAAGACGCGATTCTCCGCTTGCCAACAATATCTGTTTGTTTTAAATCAGCTGATTCTTTTCTGCACTAATACGCTTATGAGGTTTAAAGTTTTGTAATTAAATAACAGTGGTTAATAGGGTTCCGTACCCCCAAATGAAAAAAAACGGAACCCTACTTTCAACGATTACTGGCATACATTATTTAATGATTCATGTTGACTACGGAACCCATTTTGTGCACACATTGTGAGTGTCCCGACACGGTCTGGGCCGGTTTTTAAGAATACTAAGTACTTTGTAATCCCTTCATTGTACGTCTCCAAAGAAAACATTGCAAAACATTCCTAGTAATCTACTTTTTGATAACATAACTGAATAGTTAGTAGTAGTTTCTTGTACTGCTAGGGAATGTTAAAAGATTTGTGATCACATTCGTCAACGAAAACTTACAAAATAAATAGTAAGATCAGTTGAAAACGTGCTGTTTTAATTTTAGTTAAAAACGTTATTTAAAACATCATCTTAGTCGAGTAATTACGAATCGTGAACACTTTTCATCTCCATTCATATCAATTCACAAAATCTGTTTCAATGACAATAAATAACTTTCAGAAGAGAACAAGAATGAAGATCCACTTTCTGAAGACAGGTCTAGTTAGCTGACTTGTCAAACCGTGACTCAGAGCCGGCCAACGTCAGAGATCCTATAACCACCTCACAACCTGTTCCCTGCCAATTCTATTCTTAATAACAGGTAACGACATTACCAGACGAAATTAAACTTCAAATTGAAGACGCTAAAACTTATTTTATTTTGGCACGATCCCCAAAATTTTCTGCTTTGATAATTTGGTATCTGTGTTTAGAAAAAGAGAGTTGAGATTACGTTGTGGCTGTCCTCTGCATAGTTTCGATCTAATCACGTATCGCCAAACGTCATTTTATAAAGTATATCGAACGTAATCGAACATGTCTGGAATGTTCCACATTGTGTTGTAATAATTCGCCACAAAAACAATGAAGGTTATATCATAATCGGTCCTGAAATAGCGCGGCGAGGTGACGAGGAACTCGATCTTGCTATTTAAATAAACGCAAGCTGTACGCCGTCGATAGAACGTTACTACGTCAGGACGGTAAACGTGTCACTACGCACCACTGGAAGCGGCTCGGCACTCAGCAGGGTATGATTGAATGAGGTGATGAGTTGCTAGAACTAATATTTAGCAAGGTTTACTGAAGGACAAGATAATATCGTAAATGTCCTCAGCTAATAAATAATATCACCATGATCGTCTACTTGTCCGCTTACCAATTTGTCGAACTATCTACATCCAATGTTCACACTATTTTAAACATATCAACTGTTGAAAGTAATTGAATGTTGTTTAAGAGCATAAGGAAAAACATTACATTTTTAACTCACTTATCTACTGCTTATATTCTAACATTAATATTAAGTGCACAACGCTTTCATCTACATCTGGTGTCTAGAGATACATTTCATCTTACGATAGACCTTCAGAACCAATCTAAAATACTCAACCTAAGGTTAAACCTAGTATTAATATTCCCAGAGTATTAACTAGTTTCTGTGCTTAATGAGTATAACACCTATTATAATTACAGATTAATTAGAACATGTGCATGCATCATTTGCGCTCGAATCAACGCGTTGAATAGTATTTGCCAAAGTTCTTTAACTCTCTCAAAGTGTCCCTACACTTTGAAAGCGATTCTAAATATGAATATTATATTCATAAAAACGATTAAATAAACTAAAATAACTAAACTAACAATAAATTATAAGAGGGCGTCAAAATACTCCTCCTCGACGCTGTCAGCTAGCAATGTGACCAAGAGAATGGCGGCGTTGCCACGTTGAATGGCAACACTTAGCCTATGGCCAAGGTAAAAGCCAGCCCTTGGATCACGGGAAGCGTCAACTAGGCGTTTAGAAATTTCCTTAAAAACGCTGTGAGTTTTTCATTCCAATCAAATTGTATTTGTGAATGTTTAACCTTGTGTAGGGTAAGAGCAAAGAAACTATAGATGGACTGGGTTAAGATGATATGACTAGAAAGGAGGTCACTACACATCTGCCAACTAAAAGAGGATTAAGGAAGAAGACAACGATATGCTGCCCCGACCACAAATAAATTTGGATTAGGGCAGGAGATTCATAACTCTTTTCAAACTTCAGATTATCATTCAATCCATTATTCAGACAGGTTTTGTTAAGGTTCCTTTTGAGACTAAGTCTGTAGTCATCAAAAGAATTCTATTACCAGTTTCGGCAATGATTTTTCTTTCCGTTTCTGCCTTCATGTTTTTTAGTATACAAGATTACGTTCTAAGGTAGTTAATGCCTTATGGTATCTTTGCACTCCAGTCGTGGTTGATTTTGTAACTGAATCTGCTATTCCACAAAAATTATCCATTTTACATCAATTTTTAACCGACTTCCAAAAAGAGGAGGTTATCAAGTCGACTAAATTATTTTCTTTTTTTTTTGTGTGTATGTTCAGCGATATCTTCGCCAATTGTGAACCCATTTTGATGATTCTTTTTTTGTTTGGAAGAAAATTATTACGCGGTGTTCCCATTTAAATTTGGTGAAGATTTGATGCTGATCTTCGGAGATTTGCAATCGAACTCTTGAATAATAGACAGCAAATCAGTCGCGATGGCTAAAATCGCTTGGATGTTCATTGTTTACACAACACAACACCATAACATAACATCACGCCTGAATGCTCTAAGATGTGTACAGTCCACAATACACCCACATTTCAACAGTTAGGTATGTTAAGTTCCATTTCATTTGGGATAAGCCTATAATCATGACATGTATTGTTAACGGTTCACTAATGTTTCACCAAAACTCCTTTGACAATTTTAACCGACTTAAAAAAAAGGAGGAGTTACTATGTTCGACTGTATGCATTTTTTTTCATGTACCTATGTTCACCGATTTCTCCGCCAATTGTACACCGATTTTCATAATTCTTTTTTTATTCGGAAAGTCTATACTCCTGAGGTAGTCCCATTGTCACCAAATCAGAATCTGATGATGGAATCCCAGGGAAATCGAGGGCAACCCTCAAATTTTATAGGCATATACAATGTTTTCCATATACTTTCTAACTCAATTCAGATATTTTTGCCTGGTTATCATCATCTCATGTTGATGAGCTGATAATGGCAGGTATAAGTCAGGATCAGATGATAGAATATCCCAGTAAAATTAAGGGCAAACCTCTTTTATGGGCATTGTTTGAAACAGTATACTTCCCATGTGGTCCCATGGTCATTAGGTCAGAATCTAATGATGGGATCCTGGAGAAATCGAGGCGTCTCTCCATATTTTATATTATCGATATCTTCGACAATATTGTGAACCTATTTCAACGATTTTTTTTTTATTTGGTAAAAGTCGTTTAATTTTAAGTCGGTGACAAAAAATAAATAAATCAAACAAACAAAAGTCACCGACTTCAGAAGCTAAAGTTATTTTTCACTTTTCTGTGTTTTGAAGTCCGTTTTATTATTTTTCAAAAAAGATTTTTTATAACTACCAAACAATGCTATATGGATCGAAAAATTGTGATTAAATTTCTAGGGACGACACTTTGTTAAATGTATGTGGTAAGCAAAATTGATGAATTGCTATCGTCAGTGGATAGAATGCTTGGCTCGCGACAGTTTCGTGGCGCAAGAGCTCTGCGTGACATGATGAGTGGCGCTATCTACCGACTATCTTTGCCATACCTGAGGCGTCTGTCCCACCGTCAACGATAAGCGACAGACGAATAGAGTTAGAGACCTCTGCCCAGTAGTAGACTGAGATACGCTCAGTAGATTGATTGAGTACAGTTAGCAACTAGAAGTGATTTGGCAAGCAATGAGCAGCGAGTGCCTAGTTCGGATAGTTATGTCGCTGGGTCACAAGCGAATGTGCGAGTACGACCGATCACTTGCTATGCGTATGTTCCAAGCGAGTATCTCATCTAATGTTCTGTCCTTCAAGTGAGCACCAACGAGCGAGTTTCTTCTTTGGTAGCTCTTGTCGCTACGACAAACTAGTGAAAAGAAAGAGTGAACAATGAGCGATCAAGTATTCATTACATTTGTCTCTGTTTTTACGAGACCTAGATATATCTAAGAAGACAATTGTTTTCCCCGTCATTGCAATCAGATTTTTGTTCTAGACCAGGGGTGTCCAACATAATGTAATGGAGGGCCAAGTTTAGTATTTTTGTAACCGTAGCGGGCCAAAAGAAATGCAAAGTGACCTCTTTTAAATGAAACAAGCTTCGCCGGACTAGACTAGAAAAGACAGTCGATAGCAAGTCGCTTCCTCGTCCACGGTAGGACACGTGCCTGACTGCACCATTAGATCTATTGGCGATAGTCTGTGGCGATTTCAAAATCGATTCGGTTGCTATTAATTTGTCTGCTGTCGAGGCGGGGTTGACGGTCACAGGGTGAGTCAGCTGTAGTTCATTCTAAATTCGGTTTAGAGTTTATGCAACTCAAGGGTAGAAATTAATTAAAGACCGTTACTTACTTTAGTTTCTAATCTATATTTTGTTTGGATGAACTTAGGAACATCTTCTTTAGCCAATTTTCCGGTTGTGCTTTCTTTTTCTAATCGAATATCCTAAATAAGTCCTTGATGTTTTGCAATTCTTCTAAGTTAACTAAGTAGCCAGAATCGTTGTTTTACATATAATAATATTTTTTGCTCAGTTTTACTACACCAAAGCTATCGTATAAAGTATAGTAACAGAGTCGCAGTCTAAAAATATGTGTCATGCCTGCCGTTCGTGAGAAACACATAACATGATTGACAGAATTTTTAGCTGTTTACACTCTTTTTAACTGAAATTACCTACATAAAATATCGGTTTTTATACAGAATAAAATATGTCATTACTTACACCCGTATGTATATCTAGATAATAAATAAGTCAAAATGATTACTTGAGTAAAAGTTTATTTATGATACGATTTTTATCCTGTAGTTTAGTTATTGCTTGGTAATTGCTTTAAGTTCGAACTGCCAAAAGTTAGAATTCAGCTTTGCTTTTTTTAACGGGTCTCACTTCGTTCAAATCCTTGTCTACTGGCATAAAAATGGTTGCATAAGTAAGAACTTAAATTCAAGTAATTACTTTAACTTGACTGTAGATACCAGGGTTAGTATTGTCACAAGATTCCACTACCCACGTTCCCTAGCAATGCGAAAAAACTCTGCCTTGCACACAATCTGTGCGCATTCGTACAAGCGAACTTTAAAATGTTCCTTTTTTATGTCTAAATATAATGCTTTATTTCCTTTTGAATACCTTTATATAAAACAGAACACTTATTTATGACATAAAGGAGAAACTTCGTAGTAATGAAAAGAGAGGTGCATAAATTTTAGTGCACAATAAAAAATATTCTACCTTTCGGAGATTCCCAAACGATCTGTGCCAATATGTGCATATACCTTCGTCACCCAACAGACTCGATCGACACTACACGTTTACTACTCGATAGCCAAGGTTGTTTATGAATGGTTCAGGACTGGAACCGCTCCAAGCCGAGTCTCCAGCGGTATTTATACTCCGTGCATACCGCAGCACCTGTTTATTGTGAAAAAAAACGAAAAATATTGCGCATTTTTTGTGCGATTATCGAGTGGCTTGCAGTTTTGAAGATAAGAACATAAGAATGACGAAGAAGAAATTAAAATGTATTTGTCTGAAGGAAACCTTCATGTTTACTGATGGTATTTCCACCTATTGAGATTAGAGGGCCTTACCACCAAAAATCCATTTCTCCGCTATTTATTTTGTTTTTCTTTAACGTTAGACATATTATTATTTGACTAAGGTTAGGCCAAAGAAACCAGGGCCATCCTAAAGCTCGTTGGGTAGACGATATCGTCAAAGTCACGGGAAACACCTGGATAAGAGATGCACTAAACCGGGAAGTGTGGCAGAAGAAAGGAGAGGCGTATACCCAGTAGTGGCTGATATGACGATGATGCTATTATTATATTCTCTTTAAGATACCAGGATCATCCTTCCAGGACGATTCTTACCTCTTTATACTCCAAACCTCTTCATTCATCATATTCGCCTAGTACTCGAAGCTCCAAGTGCCTGCAAAGCTGGAACGAATGCAGCTCAATTGAATGGAACTTCAAACAGTGAACTATCAACAGATGCATGTCCAGCACTCGAAATAACTCACATATTATTAGCAGATATTTGAACAGGTATGAATGTTTTGGAATGATAGCTATACTGGGTACCCCGGCGGAGATGAGTTTAATCTGAAGAGTGAGGTCCTAGTGTTGGTCTATGAATGTAAGCTCTCCTGTTGTAAACCCCTGAAGGCATACATGAGTGGAAATCGCTTTGGAAGCGTTTCTTGTTTCTACTACGGCTTTTAACAGGATTGACTAAATAGTTTCGGTAGCAAATCAACCATGCTCTTCAGTTCTTCCGTGTGCTTGTCTTTCTGTTACTTTTCCACACTGAAACGGCTAAACAAAAACAGTCTACTTGTGTTCTAAAAATCGAAATCCGAATTTTAGCACTCAAGTAGATGTTGACCTTGGTTAAGACATTGTATACCGGTAGCAGCTTCTCAAGTGATACCGACGGCCAAGCTACAGCCAATTTAGCTTCGCCGTCGAAGGTTGAATGGTTATTCAAGCGATCTCAATATTCAATGCACCAATTGCCTCAGCAAATTCTACTTAAAAACAGCAGAACTTTATTTATATTAAAATCCGTGTATCCTACTGCCCCAAAATCGCAACTGAATGCTAAAATAAGAAATTCACCAGTTTGAAAGACGCCTGCATAATATATTACACATTTTAGGCCCCCTAAGCGCAACACGTCAGCATAAAGATCCTTATTTCAATTAAACAACGTAGTACTGCGGCCGCTTAAATGTGTTGCTGAAACAATTTATTCTTCAGTTCTGAGATTCAGCCTGTATTTATTTTTAATGTAACAGAGCGCGGGTGTATGAGTGTTTGTTTGATATTTTTAGCACTCACGTCTGTAACGTTTGAGATATCTATGAAATTATCAGCTCTAGTATTCTCTGAAATGTTGCATAGGCATGTAGGTATAGTCGACCTCGACTGTGCATTACCACTTATTCCAGCAAATCAATAAACGAACTTAAAATAAGAAGAGGAGAAAAGCATTAAAAGGCGTCAAAAAATTCGTCCACAGCTCTGTCAACTGGAATAGTGCCCAGAAGGCTGGCAGCATTGGCAATGCGTTGGATGCCAATGTTGATTCTTTGATAAAAAAATAGGGCAGCCCTCTGCTCATGGAAAGTGTAGACCAACCGCTTGGCGATGTCCCCAAAGACTATATGGGCACCCGGACCCCAAGACCAACCTAGTGTTTCAACCCCAAACGGCCCAAATATAACTAGCAATTAGGTTATTGGTCGCTTTACTAGGTTGAAACTGTCTAATGTCAAAAAAGTCAATTTGTCTATGTGATATCATAGACAAATTGACTTTTGGGCCTAATGAAACTAACATTCTATTAGCGAAAACGATGATACCAAAAAATAATAGGACTGACATATGCTACCGAAAAGCTTATGTCAAATCTGTTGAGTCATTGTAAAATTACAGTATGACCACTTTAAGTTCGCAGTTCAGGGTGGCGCTACTTATCAAGAAAAATGCATCGGTATGGCAAACTTGGTACATTTCTTTTAGTTCTGTGTTTTCCCGCTTGCACAGATAAGTTGGTTGAAGTGAAAGATACGCTTTGATAGCGGTTAGTACAAGTCTAGGCCCAGTTGTCCTATGATAACCTAAAACGGACATTCAACTTTGGGTTCGTAAAGTAATTGTGGGTTCGACAACACCTAATGGGTTTCAAAGACCCTTAACGAAGCCAAAAGGCAAAATGAAGCCGAAAGGGTTCTCCCCATCATTTCAATCAGTTTTTTGTTCTGGTCCATAGGAACCGTCTAGTTACGGAGATATTGGAGGTCAAAGTTTCGACATTTTATGAAAATATAAGTTTTTAATGTCATTACTTTTTTTTAAATAACTCCACGATCCCTGTAGTATTCAATGCATCCATCAGCACAATGTTTTGAGTGCGTTACGTTAAGTCCTACTGGAAACCGTGACTTTTAACTTAAAAAAAAATCGTTTCCCAATATTTTTTTTGTTGCTTAAAGTTATTTAGTTTGATCTATAGACGGCTTCGTGAAAGGTCCGTTTACACCTTGTATGTACGAGTATGTATTGCATATTTTATACGTATGTGTGTATTGTATATCTTTGTGTGGATGTGTGTAAGAACACGTATTGGGTTATTTTTAATAACATGGGTTTCTGTTGGCAGGTGTTTTCGATCAGTATTCACCAGCATTTCATTGTTTTAATGAAAGATGGAGTTATTGTGTTTCTGATATTAGTCATCGACTTTAATTGTAAATTTTTGGCAGAATTTTTTCGACAGATTTAAGACATCACACCAATGTGACCACCAACCTGTCTCATCTTATTTGTGAAAGATAATTATTTACACAGAATATGTACTGAGTCAGCGTGATGGATTTTGGCCCACTCTTTCTCACAGAGAGGAGGCTTGTGTCCCAGCAGTGGGAACGTTATATGCTTCATTGCACATTATAAATAAAAGTAAATATGCACATTTAACTAGGTTCATGAAGAAGTTTAGGCTTACACAAAAATAAAGTAATAAGATTACCAAAGACCTAAAACCTTTTAGAATGACCATTGATTTCTGGAGAATCAATGTAACTGGCTAACTCATGGCATGGTAGGCAGGTCATGAAAAACAGATACCTTCCTACTAGTAGGTCAGATCTGTTGTCTATGGTATAAGATCGATTGCATTAACAAAAACAAATCTTTCAGCTTACAAGATTATCTCATTATGAAACAGACACTTCCGCGTCGTGTTTATCTGATGATTTATAAAAAGCTCCAACTGTCTAACAAACTGGTGCTATTTTTATTTATTACTTATCTTTAGGTTATCACGATTCTTGCTCGTGGATAAAGTTTGCAATGTTCATTCTATATTTGGCCAAGCCAAGGTCAAGACAAAGTGACATTCTACCATCGGAAAAGTCTTCAATGGAGGCATTAAGTGGTCAATGCTATCTGTATTTGTAGAAATAGGAAACACTTAGAAAGCTATCGCCTAGTATCTAGGCCCTCAGGGCTACTCAAAAAGTTCTTTATCTGTCCTCGATTCAAAATAATTAAAGTAATAAATGCAAGTGGCATACATTTTTTAAATTTTTGGTGTAAAATAGTGGTCTATCGGTAAGTTAATTTCTACCATCGATGTCTAACTATAGTGGAAAAGATACTGCATACCTCAGAACTTCCTAATGTTTTGTAGGTAGGTTTTGAATATGACATGAGTTAAGAACAATATACTATTATTATTATGGCCTATCATTGTCTTCCTTTCTGCCGTCCATAGTTCAAGAAAGTCTTATTCATATTGCTGCCAAAACACTTGTCCGTCTGCCGTATCAACCCCAGGAACCTCCTTCGTCCATTAACTCCCCCTTGCTGCCTTGTAAGGCGCATTCATAAAAGACATGTAATACTCAAATTCCTGCGCGGGCCGGCCCTCAGTTGTGAGTCAGTGCGGTCTAAAATTACCGCCGATGACGTCACCGGTGTGTGCCACTGCCACTAAAACGGATTAGCGGCTACTTGCCAAATTTAGTTGTTATTGCTCCGACCTGCTTGGGAAGGCGGTTCCAGGGGATGGTGGTCTGAGCAAAGAGCGAATATTCGGAGGTGATAATAATATCTAGAGCATGTTTCTATAAAAATGGGAATAAATGTGTATTGACGGTTTATAGTCAATAAAACAAACTTGTTTGCGGTCACATTTGCCCCAGCAAACGTCGATGGAATCGTAAAAATGATCGTTAAATGCAGATTTATGTTCACAGGAAAATAAAGAAAATGTGTTATTCACCTTTACGTATTTATTGGTTCGTGTTACTACTTCTTCCTTTGCTTACGTACACACGATATACAAACTTATAGGATCGTCAACCTCCACTGCAGTAGTGTGAGTACACAGGCAAAATGTAAAATTTTTGCATTTAATCTGAAGTACGGCAGCACATCAAGCTACCCGAAACTGTCAAATTTTCCCAATCAACCTTGAACCTAATACTATAGCGATACAGTTCCATATCTATTAAAAAAAATTGATAGATTGTAGTAGATTGATATGTTGGAGTTTGTACGTAGAATGAGATCCGTTAATTAGTGCCCTGACAGAGAAGCTCCGGTTTCAAAATTCGAACACTGGCATGTATGAATGCAACTTTTCAATGCTATGCCCCGACGATTAGTCTTCTTCGAAGTGTCGATGATTCCCTTGTCGAGACTCGAGACTTAGATGAACTTCGACCAGAACTTCGCCACCTCGACGGCGTTGGTTGTGGCTTCGGACAGATCTCTCAAAGTGCAGGTGATTAGTGAGAAGTGAATCGAACTAGCAACTAGAAGGATTTCTTGGGCGACTAGAAACAACTAGAGAGTCTCGCCGGAATTCTGCGGCACCATCAACGGGCATTGATGAACTACATATTAATATACATATGTGTCTCTTTTACTGAGACAGGTCCTATTGTGACAGACGGACAGACGAGTGATCCAATAAAGGTTACGTTTTTTCATTTGGACGTAAAAAAAAAAACAAATAAGCTGCCTATTAATTTCATCTCTTCCTTTGCATTTCGATTACTTGTTCTGCCAAACCAATAAACAAAAGTACAAAATAATACAACTAATATTGCCAAACGACAGCTAATCCTTGTTTACAGTCAAATATAATGTACTGTAAATAGCCCGGCGAGGCTTGTGAATCATGGCTCAGGCCGGCGTTACGTGTTGGGACTATCGCAACAGGGCGTGGGATCAAGAGCCCTTTGGGAGCACGCGGGTGGGTGGTACATACAGGTGAGATAGGAACATCGGACATTGTATAGTAGATTATTCATCAAAACAGTGTCTTATGTCACGTTCTCTATTTTGAATGCCGAAAGTAGTAACGAAGGAATCTAGGGCCCTGAATTAACTCCTGAGTGTAGCGAGGGTGATAACATTAGAATCCCGAGTGCAGCTAGGTATTCAAGGTCACCCAAGATATGTATCATTAAAACCGAACATAATTTTCTCTGGTTAAGTTTCCATTGTTGCCGTCGGTGGAAAAACCTGGCTGAGGCTGGCAATGGGACGTGGAGAGTGGCACAAAAAAAGAGAAGTGCCCAGCAGTGGGTGAAGTCAGGCTGTGGATGATGATGATGTTAGCATGTCGAACAGGTGGTGTGACTGTGTGCTCAGGATGCTAACTACCTCACCTGCTTTGTATAAATAATCTACTATCATTTTGAACAAGAATTAGTGGTGTTGGGTCGTGGCCTTCTTTGCCATTTCTTCGAAAGAATATGTCAGGTCACATAATGTATGATGGTTCAAGTAAAATAGAATCATGATTGTTACTAATTTAGGTCCATGGTTTGAGTATTGTGATTCATGGAAGACTGCTGCTGTATGCCACTGTTTTGACAGGTGTTATGAAGTGAACCTTCACAGCAGCCCGGTCAAACAAATCATGTTTGACAATTTGGTAGTAAGCACGACAATTGCGGTTATAAGTACATGCGCATGTAAGAGAAGGTTTACATTTCAAAGAATGATATTTGACACATATTATCGAAAAAAAAAAGAAAAAAGAATATACAATACTCAGCACACACACGTACGCACGCACTGTATACGTACTGAGTAAAGGTTTGGGTGCATGGCATGCTAATTATACTATTGCTTTTCCTGCATGTGCATATTTTTGCGGTCTGGAGGGCGGTGCTGCTACCTGCATCCAGGCCTGGATCTTTTTCGCGGAGTTAAAACTATATATTTGCCCCAACATTTAATTTATGATAGATGTGATCAGAAAAAAAATGTATAGTCCTTTCCTTCACAGTTTTATACACCGAATCCACTCATCATCATTTTCTTGCCCTTATCCCAATTCATTTGGGGTCGGCGCAGCATGTCTTCTTCTTCCATACTTCTCTATTACTCGTCATCTCGCCAGACACCTCCTTTCTTGCCATATCGAATCCACCCAAAGGTCGTTTTAGTGTGCCCACATAGCTGCCTCATCAAATAAATACGTAATAAAATTAACTTTAACGTCTAATGTATTAATTAAGCTAATTTGAATCAGCTATAAACCGTACAGTAGCAATGTCGATCACTCAGCGTGTTCATTTTGAATCAGATCTGCTGTGCAATAATTACAAGATATTAGAGCCAGCGATAAAATATTATTCAATCGCTGATTGATCAGTTAAATGAGCTGCCACCGAATTAGAACATTGACACCGATCGAGTGTGAGTAACGCGGGGCGAGGGAGCGCATAAACTCGATAAGAGGAGCGGTTATAAGGAAATGATAATATCCTCCCGGCTCCCAACTGCATTTCGGCCAGGGAAGCCATTCTCGAAGGAGATCAAATCTCCACAAATCTGTACAAGTGTGTGCGCCAACACAGGTGATGCACTCATTGTTCCCTTGCTGTCATATTCCGATGGGACGGCAACGGTGACAGGGGAAAGATCAGGCGCAGGACCTAGGGCTTAAAATATGCTTTCCGAGGTACGGCGGAAGGCGACGAGCGCCGCTTGTCCGCGTGGTTGGGCGGTCACGTGCGTGTGTTAGACATCAACGGATTATATACCCAATAAGCCAATGCGACGTGATATGCACTCAAGATGAAATCCGAAGAAAACTCGTAGGAAAACAGATCACGTTACCACTGTGTGTCGGTCCAGTGCAAATGTGCGTAAACCATATTACGACACCCTCGATTTCCACGTCGCAAAGCTGGAACTCTTAACGGTGTGCAATCGTAAACATTGACCTTTTGTTATCCTTTCTTGGCAGTTTGGACACCGATTACTAATTGGAACTGGGACTGGAGTCCTCCTACCAGCTGACGAGCTGAAATTTGAGGCTGCTTCCTTGCAATATTCTGTAGATAATCGTCTTATATCTGGGCAGTGATTCTGTCTTTTCTTCGCTGACGTTCTGTAACATCGTTTTTATGCCTGTAACATATCCATTATTTGCAAATTCCTCTTGGTTGCATATTATTGTTGTATTACCCGAAAAAAAAAACAAAAACTTGCAATAACCCCTCGACTTCTACAGTACATTTTAACCTGGTCGCAATGCTGAGCATCTTGCTCAGCATTGCGACCAGGTTAAAATGAGGTTTTCCTTCTTTTTTCCAAAAATGCTTATGCCGTTTTGTTTTTATTTTATTTCGGACCTTTATTAAATACAGTTTAACCTACATTTTAAAATTTATGGCCAGTAACTTCTTTTTAAGATTTTTTTTAAGTCGTAACTATATGTTTTAAGAACATTCTTCAAAAAAAGTTAGCGTGTAGACTTTGTTGAGTAGTGTACGATCTCGACCTGAGTTGGAGGAAGTTAGTAGCAATACTTTTCAGAACAGAACAGTTTAGGAGCTTCGAGATAGTTTTCTTTTATAGTAAAACTAAATGCAACGATATTTCTATGATTTATTTTAATAAGGTAAGTAAATAACGCCACGCCTCACTCATTAAGTATTTTTCTTTCAGCGTCAAAATCTCTTCTCCTAAGCAACATAACCGCAGTACAAGCGCATGCGTCACCTGCAATGCATTTATTGTTCGACATTTGGCAACAGTTTCAATTTGGTTCAACACGACCGCTGCTAACATTAGGAATACTCCCGGGTTCGCTCGCATTCCAACTATTGGGAAATGTCGGGATTCTTATAGGGGTATTATAATTACCGTGAATGGTGAAAATTGGTTACACATAGTTTTAAAGCTTGCGATTCGAGGCATAATTACCAGTGCTAAGACACTATAACCTAACTTGAGTACTATAATACCTATTGTCAAGTCTATTGTGGGGCTTTTCTGTCTGTAAATAAATTCAAGTTTATTTTCAGACTACAGTCCATAGTTTTGTTAGAATTGTTAGTGATGACAACTTTATTATTTATCCTGGATGAGGCTGGCACAAGACCGTGGAGCTTGGCACAAGCAAACAGAGGCCTATACCCAGCAGTGGGTTAAGTCGGGCTGTGGATTATGATGACGATGATGATCAGTGTCTCTGGAAGGGGCAGTCCGGTCTGGTAGCAATCATTATGAAAATGCTGTTGTCACTACCATGCAGACGCTGTAGTAAGGAGGCCGCTTTCTTTAAAATTAAAATGTAAAAGGTTATTTTTATGTAAAAGTAGTCTTTATGTAAAGAATACCTTCGACCTAAGAAAGTATTTATATCTGGCTTAAGAGCATTTACTATCTGAAACTTCGAATAAATAATTTAATTTAACCATTACTTTGGCTTACGCGAATTTCCATCCTAAACATATAATTTCGATTGTATTATAAGCTTTTTGACTCATTTATGCCCGGGATTACAACAGCTGAAGACAATATATCAGTATTTTGCTCAATTTTCAGCAAATATGTGTCTGGTATTGTTAATCATTAAAATACCGAGATACATAGATATATCACGCATTTCTATATCTATGATATGTAGCGTGCATATGTTTATAGACATAAATTTAAAGTACAAACACCTAGACAGGAAACTATCTGTAAATAATGAATAAATCAATGTGTGAAATGTATTAAAAGTAAGAAGAGCTTCTAAAAGAATCCCCAGGTCAGAAGATATTGCTGAGAAATTACTAAACTAAATTCTGAATGTAGAATATTCTCAGTTGCAGCTTGGAGTTCGGATCAGTGCCTGGTTAGTAACCATAATAGAACTAGGAATACTTGAACTTAAGTGTTATTTCTCTATTTTCGCACCTATAACCCCACCCAAATCATCATTTTCTTAGTCTTTTCCCAATGTTGGGGTCAGTTTCCAGTCCTACCGGATGCATCATCCAGTACCTATTCTCCATGGGCGATAAACCTCCAAAACCCAGTTAATGGGTCACGTTACTCCTTGGTAAGAGTGGTTGTTAGGCTTTAAAACTTTTGATTATTAGTTCGGTTGAGCAGAAGTCAGCCTTGGTTGACCTGCGAGATGAAACGCCGAAAACAAAAAAATTACTTCTGATTACCCGTAGCGACTGCCCGGATATCTCTACACAAATACAAGTAGGTATAAGAGCCTTTTAACCTAAACCATGTTGTTTTGCAGATGACGTGAAAGCACAGAGCTTTAAACCACGTTGACGTCATCTCTTCATATCTATGGGCAACCTCGCATACCACGCTGCGTCTAAACATTACGTCTTAACGAACGAACGATAGTACATTACTGAGGATAGGTCGAGCACGAACATGGTAACCGCAGTCTTGGCTCCCAGTCTGATCGGATGGCTAATGTCAATATTTCACATGATTGGATAAGGCCCAAACTCAGTAAAGTACTGGAGAAATACTATTTGAATGGGACTTATTTCCAAGTTTTATTTAATTGTAAATGTACCTGATTTCAGCTTTTCAGTTTTTGTACCGTTGTCGAGTTTTTAGTTTTTGTAATAACTTTTTTCAGATAGTAATTTTATGAGCGCTTGACTAAATACTTTTTATTTTTAACAGACGAGAAGATGACCGGCGGTCTACCTGAGGGCCTAGAATCCTAGATAGTCAAATTGACATTCTATCAGTAGAAACAATGACAGGCAAGTAAAACATAAATGTAAAGTAAAGGAAAAACAAAACTCTTTGAAGGCCACTTGTCCAGAAGCTCATGAGTTAAGTAGTCTACATATGCTATACTAGGGGCATTTCAGGTGCGTTACCATCCCAGATACAAAGCTGAAATGTCTTCTAGTACCTTAAATAACACAGGTACTCATACTCTTTAAACACAGTGCAGCAACGTTGATTGACAGCGGACTTTCTCCAGTCGAGCTTTTTTTTTCACAACCACACTCACTGTACATAACCGGTCTCATAGACAATTATTAAAATTAAAATACATTAATTAAAATGCAATTCATTTAATTTAATGCAGTTGGCATGAGCGGCATTTGGGCCGTTGTCATCAAACGCAGACAGCCGGTCAAAGTACTGCAATAGCCCACTCGTAGTGTGATGAGATGTAAATAGGTATCACTCATCAGCTACGTATTGTTATGACAGTAGTCATGTGCGTGTTGATGAAGTATGATAGATAGTAATAACCTTAGGATAGGTGAACTAACCAGGCATCCGTCGCCCCCCATCTCACTGGACCAGAGAAGGCGGCGCCTATTGTTCCACGCTCGCCTCTATTAGGCGCGAATCGAACATTTTGAAACGGCATCATGCCTGCGCCGCGCTATCACCTTACGCCGTTTCTGTGTAATTCTCGCCTTAGACGGAAGGGGGGGGTGAATTTTACACCCCACTTCCCTCCGGGACAAGGTCTGCAGGTCAAGCGGGCCGTCACTTGTCCGGGGCAGCGGCAGTCGCAATAGATACAGGTGCCCGCCCCCCCCAAAATATGTGAGGCAATACCGGTGTGGTTTTAGACAGTACGAGTCTGACAGACCCCGCCACTAACCAGGGCTGAGGACATCCATTGAAAATGTCCACATCGAGAAAAAAAAGGTGAACTAACCGGCTAACCCCAAAGGATTAGACAATTTTACAGCTGGCGGTAAGATATTCTGGTGGATCAGCATTAGCCTCCTTACAGAGAGAAGGCCTGTGACCAAGGTTAAGGAACATTATAGGATGGTTACTGGTTATGCTATCATGCAGATAGAAGGTCATTCTAGAAGTAAAGAATCTTGAGAAGGATTCATCCGAAGAAAAGACTCACTTTAAATAGCATAGTGTTATTTTAAAAAAATCCCACCTAAATGGATAACGGAAACAGTGTTGGTATTCCACCTATAATTCTTGATTATAGTTAGTTGTAAATAGTAGCTAACGAGTCTACATACAAAGCAATCGATGTATCTGGATCGCGTGTGCAAAAAATGTTATAAGAAAGGAGTTAAGGAGATTGGCTATTGAAGAGGTAGAATTGCGAATTGCTACTTAAGTTTGGATTTTTTATTAGTAACATTACACCGTTTATTCAATTAGATACAAAGAAAAACGTGATCCCCCTTATGACGCAGTTTTGTAAAAAAAAAAAAGGTTTCTAAGATTTGTACCGCTAATTTTATAGAACGCATGTATTTTTTCCCGTTTAGGTAGAGACATATAAGTGCGGGACAGAAATAGACAACAGACTATAACCAGATGAGGATAGGTGCAGGTTGCTAGGAGAATGACCTTGACCCCGGAATGACAAACAGAGTAAGAATAAAATTATGTCATGATTCTCAATATAATTCCATGTATTACATGCCCCACATGTTGTTGTACCAAATCACGAGACACCGTGTGTCACGCACAGAAATATGGCAGCGAGTGATTCATGGGTACTGGCTATAATCACGCTGAGGTATTAAGTAGATCGGCAGTAATTTATATTGACATAAATTGTGTATTTCTTAGGCTTAGCAAAAGAAATATGATGTACTTACTAGCTTATATCCGCGGCTTAACTATCTGTGCGCCAAGTTTTATCAAAACTCTATGGTCCCGGCTGTCATTTGTAAATCTTTGACAGTCGTTACAGGTAGTCAGTGAACCGAAAGTCTGACAACCAGTCTTACCAGATAGGCAGTCGTTCTATGTAAAATACTGGTGTTCAGCTGCATCCGGTAGGGCTGGAAGCCGACCCCAACATAGTTGGGAAAACGCAGGCAGATGATGACGAGCCAGAGTGTAGACAAGTGGCTATCGCTTTCAAAGAGTTGTGGACGTCTGCTACGACTCAACAGGATAGCCATAAACTTTTCGTTTTATAAATTACTATTTTTACTTTTCTAATCATCAATCACGATTGCCGCAGTGGCTGAGCGATTGGCTGCTGCGCTGCGTGTCGCGGGTTCGGTTCCCGCACGGAACAAATATTTGTATGTCCTAGTAGTTGTTTCGGGTCTAGCAGTTTGTGTATGTGAGTTTAAATGTTTGTTAACGCACCCACGATACAGAAGAAATTCCATGTGTGGGGCAAAGATTAAAAAAAAAACGTCGTCACGAGTTGAAAGACACGACTTGTTAGTTTTTATCACCGGTCTCACTTAATATCGCCTTTGACTATATTTATTTAATAACACAGTCAAGATCAAAGTTAAAACAATCAATCAAAACACAATTCAATGCTCATTACTATAATAACTATATCACCCCACTTTCTTGGTCGGGAGTTAAAAACAATCTACAACACAATCATCTACTACAGATCCGCCAAATTCTTTTCGTTCCATTTCTCGATGTACTCTTGCCTGATGGTCTTCACGTCGACAGTAGCCGCAGAGGCGATGCTTCCAGCAGAGTTGGACTTCTTCTTACAACTTATAAAAGGTTTTATGAAAATTCGCCAAGTCTTGCCGAAGATCTGCATCAGGCCTATCACGGAGAGGCCAAGAAGGAAACCCTGAGAAGACAGGAAATAACTTTAGAAGATAATGCAAATTATATTCCCTCAATTGAGTTAGCTTAGAGAGGAAGAGGAAGTTTGAAAGTTGTGCTAGTTACAGAAAAGTTGAAAGATAATCCACTGTCTTCGTATGGGGCATATGATGAGGAGGGACGAATCGCATGAGACTAAAAGAGTGATGATAGATGGAAAGCGTGAGGAATGATATGAAAGAAAAAGAAGTAAATAATAGCGTGACGGTTGACAGAGGAGAATGGAAGAAAAAAAACGAGTTGCGCCGATCCTAAGTAACATGGGACTAGGACAGGAAGATCATGTGAGTTAGCTTAGTAATCAAATCTACAGTGTACTATAACAGTTCTAGGTTTTTTTTTTAAATGTATGCTTATCTTTTACTGTTGGCAATTTATAGATAGACCACGATAGAGCAGCTAGCATACAATCGGGCAAATTGTCAGTGCAGTAGAAGCCGGCTTTGTCTTCTGTTGAAACTTCGTACTACGCTAGCTCAAGTCAAGGTCATAGTGGTAGTAGGGGTCCGCATGGGCCGATGCCTGCCAGGGCTGCGGGACTGTCGGAAAGAGATACCGCGGCCCTGGAACACAAAGGGCAAAGAAGGAACATGGATGGGTTTTAGTCAGTACAAGTCTGACACTCCCTTCCGCTACGCCCAGAGTGGGGGAGTCATTTGACGATTTCCCATCCGAAAAAAAAAAGGTCATAGTGTTACCATCAATATGTGGTCGACTGTACAATCTTTATTTTTGGCCAAAACACCAATAAAACCTAAACGTTACGACAATGTTGCCTTGATACTGATTTTAACTGAGCTGTTATTTTTACACTACTTTACGTATTTTTTTGTCAGTCCAAAGAAAACTTCCTCCTACACGCATATATATCATGATAACAAACAATATGAGATACTCGACCTACAAATATACAAACTCTAGAAAAACTAAATCAAATTGTTAAGGTTATTTCACATGACATCACGATAAACATAAGCTTCTCTGCATAAAACGTCGTAAGTATTTAACTTTGTGTTTCGCAGTGACTTGTAAAATATGTGTAGGTAAACCCTCTTCCATGGTGTCTTACTTGGATTGAAAACTTGACTTTACAAGATGTTATGATGTTACATTAGTAACAAAGCATCAAACATCTTTTCCAATGTTCACTTCGTTGAACTAAATGCATATACCTAAGCGATCCGAAACACTATTGTAGTCTGTATGCACCATAATATTTCATTCCAAAGACACAGAGTTACCTAATCTTTGAAATAGCAGCGTGGCACCTTGCCAGGGGCTGGCATAATCAATGGCATCATGTTTATCTCATCGAAGTGCGAGGATGTTTGTGTAATATCTAGATTGGCAGAGCTTAGGTTTGAGCCTATTGAAGATGGTGACGCGGTTCCTGGTTCAGGGAGAAATTAGGGTCGACGAAGGCTTATAATTGAGCGACTGACACTTTCGGAGCATGTTAATCGTAGTAGTCGCATTGCATCAACCAGAATAGCCTGATACCATTGAAATCTTGGATCATATGACCGGTCATAGTATAACCACTTTAAGTGTGCAGTTCAATGTGGCGCTGTTTGTCAAGCAAAAATGTCAAACTCGGTACATTTATTTTAGTTCTGTGTTTTCCCGCCCGCACAGATAAGTTGGTTGAAGTTTACTTTGCTTTTCATTTGACAATAGCCATATTTTTACAATAATTATAATGGGTACTAACAATACTACCGCCGAGGTCAGATACAAACAGGTTCCAGTCGTAGTTGTAACGCTCTTCATACACCGACACCATCATACTGTTGAAATAGATGTACAGCTGCGAACAGAAATATACTTAACCATTGTCATGTTGGTGAAAAAAACATACATAGAAATCAGTAAACATTGGGCTTCTTCGTGGAACTTCTACGGATGTCCTCTACAATCATGAAAACTGTTCTTAATTATGTTTGATTCACAATGTGGAATACAGCTGGTCATACACTTAGGAGGGGTTACAGAATAAAGCTAGTGTGTCTTTTCCATGTCAAATAAAAAATAAATGCTTTGAGTTTGATGCTAATGAGTACATTAGCATCAAACTCAAAGCATTTATTTCAATTAGACCATAACAGGCGCTTTTGAATACCAGAAAAGCGAAGCTACAGTTCCAGAAACAAGGCATAATAACTTGTGAAAGTACTGTAGTTGCCCATTCCAAAGCGTCGATCTCTATGGAGAAGAATGGGCAAGAAATTATGATCCTCTTACAAGATATACGGGAAAAGTCAGAATATTTCTTTCCCGTCTCTTTGTTCGTTCGAACACTTAAAATAAAATAACAAACATGCAATAGGGTGAACTCAACTTCAAAATCATTACTTGGTTTAGTAACCTTGTACGGCCAAAAACTATTAACTTGAGAGATACCTTGCATGCGTCAATTAACTTGGGAATGAGGAGATCCCTTACATGAGTGTACAGACACGGGTTGTCCCTTACATGTGTCTGCAGAGCTGCTTCACCACGAGGCACGGACCACAACTTGGCTGAGGTGTCCCAGAAGTAAAAACGTTGTCGATCAGTCACAAAGCCATTGTAGAGGAGTGAGTGACAGATGCGCGGACAGATCTGGCATGAGTGGTTCTCGAATATACTGGAATATTGGAAAATATTGTATAAACTGGTGGATCTACATCAAAATAATCATTATATTTCTTTTAAATATGTGTATTGTTGCACCAGTAGTACCATGAGTTTATAGCAGTTCATTTCTGTACAAGTGTATCTTCTAATTGAATATGTGTTGTTATTTTTCATTTGTTTTATGAGGCTTTCTTAAAAAAAAAACACATTTTTAGTGAAATTGATATCACGATGAATGATCATATTGAATGAGCGACCTTATTTCTTCTAAAATACGTGCGCGGAAATCGGGTTGGTGTCCGGAACTCCACGTCCAAACGTGGAGTTGTGGACACCAGCCCGTTATACATTACAATACAATTATTTCTTCTACAGAGAAACACACACATACATTACACATATTCATTCGTTCATTTGTTTTTTTAAATCTCTTCAATATAGTAGTATTCATTATTCTCCCGATCGTATCCCAATTTATTTGAAGTCACAGCAGCATGTTTTCTACTTCCACACTTCTCCATTCGTCATTTCATTTGTCACCCCCTTTCTAGCCACAAAGTCCTTCCGCCGTGTCCTTGATGTTGCCTTAAATTCAAGATAGTATTTGCTTACTTGACATATGCAGAGATTAGAGCCCTCATGCCAGTGTAGTTGTTACAATGAGGCACGAAGCTCTGCATCCAGGGTCCAGAGCATCCTGCGTGCTGCACCGCTTGGTTCCACACATACCTTGTGGTGCACTAGAAGATCATCAATAACTTAGCGGAGATTGGAATAGGTAAAGAGTTTTTGCCTAAACTTCAAGGAAGTAACATGGTGGACAATAACTTCCTATAAAACCCCGGAATGACTTTTAATTTCGAAAATAAAGCTGTTAAATAAGAGGGAGGTGTTATCCACGTATTGCATTCAAATTTTAGGTAATAAGCGTGAACTTAAACCTAGGAACCCTGCCAAAGTAGGTAGGTGTTCTTTGTCGATTTCGTTTGTGTGTGCTGTTAGTCCAAACGATGGGACACTTAACATCGTGGTTTCATTTCATCAACCGCCTATAATTTTCCAATTACTGAGGCACAGGTGGACCGATGACCTGGTGAAGGTTGCAGGGATCCGCTGGATGCTAGTCGCACGGGACCGGTCAGTGTGGCGACACTTGGGGGAGGCCTATATCCAGCAGTGGACGTCTTTCGGCTGAAATGATGATGATGAGGCACAGGCCTAATTATCACTGTGAGGAGGAGTGCAGCTTTACTTTATTTATGAATAACTTTCACCCTCTATGTGGCAATAGTATAGGCAACTATACTATTCAGCTAAATACATATTATGCTAGTACCAAGTCACCTAAATTCAAAGTAATTCAGTCTGGAATGCAACCGCCAAAGGCCAATTTAGAAACTATAAATTCTATTAATTTGTAATAGCTATTAATTTACACTACACGTGCAACTCAATAATTTATATCACACGATTATTTTTGATGGTCTGGATATATCATAGGCGAAGGAATGATATCTGAATATTTCATGGGTCTTTTTATTGATAAACGAGGTGCAAGCTTAATTTATTTACCACAATGAAGTCTTGGAAATATCAAGAACTGGATGCGTTATAATTGGCGTTATATTCGGCTTCCAGTCTAACCGGAGCAGCAGAATACCGGTATTTTACATGGCGCTACTGCCTATCTGACCTCCACAACCGAGATAGTACTGTGTAATACGATACCCCTTGGTAAGACTGGTTGTCAGACTTTCGGGCCACTGACTACCTGTAACGACTGTAAAAGATCAGCGCCGGCCCCGATACAACAGAAGATTAAAAACCAAACTTCAAGGATAATATGAGTAAGGACAAGATACCTCATTAGCGCTGTAGTTGGCCTGATTGATGCAGGGGTCGTCGGTGCTGCTGATCATCTTGTACTGGTCTACCTTCAGCTTCACACTCAGCGTCTCGCCCACGTTCACGTACAGATGGTCCACCATCCCTCCGTTGTACACTGTTACCTCTAGATAGATGGAAAGATTATAACTATTAAGTACATGGTTAGATGTAAGTACGTTTTAAGTTACATTTTTCTCTTATCAACTACTGATAAGTTTTGCTTAAGACTGATCCAGAGTAACAAAACAAAATAATGCTATTACAGTCGAAATTGTGATAAAGTCAGAATGCATGCTAAAGTTGAGAAGAAAAGGCGTCACTTAGTATTAATAAGGACTTCTTTGTATTGATACAGTATTGTTAAAAAGAAGTAAATTTGAAACTTTTTATTTCAGCATAAGTTCTATCTAACGTTTGAATTCAGTAGTCATTATCTTCATCATTATTAGCTGTTCCACTCGCTGCTGTCTATAAAACTCTTTCTTTTGTACCACACATTCCTGGTCAGCGCATCTCTACCATCCATTGGATCCAGTAGTACTGTACCGAAATTATCTGGTGTTCTATAGTGCTGAGAACTGCATTGCAAATTGGCTTACGTTGGTCCAATATCGTTCACCCTCAATATTGGGTCAGTGTAAATCAACCTTTACATTAGCTGTTTTGACATGGAAAGAAAAATTCTAGTGCGAGCAGGGTTTGAACCTGCGACCTTCCGATTCAGTACACCGGACGTCTTAACCAATTAGACCATCGCACCCTGCTCACAGCTCTCGAAATTTTCGTTTACATTTAACCAACCTACCAACCTTTACATTTTTTTAAATAACCAAACACGTACCGGTAAATGGCTCCTTCGAGTAATGGATATAGACGTGGTAGCCAGGCGGTATGATACTGGTGGTCGTTTCGATGTCGCGAGCAGTATGCTTTAGGGACACCGAGTAGCCCAATGACTGGGTGGCGTGGGTGTTCAGGATTTTAGGAGACAGTGTGAAGCAGCGGCCGAGGGAGAAACCCATTGTCTGGGTCAGTTCCACATCTGATGAAATTGGTAAAAGACTAAATACATGAAAGTCTACACTAATTTGTTAAGATCTTATTTGTGTTACAATTAAAATTATCCGTTTTCGTTGTCAGAATGTAGTCAGTGAAAATGTAGCCCTACTAGGTTCACTGTTACTTGGATGAATTTACACAGACTGACCACGACATCATACATTTTTACTTCTCTTGTGGAGATAAGTTGGACGATGTGAATGAAAGTACAAGTTTAGTCGAACGTCTTACTTCCAGGTTCTCCAGCGAGACCGTAATGCAGAAAGAAATCGTCAGCACTGTACGTAATGTTCTCCCACAAGTCATCCAGACTATTGTTTTCGAAGTCAAAGCGCGCCCAGGAGGATGTGTACTGAGGATGAGCTTGCAGACCGTACCCCTGGAAATTACAACTATGTTTAGATTAACTGCGTCAGCGGCCGTTTTAGGCCCCCTGTTCACCGACAAGGTGATTGAGTGGCCTGGAAAGTGTTGAGAGTGCACTGAATGCGGGTAGCACAGGTCAGGTCGGTATTTCTGAAGAATAGTACATTTTTATTTCTTATTTTGGTACTCGACGTTATCCACAGTCAAACATAGGCCTCCCTAAATCCACCTGTAGACGTCTTAGGGTCGACTTACGTTGCGACAGTAGACAAGGGAAACGTCGATTTGTTCATGGATCTGCGCTGATTCTGGTGCTTTGCAAGAATGCCGGAGCACAAGTATACATTCTTTTTCATTCCTAGATGTTAGAGAAAATCTATGTAGGTGTGTATGTACTCACCCTTATTGTATCAAACTTGTAAGGCGGCTCTCTGCAGAAGGTGACGCTAGGATAGATCAGGGTTTTGTTGAAGTCAAAGTGGGTGTATGTGGTGATTGGAACGTCAATCAGTTTGTAGATGCATACTGTTATCTGAAAATATGATTGTCTTTACTGCAAGGTACATACACATGTAAGTAGCAAGTATGAGAAAAAAATACTCTGTGGTATTCAAAGTTTCGTTTAAAATTTAAAAAAAATTGTTAAACAAATTACTAATACGCAACAACACAACAACAACAACTACACTAGATACAAATAAATTGAAATGAATAAACTAGTAAAAAACAGTAAAACAAATTCTTAAAAATCAATAAAAGAACTGAATTTAAAATTTTTGTTAATTGAAAATTGACTATATTTTTACCAGTAAGTAGGTCATATGAAACGTCAAAATTAAAAGTAGTCTTTGCATATTTTGGAGTTTTGTTTTGGGACGAATTCAATGTTCATAATCCCATGACAAAGCCCATACTTTTTTTGCATTTGCCTAACATGTTTAAGTACGTATGCAGTTAGACATTAATGCATTTGCTTAATATAGTATCAGTGTTTGTTACTGGCCAGGTCCACCTACCTGCTGCGCTACAACTCCAATACACACAATGATGACGACCGTTTTGATCAAATTGGGACCCTGAACACATTCTGCGCACTTCTGTCGGATTTTCCATCTAGGATCTTCTTCTATCTAGGAATAATAAAAATCGGTAGTAAATAATTTTTGGCCAGTAATGGTTCAGTTCTAGTTCTGATGCGGTCAAACCGAAAACCACCACTTTCGTTTTTTATTCCCTACTTCGGAGCAGAATCAGGTTGAACTGTAGGTACAATAGCAACTGCCATTTATTAAATAGATTCAGTGAGATTTTCATTGGATAGTTTTGTTTACTAGCAGATTTCCTGTATTTATTTCTTCTCTATTTAAAAGCAAAAGTATATAAAACATGTAAAAAATAGATGGACCCTCAGGAACAAGGTCCAGGCTGCCGGTGGCCAGGGCTCCAAAGACTGCTAAAGAGCGGAATCTTGGAATCTCTCGCACTATGCCTGCCGTGTCCAGGAGTACTGCTTTCTGAATCAAGCCCTTGACCCAGCTGCGCAATAAAAGCCTCTCAAGGTGTTGGTCGAAGCTCTTTGCTATTTAAGTCTATTAACGGTAACGAATGATTGCAGAGTATTGCAGATTTTCATCATTACGGTAATACAAGAGTGATACTACTACAGTATAGATATAAACATAATAGGTACAATACCTGCTTTTCAACACTCATTTTCAGTGTACTAATATTTTTTCAAATTAATTTCCCATGTTGCACGACCAAGTTCCATGCACTACAGAGATATGCGACAGCATGGAAGTGACCATGAAACCCGATATATTCCCAATAGGGTAATTTATTGAGTCGTAAATAGCATTATATTAATATAGATAGCACTTATTGCAGTTTAGTGGTTTATCTAATGGTGGGATTATGTATTTCCGAGTTTTATTTTTCGTTATGGTATGGCAAATATGAGACAAACGACGAGGGTCCTTAAGTTAAGTAGACACTGCTTAGAAACATCTGCAATACTAGAGGTTTCGCAGAAGCATTGCTATTCTAAAGATAACGCTGAATCTCATGTGTCCGCCACTACATTGACACTGGAACGGCAACACTGCTTGATGGCAAGATGAGATGTGGTCGTACCCCAAACGAGATCTTCCATAAAAAGCACTATTTTTGGATTACTGTTATGTATTATACTAGAGAGAGAAACTTGAAGACGTCATGTTTCAGTTTGAGTGATCTTATCAAGCTTAAGGTAAAACTTACACCCGTCATTGTCACTAACATACACTTAAATGAATACCTAAATAAAACCGCACTATTATATTTTCAACCTAGTTTTAGCGTAACCTCCACCGGAGATAGCAATGCTCCTTGCTGATTTGTTTTCTTAATTTATATTGTATGTGTAGTTTAGTTAAGAATAGGTTAGGTAATGATGAGACTGAATAGCTTTTGAGGGTGAAAGCCTCCGATAAAACATAAGACTTAAAAAAAACCTTCAGTTGAGCTGAACATTGACAACCCAAGTGTATTTTAATTTAGGTGTCACTTATAGTGCTAGTGAAAATAAGTAGTAAACACCTCCTTATTTAAGCCATTGAAACGATATGAAACTAGTATCTACTAGATAATAAGATTGTTGAGGAATGTTTGTACAATTTATTTAGATCATTTCCTAATTCTATTTTTACTTTTACAGCGCCATCTTTTTATTTTGTTTGTAACTTCAGTCGCTTATAGATCAATATAGATGGCGTTGTTTCCATTCTAAAACGACAATGGTATTATAAATTCACACCATGCATTGTTGCAGTGTAAGTAGAAGAGAAAAGCTCAGTCACAATTAACTGAACAATTAATTATGTCCTCGAAAGCAAAAAAATAAAGTTTATTGCCCATGACGAGTAATTGCCTGGACATGATTTCAGGCGGTAATTAAAACGTTGTATAAAAAAAAATTATTAATAGTTCTTGATCTGGATCTGAATTATTAATAGCTCTTGAATGACTTATAATCAGCCTGAAGCACCTACCATTTATCATTATAGTTCACTGTACGCAGTGGACGTGTCACGGTACTAAACTACGTCCGGTGTAGCCTCGTTGTTGTCCCCTCTAGCGAACCGTGAGTCCGTGCTAATTGGTTAATCGCTTCATCACGATTTGAGTTGTGCGATTTTACCTTTATGGCATCTAAGTGGGAGTATCAGTGAGAAAGGAGATAGAAAACTCTTTTTAACAAAATATAATTACTATGATTTTTTTACCTACATTTCGCCAGTTATGTTAACCATAAGATAAAAGGAACATTTTTACCACCATATTTTTCAGCTCAAAAATTTTATGATTTTTTCCTGATAGGTATTCTATTTTACAAAGGTCAAGACTTGTCAATATTCCTTCAATATTTAAAGAACATCGAAAAAATGGAATTTGTCTTGTACCAATAATATATGTGCCTATGTGGTATTATTTTCCGATTACCAGATCCTTGTAATGCAAGTTAAAGGGTTAAGTCCCATGTTCCCACCTTACATGGGCGGCTACTGAGAAATTCGTGATGGAATAACCTAATGAAACTTTGTCCGATAAGGAAATCATCCAGAGCCTTGTCCTCAGCAATAGCTCTTGAAAGCAAAGACAATGAGGCTCGAAGATGATCAAGAAATAAAAAATCCGTCGCACAAGCTTTCAGCATTTTTATTAAAGTTAATATGTACAGAATACACGCACCGTGCACTACTACTAGATTAGCTTATATGATATCACGTATAGGCACAAACTAAGTACGAATAACATTACATTACATGCGATCACAAATAAATAAAGCGGTAACATACTTGTTACTGTATCGCTGGTCATCACAGCTTATTCATTTAAGGTCTTTCGTACATGAGGCTATAGAAGTGTCTGATACCCGAGGCTCTATGAAGTTCCTACCTAAGTATGTAGACTATTCATTTGACGAGCCAAATATCAGTAGGGACATAAAGGGGTCGTCTGTTGTGTTATATAACCAGTGATGATAGCGAATCAAATCTTGCAGGAAAATGCGAATCCGGGCGCACTGGAAAGGCTCAGACCTATATGGATGTTATAGAGTATCGGAAAATCGCATAGCCATGTGTACAAAAGATGTAAGGGGACTGAACTATATGTTAAATATTTTACAAAATATACCCAATAATCGGGGTTACACACACATGATTTGTGAACATTCAAAATACCTACTAAATTATTAAAAAAAGTGTAGAGAAATGCAGAAAAAGAAGCCTACTTCTGATCAGGCAGAAAAGCTTTCGTTCTTGTAAATTAATTACACCTAGGCGTATTTCGAAAATCCAATAACGGTACGTAAATCACTTTTCTTTAAAGCCCATAGAATATTTCAGACTGCACCCATGGTTTCAAAAATGTCTGCAGCTTAATCTTCATTTCTGTAATGACTTGATTTCACTAGTCGAGTGCAGTAGCGGGTCAGTGCCGAAGTTGTTAGCTGAACACTCCGTCAACCGTAATCGGTGATCAATGGCATCACAATAGCAAATCTTTTGGAATGTTTATTTATTTAAAAAAAAAACATTTTATTTAATAACAAGGCACCTAATAATAAAATAGACTATAATACTAACGCTTCCGACTAGCATACAAACCGGGAGGTCAGTCCCCCGTCACTTCTCACTCAAGCCAACAGCACTGCAACCGTTCTGGACGCCAGTTATTATTTCTAAGTTCACAACCTTACATTAAGTCCTTAAATATCTTAAATTATCCTCCAACTCTTTCCCCCCCATAGGCGAGACGAGTACAGAGATAGTGTCATTCAAGTTTGTATAACTGACGTTCAAAAGCAAACTTGTTCGTAAAAGCAACGCGATTGCTTAGACACCCTAACATTAATTTGTATCAGACACCTTTTAAGCAATAAAGGAGACAATCCAACTGCACAGTAGTACGGTTACAACAGACAAAGGACTAATAGCTACAACACCAGAATTCTGCTTAATCTTCGCAACGATCGAGTTCGTTGCATTCTTGACCTTATTCACAAACTTATCCAAGATGTCAGATCTAGGAGTAATATCACAAGCTGTGTGACTGATCGCGTCTACAACAGGAGCTGAAAAGATCCTAAAGTTCACCTCACTGGGGTTTAAGCTTCCATACATCCAAATCGGCATCCTGTTTGATAGAATCCACAGATTGTCATTGTAGTCTACTTTTATATCCGTCGGGTACACCATCGTGACTTCGTTCATGTAGATCCTGCCTTGGTTTTTCATCAAGTACTCCTTGTTCGACGTCTTCCAACACGCAACTGCGTTCAGGTTCACCAAAGAATAGAACAGGACTCCAGTTTTCGGGTCGACAAAAGAGACACTAGATTGAGCGTTCGGTCCGCGACTTCCTAATACTTTGAAAGCGTCGAAATTTTCTTCAGCGAGCGTCTGGTTCCTCAAATATTCCGTCGACACAGAGAACTCATCGTAGCTCGCCATCGGGTGGAAGTACAGAGTGCTGTAGTTGTCAGCGTTCTGGGCAGAGAGTCCCATACCAAATATCGCGTCAGTCCAACTGAAGTTCAATCCTTTGACGCTGAAGTCGCAAGCTAATGGATCAGGGTGGAAGTAATGGTGGATGATTCTCCAAGAGTCGTTCTTTTTCCATGAGTACACCACAATCCCAGGCTTGCCTAAATCTCCCGCATAAGCGTAAGTATTCTCACAGTCAGCATCTTCCACAGCTATGTTTGCGAAGCCAGAATCTTCTTTCACCTGATCTGCAGGGAACTCGTATTTCCTGATCAGGTTATCAGTTTTCAAGTCGTAGACGATGATCGAAGGTCGGTATTTCATTGTGTTTTTCTCCAGGTTGCCTATTTTCCCGTTGTCAAGGACCCAGAGTCGGCCGCACCGGTCAGCCCTAACGCGGAACGGTGATACGATCTCCGCAGGCTTGCCGTCCGCGTCCATGGCGTGGGCGGCCCAGCTTGGGTACGGGATCAGCTTCGGCGAAGTCGTTGAGTTATCTGAAATTATAAATTTTAGGTGAAAAGTTGCGGAATTTATTCTGGTCTATTCTTTAAGGCCTTTAAAAGCTCCGAAATTTTTTTTTTTTTAGGTCTATCTTATATCTCATAAAAGTCAAATTAAATCTGTAATAAACAAGATAGAATAATGATGAACAGAACAGCTTAAATGGTACAAAATAGTAAAGTATGTGTGAACTACAACATACACCTATCGGAAAGAATTGCACAAAAATTCAGTAACAGATGTAAGAAACACTGTTATCCTTGACATCGTTGCATTGTAGTCGAGTGCAATTAGACAATGGTGGTAGACTTGAAAAAGTGATTTTCTTAAATTTTTACATCCAGTTATCTGTGAAAAAGCATCAGTTACCAATTTCTAAAGAAATCTTAGTCTTAAAATTCGATATTTTAGAAATAATTGAAGAAAATATAAAATTTTCAATAAATACTTTTTTAACTTTCTTCTCCACTCGTCTAGGAACTCAATAAAAAAAGTCCCATGAAAATCCGAGCACTATAAACTTCGTTCCACCTTTTGAGTATTTTTTGTCTAATTGCGCTCGGCTATTGGCCAACGATGGTTATTTTGTAACTGATGGTAATTTAGGCATATCCATGATTATGAAATATTAGAGGCAATATTAATCAAATACAACATTGACTTACGATGGCATTATTTCATGGTTTAACCTAAATTAAATTGCTCATAAGTGATTCATTCGATTCTAAAAGGATCAATATTTCTCGTCATCGATTCAGGGTAATTACTATTTCCCATTAAGGGCCTCTAAGTTTGATTTAGTACCGCAAAACGGCACGGCACGATTGGCGCAGTGGCTCAGCGATTGACTGCTGCGCTTCGTGTCGCGGGTTCGATTCCCGCACGGAACAAATATTTGTATGGCTTACAGGTAGTTGTTCCGGGTCTGGCTGTTTGTGTATGTTAGCTTAAATGTTTGTAAACGCGCCCAAGATATAGGAGAAATTCCTTGTGTGGGGCAACGTTTTTAAAAAGAAAAGAAAAACGGTTACTTTCGGGAGCCTACTCCTGCTTAACGGCTAGAGTAGGACATTTTCAATTTCATTTTTTATTTTGTCTGTCTTATTACTTTTGCCTTAAAATATTTTTCAACATGATATATTTACGCTTATATTGCCAACTACTACTGCTTTGATGTCTGCAAAAATAAATTGCGAGAAGAGGGTCAACGCAGCATATGTAAATCAATCAACATTTTTCAAAGGAATTTTATGCGAGAATGCTATCGCACGCCACCATTGTCGATGCGTTCGGCAGCACGCTCTGTTTCTCGCTCTACCAAATGATGGTTCTAGGCGACAGAAAAGGATAGGAGCATGGAAAAGTGCGATTCAAATCAAATAAACATTAATCGATTACATGTATTATGACAAATCAATAAAGCTATAAAAGCAACTAATGGTCTCGTTTTTTTTCCACTGATGAATAGAATAATAAAATAAATGTATAAGCTAAAATATTGTAAAAGAGCTGAGTAATAATATAATTTTGATGTACACTAAAGTATATAAATTCTATCTATCTACATAATATGTATATTATATGTAGTTTATGATCATGATGGGAAATCTGATAATGAATCAACCGTTATTCATCTCTTTTGAAATGAATAATTTAAACGATCCATTTGAAATTAAATTAAAATAAACTGAAAGAAAAAAACAGACACACGTCATACATGAACCCTGACACCATAATAATCCTTTGTTCGGGCAGCCGAGTATGAAATCCAAAACAACTTAATATCTAATTCTGCAAATAGACTGGAAGTCAAATTTTATATTTTAAATCGCCAGTTAATATACTGGAGCACGATTCACAAAGATATGACCTATGGTGAAGAAGGACAGAGCGTTAATTTGTATATAAATAAGGCTTTCGTTTAGCAGTGATGGTTGGTGATGATGAGTAAAGTAAAGAAATCATTCACTCCAACGACTTGCGTCGCCTTGGTGAATTAAAATAAACTATTGTGCAAATAATACCTACTTAGCAACTAAGTAAATAATTTATTCTCATCTTGTGCCGTGCCAACCTAATTTGCAAGCATAAATGTGTTAGATTAGCAACTTAGATGTCATTACTATTGTTTACAGGCCGTATATAAGCAAATTAAGTTGTAAGGTTATGTAAGATTGGGCTGCGGGACTGTTCGAAAGAGATACTGTGGCCCTGGAACACAAAGGGCAAAGAAGGAATATGGATGGGTTTTAGACAGTATAAGTCTGACACTCCCTTCCGCTCTGCCCAGAGTGGGGGGGTCATTTGATGATTTCCCATCCGAAAAAAAAAAAAAAGAGGTTATGTAAGATTTAGAAATGAGGAATTTTATATTATTACTAGCTTAGGCCCACAGCTTCGCCCGTAGTTCGTAGTTCGAAAATTGTCCCACGGAATCGTACTACCGGGATAAAGAATTATAACCCTATGTGTTAATCCAGGTTATAAACTATCTGTGTGCCAAATTTCATCCAAATTCGGTCAGTAGTTTTTGCGTGAAAGAGTAAAAAACATACAGACAACCGGACATTCATACATCCTCACACACTTTCGCAATTATTATAATATTAGTAGGATTAGCGATGGGTCGACTATGACTTTGGCCCGACGAGACTAGTCGATTGCAAAAAAGACCTATCTATCTATCTTTATCATCATCGTTTAGGCACTTATCTTATATCTATCTAAGATGTGTCATTGCCCTTATTTCTTTCCGTGTTATAACTGCCGTCCATTACAATATTTAATTTTGTCATACGGAGTTAATTGCTGTCGTTGGGAACAAACTTCAAAACAAACAAAAAGGTACTTTTATAATTTATTTTGTACTTTAAAATAGTACTAGTAAAGCTATTGATTGAGGGATCAGTGAGGTCAGGGCCTTAATAATTATTGGCCATAGGCTCGCGAAATGAGACCCTGCCTTAAAATGGATACAATTAACCGATCTTTAGGTGGAAACGTTGGTTCAAAATGTCTAAATTGATTATTTAATTGGAAATTAAGACGATAATGTCGCTCCTGTTGGAATAGCTGAGCTTTGAAAACCCAACAATGGTATTTTATACTATTTGTTTACGACCATTGAGATTAATATTTTGGCCTGGAATAATTACTACATACACCCAGGGGCACATTTAACCGTCCGTCCACCCGTCTCAAATTCCTTATCGTTTGTTTATGTTAACTTCCGTTTTGACTAGTAGGCGTAATTTAGTAAGTGAAATAAAATAAACAATCATACTCGCGTTTTGTTTACTTCTGTGGTCTTTATTCAACAATAATCAGTTTAGTCGAATTTTGATATTCTCGCCGCTCGTTTTGTGTGAAGGATACATTTGCTTTAAAATGTTGTGATACCGTTTCTTCCAATAAAACTGAGCTGTTGGGGTACTGTGATTTCATTTCATCATCATCATCATCGAAAGACGTCCACTGCTGGACATAGGCCTCCCCCAAGTGTCGCCACATTGACCGATCCCGTGCGTCTCGCATCCAGCGGATCCCCGCAACCTTTACCAGGTCATCGGTCCACCTAGTGGGAGGCCTTCCAACGTGACGTCTTCCAGTTCGCGGTCGCCACTCTAGAACTTTCCGGCCCCATCGGCTATCCATTCTGCGAGCAATATGCCCTGCCCACTGCCACTTAAGTTTGGCTATTCTTCGGGCTACGTCGGTAACCTTGGTTCTCTTACGGATTTCATCATTTCTGATTTGATCACGCAAGGAAACTCCGAGCATAGCCCTCTCCATTGCCCTTTGGGTGACTTTAAGCCTTCTGATGAGGCCCATTGTGAGCGACCACGTTTCGGTCCCTTATATAATCACTGGCAACACACACTGGTCATAGACTTTCGTCTTGAGACACTGCGGTAAGTTGGACGAGAAGATACCACGCAACTTCCCGAACGCTGCCCAGCCGAGTCGGATTCGACGATTAACCTCTTTCTCGAAGTTAGACCTACCTAACTGGATCGTTTGTCCCAGATAGACATAATCGTCTACAACTTCGAGTGTAGAGTCTCCGATCTTGATAGGAGTGGGTGTCATGGACATTCAACATGACTTTGGTTTTGTCCATGTTCATTTTAAGACACACTCTTCCGGAAGCTCTACTGATTTCATTTAAACCAAAAAAATGCCTCTGGACGGAGCTGGAGCAGCTAGGGCTGTGGCACTTGCAGACGCTGGGTTTAGTCAGCGTCGGATTGGAGGAATACTTGGATATCCACGAATCACTATACAAGATACTATCCGGCGTTACAAAGAGCCCGGTTCCTACACAAGAAGGCCAGGGCAAGATCGTAAAAGGTGTAAGTCAGAGAGAGATGATTGTTACATCGTCTCGAACGTTCTTTGAAATCGGTTCAAAACGGCTTCTGAGGCCCTTAACAGCTTGTTTGAGGTACGTAATGGAAGTGTGAGCCTAAGAACAATAAGAATAAGGTTAGCAGAGAGGGATCTGAGAGCATTTCGACAAGTTCGAGTCCCAGAACTGACCGCAACTTGCAGAAGAGCGAGACTTGGATTTGCTCGAGAGCATTTAGATTGGAACAATGGAAGGCAATTCTGTTCTCTGATGAATCAAGAATCGCTTTACGAGGTCCCGATGGACGTCAGCGCGTGTATAGACGCCGCAGTGAAAGTTTTGCAGAATGTGCTGTGGTTGAAACGGTGGGCTACGAGGCTCAATAATGGTGTGGGGTAGCATTTGTTACCAGCCCGTACAGTGTTGATCGTCTTCAACACTGATACGATACGATAGAGGCATCGTTAATGCTCGCAGGTACGTTACAGAAGTCCTGTAACCACATGTGATTCCGTTTGCACCATTCATTGGCGATAATTTTCTTTTAACGCACGACAACGCTCGTGCACACACCGCGACAGTTGACACCGATTACTTGGACACCGTCAATATTCAGCGATGACCATGGCCAGCTTGGAGTCCTGACCTGAACCCAATAGAGCATGTATGAGACAAACTCAAAAGACGGATCCGCAGTCGTACACCAGCTCCTATGACCATCAGTGAGCTGAAAACTGAAGTGGGACAACATTCCCCAAAGCGACACCCAAGACATAATGGACTGGTTTTCAAATCTGTTGCAAGAGGTCAGAGGAGGAGAGCAGTGGCGTGAGCGGCTGCAACAGCCGCAATATTCGCGTAAGCGCGTTGTCGAAGCCGTCCTGCCGCACTTCGAAGCCTGGCTGAAAAGAGAGGAGCGTATCTCCTATACACTTACTCAGGTACTTACCGGGCACGGTTGCTTCGGTGAGTACCTGAATAAAATTGGGCGAGAGGCCACAGCAAATTGCCATCATTGTGGAGGCAACCTGGACTCAGCACAGCACACGCTCGAGGAGTGCCCTGCATGGGACTCTGAACGACGGGTCTTGGTAGCCAAGATCGGGCAAGACCTGTCTCTGCCAGCCATAGTTGGGGCTATGCTGGCGGAGTCTGACAACTGGAGGGAGGTGACCTCGTTCTGCGAGACCGTGATGGTTCAAAAGGAGGCTGCCGAGCGGGATCGTGAGAGAGCCGATCCCAATAGGAGAAGAAGTCGTCGGGGAGGCAACCGCCTCGCCGCTTAACACGCCGAAATCCCGCCTGCATTAACTAAAGCAGGTGGGACACTGGGTCACGGGCGTCCAGAGTGGGGACTCTGTGCGCTCACCAAGTGACCTTGGATATGACCGGCAGCACAGTGGTCACGTGCTGCCGTGCACACTTGCACAGCGAGGCTCAGGGGAGATCTCTGCATAGTCGCCCCAGGGATGTGCCTTAACAGGCGTTGCACAGAGGGGGCTCTGGACAGGTCTTTTAAGAGGAAACGGTGCCTCCTCTCATGTGTGGATGGTGACCACCGGGGTGGTTTATCCCCAAAGACCGGTCGCCTTTTGAAGGTTTCCCCCCGAAAACAAAAAAAAAAAAAAAAAGGCCAGAGGAGGAAATACACATTATTAATCCGATAATTTAGAGAACACTTTTTTTTTATTAACATTTTTCTAATCTTTATTTTTTGTAGGAAGACTGCATATTCTCATTTTTTTTTATTTTTTGTCTTGGTTAAACCACTTTATAACGTACATATGTTTTATTTTTTTTTCGTAAAGGTTCATCCAATGTAATATTATAACAATATTAACTAAAATACGATAGAATTATGAAGAAATTGACAAAATGTAGGTGGCCGGATAAATGTACCTCTGAGTATATAGGTTGGCTATGATAAAGAAGCATCATCTCAATACTTTGTACCAGCATGTGCATTCACGAAATAGGACATAAATTTAAACCAATAGCCAAGTTATTCGGCTTTGATGATGGAGTAGCCCTAACTAGAGAAGACTGATGTGGATGCGGCCAACGAACTGAGAAGATGCAATAAATCGCAATGGATAAATTGGCCTGTTTTATAAGTCAATTAATCAATAATTTGACATTACTGTAGTTATAGATTATTTTGTATTAATATACATATCTTTGTGCAATAAAAATAGATAAGAAAAAAATGACTAGACACCAAGCTGTAAGTAAGTATCAGATGAGCGCATCTCACCGAGAGTAAGTTGTAGAAAATAATTTCGCAAACAATGAAGTGTTCATCACAGAAGAAGATGTGAAAGCTAAACAATTAATTCCCGGTAATAGCGCATAAAACTGCATTGACTGTCTCAGTGATGGCCGACACTTTGCAGTCGCAGTTAATTGTACAGATGATTCGCATTACGTTTTACTTGACATTTCAAGACTAAGATACTTTTCTGTTGTAATGCCATGATTATCTATAAATGATTGCTAGTTAGTAAGATGGACAGTGTAGCTGTGCCTATGTGAGTAACGATTAGTTTTAAGTTATTTCATTGTTCAATAGAATAAGCTATCGTTTTCTGTTATTTGTTATTAAAACTCGACGACTCCATCATAATTCTTACAACGTTTACGTTACCTACTATCACACTAACCTCCTAACGCTTTCCTTCTAACTTATAACTTCTAACTTATTTAGGCCATCAACAATTATCTTCGTAAATGTTCTATTTGTTTAATTAGTTATCTACTATAGTATTATTATTTAATATTATAAAGCTGAAGAGTTTTTGGTTGAACGCGCTAATCTCAGGAACTACTAATTCGAATTGAAAAATTCTTTTAGTGTTCGATAATCCAATTATCGAGGAAGGCTATATAACATCACGCTACGACCAATAGGAGCCGAGCAAAAAGAAAACAAGCCAGAAGCGGCGGATGAAACCGCGGGGCACATCTAGTAAGTCATTTTAGTGTTTGATTTTCTTCTCATAGGAAGGAAGCTTTGAATGAATGAATGTATTTATTTGTCAGAATATTGTACAAAGCTGTTAGGTTTGTTTTTGGTTACCCTGTCTGGTATTAAAGGTACGTTTAAAATAAATAAGAGCTTATATAATATTAGTTTTGCTATTTCTCAGTAATTCTCCTGAGTCCGAACTGTACTTGCCGAACGGAAAGTTGGCCAAACGGGAATGAATACATGCATATTCAATCGTTGGCGAAACGACACTCAATGTATGAAGATCAAAATATTTGGTTACTAAACGGCACTTTTGTTATAGTATTTTGTTTAGTTGGCGAATCAGGAAAGTGACCAAAGAGATTTAAAAGACTTATAGAGCGGACACTGAGAATATATTCATACAAAAATATTGATCCCGCGAATGCTAGCGACAGGCGGGCGTATGACATTGAACAATTTGTTACTAAATACTAACAAGTATTGGATAACGATTTTCTTCGTTTTGTGCCGTCTGTCGCTCGTAAATATATTAATATCTTTCAATCAACATTGTATCTAAACTTCCTTCTTACTACATCACCATCATACCCGAAGTCATGTTGTTTTACATTTTCATTTGCAACTTCTACAGCTACTACTTCAACACAAAAACGGCCATTACCTTTCAAATTGATGTAATTCAAGCTAGCAGGCACTCCGGCCTTCCACCTAGGCACAGTTATAAACAGCCTGTCTTCATATATTTCCAGGCCCATAGGGATGTTGTTCTCTGGCATAAAGGCCTTGGAGTCTATGGCCTGGGCCCTGGCCTCTGGATTGGGGAACTCGTAGTCGATCTGGTTCCATTCGTAGATGATGTGCAGCTGATCCATACAGCCGCAGAAGTAGACCAGGTGTAGGAGAATGAGGGTCTTGAAGCCCCTCATTTTGAAGAGCTGGAATTTAGAGAAGAGAATAGGTTAATTTTTTATGTTAAAACTTTAAGAGTGATTTTCACTAATGAAGCTGAACGCAATGAGTATTAATCAGACCGCGTTGAACAGATGGCAGCATTAATACTCCATAGCATTTATGACATCGACTGTTTAGGTGAGCTCCTCCGCTTAGATGTGCTAATGTCATTTGGTTCCACTGGCCAAAACCCCCTAAAAGATTAGGAGCCCGAGATTGAAATGAGGTGTGGCTCAGCAAGCTTTTAATTGAGATAGTCACTTTTATTCATCAGTCATCAAAACTATTTTCCACTACAGTCTAAAAACCCACAGGACTAAGAACCTACACTACAAGCTTTTTATTGCCTTGCAAAAACCCACTTATTATCTCACTAGGTTCCACTCTCGGGCCAAGTACAAACACACTTTTAATAAGTCAATCTCGCATAGTAATTACGATATTACAATCAGAGTGTGCCGGCCGGGCTGCCGGGTGGACAAAACGAAAGGAATATGGCCTTGGACGAGGTCAGAGCATATATCTTATGACCTTGGCTTATAGGAAGTAGGTACTTGTTTTGGTCGTAAGGTTATAGCTGATTTATTTTGTAACTAGTGTGAAATTGTTTTTGGGGCCTGTTTGATGTTCTTAATAAGATCCTGAACTGAATTTATTGCGTATTGTTCTTTTAAATTATGCGTGAGTTTGAGTTGAGCACTCTCGCCAACGGAATTTGTGCTCTGCTCGTGGTCGGCTCGCCTAACATAGACCCAGCTTAAGACAATAGTAGGTTCCTACTTGATTGTTTCAAACTTGTTTCGTAAACATTAGAGGGAAAGTTTTCTGCTTCAATCATCCTAAAACAATGTACTGACACTTTAGTATATTTCTTTGTAATTGATCAAATATTTTAGAAATACATAAAATGCAATGTTTCTGCATTACAGTTTTACGGTATTCAGCTGCATTTCATTAGACTGAAACCCAACACCAACATAGTTGCAAAAGGTTAGGCTGATGATGATGATGTTCCTGAATTTCAGTTTTCAGCAAATCGAAATGTAAAAGAGCTTCATCATCTGCCTAGCCTTTTCGCAACTAATTTGGGGTCGGCTTTTTTTTTTTTTTTTTTTTTTTTCCGGATGGGAAATCATCAAATGACCCCCCCCACTCTGGGCGGAGCGGAAGGGAGTGTCAGACTTGTACTGACTAAAACCCATCCATGTTCCTTCTTTGCCCTTTGTGTTCCAGGGCCACGGTATCTCTTTCGAACAGTCCCGCAGCCCTGGCAGGCATCGGCCCTTGCGGACCCCTACTTATTTGCTGACATCTCTTTGAGGCGCGCGTGGAACACGAACGCGCCGTCGACACGGCCTGTCGTCATAAGACGGCCGGACGGCGAGCTGGCCCATAACTCGCCGTCCACAGGCCCGCGCCTACGGTGGCCGGGAGCCACCACGTGACCCCCGACGCCCAGGGCGTCTCCCGCGGCGACTGGGACGTGAGGCTCTTTCCCTCTCACGTCCGGCCACCTCCTTCACTAGCATGACTGCTTCGCAGAAGGAGGTGACGGCTTCCCATTCCCTCTCGCTCCGGACCATGGCTTGAACCAAGGCCGGACGCGAGAGATCGCCGCCGCCAATCGCCGCTACGAGGACACGGCGGTGCTCCGCCCAAGCGGGGCAGACCTCCACGGTGTGCTCCACCGTGTCCTCCGGACGATCCTCGCAGTGGAAACACCCGGGCGTTTCCTCCCGCCCGATTCGGTGCAGGAACCTCCCGAAACAACCGTGTCCGGTGAGGACCTGCGTCAGGCGGTAGGTGAGGGCGCCGTGGCGCCTCTCTAGCCACTCCTCAAAGAGGGGACTTATCGCCACTATGGTGGCGTGCCCTGCACGGGGTTGTGACAGTCGCTCTCTCCATGTCGCCATGAGATCACGCCGGAGGTCTGTCCGCTGAGCAGCAATTTGCCGCGGCAGCGGAGTTTCCTCCCGACGTAGTGCCTCCGCGCGCCATTCATGCAGGCGTGCGAGGACTATCGCCTCCAGATCCCATGGCGGCAATCCGGCAAGGAGGCTAGCCGCTTCGCCGGAGATCGGGGTCGGCTTCTGATCTAACCGGATGCAGCTGAATACCAGTATTTTACATGGAGTGAATTGTAAAAGAGCGGTGTTACTGTTTTGGTGTACGTTAAAGAATAGTCTATCATGCCCTATTAGTATTCTTGTCCACTGACAAACTCACAGTTAGTTCGAAAAGCTTTCAAAGTTTAAAGTGTTGTATTAGAGGTAACGGAAGTCCCAGTAAAACAAAAGGCCATAAGGAAGCTATGTAACCCGACAACTGTGTATTTTGAGTCAGGCGAATGTACATGACTCATGAAGTATTTTAGTGATTTCGAAGAATTTTCACTGGGTTTTAACCAACATGGTGGCTTTTACAAGAAGTACGAAATTTTATGAATAAGATTTGTGAAAGTTTGCGAAGTTCACGAAGTAATTTTAATTAGTAACCGTGTATAAACGCGGGTACTAATTATACTGGATTGTGATTGAACTACTAACAAAAACTAGATTGAATTGCAAGTTATCGATATTTTGTCAATCACTATCAAACCTGCCAGTTTTAAATCTTGATTCATAACTGCGTATCGTTTCGAAATACAAAATAATCGAGATGCTATTCTCGATATAGATTCGGTTAAGTAGTTCCCCAGTGTTTACTCGGTTGCTGGTAAAAGCTGGATCAGACTAGCCGACAAACGAAGCAAATACGATTGAAAATGGACCATCAGTGGATGGACACTCAGGATGGTATTACAAAAATATCCATAAAAAGTTGTATCACGTATTATTCAACTTAATGTTTTATAACGTGTTTTTAAAGGCATTGACTGCTTCGTTTGTCTAGTGGTCGCAAGCACGACTGCTAAGCATGAGGTCCTGGGTTCAATTCCCAGGTTGAGTAAAGTGATACAGGGTTTTCCATCAGGAATTTCTCAGTAGCCGCCACGGAGTCTGGATTTGTACCCGGTTTATGGTAATAGGCTCGCCCCCTATTACACGGGACTTAAACATAACTGTCGACATGTGGATGTGCTATTAGGTACACCTAAGTGCCTAACCTTTCCGTGGATTACAGACTTGATGTTATGTTTTAAAGGCACTTAAAAGATCGTTTGAAAAGTAATCATAATAAATAATATTTAAATAAACCTGACGAAGCTTCTGACAAAGCGAACTTATAGTATCCTATAAACATTAGAATTCAATGCGAACTACGTGCATAATAAATTAATAACTGCCATTGTTGATGACCACAAAGGATTATAATATTTATTGCTTTCAGGTTAAAGGTGGTAGTCGAGTGGGTTTGTAAATGTGTCGTTGCCGCATTGGTTTGATTCCTTCGTTATTGACTATAACAGACCATATTGTATTTAGATCTGTGATCATATTTATAAAGATATATATCGTAAGTTTTGAATTCCTACTCAAATGCAACTAGAATTTCTGATTGATACGTTCAGACACGTCGTCTATGGGTGTTATACTATCGTAAATCTTTCTTTACTTATGAATCAAGACGAGTAAATTGGTTGACATACCACAATATAATGGTTTATCGAGATAATTATGGCTAAATCGTACGACATACAAATTTATAGTTGGCTATCTTAAACTATATCTGGCTACCTAAAGCTACCAAGTGTTAAAAAGCTATTGTAAGTTAATAAAAACTAATTGTAAATCTGGTTGACTGAAATGAAATTGTGGATGTTAATTGAGTATTTTATACACTATTTTATTTTTGTTTATGGTAACAATGATGTTATTTTGTACTTTTTGTTTACATTGTCATAATTAGATAAGATAACTATAGAATAAGATATGGTATATTTATAATTAAATAATTATTTTTTTACACTTTGGTTTAAATAGAAAAAGTAACAATAACGATGCACAAAGTTTATCTCATGGCATATATTTTTCTCGACATACAGGCTAGTTTTTTGTTTTTTTGTTTTGAACGTACAGTCTGCCTTGTAGCTCGTACTTGAAAGGTCGAACTATCCCTTATTGCCGTGATTGATATTAAATAGTGTATTATCTATTATCTATGGTGATTGAGACGATTACAGTTTTAAGAAGTGTAAACATATTGATATGTTAAAATTTAATGTAGACTGTGTTATTTTGAAGTGAAATAAACTAATAATACGTAAATATACTATTTGTGGACTTATTTTAACCAGTGATCTAACACAAGTATCAAACCGAAAAACATTGCAGCTCTCTTTTGGTAAATAAATCCTGTCCCGAAAGTGCTTCTTGCTTAACACATAATAAAAAGCTCGTAAAACATTTTAAACAACGTTTTAACAGGTCATTGTTTCCACTGTAACTGTTACCTCTTTCTATTTACCTAAAACAAACAATTTCACATGCAAGTGATGTGAGGTTTTACTAGATTTCCATTCATAGTGAAGTTTTGTGTGCTAGCATCTGCGAGCTCGAGATAAAGTGTTAAAATAAAGATTTAGACAGGTAGACAAACGTGAGATGATGTGGAACAAGTTTGTTGATACCTCCTAGCTTGTACCCGCGACTTTGCTCGCGTGAAAAACACTACGGCACTCGGCAAAAGTGTAGCTTCCCATCAGTGGACATATTTTTGAAATCAGATGTGTACACTCAAGTATGATCTCCTACATCCAAAATAACTTATCACCCCAAAAAAAGTCGTTTTCCAACCATATTTTTTACGTAGAGTTACTTAGTTTGATGTAACAATGCTTGGCTTCGTGAAGGGTGCGTTTCCACCTGGTAAATTACAATTCATAATAGTTTCCAAGGCCTGGACCTTTTTTCCCCTGTCCTTCTTATTATATGCCGAGCCTTTTCCCAAGTATGTGGGGGCGGCTAGCAGTGTAACCATGTTTTATTAAATACAGAAGTATTTTACATGACTCTTTCCTGGTCTTCACATTTATTATCAGGTATTTGACCGTATTCCTTTGCTGGGTTGGCAGTTTGCATCGAATACTTCTTGCTAATACGACAGTTTAGGGCTAAAGCTACTTGCTTTCAGTAGGCAAGCAGTGGCCTAGTCTTTGTTATAAAAATATCATACGTATAGTATGCAAATTAAAGTATAATTTATAAAATACCTATTCAACATTGTTTACATAATTGTCTGGTAATAAGACAAAGACAGATGTGACTGTTGACCTATGACAATGATGACCTCTGGCGAGTGTTGTAATAACTAAGTATGCGATGATGAAGATGTAAAGAGTAGGAAAATAATAAATGGTCACCATGATGAGATCGAGTCTGGCAAGGTGTTAAAATACTTAATCCATTTATTTTCAGATAACAAAGAGCCATAAATACCTTAACCTAAATGACCTACATACTCGTAGGTACTATAACATTTTTGTTAGTATATGAAACTTAAAACTATGTTAATAAAACTTCATTTGCACAATGTTCTTGCGTTCGTGTAGAATTAGTCTGAGGAAGCGACGGAACACCACATCCTGCGGCCACAAACTTTCTTCCAACACCAATTGGTTGGAGAAAACACATTTAAATCAATCGTTATTATTTTCAATAATAACGGTAATATCGCACATTACTAAAAGTAACAAATTCGAGGCTATACAAAAACGTACTTTTTCTAAAATATCGATTGCCATTATTTACATCCGGTAAGTCATCCATCATTGAATAAATTAAAACAAGCAAAAGTTCTGAAAAATAAGTTTTACCCACACAGTTTTAAACAATCTTGACGGAGTCATATAAAAGTAGGTTCTTCATAAACTCGTCTCAGATTGCGTGCAATGGAAGATTATGTGATAGATAGACAATAGAATAGACGGACGATAGTGTAGGAGCTAGGGTCCCGTTATTTAACGAAATCATTAATCGTATTACTGTTATTGTCTGGCTGGCGACCGTGAGAATTGTATAGTACTTTCAAATGAATAATCAAGAGAGGATATGAGGAAAATCATCATATGCCTAGCTTTTTCTAAACTATGTTGGAGTCGGCTTCTGTCTAACTAGATGTAGCTGAATTTAACAGTACCACCAGTATTTTACATGAAGCGACTGCTAATCTGGCCTCCACAACCCAGTAACTGGGTAATACAATAGTTCTTGGTAAGACCGGTTGTCAGACTTTCGGCTTCTGAACACCCATAACGACTGCCAATGATCTGCAATGTATAAACGATCTAAAATCAACCGTAGATTATAAAAATGCCGTGAGGAAAGTTTTGAGTATGAATATGGATAGCTATAAGATTAGGAGAAGAAGACCAAAGTAACGATGGATGGACTATGTGAAAAATGATGTGGATAGAGAGGATGTGACTACTCACTACTGAGATGAAGACTAATAGAAGAGAATGGTAGAAGACAAGCTGCGCTGATCTCAAACAAATTGGAAGGAATCAAGGGAAGGCGAATGAAGATAGGCGAATGAAGATAGGGAAATAAAAGCGGTAGGTACTTTTTTCATACAGAAACTTGCGTGATTTTGATAAGAAAAAGTCACAAGTTTACGGTCAATTCTGATTTATACCTACCTACCTATGAAATAGATTTCTAGGTAACATTGACGATATTATTGCTTTCAATAAAAATTTCCAGTCAGGGTTAATAAGCAATTTTACATAAACATTGTAATCACGTTTGTAATTATAATTTGACATACTTTAAGCCACCATTCTATAATTGAATGACAGAAACAGTAATGTTGCTGATTTTTCGAATGTTTGTTTGTCCCTGCCAATAATAAACTAAAAACCTGAGTAAATCTAGGGGATGATAAATAGCCATCATCCTGTCAGCTTACAGTAAACTTTGATTCCCAAACACTACGATGATTGAGAAAGTTTTATTGTTCAGTAATGAAAGTTTTAAATCTGATTTAGGGATGTCGATGACTTGAATCTAAACGTTATGTACTAAAAAAATTATTCTTACTACAAACATTCCTACCAGAGTCATACAATACAACTCGGTACAAATATTTGCAAGTAATCATAATTGGTAATTTAAATGGCAGCATTCCAATTGTCCGTAAATAAATACGAATGTTCAATAACAAGTTTCAAATGCATTGATTAATTTCCTACAGTAAGAGGCGTAACGAAAACTACATTCAAACTATACTTTTTCACGCATTTTCGAATTTAAATCCCGTTCGATCGATTTTGCATTTCAAATTATATTAATCTGTATATTCCCATGAGAAATCAGAAGATGGCGTGAGTCATTTGTGTGTCAGCTCTTAACCTAGGATTGAAAGAGTATTTTAATTTCTAATTCCGGTTATACTTTTAATTGTTCTTACGAAAGCAATTAATCGAATAATCACAACTTGATGCTGGTAATTACTTTTGACGTGGACAAGGAAATCCCTCGATTGAACAGAGTATCCGCAAAGATATCCGCTTTGAACGAGATATTTCTGTAAAGGTACCTGTGTTAATGTGAAACCTACTAACATTATTATGAGAAAAAAACATTGCCGTATAAATTGAAGATCTCATGCAGCTCTACTAGAGCTACATAACCCTTATAACCCTGTAAAAATGTGTTCTGAAGCTATGTCAGTCTAATGAGACAGGCAAGGCATTTGCGTGATTTTAAAAGTATTTATAAGAGTGCTATGGGGTCATAATAAAATTAATAAATGAAATGCTTCTTCGAAACCTCTTTTTTGATTAAAAAAAAATACACGTGCTGTATCTTATGGAAGGACATTTAATTTTACGCTTATTTCCATAATATGGAAATTGACACCAAAAAAATACAAAGCTAGACAAAAACCAAATAAGAATCAAAGACTTACGCTTGAATGACATTAACAGAGGGACCTTTTAGAAAATGTTTCGGTAAATTGTATTAAAAAAAAAACAAAATGACGGCGTAAGTTTCGATTTTGGCAACACGCCAACAAGTCCTTGTACAACTACATAAGTGGCATTCTTGCGTAATCGTGACATTTGACAGATAAGTCAATAGGCGAGGAGATAGTAAACCGCACCTGTATCAAGTAGGTACTCACTGATTGCGCAATGCAAAACTAGATGGCGTGCGTAAAAATTCCGTTGGGGACAGCACAAGGTGAACCGGTCGGTTTAGGAGTAATGGGCCCGTGATATACGCGCCTACACACTTACCCACTGCCTTCTTTTACGATTTGTTTGATAGATTTTATGAGCTGGTTATGATATTATGTTAGAAGTGAGAGTCTATTGAGATAAATACACAAGAAAATGAATGAGAAAAGTGAGAAATATATCGTAGAAGCTCCATGGTTTGTAGGTACCAGGGAAATGATAATCTGACAAAATTGTCGACTTTCATTTATTTATTTCTAAATAGATGATTTAAGATGAGGAAGATAAGCTTGAAAACCAAAAAGGACCAAATCCAACACCAAACTACGGTCTTTGGATCTTACCTACAGACAATTGCGAATTTAAGGCTAAACCAGTTTTTCATGTAACTTAATTCACACAATTCTTTTAACTGTTTAATTGTTTTATTTAAACCTCAAAGCGGCCGGAAGCAACGATTTATTTTTAATTGGTTTCCTTGTTACGAAACCACTTATTAAAACTAAAAGATATATATAATTCAGTCAGAAGGCGATTCTGAATTATTTATAAGCTCAATGGTGAGTGGTAAGGTCATAGGGCCATATGGAATGTTTTCGAGCCTTTTTAAACTCGACATTTCCTTTTAAGTGAGTGCATCACGACCCATATACCTATAGGCCCATAATGAGAAGTTTTAAGGCTTCGGCCGGTGAGCCAGTACTTTTTTTTTGTTATTTGGTAATGCACCTGTTAAAGGTTTAAGTTCATCAAGTAAGTAGGTACCTTATGAATCTTGTTTGAATTTTGAATGTTTGGCTCTGCTACTAAGTTTAGATTAGTAATATAGGGTCTAACTATTCATATACGAAATATTTTCAGGGAATCATCTAACGGCTATAACAAAGCCATTTCAAGGGATTTTTTTTTTATCTGAATATTTTTTTTTTATAAAAAATAAATTATTTAAAATTACTTGACCCACAAAATAAATACTGGCTCCTTATTTTTAAGCATCCATTGCGGTAGTTTACTACGTCGTATTTACCTACTGTCATTGTTAGAATATGGGAGTAAAGGTTTTATGCAAAAAGTCTCAAAAATTATTAGAATTATTATAATAATTTTGTAAAAAAAAAACAGTCAGATAATTTTTTTTTCGTTGCTATGGCGACTTTACGACTTATAGAAGTTACTCTTAAAATATTTCGTATCTGAGAAGATAGTCCTTATATACATTTGCACGTACTTATACGCCTAGGAATAAAGTAAATAACATTTTCTTTAAAACACTGCAGATTTGTTAACCTCCTGTTATTAATCACACTTGATAACGATCAGACTTGGAGATAGGGCACGGCCTCTACAAGTAAATCTACCACGATATTAATGTTCCTGCAGCTTTTATTTGACTACAAAATACTGCACCCTGCAACTTTACATCATGAGACTAAGGTTAATTATATAATTTTGATGAATCTGGCAATTTAATGGACCTAGAAGTGACCCCTAAAACCCACGAAAACAAAGACCCTTGATAAGTTTCTACCAAATTCAAAACCAAAGGGTTTAGACGAAATGACATTCTATAAGAGACAATGATGATGGAAGAGTTAAAAATGTATTGGAATGACACTAGCTACGGAAAAGCATAAGGCCCGGAGACCACCAAAACGGAAGCGAGCGGAGCGGAGAGGAGAGGTACGGGAATCGACCAATCGTATTGGTTGAAATCCGCATCGTGTCTCTCGCCCCTCCTGTGATGGTCGAATCTTGCACGTCTCCGCACCGCTCCACTCGTTTCCACTTTGGTGGGGTCCGGGCCTCAGTCGTTATAGAAACACGAAACGCTTTGAAATCGACAGTCACTTGCGTACGTATCACTCATTTCTTCCGTGCAAATGATCTCTGCTAACATGTAACATGTCGGTAGATAATGTAAGATAAAGTCGATCAATTAAGTGGGTAGACTTGCAACCAAATTAGTGGGTCGAGGCAAGCGGGCAAGCGGGCAAACTGACCGGCGCCCGCGCATTGCTGCGGAAAAAATGATCAACACATGTCGCGCTCATGTGACATGCTGGAATTGTTTATGTCTGTCGTTCTTGAGGGCCATACTAGCATGATTAGCCTATAATGCTTCCTCACTACTAGCCTAATAGTGGGAACATTATAGTCTAGGTGAGGCTTGGATAGAGTGAGCCGCAATCCAACACGCGGGCCCAGTGCGGATTGGTGGACAGGGCCGAGTCTAATGTGGGCTTTTTTAATTATTATTAAAAGGGCTAGAGATGTTAAAAACATTACAAATCACAAGTTAACAGTTCCATGTAATAGGGGAAAGACGTTAGTGGCATCCTCAATCGCAAGCGCACGACGGCTTGGGATAGTGTCCTTATAGGCTATATATGTGATAACACTTAAGACACTGACACTATAGTATAGGTCAAGAAGAAAATCTATGAAAACTACAAATGAACGCGTTCAGTTACAGGCGAGCGGTTCCGTGTAGTGTAGCCTAAAAATAAACCAGTAGTTTTTTACCAAACTGAATTAATTTACCAATATCGGACACTAATAACAGCACCCAAAAGTACGAATACTACGAAAAATTACTAATTGGAAGTGAACATAATTGGTCTATAAGTCAATTAGTTAAAACACTTTGTGTTAGGAACCGTGAACCACTTGTGTCAATAGGGACAATATGATAATATAAATATAATGATAGTTACAAACAATAATTGGATGATTTGTAATGTATAAAAATAAGTATGACTTAATTAATCTAACCTAATATATTTTTAGAGAGGTACAACGGTACAAATAAATAGGCGCTGGCATTTAAAATTCAAATTTTTTTTTTTTTTTTTAATTCCATGGACATTGAGATGACAACATGACACATTCAGCAATTTATTTAAATGCTCTGACTGTCTTTATATTCTGATCAATTGACGGACTGACAGATAGCCCTTATGTTAATCGTAACTTATAACTGCAGCTTAGTAAAAGACTAGAGCCCCTGAAAACGTTCACCGTTGTAAAGGTCTGAGACATAACTAAACAAATAAATTCCGCCAATAATTAAATATCCACTTACGATCGTTTCCTAACGAGCTAGTAAACATCGCATAACATCACGCTTGTGATCCCCGAAGGGTTGGGCAGATGTGTACCTAATAATACACCCGCATTTCGCCGGTTATCCCATGTAATAGGGGTCGAGCCTATTGCCATCAACTGGGCACAAATCTACACTCCGTGGTTGCTACTGAGAAATTCCTGATGGAAAAACTAAATAAGAATTTGCCCGACCCAGGAAAGTCGATGAGGCAGTATCAGGAACTAGTAAACCTTTTCCAATATACATTTCAACCGCTAGATCAGTTTCGATTACACCTAAACCAAATAAGGTAATCACCATTATGGACTAGACTATAATCCTAGTAAAATATGCTCAGCCTGGTTAATTGATACAAAATCTACGCAAATTACTCTAGAAGTTATGCAAATGTTCACCAAGGCCAATTTGCCGTTCACGTGTGTTTAAAAAATAATTAACGCTACATGCTCTGCTAATTTTCGGTCTAGATATTTTTCAGCGAGGAATTAATTAGATCCTAGTAATTACTAACAAAATTATGGACGTTCTGACGAAGTCTTCTTGATGTAATGTTCTATTAGACGTAGAGCTCAAAATTGTATGGCTTTTTATTTGGTTTGTGACAAAAGTAGAAGAAAAGTAATCATTGATATAATGATGTGCCTTAGATCTATGGTTACGTAGGTTGACCGAAGCAAGAAAAAGTGCTCAGGTAGATTCAAATGACTCGGCCCTCGAGTGTAAATCTGATGCAGTTCCACAAACGAAGGATCTTGCGTGATCTTACTGAATTTTAGGTACCGCACTTCAAATGCAACACAATCAGTTTCTTGAAGTTCACGTCCACGATTACCTATATTGTGTGTAGCTTGTGCGGGCGCAGAGGCAATGATATTTTTTAACATTGTAGCAGGTCAAAGAGCTTCAGCTCAACCTAGACATTGACAGACTCATAAAACATAATGAAAGGTCACTGATTCCGAATTGATAAATAAAAATATAGTGTAGATACTGAATAAAATAATCGTACTTTTATAACTTTGGCCTACTATTTGACGGGAAGTTTAGTGTTAAAACATTATTATATTGGTTTAATTTTATTTAAAAAAAAAGCCTTCGTTTCACGGTAGCGAGCGATGATAAAACAATCAATATATTAATTCTCCACAACAGGCAGTAGGTTTTCCAAATTCGTCATCCTGCTAGATTGGCCATTTAGGTACTTGGCACCGACTATTTCTAGACATGATTTACCTTGGCATTAGCACAGATAATATAAGTTAAGTTATACAGTAACTATTTTTATGCAATAGATAAGAATTTGAACGAACTAAGAACCAACAAAGAAAGCGAAGCTAAGAATTCTAACTTTTGTCAGTTCTAACTTCAAGCAATTACTAAACTAAAAAATGAAAATCGTAAATATCAAGTAATCACTTGTGACTTATTTATAGATACGGCTGTTAGACTTAGGAACAACTTGCAAGAATGCTTATAATATAGAAAAAGCTAAGAATTTATTTATAGAGGTAAAAACTATTGGTCAGAATACTAAACAGGTATTTAAAATGACAATAAACTTTAGCAACTTTTTATAGAAACGTTCCTTATTACAATTCATTTGTATATTTTGAATGTTTTTCTTATATCTAGCTAGCTTTCGCCTCTGGCTTCGTTCGCGCAGCTGTCCAAAATGATCTTAAAATAAGACACTCGGGAATATTGTTCAGACACATTAAGCTACTACAATCTGTCAAATTTATTTAATACATTTTCAACTTTATCGCTAAAGCAATAGGTTCAAGTTTGATTGGGAAAATTTCGGTTCGGGTAGCTTGATATATTATCTATGTTTGATGTGCTGCCGTCTGTAATTGCCCATTCATCAAATAATTTTCGGAATTGGATCAGAAGTTCCGTAGATTATCCGCTACGTAATACGTAGTAGGGCTATCTTTATTATGTAAGTAAATATTTAATTAATTATTGTCACAGTGTTCCTACTCAATCAAAGAGATTGAGATTGGGTAGTTAACTTAGCTAAGCTACTTTAAGTTTCGTAAGATTTGAGTATTGATCGTAGGTACTACTTAATTCATTTTTGACGGTCATGAATTATACATAATTAAATTATGCTCGTCATTATTTTTAATTTAATTGCATTAGGTTTCTTAGGCAGCGATTTGTGGATTAGCGAACCATTCACAAAAGTGTTGACCATTAACCGAATTAATTTAGGTGGCAATATATAGTACTCGATATATAGTTTGATAAAACGTGTTATGTTCGTAACTATGTGATGTTCTTGCTGTGATGAATGTATGTTTGTATGATGCATGTTAAACGGATGGTTTTTCAATCGAGACATGATTTATATGATGATTCCCTGCAATTAATATAATTATAGGTAAAACAGCCTTGTTGTCTTGATGAATAGAAAGGGAGAGAAGAACAAAAAAACGATGTAGGTACCTATGGGTTGTGTGAGAAATGATATGAAAAAAAAAGAAGTAAATGATTGCGTGACTGTTGACAGAGGAGAATGGAAGAAAAAAACGTGTTGCCCCGACCCCGAGTAACATGGGACAAGGCCAGGAAGATGATGAGGTAAAACAGCATCAAAACGTCCGCGTCGCGTCGTACGTACCTACTTAAGATACATTCACGAGAAACCAGATATTATTATATTCTTAAAAGTTGTTCTATTTTCCTCTAACATTGTTTTGTGGCCAATCAGAAAATTGTGCCGGACTTCTTCCACCTTTTTATTACAGCTATGTCAGAGAGTAAAAGTACTATTACATTGGTTCATATGATTTAATACAAGTATCTATACCTACACTCTATTCTCTATTGACCCTCAGAACCTTGCACGAGCTTTTAAAAAGTAAATAGATAGGTACCTACCTACCTAGACCTAAGACCGTGATATAAGTCCAAGGGGTAGCAAGTCGCGGTATGTGACGGCGTGTCACGTACGACATAAATATTTGAAGGTTGTAGGTACATGTTATTAAATAGTATGCAATGACAGGTTACAAGTTTATGATTTGAACTTGCACGTATTATAAACATATTAGTTATTAATTATGTAACCTTTGTTATAAAAGTGGATGAGTATAAGGGTAGAGGAAGACCAAAGAAACAATGGATTGACAGTGTGAAGTATGATATGGCAAGAAAGGAGGTGTCTGATGAATGACGAGTAATAGAGAAGTATTGAAGAAGAAGACATGATGCACCGACAAATTTGGATGATGGTAAGTTATTGATTAGCTGTTGTAACCACGGTTTCACCCGTGTCAAGGTTCGTTCAAACTGGTACAGACAAATAGTGTAAAAATGGCGCACTCACTTGCACCATTTCCATTAAGGTATCAACGGAATTAGGTACCTCCAACCACACGCAAGCAACCACAGATTAAAATTAATGCAACATAGGCATATCTACAGCATAATGAATAATGTTCTGTGGTTTTCCAGTACCAGGTACTTGTGGTCAGTATAAATTCGATGCTGAATGTTGGTAAATACGTTTCTTACTGTATAAGTTAGCAGAAATGCAGCAACTCTGCAAGATTCCGATATTTCCAAGTAAAGGCCAGCGCACACCGAGGACGGCACGGCAGGGCACTTTATCTTTACCCAACGTAAATTCATACGTAAGGTAGTGGTAACAAAATGAAAATTCCCGTGTTTTGAATTTGACCCCAAGGCATCAAAGGGGGTTTCCCTTCGCAGCAGTGAACATTGGATTATTGAAATTTGTATCTTTTTACGACGAACTACGTATGAATTTACGTTGGGTAAAAATAAAAAGTCCTGCCGTGCCGTACCCAGTTTGCGCTGGGCCTGCAGTCTCGACATAGATAGCGACAAAAATCGGTCGTTAAGTCATAACGATGTCAAATTTCTTTAATCGATTTTCAACTTTATTTCGAAACCTTAAGGTTGAAAATCTATTAAAGAAATTTGACATCGTTATGACTTAACGACCGATTTTTGTCGCTATCTATGTCGAGACTGCAGCCCCTGGCCTTAAATATTTCCTTCCTTGTACAGATCGTTTAAAACTGAATACGGAATTCGGAATAAAACTTACAGAGCAAATTGCCTTTTGAAATCATGTATAAGTGATTCCTTGAATTCGATAGATCAGGTTATAATTTATTATTATTTTTTTCGTAACCGAGACCAGTGGCCAAGCAGTAACGGTCTCATACATATCTGTCGCGCGTTTAAGTCAAAAGGCACTTTACATCATTACTGCTGATAATGGCGAAACTGACGAAAGAGGAAACCGGCAGGTCCTAGAAGCAAACGAACATACCTATGTAATATCTCCCAAGTCGCATGGACCCGCTTGTTGGATTACGGCCTAGTTCTTCTTTGAGAGAGAAGACCTGTGAGGCCCAGGCTCAAACAAAGGTCCACGTTTCCACGGCTGGGACTCTCAACAATGGGAACATTAAAGAGTGATTACGGGTACCTAACTTCCTCTTTCATGCCCTTACTCTTTTTAAGATTTAAGACAATTTTCCCATTAAAATCTTCTATAAAGTGAAAAGCTCTCCGTTACCCCGAAGACTAAGAAAATCAGCGAATAGCAACATAAATTACAGTTCAATCTTTCTATCAGGAACTACTCCGCCTGTTGAATTGGAACCATAAATGAGAACCAGTCAACATAAAATGTGAATTAACGTAGGTACGATACTACACTATACGTACCTGTATCGAATAGGTGTACAACTACAAGTAATAGTGGAATTTCACCGGCAATGCAATCGAACACTCGTAAATACCAAGTTTCCTATCAAGATGATTATTTCAGTGCAACGTGCGGGATTAAACGCCACATTCTTGACATTCCAGAAGCCGAACTGAACATACCTACTTGGTAGCCGAACTGAGCATACCTACTTGGTAGCCGAACTGAGCATACCTACTTGGTAGCCGAACTGAGCATACCTACTTGGTAGCCGAACTGAGCATACCTACTTGGTAGCCGAACTGAACATACCTACTTGGTAGCCGACCCCAAAACAATTGGGAAAAGGCTAGGCAGATGATGATTTCAGTTAACTTTTATGACTCACCGTTCAATTTTAACGGTGTGCGATTTATATTCTAGAAACAGTTATTACAATGTCGAATATGATTTTACATGCGCATTGTTATTCGTCAGAAATTACTTTGAAATTGAACATAAGAAAGGGGTTTTAAAGCGTAGAAAAAGAAAATGAGACATCATAAAATAACATCACGCCTGTAATCCCCGAAGAGGTAGGCCGATTGTACTTAATAGTAGGTACACCCGCATTTCGCCAGTTATGTTTAAGTCCTTGTAATAAGGGGCGTGCTTATTGTCATCAACCGGGCACAAATCCAGACTCCGTGGCTGCTACTGAGAAATTTCTGATGGAAAAACCCAATAACAATTTGCTCGACTCGGGAATCAAACCCAGGATCTCATGCTCAGCAGTCGCGATTGCGACCACTAGAACAACGCGGACCTTTAGAAACACTCTCTGACGCGGGAAAGCCCAATCAATAAACGGACCACTGATTCATGATGACGCTACCTCCAAAGTTACCATCATCAGACCGTCATGAAAGGCGACGATGCACACCTCATTGTTCCAGAAAAGGTACATGAATCACGACAATGCCTAAATCGTGACCAAAGAATAAATGAACTTCATCGACATTGTATCTAACCAAATTAATGTGTTTACCATAAACATAAACATGCGTGCACGCAAATTGGAGATATAAATCATGTGATCATGGCACTTACATAAGAAAATAACGTAAAGTCCATTCAAATACTGGTTTCCAATTGATGGATAAAAATTTAAAATGAAAATTAAGTCGGTGTCAGAACGACTACTACCTAAAAAGGCAAAAGGCCTAAGAGGTAAAGTTGTAGCAGCAACTGAACTTTGTGTGTGTTTTTCCAAAAACAAATAGGTAGATATTTGTTTAAATTTTTGGAAACTAAATAGCAAACGTAATATAGTTAGGTAGGTACGTATGTGAACAAGTTTAATAAAATTGATGTCACATGAGTGCTGGTTTCCATGAAATGGTGTCAGGAAGGATGTAAAAACAAAATGTCTGATGGGACTTAGAGATTATTTTTTAACTTTGAGGTCGTCAACTTCTGTACGTAATCTTCTTACAAGGTTATCACATACTGAGTTCAAGGCGTAGCATAAGAGCCTAAAGTAAAATTGACAATCTTAAGAAATTGACTGAATTGATAAAGTTTTCTTATACTCGCAATTTATCAAAAAACGTACATTCAGAATAAAATAACGACTATTTCATGGCGCCCCATGCCAAAGTCAGACAGTGTGCCGGCAGACCTCGTAGAAGATGGCGGGACGAGCTGGACGAAACCAACAACTAATGGTGGGTATAAGCCCTAGCCCCAGTAGCGGGATATAAAGTAGGCTAACAGTAATGTAAACAAAATGCACTAGCTAGATTGTTCTGTGACAGTCGTTGAAATATGAAACTTACTAGGTACCTATAAAGCCACATTTGAAAAACACAATAACGTTCCACTTAGTACCTCTTGAAATAAAAACTTTGTACCTGACTATGACGCTATTTCGAATATTAAGAGCCGTTTTATAAATAGACTGCGTCTTCGCTTTCAATTGAGCCACATGCTGATAAGAGGAAGACAAGACAGAAGAAAAAGATATGCATCATCGAATAAGCATCATAATTATAATCAACTGTTAACGGTCCCACTGCTGCGACACATCCCTTTTCTGGAGTGAACAGTAATTCACCACGGAGGCCCAATGCCGTCTGGCCAATCTCAGATATCTTCAAATTTTTGTTCTAGGACATGCCGCTTTATTCACGATGTTTTCCTTCACCGCTAGGCCACCAGTACAACTTATGGTAAATGGTTCACACGGAGACCAGATTCCTATTAAATAAGAAATATACTCCCGTCGTACGTAATACGTGACTGCACGCATCTCGTCAACGAAGGTAATATCGTCGTACCCATAGACGCTAGATGTCCAGACACCTAGCAGGGACGTGCGACATAAACGTGTGAGAACGACTTTTGAATCGAAAGTATGTGAATGTACATATGATAATATCATCTATACAGAGATGCCGATTCTCACACGATAAATAATATGTATAATGTTCAATTCTTTTGCATCTACCTACATTAAGTTTACTCCACCCATTCGTGCTAGACAGTTAGACCCCACTCAGTATTACTAACCAACACGTCAGTGTCGTATTGGTTATTTATTGGTACCGGTGCAGCGGTGCCGTCTTTGGACTACGTTCATTGAGAAATTCTTGTTCACACTCTTTAAGTACCGAATGGAATGGCTATTCGATACTTAAAGAGTGTGAACAAGAATTTCTCTAGTTAGTGGTTAGTATCAGTATAAGCTTTATAAGGTAAAACTAGACAACAAAATGGAAAAGATAAACGATGGTATAGCTAGTAGCTAACTGTGGAGCGTATGATCATGAAATTTCAACAGAACGGTAAAGGGAATGTGAAAACAACTTTGAGGAGGTAAAAAGTTTTATAAAAAATACTCATTATATTTTGGAAGGCAGAATCAACCATGATAAGTCCACATCCAATCCAACAAGGTGCAGCTACGACAATTAAGATTGACGAATCCTAGTTTATTGAAATGCCTTGGAACACAAGAAAAATAAACATCGTGCCCACGACAACCTATAATAACAGACTTACTAAGCTAAGACAGTCTTCGGATTTTATACAAGACGCTCCTTGAGTAGCAAAGGTGGATTTCGGGTAGTTTGAGTGAATCGCACATTATGGAAATCGGGTAGGGACCTTTAGGAGAAGGCCTTTTGAAATTCCTTCGGACAAGAAGGATGCATAGCGTAAAGCCTCCTCTAGGACTGCCTGATATAGGATCATCTATCGAAAATTGAAGGGGCCAAGTCTGTAAGAAATTTTTGCGATTCTGCAGACGTAATAATGACGATTCATTCACTAACTTTTAAATGGAATGAAAATTACACGTTTAGTGCACGTTAACTCTCTAATAGATCAATTAATGTTATTAAGTTATCAAAACGAACTTCCGGTATTACCGATTCCGCCGGAGTATGAGCAATCAAATGATGAGAATCAAGCAAAATTTGACTTTATTGAACCGTAGGAAGCAAACAATGGTGCTCCAAATATAGCGAGGGAACCTAAGTCATCTTTCGTCTTGCTGCAATGATACCTGTTGGATGTCCAGGAAATTTAAGTAAAAGATACACTGAAAATGTTGAATTCGGGTTTAAGATTCAAACTTTGGTTTTGTTGAGCGCCTTTTTATCCTTTTAAAGCACATAACTATCAGAGCACAACCATTTAGCTTCTGTGGGTGATCTATCCTCTTGTATGTAATTATCAGCTAGCAAGCTTTGGCAACAAGACAATCGTTGTCTTCGTAACCAAGTTTTAGTTTTACTGTTAGGTAGGATATTTTAAATAAGAAACACCTACTTAACATGCAAGTACGTAATTCTTAAAAACATTAAAAAACTCAATGGCAAAATGGCAATAAACCTTTTCAACTCACAACGTGTCTCATTAACAATGAAACGTTAATTTGAAAAAGGTTTTTAGCATTTCAACAGCTCTATAAAGTTACCGGCCAAAAAAAGGATAACACTGACTCATCGCGAACCTGAATTGGTAAAATTTAAGGGCACGCATACCGTGAGGGTCCTTGGTTTATGTCCCGAGTCACGCAAGCGTTTTTATTGCTTGAGGCTTGTTTTTTGTCCCTAATAACTAAGCAAGGAATAATAAGGACGTTTTTATAAAGAATTACGATGAATAATGCACGAAATTTAAAGTTCTTAAAGATATTATTAGAATCTTACGTTGTCTACAGAAAATAAATGCTAATCTCGTTATAAAACCATGACGCTTTTTTAAATACGACAATATTTTGCAACACTTTGAACTCTACACGCCCCTCTATGGTAAAAGCGTGGGTGACACTGTTGCACTAATCGCTAGCAATCTACTTGAGCTAGTTTGCATTAAAAACTAGGTTACTTGCGAATAAGAATCTTATTAGCCAAGAACACACGTCTACTTATCATTAACATCAATTCACCAAAAAGTACGAACAGTTTTGCAAACCTCCTTTAAATTCCTTGAAAAAAAATTATGGCGGAATTTAAAAAAAAAACTTCAAACGCTTCCCAACAAAGTTTGAGGCGGGACCGTTATTAATCGGCGCACGCTACATTTTAGATTTTTAAATCAATTGAAATAAACAAAAACACTCACCTAGGAATATCTCCGATTATAAAAGTCAATGAAACAGGCACTATGTTATTAAAAGGTCGTATTTTTAATTTAAAAACCGACCACACAACCACTCTTCAGAATAGCGGCACGCAAACTGAGGCTGAGGTAACAAGCTAAACAGCCTATTGCCTCGATCGTGGCGGGGCTACCATCACACACTCGGGATTCTTTTAAAAATATATCTCTCATCTGTTCCTTCATTCAAAGAAGGACAGAGAGAGAAAATGTTGTGATTTGATTACGAGAATTAAGTGAGTCATTGCCCCGTAGTAAAGCCGCAATGTAAGTGCCGTGAAGGGTACCGACACTTTTGGAATTCTCGAAGACATTTTCTGATTGGTGTTATGAGCATAAACCGTAATGCTTATGCTCTTTTACATAACAAATGCGAGTCAGGAAACGGAGTCAAGCCTTGCTTGCGGTTTGTCAGAGTAGGTGAGAAATATTCCTACCACATAGACGTATTTGCATTGTTGTTCAACTTTTAAAGACCTGTATATAACAACACAAAAAGTTTTCACAAACAAAAACTTAAGTAACTGCTTTGTAAAGTCAGTCTGCAGAGTTGTCTGTTTGAATCGCTTGTCTTGAAAACTGCTGGACGAATTTTGATACAAGTTTTCACCGATAAATATGCCACCTATTGGGCAGGGTTGGAGGTTGGAGGCTAACAAAAGAATTTAGCTGTGCTGGGTAGCGTTTAGAAGCTTCGTCAAGTCTTCTCTACACGTATTCCACAGAGCCTAAAGGCTAAGGTCATCAGTGTGTCCAGCCTGTTATGATTTTATGAAGCAATGTCAATGAACGATCGATTCGTAACTAACTTGAAAAGTTTATCAATAATGAGTTAATGACCTACAAGCCTCCTCGCTAAGGTCACCGAGTATAGTTAGCTGTACTTCAGGCTTTACTAGTGTTATTAAGAAATAAGCTTCAATTTGTTTCAATTAAACATCAGACATCAATTATGATAAATAATTCATTAGGTAGGTACATTGTCGATGCTGGGGGCAGTGCCCTACTGACGATAGACAAACCTCTGCCTGCCTATCCCCGGTTCGAAGAAAACTGGCGTGTTGATAACATAACATCACGTCTGCTCCCAAACGGTTAGGCAGGGGCGTACTGTACACACGTTTTGACAGTTCTATGTAGATCCTAATACGGAGCGAGCCCTTATAATTGCCACCAACCGTCTAAAAATCCGGACTCCGGACTACATAGAAATCCCAATAATACTTTGCCCGACGTGGGAATCAAACCCAAGACCTCACACCTAGCTGTATCGCTCGATTCGCTTGCGACCATTAAACCAACCAGGCACTGACATGTTGATGTTATGATATGAGCGATATATTCCTGTAAATTAAATAAGCAATACATAAAGGACTATCCTCAAAGATGACTTCATATTGAAAAACAGTCGTCAATGACCATTCTCAATATATATAATAGGTTGAAGGTTCACAATTATTTAATATAAGTAGCGTCAATCAATGGGTTGTTTTAACTTTTCTGCAGTCACTTTTTTGTCAATATTGACTCTTTAGAACAGTTCCTTTTCCTTTAATGGCTATTCAAAATAAAAATAGAGGGACCTATTCTTTCTCATTGTACAAGGGAAGACTAGGTCTCTCCGTGGGTCTACGGACTCTACGGTGTCTTGACCTAACATTATCGAAAGGAGCTAATGCTACCGATGTACATAGAAGTACGCACAGGGTGCAGGGTCGACGCACAAACGATTACCACATATTCAGAACATCATTCCGAACCCGAGGGGGTACATAAAAATGGGGAAAATACGATTGTTCCAAGCAATTTGAAGCAACCAACTTGGATGTAGCAACCCGGGCGCGATTGGTTACAGTTCTAGGCATTTATCATTTTTCACATTATCTTCCTAACCTTGTCCCTTGTAAATGAATTTGCTCGGGGTGCCCCAAGTCAGTTATTCCGACCATTTCGGCAAGACCTGGTTGATCATGGTTCTAAGCTACTTAACCTTAATTAAAAACTACTTCAGATTCAATTATTTTGAAATGATAATCAGGGTTTCCGGCTACGTCGTAAGTTTAACCTACTAATTCTAAGCATATTGTCACGCTCATCTTTAGCCATAACACATAGGTACATTTTAGTGCTCTAGACTGGACAAGGAATTACCTTGTCCCATAATAAATCCGGTAATACTTCATTATCAATGTTGGTTTGTCCTCAAACTCATCAACTCGATGTCAAATAAACAGGTCCTCAATAAGTTAAGAACTGGCACACTGGTCGTCACTGACTTAAGGTGCGCGTAGACTGGTCGATGTTGACCAGCGGTGCTGGTGACCTCCCCTTAGGACATAATTATTATGTAAGAGAACAACATCCGCACTCACGTTACCTTTTAAAAGGTCACAGCGAAATTTAATTACAGGTGACATTCGTTTTCTTTTTTGCTCGTTAATCAAGTGATTCCGTTGTGTATTGTGGTCGTGGAAGTATTTTTAGCCGTAAGGGAAGGTTTTAACGTTTTAATTTATTTATAATAACTCGATAAACTAGGTATAATAAACATTCAATCATTTAAATGAGTAGAAACTCGATCAGAAGTTACCAAAAACAATTTTCAATGAGGCATTTATCTTTATTAATCCTAACCCCCTATTCTTTAAAATTTTAGTCGGATATGAGAACAACAGAGCTCTAAGTCAACCTTATTGTATAGTACAGTTTACGTAACTTTAAAATTATCTTTCCCAGTTCCCGCAAGTCAACTAATTGCGATTGTAATTATGGTAGGCGATTTAGTCAACTCTGTTGAAGTGCTGCTTACTGCTACCTGGTTCAAGTTAAATTCTAATATGTATATCCATATTTTAAATGTCCAGTTTTACTTATGATTTTACTGAGGGCATTAGGGCAAGCGGGCGTGGCGTAGTTTTAATTTAAATATAAAATATAGTAAACCTCTTTCGAAATAAACATTCGGCCAACCCTGGTTAGAATTCAAAAAAAAAATTACGAACTGGCCCTAAACGAAAAAGAAAAAACATTTAATTTTCACCTCTTTTTATGGCCGATGCCTCGTTTTTTTTTGTATTTTTCCACCAGTGTCAATAGCAAAATATTTTTTTTCAGTGGTAGCATTGTTGGTTTTTCTTTCAAAACATTTCAAAACAAACAGCTGTCAGTGTCAAACGCAACGAAGTATTGATTTTTGCGGTCGGCACGTCGTGTTTCTTTGTCTTTTTCGACTATATGACTATCGCTGTCCCTTTTTTAACATGCTCGTTCTACTCGATTTTGCTAGAAGTTCTCGTACGTATCTTTGTTATCAATGATAAATGTTTCGATTAAAATTTAATCATAAATTCTGTATTAAATCTCGAATTAAATACATAAATACACGTCTAATGTAATATTTGCGTAATATAACAGCTACAACATAGCAACAACAGTTAAACTATATCATGCTGTGTAACATCAAAAATATAATCATGTATTTCTTTTCTATTGTGTTGTTGTCTAGTATTTCGTATATTTCTGCTGAAGATGATTGTGATTTTAACGTGAAACTGAAGCAAGTTCTCAAGAATCAAGGATTTCACAGGTAAATCTATTGGTTTAGATCAGGTTATCACAAATATCAGGTAAACACAAATGAAATGGGTATTTTTTTTTCTAAGTTTTGGTTCCTTCTGTGTGCTTAAATCACGAAATTAGCTATCTAACCACTACAGTTTTTGCCCGTCATAGAAACTGTTATTTTCAAATATTTAAGCAATAAAATAAGTAGAACCTTATGACAGCCCTCGGACCAAAACTTTAATCTATAATCATTCATTTTCTTAATTTGGCTTCGTAACTTTACTGTATGGTTAGTACTTGTATTGTAGTTTCATTCCTATTCTTCGATTATGGATATTTTACATACATAGTATGTACCTAAATATAAACTTACACTTTTTCTGTAGAAGTATACAAAAACAACAAAACCCCATCTACTATGATCTGATAGCCCTACAAAAATCTATTTTGCTTGCCAAAGTACTTTTACCATCATGATACCCCCAACTTTGTTGCTTTCGGCTTTCATGTTAACCCGATGCAACTGAATACCTACCAGTATTTTATAATGGAGCGACTGCCTGTCTTACCTTCACAACTTAGTTACTGGGAAATCAAATATAATATTTGCTGTTTCAGGAACATAACCTACGGCTTAGTATTCAATGGTGAGGAGGAGAAGTGCTGGCTATACAGGGACTGTGTCATAGGACTGGAACAGACCCTGCCTCATGGAGTGTACTCCAATCCTGATGAGTTGAGCACCTTGAGGAGACTGAAGAGGGTACTTAAAAGGATTGATAATTATTTTAATTTTATTAGCAAGAATTTTGTTGATGCTATCTGACCTTCACAACCCAGTAAGTACTGGTTAATACTATACCCCTTAGTAAGACTGGTTGTCAGACTTTCGGACCACTGACTCTTTGTAACAACTGTCAAAGATCTAGAAAATGGGGACCCTCAGCTTAACATGTTTTCAGAAGTATGGAGGAAATTAGGTAGGTAATGGATGGTCAACAATTCACGGACCTTAGGCTAGTACGGCTTAACCTTGAATCGACCCATGCATGTGTTATTAATAAACCATGAGCTCCTCACGATGATTTACATATTAGTACACCACATAAAATCCTGCCCCCCGCCATAATATGCCTGTTTTACTAAAACAATAAGACAGAAGTGTGTCTAGTATTCACACATTGCACCAGTTATGTTAAAATTTATTTATTTAATTATGGCACTCCAACGACTTTCCAAGTAATAGTTTGCAGCCCATAGCCATCAACATAACAGGGAACAGGTCCAAACTCCCTGCTGTTACAAAAAATCCTGATAGTCCAAAATTTATAAAAAACCAATCTTTGTGTTAAGCTTTCTCTTGAATATGTAGCTTTTTAACAATGGATCGATAGGATCAGGGTAGATTCAGTGGCACCTCCAACGGACGTGATGGTTAGGCTGCCACAAATGGTACTCGATGAAGGCGTCTGAAAATCTAAACAAAAGAGTAGAAAAAAAATCCTTTCTACTGGATAAGTTTATTTTCTATTTCTATTTTCCGTTTCTGTTTTTGTTTCTTCGACATGGCCACTGTTTGAACACGCAGCATTCTGTTTTAAGAAAACCGTCTCCTTTTCCACATTTGAACGACACATAACGTATAGGTAGTGGTGTCCACAGATTTACTCCAATTTCATAAAACAAAGATATTTACTGCATCGTATTTTTCTTTTACTAATTTCGTTTGGAGCCGTAACACTATAGTATCATCGCGCCACGCGCCCCAAATGGCAGGGTCGCCATGTAGGGAACTAGTGTTATTGAAAACGGCTGAAGCCGTTCGGTTACTATTTATTACTGTACATCTTATGCTAGTACAATATATCTTATAGCATAGATCTTACTTACTAAATACTACATACACCTCAATTATATCAAATTAAAAAGCAAACTCCTTACTTTCCAGCTGAATGCAGTACCAAAAGGCCGCATAAACACTGAGCTGCCTGCAGAGCACTCCTACCCGTCAACTATCTACATCACGGAGAGGATCAAAAACTGCAAGGTGTCTCTGTGGCTGCCTGTACATGCGAGGTATCATCTAGCTATGCCTGGTGGAGGGTGAGTAGAAGTCATTGAGTTATTCTTTTATGCTTTACTATGTACCTAAAATTCAAAAAAACACATCCATGGATGGGTAAAGTGGCTTATTCATAATGGAAGAGAGTTTGCATGGTTTACCTTCAAGCTAGAAACAGTTGCTCTGGGATGCTGGGACCATTGACTTCTTTGGGTGAAACTTTACATTAGGAAGTGTTCATTAATTTTGGTTTAAAAGACTGCCTGTTTGGTCAGTTGGTCGCAACCGTGACTGCTGACCTCGTCGACTGTCCTGGGTTCGATTCCCGGGTCGGGCAAATTGTTATTTGGTTTTTCCGTCAGGAATTTCTCAGTAGCCGCCACGGAGTTAGGATTTGTGCCTGGGATGGCAATAGGCTCGCCCCCTATATCATGGGACTTACACAGAACTGGTGAAATGTGGGTGTACAGTTTGGTACACCTCTGCTTAACCCTTCAGGGATTATTAGCGTGATGTTATCGTAAATGGGACCTTAGAATAGAATTTTAAATACACATACTGTTTTGCTCGTTCCAGCATGGTTCGAAACACCATAGGCCCGCCCAAGCTGTACCTGCGCTGTCCCGACCAGCGCCTGGACATGTGCGGCAGGGGAGCCCGCCCCGTCAACTTCCTCTGTAACGGCGCCTCTAAGGACAAGTGCAGCTGGACGGAGTTGCCTTACACTTTGGTAAGAGAAACAAACTACTACTGGATTATTATTAACACTATAAAAGGGGTATTTACCAGGTTTACTGTTTTCTTTGAGTTCCCGATATTATCCCGTTTCTAGTGTTAATAATAATGTTAGTGAGACAGGACTATTGTAGCTAATAAGCCTGAGACAGGAGTATTGTAGCCAATAAGCCTGAGACAGGACTATTGTAGCCAATAAGCCTGATAATAGTGGTGGTGGAACGATCAGAGCGGCGCGCAATGATTGTTGACATAACGGTTTCACATGATGATAACCTCGTGAAAGCCGAGAAAGACAAGCAAATCAAGTATTATGACATGTCGGATGTGGACTCTGCGATCATTGTGCCGATAGTTGTATCAGCCCATGGCTTAATTGCCAAGAGCCTCGACCAATACCTGAGGAGGCTCTCGTTAGGCAGCTGGATCAAGGGCTTGATTCAGAAAGCGGTACTCCTGGACACTGCTCGTATTGTTAGGAGGTTCCTCTCTCTGGAGCCCTGACCGCTGGTAGCTTGGACCCTGTTCCCGATACTGGTGGGCTACAATTTTTTTTATATTTTTAAATGTTTTTTATATTGTTTTTAGTTTATGAAATATTTAAAAATGTAGAATATTTGTATAAAAATGTTAGTGACTATGGTAGTTTAAAATCTTATACTACTGGATTACTTGGGGCTCCCTGAACAGCTCCAACAAAGCTCAATAAAATCCACTCAATTGTATACTTTCGAAGGCAGCCGCAAACGCTATGATAGACCAGCAGGGTCAGTTCCCAGTTTAACTATATGAAACTGAACTGCAGTATATCAGTATTTAACATAGAGAGCAACGGTGGCCCAGTGGTTGCGGCCCCGACTTACGAGCAGTATGTTGTGGGTTCCAACCCAGGCTCTACTACTCTCAGAACGTTGAAGTAAAACATCGTGAGGAAACCGGCATATCCCAGAACCAAAAATTAGAAGACCTGTGGAATTTCAAAGACATAATATGGCTACCAACCCGCACTGGGCCCGCGTAGTGGATTATAGCCCATTCCCTCTAATAGAGAGGAAGCCTGTGTCTCAGCAGTGGGATCGATTTAGGCTGATTATGCTTATGCTCACATGGAGCCACTGCATACCTGATCTTCACAACCCAGTAACTGGATAGCCCCTTGCTAAGGCTGGTCATCAGCGTAAAGACTGTCGAAAAAATTGCAAACGAGAGTCGAGACCAACGGCTTAACGTGTTTTCCGAGGCACTGAGGAGTCTCGAACTCTGTGCTAAAGATGGTCATCCATCCTCGGATCAAAATATTTCATTTCACATAGGCCTACATGGGCACTTATAAACCAAACATCGAGAAAAGGTGACCAACCTCAGCAAGCTTAACTTAAATTTGGATCGATCCGAGCGCCTGGTATTATTCAATCATGAGCCACTTTTCTCTATCTCATCAATTATATTTATATCACGCATATTAGCCGAGCCATCACACGCGGACGAAATCACGGGCGGAGTGAGAGTGCGGTATAAAAAACACTTTCTGCGACTACATTTCCCTTTGGAAACAGGATACAGCACCTTAAAACAATAATTATTTCTCAAGTGCAAATAATCAAAGGTTTTCTTTATATTTTCCAGCTAACAGACGCGCTAGTGTGGCCGATCCCGGTGGGCAATATGGAACACTTCCACGCTATCTCCGTGGGCACGGCGCTGGTCATCGCAATAGGCTCCCTGTACCTCATCAAGGCCATACACGAGCACAAGCTGGTGTCTATGTCTTTAAACCCCTATAGTTCGGTGCATAAACAACGTTAAGGAGGTCTTGGTTGCATGTGTACGTTTTGAAGTGAAATTCTCAAGTAATATTTTTGGCCACGGTCGTTCTTTTGTCGCTTGAATAATATTGTCAGGACGTCACTGTTGGTAAACATATGTGAATTGTATTAAAAAAAAAGATATAGACGTTAGTTTCGACTATGGACACGCTTCAGAACAACCATGACACACTATACAAGGTGTCACATAATATACGCAAAACCTCCCGTGTGGTCTCTCGGACCAACTGAACAACATGTATTGTAAAACTGAAAAAAAAAAAACAAAATTCGTAGAACAAAAGTTTTTTAGTTTCATGGTCTGAGACACCACACGAAAGTTCTTGCGTTTATTATGTAACACCCTGTATAAGTTAAAGGTGCTTTAGTACTCCAAGATTGGGAGTCCCAGTACCGCAGGTGTATTTGTTGCAAGTGTGCAAGTACCTTGCATGTCATTCACTAATCAGAAGTTGCTTTTGCATAATGACACGCAAGCCGCTACTTACATACTTCTGTGCGAGTTACTGGCATGAGTTTGCACCTTTACAGAAACAACATTAGGAACATTTTGGTTATTTAATAACGTTATTAAATAAAATTGTTGCTAAAAATGCAATTGTTCTCCGTTCGCATTTTAGATTTGTAACGTGTTATTTTTTAGCCGGCTGCAGACAACAAAGACACGTTTATGTTTTGTGAAAAAAAAAAATGCTGGTTGATCGGTTTAAGAAACAAGAAAGAATTAGTTTTGTACAAATTCAGCGTACACAAAAAAAAAAACATACAAACGTTCAAAAAAGTCATTAGTATATTCGTTTCGGGTGGCCTACCATGATGTCTTAAAGCTGGAGTAATTCCAGTGTGGGAAAGAGATAGCACTAGACGACCTGTGTAGCTCTGTCTCTTTCCCACACTGGAATTGCTCCTGCTTTAAGACGTAATAGTAACCTCCCAGATAACGAGTTCGCGTCTGTGTCTTCGATTGACGCACACTCGTGAAGACACACATTTTTAGTAGAAAGACATGTGGATGTAAATAGGACGTTCTGCACACTTGTTCGAGAAACACCACTCGGTTTAGCTCGGCACCCGAACATAATTTAGTGAGGGTAGTTGCTAAACGGCACGAGCCGAATGAAAGCTCAACATGTGTTGTAAGTAATAAGCTGACTGCTGCTGGCTTTGGGGGCGTCCATTAATTACGTCAATCGATTTGTTTAGCCCCCCTCTCCCGTTGGCGAGATTTGAGTTGACCCCCCCCCCCCCTAATCTCACGTAAGATTTTACAAAATGTGTATTTTTACTGTAAATACATTAATCTGCGCTCCATTACGTTGAATTTATTTAAAAACTTAATTTGCTTAATTATTTTCATAATGTATGTTTCTTATTAAATATTATTCTGTCGTATTCAGCCATTTTAGTGGAGAAACATGTTCATTTAATTAAACCCAGTTTTCTCGCAATTTGACACTGTTTCTTACAGGAAAAAAAATTACGTGATATTTACCGCGACCCATTTCTCCTTCGTGAGGCTTGACCCCCTACCTCCCCTTAAACGCCTCTCGTAATTAATGGACGGCCCCTTTGTTGTTCAATAAAAATGTGCTGTCCCAAACTAGTGTGTAGTACGACTAACTGAAGACTGATATAGAAGCCCTAAGGTGTTCTATATTACGCATTAAAGGACGGAGTATTGTTAAGATATTACTGCAATAAAATGGACTGTATTATATCAATTGCTCCAATAGATGGTCTGTATTATATTAATATAATATTTGTTACGGCTAAACGTTCAAACAGATATCAACATTATCTTTGGCAAATTTGGTCTTAGCGTAAATCAGAAAGATTCGGTTTAACACGCCTATGATGTCATTGAATAATAAACTTTATCTGTGTTTAAATAACGTTCAAAGTTGAACGAACATCATGTCGAGCGCAAGTAAGCTTGCTCCATAGGACAAGAGAGGTTACCTAATTTCATACAGCTAAGAGCGGTTTTCACTAATTAAACTGAACACGACGCTCAACTCCGGTCAATGTCATAATCTCTACGAAATATATATATTGACAGCTCTTGAACGTACTTTGTTATGACGGGCTGATCGCGTTCAATTTCAGTTTTAAAATTCGTCCTAAGTAAGGTATGATGGCGCGATTACACTTGGTCGTTTGCCCGAATTCGATTGCTTATGGAATTCGGACGAACGACTAAGTGGATGGGGTCGAGTACGCCTGCCTTTCCACAGTCTTGTTCGGTTTCATGGTTTGACTTCATTCAAACTACTCGTGGTAAATGCATCAGATAACCGAATTCGAGCGGTCTATCGAGCACCCGAATTCGGGCTAACGACCAAGTGTAATTGCGTAGCCAAAACAAAACTTTTCAGTATTACATTTATGTATTCATTAGATAATTATTGTAAATAAAAACATCTTTTTAGAAGTTTTAATAGCATAATATTGTAATTTTTCTGTAAAAACTATTGTCTTCTTCACATTCGTCTTATTGTATGTAGGCGAGTACAGTAGACAGAAGAGATAAGTTACCAGCTAAGAAAATATCATCTTTACCTATGTAGGCAACATTCATTTTAATGTAAGAAATCACACTCTATCGAATATTGTGGATGATTTCACTACCACAAGCACAATGTGAGTAAGAATAATATATATCTTAATATATTAAAAAAATCAGGTAGTGTCACTATGTTCGTAAACGCTCATCTCCGAAATCACCCAAACGATATCAATGAAATTTTGTAAATAGGCATGCATTGTTCCAGCTTGAAAGATGTGTGGCTGAACAGGGGCAGGTCGCTAGTTATGTAATAAAAAACTTAAACGGTCAGTGAACCCTTTTAGCCTAGTAAAACGGAGTTGTAGTTGATGACTGGTCTCATTTGTTGACTGTACCAATAATGTCGCTGGAAAATTACAAGATGAATAAATAAAGATTATTTAATTATGATTAATATTATGTATGGAATAAATAACTGCTTATGTATAGAAGGACGCCTTAACCCAGGGCAGAGCAGGCTAGGAAAGACAGATTTTGTAATTTTCCTGTGACAAATATTATTTAAACCTAGTCATTACAAAAATCACAAATTGTTAGTTATAGAGTTGTGAACTTCAAGATTTTTAATTAAAATAAACAATTTTGTAAATACTTTCCAGCTTTTTATTCACTTTTGTCGCTGCCAAAGAAATTTCAAACTTACATGCATTAAATTAAAGAAGATTCTTGTTTCTTCGTCATATTGGCGGTGTCCTTTTGGCCAGGCACGGCAATGTCGAGTTCTGTTGCAAATCTTTACCGAAAACTTCTATTTATGTGTCATTGTAGTGACATCGTCACCAAATAGTGACGTTGATGTGACCAAAATCAAAAGGAATCTTGCTTCGCGAAGATTATGTATGCATCACAAACGCCTGTTTTCTGCGTGTGGATGTGGAGCTGTGTAACAAAGTATGTCCTCCTCTTTTCCTGCCTCCTGTGTCTCAAAACATTACAGACGAAGGGACCTCTGCACTGCCACCGAAGACGCCGCGGAAGTTTTAACAAAATTTAAAATATCATTCGAGCCACAACAAGAAAAAACAACGGTCGGTATGCGTTATGGTAAAACAGATTAGTGTAATATGTTTCATATTCCAGAAAGAAGCCGAAAGCCAAGAAAAGATGCTCCTTGTTCCTGGAAATGGGTAGGTAGTTATCATACATTATCTTAGCAAAGACCTCCATAGTGTTCCAAGTACAAGTGGGTCTGGAATCAGGTACCTAAGTATATATGTATATCAAATATACCTAAATGAAGCATCACTAAAGTAAGCTAGCCTGCTTAAGTACCATTGACGGTCCTTCGATATGGATATTTGTTATGTCATCATCCTGCCCTTATCCCAATTTATTTAGGGTAGGCAGCATGTCTTCTTCTTCTATACTTCTCTATTAATTAAAATTATCAGACAAAAAAACTCATGATAAGTACTACAGGCGCCCACCCTTTTAGACAGGAGGACCAAAAGGTAAGTTTTTTGGCCAGTCCTAGTTAAGTCCTACACTTAAAACTTTCATGTCAAGATTGAGCACAACTCAGAGAGTTACTAGTTACAACGTTCAAAGTAGTTAACATAATCAGTCTGATTGGTTAATACGGTAAAGCAAGACAACTACGTCTGCGATATTGGGAAGACTGTTTTATCATTGTTTCAAAGATTTTTTTCATAAACTATTTCCGCTTTCAGAATACAAGCTCCATCTACCTACGTCGTATGACACCGTGAACACTTGTAACGACTAGGTTCCCCTGTAATGCAGCTTGTACCGGAGCCTCTGTAAGATGGCACCACTCGCTCCGTGTATCGATCTCGCGCGAGCACTGAACTTCCCCTGACCGCGGATGAACGCGCTCATCTGACGGATGTTGATGACAGCCTTACTTTATACCGCCCTTTTCATGTCCTAGCGCTACCTACTTCCGGTTTTGTTGAATTCATTTTCTGCCGAGAATCTCTGCGAGTGTTTTGTGGACTATGTATACTAGGCCGGAAGGTCTTAACGTTGGTGCGCTCGGGGAAATTAGGCATTTATTTAATGAGCGTGGTGAGGTCCTGTGAGGATGCAGTGTCCGCGGTGTGTGGGTGCACGTGCGAGAGTGTCGCGCGCCGCGGCCGGGGGCGTGCCGGCGTGCGTACTCCGCGCGCCGCAGATATGGATTTAAGATTAACGAGGCCACGTAAACGCGGCGTAGCCGCGGGGGAGGGAGCGCGCGCCGTGTTTACATGCGGGTGCAGGCGGCGGGTGCAGCGGGCGGGCGATCGATCGCTGGGCGGGGCGGGCGCGGGGCGGGGGCGGGGGCGCCGAGCGGCGGGGGGCGGGGCTCGCGCGCGCCGGCCGCCAGTCCGCCTCGGGGCCGCGTCCGCGCGGTCGTCGCCTGATCCCGCGGTGCGGCGCGCCGGAGTGTCTCCGCGGGCGCCCGGCGGCGGCGGCGAGCCTCGCGCCGCCCGCCCCCGCGCCGATGCCGCTGCCGGCCGTAGCCGCAGCGCCCCCCACGCCCCCCGCGCCCCAGCCGCCGGCCGGCGCCGCGCGCGCAGCCTGCTCTGCCGCGACCTAGCCGAGAGTGCCCCGCCGCCCGCGCACCCCGCGCCGCGCTTGCGCCCCGTATTCCTGTGGGCGCGCCAGCGCGACGGTACCGTGCAAGAGGTCCGCTGTGAAGACTACGATCCGCGTAACCGCATCCGTATCGCGCGCACCCCTACCGGTTGGCGAGTTATCCCGCGTACTGAAATCTTTGACTCTATCCTTGTGACTAGCGCTCCGGCGCACGAACCCCCCGAGCCCAGCGCTCCCCCTGAGCGGCGCCCGCGCCGGCGCCCCGGCAGGCCGCGGCGGAGGCGCACGGACGCGACAGCGCCCGCGCCCGCCTGGCTCGCGCCCGACCTGGAGTCGCATATCCCGTCGCACACGATCGCGGTGCCGCGGCTCCCGCCCGCGCCCCGCTCGCCGTCCGTGCCGCCTGAGCCTACGCCGCTCGACAACCTGCTGGCCGTGGCAGAGCTCGAGTTCAACCAGCAGCGCGGTGAAGAGCTCGAGCTGGAGCTACAGGGCGCGCCGTACCCCTTTCTGCCCGAGGCCGAGGAGGTGGCGCGCGACGTCATGTCGTTCGAGCTCGGCGAGCCCAAGCCGCCTGACGAGATGTTCTACGAGCAGCGCAAAACGCACGTGCCCGAGCGCGCTGCCGAAGAAGATGTTTTCCATAATGACATGGGCGTGCACAAAGACCTGTTTGAGACTATTAGTGAAGCGCACTACCTCCCCGAGCTCGGTGGACCTCACGACGAGGCGCTGCTCGAGTCGCTCGTAGAGAAGGGTTGTGAAGATAATCAAATTCTCGGGCAGGCGCTCGACAAGCTGGCGCACCTGGTGCACGGGACCGAATACGTGGAAGAGGAGGACGACATGCTGCTGGGCGGCGCGCCCGTCGCCGACATCATCGACCGGCTCGAGCAGTCGCTCGAGTCGCCTAGTCGCAGCAGCATGACGGCGGCGCAGGGGCTCCTACATCTGCATCACATAGGCGACCACCTGCCGCTGTCGGACCAAGAGCAGTCCCTTGAGCAGTCCTATATGTCGGACGAAGTGTTCGCGCCCGCCGATCCTCCAACTGAATGTGCGCTTGAAACGCTATCTACGGCGTCACAAATGCAAAACGCTGACGAACTGAACCATTTAGAATATGATCAGAATGCCGAGAAGAGGCTACAGAATGATGTTGATAATACGGAAGCGATGTATACTGAACATGAACAAGTACCTGAAATCCCTGAACCCTCGGAGGAGCGAAAATATCAACCGCTGCCGGATCAGAGTGAACCAACGTTATCCAGTGAATTACAGGCGGAGGCCCAGACTAATGACGAATCCACTGAAAATGTCAACAATAACATTGCTCTCAAACTGGAAACTGACGACAACGCATGTGATGACGAAGGTAATTTTTCCAATACTATAAAAGTGGAAGCCCCGAGCATAGACTTTCCGAAAGACCTTGAAGATACAACAGCCGTGGAATTGGTGGCTACGGATTTGAGTGTCAAAAATGCTAAACCTAAAAAGTCTGCTCGAGTAGTGGCTAGCGTTGCTGAAACTACAAATAACATGGAGGATAATTTATCAGAAAAGAGCGACGACCTACCTAAAGATCTAAGTGTGCAACGAAGGTTACCCACCCCGCATGCGTCGCCGAGAAGGATAGAAATACCGCGAGCGCCGTCGAGAGAGTCTGATGCGATGCAGTCGCCGCAGCCGAGCGGCATCCCCGCCGTGCCGTCCTCACCTGAGATATTTACTATGCCTCAATCAAAGAGCAAACAATCATTGTTTTTAGAAACTTTGTTGTCATCGCCGTCGCCTAAGATGTACACGTCTGAGGTGACTATTACAAAGCAGCAATGTGAACCGCTAAACTTAGGTAAACATCGAAAATCAGCCAGTCCAACTGTAACGAGCTGTTCAGACGAGATGAGAAAGTTAAATAAAGAATTTGGTGAACCTCAAGAGAAAAAGGGAAGACGAGAGTCTGCCGACGATTCAGTTAGAATCAGTAAGGTATTCAATAAGAGTGATCGTGATGAGCACAATACCGAGGCTCAAATTAAGATGAAGAAAAGCGAAGCAGAAGAAAAACTTCCTTCAAAATATATCGAGAAAATGAATAAAATGAGTCCACTCGAACAAATACAAAATCTGAGATCGGGTTCTAGTTTCAACATACCCGATCCCATTCTAATTCCGAAAAACAAGCTAAACCAAATTCTCACAGCTCCTGGTATTGAAATTCCCTTAATGTTAATGGCTAATCCCGAGTTCAGATTACCAGACGCATTCCATTACCCCATGGTTCTACGAGATCCGGATATACTGGTCATATCATTTTCGCAATTAGAAAGTATAATATTGAATGAACCCAAACGGCCAACGTCGCCGAAAAAGGAGCCAAAGCCACCTACGCCAAAAAGTACGATAAGTACAACAAGTACATCGAGTAGTGAGAATACGACGGCTACAAGTCAACCCGATCATATCAACTCCAGCACTCAGCCGAAGCCGATACCATCCATGGACGCATTAGCTGGCGACATCGACGCAGCCACTTCCGCGGCGCTCAACCAAATGCTGTGGCTCCCCTATATCAGCCAACTCGAAGCTATGGCCGCGTGCTCGCAAAATATGGATTTTCTAAAAGCACTAAATTCATCCGGTTATTCGTCTGGGCAAGGTTACCCGGAGTTATCACAGGTGTTTAACCCAAATTCTCGTTTTGGAGGACCAACAGGTTTCCCAGTGATGCCGCCGATGGATTACGAAAACCGGATGCAGTACGCAATGTGGCAAGAAGCGATGAATCATTCGAATCAACAACAAGCTCAGAGACAACTCCAAGCCAAAGCTAACGAGTCTCAGGCGAAAGAAATGGCAGCAAAATCATTAGATGTGCAGAATCCGTTCGTTCACTCGACAAAAAGTCATCATCATCAAAATAAATCACATAGCAGTATGTCGTCTCGATCTAGTCCTATGGCCAACTACACGGCCAGCCAGCGAGCCGCCATGCAACACAACTCATTCCTGCAGAACATGTACCCGGGTATGAATCCTAATGTAAGGCCGAACATGCCTTTGCCGGGTCTTCAGATACCATACTTCAATGCGAACATGATGTCAGGTAGCCAGCGGTCGCCGAGGGGGCAGAAGAGCCCGACCTCGCCGTACTACCCGAACAACAACTATCTACAATCGATGCAGCATTCTGAAGCGCAGGCCCATCAGAGGAGTAGTTCGACTGGGTCACAGGATTCGCCGCGGCCGCGGATCAGTGTTAAATCCTTGCAAAACTTGTTGGCCGCGCCGATGACGCCTGACGGGATGCCAATGCCGACGTCGTCTACGTCGCGGCGCGGGCTGGGCCCGACGGCGGGCATGCCGCGGCGGCGCGATGAGCCCGAGGTGGGCAGCACCACGCCGCTGGGCGAGCCGCCGCAGCACCTGCCGCCGCACCCGCACGACCCGGCCTCCTTCCACTTGTGGCATCCGCTGTTCGGCAAGTGAGTCACTTTCATTCATGTTTACCGCTTTTACAAATATTTGCATGTTCTTAATATTAAGATCGCCGTATTTACTTTTCTTATTGGAGTTTCTTTGATTTTGTAATTACATGTGCTCATGCACCGCTGGCGGTCGTTCGAGACGTTGTGAATTCTAGGAAAATAAATATGAACCTTTCGTGGTTTGAACCTAACCTCTTACTTTTTGTTGTCCATCCTTAATACTGTTTCCATTTCCTTTACTTTCAATACAACATTTAAGACTCGCTGTCGTGCGTAAAGTAAATAAGCTTTTCAATATCTCTTTGCGAAAAAAATTTCTGACATTTACATTCTCAAAGAACACCGATACATATGTAAATTCCTCGCTTAGACAGAACTCGTTCAGTACCTACGTTAATAACCTGTAAGAGACATCACAAGTTAATATAGTACAAAGCACAATATACTTGAGCAATATTGTAGGCATTGTTTATTTATACTGGGCGTTTATTGGGTCAGGCCGGCGGGCAAAGCTAATTTTGCCCAGAATCGATCGGCTACCGAAATAGCGGCGAAGTTGAAGGGTTAATATGTTGAGGTTGTGGGTCAGTCCGTCGCCTTGTCAACGTTTAATTAGAACTGAGACAGAGCCAAACGGGAGCTTTGTAATTGCCATGGGACTTTGGGAACCTAGGGACAGTGGTACAGAATCTGTAATTTTGACCCAGATCTACACTATACCTTTTCGTTTTGCGGCTAAACTACCGAACCGATTTTCGTTAAATTCAGCACAGAGGTAGACTGCCAGTTTCAGTAAGAAAAATTATACTTTAAACCCGAATGTAGATGAGTTCAAAAGTTGAGATAATAGAGCTCAAGTTCGGCTAACTACCTTACATTAAACATTATGTCATCAATTCGAAATTGAAGGGAAGATGTAATTTTTTTAATAAACTTCCTTATCTTATATTGGTTTATGAGTCGATCTGTATATTGTTGTTTTGACATGGAAAGAAAAATTCTAGTGCGAGCAGGGTTTGAACCTGCGACCTTCCGATTCAGTACACCGGACGTCTTCACCAATTAGACCATCGCACCCTGCTCACAGCTCTCGAAATATTCGTTCCATTAATAACGTCTTACGGTGACGTTAGCGCCATCTATTTAAGAAATTATCGAACTAACTTAAACCAACACGTTGACATTACAGCCAAATCAATGTTGTATAGAAGTCGCCATACCAAACAAATTTTTAATATTTTTATACGGAAAGCGTGCGTAGGGAACTATAGCTGTTTTGACATGGAAAGAAAAATTCTAGTGCGAGCAGGGTTTGAACTTGCGACCTTCCGATTCAGTACACCGGATGTCTTTAACCAATTAGACCATCGCACCCTGCTCACAGCTCTCGAAATTTTCGTTCCATTAATAACGTCTTACGGTGACGTTAGCGCCATCTATTTAACATCGATCTGTATATTGTATTCCAATAAGTGTATATTATATTACTACAGGGTCTACAGGTTTCACTAACGGAAAATACAGCTTATTCCCCAATTTGCATTTTGCATCTAAAGTCATGTTTCCTTCTACACAAATTACCTCTAAATAACAACCATAGAAAATCGTAAACAATAGCAGAATAATATAAATTACTGTCCGCCTATCACTACACTGTTATAAACCAGTTGCTTTCATGCATAAATTTTAATTAAAGAGACCGTTCGATGCGTTTGTCTGTCCGCAAATAAAACAATTACAATTTACAGTTGATATGTACCTCGTTAATTAACGTAGGAAAACAAATTAGTGATAATATGTAGCTGGAGACAAATGACTATGTGGGGTATGTCGTAAATAGAGGAGTGAGTCGTGTGTATGATTGTGACTATAATAGAAATCATTGAGTGGAATTTGATGAGATAAAAGGTGGATACGAAATAAGTATTAGCAGTGTTTTGAATACATGGAATCCTATTCAATAAGAATGTCTAATTGACAGTTTTTAAGCAATTTAATATTACTCTTGTGTAGGTAAACTGTACTGAGTGGAGTGTGCAAGCGGGTCCTGGAGGAAAATATCCTAATTTTTTTTCATAATAAATGATGTAAACAAATTTTAAAAAATACTGTTGTGGGAATCGTACCAAATCAAATGCGGAATAGAGCCATTGTATTTTATGACACTACTCGAAAAGGTCAACGCCAAGGATCAACTCTTCAAATAAAATTTCTAGTAGGTGAGCACTTACCTATATCACCTATCAGAAATGACTTTATTGCTATTTTCTGAAGGTTTTCAGCATGACTCATAATTTTTATGAGTTCTTTAAGAGCTGCTCGTAATGTTTATACTATCGCAGTTTTAGTATTTCAGTCAGTAGGTACCACTCTTATCTTGAAAGTAGGTATAGCATGTTACATAACATCACGCTTAGTTTCCCAGACGGGTTAGGCAGCGGTGTGACAATTACCAACATTTCGCCTGTCGTGCAATACCAGTATTTTACATGGAGCGACTGCCTATCTGACCTCCACAACCCAGTTAGTACTGGGTAATACGATACTCCTTGGTAAGACTGGTTGTCAGACTCTTTGGGCCACTGACTACCTAACGACTGTCAAAGATCTACAAATGACACCCGGGACCTACGGCGTTACGTGCTTTCCGAGGCACGGAGGAAACTCTGTATATAATGGGTGGTCACACATCCACAGACCAAACAAGGCAAGCACGGCTTAACCTAAAGATCGACCCGAGTGGCTGTTATTATTTAGCCACTTCTAATTAGAAAAATATTAAGGAGTTAAATCAAGATTCAATTCTTTGAATTTATAGACTGATCTATCCCTGCAGGATACAACTTCCTTTTATTCGCGGATGTTGTCAATATCCTTTGCGAATAGATTTATATCGAAGTATTTGTAGTGGACTTCGTATTGTTTGTACCTTTTCCTAATAACACTTTTACAGTATGTCTTGGTAGGGAATGTTACCGTAAACTCAAAACCTGGTTGGTTCAGCGCATGTCGTGTTGTCGCCAATTAACTGCTGTTCGTCCTGTAAATGACACTACTATGAAGATACGATCTGCTTATTAGAGTTAATCACTCAGAGGCTGTGAGGGTACTGACACGAGATATCCCGGTCAAGGAACCTTCAGTTCTTTACCAAAGGCGGATCAATCATTTATTTCTAGGGGAGGACATTCAAAAGTAACAATATCAAAATTGTGCTTTCCCGTATCATATTTTGCTCGAAACTGTAGTTTTGAAATTAAACTAATTATACGTTTTACTAATTAATCTTAAGGGTGTATTCAAATCGATAACTCGTTCAATTTTAGACAACGATTCTTCAAATTCAAATTCATTTAATCATTTTGCAAATTTAACATAGGGTTAAAAAAATATACAGATGTCAGCAACACTGAGAACTGAAACACTCACCCACTTCCATGATAAAATATTAACACCGCACTTCCTACCAAGACCTGCAGCTAATTACACCAATCTAGACTTCAAAGCCAACCAACCGTTCAAACATTCACAAAGGGAACCCACGGCTTGCACACCAAAATAGATCAGTATATTAGAATAGAAGAAAGATCGATAAATGAAGTACTGTCGACGAAATAATGCTATTAGAACCTTCTCAGAATTCTCTGAGGGTATTAATATTTTATGTCCAATTTATATAACAAAGGAATTATTTATATATAAGAGAATATACAGGCTGTGGGATTTATTTGTATCGATAAATTATGTACATAATGGATGAAATGTTTGATGTGGACTTAGGTGAATGTTTGCTTTGAGAGGTGTCATTATAGACATACTTTGATAATATTTGAAAGCTGTCCTAAGAATAGATGTCTGCCGTCTGGCTTTATTTGGCCCAACTTTTGGCAGAGCTGAATTTAGAAAAGTTCTGTCTGAGTTACTAAATTCTCTAGATAAATTCTCTAGGTTTCAAAGTACCTGAAGGGAACTTTAGAAGATGAATGTTTTGAGTTAGTCCTTAAGACCTTGCCTTTAAGTGCGTTCTTAATTAGCTCTATTAAAACTTCGTTTCTAGGCTGCGAGATAACATGAAGTTTCAAAGTAATTTCAGGGATTCTGAGTAAAATGAAGTCTTACAAAGACTAGTATATTTAAAGTCGTGTCGGTTCACACGGTATAAGTGTCAAAAGAGCGGTTCCGTACACTTTGACTGCGTAAGGATCACTTTTTTTTGTAGCAAATAAAAAATTTCAGCTCCTTAGTGTCGAAAATGTACTTAATTCTTTAAGTAAAGGCTTCGGATATTTTTGTATGAAGCCTGGCCTGGCTGACTTCCGCCATTTTAATGTTTTTTCAAAGTTGCGGCCACGCATATGACTTGTATTAATCGATAGCTTATTATAGTATTTAATTCAAATCCCTGTGTCGCGATGTGCCCCATACATACTGTAAAACTAGGAATAGTATCTTAAATCTAGCCAGAACAATTACATAATCACGTCCCAGATATTCAGGTGTTTCAGCCATTTCTGTCGCCAACTTTAAACTTTAAATAGAAGCGACCTACTTTCGGCTTTTATAACCTGATTCGCTATATTTGACTATGCTCCGGATAGCTGTTTTAGCTTGGTGCCTTTGACGTATAAAAGTTAGTATTGCTACTATATAGAACAGAAGTGCTATTTCTTCTGCAACCAGTCTAGTCATAGCCATAGTTCATGATGCAGCAACAGGCATTTCTAAGTAGAAAAATGGCAAGAAAGGAGACTTCACTGCCATAGTAGTGGAAAATGATGGTAAAAAAAAGTCCGACAAGAATATGTGCCCTGTGACAGACAGGCAGACAAGCAAGCTGATAGTGTGGAGTTCCCTTTGTCACAAATTGGGACTCGAAAAGTGAAACCTTTCATCCCCACAACATCACAAACACCAAAATAAATTACACGAAAAAACAACAGCGACAACAAAAATCTTTTCACAATTTTTCGCTGCCAGTACTTTATACGGCGTACGTGTCCCTCAAGGCGAATTAAGTAATTTACGTATCATTTCATATGTTAGGTCTAACTGTCCGTCCATTTGCTATCAATAATAAATGTACTAATGGATGGCTTCGGCTATAATAGGACCTATTATAGCAAGAAACTAGGGCACCTTTGTTCTAGAAAATACTTCTTTGAATTGAAGAATTACTGTAATAGTCTACATTGTGTTCAATTTTGTATGAAGTATCGACTATCGATTGGCGCTAAAGTGTCTTGCAGCTGTTAAATGTTACACAGTTTTTAGTGTTGAACTGAACCTGTTTCAGGAATGAATTGTAGCTGAATAATTCAAAATTATTGCAATATAGGTCTCTTAAAGAGTTCTTAGTGAGAATTTTAGAGGAATGTTCAAAATAATTGCAGATGGAGTTGCACGAGAATTAATGCAAAGATTGTGATCTAATGAGCAAATAAGATCACAATGCATCAAAATTTGATTGCCTTTAGAGCTTCAACGATGGGATAGAATAGACAGACATCTACTGATAACTAGAGGCACACAATGAGGCAGTTTTCTAAGAAGAATCTTATTAAAAAGCAAGATTTTTCTTCCATCTAGGAAGATTTTATCCATCTACTAACTTGCCAAAAGGCCGTTATTTCAGCTTTATCTCTCACAGCCTCGTTCCTAAATAAATTAAATTCCAGGCTTTTCAGCCCCATTAAGTTTTAGCAGTACTTTCTGACGTCTTCCGAGAGGTTCGTGATTGGCTAATGTCCTCTGTACTGAGTCGTGATTGGTCGATAAAAGTTTAATCTCGCGCCAGATTGGCTGATGTTTGTTGTGTCTTTTAGTTTACGTGATACAAACATTGATTCTTTATTAGGTCGTGGAGATGGAGTTCTTTATTGGAAAAGTTTGAACTTTGAAAATTTTAAAAGTGATCATCCATATCCCGATATTTGTTCGTTTCTCTGTACACTACAGTTGGTTTTCATGAGAAGGAACAGTACCTTCTTGTAATATGGGGATCGTAATTCCTCGCAATATTTCCTCGTCTGGTTAGCATAATCAGCCTATAATATTCCCACTGCTGGGACACGGGCCTGGCCTCTGTGGGAAACAACATGCCGTAATCTAATAATTTTATTACATTTTGTTAAATTTTTAACTAGTACTAGTACCTAAACCAAGAGTACATTGTGTTCGGTATTTTAATTTTAAGTTTGCATGCTGAAGGAAGTCAGCGAAATGTGTGAAACCTTTTATTTTATAAGACCATCATGTACCATATTTCATGCAAAATAAAGAATCTTGAATCTATAACGCAGGTCCAGTGTGGTTAGCTGATGTCACATGTCTTTGATTTTGTGGTATTTGAATTTGCTTGTTTCCTCATGATCGTCTGGTTGCTCAACATCCCCCCATAACCACCTCCCCTTTTCACTACAAACTTCCAAAACTCTGCTCCATCCCTGGCCAATCCGCGATGCACGAACCACTACATACTAATAAGCGGGCTATGCTGATGACGAACTCGCTCACAATGTTCCACGATAAAGTGAATTCTAAACGTTGTGTATAAATGTGTCCGAGGTTTTGCGAGCGGTTACAATCCGCGTGTTACCACGACTTGTTGCTGCTCATTACTTATGTAACTCGAAAGCCTCTGCCCTCCCAAATATAGCCATTAAAAATCTGTTTGAAGTTCTACGAGAAGCTTAGGTGAAAATAAAGTCATATTATTGATTGATGTTAGTCAAATAAAGAATATGTGACAGCTAAAAGTGGAAAATGGCGGGCTGAAACTAGACATTTGAAAAAAATGGCTTATTACTTTTTCAATTTCGTCCCACCCGTTTATATTAACATTCAAGAGTTTATCCAAGGATATAACTCAACAAAGTCAGAGGAAAATGGAAGAATGAAAGTCTTTGATTACTCAATTTTAATTAAAACGAACATTATTGCAGTGTGCAGTAAAATGTGTTATGTCTCTATAAAATCGGGTGGTGTGTTTTCTATCTTTGTCTGGCTTGTCGGTGGTGCATATTGGCGTCTCGCTCGCACGTACGTCACGGGCCTGGACAGGCTTCGGCAAGGGGCAAGCTACATTGATTTTATTGTGATTCGGGCATGCTCGATACTCCGATGTTTGGTTATTGGACGTGGCGGATTCGGAACGGCTGTCAGTTTCGGCTTTCAGAAACTTGGAGGAAAAGGCTCGGCTTTTGTACGTCTTCTTCGCTTTTGTTATTTTAGTGTCTGTGTTCGCTGGTTTCGTATAAAGGGTAAATACATCTTCTCTATTTTTATACAGCCTTTTGTGACCGTCTGGGTCTATAATAGAACGAATTTATTACAAGCTCCTAAATTGGGTAGTTCCAATTTTAGAGACTTGTTCTAAACGACTTTCAATTTATCAAGTTTCGCAACAAATTCATCTTCTGTAGTAACTCAATAAGAAGTTATTTCCTTTTTACGGCGTCTTCTAACATCTAGGTCCTGACCTACCTAACTAATCTTGTTATCGACTTTTCATTTCATTTATTGAATAACGAAGTTTTCTAATAAAATCAGTGATATACGTTGCAATAAAACTATCTCTTTCAAAATTGAATCGTAAAAATCTTTTTCATTTAATGTATTTTAGTGAACAAAACTAGTGAATATAGATGCAATCAATCACTGTTTCAAAGAGCCATATGACTCTTTGAGAGATCTGACTGATCTGACAGACTCTTTCCAGAGAACCTCTTTTGAGAACAGATTTCCTTTTTCCGAAATATTTCCCGGTTCTCGGTTTCCAATACCAAACAGACATTACGTTATGCTGGTGCTATTTATATATATGCTACAAGCTTTTCGCCATAGTTTTCCTTGCATTAAAGGGGAAGCAAGATTAAAAGTTTCATACCTAACATAACATAATATCACGCCTGGAGGTGTACCTAATATTACACACGCATTTCGCCAGTTAAGTCCCATGTAATAGGGGGCGAGCTTCTTGCCATCAACCGGGCACAAATCACGACTCCGTGGCTGCTACTGAGAAATTCGAAAAAACCCAATAACAGTTTGGCTGACCTGGGAAATGAACCCAGGAGTTTCGGCACAGCAGTCGTGCTTGCGACCACTAGACTAAATATGCGGTCAGTTTCATACCTACATGTTAATATAGATTATTTAGGAGATGGTCCATCTGCGTTCATACAACAGTTCTCAATTCCCACACAAATCATATGTAACAGACAATCAGTGCTCTCTGCTACAATGACGCATCCTTACGTGCATCTATTGGCAAATTGGTTTCTCACACAATCTCCACGTGACAGAGCACGCTTGCCACGCTGCATCCTGACCTGGTACGTTGGCCTATTATCCTATCACGGCGTCACCCTTGCGAGTTGCATCCTGTGGAATAGTTTCGTTTGCGTTTGTGATATATGCATGTCACTGTTACATCTCGATGGTTGCATAATAGGTGTCACTAAATTTCATGACGCATTCTTGCTTCTCTTGAAGACATGGCACTAAGTTTCAAATGTTGATTTAACACCCATTATTCAATCAATCATTTTATTGTCAGGCAACTGAGGCCCATAAATAAAAATACACTAAATAATCTTACAAAATGATAAACACAACTAACAATACTAGTATAATTCTAACTTCCAAGTCAGGTCATTGAGATGCTACTAGACTTATGGTTTTTGACTGTTCATACATTCATTCACATAAGCACTTCCCACCTGTGTGTTCCATTTATTGCATATTCCATTTAAATTTTTCGTCCTTCACCCCGGATCCAGCTACAACAACCTTGCGTTTGCCCGGGTCGCCCTTCCATTGCATCCTCAGTTAGCAGCCTTCAACCTTGCGATCCCGGGCGAGCTCCAAGCTGTAACCAGGTCAAGGTTGGCTGCAGCTCCAATAGGTAGCTTCCTGCGGGAGCGTTGCGTTTCTATTGACGTACACAGCGGTAATAGTTCGCTAGTTAGTTGTATGATTGATGAGATTGGCGAGTTGAGGGTTTAGGAATTGGCACGGTGATGAATGAGGCCTGTGTGTTATGGGAGTTGTTGCTTTTTGGTTTGATATTTTCTCGATCTATTCCATAATTTGAAATGTTGTTAATCATTTAGAATGGGGGCTTTATCCACGGTTCTTATAATTATAGAGTCGATACAGCCGAGATCACAGTACATTAAGTTATCTTTTCTTCCTTTCTCATTTCGACTTGCCCATTTTCCAATTCCACACTAGGTGCGTTTTACCCTGCGTGCTGCGCGCGGCCTCGGGAAGTAGACCGTCCTACCTACCTGGCTGCCACCAGTCACCTACGTTCTGGACCTACAGGACAGTGGTTTTCTATTGGCGGTCTAGAACCAAACACGTGCTCGATGTTTGAACTCACACCAGTCCTCTACTGGGGTGAATCTGAATCCTTTAAATAATTGTTTGCACTAATTAAATATACCCTCAATTCCGAGTTCGATTAACCGGCTGAGCCAAAACCGTTACAGTGGCACTTTTTTTAACCCTGCGGTCAGCGCCGAGAGTTGAAATGCAATAGTGCAATAATATTAAGGCTTTCATTTAGACGTCGCTAAAGTTTAGTGAAAACGGGAATTAGACGCGTTTATGAAAGCATGTGATTTATGATTTCGGTACTGCTTTTTCTCAAATATGTTGGAGTCGGCTTCCAGTCTAACCGGATGTAGCTGAATACCAGTATTTTAAATGGAGCTATTGCCTATCGGACCCAGGCGCGGTCCCAGCCTAAGTCTTTGGGGGGGTCACAGGGACCATAGCCAGGAATTTGATTGGGGAGCGATTGGGAGGGGAGTTAAACTATTATCAACAACTTTTGAAAAACGAAATTATAACAATTGCTCAATAGCTCTTGATTTAAATAAAAAAAACAATCAAGGGCGACTAAGGTTTATTTCCTGGGGGTGCATTAGCTTTCAGAAATTGTCAGTTTACAAAGATATACTGAAAAGAATGCAGAATGTCAAAGCGAGCTCGTAAATTTTAACACTACATCGGGTAGGTTAGATTTTCTTTTGATCATTTATACAGGGGTTTTGCAGGTACTCAGAGCTAAAAGCGAGCGAAGCGAGCTCGAAAATTTTTGCCCTCTTCCTCGGATAAATTAATTTCTTTTGTTCATTCATGTAGGAATGAGTGTAGGAGGAACTCTGTCAACTTGTGGAGAATTCAAAAGTACAGGATGTATTAGCGAGTGAAGCGAACTGGAAAATGATGGCACCACTTCTTTTTTAATTTATACAGAAATGAGAATAGGAGCACTCTGTGAACTTTTGCAAATTTGAAAAAGTAGAGGATCCATTGGCGAGCAAAGCAAGCAAACAAAATTTTGCATTCCGCCTCTGATAGGTTGATTTCTTAATAGTTGTTGGAGATTTTTGGGTGTTGAACCATAACGCCCCCCCCCCCCCCCCCTGTCTACGGCCCTGCCCTTGAGATAGCAAGATTTTCAAGTTTTAAGATGAAGTGAACGCAAAAGCGAGCAAAGCGAGCCGGACCTCTTTTTATTTTATTTAAATCAATGGGTTCAGAAACATAATCACGGTCAGCCTAGGCCCAACCCAGGCGGGCTGGTCATGACGCCCGGCCATGAACGCGGATCGGCTCTTGATACTAATAGAATGCAAGAGCGAGAGAAGAGAGCTCAAAATTGAAGCAGCCCGCTTCCGCCCCGTGTATCAGGTTCTATTTGTTCATTCATACAGAGATGAGAATAAAAGTAACTCAGATGCATTAGCGAGCGGAGCGAGCTCGAAAATTTTAGAATTCTGCCTCGAAAAAGGTTAGTTTTTCTTGTTGAACGATTAAGCAGGAAATAAGGTAATAATTTATATCCCAAAAAAGAAAAGTATTTTAAGAAGATTTATCAATTTGGCGTGTATGATTTTGGGGGGTCATGACCCCTGAGACCCCGCCCTGTGATCGCGCCTGATCAGACCTCTACAACCAATCAGTACTGGGTAATACGACATCCCTTGGTAAGACTGGTTATCACACAGACTTTCGGGCCACTGACTACCTGTAACAACTGCCAAAGATCTACAAATGTCAGCCGGGACCAACGGCTTACCGTGCTTTCCGAGGCAGGGAGGAAACTCGGTACGTAGTGGGTGGTCACCCATCCACGGACCAACCTAGGCAAGCGCGGTTAACTTATGTAGTTTCATAAGGTATATTTTCTCAATGACCTCTTACGATTACGGAACTAACAGTAATTTCTAAATAGACCGCAGAACTAACCGATTAAAACCATAACTCGTTGGTTTTTCAGCGTAATGCTGTAAATATCGGGCGACCATATTGAAATAATCGTTCATACCACCGCGGTGTACCGTTACGGTCTTATTTCGCAAATACCTGAGCAATCTGCGGTGAGGTGATTACGAGAAATGACTATGTTGGTGTTTTACATTTTATTGTAAAAACTGTTCGGTTTTCAGTTGCTATGGGCAATAAATACCAAGGATTCAGGGCAATTCCTTAAAAAACTTCTATGGTAAGAGAAAGACGGTGGTGGGTACCCTTGAAAGACGGTAGTGGGTACCCCTAGGGAGATAGTTTTTTGTTATTTGGCCCTATAAAGGGCCATTAGTCAAGGCTCTAAATAGAGGCTTTGAGTTTACTATCGTAGTAGTATGGAGGATCGATGGACTATGGAAAATCGAAAAGACAAGTTATTGCAATTCTGCATATTTTTAGCTTAACTGATTTTCTAGCAACGTATCATAGGCAGTCTAACCAAAACCAATCAACCAACTGGGTAGATAGATAGTTTCAATAACTTTTAAGTCCTACGAAAATAACAAAATAGCACAGTGGTATAAAAATACAAACACACGTATGTACCCACACCTTTTTGGTGAAAAATGTGTTCCAAATAATTATTGATGTGGACCGCAAACCGCAGCTCCACAACTCTGCTCGTACACCACGTAAATCGTCCAAACCATTTTTGACAGTTGGTTAGATTAGAAAACAGCTTTTGGGTACAGAGTTATTCTGGCGTTGCAATTCAGTTGTAACAAAAGTTAGCTCACTGATTTCAATTCAGTTTGAACAATAAAAACGGTTTTTAGGGGACAAGAAATAAAACATTCCGGACATTATTGATGAGGTAATGTAGAAAGGTCAGGTGCTTTGTACTCACAACCGTATACGACTAGATGTGTGAACGTGGACTAGGCAAAAGGAGCATGTAGGGATCGTAGCAGGCGGCGTTTTATGGCTTCTGCCTACCATCATGCGAATAAAGCGTGAGTTTATGTATGTATGTATATGTACATACATATGTGTGGCACCGTTGCATCTGATTTCCCATCATCATCTACCTAATCGACATTTCGACGGCACGGTTGGCGCAGGGGCTGAGCGATTGACTGCTGCGCTTCGTGTCGCGGGTTCGATTCCCGCACGGAACAAATATTTGTATGGCCTACAGGTAGTTGTTCCGGGTCTGGCTGTTTGTGTATGTGAGCTTAAATGTTTGTAAACGCACCCACGATACAGGAGAAATTCCTAGTGTGGGGCAAAGTTTTACAAAAAAAAAAAAAAATCGTTTACCAACTATGTTGAGATCTCCTTTCGGTCCAAGAGGACGCTGCTGAATACTACTATTTTGCTAAGGTCTCAAGGTTCAAGGTTCCAAATAATTACGCCTTTCATGATGCTAGGCAAACACTACATAAAGCCACGTGCTACAATCCCTACAAAGTCCTTTTGAAAACAAATGAATAAGTTAAGTTTCGAACACCAATTCAAAACTGGAGCGAAATCTTTTTCTTCTTCATTGTGTGCAGCACTTAGGTACCGTGGCTATATTATTGAGTTCATTTCGTTCCTGAGAGTGATTTTCTTTATCCGTACTTTTAAAATCACTTAGCCCTCCGCATCCTAATTTGGCGGAAGTTCATGGAGGAACACCCCAAAGGGCTGGCTTACCCCTCGGTTAAATGGGGTTTTTTCATAATGATGTCGCCTTTGAGGATTCATTTATGCCGTGGGCTCTTGAGTAAGAAAAATGAAGAAGTTTTTGTTTTATTTTTATTCTAATCATAGCCTTGAAGGATATGCGTGTTTATGAATTTTATGATAGCATGAAATCACAAGTTATTTGTTAATTACCAATGCGTACGATACTAGCACGGTCATAGTATGATACGATGTAGTGGGCTCCCTAGACCCAATACATAATCTGATTTGAGACTTATGTCAATTCAAGTCGATCAACCATAAGAAGAAAATAAAAGATAGAAAATAGGTTTATTTGGCACATGCTACAAGTGCACACAACATTAAACAAAAAAACAAGAGAACACATTAATAACCATTTTTATTTTTGTGCTTAGATTTAAAGCACAAAAATAAAAATGGTTATTAATGTGTGTATTAAAAAAACGGTTGTTTTTAACCACAAATTGACTGTGCGATCTGCTGAGATGATCCGTGCCAAAAACTCGAAGATATTCCAGTTGAACTCACAATGACTACTAGACCACTAGACTGAGAGATAGATACTCTATCGAGGGATTTGTGTATGTGATGGGACCACTACCACCTGAGGAAATTACAAATTACGTAAGCAATAACAAACATAGGTCATGTTCACCACAACGTGCTCCGACGCATCTCAGCAGCCAATCAGCACGTCGCCCACAATCCTACCGGCCGCGGCCCCCCCACTGGAGCAAATTGCTGCAATCACAACACTCTACACTATTACCGGTCTGCTATGACGTCGGTAGATTTATCAGCATCTACTCTGTTATTATAGATCGGTACTTCTACATTCGGTTAGGCTGTTGGTCCCTTCTGTCGTTACGGGCAGTCAGACGCCAGAAATTTAAACAAAAAGTCTCACCAAGGGGTGTCACCCCGCACTTAACTTGACTTCTGGAGGTCAGATAGACAGTTGTTCTATGTAAAATACTGGTATTCAACTGCATACGGTTTGACTGGAAGCAGATTCCATCAGTTGCGTGGTATCTTCTCGTCCAACTTACCGCAGTGTCTCAAGACGAAAGTCTATGACCAGTGTTTGTTGCCAGTGATTACATACGGGACCGAAACGTGGTCGCTCACAATGGGCCTCATCAGAAGGCTTAAAGTCACCCAAACGGCAATGGAGAGGGCTATGCTCGGAGTTTCCTTGCGTGATCAAATCAGAAATGAGGAAATCCGTAAGAGAACCAATGTTACCGACGTAGCCCGAAGAATAGCCAAACTTAAGTGGCAGTGGGCAGGGCATATTGCTCGCAGAACGGATGGCCGATGGGGCCGGAAAGTTCTGGAGTGGCGACCGCGAACTGGAAGACGTCGCGTTGGAAGGCCTCCTACTAGGTAGACCGATGACCTGGTAAAGGTTGCGGGGATCCGCTGGATGCGAGACGCACGGGATCGGTCAATGTGGCGACACTTGGGGGAGGCCTATGTCCAGCAGTGGACGTCTTTCGGCTGAAATGATGATAATGATGATGAGATTCCATCATAGTTGGAAAAACGGCTTTTAGGTACAGAAGAGGACTTGTACAGAAAGTGTCTTGCATTTCCTGACCTGTCTTACAAAGCAGAAGAAGGCAAGATGGGCCATGCAATGCTGAACACTGACTGTATTATACACAAATACATTTAAGTACACAGATGTTGATTACTGTGTGAGCGTTGAACAAGGTCCTATTAGTTCTTAGAACTTGTTGATTGATTATATAGCCATTACTAATGTCTGACCGAAGGTCGATTTCTAGCCGAAGCAGGCCCGGATTTCGACCTTTGGCTTTGGCTAAAACTTCGCCCCATTTTGCCTGAAGGTGGCCGATGCCGAAGCCGAAGCTTCCGTCGAACACTAGCTATTACAGACAGTCTACATAGATCACCACACACAATGTATATCTACAACTACAAGTTCCAGCTAGATAGACTGACATTGACTTGAAATATGGTGGAATAGTGAAGAATGTCATACCAACCAACCAGCAACCAGTCTTACCAAGGGGTATCGTATTACCCAGTACTAACTGGGTTGTGGAGGTCAGATAGGCAGTCGCTCCATGTAAAATACTGGTATTCAGCTGCATCCGGTTAGACTGTAAGCCGACCCCAATATAGTTGGGAAAAGGCTAGGCAGATGATGAGTGAAGAATGTCATAGTCAATCTTCTTGAAAGTCATCGTAGAAATAAAAATTGGTTTAAAAGGGCCACCCTCTGGAGATAGTTGAAAGGGCATGACAGAATAGTCAAATCGCTTTACCTAGATAAAACAAGTGAATGTGAACTCGTACCGTACCAAAAAACTCGCAACTGTAAACGATAGCTACCGCTACCCATACTATCTGTCGCTAAATATCATATCGCAAGCGTATCATACTATGGTATTATAATACACAGGTCCTGTATTATGATATAAGAGAACCGTATGCTAGGAACATGAACAGGTGTAACTAACTGGTGAAAGAAACCAAACTTTATTTGAAGCAGCCAGTAACAAAGTTTCCCACAAAGAAACCATACACACAACCCTGGAACTAAAAATACTAGAGAACTACAAACTTTTACAACGACAATAAGAGTCATTTCTGTAATAAAAATTAAACAATTAGCATGGTTTTATTATAAAAAGTAAAACAAACAGTTTATGAACGTGTAGAAGACATAAACCGTGCTCGATTTAATTGGCGTAATATTAATAGTAGGTAGAACGTAACTATGTTATAAGAAGTGAGGTAGGTAACATAGAGTATAGAGTACTAGTTTCAGCCCACGGCCTCATCCGCGTAGTGGTCGGACTTTATCGGAACCAATTCCGGGATAAAAAATATTCTATGACCTCACCCAGGTCTTGATCTACTTTTGCGTTAAATTTTATAATAATCCGCTCAGCCGTTTAACCGTGAAAAGGCGTGGGTGGCGTGGTAATGTACAGACAGACAGACAAGCAGACAGACGGAGTTGCTTTCGCATTTACTCGTATAATTTACGAGTAATATGGTTGTAGTGAGGAAGATGGCCTAGGTGGACCGATGACCTGGTGAAGGTTGCAGGAATCCGCTGGATGCTAGTGGCACGGGACCGGTCAATGTGGCGACACTTTGGGGAGGCCTATGTCCAGCAGTGGACGTCTTTCGGCTGAAATGATGATGATGATGATGATTAGGAAGATGAAGTATAGAAAATACTGTAAAATGTTGGAAGATATTATGTTGATTGATCTATTGAAACGGTGTGTATCATGAGATCCAAACAATTTATCAGTCTTTCGAGTCGAGCATTTTACGCCAATGAAATACGATTAAGGCGAGATAAAAATATTTTTTTGTCTTTTCTCTAAATACCTACAATATCAGCCTAGAATATTTTCAAATATGTTGGTTGTAGTTTGCCCTCGCAGAACATGTCATACAATCTGCATGACACTTGATGAAGTTAGTTCGGATCTATCTATCTTCATAATTCTATCATGTATGTCAAAAGAATGGGCAGCACTCTCCTCTTCTCTTACAACAATAATAACGTCCACTTTCAAATCTGTTTGCAGAAAATAATATGGAATGGAATAGGTTTCCAGAAGCCGGGGCAATCGGAAATTAATCTGACTGATATGATTTTGTCATGAAGTAGAAATTTCCTTCTATTTCCCCCATAGCTGGTGAAATTTGGGTGTACTATTAAGAATGAAAGAAAAACATCAATTGGTCTCACACACGACACACAATAAAATGAAAAAAATAACAAATAAAATGAAAACCAGAAAGACAAATTAAACTAAATTGGTCCTGCACGAGATCAAAAGCCCCCTATATGAGCATAATGCTGCGACATAGTATAAAACAAAGTCGCTCCCGCTGTCTGTACGCTTAGATCTCTTAAAATACGCAACGGATTTGAATGCAGTTTTCAGCAATCGATAGAGTGATTCAAGACGAAGGTTTATATGTATATTTCACCCGTGCGAAGCCGGGTGGGTCGCTAGTTCCAAATAAATGACACAGCGCTCGTATTCTGGACACTGACCTAATCCTTGGAAAAATACCGGAGTGATGTTATGTAGAAATTGGGCGACTTAAAGCAAAACAGGTGATCTACAGGCATTCTTAGGGTCCGCTTCCAACAAACGGAAAAATCCTCGGATTTTTCTTGGAGTTTTTTTGGCTTGGTGGAAACGGACCGTAAGTAAAACAATCATTTTTGTAAACTAATGGCTGCTGCGTCATTTTCTCTTTTTAATGATCTTTAAATTTGACTCGGTACTGTTTATGCTTATGATTAGACAAATAAATTATTTATTATTATTGTCTAATGAGACTCATTCAGACGGCTGGGCGGTGCAGCAGATTCCCGTAGCCTTTACCAGGTCATCGATCCACCTAATGGCTCTAACATAGCCCAATTTACTCTTCAAGACAAGATGCTCTTAATAATACTCCGTTCATAAAGATAAGAATCACAAAGCAAGATTGATGCGAAAGATGGAAATCTATTCAAAGTCTGAACAGGATGTCCGGGCTTAGTGCCCTGGTCATTAAAATTGTCTATGTTTAGTTCAAAGACTTTCATAATCTGGCTTACTGTCGAGATTTATGTTTGTTTATGTAAATCTTGAAGAGGATCAGTGTGTTAGGTACGTTCTATATTATGTAGGTATATTTATTTCGACTTCATTTATCTTTCAAGGTCTAGAACGGTAGGTAATTTGTCTCCGTCATTTGAAAAATTGAGCTGAACTACAAATTATAATAGTGGAGAGGCTGAATCAGTAGAAATTAAAGTTAATTCTGAACTGTCAAAAAAACAGTTACGATTTTTTTGAAAAAAAAAGTTGCTGAAACAATTAATTTTTAATATTTTATACGCAAACCCTGCGTAGGGAACATAGCAATAACATCCGGTGTACTGAATCGGAAGGTCGCAGGTTCAAACCCTGCTCGCACTCGAATTTTTCTTTCCATGTCAGAAACAATTAATTGTTGAGCAGTTTTTTCTCCACGATATAACTTTTGACAACCGGTCAAAAACATACCGTTTTTTTTCTAAAACATCCGACGCGTTATTCCATTTTCGAGGGAGGTTCGTATATTATGTCTTTTCAATCCTGAAACACTTCCGATTCTTCTTTTGCTTTATAATAACCATGCCTTTGACCTTCTTTTACAGCCAAAACTAAACCTAACAATGCACCAATCAATTGTAATCCGATTCAACAATACATCAAAACTTAAGCTCAAAAGATTACAGTCTCAAACTTCGTGATTACTGAGCTGTGACTTCGAGGTCACGGGTTCAAGTCCCGACAATGGACCGTTCGTTCACCTCTACTTACATCATTATTTGGGTTACGCACCAAAACTATGAATGGTTGCTATGGCTGAACATTGAACCTAAGCTGTGAGACTTCAGTAAAGTGTTGAAACCTTGGTGGTTCATTTTGTATTGTTCGGTAAAAAGGCTCGTTTTATTGACTGCATAAGTGCATGTTGTGGGTACGTTTGGTATTGGAAACTTTGGAGCGAGGACCTTGGATCAGTATTATCACACGTAACACATTTTTGAATGAGGTACTGGCAGCAGAAAGCTAATTGCTGGTTAACTAGCGATTAGCGATGAACCCGAAAGTTATTCTATTATTATAACAAGTATTAGTATAACAATTATTATAACATCTTGCACACTGTTGTAACCTATGTTTACAAAAAAAGACTATTGATTGATTGATTGATTGATTCTGTCGGTTGGTTTCAATTAAATCTGACACGGACTAAGTTAGGGCATCGGATACTTTTAATACCAATAGTACCTACTTCGCGTGAGATAAATTCTGACCTCCTACAAATTATTCCACGGTACGACACAAAGCAAAAGGTAGAAGCTGTAAATCTATTCGCCATAATATGAACGCTACGAATGGATACGTCATGAACAGACGTCAGCCAGCACATCAATCTACCCGAAACTGTCAAATTTTCCCAATCAACATTGAACCTAATGCTTTAGTGATAAAGTTGAAAATCTATTAAAGAAATTTGACAGATTCTAGTAGCTTGATGTGCTGGCGTCTGTACATGCATAAACCTCAGCAATATAATGTTTCATTCGTTATTCAGGAGTACACATGCCACAAATAGCCCACCATCAAATTATATATTTAAACTGACTAATGTCAGTTACACTAAAACCCTGAAATTATCCATCGTCAAACGCGTGCAGTCGGTAAACTCTTCAAAAGGTCAAGCCATACATTTTGTATGATCAGCCATTCGGTGCCTTTTACGGCGACATGCAACATGACGCGGTCATACATAAATTATTGCAGGTAGTTGAGGAGCAATAGAAATAGCTACTTCCTTTACTTAGTGATAAGTTAGGTCGTTTATTGCGTCATTCTTTAAGTATGATGGATTGGTAATTTAGCATATTTAGGTTACGTTCAGTAGTATTTTCTATACCAATTTACCTGGCATTTACCGAAATTATAGGTCGATTTAGAATACATTAAGTATGACCGAATAGCATTAGTAATTTATAGGTATTTTTGAAAGCTTCGTTGAGTAATTAAGTACACATTCACGTTAGCATGGTTTCATAGTCGCATAGACTATCGGTTGATCATTGATCGACTTACCGTGCGCTGATGCATGCATCAAATGTCCCGAAGACATTTGTGATGAAAATTTGGTCTAACGAGTTGACTCATTCAGTTGGGTAGTTTTCTTGTATGAATAAAAATCCAATATCACTTGCTGAGGCTATGATCATGCTCCTCAAATATTGTCGTACTGACGATCTATAAAATTATCATACTTCACGTAAACAAAAATATTTTCACCCAAACGGGGAACCAAAATCGATTTATGTATGCACCTTTGCACTACGCAGTACCGTGTACCGCAGCCTCTGAAAACACAGCAGTACTCTGCCATCTACCAACCTCTATGTTTATAACTTACTTCGTCATCACGCCTGTACTCCCGAAGAGTTAGGCAAAGTCGCAGAGATGTACTATAGTAAACCCATATTTTACCATTTATGATTAAGTCCCATGTAATGGGAGGCGAGTCAATCGCCATCCACTGGACAAAGGTCTTGACATCGGCTGCTGCTGCGAAATTACTTGCTGAAGCTGTTAACATGCTCCTCAAATGTTGTCATAGAGACGATCTATAAAATAAACGTACTTCACGTAAACAAAATATTTTTACCCAAACGCCGAACCAAAATCGATTGAGTTTACTACGCAGTACCGAGGTCGCGTACGCACATAGCGCGCGGTGTAAATGTTAATTTAAAAACATTCGTTTCACATAAAATATTTTCAATTGTAGTTAATAAATAAATACATCAATGAATTAAAGCTAATTATAGAAAAATTAAAACTAGATATGAAGAAAAAAGGACTAATTTATATAAAATAAATAAACCAACTAGTCTAAGTACCTACTTCCCCACATCGCTGTCATCCGGAAACGTGCCCAGAATACTGGCAGTATTGCCACATCATTTCAGCCGAAAGACTTCCACTGCTGGACATAGGCCTTCCCCAAGTGTGGCCACTTTTACCGGTCGTCGTTCAGACGACAGACGTTGATTGCCACGTTGAATGGCAATGCTAATTCTTTGGCCAAAGAAAGAGCCAGCCAAATATTTCCATAATTTTAAGAATGTATTCATATCTACGGATGATACTGATTGTGCTTGTTGCAAAAAAATAAACTAAAATGCTGTAGGACAGTTGTATGTTCGATTAAAAAATCGACGTGTCTACGTAACGTTTACACCGCGCGCACGTGGTAAGGTCTCTGCATTCCACAGCCCCTACATATCTTTCCGCACGTACTCTCGTGTAGACTAACCTATAAAGGCTTTTATCTAATTTAGGTCACGCTTTCACGTTCGGTCACTACACTGTACATATAGTACCTACCGAATTAGTTGGCAAACGTGGGCTGACGGGAGAGAATGAATCTATGCTGGGATAGTAAAAAGGTTTATGGTGCGGGACGATAGTTGTATATAGAATACATTGGCTATTTTCTTCTTCTTCGTGTATCGATGATTGCGATATAAGGTGAAAGGGACACCGAAACGAAAACGGTTACCACGTATTCAGTACTACCATTCGGAGCTTTAAAAGAAAACAGCTTTTCGCGTCGGTGTCCCTCCCACCCCGTATTTGAGTAGGTAATTTCCAGGGGCCTTAAAAAAATCTGTCACACCGCTTACTATCTTTCATATTAAAAATAGAAAAAAACTTTAACTGGCAGTTTGAGTACTATATGCGGCCTACCTAAATATCCTTTCTTTGGTATTGTTCGTCGTGTCGTTGAGCACAATGGATTATGAGTCGAGCTACACGATCACTGACAAATGCTTGCACTGTCTGGACAGGTCCACTCAAATCTGTGTGGTTATTTCTTCAAAAGACCATCTTAGACATTAATCTACATGGTCCTCATATGACTTGAGCAATGTCTGGACTTTAAAAGAGACGGTGACCTCTGAGTTTGTTTCGGATGTTTCTTCTCAGAGTAGTCAGGTACGAAACACCGGCCCCATCTAGTTTTAAAACATAACATGTTGACATGTAAAAGAGTTTTGTAAACCAATTTACAGAAATAAATATGATTTATGATTTATTTATGATTTAACTCTAGGAAATAAAGTTTATTTTTCATTACATATAGATTGATGGAAAATACGGCTCCAAAAGGGACTTATCGGATAGTAGCCTTGTCCCTCTCGTACAATGTGGCAATGTTCATTATTCTACAAAAGTTTTAGTTTCCAAAGTCATTTCGTTAGGCACATATAAAAATACGAAATGGAAATCTTTTCACTCAGCACTTAGGCCATGAACTAAATTATTTCCACTAATCTTATTGGAGATCTGTAAAATCTTACCTGAAATTGAAATGACTGTCTGATTAGTTATCTATCTTTGGTATAAGATGTGGAGATTTATAAAGGAACTAAATACATTATACATAGTTCGTTCATTCTTTTCTTATTTCCTGATTTGATGCTCCCTAATTATAGGGAATTTATTTTGCGATACGTGTAAAACCTACACAAGTTCTTGAAGTTAATTAGATATTAAAGATATTCATAAGGCAGGAAACTGCTACGTGTATACGTAGGCAGCTACTTATTATCACTGGAGGTACTTGCCTAAAATTAAAATTATATAAGTGCGACAGAAATCGCTCCGATAAACGAAGCACGTGTTCGAGCTAATCGATCAAAAAAATGTTTAATATTGGAATATTTTAATTTGTAAGAATCCGTTCCGATAGCTGGGGCTCGTGGCTAAACAATAAATATAATAGCCATACGGCTCGATCTTCAAGGTTAATTAGCTCGGCTAGGTCACTTCGTGGATGGGTGACCACCCCTGTCATACCAGACCCCTCTCTGTACCTTGGAAGCATGTTAAGCTGCATACGATAAGTTGCGATATTTTGTCTTTATAAATTCAGCGTACAAAAATGCTTAACACAAACAGTTTACCAATACTAATCAACAAAATCATAAAACAACTGAATTGAGACCTGCGTGAAATTTAAATTAAAACACACAAACTCAAGAAAACGGTACAACAACGTTTTAAAACTACACAAAACAATCTGCATCTAGGTAAGTGTTGCCATACTAAACTAAAACGGTGCAACGCCCTTCAATAATAGCATGCCGACCTTTTGCACTGCAATGAATATTAATGAAATGCTCAAAAGGGCACTTTAGGGGCCCTGCATTCAGCTTATTTTACTTACAAAGTGCACCTAACTAGCAACACCGATAGACTCAATTGTTTTCAGTTATATGGTAATGTTTGAGGGACGCCTTTTTCATTTTTGATTTTGGAAGACAGAATTGGTGGCCTATATTTTTTTGTATGTAGAACTATGTAGTTTCTATGAACTGTAAAACCCTCTTTCGACCATTAGCAGGTCGTATGTTTGGTTCTACTAAGTGCTATTGAGTTTTTCCATTAGGAATTTTCTCAGAAGCATTCTAGAGGCTTGGCCACCTATTACATGGGCCTAATGTTTAAGTTCTCCTGGCGAAATGGTTCTACTTCTGACTAGTCGTCATCATCATCATATGCCTAGAATTTTACCAACTACACTACTGTATTGAGGTCTGTTTCCAGTCTACCTTTAACTACACCATGTAGGAAAACAGGCGTATTGTTGGCGCGACTGCTGAACGATCGAATAATGAGAATCGAACGATGAGGTCCTGCTTCATGCTCCTGAGTTCGATTCTCAGTTCGTTTTTCCATCAGAAATTTCTCAGGAGCAGCCACGGAGTCTGGATTTGTGCCCAGTTGATGGCAATAGGTTCGCCCTATACATGGGACTTAAACATAATGGCGAAATGTGGGTTATTAGGTACACCTCTGCCTCATTCTTCGCGTATTACAGGCGTGATGTTATGTTATGATGTAATGCTACGTTTATCTGTGACTAAGTATTTTAGAGTGATTATAACTAGAAGACGGGATATTTACCATGTTTATTGTTTTCTTTGAGTTCCCGATAAACACAAAACAAACATGGTAAATATCCCGTCTTCTAGTTATAATAATTTTAGTGACCATGAAAGTTTAAAATCTTATATTTTAGAGTGGTTATTGAAAAGTTATCTTCTAACTGAAGTCTTTTAAATCAACATATATAAATTCAGCCATCATCCTTAACTATGTATAGTCAGCCTTATATAATTCCCAGTATTTTTCTTTCGGAGGTTACATAGTACGGACCCTACAAATGTGTACGGAAATTCATTCGAAACCGATATTTTACTGAAAGCCTCGCTAATTGTGAAAAGCCGAGAGCCGATTGAGTGATTCGGGGAATATAGAATTGCGAACGGTCAGATTACCACTGGCCATCACTTACTACGTATTTTCCGGGAATATGTGGAGAGCAGGTGAAAACCGCACTGAATCCTACGTAGAAGTTACTGAAACTGAATACATTTATGTATTCACTAAATTATACACAGGGATTTGTTATGTTGTTTTGCTATGTAGTTCTTCTTTTGTTTGCTTTGTAACTTTATTTCATCTGTACTGTTATGAAACGAATTTGATTATTCCGGTTTATCCTTATTTATTTCATTCGAATCCAGCCAGGACTTTTTGTAAATTATTTCATCTCTCTCAAAATGGCGAAGAACAACACCGTCAGGGAACTGGCAAGTCCTAGAGTAGACAATACGGAGACAAGTGACATCCATGAGACTGCCTCATGAGTCGAGTGGTCGCAAGCGCGACTGCTGAGCATGAGCTCCAGGGTTCGATTCCGTCATTGGGTTTTTCCGTCCGGAATTTTCTCAGTAGCAGCCACGGAGCCCGGGTTCGTCCCCGGTTGATGGCAATATTCTCGCCCCATATTACATGGGGCATAACTGGCGAAGTATAGGTGTACTCTGCCTAACCTTTCGGGGATCACAGGCATTATGTTAAGTGACATCCACCATCCCGCACTTGGGTCGGAGGTGGTGGATAACGGCCCACTTCCTGTAACAGAGAGGTCTGAATATAAAAGGTTGATTATGCTACATATAAGAATTCATATTTAAATTCCTTTACCGTTTTAGTAATACATTGAGCAATATACAGCAATATATCACGTGTAACAATATAATAAGAACGTTCTAGAACCGCGAGAACGGCAGCCGACCTCCATCCTAAAATTATAATTTTCCGGCAGCCATGCGAGGTTTTACAAATTTGCATAGTAATGAATTGTTCCAGTCTATACTTATACTTTCTTGCGGTATAGTTCGTCCTCTAACTTGAATAATTGTTTCGGTAAGGATGCAAAACATGTTAGTAATTTTATATTACAAGGATTGGAAGACCGCTCGTCAATTTCAAGCCACCAACTCCACCTGTTAGCAGTTTACTGCTAGGTTAAGTGTTATACAAATTGCACTACATTTTCCGATGCTCAGCCTCTTGCAGCTACAAAGTTAACTTTTGTAATGTCAACCGCAGTCTTACTACACGGAACGACTTCTCTAAAACAGGATGAGCATATTGCTGCTCTAGCTCTGTACCTTTTCCCTGATTTAAGACCATCATGTCCAAGTTTCTGACCTATGCTTTCTTAATAGACAACACCTTGGCTTTGATTATTCAGAAAATACCTAACGAAATATATTAAACTTGGTCTTTAGAATCCGGTCTTTGTAGACTAATTTCAACAGTAACACCATCGTCATCAGAGGTTGTCTGTCTAACCTGATGCAGCTGCATACCAGTATTTAAGACTGCTTATTTGACGTCCTCCATCTGTTACTGGGTAATACGACACTCCCTGGTAAGGCTGGTTGTCAGAGTTTCTGGCCACTCACTCCCATGTTACGACTGCCAAAGATCTACAAATGTCAGCCGGGATCAACGGCTTAAAGTGCTTTCCGTGGCACGGTTCAACAGTACCATCATCACATATTCACAATTCCTCCTAAATTTCTAGTGCCGCATGTGCTACGGTACTGAACCATGAATCAGGCACAGCTACCCGTATTGTTTCGGTGTTTGTGCCCGTTTGTCTCTCCGCCATTGTTACAATGGAAAGCTGCGAGTACAACACGATATGTATCTTTTGTTACGTTTTTAATACCATAAACCGCTTATAGACCAGCTGTATATATAGCTACTATATTGTATTGTGTGGTATTATATGGAAAATTGTATTTATCTTCCTTTGTGATGATAGGATCAGATTTATTTTTGTAACAAGATTGGAAATTGTGTTTTCTATTGTTGTTTGTGTAGGACTGATATTGGAAAGATGTGTGGTCGTGAGTGGTTCTGTTTCGACAAGCCAGGCTGTTTCAAGTGTTTCATATCCTTCAGCCTTCTTGAGTTATCAATTCTTCTCAGACAATCGGACTATCTTAGTTTAGTTACTGCCTGTCGAATGACTACCATGGTCTCCACAATGTAATGTTCGTATGACTGCACTCCACTCCCCTTTTTCAGTTGATTTAAGAGAGCATCGCACTCGAACTTTTTAAGATAAAGCAATAATTTTCAATTATAATAGACGATCCTCAATGTTTTAAGTTACTGGTCAATTGTTTTTGTAATTTTTAACTTACTTCTCAGACTTCTGACATACATTATTACTTCTGAAAATCACTCTGATTGAAATAAGTCAATCTACTTGCTTTAAAGTAAAGTAAATATCAATGTAGCATCCATCACATACAAAAACAAACTTTATTTCAAGTTGTCTAAGTGTCAATCTTTATTAGACAAGTATATGGTTTCTATCAACGTCGTCTGGCGACAAAACTCTGCTTTTCGTTTGATATGACAAGCTACTGATATATTGTGGAGTTCAGTTCAAAGTGAAATAAACTTTGAACATTTTGAACGTTAAAAGAGTCTTTGATTTTTACAATTTATTTATACAATGCATACTTTATTTGAGTTCAAAGTGAAAAACAATGTTTCATTATTTGTAATTTTAATTTAATAATGCTGTTTTTCTGTTTAGTATTTTTTAGTTATCCTCTAGTTGACATTGATGCAATAACATTCATCAGTGAATTTATACCTAATAGCATTGTGGCACAATGTGACCGCATAAAGTATACGTAAATCAAGAGTAGGTGGATTAAAACCGGTGTTATTATCATTAATGACTAGATTATAAAAACTAGGTACGTATGTAACTTTTTTGTGTAAGGGTATGTTATATAACATGTTATAAAACATGGTTATTTAACAAGATTCAATAGAGAGATTAGCCATGTGCTTTAATTAGATGTTATATAGAAAATGTTTTGTCAAATGTTAGTTAATCTGGACGCACCCTAATGATTTTATTTTTAGTAGTTTGTTTGACTTAGGTAATTGTAACATTCATTAAACAAGTTGCAATATGTCAACTATTTGGCTCCTATAGGTACTACCGTTAATTTCGAGTAGGTACCTAGTGCTGATTGAAATCGGATAACATAAAACTTCAACGAAAAAGTGTCACCTATTCCACAGATTAACTAATAGTTCCCAAGTACCCAAACAATGGTAGAACAATATTACACCATTCTATTCCTAAATAAAAAAACAAAGAAACAATTCAATTTTTATTGAAACTAGAATGTATCTGCAAAACCTTTTGTAACACCCGATCGCGACAAAAAAAAAACAATTGAAGCTCAAAACGAAAAGGTAGAATAAAATAAAATTATATAGGTACTAGTAATTGTAAAGAAAGAACAGCTTTTTCGTCTTTTTCTTCAGCCTCTCGCCTTTAGTTAACAATTAAAGGGGTTTTACAAGCAATCTTTTTTTTATCTTAACTATTATCCAATTTGATACAATTGCCTCACTGCTATACTTTTAATTGTTAAAATTAAATAGTTTTTTGTTACTGCTCGCTGGCTAATAACATAGGGAAACGACTTTGTAATTAACGAAGTATGGAGGTGTGAGTTTTAAGAATCGATTAATAGTTCGTTTACCCGTGGACAAACAGTATGCGTCGAGACTTAGTTAGCCACTCCGTTGTTTTAGTAATGAGGAGGACTAGTTTATGTAAGTAGATTTGGCTAGGAATTGATTCTAAATAGTAATGAAGTATGGTTCAAAAGAGCAGCGGTGGCCCAGTGGTGGCAGCCACGACTTACGAATAGTAAGTCGTGGGTTCGAACCCAGGCAGGCGCATTACTTTGTGTTATTTATTTCATCACCACTGCTCTCAAAAAAAGGTGAAGGAAAACATCGTGAGGAAAACGGCATGTCCTAGAACCAAAAATTCGAAGACATGTGACATCTACCAACCCGCACTGGGCCCGCGTTTTGGATATATAGCACAATCCCTCTCATAGACAGGAGGCCGTGTGTCCCAGCAGTGGGAACATTAGAGGCTGATTATGTATGGTTCAATAAAAAAAATAAAAAAAATGCACAGGTACACCTCTGCCTAACCCTTTGGGGATTTCAGGCGTGATGTTATGTGTTTTGATCAGGTACAATACCTGGTATATTCTAATAGGTATCACCAAACTTCCCATAATTCAGTAGCATTGTTGAAAAATGCACATCTGAATTCAAATATTTCTTGTTATCGCTAGTAAGTAGATCTTAATATTATTTTGTTTTAAATTCCAGGTCTGCATGAATGTACAGAGTATTGATATGTGAGTTCTTTATCATTATATTCACGCTCTCTTGCCCTGTTAGGGTGAGTAGAGCTGTAGCAGTATTTGCTGAACACTCACTTAAAGTTTTGACACAGTTCTTATAATAATTATGAATCACTAAAAGCACTTACTTTAAAGTAGTTTTCGCAGTGTTGAAAAAAAACCAAATTCAAAATAATACCTTAGCTCACGTGCAACTTAAGCAACGTAAAAAGACAAATCTAGAAGCACAGTTTGAATGTTAGTAAAATAGGGCAAGGTTAGGTGGTGTGGTTAGGTTAGGGCAAGGTCCACAGATATAGAAGGCGCACTATACCGTGAATAAACCACACTTTAATATACTTATTCGCCCATAGAGTTAAGCACTTCCTTTTTCTATCAGTTTGATAATCGATAACCATCAGACATCACTATTCATGTTGATGGTTAGCGAGGATTTGATTGACGGTGGTGCACGCCTGCCTAGAAGCTCGACTTGAAGCCCTCGAAGCTTCATGGCATTCGGAAAACACAGACTCCAAAAGTTTGGTCGTCCCACGACCAAACTTTTGTTAATATTTCGGGGCTCCTTCACCGGAAGCATTCGCCTGGAATAGTTATTCAGATTCACTTGTGTCTGCACAAAATCGAATCTTGAATTGTTACGTTACAGGTGAAAGTAGCTTGGTCTGTTGTGTATGTTGCCTTTTCACGCCTTTACGGCTGAACGAATTTCAGCGACACTTGCACATTAGTAGACCGTGGGCTACCCTACCTAGATATCTTTTTTATCCTAGTAGTACAATCATTATCATCTGCCTAGCCTATTCCCAACTATGCTGGGGTCGGCTTCTCATTTAACCGAATGCAGCTAAATAGCAGTATTTCACATGAAGCGACTGCCTATCTGACCTCCACAACCCAGTTAGTACTGGGTAATACGACACCCCTTTTTTTTTTTTTTTTTCGCGTGACCCCCGACTTCCAGGGCCTCTCCCGCGGCGGCTGGGACGTGAGGTTCTTTCCCTCTCACGTCCCGCCAACTCCTTCACTAGCATGACTGCTTCGCAGAAGGAGGTGACGGCTTCCCATTCCCTCTCGCTCCGGACCATGGCTTGAACCAAGGCCGGACGCGAGAGATCGCCGCCGCCAATCGCCGCTACGAGGACACGGCGGTGTTCCGCCCAAGCGGGGCAGACCTCCACGGTGTGCTCCACCGTGTCCTCCATACGGCACCCCTTAGCAAGACTAGTTGTCAGACTCTCGGGCCATTGACTACCTGTAACGACTGTCAAAGATCTACAAATGTCAGCCGGGGCCAAAGGCTTAACGTGCTTTCCGAGGCATGGAGGGAACTCGGTATATTGTAATGGGTCACCCACAATCCACGCACCAGCCTAGGCAAGCATGGCTTAACTTAATTCACAGTAGTACAATACTGCGACATATTTTCTACGTGAGCGAAGCCAAAGGCAGAGGCAAGTGTTCCTACGTTTAGCTAGTCTTTCCATAATCTCAGTACAGATACTCTGGTAGGCTATTACGAGCTTTATTCCGTCGCCGACTAGGGTGTGACGTCACAACTGCGTCATGCTAACTTTGGTGACGTCATTGTTACGGGAAGCGATTGTTTTAATCTTGAATTAAACTATCGCTTCCTGTAACAATGACGGTGGAATTGATTGATTACATCAGAGAAAGGGTCGTTAAGTAAGAGAAAACAAGCGATACAACACATACTTGGTTTTAATTATTTCAAAACGGGCTTGGTGTTATATTATGTGGGGTTGTTTGCCCTGGCAAGATGTGGGTGTACTGATGGGTGGTACACCTCTGCCTTACTCTTCGGGGATTACAGGCGCGATGTTCTTGTTTTCCAACAGCCTATGTATGGTACAATACACAGTTACAGAGTTTAAACGGACCCTTCATGAAGCCGTCAATCAAACATTCTGTACATCAACCTAAGTTCCTAACTCTACGCAAAAATGATTGCTATGGGAAAAGCCTTTTTATTTGGGATGAAAAATCACGTTTTACGATAGGACTCTCGCACTCAAAACATTGTGCTGATGGATGCATTGCAAAAGTACGGGGGTTGTGGAGGTATTTTAAGTAAAGCTATAACATTAAAAAAATAAGCAGATATATTAAAAAAAAAAAACTTGTGAAAAAGTTGAAACTTTGACCCCAATGTCTCCGTAACTAGAAGGTTTCTAGGTATGGTCTAGAACAAAAAATATACCGCAATGACGGATGTGGAGAACAAGTGCCTTTCGGCTTCCTTAAGGGTTCTTTTACACCATTTAGATACAGATGATTTAAAGTGTGAAAAACCGATTCTAGTTTGGATACCATAATTATCTTTTCATAGGAAAAACACACATGAAATAGACATATATGTTTGTCCTCTTCCACTTTAGGCTGTGCATCCTCTTAAACACGTAGAGCAATCTATTAGTACACAAGTAACTAGATCAATCTAGCTTGAATATCAACCATCATTACCATCTAGGTCGTCTGCGGGTTGCAGACCGACATCTAACCTAAGTTAGTTAGCTGTGTAGCCGATGCGCAGCTAAACGAGCTAAGGCTACCCTGCCACCCCTTCACACTTCCTTCGCCAGTGCTGTCCAGTGTCTTGATTGCCGATATTGAATATGTAGACATATCCAAGGTCCGGAATGTCTTTTTTCGATAATAATAAGTCAGTACTAAAATAATCTTATTTTCCTATGTGTAGCGTATTCATCAACGGAACTTTATTCATCGATACGTCCGTCAAATTCAACTTCACAGCACTGACGGAACTATATTTTTTCATCAAAATTATGTATAGGGCATCAATACACTCTATTAAATCTATGCTAAACTCTTCCCATCATCGCTCTCTTCTCTATAGTGTCTAATATCCTGAGCGAGGCACATAAAGATTTCTGATATAGCGGTAGAAGAAAAATATCCTCAATTTTCTATTCCGTGGTAAAAGGCAATTTAGCACTATAGTCTGTAAAACCACTTTTTACCCCAGCACTTACAACTACACGATTTGGATGAAAGCCAACACTTTGTAAATATATCGCTTTCAGCCACTAAGCCTAAAAAGAAAGCAAATATTGAAGGTTAAGTATTCCATTTAAGTGTTTATTTGGCATCTCCTAGATGTCTGTGAGGCGTGCTCACAAATGCTTGTACGTGCCAACTGTTGTACGGGGTTGTACTATATGAACAAGAGCTATGTTGAGACGTGCCATTTGGACCCAAGCTAAGGAAATTAATTATTTATATATCATCATCATCATCTGCCTAGCCTTTTCGCAACTATGTTGGGGTCGGCTTCTAGTCTAATTATTTATATATATTTAAGAAAAATCCAATCCAAAAGTTCCAAAAAGAAGTTTAATAATTTTAATACAAATCAAAAAAGTTTAATAACTTTGATAACAAATATTCTTTATTTCAAATTTTTTAATATTATTGTCTCTCATTTATCCCATACGTTCAAGCGTGTTACGACAGCGACTAGAGAAAGCATAATTATGAAAGAAATTGCTTAGAACCATATTAGAGCATGACACGATGCTGCTGACAACAGCTGTGGTTGTTGAGTGGAGTATTGGCGTAAAAAAGCTATTGTGACCCCACATCTTTGAATACGTGAAATTGCTGGAAAAGAACCTTAATACCATCAAAGCGAAACCCAACCTTTTGATAGGCTTAGGAAGAGGGAAGTGGGAGGGCGCAGTACGCAGAACTTGAAAACATTATGATATGATACCAACCAAGACTTCTGAATGGAACAGATTCTCCCTTTGTAGTTATCTACACTAAAGCCGTATGCGGAACTGCATAAGACTGTTTTTGAGACAGGCTATAGTAACTACAGTACGGTGACAATATGAAAACAAAGACGAATAAGTTTTGTTTAAGAAGACAAAACTGCTCCGTCTAAAGGGTGTAAATAGACCCTTAACATATTCGAAAGGCACTTGTTCGCCCCGTCTTTGCGATCATTTTTTTGTTCTAGACCATACCTGGGAACCTTCTAGTTACGGAGATATTGGGGGTCAAAGTTCCAACTTTTTCACAAGTTTTTTTTTTAAATACGTGTTTTTAATGTAAGATTTTTACACACCTCCACGATTCCCGTACTATTCAATCCATCCATCAGCACAATGCTTTGAGTGCTTTCCTTAGAGTCCTACCGTAAAACGTGATTTTTCACCCCAAAAAAAAAAGTCGATTCCCAGCAATAATTTTTGCGTAAAGTTACTTAGCTTGATGTACAGAATGCTTGGTTGACGGCTATGTGCAGGGTCTGTTTACACCCTGTATAATAGACAAAACATTTTTGACTCTGATCTGAATTTAGTCTTTAATATAATTGGTGGTTTTATAGCGCGTGCGCTACTGAATCTTATTATCTTTAATTTTGACATTTGATCAACCTTAGAAACATGCTGTGTATTATAAATTAAAATCATCATCAGCCAAATTAGCGTTTCCCCAAATTTATTGGGGTCAGCTTCCAGTCTTACCGGATGCAGCTGAATAATATTTTACGGAGCGACGGCCTATCTGACCTCCACAACCCAGTTAATACGGGGTAATACGGTACCCCTTGGTAAAACTGTTTAATAAATTAAAATATTATAGATTAATATCTTGCAATAGCAACTCGGACACTTGACCAGAGCTTAAGCTTGTATATGCTAGCCCAGTGAAACATAAACAGGTGGCACCTAAGGATTTCCCAAGGAAAGCGTCGATAAAAACGTTAATTAATGCGACATTCCGACAATACTTAACCGCGATACAATCAACGTGAAATACATTGGTATCAAGTTGACGCCACCTGTTACATTACGCATAGAGTAACGGCATACCGTGGGTAAACTAACAATAAAAGTACAGACACAGGAAATATTTTTTATTTTTTTAAACTACCTTTTATTAAAATTAAAAAAAATAGGTTTATCTATCAAAATTGAACGCTTCAAAGTTTCGTGTCCGTGCTATTAACCGTTGTGGAGCTCTCTCGTGAGGAGGGGATCCTGGCTGCAGGATCAAGTTATGTTTGTCATAAAATGTATTGTCACCAAAACCCGAGGTGTGTGCAAAATTTCAGCTCAATCGGTTGGGGGGAACTGGTTTGAAATTTAGTTGCTAAATTTGATCAATACATTGTAACCAACTAACTAACAAAGCAAGTTAAATAAAAGTGTATCCAAATATTATCTCTACGATCGAAAAAATACTTAGTACGACACTATTGAGGAAAGAGATCCAGATAACATGACTGGGCAGATCAATCTGTACAGACTAATCAACCCCCAATGAGTCTGGTGGCCCCATGCGTACTCCAACAGATGAATTGTAGTTTTTGCGTCAATGGCTTCGTTTTAATTTTTTTATTCTTTTGTTTCTGTGTAAGTTTTATCTCGGTAATTATATCGGTTTTGCTTGATCTTGATCTTGTTTTTCAGTCGGTAAAGAAATGAGTGAATGTCGTCATCAGATGGATTTCCATGTCCCAAATGGATTCTAGATTCTAGTCGCGCGGCAACCTTTTTATCTCCAAACTTAGTCACTTCAAGTTTCTGGATGTTTTTTTTTTTCTATTCACAATGCCTCGAATTTTCTTTGAATTTTTTTTTTGTGTTTAAGTTTTGCCAAATGTTGGTTCTCAGCTTTCGTAAGGTATTAGAACTTAAGGTTTTTTGTTTGAAAATTGATCGTATTTTCGTATATTTAAAAATTATTTGTGTATTTGTAATGCTTCTCCTTTGTGCCCGATGTTTTCGTAGTTACAATTTTTCTTATAATATTTTCTTATTGTTCGAAGGTAAACTCCAAGGTAAACCCCGCAAAGACCAGCAACTAAAAGTAACTGTAGATTACATTATTTAGGGTGGATTTTACCAATCTAAATCTGAACGCGATCAATATACATATTAAAACCTTGATCAAGAGCTGTCAGTGTCATAATTGGAATATTGACACTGCTCTTAAACGCCAATTAGATGTGCTGAACACGATCAGTAACATTGGTGCAATCCGCTCTTCGTAGTTAGAAGCGAATGGGAAGCAACATATGGAACGTTACAATAATTATTACGGGTTCCGGAACATCAACGTTAATTGTTTTCGACGTGTCAAACCAACGGTCGGACGCTACTCATACTTTTAGTAGTGCATGATAAGATATATTTATAAAACTGTCAGAAAGCTAGAAAAACGCGACGATAAAAACCATGATTATGTTGTTATCAGCATATCAGCAACTTAAATATCTGTCCCATTCAACTGTGTACCAACTTTATTATAAAACTAGGTTTATTTCTGCTTTCATCCAACATTTATAAAGGTTTAACTCCGCCACAAACAAATTGGATTTAACAAATGCTATCCCAAAACCAGTCTAAACTTTTAGCTTCGTTATCACAAAACAGTAGCAGTTCCAACTGGAGTATGGAGTACTATATAATGTACATTTTAACGGCTACGTCCATTAAAGTCCATACATTATACTTATATGGTCAGTATCTAATAAATTATGATTAGTGATAAATGCTGCAACCTTAGCCCACTTTGTATTTAGCTCAACGTGAGTAGTTAAGCCCTCCAATGATTGGCGATGTACTTCGTATAGCTAGCAAGAGCTACGCAAGACGATATTCTTGAGGTTAGATTTCAATCAGCTTTTGTACAATGTCTTATCGAATATTATTCAAAAGAGAAAATATAACCTACACATCAACTTCTCTACAAATGAGTTAATTTGATCCTCAAATGATTGTCATTCACTAATCTCTGTTACATGCAAAAAGAAACGTGAATCCTCACATTTACCTGAAAGCCTCCCGTTAATTACTCTAAAAACTATCTCTCTATCTCAATATTCTAACAACTTCGTTTCTAAATGTCTTAACCGTAATTTTTCAATAAACTAAACCATTCCTATCGCTAGCACCACTTCAGCTACTGGCCATCAGCCACACATTGATCGATAGGTGCCATTATTCCATAGGTCTCCGTACTTTCGTGACCTATTACGACGCTGTCCTACTTACGACGTCTAATAATGAATTTTTCATAGCTACCGTATCAATTTTATCGATCGGTGCTATTCATACACTACCTACGTTCTGGTTGAGGCAGGTCGTATGACATTTTAATTTTTAATCCACTGCACCGTCATTCTTGGTAGTAATTGTAGGTTTGTCGTGTGAGAACGGTTGCACCTGTATTTGCGCAGTAGCGACAATGACATGTGTTTATTTTATTGTAGGTAATAATTTGTTAATTACGTTTCATTCTCGATTCCCATCATTATTCAGGAGTTAATTTACTTTGATGTCCTCGTCAGTACGCCTTTTGATGATTTGTGCAATGAGGCTTGGTTTGTGGTCTTACAAACTTAGCTATCTTCTTTGGCACAACGTTCTATCCCTCAACGTTGATGTCCACGTTCGTACCCTATTGGTTATGGTTCCTCTTGTCTCCTCTGTTTTCGAATTCCGCCTGGAATCATCGATCACTATATATTGCTAGTTATTCAATTCTCCAATTAGCAATAGTGTCGTGTTCGCCGATCAGCGCACGGTTAACCCCCTTGACCAAAACTCGCGTTGCCTACAAATTACTGCTTAGATTGACACAAAAAAAACTGTTTAGGACTGGAATGTAGTTAGTATCTTTTAAATCTAATTAGCACATCCGTTTAGCCAGGTTTTTGTAGGTGTAGGAAGGTATGTTCTACGATTTACAGTTGTTATCGTTTCCTCGAAATTGTCATCATCATCTTGTTGAAATATAACATATTGTGACTCATTTCATTCATTCGAAGAAAAAATATACAGATAAGGATCAAGATCGCATTTGCGAAAACTAACGCGATTATTGAACTATTATATATAGTTATGAAGTTTGTAAACACCGCTACTCAGTCAGACCATGTGGTCAGATTACCTGTACAAAATAATTTCGATGTTTCACATCTGTTTATTGACTGCCCCACTGACAGCAAAGACGGTATTTTTTTATCTGAGATCATTCGGTTCAGATTTGGAATTCACGTCTAAGATGAAAATGACCACATGCAGTCAGCCTTCTGGGCTTTTGACATAATACAATAATAATAAAAATATGTCCACATCGTCAAGCCAGCCCTCTAAATACGGGAAGATTCTTGATGAAGATCTTCCCATGACTTCTTGTAATAATTTCGGACTGAGCGATATCCTTCTATCTAGATCTAGAATAAAAACGTAACAACGACAATTACATCTAAAACACTGGAAACAGTTCAGATAACGAAGTAAAGTCAACTATTCCCCTTGTTAGAAATATCAAATGAAGGCAAACGGGTTATTCCAGTCATTTTAGCGCACGTTCACAACTAGCCATTATATACAACAACACTTACTTAAATGCACTAGACGTTTAAAATCTTTATGTTTTAACCTGACCACGAAATTACTGCATAAACATGTGGTTAGCTTGGGATGGACCTGTAGTTGTAGTTGGCTTTGCTTAGACTAGGTGACGACATCATTACATGTGGTTAGCTTGGGATGGACCTGTAGTTGTAGTTGGCTTTGCTTAGACTAGGTGACGACATCATTACATGTGGTTAGCTTGGGATGGACCTGTAGTTGTAGTTGGCTTTGCTTAGACTAGGTGACGACATCATTACATGTGGTTAGCTTGGGATGGACCTGTAGTTGTAGTTGGCTTTGCTTAGACTAGGTGACGACATCATTACATGTGGTTAGCTTGGGATGGACCTGTAGTTGTAGTTGGCTTTGCTTAGACTAGGTGACGACATCATTACACGTGGTTAGCTTGGGATGGACCTGTAGTTGTAGTTGGCTTTGCTTAGACTAGGTGACGACATCATTACATGTGGTTAGCTTGGGATGGACCTGTAGTTGTAGTTGGCTTTGCTTAGACTAGGTGACGACATCATTACATGTGGTTAGCTTGGGATGGACCTGTAGTTGTAGTTGGCTTTGCTTAGACTAGGTGACGACATCATTACATGTGGTTAGCTTGGGATGGACCTGTAGTTGTAGTTGGCTTTGCTTAGACTAGGTGACGACATCATTACACGTGGTTAGCTTGGGATGGACCTGTAGTTGTAGTTGGCTTTGCTTAGACTAGGTGACGACATCATTACATGTGGTTAGCTTGGGATGGACCTGTAGTTGTAGTTGGCTTTGCTTAGACTAGGTGACGACATCATTACATGTGTCATAACAATGTTTATGATCGTAATGTTGCCTTTTCTTCTTCGAGAGTATCTGTATAAACATCACTTGGAGATTCGAATCGATTTACAATGTCTGAGTGAGTTTTGACTTCATCTCCCTAGCCTTTTCTATGTAAAGCATTAAACATTGTAAGTTTTATATGTTTCCTGTAATATTCTGCAACTCAGTTAATTTCTAAGAAGACGTTGCATTTTCTTAGCTTCATAATACCTTCATATCAAATTCTATTTCAACGAAGTAGGAAACTAAAGTAAGGCAAAACCATATTCTCATCTCTATCTTGTACTACTGGGTCAGCGTAGAACACAAACTTCCATACACTTTATAAAACAAAATGAAAGAAAACTTTGTTGTTATAACTTTAGCTATGAATTTCGCCCATATTGTTAGATGATTTCGCAACACGGCAACAGGTAACATTCAACAATGTTACAGGACATGTTACATGTAGCAAAACTAAGATAATGTTTGTATTTTAGAATTTTGTAGGACAATGTTACTGACTACTGTTTTTCGTGTAACATGTTATACAACGTATGTTGTGAAGGTATAGCATCTTATATCTCTCCTTATGAAATTCCGTCTAATGTCCAAACAACGTCGTTAAATTCGCTTTTACTTCACAGACTATAGAATTTAGAACAAAGTATATCCAAAAAAGAGTATATCCAAGAAAGTCCAGTCCTGATTCAAAAATAAACAAAAGCATCAGCTCTAGACGATGCTGTATACTATCCACCCCTGTACAGATACTTCACTTCAGACAGTTCAACCTAACATCAACCTAATTGTAACAAGAATAAAGATCACTGTGGCTTTGACAGGCTTGTCTGTGGCAGCAATAACCACCTTATAGTAACGAAAACAAGACTCACAATGATTTTGACAGTACCACAGAATCAGATGTAAAATAACTTTCAAAGGACTGCAACACCGTACCAATTTAATTAATAAAGGAACACCAATACAAACAAAAGCATAACTCTGGTGATACAAAGCGACGGCACGGTTGGCGCAGTGGCTGAGCAATTGGCTGCTGCGCTGCGTGTCGCGGGTTCGATCCCCGCACGGAACAAATATTTGTATGATCTACAGGTAGTTGTTCCGGGTCTGGCTGTTTGTGTATGTGAGTTTAAATGTTTGTAAACGCACCCACGATACAGGAGAAATTCCTAGTGTGGGGCAACGTTTTTTTAAACAAAAAAAAAAAAAAAAAAAAAAAAAAAAAAAAAAAAAAAGGAAATTACACAGTCGAATAAAAAACAAACAAATAGCAGGAACAAAGACCCTTGAGGGTGCAATACAAATCAAAGAGAATAAAACAACAACAGAGGGAATAATCCTTATGTATTGCATGCACGTAAAAGCTTCCAATACTAATCCAATAGGTACATACATACCTTTGTATAATATGCATCTGTGTGTACAGTCGAACAAGGTACTTGATATCCAGGCAAAATATTTGATTTATTCGCACTACACTGTGATTTTAATTTTTGAGCGCGAAATGACTTTTAAAACTAACAGTGCACATAAAATAGTCATGTTAAACACTTCACTGCTCCACACTCACGTCATTGTTCTTCTTCTTCTTCTTCTTCTTCTTGTCGTTACATAAAAGGCATAAAAGTATTTCAAATGAGGCCGTCTCAAAATTTGGCTACTACTACGGCGTCGTCGGTGGCAGTGCAGGGGTACTTTAACAGTATTTTTTGGGGCACAGAGGACAGGATAGGACTTGGAACATAGTTTGCGACACAGCTCCTAGCCCTGTTGCTGTTCTGTTGAGGCACCCGGTCCCCCTAATCTAATAGCAAGTTAGCTAGTACACCAAATACCTTTTTCCACTATCCATTGATGCTCGTACAGTCGTGCATATCTGATGTATCTACATCAATGCCCGTAGGGAATGCATTAGTAGTCTGTCAATTATTGCAGTCTTTGCTCTCACAGTGTTATTGCCCGTCTGATCTTAATGGTTCTAACGCCTGCAGTGTAGCTAGTGTTTTAACTGAGATTTTATTGGTTATGTCTAATGTAAAAGACAGAAGCGTTTTAAAAGTAAATATGTCTCTAAACAAGAGTGTTGGGTGAGGTACACAAGAGAAACTAGATAAAGTTATAGAAGAAATCAAAGAAGGTTCAGAGATTACTCTGTCCTGACTGTCTCTGTTCTGTAAACGTAGCTGTTCCCCAAATTTAGCTTCCCAATCTTGCCATCGACATGAAAGAAAAAGTAGGTAGGTATTAAGAAAAACATTGGCGTCCACGCCAATGTCTTGAACAACGCTTCAAGGACCTTTTTTACAACAAAACAAACCAAACAATTTTGTTATGTCTATAATAAAATTGTATTTCGTTATAAATACAACAAAATTTGCTGCAAAACTGAAAAGCAAACTAAAGATCTTATCACGAAAACAAATAAAAATATGAAACCCAATTAGGACTTAGCTCCTGTTACGTTCTAATGAGAAAAATCTATTTGGATGATCTTAGCGAGTTCTCAGTAAAACAGTTTCAGCAGAAAATAACAGACAATAATAAAATAAAAGTATACTCCTACAAGTGTCTGTCTTATTGAGGACATGTCTGTCACAGCCGAGGTCATTCGACAAAGGTCAGACGTCTTTAGAAAAGTATGGAAAGTAGTCTCACGTGACAAATACTTCATTGAATATTCACCATCTGTAAAAACACTTGACAATAGTCAGGTTCAAGTGCAAGTCATGCTAAAGGTACTGGTGTATAAGTATGTGCATGTTTAATGAGATTTCGAACTTTGGGTACAAGTACTTAAGATCAGTAGATAGATGCCTAGCTAGAAGTAGTTGTATCTAGGAACTAAGTAATCTTAAACAATAGTTCGAATTGTCAAGAAATAATCGTGATTTAAAATCTAAATCCTACATCATTTTGAACCTTAAGGTTCGGCTACACGCTCAATCTTGCATGCGCAAATAATTTGTACAAAAATTGTCGCAAAAACTGCATGGTCTACACGATAGTGACTTGCACGCGCAAACAGCTTGTGCAAAAATTTTTCAAACTAGCGTTTTGTCCTAACCATTTGTGCCGTATACCGTTTTGCCACCTTAACGCATATGTTTGCTTGTACAAACAAGAATTGGTGCAAATAAGATCGAACGTGTAGCCGAAACTTTAGACAGATATAATTTTATAGAACCTTGTGAAATATCAGCGATGTTACTACACCTACATTTTAAGCTCTCTGTCTTTACACTCCTAGAAAAATAACAAAAACGAAATTCGACATAACACGTTCGTCTATTGTCAATTTCCTTTGAACATTTTCGTCGCGGCGCTAACATAGCGCGACACGGAAGAGGCGTGTTCCTGCAACGAGAACACGCGTTCGATCCTTCTGACGTGTTGTACTGGCTAAAGAACGGGTGTGTCAGTGCACGGCACAGTGTTGCTGTGTGCCCCTCTTGGGAGAAGGCAAGGTATTGATTGATCTGTGTGAAAGGCTTTGGTCTCGCTCAGTTCCTTTGAGTTGCTCGGAGCGCTACGTTCTTATCTTTGTAAAATGTTGCAGCTACGTCGGTACCTAGATATCTTCTTTTCCTTGCAGCGTGTTTGGAATGTTTGAAAGATTTCGTTTGAAAGCATGACTTGGTTCTTAGAAAACTTCTGTGAATGAAAAATATTTTATTACCATCCACGTCGTTTTCATCCAAACTGATTTATTTGTATGATAAAGACAGTTTTAAAGTCGTCAAATTATAAATTTAAACAATCACGCTAACAATGTACGAACTACTCAAACGCCTCACACAATTCGAACGCGCGTCAGGAATTCGCAAAACCGCGCCTTTTAAGTCTCCAATACTCTAATGGCTAAGATTAGTGCTTTTTACATCAAATTCCTTTCTCTCAGGCTAATATTTTTGCCCTAAAATTTGCTAAGATTGCCCAAATCCTGTGATACCACGGCCTTTGCATCGCACATGGAGGGAAGAATTTCTGCCTCTTAAATCGCACTTCAATGTTTTAACAATTTGGCATTGACAGTACAATATCATAGCAATAAGGGTGATTTTCTTAGCGCAAATATTACCACACCGATGCACGATGGACTGTACATATAACCAAGTATACGTACATTATTCCTCAACCTGGATTAATATCGTTATGCTATCAGTAATCATATCAGTCCATCTTCGCTCCCAGGCAATACAATAGCAATCCTGGAGCCGATCTCCAAACGTGTGAAACCTTCCCATCATGTCGGTCATTGCACCCTGGTGTTGATGCTTATCTATCCAGATTCTAGTACTTTCATTGCCTTCGCTAGTACTTCAGTTTGAGTGCTAGAGAGTGTTACTAGGTCTTATGTTGTATATGATATTTGAGTTCATTTGGTTTATTACGAGTACTATCCTTTCATAAATTTGCAGTACTGTGAGCATTATAATCGTAGTCATAAGGTTTATAACTATGAAACTACTGTACACTCTTAGTTTTATTGCGAGGTAAACCAACAAGGCCGAAGTGAGCCAGAAAGTTGTCCCTAGATGAAAAATAGGAGAATTTGGGCTACGGACCGTCTTCGCCTTCCTTCTTTTCGTCGGTTAACAAGCAAGACTCTATGTAAACCACGACGGTAGCAGTGTAGTTCCTTGCAAAAGGATTTATTTAATTCAAGAAATACTTCTGCATTAGACAGTATTATTTTAAAGGTAGAATATGGTGTTGAAATTACGGTACCAACATAAACATTAAACAAACCGTGCTCGAATACGTCTACAAGTTTGGTGTTCATAATTATTATTTTGCCTCAAGCCGTTCGTAGTAGCGCGCGAGGCTTAATATTCTAGCTGAAGTATAAAGCGCTGAAATTGCCCTGAGGTACAATATACCGTTGACCCTAATAAGTGATAACCCTCTATACCTTATGTTTATTCTGCCATTTCTCCTACGGGAGGAGAATAAAAGGAAATGGGAATAATATCTCAGGAGTATTTCTAACTTGACTAGGACAAAAACTAAATAATTTATCATCATATATATTCAGCATGTAACGTTTCTACTGCTGGTTCATATGGCTCCTCTCTGTGTGAGGGTGTGGGCCACAGTCCACCAGGTGACCCAGCGCCGGTTGGTGGGTGCCATATGGATTCGATTTTTGGTTTTATGCTGACAGATATAGGAGCTCGATCAATTTTCAGGTTCAGCTGCGTTTGCCTAGATTGGTCTGTAGATGGGTAACCACACATTGCAGTCCGAGTTACCTCCGTCCATCGGAGACCACATTAAGCCATTGGTCCCGGCTGTCATTTATAGATCTTTGACTGTCGTTACAGGTAGTCAGTGGCCCGAAAGTGTGACAATCAGTCTTACCAAAGGGAATCGTATTACCCAATACTAACTGGGTTGTGGATGTCAGATAGACAGTCGCTCCATGTAAAATACTGGTATTCAGCTGAATCCGCTAAGACTGATAACTTACCTAGGCTGTTGTCTGAGTATAGGGTAGACGAGACATTGCGTCGTTCATAGTACTTATAAGAGAAAATATTGCAATAAACTCTTGATAAATGAGGCCGATGGTATCTCTCTCATCCTGTCCCATTATGTTGCCGGCACAAAGATCTCTGTCAGTCACCTCATCCCCTTTTCTAGCCATGTTGTAGTACAGTAAAATTACCAAGAATCTTATTCAATTTAACATTTGCATCAGCTTGATACTGATTTCAAAATAACCATAGAACATGTTTTAAATAGCATTTTTTGATAGTTTTTATCAAATCTCAAAAACTAACAGAACAAGAATAAGCTCGACCCGGTTGTTTCCCATTCGTTTCTTTAATAATAAAATAATAACTCTAAATATAAAATTAGTTCGATATCAGAACGCACCTTTGCAGATATCCAATTTGTTCGTCAGATCCGAACGATAAAACGTAGGTACTCGTTTAAAAAACACAACTTAATTATTATGAATTCCATGTACGTGGTATATAAAAACTCGCTAGTTAAGACCACCTGTGGTCCTTGTAACTACTAACTAAATACCTGTAAATACCTTTAGCGCGATACTTTACGCCACCTGTGTTGTTTACATTAATTACCAACGCACGCATAATGTTACGAATACTTACGACGTGGTCGGATATTGGCGACGTAGACGGATATTTGTCGCTAAGTTTTGTTAAATTCGCTTCTTTCACATCGTATTCTTTCTAAGTAAGGACATAAGAGTTATTCTTCTTTTGGTGTTTAAAAACAATCTGAAGGGTTTATTCTGAAGCTTCTTAAAGGTGCTATATCAACAATATTTTTACCAAAATGTGGCTTTAGCATTTTCTCTTGTATCATATCAATATAAAATAATTAGCAAGGTGGTAGCAAATCTGATTGTCTATGGTGTACAAAAGAACATTTTGTAATATTACTACGAATGGAAGCAATTTTATTGTTTTTACATTTGTACACAGTTCATTTTAAGTGAATTGTAAGAAATATTTAGTACATTACGAACACGTTTACAGGCCGATATGAAAACCAACATAACGCCTAACATTAGTTTGAATATTCGGCAAACCGCCACTTGATCAGATATCTCACCCTCCAAGAAACGACGTGATAGGTGGTTGCAATCATACATAAAATCACACTTATGATGCCTAATGGCTCGTGGCAAGAACTATTTGATACTGCGATAGATATGTTGGTGGGAACGTAGATGGAGCACCGAATATTCACTACAGTGGCGTTCGATCAGATAGTGCACCCTCTGTAGGGAAATTAAGCGATAAGTAACACGTACATTACTTCAAATGGTTAGTGTATAACGGCATTCTTTTTAAGTCCTTTAGTAGCAAAACAGTACGAGACAGAGACTTTTAGGCCCGCTTGCACCACGAATCGCTAAACGCGTTTAACGCCAAACATAGTTATAACATCATTCTGTCTCTGTCACCTTTAAACGGTTAATAGAAACAGAACGATGTTTAAAATGCGTTTTACGTTAAACGCGTTTAGCGATTCATGGTGCAAGCAGGCCTTAAATGTACTTAAGATGATCGAACAACGCTAACTAAATTGTAATCTACTTAGAAGAGCCACCTAGGCGCTGTCAAGACAAATTAAACTTGGCAATTATGGCCATAAAGCTTCTTTGAGACATAGGTTCACATCAAATCTCCATGCTTCTACGGAACTTCTGCTTCCATGCTTATTCCTGCCTCCAGTACTCTACGCGGAGATATATTATTGTGGACTTAACCAACTTGAATCCGAACAGTACGGTTGTCATAACATACAAAATAATTTATGTATTTTGGAGTCCACCTCTAGTCTCCCTCGGGCCGCCCGCAGTCAGTTTTATAATTGGTCTGTGCCTCAGGGAAGTGATCTATCAGTAATAAGGACGCAGAGACTAAGGGTTTCATTTGAGTCCCTTTTCTTTGTAAAAATAAGAATGGACTAATATCATCAGGGGGTTTGAAAGGCAACATACATTGTAGTTATTGCTGTTAGGCAATAACTATTATAATGAAAAACGAAAAAAAAGTATATTGCTATCGAAAAATTTGTGTCAATTCTGTCGAAAGTCGTTGATAACATACAACACTTTGAAAGTGGTGACATTTGTGCTTCAGGATAGCCTAAAATTCAATCAAGAAACTATTCGCTGCAGAATATAGGCCACTTCCGATATTATCTTCGAATCATCTTATTTCCCTCACAATATTAACCCTGAAACGCCCACTGATAAACCCTAAAAATACTGCCCTAAATATACCTCGGGTTGGTGACCGTTGGATAATTCGTTACATCACACAGAAATAAAGCCATTTCAGATACTGGAAGCCTCGACACGAAGGTTACAGTGTATCCACCCCATCTCAGAGCTCTATGACGTAAGCACTTGGAGGACTTTAACCTCTCTAGAGTGCACTATTTCGTTCAACTATACCGCTTTTATTCTTTTTAGACTGTCGTTTCTTTTTATAGATCAAAATGTTAGTTTTAAGATGTGAAAATACAGTAAAATGGTTCATTTTCATGGTTTGAGATAAGTTGTAGCATTTTTAGTCTAGTTCTGGGCATTAGAGCACCTGCCATCATCAGAATCGTTGTGCACCACGTCCTATAGCCAAAAATTCCAAGACACGTGACATTAATCAATCCTCGTGGTGAACTATGGTCAGGACTGAATCCCACCAATGAGGTCGTCATATGCTAAATAAATATTATGATTCAAGTAGCTGAAATTTTAAACTAGAACTATTGAACATTCTAAATCAAAGTCAATAAAGACCATTAAAGATAGCCAATGTTCTTCCACTCGCAACTCCAGCTAAAGTGGTGGTCTACCACTAATTGTATTTCTGTTAACCTTTATGATTGAATTGAGGTCTAACCAATTAGATTCAATATGAACCCAATTGCTTCGGAACTTGACCTGAATTTGTATTCAGGCCGGGCAAAGAGCGTATTGGAAAGAAATATCAATATACTGGGTAGGTTCTGAAATACGAATGTAGGTTTTTCCGCTGTTTGAAACATAATACCGCCATCAACTTTGGACGAAGTTAAGTGCACCTCAGGACCTAATCCTGTCCCTTCAGCCATTAAGTACGTGACGATAATGCTATGCTATTAAACCCTTAACTGCTACGTGACCCCGAGCGGGCACGATGCTAACTTTATTACATCAAGTCTCCAGGAAAAAGAGCGAAAAAAGCAGCTAAATTGACACTTGTATTTATAGCAATATCAACGCGAAATGAAGCCACGTAAGTAGCAATAAGGCATTGTGTGAAGATCGTAATAATGCATAACTGGTCGTAGACTCTGTGCCATGGAGCCAGCCAGGAACCCGTTTCGTTTAGTTGACTGGTTCGCGGCATCTTAACCTCCATCGATTGAGCGGTGTCGTCCTTCAATCAACTTGGGAATGTAGGACAATTTTGCTCAGAAACTTCAGAACTTCGTATTTTCAACAAAGATTTATATCGGTAACATTTCAGACAATGCTCTTAAAGTTACATCAACCCCTGAGACCTTCTCAAAATACTCCCTAAATCAAGGCTGTCACAATCCTTTTAGCGGATTGTTCTTGACGCTGACGTAGCGAACACTGACGGATTCTGATCTCTCAGACTAGAAAGCTTACCTAACACATCAGTAAAACAGCAATCGACCGGCTAACCCCGATGCGAGCCCAACCCTAAGCGACGTACGGAAAATTTCACCACCAAAAAAGGGTATAGTCTAAAAAGGTAACTATTTCAGAAGTCACAGTGTTGGGGAAATTGTGCTTTATGTGTGGGGAGGGGAGGGGGCGGTGGTCGGTCGATCGCCTCAGAGACTTGGCTCACCGGGCGAGCGCACGGAGCGGCAACGCTGCGCCTTTGAGAGCGGGGGCGGCGGCGTAGCGCGCTGGCAACACCGCTCGATCAGCTGTTGGCCGGACCACTTTATAAATTCAAAACAGGCGGCAAAAACGTGACGGTGTTTCGCGCGGCCCGATGTGGGACAGATCAAAACATTGGGGGGTTACCGAGATACCGACTACCTTATTATTTTATGTTCTCAACAGGTTGCTTGGCGGACGCCGAGATTTTCTGATACGAAGTTTTCCTATAAAACCTTTGCTTTCCTTATACCTACCTATGTCTATCGGCGACCGGATTCTATCTGTAGAAAAATGTTAAGGAAATATACTTCCGCAGTGTTTTAAAAGGAAATTCTTTTCTCATTTTATTAAAGCTTTCTGCATCTAGGGTCAACAAACTTCTCGTCCACGTAATTTAAATAATTATTTAATTGGAAATAGCGAGTGTTTAGCATTGCCTGCATAACATTGCATTAGTTATATAAAATGTAATGGATAAACATGTAGATTTATGCATTTATTCATCACATTTTAGCTCAGAAGGATCGCTTGAGGCGAGCCGTTGATAACATCGAAGTGGGTAACTTTTGCTGGTACATACCTACATAAATTATTCCTATTAGAAAAATAAATTACATTTAGAATTAAAAACCTCATTCACATTACTGTATTCATATAATAAATGATGAAGAAACGTCTTTCGAGTTTCACATAGTTTTCAAAATCTGGTTAGTATGTTCACGGAAGCTTACAAAAAGCTCTCTTGTACGAGTAGTGTACCCAGTAATTCACTAAACGAACCTTTTCTCTTAGCTCTCTATACATTTGTAACTAAAGAAAATTAATAAAAAAAATAAACGGTGTTCTTTTTATAAATTGGATTCATCAAATATGAAAGTTCCCTTTCAAAAATAGAACAGCGCCACGCCACCCAATAAATAAACACGAAAATCATAACCTAACGCAATTCAGAGGCATCCCAGTGAAACTAAAATCCCGGGCGGGGCACGCGGAAGGAAATGCAGGCGGGAGGGGGGGGGGGCAAGCGAGGTGGCTCAATAATTTGCGTGCGGGGCGAAGCGGGGGGGTGCTGGCGAGGTACGCGGGGCGGGGTACCGCGTGCAGTGCAATAGCCTGCCCGGGCAGCCGACTAGTCCACAAGGTCACTGCCGATGTTCACGCGACTCCATTCATGATCCACAATTAGGTACCATTTTTGATTTTCCATACGTGTTGAGTTTGTGCTGATGAATTATAGGATGTTTGTTTTGGTGTTCATGATGGACTTTGATGCCATTTCTGGGTTATGGCTAGGAATAATGACGGGTTATTCTACAACAGCAGGCTAAAAGAGACAAGCTTTTACTAATATTCAACGCTTGCTTTTGCTCGCGCTTTGCTCCCGTTTTGTATGAAAATTAACCCGCGGGAACGTTTTAAATGTAGCCTATGATACTCGGAGATAAACGTTAGTGAAAGAATTTTCAGCATCGGATCAGTATTTCCGAAGATTACCCCTTAGACACAAACTTAAATGGTGAACATTTTTCCAGGAAAATTATTTAAAATTAGAAGATCCCAGCTTCTTTTTCTTCAACCTTTGGCCACCCAACACCTCAGTATTTGTTAATTTTGATATTTTAATTCTAACTAGGTATTTAGGATGCTTTATATACCATTCTTGTTCACCATTTTCTTGCTAACATCTACAAATAGTCCACTTAAACCGATACATCACTAAAGCCTAACCTAAAGAACAGGTAACAATAAAATTCTTCACATATTAATTTGTAATTAAAAACGCTAGTAAAAAACTATAATTAATAACATACCAATGTCGGGATCCCTCAATAAAACTATACAATAAAACATACATCGTTGATATCATATTATTATCTTTAATAACAATAATTTATAACCCGTTCGCAGCGTACAGGTTAATTAAAAGGAGGAACATAGTGGGGTCACGGCGGTAATGTTTTCAGAGGCAAAGTCAACATTATGTCTGGCTAAGAACATTCGTTGATGTTAAATGAAGATATTTTAACATATTAATATTTGCACCCCTACTTTAGGGGTAGTTTTGAGAATAATAAAGTAAATAGGGAAATAATTAGAATTATATTAATTTTAAAATATTTAAAAGGTAGATTTGAAACACACAGATGAATGGTTTTTCTTTAAAATAAATTACACCCCATTTCACCCCCTTGCTGGGTTTACTTTACTATAGAGAGTAATGTAGACCCCAGCAAGGCAAGAAAAGTTAGGTTAGTCCTTTGATGTGTGACCACCCATAATAATATACCGAGTTTTCTCCATGCCTCGGAAAGCACGCTAAGCCGTAAGTCCCGACTGTAATTTATAGATATTTGACAGTCGTTACAACAACAAGTTAACCAGGGGTATTGTATTACCCAGTACTAACTTGGTTGTAGAGGTCAGATTCTGCCATATCCGGACTGGAAACCAACCCCAAAATCGGTGGGAAAAGGCAAGACAGATCATGAACTTTAGCTAGTTTGGGTAGTGCGCTGTCTATCCGTCAGTTTTTCATATTTGTGTTTAACACTACTGTGTCGAAGCACGAATGGAGAGTAATGTTTTTACAGAAGTTAGTAGAATACATTAATTATAAAACTCTAGATACATTAATTTAGTTCCCTACTTCACGTTATTTAAATTTACATGAATAGTTCCGCCTGATAGATGTAAGGGGCCCCGAGCCACCACACAACACAAAAAGATGGCGAGAATGTAATTACACATATTTTACAGTGATTATAATTACATTCATCATTTTTTTTAAACAATGTTAATTCGCTTGACATGAGAAACTGTTGTTTAAGACGCTATTGTCGGTAGGAAATGATTAATTCTTACGATAAAAAATATCACACAGAAATTAATAAAGTATTTATAGTTTTAATTGAGAAATTAAAATGTTAATAGAAGGTATTTTTACCACGTCCTACGATAACAATTAGAGATGAAAGGAATATCCTATATCCGGCCTATTTTACTATCCGGTCGGATACTGGGTGTAGTGGGTAGTTAAGTCATTTTCGTAGAATGTTTACAATTACAAAAGTGCGAGATTGCTAATATCAGGCAATCTTCGGTCGGATATTGGGGTATCCAGAAAAATCCAGAAACTACGATCCAAGTTTAACGCTCACAAACGTACGCAAAAATTAAACTGACATATCTAATAGGTATTAAGAAAAGCCAATTACTTGTTGAAGTGTCATCTCACCAATTACAATTAAAATAGCAACTACCTAAATGGTGTAACAAGACCCTTAACGAAATTGTTCTCCCCGTCATTGCGATGATTTTTTTGTTCTGTACCATACTTAAGATTCTTCTAATCACGGAGATCTATATTAGGAGTCAAAGTTCCAACTTTTTAAAAAGATTTTTTTTTTTAATTCATGTTTTTAATGTAAGATTTCCACCTGAAACACCTCCACGACCCTCGTACTATTCAATCTATCCATCAGCACAATGTTTTGAATGCGTTACATAAAGTCCTACCATAAAACGTGAAAAATGTCTTTTCCAGCAATAATTGTTGCGTAAAGTTACTTAGTTTGATGTACATAGTGCTTGGTTGACGGCTTCGTGAAGGGTTCGTTTACACCCTGTATATTCTCCGAACAACAAACCATTACTATTTCTAATTACAAGCAATCTCATCAAATTACCTATCAACGGACTAATGAACGATTAAACTAATTAATTACTATTACAATACAACTGTGTTATGATGTTGTTGGCATGTTAAGGTGTGTTCTTATAATGAGTATTTGCATGCAATATGCCGTGATTCAAAGTACGGGGTGGTCTGGGGGGCCAGTTTATCTTGGAACCTTAGGACGGCGCTAGTTGGAATATTCTCTAATACAGTTTGTTGATAGGTTAGTTCCCTTTTTCGCAGATAAAATTACACTGAAAACGGGTTTTTTAAGCTTTTTTCTATCAATTTGTTTTTTTTTTGCATTTTTCTTAAAAGCATCTTTTATAATCTTGATCTGAGATACTTGAGCAGGATCTTGCCTAAGACAAAGAAAAGTCGGAAAAGCTTACGCCAGAAAGACTTTGTAGAAATATGACACACTTGGAAAGCAATTACCACTATTGTCTGGAATGTCTAATGGTAATGATTAATTAGAAAAAAAAAACCATAGGGCATAAAGCAAAATATGCCAAATAAAATGTATATACTAACATAATTTTTTTGTTACCTACACCATGGTTTTTTGGTCGAAATAAACACTTAATAAATAAAGCAACCTACAACAGCATATTTTGCTTCAAAAATTAAGGCCCATTTTCTACAAGTAGACAACGTAAATTACATCAGCTTCGCCTGTATACACGATGTACCTACAGCGAAGTAAATACGTAAGACATTGTAACTTTCCAGCTAGCCCCGAGATGAAAAGCGTTGTCGGACTTTCTATTGACTATCTGTCTTGCTAACTTTCTTGCGTTTTATTTTCTTACTTATCAACGCTGGAAAAATAATCTCCATGGTTCACTAAAAGTGCTCTTAACGTTACGAAGTAAGAAAACTGTATTTTTTCTCTCTTCGTTTTTTTTTTGTATAAAACGTGAGGATTAGCAATCTTCTTCTTAAAAATTGTTTTGAGAAAGAGCTTTTTTAATGTATATCGTGAAATTGCTTGGATGGAAGCTGGAAAATAGTTTGCCTTCTGAAATGCGCGATTATATAAACGACTAGCTACAACGATTTTATGTTTCCGTCTGAATACTTTCCCAATTAATATTTAAATGACACGTATTTCTTCGTTTATTCACGCCGAACAATAAACTTTTATAACACAACATTTTTGCAATAACAAAAAAAGCTTAATTGGCTGTATGAAAATTGTCCAACATTCCTCACTTATAAAGTATTTTACGAAACATTTCGCTCGCAATTTAAAACGTAAAAAATTGCCACGCAGAAAATGTAAGTCAAACGGAATGCTTTTTTATGAATATGTTATTTCACAAGTTATTTCAACTTCTATCAAAATTTCGGAAACTCAAAACAAATGGTAAAAATGGTTAATATCCCATTATAAGTGTTGATGATAGTATTTTAACTTCGTTAATTACACGAAAAGTTTAAGTATGGCAACGTTTTTGTCAAAATTATGTGTTGCCGGCCATTAGCGACATAATTGTGCAGAATAATGGCTCGAGGACAAGAATACTTTGCACAATACAACATGCCTAGTTTACCATAATATTATGTGCTGATGCTCCTTCTGTATTTGTGCCTTATACGTATTATAATAGATGTAGTACATCAAGATAATTGAGCGTAATTCAAAAATTCCGTAGATGGCGGAATAGTACTGTAAAGGTAGTACCTGGCTGTAAGAGCAGTTACTGTCAATGCCTTTCATAAAAAGTACACAAAATGGCGCCAATTAGACGTCAATTTTGACAACACTACTCGACACACTTCAGGGTCCGTTGATGGATTAGTGGCTAGTGGCTACTTAAACGTAGTCTCTTGAAGTCTAATAAAGCGATTAAAGTTAAAATATTCTCAACGGCGAGCGTGTTAAGGCCATTCATTTATCAAACTGATGGTGTATAAATGCAAAAGTGAGCAGTCTCTTTGTTGTTTCTTGGCTAATTTACCAATACGATGTTAGTGTCTTTTGGCATAACTTGGTTCTTGAGAAAAGTCGTACTTTAGCTTCAGGATAATACTTATAGTTTGGCAACCGAAAATCGAGCTTATTTTGAAGACTCCTCTTATACTGTGAGTGATAAATGACTATGGCTTATGTCCTTTTTCGTGTTTGTATTACGGCCCCTGGATTGAACGACCCACTTGGGCCACACTCCATCGCTCTTTTCGTACTCAAGATCCATCAAAGTAAACTCGATTGTTGATCTAGTGTGGCCGAATTGGCAAATATTGATCATTATGTACAGGGTGGTATTGAAACCATATCATCTATCAGCCCAACGCGTTTCGCTGGACATAAGTACCAATTCTGTCCGAGAATTTCTTCTTGATAATATAAATAATAATATTTGGCGGTCATGATTGTTCCATCAGTTCCGCAGTTTAATAAAATAATTAAACTGCGATTAACCGTTGAGGAGTTCTCTCGTGAGGAAATGATCCTGGCTGCAGGATCAGGTCATGTCTGTCACAAAAATGTATTGTCACCAGAACCAAAGGTGTGTACAAAATTTCAGCTCAATCGATTATGAGGACCTGGTTTGAAATTATTAATACTGTTTGATACTGGTTCAATATTAAACAATACGTAACAAACTAACAAAGCAAATTAAAAATAAAATTTTGTAAAATTTCAGCTTTTATCATGACCAAATTAATTAAAAGAAGAAATTTTCCAATATCCGAACAAATTGGTCACTTCATGTATCGACAGCTCGTGATATCTCGTTGAAAAATTATTAAGCCATACCGATTGCTTCTGACACAAGTGACCCATTTGCTAAATGGGTTTCAGAGTGTACAGTGATGTTATTAAATATTCTCATGGCATTGCATTATCATCTCCACTCTGAAACAGGGAGAGGGCTACCACACGGGACCACGCGGGATTAGAGAGCTAAACAGTGAACACATAGAGTAGAAACTGGCATATCCTTGAACCAATATGTCCAAGACTTGTGAGATCCACCAACACTTGCACAGTTGCAGTTGTGAAGAAATAAATTACGCAAAGTAAACTGTCTTGGTTCGAGTGTTCGAATCCACGACACGTTAGGTCGGGGCCAAAACCACTGAGACATCACTGCTCTCTATCAATATACAAGGTGTAACGTCCTAACATGTGGTGTTTCAGACCTTGAAATTGATCAACTTGTGTTCTATGACTTTTGGAAATTTATGGCTTTTTTTAGTTTTCGTCAGCTGATCGCGTCAATCCTATCCACTATACGAAGTACAATTTTTTTTTCGAATTTCGGTAACTCGTAGAATAAAAGTTGTGTGGTCCGACAGGCCACACGAGAAGTCTTGCGTTTATTATGTTACACTCTATAGAGGTTTTTTAATATCACTGCCTAAAATTAGAAAAAGAAGAGTTATTTAGCCAATAGGTAAGTACTACATTTTTAAATATCACAACTTTTTGCCTTACATAATAAAAATAATAATATTGTTCATGAATAAAACAATGGAATGTTTTTTTTTTACGCCAATTAATTCATAACTGCATTGATTTAATTTGACCATTAACATATAATTGTGCAATTAAAAATTGATGTATGGATCCAATTAAACCGTCAAGATTATTTATTCTTAACTACTTTATTGAGATTATTTGATAAAGTGTTTGATGAATAAAATATTAAACAAAGAACACGTATATATATATATATATATAGCTCAAGAAACACATTTATTTCACCAAAAGTTCGTATTTAAATTTGTTATCTCTATTTATTTTGGAATAAAAGTGATTTACTTAAATAAAGCCAAGCCTTATGACTATGAGCAATCTATCTATCTTTTTTTAAACTAATTCGTCCGTGTTTCGGAAAGCACGTCAAGCCGGTGGTCCCGGCTGTCAATTGTAGACATTTGACAGTCGTTACAGGTAGCCTAACCAATGGCCCGAAAGTCTGACAACCAGTCTTACCAAGGGGTATCGTATTACCCAGTACTAACTGGGTTGTATAGCTCCGATAGGCAGTCGCTCCATGTAAAGTACTGGTATACAGTTGCATCCGGTTAGACTGGAAGCCGCCCCGACATAGTTGAGAAAAGGCAAGCAGATGATAGTCTATTATTTATCCTTAAGTTTACATTTCGCTAGATATGTTTAAAACTCACCTTAAAGGGAGAGAGCCTCTTGCTATCAACCGGGCACAAAGCCAGGCTCCGAGCTGCTGCAGAAACAAATTGAGCACGAGACCAACTCAAAATACTATAGAATAAATATAAATATTTGAATTCAAGGTATTTATCAGCTCAAAGAAACATCTGCCTAGCCTTTTCCCAACTATGTGGCCGTCGGGTTCCAGTCCAACCGGATGCAGCTGAATACCAATATTTTTGAATTACATGGAGCGACTGCCTATCTGATCTATACAACGCAACGCATTTAGTACTGGCTAATACGATACCCCTTGGTTAGACTGACTGGAGTTTGGGCCACTGACTACCCGTAACGACTGTCGAAGATCTACAAATGACAGCCGGGACCAACGGCTTATCGTTCTTTCCGAGGCACGGAAGAAACTCGGTATGTGATTGGAGGTCACCCATCCACAGTCCAACCTAGGTAAGCGCGGCTTAACCTGTAAATCGACCGATCGTGCGGCTGTTATCATTTAAAACTACAGAATCCCTACAGTTTCCACTACAACCGTCCTCCATTAAATCAGCAGAGCTCAATAAATAAGATCACAACGGTATTCACTAATGAAATCAATTAGCTGTGAGTAGATAAACAGTGCTCCGATAGTGCACTTTCCTTTAATTAATTATTTAATGAGTATCGAGTTACATAGCGGGCTTTTAACCGACGTGAGATAGGTAAGTTATGGCACATGAATGGGTAACGTGATGCGAATAACATAACATCACGCCTGTAAACCCTGAAGGGTTAGGTGGAGGTGTACCTAATAGTACACCTACATTCATATGTAAGTCCCACGTATAGGGGCAGAGCCAACTGCCATCAATCGGGCGCAAATCCAGACTCCGTGGCTGCTACTGAGAAATTCCTGATGAAAAAACGCGATAACACTTTACCCGACCTGGGAATCGAACCCAGGACCTCACGGTCAGCAGTCGCGCTTGCGACACTAGACCAATGATGCTTTTTGTACTAATATCCAGATAAACACTGAAAGAACAGTTTTTTTGTTTTTTTTTCAAGAAAGATACGATACACATCCCTATTATTCAACGTAGCTCCAATGGCCTAGAAAAATGCAGGTTTCCTTCATATTGTTCATCTCCATGAATAGAGGTGGCTTGACGTCGCCTACAAAAGATAAAAAGATATATTCTCTTCATTTCCGTTTCACTCAGCATTCTTATTTCTTATTAAAGTTTTCTTGCTTCATAAGAAAGGGGATGGGATGGTACTGTTGCGCTAAGGTACTCATTGCATAAATATGGAAGGGGTTTTTTGTTATTCTTACATCTCTACAGATGTACACTTGTACAGTACCTACTGGGTTGAGGGTTTCGGAGTGTTTTTCGTACAAACTTGTTGTTACTCATACTTTAGTCATTTTGTACCACCTTAAGTACAGTACTTACCATCTTCAGGCAACATCACAATGACAAAATCAGTACGTTGATACTTAGACAGACCCTTCACGAAGCCATCAAAGAAGCATTCTGTACATCAAACTAAGTAATTCTACGCAAAAAATATTGCTGGGGACACCCCACAAATAACTGGTTATTTGTGGGATGTAAAATCACGCTTTTCGGTAGGACTCAAAGTAACGCACTCAAAACATTGTGCTGATTGTGGGTCGTGAATGTATTTAAAGTAAAGTTATAACATTAAAAAATTGTTTAAAAAAAAACTTGTGTAAAAGTTGGGACTTTGACCCCCAATATCTCTGTAACTAGAAGGTTCCCAGGTACGGTCTAGAACAAAATAATGATTGCAATAACGGGGAGAACCTTTCAGCTTCGTTAAGGGTACTTTTGCACCCATTATTGATCGATGATGATTATTGATAATTTTGATTGTGTTTATCACAATCAATATTATCAATAATTCAGTGTAAGGCAATTCTTTGTTTATCTGAAGAAATGCAGTTATTTAGCAAATACATCAAGGTACCTTTAGACTGTACCATAATTCAGGAAAACAGAACTGGGAGATTCCAATATTATCTCCCAAAAACTTAAAACTCAAAACTCTTATTACACCACACACTTCTCTTACCCACTCGTAACTCCAGACCCTGCAAGTCTCAAGGACCACAATACATTTATCATGCGGCCTCCTACGGGCTACAGTCCTGCCCATCCGGTGCGGCGTAAAAAGCGCAATACAACCTGTGACGTAACATCCTGCGCACGCGGCGCCCTTTGAAGATGAAACAAACGTGCGAAGGACAATTCGTGTAATTTATTGTGATTTGTGACGTTCGTAATGTAAAAGCGCTTTTATAACGAGAAACGTTTATGAAGTTATGTGTGTTTATTGCTAACTGGATTTGGCCCGCGGCTTCGCCTGCGTGGTGGATGGAAATTATCCCACGGAAAAGTTCTCCTGGGGTAAAAAAATATAATATCATAACAGCACGTCTGTAATCCCCGAAGGGTTAGGCAGAGGTGTACCTAATAGTACACCCACATTTCGCAAGTTATATTTCAGTCCCATGGAATAGGGGGCGAGCCTGTTGCCATCAACCGGGCATAAATCCCGATTCCGAGGCTGCTACTGAGAAATTTCTAATAGAAAACCCAATTACAGTTTGCCCGACCCGGGAATCGAACCCAGGACCTCAGGCTCAGCCGTCGCGATTGCGATCACTAGACCAACGAGGCAATTAATAAAGTTTTAGTCTAACCGTAACGGACAAATTCCGGACTCGCTGAGGACACTCTTCAGCGAGTCCGCGTTTGGAATGGATCCACCATTCCAAACGCGGTACCCCAGTACCTAAAACTAATACAGACTGCGACCACTAGACGAGGCAGTATAAAAAATATCTTAGGTCCCAACCCATTGTCTATCCGTGTATCATTATCATGAACGAGTGATGTAAAAATGATAATTGCAACTGAAAAAGATTATTTTAATCCTTACTAAGTCTCATTAAATCTCAAGCTCCGAGTGTCCCTCTAGCAGATCCTGACATCAAATCCTGTGGCTTTATCGTTCGAAAAAGCTAGATTGTATGCAATATGCAAAGAAAACACTGACGTAATTCCCTAACAACGAACTACATTATCTATCCAAGTATACGTAGCGTCAGAAAAAAAACGCATTACATTTTCTTGTTAAAAAATCCTTCGTCCGTCGAGATTGCCCTTAGACGATCATTACAGAATAATACTGTTACGTACAGACAGCAAAAACAGCGGACGTTGTTACATTGTACTTATTTTTGTTGCCAACTGTACTGGCAAAAAGTTTTAACGAGCCAATTTGTTTGTTTCAATACGAATATGAAACTATGAACGTTTGTTGAGTTTCTACTTTCATGTTTGTTTTCATTTTTTAGGTATGAAATACTCGTTAAAAGCTTGGCATAGTGTAGTTTTAGTAAATTTAAAAAAAAAACTTATAAAATAACATTAAAAATATAAATAACCCTCCTTTAGCGTTTCACCGCAGTCGGCTAAAAATACTGGCGCGTGTTTTGAATCAGGCCCTTGATCCAAACTCGAATCGATCCTCGAAAGATGTTCAATGATTCAAATTATTATTAGTTTTCTCAAAGTAAGATAAATATTATTTTTTACATTTTAATTTCATACATTAGTACTGTGAAGACTAAGACACATCACCTGAAACTCAAAATACCTAAAAACTGTATATACCGGGGTATGTTTATTTATATCCGGATAAAATATCGCTCCTGTCTAAGCAAAAGGCTTCAAGCATCACCACGTCAACCAAGTGGTCCCTCGTGACAGGGGGTGAGCCCACGGCCATTTATGGGGCAGCGCAAATCGAATCCCCAGCTATCACTGAGATTTTTTGACACTCTAATCCAATTACGTGCCACCCTTTTAGCGGCCTTGCCTAAAGCCAGGAAAAAAACTGAAGGAACGTGCTGAAACTAATCACCCATAGTGGTCAAAATCTACCAAAGCACAAGTCATTCTGGATAATCCGAATATAATGACCTAGACAGGGGAAAAAATCACCAGGTAAATCACCCTGTAATAGGTAATAGTCAGAAAATATCACGACGGGGAAAATATATATCGCCACATAAATTACCCTGTATAGTTAGAATCGAAAGAGGCAGCGGAGAATTAAAGTGAATAAATCTAGTTTTTTTCCCAAACGTACGTAACCCATATAAAAGCTAAAATGAAACCATTAAACTCCTTGCAGAGTAAACCATTTATTTTCATTATCCTATAAAAAGTAGGACCACAAATCAAGCTAATATTTTACGATGCTAACCGTACTGAAACGTCCCAAAAATAGTGGCTTTTCATAAAGTCATATTAGAGTATAAAATGTTGTAACACGCTAGTCGTATTTCTAAATTGCGTGGACGTAAAGACGACTACTCAAGACACGATGAATCGCTGAATAACTTTGAGTTGCTAACTGTCAGTTCGGAACCCCTCACTGAAAACACGTGATAAAATCGATAATCGCTGTAAATAAAACAATATTCAAAATTCTCTCTTTTATCAAGAAAAGTCTCTCTTCTATCAAACACGCAAGATATGACGGTATGGTTTACTTATCAAAGATGCGTATAGGCTTTTGAATATTGAGACAAAGCGAGAGAGACATTTCCGAGGGATTTTTTAAAATTGAAATCTATACCTTATAGCATTATAAAGAGGTAAAAATTGTTTGTATGTTTGTTTGAGGGGGTAATCTCCGGAACTACTGATCCGATTCCGAAAATTCTTTCACTAACGGGAAGCTACATTAACCCCAAGTATCACAGGCTACATTTAAAACGTTCCCGTAGGTTAATTTCTGTACATACCGGGAGCAAATCCGCGAGCAAAACCTAGTCTCTGTGTACATCAAAACCAGGCAAATAATATCGGTCTATTAAGTAGAGTAAACTAACTAAATACATTATTTTTAATATTTTATACGCAAACCCTGCATAGGGAACATAGCTGTTTTTGACATGGAAAGAAAAATTCCAGTGCGAGCAGGGTTTGAACCTGCGACCTTCCGATTCAGTACACCGGATGTCTTAACCAACTAGACCATCGCACCCCGCTCACAGGTTAAAACCCTGCTCGCACTGGAATTTTTCTTTCCATGTCAAAAACAGCTAAATACATTATTAATTAAAAACTATTAAATAACCTAAAATAAATAAACTAACAACAAACTACAAGAAAAAAACAAAAAACTCCTCCTCAACGCTGTCAGCTGGTAATGTGCCCAAGAGACTGGCGGCGTTGCCACGTTGTATGGAAACACTTAGCCTCTGGCCAAAGTAAAAGCCAGCCCTTGGGTCACGGGAAGCATCAACTAGGCGTTTCGAAATTTCCTTAAAAAGGCTATGATCACTCGGACCCCACGACCCCAGAGTTTCAACCCCAAACGGCACGAAAATATAGTTACCACAAAGGTTTCTATATTTATTTCTATTTTTTTTTCGGTCTATTTGCAATAAATCTTCCTTCTTCCGGCTTGCCAGTTCTATTTGTCTCCACATGAACAGCCCACCTTACAAACATTAAACCCAAGACATGATAGTTCAAAAGTTACCCTTTACAATCGCCGAATACCACCATTATGTAATTTTGTTTGCCGCTCGTACTACGCCAAGGCCTTTCTTATCGTTGTTATTATTACCTATGTTATCGTGTCGTTTTGTTCTGTAACAATACTTTATGGGGTAAAGTTGTATGGGCTATGTGTTAAGTTTATGTATAACCTTTGATGAGATCGTTGTGTAAGTTGGTCCTGGGGTAATTTGTACTATCATTGCATTCATTTGGACTACGTCTGAAATAAATATCTTATTCTATTATATTGCTATTTTTGGTACTAAGCTTAGATGTGCACACATTTCTAGTGCATGAAATAAAAACTGAAAGAAAAAGGATAAAATGAAAACGTGACGGTTGACAGGGAAGAATAAATGAAAAAAAAAACGAGTTCTGCCGACCCCAAGTAACTTGGAACAAGGACAGGATGAAGGTGATGAGACATTTCTGGTGTATGTATGTAAAGTGATTTATGTGTTTTTTCCGTACATTGAAATCTAGTTTTCTATGTCTTAGCGTTATTTTGTTTTATTCCTAGTTATCCCAAGACAGACTTTTAGGGGCTAATTTGCAAAGATGACATTCTGGATCTGTCTGTCTACTTGTCTACTGTACAATTCGATTTATACCTAACATGTTTTACCCAACTGCGCAGCTATTCTGTATTGCTGCAGTGTTATGTTTTTCCTGGCCATATTTCCAGTAAGCTACATAAAATAAATAACATTCCTATTGACCTTTAGACGGAAGGCTTTACAGTTGTTATAACGTTATCTTATCAGTGCGCAGGCAGAGGCTACTGCCCATCCATTTGATATAATCCCGATATCTGATAATATTATATAGTATCCGCACCCCACCATGCACTAAAACACAAAGCCTTAAGAGCCGGAACCTGGTTATTGGATTTTTAACCGTAACGAGAAGGTGTTAAGGTCCAATGTTAATCAATAGGGATGTCAGTTAATGCATTTCAGACTGCAAAGTAAAATCGGTCTTTTCCCGTAGGTGTAGTAACAGAGGTGTGAAATTTTAATAAAATGTAGCGTTTATAGATCGCGATATAAGATTATGTATCGATCAACATCTTTATTGCAACCACAGAACCCATGGGGATTGGCTCCCCTAGTTGTTATGATTTTATTATATCCTTTGACAATCTGGAAATCCGAGGAATATTGTAGATTTCATAACTGTTACCGCTCGGCCATGATCTACGCATTTTGCGACATCGACTGCGGGAAAAGCACATGAAAGATAAACATGCGACGAGTCGCCGCGACTCGTCGGAAGAAGTAGGTACCACGCAGAGGAAGTGTCGTTTGACGCAAATCGGATTACCTAAGGTCGTGAGCAGGGCGTTAAACGGTTTTCAACGGCTATTTTCGTTCTAAATATTTCACTCTATCTTTTGCACCTAAAATAAAACCCACTTTGCTTTAAAATTCTCGTCCGAATTTTCACGACCTTAATATTTTTGTAGAATTTCCTGAACGGATTTTTTCTTTTCTTTTTCCCATTTTACGGAAACATTTTTAGACAAATCCCTTGTCGCTGTACTCGCGAAAAAAATGTTAAAGTAGAACATAAGCCTACTTAAGTTCACTTCAGCACTTTGCTAAGTACTTGCGTTTGTCTAAGCATTGTAGCTTCAAATATGAAAATGTTCAAAAGGAAGGAAATGAAAAAATATCTGCAGGTTTTTCTTCCTTGTCATATTAAGTGGATAGAAGAATGGTTTCCACGAAAAATAAGGCGGGCTGTGCTTAAAAATAATAATGCGCTGTATGATAAAGTATTCCAGGAAAAAGAAAAGAATAGGACATCTCGTCAATCTATTTTAAAATCACCTGAAGACCTGGTAAAAGAAGAAACATAATATTTTAAGGAAGTGTTATATAAATTAAAGTCTTTAAAGGAAGCAAGTCTAGCATTAACAAATGAACTGCTCTTCCATACAAAAGTGCCACACTAACACAAACGAAATAAATAGAACGCCTTTTTTATGTTTCATAGGTACAGTATGAGCTTTCCGTAAGATGAGCGATCAGCGTAATTTGGTTTTGCATAGCTTGATTGGCCGCCGTGCGTACTGCTGCATGGACAAAATACTATTCACACAAGGTGTTCTGGAAAATTATTTTAAAACTTACAAAAAAGATGTAGATGATCATTACAAATAATACTCCTATTTCAAATCATCTTTTCAAGATAGTTACAAAAAAATATTCCGGTACTAGCGAATATTACCAAAAACACACTGTATACACAAAATGTCACTCGATTTGACTCGAGTTTGTCAAGCATCACCAACCTAAATATTATCTTTGGCCCTGTCACCCACTGTTATTTCTAGAAGTAGGGCGAATAAATAATTTATGATTGGTGTCAATCTTGTGTGATTGTGTCACTGGTCGACCCACTTCTTATTTTTGCTTTGTTGGTTAGTTAAAAATGTGTTTTTAATTATGGTAGTATTTTACGTGTTTCTGGGGAATCGACACTCGCTTAAATTATGTATAGAGGGCCGCGACAAAGTGACGTTCAGTATTTGTGAGATAATTCCGAATTCACGTGATAAAAACTGAAAGTTTTTACAAATAAATCCATAGTAACCTCAAATCTGTCACAATTTTAAGTATCCTACATTTCAGTTTCGGTCAATTAATCATATTAATAACAATTTTCTCAACAAATTAACCATTGCATAATCAGAAGTAAATAAAATATACTAAAATGCTACCAAATTAAGCTCTATGCGAGTTATTTAAAATACGTCCGACAAAAAGCCGGCAGACGGGTTTTACTCCAATTGTTTTTCCCGCTAACAAAGAGAGGATTTCGGACTACACACATACAAACATGCCTACATACCTACATGAAGTGTGCAGAGATATTTTCAAATGAAATTCGTAGGGTGACGCGAGCATGCAGGATTTAAAATTTTAAAACTTATGAAGGGAAAAATGTTGTGTATTTTTTTTAATGATTTGAAAAATGTCGGATGTTATTGGTGATGGATTGGGGTGTACGATTTCATGTACATAGATAGATGGCAGTAAGGATTTATTTTAATGAACTGCAGATTAATAACTGAGAAGCAGTCGGCTTGACGTACAGACGCCAGCACATCAAGCTGCCCGAAACTGTCAAATTTTCCAATCAACCTTGAACCTAATGATTTAATGCTAAAGTTGAAAATGTATTAAAGAAATTTGACAGATTGTAGTAGCTTGATGTGCTAGTCTGTACCTAAGTTACAATTGTATTGTCAAGTCAGAAACATACTTAAAAGTTTACGTATTAAGTAGATCGTCTTTTTCGGAGTTGTAACTCACCATAAGAATTCTATTTGCTGAATTTACTTATATTTTTGTCGATTTAAGTCTTAGAATGGACAAGATCCGCTCATAACTTTACCTCCCTTGGAGTTTCACACCGAGATAATTCCTTACACAGAGCAAAAATTTCATGTATTATGTATTGTCAAGTTTTTACCTTTTCCAGACTTCAGGTGGCCTACCATGACGTCTTAGAGCAGGAGTAATTCCAGTGTGGGAAAGAGATGGCGCTAGACGACCTGTATAGCTCTGTCCCTTTCCCACACTGGAATTACTGCTCCTTTAAGACGTCATGGTAACCCCCCTGGTATTGTAAAACAACAATCATCATGAACTCGAAAAAGGCTAGTGTTTATGGAGCGAGCGGCAGGGGTTAATACTATTAACACTAGCTTGCCTGGAGAAACACTATGTTTGGCAGGGGAATAGTATATCTTGTGATGTTATTAGACTTATATGGCTGATTCTGTTTACATGATACGTTATTTAAATTATTAAAAACTAGACTGGTCTATCTAGTTTCTATTCCCACGCAATAAAAGAACTTAGTTGGCAGAGTTATATATCAGGACTTCACATAAAAAAGAACTATATTTTGTGCCGATTCACGTTTTGGCGGAAAAAGAGCGTTGCATAGCTGATGTCAAGCTAAGAGAATGGTCTATTTTATTCTTCTTCTGGTCAAGTTTTTCCTAAAACAAATTAGCAAGATACCTACTTACTTCTTTATTGAAGTAGGTAAAACAAGTTAAATATATTGAGTTTCCAAGATCTATAAAATTATTGCAAGCTGAATCAATAAAAAAACAGCTGTTTCCATTTTGCAACATTGTACATCACCGGAGTATTTTAAATTCCGACCTTGAAAGCCGATAACAGGTGAACTCACCCTCGTACTAAGGAATACCACGACAAGTGTGCCGCACTACTGGAGCACTCACCCTATGTGTTTATCAATTAAACCGAGACTCCCTCTATCAAGCTCCATAGGAATGCAAAGAACTCCCAACAACATTTAAACAATACATTTTTTACCTTAGCATCAAGACATAAGGACTACATCAACTGCATGCAAAGTTTTAGCAACAAAACAAAATTCAATTTATCATCGCGACAAAGGAATTCAAACGTTACGTCAAGGTGTTAAAGTTTAAATGGGCTGCAATTAATGAGTCATTTGTAGTGTTTTGTAGTAAGGGGGTGCGCGTGTCCATTGTACAGTGTGGCTAGAGCCAAATGGCACTTGCTCGTGAACTCGTGACTTGAATAAGGGCGTTTGTCGCTTAGTAAATTACGATACAATGAATAACCAAATGAATAATAATTACCAAATTTATAATTTAGAAAATATCTATTAATAATAAATAAATAAATATATAAATAAATAAATAAATATAGAAATATTAATAATAAACAAAATTAATATAAATCTACTCATAAATAATATCTACTTAAATAAATATCTAAATACAAGATTTACTCCTTAATTTCAATATTATTATGTTTTTAAACAAAAAGCGCTTCATCCTCTCCTCTAAAAACTAACTTGCTGTGCCCGACAGGGTCCATAATTGTTTCTCTATAATTTACCTACCAGCCTTGTATACATTATGGAATGCAATAAAGTATTGAGTATTGAGTATTGAGAATTAATAAGATTCTGAATTTGAAATTGTGCTAACCAATGAAAAAAAACAGGTACCTATGCCTGCATAAAAAAACTGCAATTTACACCGAATAATGAATCTAATTTTCATTCATTTTCGTACTAAAGAAACTACACTGTTAATAAGTAACAATTACTGTGAGTAATTTCTTTTGATTTAACGGCACAATTAACTGCTCTAATTCACGCTATTTACAGTAATCTCCGCTGTTTAGCAAAAAAAAATAAAAACAAGAAGTTTATTGAACTTTACATTGAAAACTATTTAACAGAACGTAAAAGCTTTTTGTAAGTACAAAAAGGCTTAAGAAGTACAGAAAAAACCAACATAATCGAAAATCGTTGATTCCCGATAATATAAAGCTTGCGCAAGAACCTGTGGCCACAGCAGCTAACGAAGCCCAGAGGATTAACATCGCAGCACAATTTTACCAACAGTCATTCGATGACGCCGCATATTTTCTTTTTTTTTCTGTTATCTCTTTGATGGCGGCGCCACTAAAAAAAGTTATTTTTACTTTATGCTCAGTTTGTTTTTTTTACTGGCTCTCTGTGTCTTTGATATGTATTTTCTTTCTTTTTTATTATTGATGAATAAATAATGTTTTCTGGCTTTGTTCTAAGTAGATTTTGTACTTAAGAAATTGGTTATGAATTTATGACATTTATACTTGCGGTAGGCTGTTTGGCATCTGCTTTTCTTTTATATTAGACTTAAATATCTGCTATGTAAAGATTATATAGTTTGTATTATTCAGTATATGGTTGTTACGCCTGCTGTTCTTTCAGGACTTCTGTACATAATGGCTCGTTTGTTGGACACGTTTCAACATCCATTACCGGCCGACTAACTACTTTAATGGCTCTTTTGTTAACAAATGGAGTGATGGACGCTGAAGTGTGTCCAACGTGGCCCATTGTGTGCAAGAACTTTACGGAACAAGCAGCTCTAACACGTCGGATTTAATAATACTGCACACGTAGAAAATTACCAGCTCTTTTGCTATGAGTACCGTGGTAAATCGTCCACTGTTATCTACCAGCAACCGGAAACACAGTCTTTCATTCATTCCAAGATCAGCTTAGAAATATTCTGTGGCCAATCGTTCTAAAACAGCAAAAGTGTAAAATACGTGTGCCAGCATTTAAATCGAAAATTATGAGCGTAAGACCTTCCCCATTCATATTTATATAATTTATTTTTTCTCGGCGAGAGCGAGGGAATGAATAAAAACTGTACCTCCGCAGGCGGCAACACTTCTTTATTAAAAGAGTAATGATATATATTGGACTTAAATTATTTATGAGGGCAATATTTATTTTACAAATTAGGCTTGAGAATGCGAGCTTGTAAAGGCATTCATTGTGGCAAACAAGCTGTAGGTAACTAGGTAAGTAGGTATCTGTCTATCTTTAGAGCAACCCTGTTCTGCCACTATAAAAAAGGAACAAGGCAATTATCCATTTTATTGCCGGTTTTAATTAACATAATTTCAATAAAACATTCTGAAAAAGCGATCCATCAAGTAGAACCCTTTTTGATGAAAAAGTAATTAAAAACCGGTCAACTGATCTATAAAAAACGGACGGCGGAAAATAAATGTGTTTGCGGAGCAAAGTGTTTTGTCAATAGTCTGAACGTTTTCAGGCGTATTTTTTACTTTGCATATCAATTAAGAATTTTGCTATGGACAATGGACATACCAAATATTAATATTTTCTCGCAGGCCATTATAAACATGTTGAATTTAATACATAACAGAATTAAGATATTGCGTAATAAGTTATTAGTAAGTACATCATAACCATCATGTTCCTGCCCTCATCCCTTGTTACTTGTGGTCGGCGCCACACGTTTATTAGTAAGTACATAAAGTATGTAAATGAAACTGAAATACTAACTACATTTAGTATCTACCTATTGTATTATCTTATCTAGCACTTAACTTACTTTTTTTTATTTGCCATTTTATGATCCGGTGCACAATTAGCACATTTACATTTTCGCATAATTAGGTACTTACCCTGGCACGGTGCAGTCAAAACAAGTCTTGGCTGAAAGAAAATTATGTGTAACAAGGTGAAAAATACCCTGGCATAAATACCTATTTTCCTGAACAACTACGTTATGCAAAAGCTTTTATTCCGTACGAATCACCATTACTCTTAAATCCTTACTTGACACAATAAAACAATAGCTCCGCCATTTTTTATTCCAACTGATATTAAAAGCTCGCTTTTAACATATCCTTCTTCGCACGATCTTAGTCAAGTCGTCCGAATTCATACATATTTATGTGGTAGTGCATTAAGTTCAACGCAACGGCCCAAGGTTGTTAGTTGTTGCTAACTGCGAAGGCATTAGCACACGTGGACCCTGGCCAGGGGACGCGTATGACAAAGTGACATGTCGGAGCAATTTAAAACAGATTTTGCTTATACGTGCTTCGTTACTGACTGTTTTTGTTTGCTTTGAAAATCTTTGTTATAATGTGTTTGTTATTGTGATCAAAGTTATTTATAATTTATTTTGTAGCTAAAAATATGGTGTTTCTGGTTAATATCCCTTTTAAGTACTTAATGGTTGCTGAGCAAGACGACCCTCTTTGACATCGTCCATTACTCGATCCGTGTCCGAGTACTTACTCCGTCCGTATTTAGTAGCTAACAGACGTTGAAGTGTAGCTCAAATTGACTGTTATGTTCAGGGACATGTGGACCGACGCAGGGGAATTATTTAGGTAACAACCCGTCATTACCCTGTCATGCTGTCAAATTAGACGGTACGAATTGCCGTTTTATTCAGGGCTTAAATACGTTGAATTTCTGCTAACAAAATAAAAATATAGGCAGAATATAAGCATAAAATATGTTTCAAAGTAATGAGCTCGTTAACGGATATGTCGAAGTGCGTCTTTCCGCCTCGCGGGATTTCCTTAGGCAAATGTGTCTTCATTAAGCTCAGGAAACATACTTCACAGACATATAGCACAATATTACAATCATATACCTAATAAACATATATCCATATACTACCTATACTACGACCAAGACTGATTGATACATCAAGCTTAAAAAACTCCACAGTTTTCTCAATACCCAAGCCTTTCTTACTCCACAACAAACGATAAACTTAATGATAGTAAAGACCCATTTTCCGAAGACAAAACACAATTTCTCGTTTCTCATATGTCTTTCCTGTCATTTTCTTTAACAGCAAATTCAAACTGAGAACTTTCATTCATTTATCACTGTTATTTTCTCAGCACGAGGTCCGAATGAATGAGTCATCAAAATACATATATGTTTCATATAAATATTTTATGGTACTGTGGAGTATTCTGAATATTTTATTATATGTGGCGAGTAACCTAGATAGTGGGCGAGTGGTGTTATTAGCCTTAGCTATAGGGTGGTAGTAGCTGCAGACATAATATTCCTTGCTTGCATAACGTAAAAGGTCTTTGCTTGATCGTAAAGTTTTTTCGTTGGGTTTCCATTTGTTCGCACGGCACGTTTTATAAGTTCAGTTTTGTTTGTTTTATTTTGTTTCAAATTGTTCAAAACTTGATGGTTATTTCTTTTGACGTTGTATGGCTACCTACTCTACAAGTTTAGCTCCCACTTAAAGTAAATATTCTTTAATGTTTTTAGAAAAAAGTATTAAAGAATATTTGCATCATTTAAAAGGTGCCTTATACCTACTTGATAAATTAATCATTAAGAAACCTCATTTCACGTGTCACATGTGCTCGTAACTGGGCATCGGGGAAAGGGAATCATAAATTTATATTACCAAAAGGAAATGAGACTAATAAACTGAATTAATGTTCTAACTATAAGTAGTTATCAGCGAAGTTTTATGTCTTCTCTGGGGTATAAAACATTTATATACAACAACCCAAGGTTGGCGGAGTAGTTACAAGTCTCATCCCTACTACACATAATATTATAAATGTGAAAGTGAGTTTGTTTGTCACGCCTTCACGTATTAATAGCGGGACCGATTCCGATGAATTTTTCATACGAATATAGGTACAATGGCTTGGGTTAGGATGTTCACGCAGGATTATTTCCAAACTTCACACGAGTGAAGCCGGAAGAAAAAGCTAGCTGTGGTAATTCCAACGACTATTTAGTCTATTTAGTTTAACTACAACAGCATCTAAACCCATTATCACATCCCCTGTACATGCACAGTACAAGATCATAATGTAAAATGATGACAATTTCCAATTGTATTTATTTAAATTGAATGTCGGCTTTGGTAATAAAATGGACATAAAACCAATTTATGTTAATAGTTTTGTATGTATCACACGTTGGAATCTTCATATTGAATAGTAATGGGCACATCTGCAACTATTATGGGTAACGTGGTGTTTATTTGGTAACAGCTTAATCTTGTTTTATTGGCCAGATGTGTTTATTGATTATCCTAATGATTTTAAATAGTATTCGATGAACTTCAGCATTTTTCCACAAATCATATTTTTTTCCAGGTTTTGTAATGCCTAATAGAGTTAATATATATGTTTACGCCTTATATTATGTTCCTTATGTTTTTATTTAAAAAAAAAGCGAAAAAGCGACAATTTCAAATTACCCATTTAAAAGCATCGGCCATAAAACACACTAAACATTAAACCCCATCATATTCACATCCCATAACAACATTTGAAGACATGCAACAAAATAATAAAACACGCGTCGGTTTGTCCATAAAACCGACACATCCATTGCGCCGTACCATGGTGACCACAGCGGAGCGGGTGATGTCGACCGCGCGATAGGCAGCGAACACCCGTTGCGGTTACAGACAGAAATGTTCCACTAAATAATACACTAGTGCGGTGGCCAACACTATAGTTTATGGGCTATTATCACTACATAGTTGTAAAAGGAAGTAAGGCTTCCACAGTAACTATTTTCTGCTACTTTTTAACGTTAAACAGCGGATAATAAGGCCCATGGTGCCATTGGAACTTACTGCTTCATATTCTACTCGCAAAATGTGTTATTTCATTTCGTTTAATTTTTCAGTTAACTCTTTTGTATTTTCCACGGAGAAAAAAAATCTATGAAAGCTTATTACGTACTCATAGTGAGTTCGCTTTCCTTGTACATAATGCTTATGTATTTCCCTAGGTAGTACATTTATGTGCTCATACAATAAAATTCATGAACACAATGCGAACGTTCCCTTTCAGAGGAACGCGTTGAAAGCCTGTTGGGAATTAATTACCGTAGTCTATTTAGTTTTATTACCACATACATAGGAGAACCTCTCTTAATTAGAAAGCAGTAATTATAGTTTACAATGTACATAAATCAATAAACATTTACTGGCTTTCCATTCTTTATGACAAAGCGAATGTTTACTTGTGAAGTTGTGATTGATCACAGCATTTATGAAAATAAGTTTATGGTCGAGATTATTTTTGAATTGGAAAAAAACTTTTTTGCAATGCAATAATTTGATGTTTTTGTGTAATTTGAATCTAGTACTTAATAAAAAGTTTGTACGAAAAGGGTTTTGAGTTATAAAAAAAACTGACGATTCAGAAATCTTTGCCTACTGTTCTTCTGGCACTTACCTACCTTACTTACCAGTTCCCATATTATTTATTTATTATAAATAATCAATAAATAAATAAATTCTATACTAATATTCCGCACTACTCGGCCATGAGGTTATAATTGTTTTTAAAAACAAACATATCCCGCACAAAAAATATGCTCCAAGCTACACCGAACAGAATATTACATCACAGCCAATACCGCGAACACAAAACTAGACCAACCCAATTTGATACAACAAAAAACGTATAAAAAAACAAAACACGACACGTCATCCCGTACGGTGTCAATGGAGACAAGCCGTCTCCGCGCGCGGTCGTTGACCTCGCAGCGCGCGGCCACAGAGTCGATTCATCGTACTTAGGAATTCTACATAAGTAATAAACTTTTGGTATTATTATTGTGCGAAACTTTCAAAGTCTTTGAAAGCCTCTTATGTTGTAGTTTCAAGGGGTTTCTTTGCTTCCGTATTTTCGTATCTTGCTGAACGAGCTCTCATTCGTCTTCCTGTCGAGTATTGATTTTCCTCGCGCTGAGGTGTCGGCAAAATTCGTTGTGTAGCTTAAATATATTGCTTTAGAACGTTGTTTCTATCTTTTCTGTTGTTTTCACTGAGATTTTCGGGAAAATTTATTTTTACTACAATCTATTCTTGTAATCGCTGTGTTTTTAGATAAAAATAAATTCATATTAAGGAACTTGTTACTTCGTGATTTGGATATAGAAGACACACCAACATTATTTCTGCGTTCTAAGAAAGGTACAACTTTTACAAATATCTAAGTGATTCAATGAAACCGAAATCGACATGCTTAATCTAATTCAAAATGGCATAACTCGGAGTGCGCTACGCTTTGAACCCACGACCTCGAGCTAGAGAACGACATGTGAACCACAAAGCCACTAGGTCAAGGGGACTGCATGCACGACTGACTTCGTTATTAACTTACATTTACTTAGAATATCATTGAACTTAGGTATCTGCTGTTTGAGGTATTTTGAGGGTGAGGCACACCTGCCAGGGCTGCGGGACTGTTCGAAAGAGATACCGTGGCCCTGGAACACAAAGGGTAAAGATGGAACATGGATGGGTTTTAGTCAGTACAAGTCTGACACTCCCTTCCGCTCCGCCCAGAGTGGGGGGGGTCATTTGATGATTTCCCATCCGGAAAAAAAAAAAAAAAAAAGGGTGAGGCACAGAGAATTCTCGTTTTAATAGCTGTGCAGTTGATGGATTATTATTATCTTTATTCATTACTCTATCTTACATACTATTTAAATGTTTTTATTAATAGAAGTAGATTAAAAAAAAACATTTAAAAATATAAATTAGCGTAGACTACCAGCATCGGGAACAGGGTCCAAGCTACAAGTGGTCAGAGCTCTTGAGAGAGGAACCTCCTAACAATACGCACCGTATCCAGAAGTACTGCTTTCTGAATCAAGCCCTTGATCCAGCTGCCAAGCAAGAGCCTCCTCAGATGTTGCTCGAGGCTTTTGGCTATTAAGCCATTGGCCGATACGACTATTGGCACAATGCTGCACTCAGGCCCCACATGTCAGCAACCTCGCGAGCCAGATCAAGATATTTGAATTGTTTATCTTTCTCTGCCTTCACGAGGTTCTCTTATTAATTTATTATGTTGCGCCTGTAATTTATTTCATCACCACTGCTCTCAAAACAGTGAAAGTAAACATCGTGAGGTAACAGGCATGTCCTAGAAACAAATATCAAAGACACGTGACAAACCCACATTGGATCCGCATGGTGAATTACTGGTCTCTTCCCTCCCATAGACAGGAGGCTGGTGTCCCACCAGTGAGAACAGTATGGACCAATTGTGATAATATTACCTCCCTTTCCTTTTTTCACTCAAACTGATTTGGTACTTAAACTGGCAAAATTGCACAAACTTTTTTAATTGAATTAAAATCCAATCATCCAAACTACATCGTGGATTAAAATGAAACCAATATCGCAAAAAAATACTAAAAGATATTTCGGATTGCATTTTAATCGATTAAAATGGATTATCCTGTAAAACTGCAATGGTCAGCTATCAAGATTTTTAAGGATTTTTTATTTTGGTCAGCCTGTACTATCCCAAAGCTGGGTAATGGGTAAAGAAGGCCTTCCCCAATTTCTTCCAGGAACTTTCTTCCTTCGCTATCTCGAACTTATTCCTCGCAGTACGCGCTAGTTTCATAAATATCTGGATTAAGTCGTAAACATAAATGCTTAGAACAACAGATCGGAAACCTTGATCTTTGCTCTCACTTAACCTATACTAACTTGTATTATGCAGAGTGTAAGGAACATGGACGCGCAACATGTTACCAAGAATTCAATTCTGGACCCAACAGCATTGAAATTTTCTCGTCACGTAACGTCGACGTCTCGAAAGAAAATAAGCTGTTGCGTTCATTTTGCCCCAGAAAAGTTGGGATTTATTTACTTTTGTTGTATAAACCAGACTTTTTTTAATAACCCATAAACACGTTCTATTCTAGATGATTGTCTGGGATCATGATCTACTGAATGCATGGTAAGGTAATAGTTTGAGCGTCGATGTCCCTTACAACCTATAAAGATGTTCTTATAAAAGATCTCTACCAAACCATGCCAGACTCCTATCATTAAACTCGTCAAGAACCAAACCTGGTCTTGTTACCATCATGTAAGGATATTAAAGTGTATAATAGCGCCATCTATCGCTAACTACCTACACCGCCATATAGGATGTTAGCCTATGACACCGACAATACGAATCTAACGACATCTCATTTGCCTAATCCAGTCGAGGCCTAGTAGGTAGGGTTGTCAAGCGAAGTTCTTGGCAAACATACCAGAATTCGGAGGATGGAGTTGAATTTTCAAATAAAATTGCAATCACCAGTGAAGGTCAGATAGGCAGTCGCTCCAAGTTAAACACTGGTATCCAGCTACATCCTGTTAGACTGGGAACCGTCCCCTGACATAGTTGGGAAAAGGCTAAGCAGATGATGACGATCTGGTTTGCACATCAAAATTATGATATGTAATGAAAAATGTCGAAATTTGGTCAAAGCCATGACTTTCATGGTTTCTGCCATTACTTTCAGCATTGGATTGCGATTATTACAGAAATACTTATCTAGTCCGGAACGAAATAAACGTAGTTTTATAAGTAAATAAGAAAAAACGCAACGCTACGAAAAACAAAGTTCGTAGCACTGAGTAGTAGTGCGTAGTACTGCGTAGCACTACGTAACTGTGTACTGCGTAGCGCTACGTAAAAAAAGGTCATAGCACAAAGTGCGTAGCCGATAAAAATCCACGGAATCCGCGGCATCTGATCAATTTGGCCTCAACCTCTTCAAATAATCTTTCGCCAACCCTATATAAGTATTAAGTACCTACCATGTAGACACGTGGAAAACATTACCTCCCACTCACTGCTGTAATCGGGTATTAAGGATGATAATAACCTTTATAATATTCTGAACTTTTATCTTCGTTTTCGCAATTAATATTAATGATGCCAAAGTTCCTTATCATGTCGGAGAGACCCCGCATAATGCTGTAGCATGTAAAGGGAAATGACGTCACAAAAAAAGTAAAAAGGTGTAGATACATTTACATACTTGCATGTAATTATAAGTCTGATCCCTAGGATAAAAACGGAATTACATGAATGCGAACAGTAATATCTTGGTCATTTTCATAAAAGGGAGCTTGACAGTTAATGATGTTTTACACTTTATTGAATCACACATGGACAGTATATTTTCCATAAAATAATAATTAAAAAGGAAACACGAGTCTTTACAGCGTCTTTATTATTAGAACTTATTCTAAAGGTGTTGTGACATGACTGTTTACTGTGTGCTGGGACTCTCTCAGAAAAATCTGTGGATATGCTCGTCATTACTGAGATAGCACAAGTAATACAACACATCTAACTCATAACTACCCCTTAGCGTCATCAAATGCAGGCGTTGTGGACAAAGTTTTCTCCATGGCTTAGTCATACGGTAAGCAATCTTGACGATCGATGTTCGTTCCTTCTCTGTATTAGAACAGGTCTTTGGCTACCATTGTAAATACGCAAGTCAGTGTCAATACCACATCTCGAAGTTGGTAACTCCACGTTCCTTTCACAGTAACTGTATAGCAGCAGTCGGTTATTATAACTGTAATCATCTGAGCACTTAACGTACCGACGTGCGATTAGCGATGGCGGTTAAAAGATATTAAACTGACATTGGTTCGTCTCTGGCTTGTTTGGAATGATAGAATAGTCCAAAACAAACTTTTGCTAGTAATCTACTACCGATTGTCCTTCACATAGTTGGTCCTTCGAGCCGGATCTAAAATACCACTTTCAATCCTGTCAATCCAAAAATAAATGAAAGTGCTGAGCGTAATCTAACCCTAACAATACACGTCCTGCAACCACGGGATATTGAGATCCCGCGTCCCGGGCTTAGCGATCCCGGGGGATCGATCGTCCCGGGATAAGAAGGGATAGTTTTCAATTGGCTGGGATCAACCACAATCTGTTGTGTTGTCGTAGTTCTATAAGAATTGGATTGAAATAACTACACTTGAGTCCTTGCAAGGGAGGGTAAGAGCTAAGCAATTTTCTTTTCACAAAGCAGCGCAATAAAGCTGCTTATTGTATATTTCTAACAACCAATTACCAAACATTTTCTTCTTTCGTACTAATGGTAAACCTTATCAAGGGCTCTTAGCTAAAATAGCCGTATGAGTCGATCCTCCAGGGCACGTAACGCTAGGCGAGGTCGATCTGTAGATGGGTGACCATCCCTTAAATAAAGAGACCCTTCCGTGCTTCGGAAAGCACGTTAAGCTATTAGTCCCGACTGTAGTTCGTAGATCTTTGACAGTCGGTACGAGTAGTTAGAAGCTCGAAAGTCTGACAACCAGTCCTGTCTCTTGGAGGGACCAACGGGTCAATGACTTCATTATTCTGAAAATTAATAAGCAATGAAAATAAAAAGGCTTTCAGGACTACTTTTCTTCGATAACAATGATGACCACACAATACCCAGTACTTATATTAACCCTGTATAATATATACTTAATAAAAACCGTACCTTACACATAAAGAGCTTCCTTTGTTTTATATTAATTAGTATATTCTCATTTTCTCATACATTTGTGTAGAAGCACGTTTTTGCATTAGCCCCGGTAATCAAGCTAATTACTCTCCATGTCGAACGGAAACAGGAAATGAGCGAAAATATATTTTCTCATTTTGATCTAATAGGAAATTATTTTCTTTTTACGGTACATTTATCTTGGCACATTGATTTACTTCCTTATTATTTACTGGGAATACAATTATTATTATTCTGGGATGCCCAATTAGATTTTTCAAATCATAAAAAAATAGACTCAATATGTGTACATAGATCTAGAAACAAGTATTGAGCATTACTTTAATATGCCTTTTTGTCACTAAGCTACACTTAAAATCAATGCCTAATTTTTATTTCACTGTTGTAATTTGTTACATTTTTGTAATGCGAAATTTTTAAAAAGGCCACCAGCTCCTTGAAATGCACAACACCCTTTTTTACAGTAAAAGCTAAAAACTTTTCAACCAACAAGTATTTCGGAGATCCTAGATTAGATTCGTCTGTTTTGCCGACCGTGCGTGCTGACTGGCTATCTCAATGCTTTGCAACTATATGGCAGGCTAATCAATTTCACCATTTCGATGAACAAAAATCACCAAAAATGTAGATACAAGGTCCTGCACTGACACCCACGATATCTACGCTTATATTATCCAATTGAGTCCATATTATCAAGGTAATTAATGAAGTCAGTTGCTGCTTTTGCAATTTCGATGACAGTACGAAAGAAAACGTTTTTTTGGTTACCCTTTCGTAACCCAGTTTCGACACCAAAACGTTATCACGATAAAAGGATCTTACAGTCAATCAAACAGCATAATCCTTTGAATCGCCCTTCACGACACCCTCGGGAGAAGGGGTAGGCTAATCTGTACAGGGGATCAGTCCTCACTAATTGTAGTTTGAAATAACTTTGTCTGTTCCAAAGCGTGGTTTTATGTTTGAATGTTAATATTGTTTTGTACATACTTCGAGTTGCTAACTTGAAAGTGAAGGGAAACACGGATTATTGTATAGCAATGTGGTTTCTAAGAAACACAAATAAGACGGTTTTTTCCAGAAAATTGTTATCAGTATCTCATCTAGGATGCGAATCCTGTAATTTTGTAGTCGAGTAGAGCTTCAGACTAAACAGTTATGAAATGAAAAACTACGCAACAATGTTTCCACTATTCGGTAGTTCAGGTACAAATGCGAAATAAAGGCTTAAAGGATAAATAAGACCTACTAGAGATGGCTTAGTATTGTAGACCCACGTTGGCTCAATATTAAACCTACCTACCTACGAGTAGTCCCCAAAAAGGACTAAGCTATTAGGAATGCCTAGCTAGAACTTTGGGTAGTGTACAAAAGCAATTTTACCTGGTATAATCTCCTTTCAAAACCAAAGTTCTTCACAGCACTAAAATATAAACTTTGATTCACCTATTTTGTTAATGTTTATGTTACGGCTAATAGCCGAAGTGCGGCTACACCTAGTTTTAGCCGGCTAAACCAAGGTGCGCCGGTTAAACTTAGATGTATCCTACTTATCTTCGGTTAGAACAAGCAACCAATTTGGATGCGCGTTTGGTCACAGTTCTAACCTAACCTAATCCATTTGGTCCGTGTGTCCTACCAATAAAAAGGATACACAACTGTTAGGTACCAGCTGCACCCAGGTTTAACCGGCTAGGACTAGGTGTAGCCACACTTTGGCTTTTAGCCGTAACATAAACATTAACAAAACATTTTCTGCACATACAATTTATAAAACAAATGAAGTCTAGTCTAATAACTAATAAAGCAGTAACTGATAAAGATACCATACACACAAGATCCTTGTATGACACACTCGTCATACATTCAACATTGAAGTCACCCCACACAAGGTCGTATGATGATCTTATTAATCTAACAGACTGCACCGACCACACCATGTCCTTAATTAGTTTAGCCAAGCTTTGATAAAGTGATTAACAGATACATAGAAGGCTGGTATGACGAGACTTATAAACGTAAATGAAACAAAAGGACTGATCTTAAAACGTGATGATTTATGGTTTCTGCTTGCCTCCAAAGAATTTGTTTTAGTTTTAAATGCTTGAACTTTTATAAAGAAAAACCCAGAAATATACCTACCTAAATTACTAAATAGCCCCGCGACTCCAACCGCACCTGTCTGTGATTGTTGGAAGGCTTGTGATCGTGATTGCTGGTTCTTGTGAGTTCTATCGCGAGGCTATTTATAAGCACCACAGATAAATCAGGGTTATGGCTGAAGCCATAGAGTCTGAGGGTCTAGTGGTAACCGCTGTGGAAGCGTTTAGAATTTCCACAACGACTAACACAACTTATCGAAAAGATTGTCACGCTTTTCGATGACTTATGTCAATCATCAGTTTTCTTTCATCGTTGTCGGTCATAGAAAGCCCTCGGCTCTATTCCTATTAATACTATGCGCGTCTTCAAACTACAAGCTTGTTATAATTCAAGACCATTTAAAATGGCTGTATGACACTGGCAATAATCTCACAAAGTTTAAGTCGAAGCAGTCATACATAGAGAAGTAGCTATCTACCACAAACATGAAACAAAAGACTGTTTATCTCGTGCCAAAACCGACCTTAATAATCACTCAATTAATCATCCAAACATCTTCCTTTTACATATCTGTAACGACATCCGCTTCCCGTATATATATTTAGATACAATATATATATACAATTATGTATACACAGATAGAGATATACGTAGCGTACCCATTACTAGTGATGTGGCAAAATGTAAAACTTATTGCGAATTTACGAATATGATTTTCGCATTCGAGTTAGATTTTGATTTCATTCCGTTTGGGATTGAATCGAATAAATTGCTTTACGGAATAAGAACTTTAATACAAATGTCGGGATCAACCTTACAACTGGGCTTGCGAGAATAGAAGTCGTCTTGCATGAACGAGAATGATTAACCAGTCAGCAATAGGGGACTATTTGAGTTGGCAGGCAGTTTTCTTCGTTTCTCGGACTTTACATCCAAAACACAGATGAAATTGAACATTAAAAACAGCAGTTCATCATCTCCAGTTGAAGGTCCTAACTGTACAAATTCCGTTACGAATGGCAAGAGTTTACGCGTGTACGTTTATTTAATCATGAGTCAGCGAAATAACCAGAGAAGTAATTATAAGAGAAAAAGAACTAATGGAAAATGTAATTAACTCGATGTACTAACAGATAACAGTATTACTCATTAGGAGTAAGAGAAAAACTGTAGTGATTCATCTTGTTGTGTTCTTGTGAGATACAAGTAACGTAAACATGTAGACGTGATCTTTTAAGATAGGGCACTGTTGTGAGCTTCGTATTTATTTATTTATTTTAGGATCTTTAACAAAGGATATACACAAACCATTGCATATAGATAATGGACAACATAAAGGATTTCGTAGGTGTCCTTCAATTACAGGAGACTACAGCAACAATAAAATAAACAAGCAATTATTACAGTCCACCCCCTCTCATAGAGATTAGGCCGTTGTCCCAGCTGTGGGCACACTATATGCATCATAGTCTTTTAGCGACGCGTATATTTGCCTATATGTGGTCATCATCGTCTGCCTAGCCTTTCTTAACTAAGTTAGAGTCGACTTCCAGTCTGACCGGGGCAAATGAATACCAGCATTTTACAAGGAGCGACTGCCTATGGAATTGACTAACACGATACCCCTTGGTAACACTAGTGGTCAGACTAATGGTCCGCTGGTTGAAATGGTCCCCTTATTGTAAGAAAATCCAGGGCACAGCCTAATATTATACTAACGAACCTCCGCTAAAGCAAACAGAAGAAAAGTCTTTTGAAATGACATCAAAGAGCAATTTTGCATTCAGCCAGCTTCCGTCAAAAGGAATCTATTGAATCTAGAGGCTAGATTCAAATTCAGTCATCAAAGCCTGCCTGTTTACCATGCTGGAAAAGCGGAGTAAACAAGAACGTACCATGGAAATGCTTCATGTAGGTATGTATTCTGCTTAAAATTCGCACTCGCTCCGCAAACATAGCACATCCCTACGAACGGGCTTATCGATCCCGACGAGATATAATATAAAATATATACCACATACATCACTGTAACACCCGACACATCGGAAAACAATTCTTATGACGTGTGACGTATGAACGCTTTTCGCATAACAAGCTATGACCTAGAAAACATGTCGGATTAATTCGCCACAGGGCCGCACTCGGGCGAAACGTTTTTCGGATGACGTGCCGTGACGTCATTAATTTAATAAGTTTCGTCGAACTTGGGAACTGCGTTTGACATATTTGGTAGAATTTCGCAATACATTTTCTACAACATTTATATGTGTGTATGTAGACTTAGTTTCCTCTCGCCCAGATGTGTACTTTGTTGAATGGAACCTTTTTCCTTATTTACGGTAAATATTATTGGATGCCCATTCAATATTGTACTTTTTTTAAAAGGTAAGGAAGGAAAAGGAAGAAGATTAATAGGGTCAACATATGGGGCGTCAGAAAATAACTTAAAGAAAAATCGGAAAGATTACGAGTGGATCTATGCTTATATTTTCATGTTCAAGTGCATGGTTGCTTTTATGTGATTTTAGCTAGATCATGATTAATCAGGTGTCAATTTATTATTTCTTTTGATCTTCTATTGTAATGTTTGTATTCCATTGTACCTTACTGCCGAACTTTATCCACATGAGATATTGCGTTATTTTAGATAATTTATCGTAGTGCTAATAAATCAGTGTCCCACTCTAACTATTTGTGATCCTTACAGTAATTTTTATTCAGGAAATCCAATTACACAAAATCAAAATCATCATTCCTGTTGCGTAGTACGCAGCAAAATTAATTACATTATAAAGCTAGGTCCACACTAGCCGTCACTAGTGTAATCCTGTTAGCGCGGACGTGAGGTGGCCAGACAAAGGCGTCATTTAGATAGGCCGCCAGACTGTGAGGTACTAATACCGTGCGGTTTACACGTCCCTTTGGTATTGCTACTACAGTACCAAATGAAACTATAGTATGCGTGTCGATCTGTGTTGTTTGGTTGGTATTAGCACAGTCACGATCACAAATGTAAATGTTTTCGGAGAAATTTTGTCTTACTGTATTGATTGGAATTTTATGCTGTGCGTAAATGAGCATTTTGAAACCATCATCATTCTCCTGTTCTTATGCTATTTAATTTGAGGTCAACGCAGCATGTCTTCTTCTTTCACATACTACTATTAGTCGTGAATTCGTGATCTCATGTGCCACCTCCTTACTAACTACTTTTGGAACCCAGATAATATTATGAATTAAGTCTTATCTCAATAATCGGTACTCCACGAAGTAAACGCTTTTGAATGTTGTATAAATATTGGTGCTCGTGACTGTATCATGGTGCTGAAGTATCGTTTTTGTGCCGAACGTGTGGCTATTCATTGGTATCGATGTGTGTAGTTCAGCTCTGTTTTAATCATGACCGTCTGCAATGGTAAATTCAGAATGTTTTAACACAATCAACATTGCAGAACACCATCTGTCTGCAGAATAATTGCGTAACGCACTCGCATGCTCAATGCGACTCATTTTGTCAGTTCGACAATATTCATTGCGTGTTTTCCGTTGTAGAGCAAATCAATTTTTAAACTTATGAAGCAGTGTATTAACAATTTCCTTCAAGTAGCATTCGAATTGAGATAGATAGTGAAGTTAAGCAATAGAGGTGCAAGTTTTCTTTCTGGCTCGATAATAGCAATCTAAAATTGCGTCATTGTGGCCCAGAGCATAACTGCTAGTAGGTATTGTATTTTCATCTGGAAAATACTTAATAACGCTCTTTGGCACCTTTCCCTTTCTTTCCTAACTTCCAAATCTTGCTATTTCTGCACTCTCAGTTAAGAATATGTCCATGCCATCCATATCCATAACTAAATAAAAATAAAATGACGATATTTTACATATTTCTTGCCTATTACTAACTTGGTTTCACGAAAGTGTTTTGTTTGTGCATGTCATGTGGCATTTGACAGCTTAAAAGGCTTGTAGCGAAGCTGAAGTATAGTTTAACTATTGGAAAATTGACAGCTTAGACACTTTTCGGAAATGTTTGTTAGAAACCTACTTCAAATTACGGTTATCTCGTATTTATTATATCTGCATGGCGTGCATGCATTTGAATCACTTGAAATCTCAGTGAGCTTTATTTTCTTTAAAATATGGTGGTTGTTGGGTTGCCAGTGTTGCTATTGACGTCTGTCAAAATGTCATTTTGACAGACGTTGTCAGAATAAGGTTACTTTTGCTTGGTTTACTGTTATCCGAGGTAAAATGACAGAGATTGTATTTGAGTTCATATTTGCCAATTTTCAAAGAAACGCTTATTTTCGTCCCGAAACCCAACAGTGTAGTCCAAACCTTAGCGTCCATATTAACACTGAAATATAAGTAGGTAGCGACAGAGACATAATGGACGTCGTAACAATGGAGACACTTCCAGTCCATAACCGTCACGCCTTGGACTTCCAAGGGGAAGGGCAGAGTTGTAGGTACCTACTATGTGCTTTATTGCACTTACAGTTCAATGATGCGTTTATAATTGCTTTATTGAATTGACTGCTCCTGTCTTCGAAGGACGGTCGTTAGTATTCGAGATCCGAATATATGGATCTACAGTGCGACAAGGGTCTTCTAAGGCTTGAATGGCTTTTGTGCAATTGCTTTGTAAATTTTTTATATTTTTATACGCAAACCCTGCGTAGGGAACTATAGCTGTTTTGAGATGGAAAGAAAAAGCAGGTCAAACCCTGCTCGCACTAGAATTTTTCTTTCCATGTCAAAACTGCTTTGTAAATTGTAATTAAAAACAAGCTTTCGACGTTGTTTCTGATTTAGCTACGCACGAAAAGCTAGATATACCTATGTAACGTTGCAGTGATGTGTTTTTCGCCAGCCATTTTCTTGTAAAACTCGATAGTGTGTCAAAAAAAGGGTTTTCGCTACAAATTCATTTATCCAATTTTGTCTACGAACGTCCACGTAACTAAACTTGTTTAGTTTCAGGTACACTCACGTGGGTTAGTTTTTGGTGCCCGTTTCCGTTTTTATTTTTATTTGAAAAATTCAGACCTGATTAGTGGTTGGACATTTGCAAACGAGACATTGTACTCCTTAATAATCCTTTTATTTTCAGTATTAAATCATTTAGGAGTAGTTTTCTTTATTCGTAAAATCCGGACAAGTGTTCCTGACGAGGGGCAAAAAAGGTTCGCACAAATCCGGACGAAAAATACGGATAACTCTAATTTCCTTACACAATTTGCAGATGTAAATATTGATAGTATTGCGGATATTGCCTCTATTTACTTTCCTGTAGGCTAAATTACTAAGCAATTCAGTCGTAGCCCCTGATTTCAAAATGTAGCCCATAGACACCTTTACATTTTCCTGCTGACCTCATTACTCTCCCTTCTCCGTAATTATAATTAGCGAACCATTAACAATTATGTATGAGGGGGACTCAAAGCACGCGATGCACCCAAGTTACCAGCTGTGGAACAAAGATCTGGCGAGTGATAAGAGGAAGCTTGCCAGCGTGTTGTTTTTGGCATAAAACTAATCGTTTTGTGGACATTATTAAAACTGAGTATGGCATGTTATCAAAAGGAACAACATCTTGGTTTTGTGCTATTGCCAGAAATATATAAAAATGTCGGAAATATTAAGATAGAGAGTTAACTTAAACTTCTTCCTTGAATTTTATGTACGGCAGTGGATAGACGTCAAGAAACACTGTGGTGTTAATAAAGTACGGACTCCTTTCTTACGCCTACGCGTTTAGTATATCCTGGCAAAACATAGTGACTTTTTATCTCAACATTTTGTGCCCATAAAAGTCTTGACACTGTGGCGCCATCTACAACGCCACACATGAACTACGCATCATATTAACGCCACGCGAAATTCTACATAGCGCAAGTAGAGATATCCAAGGGTATACAATACTCAACAACACGACAACAACGTTTGGAGACATACCCGTGTACTGGTCGAAGGATCGTGTCTTTTCAATTGTGGATGAAGAACTTCACTACTTTGTTTGTCTTAGCTCCATAACCCAGCAACTCTTGCTTTTAGAAATAGAAGCAAAATCACCATAAACATATGCCACAAATCTCAGTTTCCTACATAAATAACGGTACTAAAATAAATAGGGCGCAGAACATAATTAATTAAACCACAGCTGCGCTGGTTTACAAGTAATCCTGTTACGAGCGTGACATTGACGGCGCTCGGGTATTACGGCATTATGTAAGATTTTGTATAACTACGACTATGTTTGAAATTGTGTCACTCATTTTACTCGCATGGTTTCATTTTTTTTTTAATGAATTATTTTTATGATACTGTATATTGTTAAGGTTAGGTTACAGTAACATATAGGATCTAGGAAGATGTTACTTTACACTTCAACCAACTTATCTGTGCAGGCGGGAAACCACAGAACTAAAATTAATGTACTAAGTTTGACATAACGAAGTAAATTCTTTTGACAAGCACCCGCCTCCTTGAACGGCGCATTTTAAGTGGTCATACTATATCTTGCTTGAACTATGACTAGACATGACATATGAGGAGTGACGCCGGACAAATGCTGAGGGTAACTCTCTAACTCTAAGGGCTCCTTCACTCAGCATTTGTATAGCGTACATATTTGTCCGGAATTTTCGATTAAAGTTCATGTTTCCAGAAATTCGAAGAAATTCAATTACTTAGTACTGAAAGAAATAAAATTAAAAGGTAAAATTACCAGACTTTTTACAAATGGCCGGCTTTTGTGGGGTCTTTTCTGAAATGGTAACCTTAACTTTGAAAATATAAGTTTTGACGAGGTTTTGATAGAGCACTAAAACTAATAGAGCGCAACTAATTTTTTCTTCGTAGTGTAATACTTCGTTTCAGAATTTTTTTTAAAAATCTTTAGATTAAAATTTTTTTTTTGTTTGTATTTTGAGAATGTTTATTTATTTTTGTTCTTCGTAATAAAGAGAATTAATTAAATTGCCCAGACGAAATTACCTTTAAAAAGCCAATAAAACTGTAAAGAGCCCATTAATGATTTGCTATTAAATGCTAATTAAAATTTAACTTTGAACGTACGAAATTATCATTAGGTAGGTACCTATATTATTAGGTTAATAACAAAATTGGCCAATAATTAACCAACCGTACAATAAGCGCCATCTATGGGCGGCAATCTGAATGTTAATGACTTCGTAATCATTAATTCAGCATTTCAACCAAATATGTTTCTAAAATACGTACATTTTGATGTTTAAAACGTTTCTAATTTTAATTCACTATGACTCGTTTAGAAAAGCGATGTTTCGTTTGTTTCTCACTTCACAACTTCGTAACAGCTGCACGCATTAGATGAAAACGCTCTTTTCACGCCAGAAAAATATTAACTCGAAAAACCCAGCAATTGTTTAAACAAAATAATAAAGCTACAACTCGTAAAAAAATACTAAAACAATGCAATCACCAGTCAACATCTGAAAAAGGTCGGGTTCTGATAAAAACCCGCGAGATTTTTTGTTTACGGCATGCACTAGGCGTAAGGCGGGGTACGCACCGGGTGGTTTCTGGGTCACAGGGGGTGGGGCCACCCCAACCACCCCCTGGCAAAGGGTAACACCCTGTGCTTGTACCAATAGAGCGACTTTCGACGCTATCTTTTTTTTATTTCGGGATTTCCTGGGTTTTTGTATTATTCTTTTTTCGTTTTATTTTATTCTTTTTCTAGAACTAATGGCTATACTTCGTTGGAGTCTTAATAACGTAGGTAATAGCATTCGTTTTGTTTTAGTAAATAAACGAGATGTTTTCTATGTATTTGCGTCATTTTGGAAAAAAAGCTTTTTTTTTTATAGGTACCTTTGTGGGTTCTTATCTCAATATTGAGAGTAAAAATCCAAATAATGTTAAATATGCAAATCACATCTGAATTTAATTAATTTGTGAAAATATTAGGGAGATTCTTTTTAAATCAGCATTTTAAATTATTTCTTAAATGAGACCGCTTCATTTACGCTATCCTTAATTTCAATTACCTTTTTTATTTCAATTTCAAGTATTCTCTTGACTGCGTAGTTTAAGAAAAAAATAACTCGTAATGTCTGTCTGTCTCACATTTATTACCGTCTTTTATTAGATAAGTGTCGGACGTTTTTATCTCAAGAAGAAGACGTATTAAACTTGAGTGGCAGAAAAAAAAACCAATTGTAGTGGTTCTTTCTTGTTCATCATTTCAGAAACAATTATTGCTAAGCCCCAAACGCCCCAGATGTCTGTGGTACCTAACAAAAATTGCTCTATGATAAAGTTAATAAAAGATCATTTAAAAAAGTAGTATCTGAGTATATTACATTTGCACAAAGAGGCAGGTAAACTTGTCCATCATCAGGATTAATGATGAGTTTTTTTCGGGAAATGAGTAATTCACCACATCGGTATGATGAATTAGACATCGCAATCTATATTAAATTGTTAAGGTGGATGCAGGATGGATGGATGAAACTACAGCCATAATCAACTTTAGAGACATCTGTGTTTAGAAAAAGTGTGGTCGGTAGCATCATCACTTACGCCGGAAGAAGCCCACTGCTGGGCTTAAGCCTTCCTCAAACTGGGCAATGCATAATCAGAACTAACATGTAAACGGTAAAGTCTTCAGACAATTAAATATTATAAATAAGAAGACAGTAAGAGCAAATTCCTCTGTGTTTGCAGCAAACATTTACCTTTCTTAATTACGTACTAAACGCGCATTACCTCGCTTATTTGTAGTAGGATAAAGTGATTAGAGTAAAACAAACGTGTAAACTCGATGTACTACGGTCTGTCGACCAGCTTTCAACCTTATAACTTAGGACATAAAGGTGAAAAGTGGCAGACCGCAAGTGAACTAGGTACTACAGACGCCAGCACATCAAACTACCCGAAACTGTTAAATTTTCCCAATCAATCTTGAACCTAATACTTTAGCGATAAAGTTGAAAATCTATTAAAGAAATTTGACAGATTATAGTAGCTTTACTTGCTGGCGTTTGTACATTCTAATATAAGTAGAATTAGGTAGGTATACGTGTGTATGCAGGAAGTGTTTTAGAAGGTAACCCAGTGTGCCACTGCCCTAAATATACCGAATTACAGATAGGAGGAAATTATTACAGTCGTAGATAAGTAAGATTTATGACTTGATAGGTACGTATTAAGACTATACTGCTTGGTATGATTTTCTATTAGGAGAAATAACATAACATCACACGTAATTTCCGAAGGTGTAAGCAGGAGCTTAAAAACGCGAAACGTTTGCCTCTAATAAGTTAAAAAAAACATCGATTTTGAGCCCAATACAGATTTAAACTTATTCTGTCACTTACGGAATATCTCCGTGATTTACAATTATTGTGAACTCAATAGTTGAAAATCACGGAAGATTTCCCGTAAGTGACAGTGTAAGTTTACTTAAAAACCGTGAAAGCTTAAAACAAATAGAGATTTCTGGGAACCCGACAATTAATTTTCATCTGGAGCCAAGCGCCAAAAATAAAAACAAAAGACAATCTAGTTTTAAGTCTTCATTCGAGTCAAACTCTTTCCTACTTTGTAAACAAATGACGTACCTAGATATAGCCACGCCCTAAGTTTTGTCTAGGCACAAATTAGCAGTCGTTGGCTGAAAGCCTAGACCCCTAATTAGTTTAGCCATCGGTTTGCTGCCAAACGACGGAGAATCTGCTAAAAGCTGTGTATGTGTATATGCCATGCCAGCAGACAGCACTATTGAATATTCGATTTCCGATCTAATTTGGGAATGAGATGAAAGTATTTTTGTTTCTGTCTAGTCTTCTTTGTTTGGTTTAGGATCAGTTTTGCCAAATATCTGTTTTCTGACATACCAGTCTCCTGTAATAATAGATGTGTAGGCCCGAGGCCGTATCTAATGTCTACTTTATAACAAGATATATAAGATATCTCGCAATCGAAGTAAGGTTTGCTGTAAGGAAACCCAATTCTGGGTTAAGCTCGCCGTTGTACATAAGTTATGTATTGTAATTTTGTGTGCAATAAAGAATAAGAATTCGAATGTAAGTAGGTTCTCTGTAGGTAATTCTCATGATGGTTAATGCATACTTTAGAGCTACAAAGAATTATTGCTGTGTTTTACCTTAACAAATACTAGGCGACACCCAGACTAATGTTTAAACAAAAGCGCGATTATGGATTTTCGTCTTTCAGCGCTGAATCGAGCGTTGGAAATTCAATAGCGTGCTGAAAAAATATATATGTATTCTAGATACCCTACAAAGTATCGTCAATTCGTCACAGTAGCTCTATAGCCAATTCGTATTTCATTCTAATTAAGGAATAAAATAAAAGTTTCGTCCTCTCCAGTTGTCTAATTAGTTTTGTTTAGTCTGAGTTTCTGTGAAACGACTCTTCCACACGACTGATTGTACTCTATAGAAAGCTGTCTATACAACAAAAATATATTCTGGTACAATGCTTCAGTCAGTAGCGTTTTGTCTGCGACCTCGCGTGTATTTAATTTTTTTCTCACAAACTTCAACTTCTTTTACACATTTACATTAGCCTCTGCCTACCGCATAAAGAATTTAGTTGCATCGGTTAGACTGGAAGCCGACCCCAACATAGTTGGGAAAAGGCTAGGCAGATGATAATTTATCATTATTTTAAGAAAATCAGTGTAGTCGTGAAAACGTCGCCGACAGACACACCCAAAATAATTAGTACAGAAACATTCGTTAAGTAGTCTACAGACAATTAGTATTGAATACCTTATTTCGATTGTAATTGTGGACTAAGGTAAAACATCGTGTCTGTCTAGGAGACTAATTAGCTTCGTTTAGACTAAATTGTTGCCAAGTGACTGTTTTCTGAAAACTTCTCACTTAAACGTTTTATAAACATACGACTTTAGGTATCCAGCAGAGTCGAAGGTTTCTATTTATTGCTTTACCAGATAAATCCATTAGTCTACTTAGATACGATGCGGTTTCTGAAAAAAATAACTTTGTGCTGACCTGCTGAATGGAATTTCCTCTTTTCAAAATTCTTGGTATAGTATTGAAAGTACATATAGACTGTAGTAACTTTCAATAAATAACACGGTTTCCTTTGTGAATCTGAGAAAGCCTAGTTCAAGTTGACAGCAGCATTGTAAAATGTAGGTACTAGTTGTGTGTTACAACATTTTACAGGAAAAAATAATATGTGATATAGCAGCCAGATCGATTGAGCATTTGAAATAGTTCTTAGATAAGCTAAGAACTATTTCAAATGATTTACAATTATTGTGAACTCAATAGTTGAAAATCACGGAAGATTTCCCGTAAGTGACAGTGTAAGTTTACTTAAAAACCGTGAAAGCTTAAAACAAATAGAGATTTCTGGGAACCCGACAATTAATTTTCATCTGGAGCCAAGCGCCAAAAATAAAAACAAAAGACAATCTAGTTTTAAGTCTTCATTCGAGTCAAACTCTTTCCTACTTTGTAAACAAATGACGTACCTAGATATAGCCACGCCCTAAGTTTTGTCTAGGCACAAATTAGCAGTCGTTGGCTGAAAGCCTAGACCCCTAATTAGTTTAGCCATCGGTTTGCTGCCAAACGACGGAGAATCTGCTAAAAGCTGTGTATGTGTATATGCCATGCCAGCAGACAGCACTATTGAATATTCGATTTCCGATCTAATTTGGGAATGAGATGAAAGTATTTTTGTTTCTGTCTAGTCTTCTTTGTTTGGTTTAGGATCAGTTTTGCCAAATATCTGTTTTCTGACATACCAGTCTCCTGTAATAATAGATGTGTAGGCCCGAGGCCGTATCTAATGTCTACTTTATAACAAGATATATAAGATATCTCGCAATCGAAGTAAGGTTTGCTGTAAGGAAACCCAATTCTGGGTTAAGCTCGCCGTTGTACATAAGTTATGTATTGTAATTTTGTGTTCTTAGCTTATCGAAATATGTTAATTTCAACACATAACATAACGCCTGTATGCCGGTCGGCTTAAGCAGACCTCTGCTTAAGCCTTCGGAAACATACAGACGTAATGCTCTGATACACCCTGAATATCAGAGCATCCTCATTCGCCAGTTTTGTTTAGGTCCCATGTAACAGGGAACGAGCCTATTGCCATCAACCGGACACGAATCCAGCCTGCTACTGAGAAAGTTCAATATTAAGTACAAGAATAACAAATTACATCAATACCATCGAACTATGCACTCGCAATAACGTTTTGATTAGATGCCAATGCTACAATGCCACAACAAACACACACCGCACAATAGGCATCCGACACCCATATTAGGCACATTACCATGACGCGACCACCTAATCACCTATGTACCAGTACCTAGGCACTAATTACTTTATCCTGCGGTCCACAAACCAACACACGAGCCAACATGAGCCAAATACGAGCTAATTGCACTGACGGTGACGGGAGGACCTTTGATTGTTGTGGTTATTACAGGAAACCTACATAGGGATAAACATAGTACGGTCAAACGTCACGTCAGTGGTCACACACATACACACTCACACATAAATACAACCACACACTCATTTGACAACGAAAGCAGGTCTTATTGCTACAGAGTAAAGATGCTGTCAAAGTACGGACGTGCATCAGACATGCATGGTAAGTACCTGATAGTCTGAACCTATAAATATGTGTTAATAATTTTGTTGTTCTTAAAATATCGTATAAAAGGTAAGTATAGTAATCAGTACTACTTAATTAGAGAGGCAATCACAACTACTTAACATAAAGAGTGTCATATTCGCATTAGCGAAAAACTCTTTAAATAAAGATTATAAAAAAATAAAAAAACAACTACTTCATTCTTTAAAGCTTCTACCTTCTTATCAATGAATCAATACACACACACACACATACACCACCTCACATCCTCACACTCACCCACACATTTTAAAAAGTGACGTCTACAATACAATATACTAGTAGGTAATCCAAGGGCCTAAAGTTTCGCACGGCCTTCTTCACCCCGCCGCGCCGCAGGGTTGTCTCTGTAAGTACTGTCACCAGCATCAATACCTTACACGTAGGTAGGTAGCTAGAGATGTACCAACTAGTCGGGAAACTCGACTATACTTTGTAGTCGGCAAAAAGCGACGACTAGTCCGCCGATCGCCCTTTTTGAAGACGGCCAAAGTCTTTGTCGGCCCTTCTCTAGTCATCATCTGCCTAGCCTTTTCCCAACTATATTGGGGTCGGCTTACAGTCTAACCGGATGCAGCTGAATACCAGCTGTCGGCCCTTCTCTAGTATTTACGCAAAACACAATTCGACTTTCTCGTGAAATAATGATTACAACTTCAGTAAAAATACATAGAATGTATAGAATATAGAATATGTTTAGAATGTGTCGAGTGGAGACTCAAGAAAACTATGTTTTTTAGCTATGTAGATTGTAGGTACTTTGTTTAAGATTATCTTGAAAAGATCGTGTTAGTGATAAGAAAAGAACGCCCCGTGTCGTGTCACCCATGTAAAATGTCTACTTTTTTATTCTTGTATTTTATATGGTGTTTGATGTACTGTACCCACATCATAGAGAGTAATCTTTCTATCTAATACCATCTAGCGTAACCTATATGTGCTTGTGACTGTACTTGTGTTCTTAACTTTCTCATTAACTTAACTCTCAGTAAAGTTAGTTGTTTGAAACGCTTTTACATGGGTGCGTGCGATGGGGAGAGAGAAGATAATGAATAGGAATTTAAAATGTAACTCTAGGCTGGTTGTTAAAAGACGTTGTTTTCTCCTTCGTACTCAAAAAATCTGACAGGGTAAATGATGTACTCAAGTAGAGTGTAGTCATTAGTGGAATGCCTAGGAATGAGAGCCAGTTAATTAATTCGATTAAAAATGCTAGCAGTGGAGTGTGGACCACTGTTAACGTGACGTCACTCACTCATAATTTTGTTCTACTAAGTTGAAAGTTTAAACAGAAATACTCAATATTTACTAGTGCAAAAGTCACTGCTGTTTACTAGCCCAAATATTGACTCGCACTATTCACAGAATAACGAACCCGGGTTCTGGCAGTGAAACATTTTATTACATCCCCAAAACGAGACAGTAGCCATTTTTCCTCTTTATCTCTATCATTATAATAAATAGCACACATCTACGAGTCACCTAGAATGTCGTATGTTCACACACATCACTAATAGTTAATTTATTAAAAGCACCAGGTGGCATCCTTACTCCGTGCCCCATCCATTTCCCGAGCACTCCGACTGAAGCGAAACTCGCCGCGTTTTTACTTTCCGTAATTTGACGGATCCGGAGCGATGTGGAGCGTTGCGTTGCGGAGCGGTGTGGTGTGAGGTTTTATTCGACAGTGAGTGTTATGGTGTTGTTAGTGATGTTAAATTTTGTGTTCTGATTCCTCTGTAGGGAATAGAATATGTTGCGTGAAAAGTTTTGGTTTCTGTATGTTATTTTGTTGTCGCTTTGTGTCGTTTGTAGGTTGTTGTGTTTGTATAGGAATGACAAACCCTGTCATAAGGGATGCTCAGCATAAGTCAATGTACTTTGAAGCCACAGCTTAATCTTTAGTTTGAGCAAACATAATGTATCTTCTCTGTGGGAGATGGAGTTGTGGGTTAACATACCAACCACACGACACAGGCCCAATGCGGGTTGGTGGATTTCATAGCATTGCTTTTTTGCTTCGGGTTTATGCTCGAACACTAATGTGTTGCTTATTAAACCATGACTTATCTGATACCTTTGGCATAACATACTATTTTATGAGCGTATTTAAACATACATTATTGCAAAAATTGACAATGTAGTTGACCATGTGCCGACCATAAATTAACTCATAAAATGTGCAACAGGTTTTAGCTTTATGTAGACTAAGTCGTGACTGTCTATTTTCGTATATCTGTCATCATTATTCATCATAAGTTGAACATAGAAGTCCAAAATGACACCTGTTTCACTTCATCATTGTCGAAATGACTTATTAATCTATATAATGTTATTTTTAGGGCAGACTTTAAGTAGTTTGTTCAGAATATGTTAGAGTTCGGATTTTCGACTTTGTTACACCTACAACAAACTGCGTTCAAGACCTCTCAGTGTCATCTTTGTTACGGAATATTGACACTGGCAGCTGTTGAACACGATTTAGATTTGTTGATAGGGTTCAGCAGCTTCGTAACAATGTTTAAACTATTATATTACGCAACATAAAAGATTAAACTCGTTTTACATCAATAAAATGGCGATACTTAATACCACAATTGACATTAACTGCTCAGCGCGGGCGCGGGCCCCGACCTGCGACCTCAGGGCGGAGGCCCAATTGCCATGGGAGCTGGGACCGACCGTCATATTACGTTTTGTCACAGCAAATTGTAGGAAATTACTCATTTTTGTTACACAGCAATTTGAGGTAAGAGATGAAAATTGGTCGCTTTTTGCGTCGGGGAAAGTGACGGATTCAAATATAAAAGATCACGCCTGTAATCCCTGGTAGGTTAGGCAGAGGTGTCATAATTACATACCTTACCAATCCACCCACATTTCGCCAGTTATGTTTTAGCCCCATAACATGGGGGCATGCCATTAATTGGCACAAATACTGACTCCAGGCTGGTGCTGAGGATTTCGTGATGAAAAAACCGTTTTGGCCGACACTGAAAGCGAACCTAAGACCTCAATTCAACTGTAGGGCTTGTAACCACTAGACCAAAGACACATTGAAGTTGTAGACAGACATTTTTTCATTCGCAATGTGGATGAAAAAAGGCCTACATGAAGAGAGTACCTACGTATTGTGTAAAATAGTTTTATAGGCTCTAGGAGAATAAAGCTGTAAGCGCAGATAGTATTTTTGCATGGGACAATCATTCATTTATATTTTTACCTTATCGCAAACATAATTTTAAGAAAAGCATCTTAAGATGAGATACCCTTAAAAGATGTCGATAGCCTAAGGCCTTGTCCAGATCATCATGCATCATGACGTTTACGACACGGTAACGTAAATTTGGACGTCACGTCAACGCGCCGCTCCACGACACCGCTCCGTTTCACGTTAACGACGTCGTGACGTGATGTTGTGGACAAGGCCTAATAAGCCTATAATGTTCCCACTGCTGGGATACAAGGATTCTCAGAATGACAGGGAGTGGGCTACCAACACGCGGGCCCAGTGCAGACTTTCCATGTCTTCGAATTATTGGTTTATCATGTCGATAGCGAACAGAATTATATTCTAGAGTTAGACCCTATTTCTACACAGTTTCACAAAAGTCGCGAGACAAAGCGCTGGCATTTAAGAAGCCTCACCCAGCCTGACAGCCTGCCTATGACTTTAGTATGACATTCGCGTGAAATACCACCGCACTCGATCGAGACCTTACGGGTAAATTATATGGGACGGTTTCACTTAACATTATGTTATAGTTCGATATTGTAACAGTGTAGGTATTTAAGTTCGTGTTAATAATAATAAAACCATCGTATTACCGCCCCACTGCACGAAAAAGTCCTCCTCTCATACGGAGAAGGGCATCAGTATTGATCACCACGCTTGTTCAAGACGGATTGGTGATTACAGACTTTTATTAATTTTAATTCCAGCTTTCCTCACAAAGTTCATGTCACAGAGGTTTATAGGAGAACCTTTATTTATGTCAGATGTTGCAATAACGCTGTGGGAAAACTATGTTTTCTAATTCCCGTTTTTTGTCTATGGGAGAATAAAAAAATATAAAAAGTCACAATAGCTTTGTGATTTCAAATGTTTTTCATCATTTTGTGTTTTTTCTTTCTTTTAACGTATGTTAGTCTATAAGTATGTATGTTGTACTTAATAAAGTGTGAACAATCAATAGAACTTCAAACAGTTGCAATATTAACATCATAATTATTCTTAAGAAATTATAATATTCAAGCACGACATTCAACACAGGTTTCTATAAGCTTTAATCATCAAGATTGTATTGCAGTTAACGGCAACAAGAATTATTACAAGCATCAGTAAATGCTTAAGGTTTGCATATTGAAAAGCGGTTATATTTGCATAAGTCATAGATACATAATTCTTCAAGTATGAATGGAGACGTCAGTTTTCACTATCATTCATCTTGCGCCATATTTAACTCGATTTAACAGTCTTGTTTTAAAATCATGAATGTTTTATGTGCAATAAGTTTCTTTTGCAAGATAACATAAATGTACCTTTGCGAATAGGAAATTATGACACTTGCCAATCACAACTATGGTCTTAGGCATAGACTAATAGATCAACGCACTAAATCCGCCGCACCGGCATGGCGGCAACTTTCGTAGCATTCTAAAGTGTCAGAAAAGACATTTTATGATTAAAAATAATTATTAATCATAATTGTCCTACCTTTATCCCAATTTATCACTAGTCTTGCTAGCCATAAAATATAATCTTTCACAGAATCCACTCATAATTTTTTTGGCATTCTTCTTCTCATAACTCACACTCTCCTTCCGACATTTTCATAAATAATTCGTAGTAAAGTTTTTGAGAAGAATAGCCAAACTTAAGTGGCAGTGGGCAGGGCATATTGCTCGCAGAACGGATGGCCGATGGGGCAGGAAAGTTCTGGAGTGGCGACCGCGAACTGGAAGACGTCGCGTTGGAAGGCCTCCCACTAGGTGGACCGATGACCTGGTAAAGGTTGCGGGGATCCGCTGGATGCGAGACGCACGGGATCGGTCAATGTGGCGACACTTGGGGGAGGCCTATGTCCAGCAGTGGACGTCTTTCGGCTGAAATGATGATGATGATGATGAAAGTTTTTGAGAGTAATTTATAATTAAATCATACAAGTACCCATTGAATATTTTTTCCAAGTAAATGTTCATATTTTTCACCAAATCCATGAAGTGAAGTTGATTTGTGGCGTGAACGATAATCGGATTAATTCATCAATTAGTGCTGGAGCCGCGCGTGAGCTGCTCGATATGCAATTTGATTAGCTTGACAACTACATACACGTGACGTGGTCAGCGTGGCTGATGAACAAGCAAGGGCAGCACTCACTGTTCAGACGTTAACGAATTTAATCAATATTCAACATTAATACACAACATCCTTTAATAATATAAACTTGAGAGTTTGCGAGAATGGACGGTTGGATGTTTGTTGCCTACTCTTTCACGCAACAAATACTGAACGCATTTGACATACTTATTACCTAGATATAAATCTTTTATCCCAGTCGTACAATCCCGTGGGACAACTACCGAAATCCGTGCGTACGAAGCCGCGGGGATGAGCTAGTACTACATAAAGATTGTTGCTTACTGTGTTCAATATCCAGTGATACCTACATTAATACATGTTTAATACCTAAGAGCTAAGGTATATCATAAGTGCATAATTGGTTACTTTTCTATATTTATTAACTGATGATTAATATTATGACACACGCTAAATGCATACATATATTCGTACATAAAAAAAAACACCAGATTCTGGCTGGGTAAGTATTTTTTTTTTATTTACTTTGTACGCACGACGAGCAATCAAGCCATACAAACCAATATAAGCGGACCTCGTATTGCACGAGAAATCTATTCAAAGAGAGGTCATGTTATACTCGAAATGTATAGATTGATGTGTCGCCGTGTAACGTCCGTTACTTAGTAAAAACCTTTATAGTTTTATTGCTTTGAAACTAAACATTTTATCCATGCAGCTAAACCAGCTTCTCATAATTATGAAAATGCCTACCTACTAGATAACTTCTCACATGTCAGTTAAATTTATTTTGCTCATAAAATTACGCGAGGTCGGTATGTTTGACCCGAGCGTTGATCTTTGTAAGTTTATTTGACCCTTAATAAAATGGGTATCCTAAGTCGACCCTAATTAATTGAGGTATCTTTTATTTTTGTTCCTTAATTTTGCTTTTTGTTGTTGTTAATTTTCTTTCTTCATGGAAAATGGGTCCTATTTTCTGTAGCAACTATTCATTGCCTTATCTTATATCATTGAATAAAAAGAATATAAATTAATTAATAAGTAGATAAACTTGTCACCTATTCATTTTAAGGAAGGTACAGTCGCCAGCGCATCAAGTTAGCACAAACTGACTCTTACTCGATTTTGAACTTTACCATCAACATTTTATGGTTAAAAATCATTTGAAGAAACTTGACAATTTGTGGTAACTTAATGTGCTGGCGCTGTACAGTCAATGGCACAATAATTTAAACAATTCTTCTAACTTAACTGACAGATATGTTGCTGCGGGGACTTTTATCTATAACTATGAATTAAAACAAAACGCAGTGTAAATTGCAGTGTTTTAAGTAAACACTATAAAATGGCGAAGGGGGGGAGGGAGAATTTTTGGGGACTGTCATTGGCGCCTAAAAGCACCGACTCTCAATGTTCTCATCCTAATTTGTAAAAAACTATCTTGGATTTTTTGAGGTCGTTTTTGAATTCGCCTCTATTGCACAGCAGTTAGGTCTTTTCTTCTACTTCAAATAGAAACTACAGTCGTGCAACTGACCGTACATTTTCACCTTTCAAACATTGTTTTCATAGCATTGCGTTTCCCCTTATAGTAATAGTACCAGCACGGATTGACGAAGCCTCGCCGCTACTCGATGGCTCACGAATTTAGCATTAGCCTACATAGCCACACCAATCTTACAACTTTAGATAACAAACTAATGTATGGGCTTCATGACTCTCAAACGTGCACAGCCTAAAAGGAATGATTAATTTAGCTCTTAGTTCTTGTACATTATCATTGGGTTTGACGATTTAAAGTTAAGCATTTAATTTAAATGAGCACGATTTGAGATTTGAGACTTTTGTCTTATGTCTTTGGGTTGCTCCGTGGATGGGTGACCGCCCATTACATATCGAGTTTCCTCCGTGCCTCGGAAATCTTGCTTGTAAATCGTAGATCTTTGATAGTCGTTACAGGTAGTCAGTGGCCCGAAAGTCTGACCCGTGATCTGACAATCAGTCTTGCCAAGAGGTATCGTATTATTATGCAGTACTAACTGGGTTGTGGAGGTCAGACAGGCAATCGCTCCATGTAAAATACTGGTATTATTTGTTTATTTAAACTTCATGTACAATAGTGGTGCATAGGTGGACTAAATGCCACAAGGCATTCTCTACCAGTCAACCTGACCCAACCTATGCAACTGCATCCGGTTAGACTGGAAGCCGACCCCAATACAGTTTGGGAAAGGCTAGGCAGATGATGATGAGCACCAGCTTATTGCATATAAAATTATGATAAATAGGGTCTAACTATTCATACACGAAATATTTTCAGGGAATCATCTAACGGCTATAACAAAGCCATTTCAAGGGTTTTTTTTATATGAGTATATTTTTTTATAAAAAAGAAATAATTTAAAATTACTTGACCCACAAAATAAATACTGGCTCCTTATTTTTAAGCATCCATTACAGTAGTTTACTACGTCATATTTACCTACTGTCATTGTTAGAATATGGGAGTAAAGGTTTTATGCAAAAATTCTCAAAAAAAAATTGAATTATACTAATTATGCAAAAAAAAAAAACACTCAGATAAATTTTTTTTTCGTTGTTCTGGCGACTTTACGACTTAGAGAAGTTACTCTTAAAATATTTCGTGTATGAAAAGATAGACCTTATATAGTGAAAAAAGTGAAAAAATTTGGTCAACACCATGACTTTCATGATTTCTGTCATTACTTTCAGTATTGTACTGCGATTATTACAGAAATTAATGTGAAAAACGTTTTAGCTTAGTCTTTGCTCGTAGTTCGTTATATCTAGCATCTAGCTAGCTAGACGCGCCCTAACCCCTTCACCATAACACCACGCAAGCTTGATGACTCGAGCACCGTTATGATTGATGATGGAGTTGGAGTACCATGATTGTATTTGTAAAGAGGTCTCTCTAAGCATGTGTTTGAGTAGAGTTAGAGAGTAGTACGTTGGCGATGAAGCATTTCAAATGCGCGATTTTAACGTGACTGATAAAAATAGAACGGAATTGGCAAAACTGATATACCTAAGGGACATTTCAAACAAAACTGCAATAAGGTATTGCAGTTTTGTTTGAAATGTCCCTTAGGTATAACATTGGGATGGCCTTTGCCGAGCCGTGAGACAGTATAGAGTAAATAAAAAAATAAAACTGACGGAATCAACGCTGGTGAGTCTAGAATCAAGTACAGAATTCATTGAAAAGAAAGAACATCGTAATAGGTAGTTGGTGCGAAGATGTTCTTTACAAGATCGAAAAATCGAAAGGCTATTTTAAACACTTTATCGTTTTTATTACTATCATTTTTATCTCGTCATTACCTTTAAAGTAATCACTTTGTACTTTAAAAGATCTTAAAAATAAAATCCATAAAAATACAGAATACTACTTGCAAGATTATAATCAGCACTGAGTCATGTTTTAACATTCTTTCTACGTACAGCAACTAAATGCCAGTAATCTGGCGTTAATTATTAAGTACGCAATAACGTATGTACCTGTACAGAAAGTTATTTATAAATACATAATGTTTAATTGAGTTGGACGTGCAGTAAATAATTTCATACTAGGCTTACTAGTCAGACGTTGTCTTCTCAAGAGCATAAAGCGTGTGCTTAAATATTTTTGTTGCAAAAGATTAAAAACTAAATTACAAAAGGGTATTATAAAAGGGTATCAAAAAAACACGTCCTCGAAGCTACCAGCTGCTAAATTTAATGTGCCCAAAAGACTGGCGGCGTTGCCACGTTGTATGGCAACACTTAGCCTCTGGCCAAGGTAAAAGCTAGCCCTTGGATTAAAAGAAAGCCTCAAAAGATTATATATTTAATTTTTTTAATTAGCCTATTTTGTCCCACTGCTGGGCCAAGGCCTCCCCTATTCCTTTCCAACTCTTTGCCTGCCTCCCGCTGCTTTGCCTCCTCCGAGCCGATCAGTCAGGAACGAGTCCAAAACGTCAAAAATTATATTAATTATGACATTGTGACCGATAAAGATGAGATAACAAACTTCCATACAAACTTTCATCCAGTAGGTACTTAACCCGTATTACGGATACATTTACAATAATTCTTCCTTAGCGGTATCTTTCATAAGGAAATTGAAACCTCTAATTTTGTGCTTCTAGTTATCCAGCTGTCTGCCAGTGAGTTTACGATTTTACTAAGAAGATTACAAAACAACGCTGCGGAATAATATCGTATCTTACAAAACGTTTACTATGCGGTCATTACTCCACGGAAAAGCAGGTTGTTGACTTCAACTCTAAACAAACCACAACAACCATTTTCCGCTTCAGTAGTAAAATCAGAAAACAAATATAAAATTGAAAATCAATGTACTATTTAATCGCTTAAGCTAGGAACACATCTGAGCGGAACATCTCGTCGGAACGAGCTCCGCAAGCATCATCATCATCATTCTTCTGACCTTATCCCAATTTGATTGAGGTCGGCGCAGCATGTCTTCTTCTGCGATACTTCTCTACTACTCGTCCTCTATCTACTCTATCCTTGATCTACCTCAATGGCAGATTAGAATGAATAGAATAATTTTATTTGTGTTAAAACATGGTACATTGTAGTCTTTAAATAGTGTTGTGAACTTACAAGTTTCGCCATAGAATGGCAGACAAATACCTATTAGAGCATTTCGTCTTACTACACGTCTTTATTCCCCTAAACGCGACAAACACATACCACGTAGTATTTACGTGAACTGAGTCATACCCATAAATACAGTGACGGTAGCCAGCAGCCGATAAAATATTAATAGCCAAGACGATAAAACAGTTTTTATTCAAAACAATTATTTAAGAATTGTTGGTTATATAACCTTATACTGGAAGAAATGTTATAAAACGTATACGGAGGTAAAATAAAATATTATACGCTTTTGGCAATTTTTTTAAATTAACACTGAGTTTATGAGGGCCGTTTTCCCAAGGGTGGTGGTAGAAACATCAGCAGGCCACCTGCTGTGATCCTAATATGGTCCTTTTGCTCCGTCCGCGTTCATGCATCTGATCTGGCTTTACACCCACGCACGCCATGTGCCGGTGGCAATTACCACCTACCCACTTGACCTTTCTGAAAGACATCACCAATAAGATCGGTAAATGTAAGGGGGTTTAATTTTGAATTTGAATACAAACAACGATGAAAACATAAGAATATTAAGTTAAGCTCACACTACAGCCACCTCGGTCCGCTGCACATCGCATTTAAAAACAAAAAATATACGATGCGAATCATACAAAACTGATATATCAAATCAACGGGGTCCGCCGATATCTGCGTCAGCGTTAATGGTCATCCAAAACAGTGTGAATAATAATTATATTAACAGGTTAGCATCGAAAACCATTAGGTAACGTACTACCAGCTCAGACTGACATAATTCAATTCGACACAAATCCCATCTACGTTTCCAGTCTAAAACCTATCCCTAAATGAAGAATGAAGGTCTCAATAATGCCTCTGCAGCGCGGCGCCCCAGACTAACCCATTTAGTCCCATCACTCAGTAGTAAGCCTTGTCACATAGTAGACTTTGCTCAGCTAGCACGTTAGCCGTCTATGGGATTACGTCCATCGCTCTATCACTTAGTAATTTGAGGAGAACGTCGCATAGTGGGGCTGTAATGGATTTCGTGAAGGATGGAAGCTCGTTAGGACTGTGGAAGATATAAGCGGCACTATTTCTCTGTGCTTCGCATTCTTTTTAAAAAAGACTACACTACAAGACTAATAGTTATTCGATTCTAGCTCTAGAAAAAAAAGACTCATTTATGCAAGAATAGTAACAATCTGAGAGCAGTGGTGGCCCAGTGGTGGCAGTCCCGACTTACGAGCACTAAGTCGTGGGGTCGAACCCAGGCAGGCACATGACTTTGTGTAATTTATTTCATCACTACTGCTCTCAAAACGGTGACGGAAAACATCGTGAGGAAACCGGCATGTCCTAGAACCTAAAAATTCGAAGACATGTGACATTTACCAACCCGCACTGGGCCCGCGTGGTGGATTATAGCCCATTCCCTCTCATAGAGAGGAGGCCTGTGTCCCAGCAGTGGGAACATTTTAGGCTGCTGTTATGCTTTGCTAGTAACAATCTATTAATGTAAAAATGTTAAAACTCAATGACATACAACTCTCGAGCATAACCTAAACCGCTGAGCCCCTAACCATGGAAGAGTGGCCAAGATACATAGAAAGGAAGAACTCTTACATGTGTGATGCAAGTTTAAATGGAACTAACTATTACCATTTTTACTGATAAAAAATCTTATGGGACACATGTATCATCATCATCTGCCTAGCCTATTCCCAACTATATTGGGGTCGGCTTCCAGTCTAACCGGATGCAGCTGAATACCAGTATTTTACATGGAGCGACTGCCTCTCTGACCTCCACAACCCAGTTAGTACTGGGTAATACGATACCCCTTGGTAAGACTGGTTGCCAGACGTTTTGGGCCACTGACTACCTAACGACTGTCAAAGATCTACAAATGATAGCCGTTATCTTTTTGGGACACATGTATAACAGTTTTAAGTAAAAAAACACTCATTCTAAACACACACACATATACATACCCCTATACATTTTCATTACAATATAATTAGTCTTTTTAGCCACGAAAGTAATCATAGCCTTTTGATACCACAATTAACTGTTCGCGTGTTTGTTTTACAACGTTTTTACGACAAACATGTCTAATTACAGGCTGTATAACAGTTCACAATTAAAGCAATAGAACAAAATCGATGCTAATAGCCATAAATCGTTTCTCGATGTCGCATATCGCATGTGAAACGTAATCGATTACAAATGTCGCACGCAAATGCGATTTTTTGCCGATTAGTGAAATTCGCGTGCGGCATTCATTTCCTTACTAAAGTAGAGGAATGTGATATGATCTGTATTGACAATATTTATTTGGATAGAAAGAAAATATAGAGAAAGAAATAATAGACTACTTGAGGTATCTTAAAAAATACCTCAAGTGGTCTATTTCTGAACATTTTCAAGCTTTCATTCCTCATTAATATAAGTAAAGCTGTTGTTTTTCATAGAGCTCTTAACCAACATTTTAGGACAAAAATGGTTAAGTACCGGTCATTAATTGCAGACACGTTCCGTCTTGCAGCTGCTGCAACCCGCGTAGTCGTTGCGTTGAACCTGCGTATACGTTACGTTGACTTTACGTAAACGCCACATAGACGAATCGCCAAACGTACTACTCATATCAAACTTACACTGTCACTTACGGGATATCTTCTAATAATACCTCCTCCCAGTGGCGAAGGTTTCATATAACTCGATTCCTACCGGATTCCCTTTGAAAAATGGCACAGTCAGTATTCTATAGAAAAATGATATAATCACGTACTCCGGTTTACTTCTTATAAAAATTGAACCTTCGCTACTGCATGCTCCTCCTCGTTTTTTATCTAGTAATACGTCCTGAAGTAGTCCATAATATATTTTAATCCACTTATAAATCCACTTTAATATTAAAGTATTTGTGTTGACGTTTCAAGTTACTTCCTACTTACCTTACGTCCCAGGTAAATACGGATGCTTTCTAATTTTCTTATAATTTTCCTTAAACGTAAGTAGATCAAGGGAGCTCGTGGTTACACGTGGACTTATTTCAAGATATAACCTAATTACATTGGCTAATTAGCGCCGTTTTTACTTGTTTACCTGTCTTTTCTTTTTTTTTTCTTTATTTTAAAAAAAACGTTGCCCTAGGAATTTCTCCTGTATCGTGGGTGCGTTTACAAACATTTAAACTCACATACACAAACAGCCAGACCCGGAACAACTATCTGTAGGCCATACAAATATTTGTTCCGTGCGGGGATCGAACCCGCGACACGCCGCGCAGCAGCCAATCGCTTAGCCACTGCGCCAAACGTGCCGTCGTGCTGTCTGTTCGTATGTAGAAAAGGGAGAGCTGTTGCTGTAGAAGTGAGTCGTTTTAAATTAGGATATGTAATGAGAGGACAAGTTTCGTCCGAACTGGAAGGAGGACGCGCGAGTTCTCGAGAAGTGGAGAGAGGCCTTCGCCCAGGAGTGGGTACAGAGGCGGCTGAAAAAATGAGAGGAAATAAGGAAACAGTCGTTAATAACATAAGTTTTTCGTCACAAAGTTAGTTTCTTTTGCTGTTAGTACTTTGTAGCAGAGTGGTTCACCATATTATTCTTTCCATGAACTATCTACGGTTTCGGGTTATCCCAGTTAGCCCACCTGAAATTCCTCCCTAAAGTCGCCGCTTCTCAGTCTTTAGGCAACTTGTATAATCCACTGTTTCCGATAAGTATCTGAAGCTGATGTTACTTTAGCTAAATTCGGCATTCCTCATTTTAACAATGGTCTCCATTCTTCAATCTACCCGAAACGCAGCATTTTAGGTAGTATGACCAAGGAACGTATAAATTGTCTATTCAAAATGGCCTAGCATCCGAATTGCGAAACGCAATCATACTAAAAGACAGTTACCAAAGCCGTCCACACTACCAACACAAAGAAACACAACTCAACACATCCGTCAAAAAATGAATGAAAGCAATGAAAGCCAGCAGACACCTCATTGACGCGCAAATTTTCTTCTCAAACGAATGTAGCCCACATCTCCATCAGTATGTAATGATGCATCAATCAGCCACAGTTCCTGGAAGCCATTTTTTCCCCGATGTTCGCAGACGGCGTGAAAAGATGCGCGCACGCACGAACTTGACCCACTTGTTGGAAGTTATGAATTATTTACCGTATACGTTGGCACGCAACGTTTTGTTGGTGGTCGTTTAAATTCAGTCATTATGCGTGGGGTTAGGTGGTAGTGCCGGCGGGTGAAGGGTGGTGGGTTGGTTTCTTCTTCGTTGTTGTTATTCTTGGCAAAGTGGTTTTAGGTAGTGGCCATATCAGGGTTAGAAGCTCTCTACACTGTTGTCCCTCTTGTTCACTCGCAAAAGTAAACTTCGTTGTGTTATTCAAGAAGTTTTGTGAACTTCAAGTCAGAATTTTTTGTGCCACCCTAGCTGATAGATTTTTTGAAATGGTGAACAGTGGATCACTTCTCAAGTTTCTTTCTACAGGGCAATAGATGTTATGGGGCATGAAAAGCTCTGCTCTTCTTATTTTGTAAGAATATTAGTCCAAAACTCTCCAGGAAGGAAAGTCATGTCCATTCCTTCCTAAATATGTCACAAACCTCGGAAACAAATTAGTTAGTAAGAGGTAACACAATTATCTGGTACGCACGACGCCCAATCAAGCTATAAAAAACCAGTTTATGCGGATCTCTCACTGTACGGAAAATCTATACAAAGCGAGACCATATTATACTGGAAATGTATAGCTTCATGTGTCGCCGTGTGTGCATTCACCTTTATATTTATGTAGGTACTTTATACCGTTCCAATCTTGATTAATTTCCCCCATGCGACCTAATGCACTTAACTTAACAAGATTACTTTAGAAACTGCTGCAAAATCATAAATTTTAATTAAAACATATAATCACTTTAAGAAAACACATTGTACAACTTTCTACATATAAACGATATTGGAAAGGTACGGTAAAAGATTAATCATTATTGAGCTAAACATGCGATAAATTGAATTAGATAGAAACATTGAAGTTTCTAATTAACTATGGATCACGTAATTAAATACTGTATTGTCAATAACTCACCGTTAACAAACAATAGGCTGCTAAGCTGCGGTGTTCTTTTCTAAAGTTCAAATCAATCAATTTGGTGAAAAATGAAGACATTTTCATGATTTTTGATAAAATTGAATTAAAACCCCAAAAAAAATTTATTGTATTATAGCTACAGTGTCTCGGCCTCGGAAAGCGCGTAGTCCCGGCTGTCATTTGTAGACCTTTGACAGTCGTTAAAATTTGTCAGTGGCCCGAAAGTCTGACAACCAGTCTTACCAAGGGGTATCGTATTACCTAGTACTAACTGGGTTGTGGAGGTCAAATAGGCAGTCACTCCATGTAAAATATTGGTATTCAGCTGCATCCGGTACGACTGGAAGCCGACCCCAACATGGTTGGGAAAAGGCTAGGCAGATCAAAATCAAAATCAAAATATTTTATTTCACATAGGCCTAGATAAAAAACTACAAAAAGGTGCGCGGTTCGGCTTGGTCGTTTCCTATGGAGAAGAACCGGCAAGAAACTCCATGGTGAGATGATGAGTATAGCCACAGGGTCACTGTGGTATAACCCTCCTACGTTTATTTCTTCAAGATCTATTCAACAAAAGACTCACTGTCTACAACTCGTAAAATTTGTCTTAGCGTTCACCAATGAAAAGAAACGCGATCACTTCAGTGTTGATCGCGTTCAGTTTCGGTTGTGAAATCGGCCCTAGAAATCCATGCAATATGCAGTAAACTGCACGGCAAATCTCGGGCGGTTATGAAAATCCAGACACATTACCGCTCGCACAGTAGCCACACCTCAGACATCCACCACAAATTACATTATGCATCGAACATTCTGCAACTGAACACGCTGAAAACGAGAAATCTCGCGAGATGACAAGCAAATACGCTGTAACGGCTTATTGATTCATGTATGTAAATATGTAGGTAGGTATTCCTTTGTAGTATGGCTCCGATTGTTTGAGCAGCTGTAACCGGTGTTGATTTACTATTGATGTCCGCGTGAAATTATTGTAAAAATATTACTTCCCTATTTAAATCGTATTTTGTTAACAATTTCAATGGTTTTAATTTTTTGCACGGTTAAAAAGTAAGCCTAAGTTACTCCATATAACATCAGCTATCTGCCAGTAAAAGCCCCGACAAAATCGGTCCAGCCGTTTGGGAGATTAGCAGACAGACAGACAAAAATAAAAAATAAATGTTTTTTTGTTAAAAGTACTGTACATAATATGCAATCAGTAAATAGCTGTTATTGTGAAATTACAAACAGACACTTCAATTTTATTTATTTGTATAGATGGCATCGCATTTCGCTGTGTTAATTTATAAGTCCCGGTGATGACAATCTGCTTCGAAAGTGTGCATTTACTTAGCACACCAAAGCTCTCTTCCTATTACAGTTTTTATTTTATATAGTCCACCTTCAATTACCCATGGTCTAGACATTTATTACCAAGATATCTTACAACAAATGCACATAATGTTGAAAAACATCGACTTTGCTATCTACGAACTCTACCGGCGCCACATAATCAAAATCTAGAACTTTTCTGGGCCCACAGTAGCGTAACTGCTTACACCATTTCTTTATACCATCATATCAACTGATCACCTCGAACTTTTTCTTTGAATTTAATTAAAACAACACTTTTTGTGCATTCTGATGCGTTTGCGCACGTTTTTGTGAATTGTGGCCGACTCACTAGGCGGGCGAATACTTTTTTCTTTAATTTTGAAATAAGAAATGTAAAAAGAAAACATTTTCTTTTTCTTGGAAATTTTAAGGTATTTTAGAGGAATAACAATTTTAGGTTTACCAGATTTGCAGAGTAAGGTGTCAAAGTGTGCACCGGCAAATAACGCATTAAATGTATTTGGTCAGGTCCTAACAAACGCTAACGATGCTTAAACTTCACCCTAACACGTTTCTGTCTACTTAGTACGTAAATGCATCGGATACAATGGGTCAAGTCAAAGTAATGTGACAGACTCAAACATTGTAGGTGCGTTTTGTCAGAGAACTTTTTGACTCAGGCGCATTTCTTTATAATAATTCATTAGGTACTGGCTTCAAAACGACATTATGTGATGTTTAAGGAAATATTCGAAATGAGTTTTACTAATAATGGACACGTGTTTTACTTAACAGATTAGTAATCGCAGTATTGTCCGAACTAACCGCCTGAGAGCATCCTCGCCCTCCTTTTTAAACTTTGTCAAGACCCTTCATGTCACAAACATACTGTCTAACATGTCTTTCTCTTACTTTTCAGCCACAAGGGCTACAGCCCCTGGAGCGGGTCTTGGGCGACGCCGACGGTGACGGCCACCGGCGACTGACCGAAGCACCCGCGCGGGCCGCGGCCGCCGCCTGCGCATCCGCACTGAGCACACATGGGGACGAGGAATAGGGGTAAATTGGGGGATTTGGGGGAACAGTGAACGCACCTAAAGATACTTAGCTCTAAAGTTGGACGACCTAAATCACCAGGCAGTTTAGTTCATGACACTATTTTAGTTGTAAAGACTATGGATGTGTTGTATTTCGGACTTTTTGAGTCATGGGGCTTACTACCACCTCTTATAGTAGCAGTATTATTTTAATCTTAATTCAGCGTCAGTTTCTTTCATGTTTTCTGAAGTACGATTAAAGTAATACCTATTTAAGAGGTGGTAGTGCAGTTCTATAAACAGTGTAGTACGTAAATTAGTTTTTCGTTAGTTCCATATTGGTATCTTTGCACTGCTGTTTAAAACTGCGTACCTAGGTATCCTACTCACAAACACTTTGCGATTTTACGTTCATCGTGAACTATATCATTGCAATTAGTCCAAATGCCCTTGCGATTGCAAGCGTGGGACATAATAAGGATGCAATTCTATCTGTACCAAATGCTAAGATGTCCAATATGAAACCATCGTTCAACTGTTAAATTATAATCAAAAACTGATATATTACTATTTATTTCTATATGTGTATAGTTTTATTGTCAGACTTTGGCAGAGAATATTCTTACCATGACCAAGTTATATTCTAGTTCTATAAAGTTAACTAGTTCGGCCATCTTACTTTGTTCGACTTCTGACTTCGTTATCGTCTATTTAATAAGCAAAATTATAATCTTAACCACCATACTGACACTAGATTATTCACCGTCAGATTTTTTAAAAAACTAAGATTTTTTTTTTTTTCGACAGAGGCTCGATTCAAAAACAATTGTTAAATATTTTTTAAGATAGTCACAACCGCTCCTACCTAAATCATTTTAAGCAAATTAATTGCCATCGTGTATGTCAGCTGTCTTTTTGATTTTTAAGGGAAACATCGTCAAATTTTTGTGTGATTTTGGCTGTAAACAAGTTTAAGGCAGTTATTACATACGGTTGGCTTACACCTATCTTGATGCAGTCATTCTGTGTTAACTTAATGTAAACCTCGTTGAAATCAGAATGTATTGGAACGACATTACTTTTTTTAGTTGTTCGTATGTTTCCTGCCAATCACATTTTTTTATAACATCCATATCGACGGTCATACATAATCAATTTCGGTCATCATAATCGATTTGTTAAATTAATAAATAAATTTAAAGTAAAAATATAAAATACTGACTCACATCTTCGGTTGTTACGCTTTTTTATAATCTGATGATTTTTTACTTAACCGGAACTAAAGCCATGACAAACCGTAACAAATACAATTTTAAGTTTCTTTTAATATTTTATCAGACGATGGCCAAGAAAATTGATATATAAAATACTTTGTTTTAATGATACTCAGTATACTTACAAAAAAAGTGTATCTATAAATTTAATATTAAAACTTACAAACTTGTTTTTGCTGAACAACGTGCTTAATTACTAGCATTCACGTCTTTCTAAGTTTTCTTTTGATGACCTAAATATGTTTATACAGCGTTACAGTTAGTAGAAATATTTCTATAATTCCTCTCACAGCCACGTGGCAACAGCCAGACGATAACGAACTTTATATAAGTGGTTTAAGGTGCAATTTTTAAAGGAGACCCCCAGAGCCCGAATGGTGAACGAATTGATCCGTCCGATGTTGTGAAACCCCCGTGTCGTTGCTCGTTGCGATAGTCCCGTACCGTGGACTGTCTCTTTTTAAGCTACGTTCACTAGTTCACGACAAATCATTCACTTTCATGTACACCGACGCTTCAATAACTAACTGTGAATTCCACCAATGAAACGGAACATCTAAACCGCGTTCTAGAGCTGTCCGTTCCATAATTTCTATGGAATTTTGACACTGACAGCGCTTAGCACCGTTAGGATCAGAAGATGCATAATTTTGGTGGAATTCGCTCTTAATCGTTAATGCATAAGTCGACGTATATTGTAATGCATGATTTGTCGCTAAAAAGGTACGCGGCTACATAGCCTGTGAACTGATCTGTATAGTAACTTTCTTATGATGATGCCAAGGAAACGGTAACTCGTTCCGATCATGTATAAAGCTTTAATTTTTAGTGTTAATTACGCGTCACATAGCTGAGGCATTTTGTGATTTTAAATTTTAAAAGATCTCGGAAATATACAATTAATTTATACGTCAGAGTGATACATAATTGGAGTGGGTACATCTGCATAAATTGACTCAGCGACGTGGCGGTGACATTGATGTCATTTAGGTGTCCGCGGCAGGGCCGGCCAATTGAAAGCAGGGACCGAGACCGGGGACCCTCCCCTACACAACTACAGGCAATTACAACTGAAATATTAATTTTGATGTCATGTCGCAATTAGTGAACTGTTATCAGGGAACGGTAATTATTTCAAGGGTATTTCCGATCAATATTCAATGAATAGAACATAATTTTTGATCTGCATCCTACCCGTTTTAGGCAGCTTTTGTTAAATTGGGCTAGTAAGGCCTACAATCCTACCAACAAAATCCAAAAGGCCAAAAATCCCAACATTAAATTACTAACACACCTCACTACCACAAAAAAAAACCTAATAATTAAAATTCTACCTTTATCTAGGTACGAAACTTTAACTACCAGCAAATTTACACGTGCCTAGGAATATTCCTAAAGATTACCGGAAGTGACAAATTGCTCTCAATTACATGACAGAGCCGCAAACACCTAATTGCCATAGGTACTATTATATACTTGTTTATCATTTTGTCTAATGCAGATAAGTTCACATTATCTATGTGTGTTCACTGGAACGGAATTGCAAACCCACCTTTTACGAGCATCTACAATTTACGCTAAAATATTTGACTTAGACCTTCTGTTTGCTTGAAGGATTTTTAAGGCTGGGTGGATGTAAGTAGATGGACTGTATTTTTCTTATAAATGTGCTAAATATTTATAGGATATTTTAAATAAACTCACAACCTAAACATTTTGTTAAAATCCTCATCACTAAAGCAACAGACTAATAAATCCAATCAACTAGGGACATTTTCGCCGTCGAAAATTCCGCCCTTGTCCAGCCAGACGCATTTCCCCGTAAATACCTACACGTCTGCATGCTGGGTGCTTCATCAAATTAAAAGCTACCATGTCACATGTCGGTGTAGATGTACTTATAGCTATAGGTCTCTGTCGGCTGCCATGACAACCATTTAAATCCGTTAAAGCCGGGCGCAGGGATGTTCGCAGTCAGCGAACATTACTCTGACATCTGATCAAATTCGATTATACATAGTTCGTTTATCTCCGCCATACGTATGGAGCTGTTTTACTTATAAATGTTGGTTTCATATCGTATTACATACCCCTTCTGGGTTGATTGTTTGTAAGAAAAGGTACATATCTGCTACACAGACAGCCAACGGCCTTGTTTACCCACATGGTCCTAATTACTTGACATGTTTCGCTACTTACGAGTGATGTAAAGTAAATTGTGGATGCTCAACCAACCATATCCGTATATTATAAGATGGTGCGTCGATGGGTACAGTTACAGAGTACGTGCGTAGTGCATAATACTTTATGTTTAGTTGTGATATGATACAACACGCGCCGAGGTGCCGCGTTAGTTCCAAATAAGTGCAATCCAAGTCGGACTGTATGTATATCGTAGTTAGAAAAGTTAAGCGGAGGTACGATGCATTTAATTTATATGTAGGGGCTGTGTGGGTCGAATTTGTTATTCAAATAATTGTTTAATGTTACGCGTCTGTACACCGTGCATCGACGATGTGCACATCTCTATCAGATGCAAAGTGATCTCGATATTCCCAACGCCATTTATCGACGGTAATATTAAACTCAGTATTTTAGTTATAACAGTTCGACCTGCATCAGCTTCATTTATTATTAGACAGAACCTCAAGGTGGCTACTGTTAGCATCTATCAGAAACTAGGCTAGCAGCAGTCGACATGGTGTCTAATCTGGTTAAAATGAGAGTAGGCAAAATACATAGTCCCCGAAGAGAGATGAGTAGAGACGATTACTTTTGTTGGCTATGAATATTTGAAGACATGTAATTTGTCAAATATGGTTATTATTAGAAATAACATTTACCTAAATGGTTTAAAGTAGACAGTGCTGTAACATGTTTAAATTATAATTCAGTGTTTTAATAAGTACTAGTAGAAATGCAAATGATTTCACATAATTTAAGTTTAGGGGTCCGCAAGGTATCTTTGATTGCGGACAAGTAATATAATTGCATCAACAATCTTACTGTTGCACATACCACAGTTTAGTCAGTGTGGACATTAACCAGATGTAGCATTTAAAATATCTCAATGTTCGTTTGTGTCAATCAATGTGATGTTTTGCTTCAAGAATTTCATAATAATCCGAATATAATAATTATAATATATTAAATATCTGTAGTGTCGAAGAATTATTCTCATTTTAGCCAGTGTAAGTCTGTGTTAGCGTCGTAATATTGATGTCGATTCGTGTTCTTATGACTTATTGAACTTTCACTAATATTGTATGGAAATAATCTTAATAATATCGGATCATCTTTATGACCACTGAATATTGTATACTTTAAATTCTAGTTTCCGTTGCAGATTTTTCACTCATTGATGACTCTGTAAAAATATTGTAATGGTCTATGAATGAATTTAAAGTAATTAGGATTTTTGGTAAGCCCTGTAACAATGTACCTAACTTATATGTGTAAGATTAAGGAATTTATTGATATTAGCAATATGCAATAAACCAGTTTATTTGTTACAACTATTTACTATTTAATTCACTGTGCAATGTATTCTAGTATGTTATTATGTTTGACAATTGATGGCAAATATGTTATTTCATAATTATTTTAAGTGAATTATTTATAAATTAAGCAGCATTCGTCCTCAAAAAAGTTATAAGAACACAAACTCGATGTTAGAAATTATAAAATAATACCTTTTATTAAAAAAAAAAATCTATTTATTTCGTTATTTTTTAAGTTTTCGATGATTTTAATTGTTCTCGTTACTTTCCTTGGGAATCTTTATCAATTTGTAGTAATTAGTAAGTACAATTCTCGCGCAGTATGTTAGAACGGGGATCGAATGCCGGTGACTAAGTCTAAGAAAATTATTATTGATATAAAAACTACTTTTCTAATGTACAATTCCATTTTTTCTATTCCGGTGTCACTATAGCTGTGTGAGCCCGTATGAGCCGGTTCTCGCCGGCGTGGCCCGGTTCCATCCCCGTTCAGAAGACGCAGTGTTGTTGGTTATCCTTATTCGTGACTACTCACTATTCCAAAAGTTTCCTGATGTAATTTATTGACTTGAATAATGAAATTACGCTTCTAAAGTGTATTACGTATGTAAATATAGGACAAACTAATACCTATTATTGATAGTGAATGTTGTAATTTGTATATAAGTAACGAAAATTAAATTTTAAATACATAGATAACATTGTGCGTATTTATTTCTTTTATTATCTCCCCAAAATACTTCATATCCTTAACCCAATATACTAACCAATGCAAATAACCTACCTCAAAGGCGCAGATGTAAGTACTGGTAGTGTAAGAAATAGTCCGCTCGTGGTAGCGCTACCAGATTATAACAATTCACGCTGAGAAATGTGGCATTTTCAATAACAGTAGTTTCTGATAAGGAATCGAATAAAACAAAGATTAAAAATCAATATACATAAAATATAATTATAATAACACATTATTTTACACATTTCGACAGGGTTGAACAATTTTTAACTGGGATCGGAAATGTATAGAATTTAAATAGCTTTGTACAATATGTATAGTCATATAAATACGTGTGAACATGTATTAAATATTTTGTACACACTTCTTAATACAAAAACTAAGCGTCACTAATTGAATGGACATCGTCAATAGCTCATTTTTCCTACCCACCAAGAGATGGCGCTAATGCACATTTTCACTACTTAGTTCCAATCGCACGCAATAGATGGCAGTGTTGCAAATACTCCTTCAAGTGCGTGTTAAATCTATAACAATAATACTTCGTTTATTATGCTTTTTCATACATTATAATACTACTTGAGATCGAATTTAGTTAAAAAGCTACTGACATTGAGACACTTCGGGATGGTACAGTGCGTCTACCGCCTAAAAGGGCGTTCTTCAAGCAATTTCAGACTACAACACTACATCACATGTTTGGAGACAATACAAAATATTCAATACATTATTAAATATAAAATCACAGCTGCGAAGTAGCGCCAAATATACAACACACGCCTTTACAGTGGCCTACTGGGTATACCTATGTTGCATTGGTAAGAAACGAATGCTTATGGTTATAAGTTAAGCTATAGGGTAATATTTAAGCGAAGATTTTTTTTGTACCTACCAGAAACTATTTCTAAGGGTGTGCCATAATTACAACCTGAATGGTACTGGCCAACATTCTTGTTCTTCATGTATTAAATATTACCCCATATAATTTGTATTACTCAATTTCCTTCTGAGATGATGATACTTGTGATGACATTCATCGCTAAGGTAAGAGACAATATATGCTAGGAATCTTTTTGATAAACTTGATTTGTTGTCGTGTGACAAAATTACAGGAAAATAGACCATCTTTAAGCACCTTTCAATCGACTTTCAAGGCTGGTGGCGATAGGCATTTTCTCAGGTATATACCGAGTGGCTATCTTGGTAACCATATAAGGAATGGGTATACCTATCGGTATTAGCATTCGAGTAATGGTTGCTGAAGAGTAGCGGAACGTCAGTTATTTTCAGAAATCGGTGTAGATAGTGTTGATTTGCCTAAACTTCAAAGAAGTTAGTAACATTTGAATAATAAATACTTACCGCTATAATACCCAACAATGATATTTAAGTTCCAAAATCAAGCTGTTAAATTAGAGGGGGTATTATCCACATGTTACTGACTTCTTTAAAGTTTAGGCAAATAAACTCCACCTATTTCATTACTCTTTTTCTTCCATCTCTTCTTACTTCCATTTATTTTTTATTTTTTTCGATCTCTGATAATATAATTATTGTTTTTCTATTTATTTTCGTCGCAAACAATTATTTAGGAGACCTTTATCTACTGTTTTATAAATATTGCTTACAGCAATAGTAACGGTCTGTTTACATTAAAAAAAAAAAAAAAATTAAAACTTTCATGTCGTGTTTTTCTATGGTGCAATTTCCTAGGGTGAATGTTCTAACAAATGCGGTTAATTTATGTTATATATTAAACAGTGATCATTACTATTACAATACAATCCCATTAGGGACGATGGATGTTCACTCATCTTATTCTCAACATAGTGTGTAAAAATAACATAGCCAAGCAAAAATCAACTTTAAACTATGAAGAATATAAGACAAGGTTATATGAAGGGTGATTTTTGCTTGGCAGTCAGAGTCTATATTAATATTATAGGTATAAGTAATTACAGTTATTTGTATCACAAAATCTCATATATTTCATTATAATCCAGAAGAATATACAAAGGCTAAATCCAGATTATGCTAATCACATCAAAAATCTAAATATTTAGTTGTAAAAGAGATTTTGTGAACTTATTTATCTTTTGTAGACCTTCTAGCATTCACAATAAAGGTGATTTTATAGGATTCATCTAACTGCAGGGCAGAAGTATAGGAATCAGTTTAGTGTAAAATATAAACTTTTTAATATTACATAATTATTGCACTGGACACTAATCCTAGGCAAACTATTGCCAAGTCGATACTTTTAACTAACATATAGGAAATAGTAATAATAATAATTGAGACATTACAAATACTTGTTTAATTTAATTGAAATATAAAGTTCTACTTTTACGTCACAATCACAAGTAAGAATTAGGTCAATTTGTGACCTATTCGTCTGTGGCAAGTTTGAGACCGTGGCTCATTTGTGACCGTGGTCTGTTTTACCCAGGGTCCGTCTGTGACCAGAGCTAGTTTGAGAAGATTTGATCCAAGATCTTTTTGCCCCCAGGGTTGACCAGAGTCAGTTTGTGACTGAAACCATTTTGTGACCGAGGTCTAAATCATACTAAATGTAATAAAAGTTTGTTGCATTGAGGTTTCCCTGTATACCCTTAGCTTTTAAAAAAAAAAAACTTTTAGCTTTATTGATAACAAACAGGTTACAACAAAAAATTATAAGTACACACGGCGGAACATGACGCTGTACATTTCCAGTATAACTTAGCCTTGCATTGTATAGAATATCTGTACAATGAGAGATCCGCATAAACTGGTTTTGTGTAGATTGATTGGCCGTTGTGCGTACACTATTAATTTAAGTAGAACTCTTTGAAGTTTCCGAAATAATGAAAATTGGAACTTTTATTCTCAATTTGTCACAGAAGATTTATTATTTAATCTATTATGAAGAAAGTCACGATATATAAATATTTGAATAAAATAGATTTGATAGCAGATTTATTTATCAGAGATTTATTTAGATCATCCGAGGTAATTATTTTTTAACCAACGTCAAAAAAGAAAGAGGTTGTTATGAAAAGGAGTAGAATGATTTTTGGCCGAAGTTAACACAACATTAAATTGTAATATTTTTCTTGTTTTATAACTTAATTAACCCCTCCACACTTTGCTAAATATGTAACTGTCTGAACAATTCCTTTTGGATCCGCTATTAAATCATATTATTAATTATATCTCACTCGTATAGCGATACTAAACACAGACGTACATTATTATTATTATTTGCACCTAATGTACACAAAATAATAATATTCATTATCATAATTGTTTAATAACGATGAATAAATATTCTACAGTCAAAAATCTAAGTGCCGTGTACTCTTATACTCCATCGGTTTCTGAATCCTAAGTTAAGTGTCAAGTCTTGGATTGTTCATGACAGCTTTGATAATGGTATTTTGGTCAACCAATCAACAACAGTATACATGCAACATCTATCAGTACAATTACCACTCAAAGACTTGACTAGGTGATCTACCATGACGTCTTAAGGCAGGAGTAATTCCAGTGTGTGGGAAAGAGATAGCGCTTGACGACCTGTATAGCTCTGTCTTTCCCACACTGGCTTAATTACACTTGCTTTAAGACGTCATAGTATCCCCCAGGTTTTCAGAAATCGTTGGCTAGTGTCAAGTGTTACAGACTAGCGACTTAGTACCGTAACAATCTTAACTAGAATCTTATTTAGATTGGTAGTCATAATGTTTTTTAACAATTTTCGAAACTCTGACACTACATAGAAAATATACTTTTATTTATACAAAATGATACTAAGCATATTTGGTAGTTTCTTTACTCAGACGCTCGTCTGTAAAACTGTAAATTAAGTGTCTCATCCATGATAGTAAAAAAAGATTATATTTTGATAGATAAGAAGTTTAGTTTTTAAAACTATTCCGGCTCAGGGCCAAGAACCTATCATCACTTTAAATGCTCCCGATATAAGGTGTATTTTAACCTCTGTATAGTTCTGTTCAAACTTTCGGGCGCCTCGGAAGTTAGCTGCGAGTGATGGTCTGCGCATCATGCAGTCAAGACGACGCGTCCTCTGCGTCCCGCTGACACCTAAAATTGTGTTCTGCGCAGCTTTACGTTAGATGTTTCGAGCCGCAATAAAGTTGGACCGGTTATGCCTGCGCAGACCGTCACTCGCAGCTAACTTCAGAGCCGCCATAAAGATTGAACAGAACTATGAGCCACTTTGCTTGGCATCACTTCATACCTTGGAAGGACTAGTACACAATATTGTCTAATGGCAAAATCTCTTTTAAATCTATGTCGATTTGATTATTATCATGAACGTTCTGTATCCTATTATAGATGAGACACTAAATACAAGCCCGGCCCGTGAAGTATAAATTTTAGCTACTCACTAGAAGTACATTAGGCGTAAGTCTTATTTTGGTTGGACGCTTTATTCATACTTTTGTTGAATTGAGATCTGAAAGTAAAATAATCATGGTATTAGTTAAATATTTAAAAATAACAAATAACACCACGGCTGTATTCCCAGAATGGTTTAGCAGAAGTGTATGGTGAAGGCCAGTCTCACTCTCAGTATAAGTAGTTTTTGTAGCATATATACAAAAAAAAACTTGTACCGGAGAATGTGGCCTACTAATTAAGGTCCGACGGAACATTTTCAATATAATATATAATATTTAATTCTGGTCACATTTTATCTATAAGGGAATTTAACTCAAAGAGAGTATGATACAGTTTTAAACCTATTTCAAACTCACCGATTACTTGTCTAACAGCGACAACCGCAGCGCTTCATCTAAAGCACGCTGTTCCGCTGCAAGCTGCTGTTCCCTGGACGCCTGCTCGCTAGCCGACAGCGCTAAAGCCGCTTGCAGGTCCGCGTCAGCGTCCACATCAGCTATATGTTCCTCCACAGGAACTTCGGGCGTCACCGAGGTCAGAGATACTGAGGCCAGTGATGCCTCTATTGCTCTGTGGATAACTAGCGTGTTAGCATCTAGCGTAGCAGCTACACTAAGCGCGCGAAAATGGCGTAAAGATCACGCTAGGCGATCCCCACAGGGTTACGCAGAGGTGTCCTATCGTACACCCACATTTCACCAGTTATGTATAAGTCATAGGAGGCGAAAATACGTTGGGAACAAAATGCTGCGCATTTTTTTAAACAATTCCTTTTTCAAGTCGTGGTTTTGTGGAAATTCTGATAATTTTAATTGGTTTCTGTTTCTGGGTTATAAGTTAATTAAAATTATCGGAAGGCATCTTCTATAATATGAAAAATACACCCAGCACGGAGTTCTAGTACTGCGCAAGGTGCTGAAACTTTTTGTTCCACAAGTGCATCAAACGTGGTTCTACCTATCAAAACCTGTGTAATCTTTCAAACAATTTACAGGTTATCTTTTAGTCTAACGAAAAGCTAAACTCAGTTAAGAGATAAGTAACTGCATATCTGAATCATCGGGTGGTAACATGAATTATTAACCGATCTTACGGATAACAAAATGCTACAATTTAATACTGTTTTAAAGAAATGATGTTGGCACGCGACCAAGCGACTTTATGAGCATAATGTATGAAAATGATCTCATTCAACAATGATCTCTTTGATACCTATATTAATTCATAGAACGAATATTTAACAGACCAAAACTTTCAAAACCACATCTGAGCTAACTTTACACTGTTGATTTTTTTTCAATTTCATGGTTTATCAATAGTTTATTCAGATGTTACAACGAAAATAATTATGCAAAATATTATGGAAAAAGTTGATATAAATATCGAAACAAACGTCTCAGGACAGACATTAAGTACACCAGCAAAATAAAGTCCCGCGTACTACATTAAAAAAGTAAAAATGTTGTCTCGGTATTTTGTACCAGTTCTTTTGATATCCCTACAATGTGAAACAGCACAATTGTCGTTAGAGGACTTAACCTTGGCTTTCGCGAACATTCCCGAAGATGGACGACTGGACTTCTGCGAGCTTATGAACAAATACAACTACCCGTGCGTCAAATACAATGTGATCACTGAAGACGGGTACATTCTGGATATATGTAACGTTCCCGGAGATAGACAAAAGCCAGTTTTATTACAGCATGGTTTTATGGACTGTTCGAAAACCTGGATAATAAAAGCACATGATTCTTTAGCAGCATGTCTACACAATAACACCTAAGATCTCTGGTTCGGAAACGCGAGAGGTAACCTGTATTCACGAAATCATACAACTCTAAACCCTGACGGTTCAGGATTCTGGGACTTCAGCTTCCACGAGATGGCGCTATACGACCTGCCCGCTATAATCGACTTCGTTTTAGAAAAGACAGGACAAGCGAAACTGCAAGTGATTGGGCACTCTCAAGGGACTCAAGTGTTCTACGCTTTGGGAGCGTTGAAACCTGAATACGGTTCGAAGATAAAGATTGTTATATCTTTAGCTCCTATAGCGTATTTGCATCATGCTCTGCAGCCGATCTTACCTCTCATATCTTTAGTCGGAGGACCATTTCTAGGTACGGCATTAGGATTAGGATAGGTCACGGCGAGCTTGCGAGAAATTCTTCAGAATTGGTGGCATTGATTCGAACGGCGTGTACGCAAGGACTAGTGGGCTACACGGCGTGCGGCGTGGTGGTCGGGTCGTTGCTCTTCGGCGCCGACCTCGCACAGTTAGATCCCGAGATTCTACGGGTTGCCTTTGGACACTTCCCTAGCGGTTCATCAATGCGGAACTTAGTACATTTAGCACAAATCCTGCTATCTAAGACATTCCAGCAGTACGATTATGGCGTTGGAAATTTGAAAAAGTACAGCAGTCTCCGGCCTCCGAAATATGACTTGAGTAAGGTCCCTTTTAATGTTTCTTTGTTTGTTGGTCTGAATGACCGCTTGTCTGCTGTAGAAGATGTGGACCGTTTGAGCGCAGAGCTGAGTCATCTGGTCGAGTATTATATCATGCCGAACGACAAGTGGAACCATATTGACTTCGTTTGGGGCAAGGACATGAGTCAGTTCTTGTTTCCTCACTTGCTTGAAACTTTGTTAAAATATTATTGATTTGAGATAACGGAAGGTCGTATGACGTCTTGTTAGTGTATTGGTCTTAGTAGATGTTGTCTTTTACGGCGACTAGTCTCTTCGAAGTGGGGTGCTTCGCCTCATGTCTTGCGGGCTACTGCGCTGGCGCTATCTTTTTCAGCTGCTGAATTTGCATGCCCCGTGTGGAGCCGTTCAGCCCACGCGAAGTTAGTGGATACAGCTCTGAATGAAACGACACTGGTTGCCTTAAACCGACCCCGGTACAGATGCTGTACCCACTAGTGGGAATAGCGCCGCCAGAAGTTCGCAGAACAGTGGCGAGCTCTAGCGAAAGAGCCAAAATGATTTCAGACACACGACACCCTTTACATCTAAATACCCTCGTGTCGCAAAGGCTGAAAAGCCGAAACAGCTTTCTGAAGTGTGTCGCCCCACTCACTGGTGAGCGGTCTGCGGAAAGACTAAGACTGTGGCGAGGTAGTGCATCCTTACCTAACCCATTCGTTCCACCTGCTGAAAATCTCCCACCTGGACATGAGTTGCCATGGCTGACCTGGAAGTCTTTAAATAGACTCCGGACCCAGGTTGGTCGCAGCGAGGAAAACCTGCTCAGGTGGAGATTCATTAATGACTCTGCCCTGCAGTGTAAATGTGGTGCTGTTCCACAAATGATGGGGCACTTAATATCGTGTCCTGCGTGTCCTGTTGTTTGTTCCCTTCAGGAACTGATGGACGCTACCGAAAGCGCCAAACTAGCAGCTCAGTTCTGGGCTGACTCAATTTAGATTGCCATCGACACGCTAAGGTGAAGAAGTGTATTGGTATTGGTTTTCAGTTTTTATAATTTTGTCAATTTTTGTTTTGTGATTTTTGTAATTGTATGTGAAAACTATAAATTATTGTATTGAAATTGTGGTTACGATTACCCGTACCTCAGAATATAAATATAATAATAATTTAGGTTAGAAAAATGTTCTTTGTTGTTTTTACTGTTTATGTTTTTGGTAGAAACTAACACTAAATTGTTTTTTTTTTTCTAATAAAGTTCCCGACTCCTTTAACTGACTTTTTTACTTTATTTTTTAGCAAATTATTTTGCCCTTTTTACCCGACTGAGGAGGATAACGTGTCTATTAGTTATTTCATGTTGAGACTAGGCTAAATACTTAACTTTCTTGAAACTTTAAGAAACATTCCATCAACTGTACTTACATTTATTTGTAAAATTTATGTGCAATGTTACAAAATGGGCAATCTATGTATATCTACACAGATAAATAAATTTGAAGTGTATTTTTGTAACATCAAAATAAGCTTTTTATACTGAATGCAAATATATACGGTCTTTTCAATTTTTGTCTGTCTGTTTTTTCCGGCTAATCTCCGAAACGGCTGAACCGATTTTGGCTGGATTTTTACTGGCAGATAGCTGATGTTATAAGTTATACTTTTATTTTAGATTAGAAAAATAATTAGGGTTCCTTACAAAAATATTAAAACCCTTGAAATTGTTAACAAATTCGGATTCAAAAAGGGAAGTAATATTTTTTATAATAATTTCACACGAACGAAGGTCGCGGGCAACAACTAGTATTCTATATAAGCATTAACAAAAGCACTCCGCACTAAACATGTAAATTAAATAACGACTGATTATTCTACACACACACTAAGCTTCTACCATTGGAAGTGCCAGCGCCTGTAAATATATTGTTTCATATAATTATTTAAAGATTTCTATGATAATATTGCGTTACTGTTGAGTTGTTGTACAATCTAATTCTCGTCGTAATTTTTTTCTTATCAGAGACGTTTTTATTATGATAGGAATAGTTCACATTTTGTTCAAAACTTTATATAAATATCGATACTATGCGAAACCTAGACGTCTCAAACTCAAAGCTATACTATTGCTAAAAACACTCTGGCTACTTAATACTAATGTTAAATTCATTCATCCACTGCCACCCAACGCACAGCAATATACATTAGTTTTAGTATATGCGAAACCTGAAACACGTGTCGAGTATTTTTATGTAAAGAATCTATGTACAAAATTTCAAAACTGTATTATGAAAAATCACATAGTTATAAGCTTGTTCTGTTACCAGGTTGTCCGCACAAAAAAGTGGTCACCACGCTCCGCGCATCCAGTGTCGTCTTGAGCTCATTGATAATAATAATTTGGCAGTAGGTACCTAAATGATTGCGATAGGTACTTAGTATCGCTCGGTGTCCAAGTTGTAGCCTTTTATAAATATTTTTGGGACAAAATATAACATGGTTTAAAAATGATTGGAATCTATTCAGTTACTTTATTTTGAACAAACTATATTCAGGTTTCGCATATACTTAAAATAATGTTGTATATAATGAATGATCATCATCATTTGCCTTGCCTTTTCCCTACTATGTTAGGGTTGACTTTCGCGTGTAACTGGCTATGAGTACCAGTATTTTACATGGAGCGACTGCCTATCTGATCTTCAAAACCCAGTACTAACTGGGTAATACGATACTCCTTGTCCTTGATAAAACTGGTTGTCCGACTTTGGGCCCTCGGTATGTAATGGGTGGCCACCCATCCACTGACCAACCTTCCAGCCATTCGGTTATTATTCATCCACGTTTCTCAATAATATTTTACACTAAAGTTTCTTATGCAACGGAACACGAACGAAAGAAAGGATTTCTGAAAGCGACCCCTCCCCCCCTCAGGGGATGACGACTTGGGAGACATGGTATGGGAAATCGGACAGCATTCGGCTTGTCTCTCTACTATTAGTATGGATGTAGTAGGTAATAGCCGAACCTAATATACCGATTTAAAAAAATCTTTTGCCGAGTGCCATAGGAAAGTTAAGATAAAACTAAATTTCACGCGGATGAAATCGGCAAAATAAATAAGAATGAGCTGTCACCTCTGCAGCTGTCGCTCCTCGCTGGCCAGCAGGTGCGGGTCGCCGGGCGCCACGTGCGCCACGTGCGGCACGTGCGGCACGTGCGGCACGTGCGGCACGTGCGCAGGCGCAGGCGACACGGGCCGCGCGCCGCGCAGCGCCTCCCACACGTCCACCTGCGGGTACTACAGTTAGACGGGCACGCGATACTATCGGCTTATATAACCCTCACGGTGCGCTTCCAAATCCTCTCGCATTTTTTTTTGGGTTAGCCTCCATCTTCTGGCAAACGTCTGGAGGCTTTTGCCTAGCGATCGTCGTGTATGCGGCTGATGTGACCCACTCAATCCCATTTTATCCTCACAAATTTACAATGTAATAACAATTACAATTACATGCCTGAGAGATATTTCTCGACGGCATGTAAAGCTAAATCGGAGGCCCGTGGGCGGCTCTAAACTCTGACACCAGGTTAGGCACTAACCACACGACAAAGAAGATGTAATAACAGAAAAAAAAGCAGCTGCAGCAGTCAAATTGTAGGGTTTTAGGGGTCACTTTGAAAAATGTTTTGTAAGGCATCAACATCAGTCGGATCTAATAATGTCATCAGAAGTTTCTCAAACGACATCAGAACCAAAGTTTATCATCAGTTTATTGATTTAGTCACCTAGGTCCTGTATGAACTTACCTGGTCGTCCTGCGAGCCGGTCTCCATGAGACTCTGCTGTATGGCGTACTGCAGCAGCCCCTCCTCGTCGTCCACGCCGCAGCCGAGCCGCTCGTCCGGGCCGGCCGCGTCCCGGTAGCCGCGCCCCACGGCGAAGCACTGGTCGTCCACGAGGCACGCCAGCCGGTCGCCTTCCGGGATAACGTCGATGTGCGGGACGGGACTTTCGGTCGCGAATATGTTGCCGAACGTTATGCGGGCGTTTAGCACGTGGAAGAGGGGGATTTCTGGAAGTTGAGAGAATTTAATTTTAATCGGCTAAAATAAACAAGTATTCTAAACGTGACGAAGAACCGTCGGACAGTCGCCCACCAGACACAATAACCGTCTAGTCAAAGAATCACTCACTTTCCGTGGAGGATGACACACAAACATATTTGTTTTCACATGGAGTCCGCCATCCACAAGTCTTAGTTTGAAACCAGATTGAGACATCACACACAAGCGAAGAGTAGCAACAACTTTGCTTACTACTTTTTTACGGTTTGTTGATTATGTAGTGTAGGTACTCAGATATTGTTGCAATAAACAGTATGTCATAGTGGGTAGCGGAACTATTTTGTATGCGTCGCCAGTTTGGAATAAACCGTGTGGTGAACTAGTTGTTTCTTTGTGACACTCCCCCTCCAACCCCGCGCACAAGAACATTACATTGGCGACGAGGATAATAAAACGTGTCACGTGTGGTTATATAGTTACTAAAACAATTAGTGGCCACATACGTAAAACGCAAAATGTCGATCGGGAAGATTAAGGAGTTTGACGTGCGGTCGGGATTGTGGTCTTCATACACAGATAGACTTGAAATGTATTTTGTGGTGAACAAGATCGCGGAAGAATTGAAGTTACCCACACTAATCGCGAGTATGGGCGATGAAGCGTATGAATTACTAGTTAATCTAGCCAGTCCAAAGAAGCCTTCGGAGTCATCGTATGCACAAGCCAGCGAATTGTTACGTCAACATTTACAACCGGCACCATCCTCATTGGCGGAAAGGTACCGGTTCCGACAAAAAAGACAAGGTGCAACGGAAGACGTGGCCGCGTATGTGGCAGAATTGAAGAAATTATCACGTAATTGCAAGTTCAGCGCTAACTTGAATGAAAATTTGCGCGATCAGTTTATCTGCGGCCTTAGAAGTGACGTCATTCGGCAGCGGTTGTTCGCGGAAAATGAGGCGATAACCTTTACGGAGGCGGTAAAATTGGCAGGATCCCTGGAAGCAGCGGAGAGAGACGCAGCGGAGGTTGAGTGGCGTAAGGAAGCAACGGAGGCAAGTAGTGCTAGCTCGGTTTATGCGCTAGCGCCGAGCGCAGCACGCGCCGGGAAAGGCCGCGGGCGCAGGAGTGGCGGAGCGGGACCGGCGGCACCGTCCGCAAGCTGGCGTGCTCGACCGGACAAAGCGGCGCCTGTACAGTCGGCGTCGACAACAGTGAGCGGCTGTGCGGCGTGTGGGGCGACAAACCACGAGTACGGCAGGTGCCGTTATCGGAACTTTGTGTGCAGCAGGTGCCAACGCGTGGGTCATTTACGGCGAGTATGTCCAGAGCGGGAGGAGCTAAAGTCGCAGGCAGACAGTGGCCGGCAAAACAAGGGCACGAAACGGGAAGTTCATTTCGGTGATTTTGACCTAGGGACTATTAGTGATGAGGACGAGGACATTGAAGAATTAAACCTTTTATCGTTAAACAATTATAAGGCGGTAAGTTTACCCATCTGGGTAGATAACGTTATAATTAAAATGGAAATAGATACTGGAACAGCAATTTCATGTATAAGCAGAATTGTTTATGACAATAAATTTGACCATTTGCCTATTGGACGTGATAACACAGTTTTAAAGTTTTATGACGGAACAAAAATTAAGCCTTTAGGAATAATTAAACCAGTAGTACGATATGGCAACATATAGAAACAATTAGAATTATTTGTTATTGAGGGTGGTACTACATCCTTAATAGGAAGGCAATGGTTAGCCGAATTACGGATTGATATTCCGAGATTTAACTGTAATTTTATAGTCAAAGGTGACATACACCTAGATAATGAGATTTGTAAATTGATCGACAGGTATAAAGTCGTGTTCAGCGGTGGGCTGGGACGGTACACGGGAGGCAAGGCCACATTGCGGGTTCGCGAAGGGGCTCAGCCCGTGTTCCATCGAGCGCGGCCGCTGCCCTACGCGCTGCGCGAGCGCGTTGACGCTGAGCTCGACGCGATGCTGCGGGCTGGCATCGTTGAACCCGTGGATTACTCGGACTGGGCGTCACCTTTGGTACCGGTTAACAAGGCGGATGGTACTTTAAGGATTTGTGCGGATTACAAGTCAACTCTGAATCCGGTGTTACTGGTCGATCGTTACCCACTCCCTAGGATTGATGACGTTTTGGTAGGTCTTAATGGAGCTCAATTCCTAAGCAAAATTGATTTGTCTAATGCCTATAACCAAATCGAATTAGACGATTCAAAAAAGTTCACTGTCATTAACACACACAAAGGCCTGTTTCGTTATAATAGGTTAGTTTACGGCTTGTCGTCCAGTGTAGGTATTTTCCAACGAATTATGACAAATCTATTGCAGGGCATTCCTCATGTGCAAGGTTTCCTTGACGATGTCATTATAGGGGGTAAAACTAGAACGGAACATTTACAAGCCCTCGAGGCGGTTTTAAAGCGGCTCGCCGACAATGGGTTGAAACTAAGGAAGGATAAATGTGTTTTCCTAGTAGACAGCGTAAAATATTTAGGGTATGTGGTATCGAAGGAAGGTATTAGAGCGGACACGACAAAAATTGATGCCATTTTAAAGATGCAACCTCCAACCAATGTATCAGAATTACGGTCGTTCCTAGGTATGATAAACTTTTTCGCCAGATTTATTAAAAATCTTAGTTTTATGTTACCACCGCTGCATAACTTACTACGGAAACAGGTTCCGTGGGAATGGAATAAGGACTGTGAGCGTAGTTTTGAGGAAGTAAAACGTGCGCTAATTAGTAGTGAAGTACTGGCACACTATGATCCTAGCAAACCGGTAATCGTGACGTGTGACGCGAGCGCACGGGGCATCGGCGGGGTACTGGCGCAGCGCGGGGCGCACGGCGAGCGCCCGGTGGCGTATGTATCACGTTCACTCACAATCGCGGAGAAAAACTACTCACAGATTCACCGCGAAGCATTAGCTATTATTTTTTGTGTAAAAAAGTTTCACCAGTACCTATACGGGCGGAAGTTTACATTGCGTACCGATCACAAGCCTTTGGTATCTATCCTAGGACCTAATGCTGGAATACCGACTATGACAGCAAGTAGAATGCAACGGTGGGCAGTGATTTTATCGGCGTATGAGTACGAAATAGAATTCATTAAAACTAACGCGAACTGTGCAGACGGCCTTTCGCGGTTGCCGAGTAGTAGTGCGGCGAAGGTACGTGACGTAATACCCGAACAGACTTATCTTCACTTTGCACAAGACGCATTATTGTTGGATTATAGACAAATAAAAGTATTAGTATCATTATAAGTGCCTATATAAATTTTCGATAGCAAGAAGTTATTTTTATATATTTATTTTGTACCCTATCACAATGTTTTCTTATTTAACCCAAAGGTTGACTGGTAGAGAATGCCTTGTGGCATTAAGTCCGCCTATGTATCACTATTGTACATGAAGTTTAAATAAATAAATAAATAAATAAATAAAAAAATCCACAAGTAAAGATCACATTCTGAGCAGGGTGTTAGCTTATATACGGGACGGTTGGCCGGAAAAATGTGACATAGCAGGAATGCAGCCTTATTTTAATAGGAAAGCAGAATTATATGAGGAATTAGGGTGTATTTTATGGGGCCATAGGGTAGTTATCCCTCAAGATTGCCGCGAACGGGTTTTACGGTTGATTCACGAGCCGCATATGGGCGTAGTAAAGTCAAAGGCGATAGCTCGCAGTTATGTATGGTGGGCCGGCATCGACGAGGCAGTGGAGCGTGAGTGCCGCGCGTGTTCCACCTGCGCTAACCACGCGGACGCAGCCCCCAGCGCTCCTCCTCGGCCTTGGCCCTGGCCATTAAAGCCGTGGGTTAGACTTCACTTAGACTTCCTAGGTCCAATCGAGGGAAAGTTGTACTTGGTCGTGGTGGACGCGATGTCCAAATGGCTGGAAGTATTTTTAGTATCGAGTACGGCAGCGCGATATACTATCCCTAGACTTAGCGAACTATGGGGTAGGTTCGGTGTTCCGAAACAGATAGTTACGGATAATGGGCCACCGTTCACGAGTAGTGAGTTAGCGTCTTTCCTACACAATGACGGAGTGGAGCACATCTTTACGGCTCCCTATCACCCGGCGTCTAACGGGGCGGCTGAAAATGCGGTTAGGACAATTAAAAAAGTAATTAAGAAAGCCTTAACGGAAAATAAAAATATTGAAGTATCCATTAATACGTTTTTACTACATTACCGAAACACTGAACATTGTTCTACAGGGGAAAGCCCATCCATGTTACTGATGGGTAGACGTTTACGAACCCGGTTAGACGCATTAAAACCGGACCGGGAAGCTAGGATTCGGGGTGTGCAGAAACGACAAGTGGAAGCTAAGGGTGGGGTGAATAGAGAATTAGGAGTTGGGGCGACGTGTGGTATCGGCAGTATTTAAAGGCGGAAAAATGGCAACCAGGTTCTGTGATAAAATCTACAGGAACCAATGATTTTAAAATGTTAGACGCTAGTGGTAACGAAATCCATAGACACCTCGACCAGGTTCGACGTAGATCTAGGAGTTCACTGGTAATTCCCACAAGTTCAGTACCTCCACTGGTGGAACCACCGAGTGAGTCACTACCGGAGTCAGTTGGGGTCCAGTCTGAGCAGTCAGAGGCGAAGAGCTCACGCGAGGGGACTGGCATTGGGAACCAGGCACCACCAGTTGTGGTGGTCGAGCCGGTCGCAGAACAGTTTAGCACGCCTCCTACCACCCCTGTACCGACCCGGCCCCGTCCAATTCGGAGTTGTCGGTTGGGCAAAAACGTTACATATAAGTAAGACATAGATTCATAATTAGATATAAGTCGAGAAAGGGTTGTTTTGTTAATAAAGCGGGAGGGATGTAGTGTAGGTACTCAGATATTGTTGCAATAAACAGTATGTCATAGTGGGTAGCGGAACTATTTTGTATGCGTCGCCAGTTTGGAATAAACCGTGTGGTGAACTAGTTGTTTCTTTGTGACACTCCCCCTCCAACCCCGCGCACAAGAACATTACAGATTAAAATGCACTACATTTTATGAAACAACAGGCCATGCAACCAGGCAAAAAATCTCTTATCACTTACCAATTTTGACAGGGAAGCCAGCTGGTAATTGCATTTGAACAAAGTCCTTTAGTTTGGCGAAGTGCGGCGACGATATCGCCGCCATTAGATCCAGGATCGGCATTATTTGTTCTTGTAACTGAAATACGTCGAAGGATTTGATAGAAATCAACCGAGACAAAAATTATGTAAGGTAAAACAATTTTTTTCTGCAAAAATCAGTCAAAACTTTTGGTCTGTTAAAACGATTTTCAAAAAAAACTATAATAGGGGTTGGGAGGTTTTTTTATGTGACCCTTTATTTTCTGTTATATTGGTTCTCATTAAGGCGTTTCTTGATAACAGATATTGAAAAGAGAAAATTTAACTTAATTAGGTTTTAAGCGAAACCTTTTATCATTAATAGTTTTGAATGTTACATAAATATACAATATTCCTGCATGAGACTATTTCTAAGAATACTTACTTCTAACGGATAGTCCTCACACAGCCACAACGTTGCTCTAAACTTCTGCACTTTAGTGGACACCTCCCTAGGTCGGCCGATGTCCCTCTCCAGTTCCTCGTCGGAGAAGTATTCCTCCCAGGTCACGGGCACGTGTGTCAGGTCTTCGGCTGACCTACTCTTTTTAGGGCTAGGCGAGTCGTCCTGTAATGCCCACCATATTTGAATAATAATGCCCGAAATCGTACATATGCAACTAGCAAGCATTACAAGAAAAAGAAGATGAACTGTTTATTGTGCACAGTAACTACACACGCACAAATTACAAAAGGAAGTTGACAGTACAGACTATACTGTCAATTTAATGACTTAAAAATTTTTTGACTACTCAAGAAGTCTTTAGAAATTCTTGTCGGAAATCCCTGGGACTCGAGAAAAAAATAAGTCGAGGAATGAGAAACAGAGCCGACCCGAAGCAATCACTACAATATTTGGATTTCATTTTAAATATCAACATACGTTATCGGGCGTGAGCAGAGGCGTGGCGGCTACGTCGGCGTCGGCCAGCTGCAGCAGCCCCGCCAGCGGCGCGCGCGCGGGCGGGCGCGGGCGCGCGCCGGGCGGCACGTGCTCCGTGCGCGTCTTGGACACGAGCTCCACGTTGTTGGCGCCGAACACCTTGCAAGAGTAGCCGTTCACCGCCTCGGTCTTGTCTTGGCGCCAGCCCCAGATGCCGCTTTTATTTCTGCAATGTGATTATGTCGAGTGAATGCTATTTGACAATTTTTTTTTTAATATTTAATAAAATCTTTAATTCAGCAAGGCTTTTCTTTTCACGACAGTGCCATTATTGCATTACACTCAATCCAAAATTATTCTGTCTTTTAAACATTTTTTTTCATTAGCTGCTTTGATGATAGAAAAGTGCGCCGGCGCGGTCCACTCCGTCTCCGGACCTAGGCTGTATCACTCACCTCTCGAAGCTAATTTTATCTGTATCCAAATAGTTGATAGCCAGCGGCGACGCTAGTCGTTGCTCTATGACATGCCGGGGCGGCGCGGGCCACTCCCTGTCTCCGGACATGGGCTCCAGGTACTCACACCATGAGGTTCCTAGCTCGTGGTCTAACTCCATTAAACTTGCTGTGCGGCCTGTGGGAAAAAAATAACGAAATTAATCATTTCTAAAAAGTTTAAGCATGGAACAGTGTCTACAAAGAACGAGATAAAATAATCAAGAAACTTGAAAGTTGCTAATCAGATTAGTTATTAGCACCCTGCCAATGCTTCTGTGCCATTAGTATACTGTTTGTAAATCGCTCCTGGAGGTCATTAGAGACAGACAAAGTCATTAGACATTCATATATTATGTAGTATAGTATACCTTTTTGCAAGCTGGTTAAGATGAATTTACACAAAATCATTTAGCAAAAACGTTGACATATAACTTTAAATTTATGACAGTTTGTCATTAAAAAAATACTCCAATCTCACCCTGTCCTCTAAATATATAGGTCCTATCGCCTCTCTGCCAGCGGTTGTTGTCGAAGCCGACGAGTGTCGTGTCCACGCGCACGTTGCCGCCGCGCTTGTACACCTTGTACGTGTCGAACGGGCACATCCGGGATACTAGAGGCACTGTAAATGTTATTGAAAATGTTGTTTAAAAATCATGATGATATCGAAGATTTTAAACGTAGAGAAACATGGATTGATTAATACACTCATAAACCATTTCCCAAATTATCGATAGTCTGAGTCTGAATAAATATTGCCACACATCGTCATCAGCATGCCTTTTCCCAATTATTTTGTATTTTACTTGGAGCAAATGCTACATAATTATATTGAAGCAGTGGTGGCCCAGTGGTGGCGGCCCCGACTTGCGAGCAGTAAGTCGTGGGTTCCTACCCAGGCAGGCGGATTACTTTGAGTAATTTATTTCATCACCACTGCTCTCAAAACGATTAAGGAAAACATCGTGACGAGACCAGCATGTCCTAGAACCGAAAATTCGAAGAGATGTGACATCTACCAACCCGCACTGAGCCCGCGTGTTGGATTATAGCCCATTCCCTCTGATAGAGAGCAGGCCTGTGTCCCAGCAGTGGGAATATTATAGGCTGATTATGCATGCATTATGCAACTGCTTATGTGACCTACACAACTTAGTTAATGCGTAATACAACACACATTTGTGGGTCAATGTCAATATTTGTTCATGACTTTTAGGTTGTAATATTTTTGCATTCAGTTACAAATAATGAGTCACACAACACACCCGGAAGAGTTAATTCGTACTGGTTGTGCTAATAAAGACTTGTTTGATTACCTATCTACATTTAAATTTCGTGAATTACTGTCTACCATCTATGTAACTATTTGCTGTCTGTGTCTGGACTTAATAAGAAACTTACCCCAACTAGTGAACTCCCACTTCATCTCCACGTAGAAGTCTGGCGCGAGGCTGAGCCGTCGCAGCAGGTCAGGTATACCTCCAGACCGCAGCATGTGACGCTGGTAGTCTCTTCGTGATAGAACCAGGGATAAGAGCTCCGGGTTACCCGTCGCTGTGGCTTCTTGGACCGCTACAAGAAAATAGTTTGTAAGAATATGTAACTTTTACAGTTTCTGTCGAATTAATTGGTTTCCAAGGATATTCAACCACTTAAGTAGGTCCACAACAGAATTGTCCCATATTTTCTCAATGCTGGGACACAGACCTCTCTCTTCTCTTCAGAGAATGGGCCACGCGGGCCCAGTGCGTATCGGTATCTGGAAGATATCAACGACAAGACCATAAATTCCATAGAATTAGCAATAATTTCTAAAAGAGCTTTGTTACTTTGGGGTGCAATAAAGTATATTCTATGTATCAGTAGATACACAACTTTGATTATGAGTTTCTAGGACATGCCAGTTTCGTTTTTTAGGGTTCCGTACCCGAAGGGTAACCAACGGGACGGTATTACTATGCCTCCGTTGTCCGTTTATCCATCCATCTGTCTGTCAGCGGGCTGTATCTCATTATCCGTAATAGGTACAGTTGAAATTTTCATAAAATGTGTATTGCTGTTGCCGTTATAACAACAAATAAACAAAATAAATTAATAATTAAAGGGGCTCTCCTCCTACGATGGTACGGAACCCTTCACGCGCGTGTCCGACTCGCACTTGGCCGGTTTTTTCATTACCGTTTTGAGAGCAGTGGTGATAAATTGTTTGACAAAATATTAACCTGTTATAAAAGTGCATAGCAACCACATATAAAATCGAAAAAAGAAAAAAAACTAATTTGTATGCTACACTGGTACAAAAGTACCGATTTCCATCATTCAACTATCAGAAAGTGAAATCTTAGTGAGCATTGTATTCATTCATGATCATTAGCAGAACGGAAGTACCACCTTATGTGTATCTTGTAACAGTGTGTCACAAAAACCTAGTGTTTACTTATGGGGTTCTAAACAACTGATACATTAACATCGACCCACATTTGACAACCAGGGTGGTCAACTAGTCATACATTTTGACAGTTTGATTGCCCTCTTAATATTACGTATCATATTCAATCACGGAGCAGACCAAATGCGTGCCCGTGGCGTGAGCGCGCATGCACCGGTTGTATGAAACTCGACGGAAACGTCAGACAGGTTACACATGCACACTTTTGGTCTTCTCTGGTCTTTATAACCATTATTTGTAGAACCTACAAAGCAATAAAAGGTTAAATTAAATTTGCTAGCGAAACTTTACAATTGGAATGAGTTTCTTTACCTGTCCACCCATCCTTCTCACAGTTAACATCAGCACCAGCTTCTATGAGCACACTTGTTGTATCTACGTGACCGAGAGTCACTGCTAGTAGCAGAGGGGTACGGCCTCTGCCATCTTTGGATTCTAGCTCTTCTTGTGTCACCTGAAATTTAAATAAAATTGTTTTGAAATGTGTTTTCTTTACCCCCGGTCAAAGAGTGGTCTGAAGTCATCATTCTGGTTGAGGATTCACTGTGGTCAATTGAAACTTATAAGTGTTTAACATAATCTGTAGTAGGTCTATCTCCATAAATAAAAATGAATGTTTGTATGTTTGTCCTCTATGGGTTTCTAAACTATTGATCCGATTGTGATGTAACTTTTGTGGGTTCTTCCATGTACACCTGCGAAGCTTCATGGCTCAAAAAAACGATATATTTATTAACATGGCGAATACAGCTAGTTTGAAATAAAAGTAAGGTAGCAGACTAGTCATCATTCTCCTGTCATTGTAAGCAGGCCAAAATATTCAAACCTCTTTATTGCTTATGAAAATAGAAAAAATAATAATAATTCGATAGTTCCATATTATAAACAATTTTCAATCGTCAGCCTAAACACAAAATTTGAAGATCCTAACTTCAAAACTGACAGACTTTCAAATAAACTTTCTTCCACTATTTTACCCCTTTAGGGGTGGAAATCCCAAAAATCCTTTCTTAGTGGTTACTTACTCTTCACAAAGAACACACCCTCCAAGTTGTATCTAGGACCAGCGGTTTGGGCTGCTTGTTGATATATCACCCAGTCAGTCAGTCAGTTTATTATTTTATATATACAGGGTTATTTGTAAAAAAAACACCAACAACCTCGCAGGAGTAGATTACTAACATCATAAACAAAAACATTTGATCTACGACTTTTCCGAAAACAGACAAAAAAAATTCAACTCTCCATACATATTATGTCCAAACAGCTGATCGAGTTTTGTATGAAAAGTCGATTTTTTTTGCCTGTTTTCGAAAAAGTCGTAGATCAAATGTTTTTGTTTATGATGTTAGTAATCTACTCCTGCGAGGTTGTTGTTGTTGGTGTTTTACAAATAACCCTGTATAGATTAAACTGATAAAGCTTATCAACAATAAGTAGCAATAGCCAAGGTCATAGAACAGAACTATTTCATTTAGCGAATGTTTCCATTAAATTTATCCCAATCCTTTTGTTTATGTGTAACCAAAGCAAGGACTGAATAAATCCAATATAACCAAATGTCAATTGTCAAGGTGCAAAAGATAACAATATGTAAAGCTGTCAGATTAGATTACTTTTGTGATTCATTCATGAGTCTTATGATAACAAATCACAGCTGCATTCATAATAAAAACAAAGGAAATTTAAACAGCCTTTTTGGGTGGTGGTCGCAATCGCAACTGCTGAGCATGAGGGTTTGATTTCCGGGTATATTGGGTTGGGAATCTCGGTCCATTGAGAATTTCTCAGTAGCAGCCATGTCATAGTCCGGATATGTGCCCGGTTGCTCGCCCTCTATTATTTGGGACTTAAACATAACGTGCGAAATGTAGGTGTACTATTAGGTACACCTCTGCCTAACCCTTTAGAGATTACAGGCGTGATCGTTATGTATGATCCTGCAGAATCATTTTCAAACTGAGGGTGTGTGTGAATAAGCAAGTTCATAAAAAAATACCTTTTCACTATCAAGTTTATGATGAAGTGTAGTGTTAATTTTACTGATGATTTTTTAACACTAATATGAAACAAAAATTTGCCTACAAAAGATAAACTGATAATAAATCAAGGTTATATCCAACACTAGGAAGTTTGTAAGCAAGGATATCTCTACAACATTTCCAATTCATTTGTCCAATGTTAGCATGGAACCCAGGACCTTGATCTCAATATCATATAGCATTATAGCAGTTGTTTTTGTAAACATTCGTAATAAGTACTTGTGTACCAGATATATGTAAATTGTAGTCATAATCAATTTCACGAATGATCCTGGTAGCGAAATGCAGAAACAGTTGTAAAAACAACTGTTTTTAATCCTAACTAGAATGTAAACATGTTTTATGTGTAAACACCTGATGTTTACTACACATGCACTCTTTAGAAGAACCTAAACATATTTATGGCAGTGTAAACATGACAACTCTAGAAACTAACCTATTTTCAATCTTATATTGATACCATAAGGTTGAAATTGTGTTTTGTTAGCTTTCGACCATCCACTTTTGAATAAGCAGTTGTTTTTTTTTTCAAAGAAAGGCAAAGGCAGTGAATATTGTGTACAAACTCAATCATTATCGGTTCCCAACCTTCAATTTGAGTCATAAGGCTTCCTCATAATGAGATTGTTTTTGTCCTGTTTGGCTTCTTATCACCTTGAGAATCAGTTTAGGTAATTTAAGTTGTCTTGAAATTAATATTTAATTAGGAGATGTTCATTTACACTGATGATGTAGTAAGGAAATAAGAAGTTGGTACAAAAGAGGTTTGTTTCAGGATTGCAGATTAGTCACTTTCTATTACATGATTCATATCTGTTATGAATATGTGAACTTGGTTCTTACTTGATAAATAACAATGATGTTTTTCTTATACAATTAATACTATATACTTTACACATGTTAATTACTTTACATTTCATAAGTATAATATCTAAACATTATAATTGGAATATTTTCAGTTTAGGTACAATACATCCATAACTGCTTAGAACGAAAACAAGAAGGCCATGGCAGAAAACTCACGCAAATACAGAAGCCAGAGCGCGTTCGATTAATATTCTAATTATAAAGAACTCGATAAACATGATTGATAACACCTACGTTCGCGAAACACCCACTGGAGTTCAATAGCCGGGGGTATAACCTCAAATTATACCGATTTTTAAGGAAATTATTATTGAAAAGGTATAATAAACAGTCGCAGCGTACCTTTTTAGCGTCCAACTGAACCTTCAGCTCCTCATGCTGATTATTCCACACTAACCAGTGAATTGGATAGCGTCTCGCAACATCGTCCGCAGTAAATGCCATAATGTCAGCACATATAATTATCTTACACAAATAAATAGCACAGACTACTCTATACACATATCACTACCTAATTACGCGTAGTCACACAGAGCGCGTTAATTAATTGCAGTTAAAACATAAAAATACGCTAATTTGCTCTCGACCAAAAATGTCAACGGAATTAGTGTTGGGCTGTTGGCCTCAAACTTCATGAGCGAGAAGAGGGATATCGATAATTAGAAAATATACAAAAAATGTTCTTTGAATAATTAATAAAATTCTTTTTTTGAATAATATTTCAACCGTGTCATCAGACTTTGTACTTAATGTTTAAATAAATAATATTGCTCCATCAATGCAAACTTTTTCGAATACAAACAACCAGTCGACAAAAATATGCAATTGATTCGATTTTCTATCGAGTAATAAGTGAGAAAACCGTATATGAACTGTTTTTATAAAGATAGCTTCACAATAATCCCGTTTCTGTAAATATAAATGTACATACTAAATGTTTAATAAATCGGTGGATACTAATAAATTAAACCAAACCTATTTATAATTTAGAACATTCCATCAAAACTAAACCAGCACAACAAGCTTTTCAAACTTAATTTTTTCCAGTTTTCCACTTTATATCGTCTTCATAAACATTAATCTTAAGAAAAATAACGGGAAAATTAAAATGACAGATTCATGACAGATTTACAAATTTTGCAACAAAAACACGGTTTATTTACGTAACAAATACAAGAAAAATGTGTTAATAATTTAAAAAAATGGGTAAGGCATTAACTAACATTTTAAGACATCTGAACCTAGCGGCGCCTTACTTTCGTCCTATTTTTATAGCCGCTAGAACAATAACTTCGAAAGTAGAAGAAAATAAGATCGCTGTAAGTGTTTCAATGTTTCATTTTTTTGGCTTGTTATCTCAAGTTGGATTAATTGTAAACTAGGTCAACTTAGATAGCTTGGAAAATATTTAGACTCATGTTTTGGACAAATAAATGGTCTAATGTTATAAAATAAACTGCATATTCGTTTTACATTTGTAAAGTAACCTTTCAAACACTTCAAATTGCTTGATTCCAGGAATGCTACTTCGTTCTGAACATACCACTTAACTCCAAGCAAGATGCGGTTCGCCGGGCCTTCCTGGACCTTGCTAAGAAGTATCATCCAGACTCCGGGTCGTCAGAAGCTGATATGGACAAGTTTGTGAGCATAGAAAATGCGTTCAGGACCCTAACTAAACATAATACTGGAATGAGTAATAAAGAGGAGGTGGAGAAGATTGTGTATGACATCAGGGTGAGTAGTTATTTTCTGTATTGTTGATAATCTTCTGTGCTTTGGAATTCTTCTTCTTCATACATTATCTAACATTTTGATGGTCCAAAACTTCACCACTTCCATGGCGTCGTAGGTGGCAGCACAAAGATCACTGACTGTATGGAGCTCAGGACTAAGCAAAAATATCTTCACCCCTTTTGCATTCCCACTAAGATTCGTCCTCTCACCACAAGAGCGCTAAAAACCAATTTCAATGTAATAGTCTTGAACTAGATGTCAACACCAGAGAATGCAATTTTATGTTTAGTATATCTAACAAAATGTTACCATTCAATGGGCAGGAAAAGATAGTACTGTTCAAAGATTACACAATTTATTGATTACACTGCTGTGCTAAGATTTAATCTGTTTCAACTTATTACCAAAAATGTCCATTACAGCACACAGCACCACAACATCGACAATACCTCAGCTACGAAGGCCATGGCCATGGCACTATTTTCCAAAGACAAAAGCAATACACCCAGGCCCGTGCTGAGAAAGCCGCAATAAACATCATGGAACATCGCATTGAAAAAGCTATTGCCTCGGATAAAACCTTGATGAAGAAAGGAGAGGGCTATAGAAAGAAACATGACATTAAAACAAAGTATGGCTTTGATCGTATAGTTGAGGATTTGATTCAGGAATCTATGTCTAAAGGAGAGTTTGAGAATTTGAGTGGCAAAGGAAAACCTTTGAAGAGTCAGAACAATAATCCTTACGTGGATTTTACTACGCATAAATTGAATGAGGTAAGCATAACACCTATGACCTAAACTCTATAGGTATAAAGGCTCACCTGGAATAACTCATTACTATTAAAAATTTATAAATTAAAATGAAACTGCTACATAGTTATGAACATCTGCAAATAGGATGCTTCTGAGGTTTGGAATCCCTCCAGGCTTGCTCCTCAGACCACACATATTCATAATGCAATTTATTTTCCAGGTTCTCATCAACAATGGCTTCACACCAGAATGGATAACACTGGCCAAAGAAATAGACCAAGAGATCGACAACTTAAAAGAAGAAATCCGCTCAGACCGTATGCCTCTCGGTCCTTATCCGCTGTCTGAACAGGATGTTGCAAAATGGGATAAAATATGCCAATTTAATAGAGAATTAGCTTCATCAATTAATATGAAGATAAATAAATATAACCTTATAGTTCCTTTGATTAATAAACAGAAATTCCATGTACAGTTTGATAACATATCTGAAGATATTTTAAAGAATGGTGTTCATTCTGTCATAGAGGTAAAGAAGGAAAACGTAAATAAACGAAATACTGAATATGTTAGTACTACAGACAATACAGACTTATTTGGAATGTTTTTTAAAGCTTTAGGTGACTTAATTACATTAAAAGTAAGGAAAAATTCTTGAAATACTGCTCAAATTAATGGTTTATGTGACCCTATTTCTCTGATTTATTTCTATTTTTGTAGCGCATCTGTGATATTATGAAGATATTTGAAACTAGCAGCTAGTCCCTTCGCACGGGTTTACATTTTTTTCGATAATAAATATAGTCTATGTTACTCAGGGATAATGTAGTTTTCTAATGGTGAAAGAATTTTTTAATTTGGTCCAGTAGATTTTGAGTTTATTTGTTACAAACCCCGAACGACCCCGTTCGTTCCTCTTTAAAATATTAGTGTAGATAGTGTAAATATAATATCTAACCGGACAATAAAACTCTTGAAGTAAATACAAAACTTTTATTTCAAACACACTGTAAAACTTAACATACTTATATTGTAAATGGCATTTTATAAACATGCATTTAAATGATTTATGTACTGTGTATACAAAAAAAGTGCACTGAACAATACAAAGCCATTCTAAATAATAAGATTGGCTAAATAATCATATTGCTACAATGGTTTACCAGAAATACGGTATTTATTTCGGCATGAAGCTGTTTTCTACTTTAGTAGACGTATGTAAATTCAGAACTTTACAAATAAGTTTTGTGCTTTAACATGATGACTATAAAAATCTGGCAAAATTCGCCAATAATATATTTTTTGTTAAACTTTTAAACATTTTTTTCAACATACAAAACTGTAACTAACAGAGTAACATATAATATTCTTACCTAATAATGTGATAACGTTATTCTTATATACAAATTCGAGAGTTTGATATACTTTTATATATTTATTTTCTTCACTTGTTACTACTTCACAAGATGTTTGATTTATTGCCAAGTAATATGATGACAAATAGTCTTATAATTATTAAACTCACTCTTAAACATTTCCTAAAGATTTAATAGGAATAAACAATAACATTTGACTGTAATACAGGAATGTATCATTAATGTTTTACATACATTTGGTCCCATAATATTGAGATTAAAATGTTCAAGTCTATAGTTTTATACATATTCGAATCATTTGATAATAGATACCTACGGATCTTACGCTAATCATATTCCATTTCATTATATAAGTAGACAGAAGCAATGATTGATAAAAACTATCAAAGTTTAATAGGTTCCATTTTGTGCTGGAAGATTACTTGAACACATAAAAATATGTGTAAAAATTGTATTTATATTGCTTCCATATCAACCTTATTATAATGTGATACACTGAGAGGAAATATGGAATTCTGACAAGATAATATAATAGTACCCTTTGACCGCGAAGGACTTTTATATGACACAAACAAATGATTTCTGTGCTCTCAGCAAAACAACTTACATTTAAAGATAAACGAAAGTTGTGGCGCATGAAAAAGGAACACAGCCGTTTGATATACAGGGTGTAAAAAAATATGAGCAATACCTCTTAGGCGGTGATTTAGACCATCAAACTGGACAACATTAGCTAAGGAACAAGTGACTCTCCGCACTAATGCGTCAGCCGATACGATACTTTGCAAATTTTTTATTACCTACCCCGTGTATATTGACAAGACGTTTATCTGATTTACATTTTTATAGGTTTTATTGCTGAGCAGTCAAAAGTCATATTACTTGTTTTCTCGCCACTGACACTATGGGAGCTACCTCGCCCAGCCTACGAGTACCACATGATGGTGCCCTGATGGTTGAGGCGCACGCGGCCCGTGGCCACCAGGCGCAGCGCGCGCGGGTAGGCGCGGTGCTCGGCCGAGTGGATGCGCGCCGTCAGGGCCGCCAGCGTGTCCGCCAGGTGCACGGGCACGCGCTCCTGGATTATGATCGGCCCGGTGTCCATGCCCTCCTGCAGAAAGAACAAATATTGACAATTTGGCTGATAACGTGAAAATGGCATTTCTTTTTTTTGCAAGTGTCACAAGATAATAGAGATAATATTGTCACCTTTGAGCGTACTTTAAAACCAGTCGATCACTTTGAACAAATACGTTTGAGTTTATTAGCCCGAAATAATTCGACATATTCCGATCACTTTTTATTTCAAACTGCAAGACAACCTTCAACTTCATGTCTAAGTGGAAAACTCCTTGCATTTTTTTGAAGTTATTTTCCTAATAACTTACCCTGTAGCCTTATGAATCGTAAAACATGTCTTTGTGTAGTGTCTACGTGCCTTCTCGGAAAAAGGCGAATTGTTTTTGTGTAGGTTTTCAATACTTACATCAACGAAATGCACTGTACAGCCACTTTCCCGGTCGCCGGAGTCGAGGCACTGTTGCTGCGCATTGAGGCCGGGGTGACGCGGCAGGAGGGAGGGGTGGATGTTCAGTAACCGACCGTGCCATCTACAAGTTAAGAAATACATTACAAAGTGGAAATAAGTGTGTTGAATTCCGCCGACAAACTGTTACGTAGTTGGGTGGGTGTATTTAATGTATAAAATATTTACTCCTGAAAAAAAAAAAAATATTTATGAAAAGTGCTAAAAGCGAAAAGGTTTTATATATAAACTTTGTTATGCACCGTGCGCCTCAAATAGCCTTGATATTCTAAAGAGCTGTGTAACAATTTTAGTGTTCAGTATTATATTTATCTCGCTGACTGACTGCCTTATACATATTTATTTTTAGCTAGACTTAAAAGGATATCGATACCAATCATTCTGGGAGATTTCACAGACGAATTTTCAGTCCTATTTACGTTTGTGCCGAAGAAAGAGAAGCCTTACTTGAAACGTTCCTGACGGTCGACCACTTTTCACCCTTATGTCCCGAGTAATAAGGTTGAAAAGTGGTCGACCTTCAGGGAACGCGGCGAACATACTTAGTCAATTAGTCCAAAAACTTAAAGCATCTTTTGGATTATCTAATTTATCGCTTGCTCACAATATTTAAAGGCAGAATAGGGAGGCAAATTTACTTTTTAACAAACTCGGCGGACAGGATCCTCATGTAGCCGGCGAGACACACGATGTCAATCTTGTGCGCTTCCAACGCTTCCGACACGGCGCGGTCGAACTCTTCCCGCGAAGCGTAGTCTTTGTGGTTGAATACCTGGGAAAAAGAGCATGTGCGTTATTCCTTGTTTGGTTTGAAAGCAATATTTGTATCGACATTAAAAATGTTAAGTGGGGAAGTGACATTGAACGCATCAATCTGCAACCTTCGAGTAAGCGTGGATCAATAGGTTAATGTCACTGACATGTTTTTTTTTTACTAATGACGTCGTAAGAGGTTACGGGTAGTCAGAAAAAGTTACCCTTTTGTCCAGTAACTGAATTTGAAGGTAGGCAGTCACTTCGAATGACATACTGGTATTCAGCTACATTTGGTTAGACCGGAAACCGACCGCAAAATAGTAGACTAGGCTTGGGATTGACCAGATGATGTATAAGAGCCAAAAAAAGTCTGTAAGGGATGTAACACGGCTTTCTCATTTCTACCAACCCTTAAAACTAAAAGTCGTGAGTTTATGTCCGTAAACCTACCAGTGAAGGCACTCCAGCCTTCTCAGCCCGCTGCAGCGCGTAGGCGTCCTTCTTGTTGCAGATGACGAGGCACACGTCGGCGCACATGCACTGCGCCGCCTCGCGCGTCGTGTCCAGCAGCGCCTGCAGGTTGCTGCCGTTGCCCGACACTAGCACTGCCACCTGGAGAGAGGAAGATACGTTATTTCCATGACCAAATTATAGGGCAGCTACATAAAAATCATGGAAAGTATGGTGTTCTAAACGCATGTTTGTGTTAGCCTTCGGTCGGCAAAATATACATTTGATTTTACCGCCCGGCTTGTGCCGTCATACTGCATCGAAAATTGTGAAAATCACCTTAATATCCCATATGACTACTGTATACTTATTTTCTTACCTTCTTCTTAGGCAGCAACGGCATTCTCCTGGTGAAGTCCATGGCGGACGCAAAGTTGTCGACGACGACACGCGCGCCGCCTGCCGGCCGCTTCTGTATGCTACCGATCACCATCGCACCGAACGCACGGGTTGTGTTCATTACCTGTTCATAAAGGAGCAATAATATTAAAAATATTAAGTTATGTAGCTAGGTCAGGCTAACCATTTAGCAGTACTCAGTGGTAGCCAGAAGTCAGGACTTTTACAACATTATTTTTAGTATATGCTAAACCTGAATATAGTTTGTTCAGTATAAGTAACTGAATCGATTCCAATCATTTTTAAACCATGTTATATTTTGTCACAAAAATATTTTAAAAAAAGTTACGACAAGTTGGACACCGAGCGACATTAAGTACCTATCGCAATAATTTAGGTACCTACTGCCAAATTATTATTATCAATGAGCTCAAGACGACGCTGGAGGCAAGCGTGCGGGCGTGCTGCGTGGTGACCACGTTTTAATGCGGACAACCAGGTAACAGAACAAGCTTATAACTTTGTGATTTTTCATGATACAGTTTTGAAATTTTGTCCACAGATTCTTTACATATACTAAAACTTGAATTACACCTCTGCTTAACCTTTTGGGGATTACAGGTAAGATGTTGTGTGTTTCTTACCTCAGCCTGGTCCTCGGGCGACACGACTAACACCATGCCGATACCACAGTTGAATGTTCTCAACATCTCCTCGTCTTGGACTGAGCCGGTATCCGCGATCCATGAGAACACCTGGACAAGTTCATTCAAGTTTTAGAGAATAATTATTAGTTGAAAAAGTATGTGCAAGAATGAAAATTTTTAATGAGATTGTGTATGAAGTCAATAACGTAAGAATCCCGGCGCTAGCAGTGTTTACAGACGGCAGTAAAAAAAAATATCTATGCCATCTCTAGCAACGGCCGCCCCGATATTTATTCGTACTGTGGGAGTCTAAATTTGAATGAGATCGACAGACAAAATCAGGGCTGCAATTGGCCATTCAATGCACGAATGCACAAGAAGAGCAGCAGTCAAAGAGGAATGACGCCGCATGACTAAACGAGTCACACATAGGCATACATCTGTACTATGACTAGGAGCCAGCGCCCGGTATACATACGGGGTGCACGTGCCACCAGTGCGCGTTGAGGCGCGCGCGCACAGCGCCGGGTATGACGCGCGGGATGTTCTCCAGCAGGCCGCCGCCCCTTCACGTGAGGCAGCAGCTGTACTATGACTAGGAGCCAGCGCCCGGTATACATACGGGGTGCACGTGCCACCAGTGCGCGTTGAGGCGCGCGCGCACAGCGCCGGGTATGACGCGCGGGATGTTCTCCAGCAGGCCGCCGCCCCTTCACGTGAGGCAGCAGCTGTACTATGACTAGGAGCCAGCGCCCGGTATACATACGGGGTGCACGTGCCACCAGTGCGCGTTGAGGCGCGCGCGCACAGCGCCGGGTATGACGCGCGGGATGTTCTCCAGCAGGCCGCCGCCCCTTCACGTGAGGCAGCAGCTGTACTATGACTAGGAGCCAGCGCCCGGTATACATACGGGGTGCACGTGCCACCAGTGCGCGTTGAGGCGCGCGCGCACAGCGCCGGGTATGACGCGCGGGATGTTCTCCAGCAGGCCGCCGCCCGTGATGTGCGCCACGGCCTTCACGCGGTTGCTGCGCAGGGCCGGCAGCACGCTGCGCACGTAGATGCGGGTCGGCTTTATTAGCTCCTCGCCTGAAGATAGAAAGGGAGACGTTACGATACTTAGTTTTATGACGCCTGTTCCTCAGTCAAATAAATACCTGAGTTAGATGTTAGGCTCAAAGACCAAAAACGCTCATTGAACACGCTCGAAAAGTGTGACCACCACACTGTGGTATGTTCAAAACGACCACTAAGCGAAATTCGTGTCGTAGTTCTTTTAGAAACGACCACAACTCGTTCTGGCAAACTCAAAACGACCACTAAGCGAAATTTCTGTCGTAGCTGTTTTAAAAACGAGCACAAGACCGTTCTGAGCATTTTTCAAACAGCCGCGACACGATGTAGAGGTAATTAAATGGAACTTGTCGAAAATGAAGAATTTAGTCGAGGGTTCCAGGTTGAAGATGCCTAAATGAAAATCCAAGATGGCAGATTTGAAAATTTTCACATTTTTGTCAGGGGGGGAGGTGGTTTTCAGGGACACTGACAACGAAAGAGGGTTGTCGTTTTCGGGATTTTCGTGGGTGCTGATGTCAATATAGAGGTTGATATGAAAATTAAATTTATGGCCGATATGAAAATTCCCAAATCTTCGTGATGGGTGTCGTTTTCGGGGATTTCATGGGTGCTGATGACGGTATTGAGGTCGAAATGGAAATCCAAGATGGCGAATGTCAAAATGCTCGAAATTTGGTCATGGATGTTGTTTTCGGACTTTTCGAGGGCGCTGCATAGCGATATAGAGTTCAAAATAAAAATCCAAGATGGCGGATGTGATTAGAGCACTTTAGTTTCTGCTACAGCTCCAGTATTTTTAAGTCATTCGGAAATCAACTTAATTTACAAGAAAGATATAAGATTTTTTTCTATATTTAGAGTGTACATAAATTGTTCGATAAATAAAGTAAAGTTGATGTTATAAAAGTCTAAATAAATAATATGTAAGTTGGAAGCAAAAATTTGACTTGACTTTTCATGTCAAGTCAAATTTTTGCAGAAAGTTGTGCATTCAATTCTTACATTATATTTTGATGAGAAACTTACCAAGTGTTAATCCCTCTTTGCTGAAGGGAGCTCTATCGTTGAGCGCGAGTCCAGTCTTCTTCATCAACTTGTGGATCAAACTGAAACCGTTGCTGTGCACGCCGTTGGATGGGAGACCGATGATTATGTCGCCAACCTGTTGGAAAAAGATTTATAACATTTGGCAAAATACAACTATTAGGTATACAGGGTGGAAGTGCACCGACGCACAAACTGTTACCACGTATGCAGAACGTCGTTCTGAACCCCCTCCTCATAGAAATTGAAGTGATTGAAAGTGTAGGTATTGCACTTTTATAGGAAACAGCTGGTTTTTTTTTTTAATTATCGATTATAATTTCCATGTGGGGGGGGGGGTCAGAATGATTTACTGATTACGTGGTAAGCGTTTGTGCGCACTTGTTCCACCTCATATAGTGCAAGGGGTGTCTCTGAGTTAGCAAGGTATTTTCACACCTTTTGTAATTTTATATGGTCTAGTTTAGCTCTGCACGTTATTGAGTTGCTCCGTAACCTATAATTTTATTCGAGGAACATCTTATGTAGGTATGTGTCTCCAGCAAATAAACTACTTTAAAAGAAAGAGTGTGAGCATCGTAGCAATTAGCGTTCTGTACTTTCTATCTACCTCCATGGGATATCCAAACTTCCAAACTATAATATTATAAATGCGAAAGTAACTCTGTCTGTCTTTCTGTCTGTCTGTCTGTCTGTCTGTCTTTTCTTCACGCCTAAACTACTGAACCAATTTGTGTGAAATTTGGTACAGACATAGTTTGGAACTTGAGAAAGGACATAGGATAGTTTTTATTACAAAAAAAAAAAAAAAAATATTAAATGCTCTAACGGAGTATAGATAATTCTATTCTATTCTATTCTATTAGTACTATATGTCGAGTTGTCCTTATGCTCGATAGATGGCGGTGATCGCGCAATGGTGTCGATCGTTACATGAGTTCGGTTCATGTTATTGTTTTAATTCATGGGAAAAAAGTAAATAAATAGTAAAAAGGTATGAAAAAAATAATATCAATCAATATAATAAAACTTTTAGTACAAAGAAAATGCCCGAACGGAGTATAGATAAATAATCCGAGTTGTCACTATGCTCGATAGATGGCGTTGGGATCGAAATAGATCGCGCTATGGTTTCGTTACACGCATTTGGTTGGGTAACGGCCGAGCGCGGGAACTATGTGGGTAAAACCAAAAATCTGCCGGAAGTCACTATTCCACGCGAACGAAGTCGCAGGCAAAAGCTAGTAGGATATATGTAAACAAAGTGCTTGACACTTCATTAAGTATGTTTGAACTTGCCGCGTAATAACTTTGATGTATAAGTTATCTGTGAGTGAACTTGGTCGTTTCTATGGGGCTGTCTGTCTGCCGTATTGATACAGCATGCGAATTAGGTTATGAAAATTAGATTGTAATTTGAATATTTAAATAATACTGATTAAGAATTGGTGAAACAATAGCTTTAAATGTTGTTTCTCTTTTCAGGTGAGTTTGTTATTAATTAAGGTTAAAGAATGTATTAGTGTTAAAACTAGTTTATTTAACTAAATAAAATGTTCTCTTTTCAGAGCAATTCAATTTTAGTTAGAGTTTTACTGTACACCATAGTATCCAAGGATACATAAACACATTATATATATTTTACGAGTGGTGATTTCTGATCACTATTTTTTAATATGTTCATCACTTGAAATATGGTCACTCAGAGATAAAGATTTTTAAGTTAGATACTTACAACAATATCATTGATCTTGGGCAGTATCTGCGACCTCTCGACCACACCGAGCGCGAATCCAGCGATATCATACACCCCGGCCTCGTACATGCCTGGCATTTCAGCTGTCTCACCACCTTTTAGAAACATTGGCAGTTTAGAAATACAGTTTTAACGGCATTCGGCACTGTTTTAGGACAGGCTAAGAGGCAACAAATCATGAAGACTGATAAATCTTCTATTAATAACTTATAACGAGGGTGGACGGCGCCGCCGAAGCCTAGAAGGAGATGCCGAGATGATCTGGACGTGCATTATGAAAGCTGGTACGAGGTGGCGCAGGGAAAGACTACCTGGAAGGCTATGGGGGAGGCCTCCGCCCAGTAGTGGGACATACAAGGCTAATAAAAAATAAAAATAAACTTATAATCTAGGAAAACTGAGAAAATAAAGAAAAATAGAGAAGAAAAGCTGGTTGGTCGTTCACGAATAGATGGTTGATAGATTCATTTTCTTAGTAACACTCTCTCTCACAGAGAGAGGACCTGCGTCCCAGCCATGGGTACGTAACAGGGTTATTATGTTATGTTGAATAAAATTTGGGCAACTAAAATGGATGAAAACTGCGCAAATAATCAGTTCAACTCACCAATCAGAGCCGCAGAAGACTGCCTGCAGCCCTCCGCGACGCCCGACACGACATTCCTCGCCACGTTGACGTCTAAGGAGCCGCACGCGAAGTAATCCAGGAACGTTAGGGGCGCGGCGCCATTGCACAGGATATCGTTCACACACATGGCGACCAGGTCTATGCCGATGGTGCTGTGCTGGTTGATTTTTTGGGCGATTTTAAGCTTTGTGCCTACGCCGTCTGCGGCTAGGACGAGGACGGGGTCCTGTGGATGGGAGAAATTTATTGGTAAGTAGTAGAGAAAGCACATATTTTTCCTAAAACATATCCTCTTCGGAACCTGTAGAATAAAAATACTGCTAAAAACAAAAGAGAGCTAAAATAGTATCCAAGCTGCAATCAAGTATACTCTATCTTTCTCACTATCTTTGGCTTTGAAAGTTACTATCAGAAAACTTAATCTCTATAATATAATAATATTTAAATTAGAGAAAACAATATTTGCGTGAAGAAAGATAGCTTCGAAAAGCGACCCATCTGCGGGAACGCTTTTCCTACTCCCGTCCCTCTGATGCACCTTGCAGGTCGCATCTTAGGAACCTCCATAAATCCCCTCCACACTCCACCGACTCCTATTCCTTCACTGTACACGCCGTGCGGCTGTGGAATTCACTTCCGCCTGAATTAGGGACTGCCGAACTGTTGCAGTTTTCAAAAGAAGAGTGAAAGAACATTATCTTTCCATTTCGTCATAGTTGCATATGTATTTATTTTTAGTTATTTTATTGTATTTACAGTATTGTTATGTTTTGTCTTTGTATTATACGTATACTAGTATATTCTTATTTTATTATGTTTAAATAGTTTTGCTTTACGTTGTATGTATTTCATTTTCTCTTCTTCTTTTACACACTATGTCTACATCTCTTTTTTAGTATCTCATTTCGCAGGTATGCTAGAAGAGATTTCTTTAGAAATAAGCATCACCTTTGTACTATTTTCTGTTCCTTTCTTCTTTCCTGTATTTAGTGTGTACATAAATTGTTAAATAAATAAATAAAGAATTAGTTTAATTATGATTATCGCTAGTCGTACCTTATATTCTTCTTCAACAGCTTTGAGCTGGAAGCAGCCTCCGAATCCGCCCAGCCCGCCGAGCACACCCGACCGAGATGTCGACCTGCACGAAACATAATATTGACACATTTTTTGTTGCTATCGACATCGATTGTGAACGGCCGTGTGTTCGTAAAAAGAAACTCGAGTTGAAATATGGTTCAAGTTATTACTGATCAATAACTAAATCGACTTTGGTTGATTGTTGTGCAATAGGATTGGAATCTTGAGTCGAGATTGGCCATACGAGATCTTGTCTGGCTATCTACTCAACGGTGGCATGTTTTTTTTTTAACTTTGCTTTTTTTTTAAAAGAAAAATTTTTATACATAGTTCAAACACCACAATATCAAGATTGCATTCTCTATAATTATGTACTCGGCTGAATGGCTGTCGTTTTACACGTCAGAAACTGGGTGTAAAGTTTTAATCGATACAAACGTATGCTTACCTCGCCAAAGGCTTGATCATGGACACGAGCGAGTCTCCGGCCTCGATGTCCACTCCGCTGTCCTTGTACGAGAGGGACTTCTGAGGAGACGCGCGCGCGCTCACGTATGGAGATGTTAGGGGTAGCATCGCTTCTTTGAAGTTTTCTACTACGACTTGGTGCCCACCTGGTGGAAGAAAAGTATAAAAACATTGAATAGGATCGCATGGTGGCCGGTTGAGACTGGATGAGACAAGCGGTGGACAGGGTGACGTGGCGCAGCTTGAGAACCAGCCTATGTCCAGCAGTTTACTGCGATACGTTGACTTGTTGATTGCAATATCTTTAAAACGTGACACGTACACTTCAATTTCGTTTTTTTTTTAAATCTTATTCTGAAATTTTTGCTGCACACGGATGTTTTAGTTTTCTAAATCATTTAAGAAATATTAGTTAAAATGTATTTATTTCTACGAGAAAACAGTGTGTTTACTGTTTGTGCTGGTAACGCCAGTAGTGGTGAAGCTTGGCCACTTTCTCTCAGATTATGATGACCAATCCTTTTAAAACATTATGTTCTTTCACATACCTTCCTTGCCGATCTGCTGCACCGTGCCCACGATGGCGATCTCTCCGTCTACCAGCGCTAGCAGCTCCTTCACACAGACCGGGTCCACTATGACCACCATGCCCACGCCGCAGTTGAAGGTGCGGAGCATCTCGAAGTCGGATACCACACCTGGAAATAATGAACACTATGTTAGTAGAGATAGGGTGTCATTTTACTAACAAAAGCGTGACGGGGCAAGTTCATTCAAATCTGTGTAGTACTTTCTTCTCAAATACTAATCTGCATGGTCCCCATATGATTCTACGAAAATTAAATCTGGACTTTTAAGTCTGACCTCTAGATTTTTTTTAAATTTATTTTAAATTCTAAGCATTTAGTCAAGTTCTGGAATATACTGTAGCTATTACATAATATAGTCAGATTGCTAATCCAACGTGCCATTTTTTTTTCTATTTAATTTTTCACGCGTTTCTCTCTATTACATCTTACATTGACAGAATTATCGACAACGCCGTCTTAAAAAAATACAAATATTTTCAGATTTTGGTTCTAGACTTGTCCTAATAAAACGTCATAAACCGAAACTCACCCTTAGCCTGCAGCCACCCAAACACGGGCTTAATATTGAACTTAGTAGCATCCAGCTTCACTTTGATGCCCGGTGGCAGTATCCTGGGGATGTTCTCCAGCAGGCCTCCGCCGGTGATGTGCGCGAGGCCCTTCAGCAGCTGCTTCTTGATGGCCGGCAGCAGCGCGTGCACATATATGCCGGTGGGCACGAGGAACTCTTCGCCGTACGATTTGTTCGTGGTGCTGAATGCTGCTGGCTCGTTGTATCTGGACGAGGATTGAAGGTTGAGATTGGTAGAGTAGAAAAATGATTATGAAACTATTGGAGCAGCCAAAGTAGAATACGCAGTGGAGTTCTTCTGAGGATATTGAGTCTCTACGATTCGAATAAAGAGCATCTTCGACTTTTTATACATACTAATAGGACATGAACAGTCAGCGTTCTGTCGTCTAGGTATTATTCAACTAAGTGCTGAGGATCTCCTTTTGTGGTGCTACTGAAATGCGTCAATCTTAGGTAGTTAGCCCCGCTTCCATCTTGCTGATTAATATTTTAACCAAACTTTACATAACTTTATACCAATGAATTATAATTCTCTTACCTGTGTCCCGTCTCCGCCATGATCTTCTGCACGAGACTGTACCCGTTGCTGTGCACGCCAGTGGACGGCAGTGCCAGCACGACGTCGCCGGCCCTGATCTCCTTGGAGCGAGGGAGCTGCTTCAAGTTGTCTACTACTCCGACTGCAAAGCCCGCCAGGTCGTATTTACCGATCTCGTACATTGAAGGCATCTCAGCTGTTTCGCCACCTGGGATGATAGGACGAAAGAGTAAGAAGCTGCAATAACATCACATTAGTCCTGGATTCGCCGAGGAGGTAGGCAGAGGAGCAAAACACAACCTCATATCTCCAGTTTCGGTATAAGTTTCACTTGACAGGCATCGAGGCTGTTGCCTTCAACTGGACTAAATCAAAATTCCGAGCTGTTATTGAGACAATCAATACACTATGTCCAACTTGTAAAATCAATATTATTTTGCTTGCAAACACTTCTTACTTTATTTTATTGGCTTTTTGGGTTACACTAAAGAGTCAATGAAAAAGTACGGAGTTTAGAATTTGCTCTTTACGAAAATAACACAAAGTGCAAGACGGGATGTAGGTAAGCGAATATTCGATCTATGTAGGAACATTTAAAACGTTTAACTTGCACGACTAATTATAGAAACCAACAACGTCGAGATACACAACAAAGAAAATTCTGATCTGAAATTGAATTTGCTCTCAATAGCACATAATATTATATAAAGGCCACTCACCCAACAGCGCACAGCCCGACAGCACACACGCATCCGCGATCCCGCGCACGATGGTCGTGGCCACGTCCACCTGCAGGCGCCCGCACGCCATGTAGTCCAGGAACGCGAACGGCTCGGCGCCCGCGCACAGGATGTCGTTCACGCACATCGCGACCAGGTCCTGGCCTAGCGTGTCGTACTTCTGCATTAGTTCTGCTATCTAGAACGGAAGAGCTTTTGTCAGAAATAGATAAGAGAAAAAATAAATAAAGTCAAGTGAGGGCTCGAACGACCCTGCCTTAGCACGCCAGACCAAGTTGTCAATCTGGAGCCGAGGCTGCTTTACCTATTTCCGAGTTATATGAAAGAGAATCACTTGGTTGTTAAATTAAAAACTAAAAAAAGTCTAACATATCATTTATTATTTAGCTGATAGCTCGCAGCCTTAACTACCATTAAATTAAAAGAGACCTTTGTCTTTGCACCTGTAGATGTCACCCTTTTGACCCTACTTACATTACCTACATGTGATATCATTATTATTTCAGACGAAAGACATTCACAGGTGGAGGTAGACCTCCCCCAAACGTCGCCACATCATGCAACTTTCACGATGTTACTACCAATCTGTATTGTGATCCAAAGTAGTGCTCATATACCTTTTATTTAAAATTATTATCTTACCTTGAGCTTAGTGCCAACACCATCAGTTCCCTGCACCAGCACTGGATCCTTCAGACTAGGGTCCATGGCCGACAGTTGGAACAGTCCGCTGTAGCAGCCCAGTCTACCGAGGACACCTCTTCTGTGTGTGGCCGTGGCGATAGGCTCTATTTCCCGGACTAAGGTCGCGGCCGCGTCTATGTCCACACCGCTCTGCAGGTATGAGAGCCCGTTGATTCTGAAGGAGTGGTGGAACACGGTTAGATATCCTACACGCACTTGCTCGTAAATCCACTAAGGTGGAAGCGCAAGGAGGCCCAGGGTAACCCCTTAAAATTCAAATTTACTTATTCGCGACCGTAACAAATATAGCTTTACTAAGTTAAAATCCTTAGAATCATCAATACAACCCTCGTTCATAAACCCCCACTGAATGACTATTTCACAAAAAAGTCAAATACATACGTTTTACGTTACAGCAAATTGCAACAAACGTAAGAAAAATTGAATTTCGCGGGTTACCCTAGCGCTTCCACCTTAATGTGTGAACTTCTAATGGTCCTTTCTATGGGTACGACCTCCTGATTAATCGTGCAAATGCCCATGACTTGTGGATATCACGACGGGTACTTCTAAGTCGAAGGCCGAGTCTACCAATAAAGTTTCAGGACGGTTTATCAGACTGCTCTGAGTTAGCTCAAATTTGGGAGATTAGCATCAAAAGGTGACATTTGTCATGATGTGTGCTAGTTTACTTTTTGAGCATAGAATGTCCTGTTGTAGGAAGATCACTACACAACTGTTTGGGCCCGAATCGTGTTTGTGGGTGCCCAGTTTTCCTGTACTTCTTACTGGTGTTGACTACCTTAGTATTTTCGTGCCCCATGTAACGATGCGATGTTATTTATTAGGTATCATTCATATTTTATGTGAGCGAGGAGGTTCAAATGAAAACTCTTATGAGCATATGATATTATTATTTTAACCATGCGATGCACAACAAAAAGGATAAAAAAAACAAACAAGCAAAATAAAATCCACAAGTTTATTAAAAAAAAAAGGAAAAAAAAAAAACAAAAATGATTTCTCAAACAAGAATACAAAATGAGGTTTTACGTAAATGATTCTTACCCACAGAATCCCATTACAAATGCGAGCTATGATAAATGCAAACGTTAATTAGGAATGTTTTATTAATTGATCAATGAATTCAGGAATGTATTTATATGACGCGCTCTTTGTCCGAGGCATACATGCTGAAACAAAATACATTACATTTTTATGCCTGTTTGAAAGCATGCAAATTCGTTGTATTTTTGTGTAAACATCAACAACATCACATGCAAAAATATGCTGCTTATTGGTCGTGTGAAATGGAAGAACGGGACAGAGCTCTTCGTCCAGCAGAGTGACAATATGGGTAGAGATATTTGTGAGAAATTATTAATAAATGTTAGTAATGTCATAAGTTACGTCCACGTTATATTATAGTTGTGGTATTAAAATAATTGTGAAGTGGACCACTGAGAAATTCCTATCAGAATTAATGATTTTATCATTAGTTTGTGGAAAGCATCAGACAATTTAAGTTTAAAAAGTTCAACAAAACGGCAACTTTGAGTATGCCAGTAATGGCATACTCAAAGTTGCCGTTTTGTTTTGTTTTGTTTGTGTGTGCATGTATAGCTCGTCGACTTGTCGAACAAGTTTGGCTTTATAGTGTCGTGTCATGCAGTTCTTTTCTAAACCTCGATGTGCTGCAGTCCCTTCAAAGTTATTTTACTTGTAACAGTAGCAATCCAACTACAACCTTATTGTAGGTAGAATAAAGATTACTATGATTATGACAGAATTGTTGGTAAAGCAGCAACTCAACAGCAACGACAGTTAATATCACTATGGTTTTGACAGTTATGTAAAATAAGTGTGAAAGGACCGGATCTTCAATCCCGGATACCTTCTTTCTTTATCGTGTGGTTAGTTCCTAACCTGGTGTCAGAGTTTTTATGCCGCCCATGGGCCTCTGACTTAAAAGCAATGGCACGTACTTGGTAAAAGCTCTGTGCGCGATATCCTTCCTGTAGTGCGCGCCCGGGAAGTCCACGAGCGCCGCGGCGGCCGTGGCCATGGCCTGCGCCGCCCGCAGCGACGCGGCGCGCGCGCACAGCAGCAGCACGCGCCCGCCCCACGTCACCAGCGAGCCGTTGGCGCCGCGCGCCACGCCCGACTGGAACACCACCATGCCCGGCGCGGACTGCACTTGGCTCAGGCCTGACACGAGACACGACGATTATTGTTAGTAAATAAATTACTACCACCATGAAAAATTTGCAAGTCAAATCGAGAAAGTAGGTTTGCCACATGAGCGATTTTGAGGCCATAAAAGCGAATTTGTGGTGGCAAATAACAAAAGAAATAGCGAGACAACATGGGCCATTCCTCCATTCCATTGTAAAATAAAAGTTGCGATAGTTTTATCGAAGGAACAGAGGTAGGTCTTCGTCCAGCATTTGGGCAGTATAGGCCGTCGAGTGATAATATTAAGGAACATACACAAAAGTACTAAAATTAATCGATGATCATTATCGAACCCCAAAACAAGTGTCACAACACCAACTAAAAAAAAATGTCTTTATTACATACCGCTAATAACGCAGCCCTTAGTGGAAGTTTCAGGGTATCCCTTGGAAGCGATGACCACACCGACAGCAGACAGCTTGGTGTTCCATGTCACTTGGATCTGCTTCAACGTACCCTCCACACATGCCTAGAAAAAGTATCAATTTAAATTAAGATTTATTACTCAACTCTTTGTCTCTAAAGTGTTTGCTTTTGTCTCTTGTAGCTTCAGCGAGTATCCGTAGACTGGGGCTTGGAAATTGCAAGCGTGTCGACTTATAGGCATTTGTGAGAGATTAGCCGGAAAAACCGCACGGAGAAAACAGTGGAAGGGTCCGTGGGAGACCTTTGCTTAACAGTGGATCTCAATAGGCTAAAAAAAAAGTAGTTTTGAATTTGTATCTCGATAGATTTCAGTAGTACTGAAATGGATCGCTAAAATCAACCTGGCCGCTGAATTTTATCAAATTCAGTTCGATAGAAATGACAAACAGTGATTCATTTTCTTGCCTTTAATAGAACTCACCTTCATAATTTTGTAGAGGTCAGTCTCCAAGAGTGTCAGGAGCACCTGTGTCTCCGGGTCGCCGAACCGACAGTTGAACTCCAGCGTCACCGGGCCAGACTTGGTCACCATCATACCGGCGTATAGGACACCTAGAAACAATGGGAGAAAATTGGTTTTAATGAAACAATTAACATGTATCATATTTATAACTGTAAGTTGGTTTAAAAAAAAACTTTTACATTTGGTTATATTTTAAAACTAGATGAGACCGGTGTTTTGTACCTGACTTAGTTTTAAGGTTTTTAATATGTATTAGTGTATTATTGTATAAGATTATTTTGTGTATTTTATCTATGGGCCTTAGTAGCCTGATAATAAAATGATTATTATTTTCCTTTATTTATTTTTATACAAATCTTCTACATTTTTAAATATTTCATAAACTAAAAACAATATAAAAAAAACATTTAAAAATATAAAAAATTGTAGCCCACCGGTATCGGGAACAGGGTCCAAGCTACCGGCGGTCAGGGCTCCAGAGAGAGGAACCTCCTAACAATACGAGCCGTATCCAGGAGTACCGCTTTCTGAATCAAACCCTTGATCCAGCTGCCTAACGAGAGCCTCCACAGGTATTGGTCGAGGCTCTTGGCAATTAAGCCATGGGCTGATACAACTATCGGCACAATGATCGCTGAGTCCACATCCCACATGTCGACAACCTCGTGAGCCAAGTCAAGATACTTGATTTGCTTATCTGTCTCGGCTTTCACGAGGTTCTCATCATGCGGAACCGTTATGTCTACAATCATTGCGCGCCGCTCTGACCGATCCACCACCACTATATCAGGTTTATTGGCTACAATAGTCCTGTCAGTGATGATGGATCGATCCCAGTACAATGTGATACTGCCATTTTCGAGAACTGGGTCGGGCACATACTTATAGTACGGTACTCCCGATTCCACAAGTTTGTATTTTAGAGCAAGTTGCTGATGGATAATCCTGGCTACAAGGTTGTGTCTATGCAAGTACTCTCCGTTAGCCAGACGAGAACACCCGGAGATAATGTGACGGATTGATTCGCCTGGACGGTGGCATGCCCGACATATGTCAACCGTACCGTCCTTCACAATAAATCTCCGGTAGGTATTCGTCATCATAACTTCATCCATAATTGCACAGACAAAACCTTCGGTTTCTCCGAAGAGGTCCCCGGAACGTAGCCAGGCTACGGACGCTGATAGGTCTACATCGGGCCCATGCAGGGCCCGGAAAAAGCGTCCGTGAAGCTCCTTACTCTGCCATACCTCCATGCGGTCGTTAGTGTCAAGCACTACAGGTTTGCGCCAGTTCTCTTTAGCCAAGGAGAGCGGGGTGAGCCCCTTGTCCACCGCGACCACATCTCGATGCATCCCCACGTCGGTTTCAAGGAAATATTCCCTGAGACTGCATATCTCGCGATTGTAGAGTCTTAGCGGATATACAGTCTCATAACAGAAGAACGCGGGTGATGCATTCGATATGCCGTCAACAATGTACGGACCCTCCTATCCAGGGCGTCTAGTTCTGTCTGAGTCCATTTGTGTATGCCGAAAGAATACATCAAAACCGGCATGACCCAACCGTTGAAGGCACGCACTTAATTGCCGCCTGATAAAAGACCATTAAATACTTTTTTCAGACGGCCAAAGAAGCGCTCCTTCAACGATTGCTTTATGTCAGCAACATTGATGCCCAGCGCTTCCGACATACCCAAATACTTATAGGTTTCAGTTGCTGAGAGGGATCTAAGATTTATGGAATCCGAGAGCTGGGTTCCCACAGATTCCACAATCTCCCCTCGCTTTACATGCATGACCGCACATTTGTCCACACCAAATTCCATCCTGATGGCGCTACTGAAAGTTTCAGTTACTTTCAGTAGCTCTATCAGTTGCAAATCGTTGGGGGCAAAGAGTTTCAGGTCATCCATGTAAAGGAGGTGAGATATAACTTGACCACCTCTCCTCAACCGATAGCCTAGACCTGAATCCTCCAGCAGCGTGCTAAGAGGATTCAAGGCTAAGCAGAACCAAAGCGGACTCAAACTATCGCCCTGAAATATACCTCGCTCTATCCTTATCGGCTCGTTATTCCTCTGGATTTGCCGACATCCTGGATAGCGAAGGACTGTCCTCCATTGCCCCATACATGACATCAGGAAGGTGCGCAGAGTTGCATCAATTTTATATAACTCTAGCAACCTCATGAGCCATGTATGTGGCACCGAGTCATAGGCCTTCTTATAGTCTATCCAACATGTCGACAGATCCTTTCGGGAACGGCGAACCTGTTGACTAATGGTAATATCAATGAGGAGTAGCTCCTTAGTACCGCGGGACCCGTTCCTACATCCATTTTGAGAAGCGGACATTACAGAATTGTCATCAATGTGTTTGTTAATTTTAGCTCTCAAAATAGATGTAAGAACTTTATAGACTGTCGGAAGACTGGTAATCGGTCTATAATTTTTAGGTTCCGCAGTACTACCCGATTTATCGAGCAGGTGGGTTATAGCTGTTGTCAGGAACTCTGGCAGCGACCCTGACTCTAAGGCTGACTGGAACAGGATCGCCAGGCGAGCGTGCGATCTTGTAAACCATTTAATCCAGAAGTTGTGCAGCCCATCCGGCCCTGGAGATTTCCAGTTAGGCAACGGACGGACTGCACGAACTACGTCTTGGGGGCTGATATTGATTGCCCCCATTTCTGGTACTAGATCGCACACCCCCCGAGTCCATTCACCCTCGGTATGGCTAACAGGCACCGACCAGATGCTGCGCCAGAATGAACACATGGCATCATCATCCGGTAGGCGCGTGTCAGCCACACCTTGGTCCGGTCGCTCCCAAGCCCTATAAACCCACCTTTCATCTCTTTGGAATGTGCGATTCTGAGTGTATCGGTCCACCCGCCGCTTATACCTACGAATACGGTTTGCCCATGCATACACTTTCTGCTCCAGGAAGTCGATGCGCTCTGTGACACGGGACATGTAGTCTCGAGGACTAATATCAGTCCCCGAGAATGCCCGCCTCACAAAACGCATCACTCTAGGGCGAGTATTGCTCTCCCTGAAGCAGATCAGTTTGCCGATGAGTGCTCTGGCCTCACCAATACGTCGTTCAATCCTGTACTGCCATGCTGGTACGGCTGGTTTAGGTCGTGTAGCTCTGTCATCAGAAAATTTGACATGAGATACACGACATGCCGCTACAGCCGCACAATACAGGATTGAGTGAGCATCGGTGAGGTCTTCGCAGTTGTCAAAATAGTTTGACAACTGCGAATCCAGAACAGCCACCAGCGCCCTATTTTTGTTATGCATGGGCAAACGAGATATGCGTGGTCTAAGGTCGGGTTGCATAAACCGATACTCTCGAATCGCACCTTCCAAAGCACTCCTCATTTCTTCATTGCACTGGGTACTTACATTAGTAACCATGTCATTATTCACGTCATTAGCGCGATTAGATATTGTACTAGACTTTGGTAGAACCACAGCCTGCACAGTGCGATCAAGTACAGTGTCATCCAACATACGATTACGCTGGATGACTCGCACCTGATCCGATAGTCGTTGCGCCGACACGTTGACAGCTGGCTCAACCATCTGAAACAGAGAGAGCATCCGAACACGGTACGCGGTCAGGTTGTTTCCTCCCTCTGTAGCCCCATAGTATGAGCGCATGACGTTTTCATTGATGGATTGCGTCCATCGCATGCGCTGCACACTCCCGCCGGGAGCTGGGACCCTATCAGAAGCCGGTGGGCCTCGAGGTCCTAAGCCGTCCGGCGGCCGGCGTCCTCCCCGCCGACGAACAGGTGGTGAAGTCGTGGGTGGAGAGAAATACTCGTCGCTCGAGCTCGACGCAACTGCCACGGCCGGTGTCACAGCACTCACGACGGGGCTGGATCCCGGCGGCGGCGAGGCGGAGCTGAGCGACGGGTCCGGAGGCGATAGGCGTGCGCGTCGTGCCGCTGATCGCGTCAACATATCATCGTCATATCTTCATTTCTTTTTATATATTTCGGAAAATTTTTGACACACAATGACACATTGTGTCAAATCAATCATTGGTTTCATGGTTTTCTTTATTGGCTTCAATTTATTTTCTCTGGAATTTTAGTATTTTTTCATTGATTTTTTAAAATAAAATTGGTATTATAAAAGGGTGGTGTGATTCAAATCTTTCGGTATACTATAACTATTTTAATTTAAGAAAATTTGGTAAATCTGATATGATGACGTTTGCTTTGACGTAAGTGTTGCCAGCTTTTTTTATTATTTTATTATTACACTCTGAGAAGAAACAGCCGAAACAAACTCAAAGATCACTGGTCTCTTTTAAAGTCCAGACATAATCTCGGTCAAGTCACACGAGGACCATGCAGATTAGTGTCTGAGATGACCTTTGAAGAAAGAACCACACATGTTTGAGTGGACCCGTCCTGTTCAGTCGTAATTTTTAAAGGTGAGATACGAAGTGTTCGGTTCTACCTTATTCGATACGATTCATTCGACATTGCTTGGGCAGCCATATCGAATGAATCATAAATACTTAATCTTGCCGAAATCTGAATATCTAGCACTCCTTACGTATGATGATGATGATGACGCCATCTAGCCGATTTCGGCCATAGCGACTGCATTCGATGGCTTTCTAGGTTGGTTATCGAGAGCTTTGGTGTGCTGCTCTTTCATGTCCTCTCAAGTGTCTAGCATATCCAACGTTGGCCGAAAAACTTCGAGCACAAAATGGCCATGTCAGAACACCATTGACGACATTGAATGTTTATAGCTCTTTACGTATATTATTTCAATATAACAATTTAATGATTACAGACAGCTCTAATCTAACCTCTATCTTAAGTTAAAATATTGTTGTAAAATTTTCTCAACCCTTGAAAAATCAGATTTAATTTTTGGGTCAATATGTCAATGATGGCTTTAAAATATCCTAGATTACACGCCTAAAGAATTACATCTTCCAACACTTCCCGAGTCTACAAAAATGCATTTCAATCGAAAATCATCCGTAATTTTAACTTTTAACGAAAATAAGAAACAATTAATTTTATCTGCCATTTCTGTTTGACCTATAACATCTGAAATAAGCATTTCATGATGTAACGTCGCATATAACACAAGGCTGAATTTCATTCAACACAATTTTTTTTTTAATGTCTTCCATACATTTATCTATAACGGAACGCCTTGGCAACTGCAAAACACGCAAACAAACAAACGCAATACTAAAAAACAATTGCTATCCCTCGACTACCCAATTAAAAAGCGTCCTTATCTATACAACAACAGGGTGTATTATCGTTTAATGTAGTAGTTAATTTAGATGAAATCTTATTTATTGAGTGTTTATCTAGTGGTAATTGTGCGTCCGTGGTTGGTGTAAACAATAATAGGTCAAATGCCATTGACATACGTAATATAGTTGTGTGACGTAAAAACTCGGCAATTTTAATTTTTAAGGCAAGTGTTGCCTGATGTATTTTGATAAGATTCGTTTTTTATGCTGTTCTGATCTGATATTTCTTGTTATGGCTAAATTCTGTTATTGACAATTTTTGATTACTTTTTATGGTCATGAAATATAATGACGTAAATATTGTGACAATTATTACAATAAGCCCGCCCCTTAATACATACGACTTAAATATTACTGGCAAAATGTGGTCGTACTTATACCACACAGAAATTAGTGTTAGAAAAACCCATTAACACCTTGCCCGACTCTAGAATCGTACACAAGACTGATGAGGCAGAAACATAAATATAAAATCTAATCAATACAAGTGATATGTACACAAATAGATATTAAATAGGTAAAATTGAATAGGGAATGGCAAAATAAACATATAGGGCAGTAAGAGTAGGTACATATAAGAAACCATTGTATGGTTAATCTATAATTATAACAATATTATCTACTGTGACCTTATAGTTAACAGTGAAGTTGGGTCTGCGATGATGCAAGTCATTGAGCATAGGTTATTTCCAGAATTTTATCTATTGTAACTATAAGACTACCTCAAGGAAACTAATGCTTTACCACGGTAAGTCCCTTTACCTAATTCGGGTAAGTTCCTTTCCTAACTGATGTAAAATCCATTTCATAATTCAGTCAGGGTATCCCTTATCAAGTTTAGGGGAGGTCCCTTTACCTAGTTCAGTATAGGTGGAATAGAACTTAACAATATATACTTTATTGTACACCAAAGTTAAACCACAACTGTTTTACAAAATTGCTGATTACAATAGCGGTCTTATCGCTGACAGCGATATCTTCCAGGCCACCTTTGGATGGACCCTTAATCTAATTTAGAGTATGTACCTTTACTGGGTAGGTATTTTCCTAATTCAAAGACCCACTCATTGAAACTTCAATAAAATGAATAAGTCGCCATTTCAAAACTGGTCATCTGTGGATTTTCGCCTGCACCTTATTTTGTAAGGAATATCTCCATTTTTATTCGAATCTATTTTTAGTCAAAGTATGCCTTATTTTGTTCGCGATACCATTAGATATAGACAATAAGATAAAAGCGTCGATTACTATCTTCATCTAGCTAGTACCTTAAAAAAAGATTATCTTTATTTACAACTCATCCTAAGCATTGCAAATAAAAACCCTAACAACAAGGATTAAGTTCCAAAATAGTTTGCTATCGCCCGACGGCGACGGTGCGGCAAAGGCGCAGCGCAGGCGTGGAATTTGTAAGGAAACGAAAGAACGGCGTGCCTGCGCCGCGCCGCTTGAGTGTAATTCACAGCAGGTCACCTACGTACATTTTGTATGAAATCGTTTGGAAGCGGCATCATGCCTGCGCTGCGCCTTCACCTTACGCCGTTTCTGTGTAATTCGCGCCATACGGATAACCTATACTGATGTTTAAAACATAGGAATTTTCCAACAATACGATTGTTATTCATAAAGTCGTTTGTGCTAATAATATAGAAATTCGTGTATAAAAGAATTTTTCATTCGATTTGCGATAAGACTGTAGCTATGACGTTATCTACAATTATTAATAATAATTGATGTGTGCAATATTGTTAAGTATGAGCGCACACGCAGAACCACGCTCCGTATCTAGACCTCTTGATCACCTTTGAGAAGAAAGAGACTACAAACTTTTATTATTATGTTGCCTAAGCATATCATAAATGATTAAAACGCCTTTCGCTTTCTTCAATATTTACTTCTTGATCCCTTCAAGAAACCTTAATAATTTGGGGGTTAGAAAAAATAATTATGGTTGGTTGCCCTAACACACGTAGTACACAGTCTACAAAGTTCCCATTGGTAGGACACAGATAACATAGGCCTCCTCCTTTGATAGGGAACCCTCATCGTCTGCCTAGCGTTTTCCCAACTATGTTGGGATCAGCTTCCAGTCTAACAGAATGCAGCTTAATACCAGTGTTCTCCATGGAGCGACTGCCTATCTGACCTCCACAACCCAGTTAGTACAGGGTAATACGATACCCCTTGGTAAGACTGGTTATGAGACTACAGGGCCACTGACCACCTGTAAGGACTGCCAAAGATCTAAAAATGACAGCCGGGACCAAGGCTTAGCGTGCTTTCCGATGCACAGAGGAAACTCGGTATGGAATGGGTGGCCACCCGTCCAATTTAGCCACGAGCTCACACCATAATCTCTAGCTTATCAAGCCCTTAATCAGTCAAACATGCCTTTACCTTATAACAAAGGTTCGAAATTCTGACACATAACTTGAAATAAAAGTGATACTTCGCCAGGCGATGCATCGGCATAGTTTATAAAATATAGATAACGCACTCAAAGATGGCAGAGTGCATGAAAGCAGTGAGAACCCGTTTTTATCAGTTCATATATTTACATAGATAAGCTGCTAAACTGCTTATATGGTATTACTTGTTCTTCGTTTAAAATAAGGGGAACTTTGTTTTTGAAAAGGGAAAGCCAGACCAAAAACATTGGAGGCTGAGCTGGTCTCACTCACTGGTTTGTGTAAAGCGCAAAGTAACAGGCCAATTTGATCCTTAACCGTGTTTTGACAAGACACAGGATTCTTTAACCCAGATTCAGCTGCATTTTGCGGTAATTTGCAAGATTGTCACAGTCACATCTAGTGATAGGGCGTTCTAGCCGATTAGTATAACGCTTAATTCATGAAAGGGGAAGTAAAACTAGCATACTGAAGTATGCTAGTTTTTATCAAACTTTTTCGGCCTAGGACAAACTATTTTATCTCAAAGTAGGGTCAGCTGAACTAAAAAGCCTGCTATTGCTTACGACGTAACAGCAGCCAGCCTTAGTGTCTAACTTAGACACTGAGGCTGAGATGTATAAAGCGAACTCTCTCCTCCCTAAGTTCATATTTCTACGATATGATCGTCGCTTCATTTATGCACTTTAAGCTCATACGTATAAAGTGCATTTTCTTATGGAACCCTAATGTATATAACTATAAAGCCTGAGTGCGCCTGATCCACTAACATAAAGATCCCTTATATAAATTTCGAAGACACTCACCAACATATTTTATCCCCTCAGCCTTCAACCCATCGACAGCTCTTTGCAGCACCTGTTCCTTCACATCCAGCAGCTGGTCAGGGGTGATCAGAGGGCAGGGAGAGTAGGCGCCCATGCCGCCGGTGTTGGGGCCCGTGTCGCCGTCACCCACGCGCTTGTGGTCCTGTGCTGGAGGCATCATGGAAACGGTCTCGCCATCTGTGAAGGCTAGGATCTGAAAAGGAGAATAGATTTTAGTATAGTTAATGGCAAAGAAAGATCCTTAAGACTAAAGAAAGGGCCATCCATTAGCGGTAGATAATAATGACTTGGATCACGTAAAGATGATGTGGAGCGTCGTACAGCTTACTGCACTTAAACAATCCGTCTACAAAGCTCAAAATAATCTGTGCTTCTTAAGAATGTAGGTCTCATTTAAATAGGAATAAGGTTCTTAATCGTGTTAAGAAGATTTAAATGATCAATTGGGAGTCTGTGGGTCCTAAGGTACTCAGTTTTGCATGATTTTATCTGTTGGTAAATAACACATGACTTTCGTTTACTCCCTAATTCACGTGCAAAAACCTCGTGAATATAACTATCAGTTACATAACTATCAACAAAAATCATGTGTTCTAACTTAATTATATGACCTCTAAATATATTGAATGACAAACAACTTTGTTTTTATTCTATAAAAAAAGGTTTATCAATAAAAATACTTACTAATTACAGTTGGTACTTAAATCATTCTTTATCGGAACCCCAATGGATGCTTAAAAAAGATGTGATGAATTGACCTCTGATATCTTTAAGTTGGTGTGTCAAGACGTTTAATATTTCTCGATAAATTATAAGAAACAACAATTCTGGGTGTAGAAAAGGGCACATCACAATAGGCGGGAAAATTATAATTTTCCACTAAAATCGCAAGTCTTCTTTTATTAATGAAGCCTTCGTTGCCATACGACCCACATTATTGGGACATATCCGAGGTTCAAGACCTGGTTGTGACTCGCGCAGACCAGGGAAGAATAACCCAAACTGGAGGTGGCCTATATCAGCAGTGGGCGGAACATATCTGCCGCTAATAATGATGATCTTAGCTCAGGTCCCACAGAGCGATGCTGACAAATTGATGCTGACTCTGACGTCAATCATCGATTTGCATAGCATATGATATAAGCCTATGGCCTACGTGAGCTTATTCACGCAACAATATTTTACTCAGAAACGGATCTTTTTAAGCACGACGCTACACAATGCTCCGACAATTCGAAGAAATTCTATATTTCCACTCGTCGGGGGAGCTCGTGGCTAAATAATAACAGCCGCTCGGGTCGATCGTTAGGTTAAGCCGCGCTTGCCTAGGTTGGCCCGTGGATGGGTGACCACCTATTACATACCAAGTTTCGGCCGTGCCTCGGAATGCACGTTAAGACGTTGATCCTGGCTGTTAATTGTAGATCATGTCATTGACAATCGTTACAGGTCGTCAGTGGCCCAAAGGTCTGACCACCAGTCTTACCAAGGGATATCGTATTACGCAGTACTAACTGGGTTGTGGACATCAGAATGTCAGATAGGCAGTCGCTTTATATAAAATATTGGTATTCAGCTGCATCCGGTTAGACTGGAAGGAAACTGATCAACATTTGGGAAAAAGTTAGGCAGATGGTCGTGTAGTAAAAATACTCACTGAAACCTCATCTCCCTCCAGAAACTCCTCAACGACGACAGTCTGTCCAGCGGAGCCATACTTGGAGTCTGTCAGGATCTCGTCAACCGCTTGGCAAGCCTCCTCCTTGGTAGATGCGACCACCACACCCTTGCCGGCGGCGAGACCTGAGGCCTTCACTACGAGGGCTGGGTATGTAGCGCTAGAAAGAAAAAAAATGTATATCAGGGAAGTTTCAAATTATCCCTACTAGATGTTGTAAGGCATAATTTACATTTTTTCCGTACCCAGCAATGGATGTCTTTTAGTTATACAGGGTGTAACAGAATGGGTATAGTCTTATGAAAGGACATGCTGCAGACAATCAAACTTTCTCCTTGGGTCCAATATCGTATCAAAATTTCAATACCTACTCGACCCAAATGTTTGTGACAGCTGATAATTTTTCGCATTTACGATATTAGACCCAAAGAGGAAGTTGTTCAATTTGATGGTCTGCAGCATATCCTTTCATATGACTATACCCTCTCTGTTACACGCTGTATAGATAAAGAAGGGGGGTGTGTCTGATTCTAAGCGTAAAGTAGATTTCGGTGAAATAGCCTTCCTTTGCGAAGATATTCTAACTTCTCAACGTTGGGAACTGATGGCCGGTACTGAAAGTGCAAATCTCTCTCCAAAGCTCTGTTTAGATTGCCAACTATCTAAACGTTAAGAAAAACAAGGTTGGCAACGCATCGACCATGTCTAGCTCATTTATAGGCAACGGTTACCATTTTCCATTAGGAGGTCCGGTCGGCTTCCATCAAACAAAAAGTAACCCTGAATATGACATCTGGCTATTTAAACGTCAATCTTAATTATAATTATAAGAGACTTATTATCTTTCTCTGTCACTATAATTGCACGAAGTAGGCCAATGCTGGTGCTGAGACGATATTTTTATATTGTTTACATAATTTATATGCTCTAGACATCCTTGTGATAGTATCCTTTGACTTAATTAAGTTTATCTTTGTGGTAAAATTACCGGAAAGCTTTTATCAAAGCATTGACTTGACTTAAAGCCTTGAATAGATAGCTTACAGCTACGACAACAAAGGCACAGTTGGTATTCCTAGAGTTGCTTCTTCTTCTTTCGGATTGATGGTCTCAAATAACTTGGACCTCAGCAGGTGGCCACGTTAATAGTAGGAGCATAAATAAGTTAGGTGTACGGGACACCTTCGACAAAAGGCACATTGGGGGTAAGGCCTCTTCAAATATTAATTCATTTTTGCTGTAAGGACCACATACTCGTATATTGTATCCAATATCAACGATTTTTGTTTCAATCCGCAGTTTTGTCCTCTAGCTAGGGTTCGGTATGTCTTAATAGCGCGAGCAAAGCCCTGGGGCAAAGCTAGACTTTCATATAAGTACAGATACGACGACCAGAATGAACTAGACGTATCCTCACTGGCCCCTATCACCTTATCGTTCTCAATGTACCCGCTCTGTAAACATAGATATCAAGCTCTTTGTACTAAAGCTGGCTTCTCACGGAACGTTATACCACTGGCCGCGAGGCCTTGGTGGTGTGTGAAGAGACATGTGCGAGTCTTACGTCACAAGTTGCGTCGCGATGACACTTAAACATGCTCTAAGCAATTCAGCTCTATATTCTTTCATTTGTTTTCTGGGAAAACACAGAACTAAAAGAAATGTACCAAGTTTGCCATATCGATGCATTTTTTCTTGACAAGCATAGCTACCTTGAGCTGCAAACTTGAAGTGGTCATACTATAGCTCGTGGCGAAGCGCGTACAAACTGACTCGATCTCAATACAGCGTGAACATCACGCTTCGTGGAAAGCAAGCTTTGTAATACAACACCGGATAACCGTTACTCCGGTCTCTGATAGTCCCAGGTTAAAATAACCGTAATCTTAATTATGTAATGTTATAATATCGAAAGTAATTATAGGGTTAAATAAGAATAATCTAGTGTTTATGAGAGGGCTCGTGCAGATAGATTTGTAGGTGAACGACACTTTCCGGATGACGATAGAAAAGTGTGTGGACTTGTTATGACCTATTGCAATAATGTCGTTAGGTACTACAGACTGAGGCAACAAATTAGTAAATGATTAAATAAGGCAACGGACGTCATTTGCACGGGGTAGACGTCTGGTGCAACACTATTATGGGATTATGAAAGACAAACCATTTTGAGTTCCAATTGATAAGATGCCTAGATTTAGAGCAAATTGTATCAGGTTTACAGAGGAGCTCGTGGCTAAATAATACTCGGGTTGATCTCTAGGTTAAACTGCGCTCGGCTGGGTTGGTCCGTGGATGGGTGTGTGACCACCCGTTATATACCGAGTTTCCTCCGCGCCCGTCTTTAGTCTTACCAAGGGGTATCATATTATGCAATACTAGCTGGGTTGTGGAGTTAAGATAGGCAGTCCCTCCATATAAAATACTGGTATTCTGTGTAAGATTTAGCGCAAAGGGTAGGTTCACCAGGTGTCTAGTAACTTAACAATACAGGCAGTCAAAAAAGTAAAACTCGTAAAGAACACTTCAAAACTGAATCATGTATCCAGCTTTGGAAGAATATTAAGCCAGAGACTTGAAAAAAGACCACACGGAGTGATGTTAACGATTCACAACTCAGATTGAAGTGGGCACTCGTAGATCATTTATTGTCGCGACTTGTCGAAATGATTAATAGGTATATTAGTTATTAAGTTTATCAGCGACATATTGCAGTTCCAAAGTGCATTTGACAAAGGACGATTCACGACTGCACGTGTCAGGAAGGACCAGTCTAGACTGCTATAATTAGGCACACAATATAATATTAATTATTATATATAATTGAGTATCCTAGCTTGACATGGACAGAAATATAATATAGGGGGCGGTCACGTAGAATAGTGTTTAATTTTATAGCGAAATAAGATCGAAATGACATAGACCTTCTAGGCCAGTACCATTATTTTTTGGTCCTTCGGTACAAGAATTCAAATAATGGCCCTCAATTCAAAGTAGACAGATTTTATAATCAGGGGCGTCTTTTCCATTGGCTACCTTGGGCGTGAAGTGACCCGCTTATTCCTAGCAGCGGCAGCGTCGTATCTAGGGTCTATCAAAACAAGACCTTACTTATCCCAGACCGGGTGCTAAAATATTTGGGCTAATTCATCCTACAAAGTGCCTAGGGTCTCTAATAAGTTAAAGATGTCTCTGTTGAAAATAGACAACATCTGTGCTGGAAAAATTATTCTAGAACAATGAATAATTTCCAGCGTAAGTCTTGAGAACAACTAACCATGACTATACCTGCGGTCTATGGGTCGTGCACTCTTCTAAAATAACAAAAGAAACTCACGTATTTATAAACTCCTTGGCAGCCGCAGCATCAGTGAAGGACTTATGCCTGGCCGTAGGAATCTGGTATTTGTTCATGAAGGTCTTCGACCAGTCTTTATCGGCCTCGATGCGGGCTCCAGCCTTCGTAGGTCCAAAGCACTTGACGCCGAGGCGAGCGAGGTTGTCCACAATGCCGTTGGCAAGAGGATCTTCTGGCCCAACAACCACGATGTCTATTTCGTTGTCTTTGCACCATTTTGCTGTTGCCTGTAACAGGAATTTTGCTTTTAGTGCATTGGTGAGCAACGATAGCTAAAACTGGGGTTTTCTATGCTAGATTCAAGCCTATCCTAGTAAAACACGGAGACAATACAGCGGATGCGGATGCTCTTACAGTCGTACCCAAGATTGGATTCATAATCTCATCTTTCTCTCGAATCTCGCTCACATTTTATCAACTACCGTCCGGAGAAAATGAGTCCCTAGGATCCTTTCCATCTACTAAAAATGACGTAGACCTCTGCACATCCCTCGGATTGGTCACACTTATTACGCCACGTTTTCTGAACGAAGCATTTCGAGTAACAAGTGAACTTGCCCCGCGAAGTACTGAACTTCACGATATGAAAGGTACGAGGTTATCTCGCATACACGAGCGTCTATTTAAATCTATAAACAGTTGTTTTTGATCGCAAGGTATGTACATATGTGTCATGTAATCGTTTGATTTGGCTGATCTTTGTGGATCTAATCTGTTTAGATTACTGTTTATGGAAAAATCAGGTCTCTGGTCTCTATCAGCAGATTAGCGAAAATACTATGTTTGTTGGGCCAAATTCTGTCAATACATTGTGGAGCGATAATTCCAAAAGATTTCTTTTGCCTGGTCTTGACCTTGATCTTCAACAGTCAAAGCATGGTAGGTAATTAGGTAATCGTAAACGCCTAATACCCGTCTCTATTGGGTGTTAAATTCTTGATTAAAACATGTTATTTTTCTATACGCCGTTGATAACTAAAGAAAAACATAACGTAGGCTCTTATCGGCTCGCGCAATTCGTAAGGCCCCTTTGTCACTATAGAGTACTATTGTATTTAACTTATATGCGATATTGCATGTTTGTCCAGCCAATTAAAATAATCATAATAAGTGATAATGTTAAGTACAGATTTTACGTAAACTTCGTGCCGTTTGCAGAGCGTTTGCATAATTGACCCAGAAGTGTGCAGATACTTTGTCGTATAAGAAATCATCGGAAATATGAACAAATTTGAACTTTTTGCCATCGATACGCTAAGAAAAAGAAGATCGGAAATATGTCAGTGTTTTTAACCTGTTTTCTGTAAGTGGAATAAATACTGGTTTTAGGAAATCCGCCAAATAAATTCGGAACTGAAAATTTTATACGCTTGAAGCTGTAGAAAATTAGGGCCTAAGCCAAATATTGTTTCTAATTAGCGCTGCATTGCTAAGTTTGGGGCTGTTTTGTTCGCATACTGCAAAGCATATTCCGGATTATCTTATTTGTTTTATAACTCGTTTGGTTTGAGGGGCAGGATCATGAGTGGTCGAAATATGTTGCTAAAAAAGAGCATCGTCGTCTAAGCAAGACTAGGAAACTCAGGAGGGATGATTTGAATGTGGTGTTTACACCCCAGTTAAAATACTAAGAAGTGGTAAACTGTAGACGTTTTGGGAGACTAGCTTATGTAATATTGACGTTCGAATGTATTAATTCTCAGCCAAATCTGGATACACATACGACATAATATACAGAATGAGAAAATATGGAAGTCTAGGGAGTCCTTAGCCCAGCAATGGGATATAACAGACACTGCTTAGAGTTGTACATCGCCAATGATCTAAATTATTAATCTCGTGTGAAAAGTAAAAGCCTCAAGAGCAAAGGACGATAAAAACGATATATTATGATTACGAAAGAACGAGAAGGGCATCGCTCGCGTCATTGACCTGATTCGCTAAACGAGAGCCCAACAAATGATAATATACCTAATGAATTGAAATTGACCAGACCCGCCTCGTGGGTGGGTAAACACTGAACAGGTTTGATTTGGGAATGTAGAAACTTCAATGAATTAATTTTGTATCGTCCAGTACAGCTGACTTGCGAAAGGAAACCAGGACCTCCCTGCTGTATATCGGGCTGCTTCCTGCAACTCCATGTCCAAAGCGCGTATTTTATTTGCCCGCCGCATAATTAAGAATAAAAAAAAGAAAAGCCTTTATAGGAATGGAAGCTTAGATCCCACAGGTCAGATATAACTGACCATTGACCATCCAAAAGCCCTGGGCACTTGTCAGTGTGGCAACAACTTTTACTATTTAAAGCAACCAACTCGGGAACTCAAAGAAAACAATAAACATGGTAAATATCCCGTCTTCTAGTTATAATAATTATTTAAAGCAAGTTTTACATAGGTACCTACTTCTGTTTATTTATTTATTATTATTTATTTCTCCCCTAATTTCTTAAACAACATCTTCTGATATTTTAATTGCTGTAGGTACTTCCCTGTTACTAACCAACTGGAATAGCAACCGGCAGATAAAACGATAAATGGTTGTTTAAGCACATTTTGAACATGTGACAGTAATCTAAGGTCATCGACATCATATCTATCCAGTAGATAATGGGAGAAGGTTAGGGAGCATGAGTACTAATTTTCTTAATTTTTTTTCGAGTTTCTTTTTTCTTTGTTTAGAGAATTTTCACACTTGATACTGTGGTAGGGAAGATGGATAATAATATAATCTTGTATTACACACAAAAGGTATGCATGATTGTTTCAATCCTAGTTGAAATTGAGACAAGGGGGCAATCATCCTATTAACCTTAAGAAGCAGTATTGAAAACTTGTATTAAATTAATTTTAAGTTCTGCAGTTAGGAAAACTAGTGTAGTGTATGTGTTTACTAAATTAGTAAACATTTTTTTATTTAAAATTAAATTATATTTTTAGCCTAAACAAGATAAAACTGGTTGCAAATTTCATGATTATATGGTTTACTAACTGTTGCCCGCGACCTTCGTTCGCATGAAATTATTATAAAAAAATTATAATTTAAAACACTTTTTTAATCAAATTTTGTTACTAATTTCAAGGGTTTTAATTTTTTTGTGTGGAACCCTAATAATTTTTCTAAAATAAAAGTAGCCTATGTTAGACCTTATAACATCAGCTATCTGTCAGTAAAAGTCCCGTCAAAATCGGTACAGCCGTTTCAGTCTGGATGCACTCTATTTGTGTATTTGTGAGCACCATGTATCTATCAATTAATTATTTTTTTGTTACTGCTCATCTTTAAATACTTTATATTATTTGTGTTTAGATTTTTCTCATCTTCATCACATATTCTATAAGTAACCTTATAATTAATTCAATACTAAATATAGTTAACATTCAAAAGTGCCTTTTAATGGCCTAATTAAAATAAATAGTTTGACTTTAGCAAAGTAACTCTTGTTTTTTACACTAGAACAGTATATTGTGGCATAATTCTATTTTGACAAATATTTTTTCATATTTAAAGTGCTTTTTATTTTTTTGGTCTTTTATACCTTTTTCCCCTTTTGCAAAAAAAAAAACACTTAGTTGATCCTTAAAAGTTTCATATCAACTCAAACCAAATTAGGTGGGTGTACGAGTTCCTTGGTGGGTTATTGATACAATAAAGTAAATATTTAGCTCGGCTGCTTTGAAAGTGAGAGTGAAAGTATCAAATTATGTGAAGTGAAATTATAATTATTGGCTATGTGTTAAGTCCACAACTTAACACATTCATGCTTTTGGGGGCAAGGTACATTCTAATTTTAACAAAGAAAGGATGTTCTGATGGTAATAATATTATGATGATGATTTTTTTGACTAGATAAACATTTTATTATAAATCTGAAATAGATTCCATATTGCAGATTATGATAAAAATCATTAAACACCCAAAAAAACATTGAAATGGTCTTTATTTCACTTACGGGATATCTTCCATGATTGAACAATCAAAAAAAAAAGTGAAAGAAGAAAGTGTGGTGTGGTGTGGGTAAGTGACAGTATAAGTTTAGTTGAAAACCGTGAAAGCTTAGAACAGTGTTTAAGTTTTTCATTTTCTAGAAAGATATTATGTGCCTGATCTAGATCAGATACAAACACAAACTAATCACTTAATTATTCAATAACAACTTCATTATATTTTCAATTGAACAATAAAGCCAGTATTAGTTATGTAACATACTGATAGATGCACAAACGATAATTTCATAATTTGTTTAAACAAATTAACAACTGCTCTAATTGATGATGAACTCAATAAACGGGGCTAAATCGGTTTATAAATAGATACTGTTTTTAGTTAATTACTATTCTTGAATGTTAATAATAAAGATATTTATCAAATGTATTTATCACATAGATCCGTGTTAAATGTGTCAAGATTATTAGAAGTTCTCATACAGTTTACTATGTAATTTCATTACTTTATAGAAGAATACATTAAAATAATTCTCTTACAGTTTTAGAATATACATTATTTAAAACTGTAAGAGAATTATTTTGTATTTCCTTGTTTAATAGTTTACAGTACTTTTAATGTTTTTTCATTTAAATTATTGATAATTATAATTAAATAAAGCATTGAAATAAAAAAAAGCAACCCAATTCATAGAAGTCAAGGAGTAGCCTTCAAACTTCCCGAGATATAAACTGCGCAAATCAATAAAAGCAATAGAACATAGTTTTCTTATAAGAAACTTACGGGATAATCTTTGATGTCGAGTTCGACGCACTCAACTTTGTTGGTGGTCGCTATGCCGACACTGCCGGGCGCACAGTATATTTGGCGCACAAATGGGGAGTCCGCCAGCTTCCAGCACAGCGCATGCTCCCGTCCACCGCCTCCGATCACCAGAACTTTACCACCAGACATTATTCTACCTTGTTTACTAAAACTTAGCCTATATGTCACGTGTCCAATTACAAACAATTAGAACAACTTCTGGCTAACATTTACTAGTTTATGCTAGAGCTGATTACAGTTTACTGTACTATACAGAGACGCAGCTATGTTTAATTAACGAAAAATATTTATTTTATTTATAAACTGCCGTCTCCGACACGCGCAAACTTTTAAATGAATGACGTTGTTGACGTTTCGTTTAGTTGTGATGCGGAAACTAGTGATGAGCTAAGTTGAATGTCGATGGAATAAATACTTACTGTTCTCATCAATAATAATAACTAAGAATAGTCGTATAATATAACTATAGACGTGTCGGCCAATGGCTTAGTAGCCAATAGCCTCGGTATTTTTCACCGCTTAATAATAAAAAAGGTTAGGTTCCTCTCTCAAGAACCCTGACCACTGGTAGAACGGACCCTGTGCCCGATGCCGGTGGGCTACTATTTTTTTATGTTTTTTATTACTTTGTGTAGGACTATTTAACTTAATAATTAATATTCTTAACTAAAATATTATAAATGCGAAAGTGAGTTTGTTTGTTTGTTACCTTTTCATGCCTAAACCACTGAACCGATCTTCTTGAAATTTTGCATATACGTTACCAGTTGTACGGAAACGGACGAAGGGTACCTTTTATCCCGAAAAAAAGTACTGTTCGCGATGAAGACAACAATAACGTTCTTATGCTATTAGATGGCGCCACGTGTCGTCCGAATCATGATTGAATCATATTATTATAGAAACTTTAGTAGTGTGTTAAGAGTTTAATTGTGAAATTCTAAATTAACTCGATCGAAGCCGCGGGCAAAATTTAGCTAATCCTTTTTTTATTAGCCTAAACTGTCCCACTTCTGGGCAAAGGCCTCCCACGTTCCTTCCGTTAATCCTTTCGTTTGGAAAATATTCAATGTTTAACAATAAGCTTTTGATACGTAGTGTGCAAACATAAAGTCTGATGTCGAATATTTTAATCCAATGTTTTTCAGAATTTGGCAATTTTTTTTTAAATTCACTTTAAAATATGTTTAACAATAACACGTTATTATTCTGTCAAACTGCTTTATTTTTATGTCCCAAAAATAATAGCTAAACATGAATGAATGTACCTAATTCAATGTTTATTTATTGATATTAGCATCTTGTTTGTTAATGTCTGTATACCATTTTTATGGGGAATTTGTCATTTCACCAACATTATTTTGTACCACATTTAGCACAAATATTTTGACTTTGAAGCTTTAGTTGTAAATGCCGGAAGCGTTATCGATTAATTAATTCTATCACGGGGCCATCACTAAGCTGAAGTACTTTTGCTTCTTGAACATGTCGCATTCGATTTATTTATCAATAGCTTACTCAATTCCAACAAGTGCAAAACGACAGAGGTCAACCTTTTCTGTACAGTGTGATAAAATTACATCATTTTGTTGAATTAAATAAAGGAATACAAATTTTTTGTATGACCGAATTCGTCAATTGAGCGTTTATTTTTCTCCTTTTTTGCTGAAAATTAGTAGTATCACCGGGCAGTCGGGTACTTGTATAGTTCTGTAACCTACACGGTTTGCCATGCCTACCATGCCCCTCGAAAATAGAACACATAGGAGGCTTTGTATCTACTTGACTACTCCTATTACTATCAGAGCCGTGGCTCCAAATGCCAGGCGACCCAAGTTCTTAAAGTAACAAGATTTTGTACTTTGTCAGCTCTTCGAGAGTGGTACCATTTTTGTCCACCTACGACCATTTCAAGACTTAGACCCAATACCATTGGCCTGTCTAAGTCTTAAAATTTCTTCTTCTCTTTGATAGGGTCCCCCGCCACCCTCGCTCGCACGGTCTGGATGTTGCCGTAGACGACGAAAAATTTACGAATTGAAAATAACCGATTAATTTAATTGGGTGTCAAAACCGTTTGTGCTTATGTAACTGGTAACCTTTATTATTTGGGTTACATAAAAACAGTTCACTTGTTTAACTGGTAAATGAAGGAACGATATATTTACCGGTATTTAATCGAAATTAACCGGTTCCGAGCCCTGGCCCTAACACATTGAAATAAGAACAATTTTTAGATAATTATACAGATAAGATCAACAGATTAGAGAACTACGCGAAGGTCATGTGCTGTCTGGGTCTGTTCCTCTTACAGTTGTTCCAGCAGACCACTCCTTCAATCGAGATCGTGCTTCAATTATACCAAAGTTGAATTGAATAATTATGTTCCAAATATAAGTTTGGTTTCACCTTACAAAATCGTAGCCTGTCACTATAAATTACAAAGAACTGAGCATAACCAAGTATCAGCTTTATTTAAAAACCTACAGACTTATTTGTTTTAAAAACGTAAAGTGAAGTCAAGCAAAATAAAATTTCAATATTGATATTTTAAACTGCCGCCACGCTTCCACCACCGCACACTTCATTCGATACAACGTTCCATTGCACTTAACACCATTAACAGTGGAACAATGTAAAAATCTAGTATTTCTAGTTTCACATATGTATCGTAGCTTTAAAGACTAGCTGGTATCCGGGTAAATAGAACGATAGTTCAACAAATATTTACAACACATTTTTTATTAACTTTTTGGCGTTAGGAGGTAATGTGTAAAATTCAACGAGTGAGTATAAGGAACGGTTCGAAAATGGCGAATTTATTCGTTCTTGTCATTTTGCTGTGATGCTTGCTCGCTGTATAAAAACTTGTATTTTGTTGCTATAAAATGGCTGACACCGGACTACGTATGAATTTCGCGGCCCTAAAGAGGGCTGATCCATACGCTAGAGAAATAATCGACAGTGCTACCCACGTTGCGCTTTATACATTCGAAGAGAACGAATGGGAGAAAACTAACATCGAGGGTGCTTTGTTTGTGTACAGTAGAAATGGTGAACCGTACCATAGTTTAGTGATTATGAACAGATTGAATACGAATAACCTAATCGAACCAGTATCGAAAGGAATAGAATTGCAATTGAAGGAACCTTTCCTTTTGTATCGGAACGCCAAGTGTCGCATTTACGGCATATGGTTCTACGATAAAGACGAGTGCGTTAGAGTTGCGACAAAGTTAAATTCTCTGATTAAAGACCCGATCAAGCAAGTTCCTGGCGGTGAGAACATGCCGCAGAATGCTGTTTATAATGCGTCAACACCTTCGACCGCGCCTGTCGATATATTCAGCATGTTGAGCAAGGCCCAGGATGACTTCAATTCCAATAAGGGGGTCGTCGCTAATAAGTGTGATTCGACACCGTCGCGTGCGCCCGACATGACTTCGCAGAGCGTGATGGACTTCTTCGCTAAGGCTGGAAGCGGAGCCTCTGCGCAGATGCCGGCGGTGTCCTCGCTGCCATCGCCCGGTATTTTTGGGCCGCGTTCGACGGACGCCCGTGAAGTGCCGCAGTTGCTGCAGAGGCTCATGAGCAATCCGGCGCATTCGGTTGAACATATAGAGAAACAACAACGCTCTGTAACACCTCAAGAGGCTCAAAGTTCAAATGGTAATATGAACATGGATTCAGCAATGAGACAAAACTGTGGGTTCCCGTTAAAGTCAACTCCTATTGACAAGCCCAATCAGCAGAGGATATCTAGTCTGAAGAAGGGACAGTTGGATTCAACTGACACCAATGGTATTATACCACTGGAGAATGAGTTGAATCTGATGCATATATCATCACCAAAGCCAACATCCCCCCTGGCCACATACTTGAATCAGTCACAGGACATCAACCATACGGTAAGCTCTTTTAATGGTAGCAAATTGGAGGAGATTGGAATATACCCTTTGATTGACTCTGTGTCAATTCAGCAGAAGCCAGCACTGATGCCGCCCACGATGTTCACTGCTAGCACGGGCGGAGACGTCCAGCCGTCCCCTGAGCCTCTCACTAGGAACCAGCTGCTTCAAGCTTTCAATTATCTGCTGAAACATGATGCTGACTTTGTGAACAAATTGCATGAGGCTTATGTTAAATCCTTTTCAGAAAAGGCATTCTCTGTGTCATAAAATTGATTCTTTAATAAGTGACTGCCATCAACAGTTGCAGTCACAAAGTATAAAATGTACAGCCGGAATTTGAATGTAAACTGAAACAGTATAAACTGAATCTTCTTTAAAATGTTGTGTAGACCCCTCTAGTTTTGTAGTGACTCATTGTTTGGAGTATTTTTAAATAAGTTTTAAACCTTTGACTGTGACCTGTACAGAGAATGAATTTTAGTGACTAATCTTCTTTTAGTTTGGGCAGACTATGAGAAGGTCCCTTAAGCCGCTACTTGTGATATTTATATTGGCTCCAGCTTAAGGTTGCATTCAAAATCCAATATATTTGAACGATAAGTACCTTCAATTTAGGTTTAACTATGAGTTCTTTGCAATATTATAATATGTACATTTTAAAAGACAATACTATGACTACATTGACAAATACGCTTTTCTAAGAGATATTTTTATTGACATGATGTGCTGCATTAAAACTTCCATAATTTTGAGAGGAAACATCCTCTTTTAATATTATAAGGACTGCAAAAATTTGCTATATCTTTACAAGAATTATTCTAACCAGTTTCAGCCTAGGCATCAGATTTTTTAGGTTTTATTGTATGTTAAATGTTTTTATTTCATGTAAAATTTTGTCAGTAGCTACTAGTAAGATTTGTCCCTATTTTCTTTTTATATCTCATTTTTCAGTAAAATTTTTAGTATGTGTATTGGATGTTATACAAAACAGAAGACTTTAATATACATTAGATACAGGGGAAATCAAATGATAATATTGGTTAAAAATATATTTCTTTAAAGATGTAAAATTTAGTCACTTGTTTAGGGAGAGTAAATAATTTCGTAAGTTATATTTCTCCTAAGAATCAACTTTCTAAGGATGGTGTGTTGTGCGAGGCACACTGACAAATATATAATTTCAATTGCCAGGAAGTTTGTCAGGTAACTTCCAAGGGGACCTAACATATATAATACCCCTATAAAAGTCACCATTTCAAATCTGAAATGGATTATGTACTTTGCCAAACTATTGAAAATAACATTTCAATGTGGTCAAATTAAATCGACGGCCATGTGTTTATTGTAAATCAAAAAACATGAATAAGACAAAAAAAAATGTTAACACTTTAGTAAACATCTATAAAATTTTAAACCATCTAAGTGCTTTCACATCTCATATGCTATGCTAAATGATGATGTTATAACTGTTATCTTTAAGAAAATTATAAATTTGGACAGCTATTAATGTTGTGTGGAGACGAGATATTTTTGTTACGTCTCATTATTATAAGGGAGCAGAAAGTTTTAACGAAAACTAATTTTGGCCTACATAACATTGGTTCTGTACATATAATTGGTTTCATTATAAAACCGTGTTACTTTTCAAATACTCCCACAATCCTGTCAAATATTTTGTAAACGTAGTTCTGGCGATAATAGTTTTTGACGATTTTCAGTTAGAATGTTATCATAAAAATAGTCTCAAATTAAAGGGTTCATCGAAGTAAAAGCTTTCTTTTATTTGGCGACCTATCCCTGAATATGCATTTCAGATGGTGCAAAAAGTAACTATACAAATAAATAAAGTTGAAGTGTCTCTTTGTAATATCAAAATTAAAGTTTTTTACTGAATGCATATGAAAATGTCTGAACTGCACTTTATATAACACAAAAACATTTTTTTTTTTGTATTTGTCTGTAAGTTTGTTCCAGCTAATCTCTGAAACGGCTGGGCCGATTTTAACGGGACTTTTACTAGCAGATAGTTAAATTTATAAGGTCTAACAAAGGCTACCTTTATTTTAGAAATACTATTAGGGTTTCATGCAAAAAAAATTAAAACCCTTGAAACTGGTAACAAAATTCGATTGAAAAAGGAAAGCCATATTTTTTATAATTATTTCACTCGAACGAAGGTGGCGGGCAACAGCTAGTATGGTATAATTATGAACCTAAGTTGGCAACATCACAATACAACCTAGATACTGGCATCCAGCACAGAGTCGCCGTGCCAGGAGCGCACAACTTCAGTTCTTTTCGTCATTGTCGCAGTGCAAGTACATAAACGATGACACGCTTGGTTTGTATAGAGTGTTGATTATGACGCACAGAGTACCTTTGTATAATATGGTTATGACACATCTAACGGCGGCCGCCAAGGCATCTCTATGGTTACTGCGAACCCCTATTGGTTGGGTCAATGACGAAGTTCCGCTCTTGGCAAGCGCAAAGGGACCTGGGTTGGATTCCATCACTCGTAAGCTGCAACCATAACTGCACGAGGCTCTTACCGCCATTTGAACCATCACCATGGAGAACTACTTTTGGGGCAGACAGAAGTGTGTTTTGAAATAACATCCTGAGTAGTGCGACGCACGTTTTGCTTGTTATTTGTTTGGATAGAGATAGAGACACTTGTGTAGTATTATAATTGAAGTGAGAATGTGTAGCTTCCATTAAAATAGCGAACGAAGTCAATCTGATTTTAAACTATCATTATCATTAGCACTAGAAACGGGATATTTACCATGTTTACTGACAGATTTGAGATCCCGATATTTCGGCGCTGTTGCAAGCTCCATGATCACGGATAAACTGAAGTTATTGCGGGTGGGCGTTTATGAGCAGACAAATCGGTCTACCCTCTTTCTTGACAGTGAGTTTCGTGTGTCGGGAACAAAATAGAGTTGCGAGTGACAGTGGTAGCGGTACCGAGTGCAAAAAACGAACAAGGTAGACCAACCACACGAAACTCACTGTCAAGAAAGAGGGTAGACCGATTTGTCTGCTCATAAATACCCACCCGCAATAACTTCAGTTTATCCGTGATCATGGTGGTTGCAACAGCGCCGAAATACCGGGAACTCAAATCAATCAGTAAACATGGTAAATATCCCGTTTCTAGTGTTAATGATACTGAAATCAATCTGCTATGATCCTATACTCCTTTTGCATCGACTCAACTGTTAAAACATTGCTGCTAGGGAGGGAAACAGGATCATAAGTAAAACAAATGACTTGTTGAAATCGATTTAATATTGCTATATTACAAATCGCTTTTGAACTTTGAACAACCAGTTGAGACCGCAATATTACATTATTTAATATCTTTTTCATCGCCAACTTTGGCGTGTCCATGTTTTCTATCTAAACAGTAAACATTTATCAAACTTTGCAGTCGTATTTGCATATTTTAAACACAGTGCCATTCAGTAAGTACTGAACCAATAGATGACAGTAAAATTGAAATAATAATTTAGATGGTAGGTAATAATTTATGAGGATTCAAGTAGAATCTTTTTCAAAATACGTGCATATAAAAATGTTTTTCGTGTCGCATAAATTGACCGCACATTAATTCTAAATGGTGATAAATACTTATAGAATACTGTTCGTTATGATGGCACTGTAGTTAAAACATTTTAAAATGACTTTACATTCATACATTACAATTTTATACGGATACGGATTTTCTCTATGATTGGTTTTATTAAGTGTCCTTGCGCCTTCGCCATTTTGGTATTTACAAATAAAGGATGATTTGGGAATATTTTTAGAAAAAATAACAGCTAATTTTGGATTGTACCTATTCGATACAGTTAGAAATTGTGCTATGCGGTTTGTGAATACAATATATCGATAGCTTTCAATGTTTCAAATGTTTTGTATGAGTACATTATTTGTATTTATGGTTAGATTAGGTATTTCTTTGCTGGTACGTGCAAATACTATTGGCATAAAGAAATACATTCTTTCAGTTGATTATTCGTCGTAGATACATTCATATTTTAAGTGCAAGCACTACTTAAAAAGTTATTTTCACCCAAAACTTTTGAAACACGTCTTACTGGGTTCTCAAACAGAAAATTACTTTTAATCTCACTGTAAAACGAATGACCCTGTGAATTTCAAAATGGATCTATGATATGCTACAGATAAAAGTATATTATGTACATGAAAAATAAATTGCATTACATTGCCCCTGTATTTGGGCACACTAGTTATTAGTAACTTAATTAAAAATATATCCTGATTACAGTTAAGTTGTTTTTTGAGAGCAAAATGTATGTTGGGGGTGTCAAACAACAAATGCTATTTTTCTTGGTCAACTTCCAATATCATTGGCTATCTGCCTAGTTGAGCCGTCTTTGTGTAGCGAGATACTGCACAAAATTATTAACAAAGTCATATTCAGGTGCTATCTTGATCGGCTACGGCCAGTTGTGTTTATCCCCATACATAATTTGCCGACTTGGCGAGACCCATCAAAACTTCATAACAGCCGTTCTAAAATTATACAATCAATGAAAAATCAACCTTATAAACTAAAATAAGGAAGCTGAAATCTTGCAACCATTACTGCGTTCAAGCGCATCACAATATAACTCATAAAGTACGACAATTTAGTAAACAGTCCGTTTTAGGGCAGACGTGATTTTTGCAAAAACAAAAGAAAAAAAGTCAACTATTTAGTTTATTATGTTCTGTCTCATTTGATTGTTATTTTTTCTTCGTGTATGTTTAGGCGTAATTTGAATATTTTATATATTTTTTAATAAAAGTGAAAAATAGTTTTTAATAAATTTTACTAATACATACCAAGGTTTTTGCAAAAACACCACCAGTAAATGAGTCCTAACAGATTATATATTTTTTAATTACTAAAAACTATTTATCTCAACTATTTGGTTTAAAAAGAACTTTTATTTCTATTAGAAACAATTCGATATAAACTAGTCATTATACACGATTTAATGGGATTAAACTAAGAAGACTTGCCGAGTCTCGACGTGCAATCAACACGTTTTGAAAATTTTAATTTTTGCTTTTTATAATCGCTTCAGAAAAATACAAAAAAGAAATACATTATTCACAAAATAATACGAATATTTGAATTTAGAGTTAAATAGTCATTATTAAAATCTTTGTTGTTTATGTAATACTATTGTCAGTCTAAGATCACACATAGCCTGTCCTGCATGTTTTTGCAGTGTGCTGGTACCATACGTGATTCCGACGTTGATACTGTTCAACTCGAGGACATGTGACAACCACTAACTCAGATTGTCTCTTACAGACAGGAGGCCTGTCTCCAGTAAGTAAGTAAGTTGGAACTTTATAGTGAAGTACTGTAAAAACGTGTCGTGTTATACCATGTGGGATGTGAAAGACTGGTTAATAGTATCCAAATCGGTAATACAGAATTTTGAAAACTTCATCAAGCGCTTACAAAAGCAAAAAATGTAAAATCGTAACTGATTCGGCATACATTTGTACCAGATAGTTTATGTAACGTACACTATTCTATTGTCATAAAGAGGTCCACAGCGCGTGCGACGTACAAAAGAGTTAGGGTGCGTTACACTGCATAAAGTATGACGTATACACAGTCGATGTGAACGCACCCTCAGTGATTTGCCGATTTTTAAATTAGTAAAAAAAAAACTTTTTTAATTTTCATCTCAAAAATTGACCTTTTTAAATGAAAATTAAATTACCAATTATTTCTCAGTAATCCGTAAAATAAAACGTATTTGTCTCAGTCAATTTTGAAAACTTTTATCAAAGTTATGATGATAGTTGAACAATAATTCGGCGTTTGAAAAGAGGGCTCCCGAAAAGCAAAGTAAAACGAAACTATACCTAAGAGATCAACGTTGCGCGTTCAAAAATAGGCAAATCACGCAAGACTGTCCATTAAAAAATTATATTTACATACATTAATTATTTCACTGGATGAAGTTAAACGATTATTTGTACCAACTTTATTCTATTGGGAATAAAATGGTTTTAATGGGGGAGGTCGGTCAAAGCTCATTGTAGATGGCGTGTCCATAGCTAGGTTCCAAACTGACCAATAAGGTCGAGCTATTTTAACATATAAAATGACTTTGACAGATTTCCAAACATTACCGAGGCTTAGAACTAGCTATACTAGCGCCATTAGTTTCAGTTACATTTCCCATTGTGTAAAGACAGAAAACTGAGGCTAATTGAAATGAAATTAATTATTAATTAAAAAGAAAATCATAACACATCATAGTATATTATTAGTAGATTTTTATTAAAAGAATCCTTATAACAATTCATAAGTATTCACGTTCTATGTAGAGATTGAATTGTATAAGTTACAATAATTCATAAACTAAAGAATAAAACATTGGTACAAACAATTTTGAAAATTACTATTGAGCAAACCACCTCACTTTTGATTACCAAAATAATCCATTCCATTTCGTTTTTAAACCTGGCAACATCAGATTGCTGTTGTCAGATTGACGTTAAGATGTCATTTTTATTTTTGTTTCACAAAACTGAGGCGACATAGACAAGAATGGTTCACAATTTGCAAGCTTAGATTTTGGTGGGCAGTACGTTTTCAGATTTAAAAGATAAGGTCATAATTTAAGTTTTTAATATAACTTCATTCACAAGAATTAAGTTCTGATGACATCTTCGTTATAAATATTTGCCATGTAGTAGAGTTATCGTAATTGTTAAATTGCTGAAACCATAATGGTTTCAAATTTCTATGTTCATAGACCAGCAATATAAATTACGGCCGTATCTTTTAAACACTTCAAATAAGTCTAAAAAGATATGATTTGATTTCAGGGCTGTCTAGAAATTTAGAAGAGAAGAACGTAATTAAATTAATGATACATGTTTATGTAAGACATTATATGATTGCTGATTGTCTAAAATATTTTGATCAGAACTGTTTTTTATCAATGGCAACACATTCACTGCCAAAGACGTTTAGATCATAGACAACTGATTAAAAACACAAGCACGTCAATTTCAGTAAATGTGTCTTAATGAAATTAACTCAAAATCTTATTTAAGTATATCAAAATTCACAACACAATTCTTATTACAATAGCAGTCATACATTTTAAGTATAGTAATCGGTACTCCTTACAAAATGAACTACAGAACATTGGCATTTTCAAATCATCATTTTTTTGGGAAACAAACAAATGTCAAGATTTCGAGACAGCCCTTTTGAGTGCAACAATGACGCCCTTTGACTATAGCTTCTGTCTCACATTTTGCTGTACTAGCGGATGAGACAACAATATAGCGTCAGAAACAGATGTGGCCCCACTGTAAGCAAGGAAATTGAAAACTTTATTCTAACTATCCCTGATTTTCGTTGACAATTTTAAAGGCATATAAAATAAAGCCATAATTTGCATAAAAATTGCAAGTTTTAAGCTTCACAAATCGATCTAGGGCATCAGTAATATTTATTTTCTAATTCGTGTCATCTAAGGCGGATATAATGAACACATTATAGATTAGGTACCATTTCTTTTTGTATTTTATAGGGACCTAAGAGAAACTCGAGTCTGCAAGGTTCAGAATAAATAAATGTCATGGAAAAACTCAATGAGACTCGTAAATATACGAAAACTAGATTATATAATTCATGTATTTTACGAATATGTTATAACCGACTAAAGAATGTTCCAGAACATGTTTCTGTTTATATGTTAAAGGGTAAAGCACTACGACACTGAAGCTCAATTTAGGAACATCTAAAACGTATTTCCTACCGCTCGCAGTGAGACCCCACCCTCATTCTTGCACTTACATTTATTTTCAAATAACAAAACTGGCGTTTTATAAACGCTTCCGCCCTACATAAGTAGGTAACTTACTAACATACACAATGCGTGTGTACATTACACTGGATAATCACTTTTATTTACGTAAAAACAAAACTTAAAAAAAATATTCAACTATATTAAATCTATATGAATAGAAGCTGAACCGCCTAACGAGTGACAAAATAATAAATAAGTTCAGGAGGCCCGTGGCGTCCATCATTTGTACAAAAGCCGGTATTTTATCTGGAAATAATAGAAAATAAAGGGTTTAGTGGCTCATACAAAAAGTAGAACAAACTGCAGAAGTTATGAAACGAAGTAAATGTTATTGTATTGAATGACGATGGGCCAGAAGAGAGCAAGACTCATCAAGATAAGTTCAAGACTCGTCAAGATTAATTCGAAAATTGTTAACCTATTGACTGCCACGGACGTCTATGGTCGTCAAATCAAGAAGTGCTCACTACGCCTCGGACGGCATGGCACGTCGTCGACGTGGCGGTCAAAAGGTTAACATGAGCTCAAGACACATGAATGAGTTCAAAACACATCAATATGAGTTCAAAACACATCAATATGAGTTCAATACTGTCTTCGTATAAAAATTAAATTACTTTTAATAGGCGTCCAGTAGTTTAAAGTGTGTCGTGTGTATACTCACGTGTGTGTACTACCAGAGACGGTGCAGGTGCAGGTTGCGCGAGAGCACGGAGCGCACGTCGTGCGTGAAGCGCAGCGCGTCCAGCACCGGCAGCAGGTTCAGTAGCGCCACGTCCAGTGGGTCCGAGAACCACGACTTTATTGGTATCGCGTTATCTGGGGATGGGTGATGCACTTGTTACTACACACTGACTACATTATTTATTTATGTATAATCACTTCTCCAAAAGGCTCCACAAGGAACTCGAGGCTAAATAACAGCCGCTCGGGTCGATCTTCAGGTTAAGCCACGCTTACCTAAGTTGTTTACCGCCCGTTAAATACACAGTTTCTTCCGCCCCTCGGAAAGCACGTTAATCCGTTGATCTCGGCTTTCATTTATAGATTTTTGACACTCGTTACAGGTAGTCAGTAGCCCGAAAGTCTGATAACCACTCTTACCAGGGCGTATTACCCAATACTAATTGGGTTGTGGAGGTCAGATAGGCAGTCGCTCCATGTAAAATACTGGTATTCAGCTGCATCCAGTTAAACTGGAAGATAACCCCAACATAGTTGGGAAAAGGCTTGGCAGATGATTATGGACTACTCCACAAACGCGTTTACCCAGAACGACAGATAAGTAATACACCTATGGATTGAACACCCGAAATTCGCAGCAAGAGTCGATACCTATACAGTGAAAACGAAATCTGATGAGGAAAGGAATGTTTGAAAAAATCACTTAAATTCAAGAATGATGATGATTTTGACCAAGTGCTTATGAAATCGCAATTTTAAATTTATAATAAGTGTCAATGTGTTTACCTGGAAAGTCCCGATATGCTCCGGGCGAGTTGTCCAATATGAACACCCTGTTGAGGTCGTCGCATATAGACGACAAATTCTTTGTGTAGGAACCGTTTTCTGCTGTGCAGTGTTGTCTGTCAACGAACAAATTAACACGTGTTATTTACATCTTTTACATTATTTATACGTTTTCTTATCATCTTATTGCTAGACATTTTAATATAGGTATATATTTATTATTTAAGTGCAGATGTCTATTGTTTACATTCTCACGCCGTTCATGCGATTCCCTGTGCCGTGATTTAGGTGGTAACACACGATCTCGCTCGGATATTAGCGTACCGTGCCGGTGACTGGAAGCTATTACGGCTCGCGTGAGATGGTAATTACCACAAGTAATACTCCCCACGTTCAACTTGAGTGAAGTTTTGTTGCTTTATTTGTGAATTGTATATTTGTGTTGTTTAATATCGTGACTGTATACCCCGAAGAGTAAGGCAGAGGTGGATAGGAGCTCTCCGTTATGAAATAAGCAAATCACATTGCTTTATTCACTTGAGTGCGGTTAGACTGGAAGCCGACCAAAACAAAGTTGGAAAAAAGCTAGGCAGATAATGTTGACTCAGCCTGAATTGGGAATCGAATCCAGGACACATCCGGCAGACCACTAGACCAGCGAGACTGCTACTGTGATTTATAGAGGTATAAGGAATTGTATGGAAATCATAAAAAGTTTCCGATCCTCCATTGGAAGGGAGGATCTCCCGATAAGGCGAGTGATGAATTCTCTGCTTGCGCGACGTAGAATTTTGCGTGATGTCAGTTATGATGCGTAGTTTCTATGTGGCGTTGTAGATGCCGCTACAGATTAAGGTTAAGGGCCTGCGCAGACGAGGGACTTTGTCCGTAGACCACGCCAAAAATGTTGATGTTTCTATTTCGTTGACAAAGAGATTTACGGATAAAAATCCTTTGTCTGCGTAAGCCCTAAAAAGGATAAAAAAAATGTCTGAGTCAGACTGGATGCGTTAAACGGAAAACATGGTGTTGTGGCGCAGTGTGGGAAACGTCTATGCCCAGCAGTGGACTGCGATAAATCGGGTTGATAGAAGATTTACCTATAGAACCGCCGCCGCAGTATCCCCCGGCCGTTGTCGAGCTTGTCAGCGACCGCGGCGCCGTAGATCTCCATCGACGCCGTGAACACCACCAGCTCGTACCACTGTGATACCTGTAACAAGCGATATTGAACCTTAAGTGCTGCTAGTGAAGGTAACATGTTAAAACCCTATAAGTACGATTCATATTACAGGCCAACAGCTTAACTGAGACGGGGCTTGAAGTAGCTGCGCGTGGGTCGACGAGACGTTACAACGCCCGTCCGCTGTCCACACCGTGCAACTACCACAGGCATCGTCTCAATTACGCAGAAGGGCTGCAGTTTTTTCTTAAGTTAGCTATTTCAACTACACGTTTTCTTTTTAATGGTTTTTGATTTCCATTTTCTGACTGACGTTCAAAAGTCGGAGTGGATGCGGAAAGCAGAGAACCGGGTGTAGTGACGTAACTTAGAAGAGATCAGTCAGCAGAGATTTCGATAGACCGAGATGATTAAAAAATGATTGAATATGAACTTATTTAAAAGCACATGTGGTTCGTATTCGTGTTACTAAGTCAAAGTGCTATCGTGACATAATTGATTGGTTGTTGTCTGCCAGTTAGTCACAGAACTTTTTTTAGTAGTAGATATGTTTATTTATAAACCCTATAATATTCAGGTTTATTTACAAGGAGCGACGCCATCGTACGTATATGATAATATATAGCGATAACTCAACGAAAAAATCTTCGTATTAATTTAATTCACGAGTTACAATTATAATATGTACAGTCACACAGAGCAGTAATATGTTGCACTTACCAACATTTAAAAGTGATTTTGTCCTACTGTATTGACAGTAATTTTATTTTCATTCAAATATTATTTAGGAAGCCATACTATTACTAAATGGGTCTCATCCCAAAGTTGCGAACGCTAACATAAATAAATTGCATTCATATTTATTATTAAAACCACGTGTACCGTCCAGTTTCGCGTATCTAGTTAATACCGTAATTATCTGAGAAAAATAATTAGGAAGTTTGCAATGAAGATAAGTCGCCAGGAATAGGAAATATTCGTGCATTGGCACAGTTTTATCTTTATTAAATGTGATGTTTGAAATATAAATGTGTGTGTGTGTCTGTCTTTACGCGTTCAGACAGAATTTAACAACAGAATATGAACATACGCAACTAACTTAGAGGGGAAATCATGTAATCTTTTTTTTTTATATTTCAGCTAGACAGTTTATTATGTTATATTAGATCTTGGCTTATATTAGCTCAAAAAGCTGCCAAACTAAAATGGGACTGGGAAGGCCATGTCTGCCGGATGCTATGCAAAGCTATGGGCCCGCATATCCCAAAGTTGGAACCCTGAGACAGCTAGACGGAGTCGCAGAAGACCGAGGAGAAGATGGCGGGACGCCTTGGATGGCTTTCTCGTTAATTGGCGAGAAGACGCGCAGTATCGAGAAAAGTGGAAGGAATGGGGGTCGCCTTTGCCCAAGAGTGGGACAGATAAGAATAACAAAAAAAAAAACAATTAGATCTTACTGTAAACAATAAACTGTTATAAAATTCACGGAAATTGCTAGCATCCAATCCTCCCGGATGGGTTATCTTTAAAAGATTAGTAAATTGAAGGGCATTGGGCATATCAATCAACTGTTACGCGCCATGTTTAGTACATAACAAGATTTGATAATCGATATTATCAAATGACGAAATCATTTTCCCCTGCGAACGGACATAGTCACAGAACAAACAGGTCTAAACATGTGGTTACCATGCGTCACATGTGGTCAGGTTGAATGTATTTGTTTATATTATTACTTCCACTGTATATATTTACAAGTAAACGTTATCCCCAACACAGTAGACATATTAGTATTAAAGTACAGTATTTCAACTAAGAACAAAAATGGTCGGAATCAGCACACGCACACCGTCTACATATATGCTAAAAGCATGCTTCAGAAACCCTAGTACGAGCGCGCGGTGTAATCGTAACGTGAACCAGTCGTTTTTAATCGAAAATACAATTATCCTACAGCGTTTTAGTTGAATTGTTTGCAAAAAGCACAATCAGTACCATCGATAGATATTAATGAATTCTTAAAGTCATAAAAATATTATACGTGAAAAGAGTATTTTTAATTTAAAAATCGACATTAGACGTATTTACCTGATCCCCAAGATACGGACTAACGTCTAGTTAGGGGATCACCGTTCAAATTTCTATGTTTAATGTACATGATTATTAATAAATAATTTGAATTTATGTTACGTTTACACCGCGCGTTCGTGCTAGCGCCTCTGGTTACAGACTTAGATTTGATTAGTCGTAAGTGAGACGAGGCTGCTGCATCGTGACAAGTGGTTACGTTTATGTATGTAGTGCATCGTAACAAAATGTTTAGTGATATGAGCCGGTTAACACCAAAGCGAAGTTGTCTCCTTGGTGAAAATTGGGCCTGACACCTGCGTTACCTATCTCAAACTCAAAACCTTTGGTCTGTCTGTTTGTTCCGGCTAATCTGCGAAACGGCTGGACCGATTTTGACCGGGACTTTTACTGGCAGATAACTTATGTTATAAGGACTAAGGTCTCAGACTACTTTTATTTTAGAAAAATAATTAGTGTTCGCGTGCAAAAAAATCAAACCCTTGAAATTCTTTACAAAACCCGATTCAATAAGGAAGTAATCTCTATATATATATAAAAATAAATCCCTATTTCTCTTGGTCACGCCGTCACGCGTGAACGACTGGACCGATTTCACAAATATTTTTTTTTGTTGTTTGTTATCGTTAGGAGAAGGTTCTTACGTAGGTAGTAGGTAGGTGGTAGTAGGAAAAGGTGCATTGCAACGCATGCCGGAACAGCTAGTTATTTCTTAAAAAGGCTTAGTTGGTTTACTGGTTAACTTTATACTGCGACCGTATATATATATTATTCGTATTTACGTTAAATGTTATCCCCAAGACAAAGGAAACTGGATTACCGACCAATTACGACCTCCATACGTTGCGATACTACATGCATGGATGACGCACTGAACCGTGTTTCTTGTAAAGTTAACTTTCAGAGACCAATCGACCTTGATACCTTTAATTTCTTTAATATTGAGGAAGTATCTAAGTGGACGATGATCGCAAAGAAATTATTAATATTTATGCTTTGAGTAAATAGTGTACGATTTGAGACAAATGGCGGGCCCTAAGTGGACCCGAATATCTAGGGATCGAGCTGCATGGAAGTCCTTGGAGAGGCATAAGCTGCTACCGAAAATTAAACAGATTACCGATTAAAAAAACCATAATAAGGTGTAACAAGTATTAATGTAAAATAGTGATTAGTATAGCATGTAAGAATAAGATTGTAAAGAGTAGTAACAAAGGCTTATTTTATTTTAATTTTTTTTAAAGTTAATAGTGTAAGGATTGAAATAAACGCTTTTTAAGTATGTTATGTAAGGTTTTGATCGGCTAAAATTCATCTAAGATTTCAGAACTAAACCGAAATAAATTGGCTTTGAATGGTATGCTCCTTCTTATAGAGAAGCCTTGGAAATGCGGCTTTTAAGTTGGCATGCAGACACTATTGTGCGGTATTTGGTAACTCTCTTTTACGAATGAGATATTTTGCGGTACCTAATCTAAATAGACTGCCTCGTTAGTGGTCGCAAGCGCGACTGCTGAACATGAGGACCTGGGTTAGATTCCCAGGACGGGCAAAGTGTTATTGGGTTTTTCCATCAGATATTTCTCAGTAGCAGCCACGGAGTCGGGATTTGCGCCCTGTTGATGACACTAGGCTCGCACCTTATTACATGGAACTTAAACATGACTGGTGAAATGTGGGTGTACTATTAGGTCCACTTCTGCCTAACCCTTCGGGGATTACAGGCGTGATGTTATGTATGCTAAACTAAATAGTTTGTTGCAAAAAAAAGGGTCTCCTCGACCGACTGTTGCTATGGAGGCAACTTGGGCAGTCAACCGATATACCAACCTTTTGACTGGCTGATATTCCTTGAAAGCTCTAACGTATACGAGAATAAAAGCACTAATAAACAAAACAAACTTACTATATCCAAAAAGTAATCGACATGCGGCCTTTTATGTACGAAGAACCGCACAGGATGCTTGTCTATGGTAACTTTGAGGACGAAGTCTGGCGGCGTGCCCGGCTTCACCGTGGGCCTCAGCATCGCATCGTGATGCGAATGTATCAGCGTCTCATCTAGATCTAGAACCAGCATTTTTCTTTTTACTAGACCTGAAAATTTAATTTTTTTGTTATTTATGGTGTATTAGATATCAACATAATATACACATATATTTGGGGTCGGCGCAGCATGTCTTCTCCTTCCATACTCCTCTATTACTGGTCATCTCAGCAGCCAAGTCACCTCCTTTCTGGACATATCATCCTTGACACAGTCCATCCACAAGTTCTTTGGTCTTCCTCTACTCTTATAGCCATCTACATTCATACTCAATATTTTCCACACTATCAATAAAGATGAGCTGTTTATTTAGTACAATTTACTATTGAAATTGTTTTTTTTTCGAGTCGATGTAACCATGATACCACCAATCACCATATTAAACAGTTTGGGCGCAGTAAGGCCACGTTTATTGCAGCGTCAGAGGCATTGTTATTTTTGGTGAAAGAAAGTATTTCCAAAGAGTTAGATTAATATGTATGGGCTATAACGTCGCCATCGTGTACAAATAAACTTTTTAGTTGCCAAAATGAGTACAACCTGTTGTTGTACTCATTTTGGCTTTAGCACACAAATCCGACTTTACGTTATCATCTTTTCTTTCTCGGCGTAATTCCTTACGGAATCCTTCGCGTCTAAATAACAGTCTTGTGCGATAGAGATAGTCAAATTTAGAATCTGATTTCCTAAGTAACCATCAGGTACGGCGCTCAAGCGGCAGAACAGTAATTTTCGCAACCATTCAGTCTATTCGAGCAAAGGGACTATCGTCTAGCTGTGCGTTTCCACTGGCAAAACATTCACATAAGAAAATGTTTGATGAAGATATAAAAGTTTTTAACAAAGAGAAAATGGCGAAAGAAATAGGGTTTTTTAACATGTTTTATGTGATTAATTAGTCAGTGAGAATACAGGAACGATATAATACTTAATTGGCGGTGGTTGTTAGCCTTAGCAACCAGTGACAACAGATATCGCTCAGTCAATGTGCGACAGCCTAAATTCGAACGAACGTTAGAACGTCGGTATGGCATGAAGATGATCGTATAGGAGAAATTTTCAGCCCCTAACTACCGTCTTTGTAGTTGCGTAATAAAATAATGCGCAGTATCATATCACTGAATAGATTGCCATCATATTCCAAGCACCAACTTTCACTGCTGGAACACAGGCCTCCAATCGTGGGCCCAGAGAAAGTTTGGTGGATGTCACAAGTAATTGAATTGTTTCTTGGGTATACCGGTTTCCTTATGATGGATACCTTCAACATTTTGTAAGCATTGGTGATGAAATGATTTAGCTACACGAAGTACAGCTCGTAGCAGCTCTCACTCGGTCCCCACTGCTCTCGTGTCTACAGAGCCTAATTCAAATTAACCAATGAAATGGGTACCAGCCTTAGATTGAAAAAATTAAAATTAACCAGTGTTACGATAAAGCCCCTAAAAGGATGTGGCAATCTTAACACTTGCTTACAGTTTCCTCATCTTAAAATAGGCGACAAGTTCCTTACATCCAACACAACAACACAGAATCTTTTATTATCAGTAAATGGAGTAGTATTCTGTTACTTTGAACTGATTACTGATAAGAATTGATTGATCAATATGATAAAAATGTGAAATGCTGTTGACTGGTAAAAAAAAAAAACTGTTTTATTTTAAAACAAGTTGTTTACACTACAAATAAATGCAGTGTAGTAACTGATAAGGACTATTTTGATATGCAATCAGTGTGACCAATATGTCACCTAGCAGGAAACTAAGTGTTAGTGGGACTAACACTTAGATTCCTTATTGAGGACAAATACTTCCGGAATAGTTTTAAATAAAAATAAAATGTTGGCTAGAGCCCACTAGAGCGGTATGAAAGAATCACATAATGTTAAAGTAGATGAATTCTCAACCTCAAATTTTCAATACAGGAATGGGTGTTAATCTTTGAGAGAAAGCTATTTTATGCAAACTTAGGAAAAGATACTAGCTATTATTACATTAACCACAGATCAATTTGTCATAGGGGTTTTTATTCAATAAATAATTTACCTTCCTGAGCTAAACACTATTTTAAAACATTATATTGAAGTAACCTCTAAATTTTAATTTTATAAACAGATTGTTGTGATAAAGGTTTAATGTTGATGATTAAAATTCTGCAAGTAATGATGACAAAATATTTTTACTGATAAGACAAGACGAATTTGATAACATAACCCACTACACTTGACAAATTAAGGTTGAAGCTGTGAATATTTATTATAATTATATTATTCTGCAACTACCCACGTAGTTGCAGAATAAAACGTACGCAAAGGCAGCTGGGGCAGACTGGATGTGGAGGATGGGGTGTTCTGGCTTAGGAGAGGCCTATGTTCCACACTGAACTGTGATAATAATATGCTGAACTTATACTGTCACTTACGGGATATCTTCCGTGATTGTTCATTATTTTGAGATCCCGATATTTCAACGCTATTGCAAGCGCCATAATCGCGGGTTGATAACAATCACGGATGATATCCCGTAAGAGACAGTATAAGTTTAGTTACAAACTGTGAAAGCTTAAAACAGTGTGATGCTGTACTGATTTGTATATAAAAAAAAAAATCCCCACACTGCATGCAAAGGAATTGAAGATTGTGTTGATGTAACATATAAATTGGCACATATTGCACTTTAAGCTTAGGTACACAAAGAAAAAACACAATCAGACCTATAAAATTAATACCGATACTAAAGGCTTGATCAGCATGATTAAAAAAATTGTGTTTCCTTTTATCTACATAAAATAAATGAAGTTGTTACTATGTGGACCATAGTATGTTTTGCATATCTTCTAAAAATAATGTGCGGAAACTGGTATGTCCAAGAACCAAAGATTCGAAGACATTTGATGTCAGCTACCGTACTGGGCCTGCATAGAGGATACTCTCAAAGATCCTATGCCTATCCTAGCAGTAGGAATGTTATAGGTTAAGTTTGTATTCACCTTCCAATAATGCAAGTAATGGTTTTACTGATATGTAATGTCTAAAAAAAAACATAGTTAATGTAAGAGGATTAAAAAGAACTCAGTCCTGTATTGAAATTAAATTATAGTTCATTGTCTCCCGTTTATGAAGCTAAGAAGCTACAGAAATTGTTTGCAGTACATTCACAGTTTAACAACAAATAACATGCTGTGGAAGATGTATCTGAGGATCAGACTGGAATGAAACTAAATGGTTTGTATAGTCAACCATATAAATAGCTTTACCATTTTTGGCAACTAATTCTACAAAATAAAACTTTATTATGGAAACTATCTGTCCCAGAAATAAATAAAGATTGTTGTTCATGCATGTGATGGTGGCTGAAAGACAGTGACTACCATAGTCTGTAGTTAAAATGAGTTAATTAGTAAGTTATCTAAGTTAAAGATTTTATCAACACTAGCTGCAAGAGGAACTCTTTTTAATTCCTAATTTGAGTTGAATGGTGCTGATACATGCGTCATGTTCGTGAATGGGAGCTGTCAGTTGTGACTGGTCATCTCTTATTTGCCACGGTTTATTAGAATTAATTATTTTATTTTTGAATTGTTTTTACTATGGACACTTTTAACGTACACATCTTGCTGCATCGTTCTCACATAATGTACCATCTCAAAATGAATGATGTAACCAAGGTTTTGTTAAAGTATTCTGATTTAAAAGAGTGTCCATGGAGTTTCTTGCCAGTTCTTCTCCATAGAGATCTACGTTAGGGAATGGGGAAATTACAGTACTTTTACAATTTTTGTGCCTTGTGACTGGGACTGTAGCTATATTTTACTGTTGTCTTTGTTTTGACAATTCAAAAGTGCCTGTAACTGGCCTACTTGAAATAAATGCTTTGATTTTGATTTTTCCAAGTCATTTAGGACACCTCCAGAAAGAGCGGGTTTTTGTATCCTCATTGGGATGCTGTTGTACACATTTAACCTACAATCTGCAGCTAACCTATTAAAAATAGTTTGGTGATTGGTTTAATTGACATAATTTCAGATTCACAAGTTCAATATGTGACAAACCTTAAGATCATAATATAACTAGCTGGTAAAGGAAATTAATTGAATGAAATATACTTTATTATTTTAAACATAAACAAGTGATTAATGCAACGGAACAGCCCAAAAGTGATAACAAAACTTTCATTAGTTTTGCATTATCTGTGGTGCTATGTTTCGCAGACATACATCTGATACTTTCTTTTTCTCAGTACATAGTAGTATTAACATTGAAACTTGAAGGCTTATAAACAATTATAGAGACATTGAACATTTTCGAATATTCTTGTTAGATACCTCCTAAACTCAGCCATGCATTATCTTGAAAGTGATCATTGTTTTAATAATTTTACTTAAAACCGAAAGAAGGCTTGTTTACATTTTAAATTAGAAAATTAATATCTCAGATATGTGGAGGACAAATGATAATATTTACATATTTATGATAAGTGTGACGGTCACGAATCATACGATATATCGTTATAATATTAGTGATAAAAAAAGATAGTAAATACTCACTCAGCCTGTGTCTAGATACGGGCGAAAGTGGATACATCTCATATTTGACGGATTGATATTGAGCCAACTGAAAATGAAATGCCACGTGAGAGTTTGTTATTCCTGCGTAAAATTATAATAATTTACAACAAGGCACACATTTTTATTTATATTTACCGCTCGATATTGCTTCTTAAACATATAACAAAAACAACTCCATACTTTAGATGCGAGCAGCATGAACGCGCGAAGGCCCATTTGCAACCGTTTCAGCATTTGAATTGTTTATAAAAAGATCACTAATATACAAATAAGCTTATTTTTAAACGACAGCGTTTCAAACGAGATCATTGACGGCGTAATTCAAAACAAATTCAATAAAAATCAACTGCCGAAAACATCTAACCCGCCATGACATAATCGACCCAATTCGCGTGCCATAAACTAAACAGACTTTTCCTTTCATATTTGTCTATGTCACTAGTGAAGTTCCAACACGCTTAGTTTAGTAATTTACCGGTTTTTGGCAAATTCATCATCGTGAGATGATGGTGATTCAGATTGATCGTCTAATGCTCCTCCAACAAGATTTTTGTCACGCCATGCGCCATTCCGCCATTATTATATGGGTATAAGTATTCTATTCTTTGACCCAATGGGATAATAGCGGAATGGTCCGAGTTCGGCAGAAATTGCAGAACGCAACACCTGTGATACAGGAGAACCACAAACTAGCTTCATTAGGAAGCGCCAGCGTAGCCTGGAAATTCAAATTCCAAGTTGACAACCTGACATTGCAAAAAACGTAAGAAAAATAAAATTGAATTTCGCGGGCTAACCTGGCGCTTTCACCTTAACAGAAAACAAAACATATCGATACGTAATCTAAGAATGGTAAATGGAATTTATCAAGGATTTAATTCTTTTAAGGCTATTATTATTCAAATTCAAAGTCAAACTATTTAGGTACCTAGTTTAATTAGGCACTTTTAAACGTCAAACTTAAATAATATTTTAATAGAAATAGTTCAATTGCCCATTCACATGATCAGTTTCGTATGGAGAATAATGGGCAAGAAGCTCCATCGTTGCTCTTTAAAAATATTAAACAATATTTTGTAAACTTACACCTTACTCCATAATCGAACTTTAAAAAAAAAACTAGAAACAACGATACGTAAGTAATCAGTTATATATTCAATAAAACAAGTTACAAGACTTTTAATAGTAATTCTAAATTCATTTGATGCAAAATCCAGGCCCAGTTGGGGGCTGAGCGTTTATGCCGCGACGATTCATGCGACACACATGTTCTTCGAGTCGGCAGCTCACTCCATGTTTTTGCTGGCTCTCTCGATGCCATCTCCAGTGACGGTTTTTCACGCTCCATAACGCTTCAGCTACTGCACTTGCACGGGGCCATACCCTGTTTGTCAATAAAATATCTTTTTTAAATTCGCTCCGAGAAAAACCGATTTAAAAATTTGTTTGGAGAACGTTACACGAAATATTAAAAAGCAATTAAAGATGAAGAAAGAGCAATTCTTTTTCCAAAAAAAAAAAAAACTTCTTTTTTTCTGTTTTATCGTGTTGATATCGATACCAGTTCTGTTTGCCGAATTTCATCAGGTAATCTAATTTGACTCTATGTAATAAGTCGAGGTAATGATGGAACCGCCATCATTGCACCAGCCACCTACCTGCTTATCTCATTATTGTCATCGACGACTTCACCCCACATACAAGCTTCGCCTCCCAGAACGTCGCTCTCCTTTGATTTATCTACAAATCCAGCAACAATTTCTCGCGGATCTACTTCGTAGTATTTCCACCAGTCTCCACCTCCACCGATATGGTCTAAGTACCACGACGAAGAATAAATTACTTTGTGGTTGGCAAGCAGGATCTGTGAAGCAATTTTTAAAAATTGTAGGTCGAGTCGGGACAAAACTTTTTATACAGGGTAAAATTAAATTAGAACTTTACAGACTACATGTTTTCTAAACTCATAGAAAATGTTTCAAAGAACTACAGTTGATTATAGTGTCAAAAGCAGCTGACAGTGTAGCAACAGCGATAGCATAAAAGTTACTTGAAACATTTGAGTTAAAAAAATCTTTTTTTTATATTCTCCAGATAATGTAACTCAACCTTGAAGATAGTTCAACTAATATTGAAATATTTGACAATTAATGTGACTCACATCGCGCATTTCCCCGGCTTCCGTATTCTTCCACACTTGCACGATAGTACCGTTTGGCAGAGATACACCCTCATCAAAAACTTCCTGCAATTACATAAAATTCGTCAAACATAAAACTTTCAAAAAACCAAAGTCAATATTACCCATATTATCATAAATATTTTTCATTCAATCGATTACAATTATAATCTCCTTGATTACGAGTATCGAGTACAGTACCGTGGCACGGCAGCACCTACCAAAACAGAGCAGAAACAGTGAAATCAACTGAGTGCACCTCCCAAGTTCTAGACCGAGTTCTCTATCTTGGCACTGTACTCGGCCTGTGTTATCACACACGAACACTACTTTAAATGTGTTGTCTCTATGGGGTATGAAGACTTGATAATTTGGTAAACCTAACAATTTAACATAATTCCACCAAACGGTAAGAGGTAAGATGAACTGATGAAGAGAAGGCAGTTAAATACACAACAGAACCTAAGTTAAACCAACACATACCTGCCATACGATAGGTTTCGACCTGTCTCCTAGCAGCGGTATAACTTTGCTCATGAAGAGTGTATGTAGCTCGCTAGTGTGGGTCATGTTGTGGTCCTCCATATATTTTCTAATCACAGAATTTGAGCTCCTGAAAAGATAACAATTTATTTCGATGAAATTCTCCCTAAGTGGCTTATATGCTAGTCAAACAAATCGACTATTAATTAGGATTTCTAGTTTTAATCTTCCCGAGTTCACCAATTAACATTTTATAGGGTAGTACATACCTATTTATTACATTCACACAGACAGTCTAAATTATGACCTAATCAAGGCAAGGGAATGTGAAGATCTGATCTTGTTTGCGAGGCCAACATGACCCGAGAACGCACATCATAGAGCGGTTTGGAAAGAGAAAGGCGAGGCCTTTTCCCAGAAAATGTATGCTAATAAAAAATAAAATTAAAGTAAGTGGGACTTACCAGCAGTCCAGTTCAACTTCATCACCGCCAACATGGAAATAATTGTCAGGGAAGCGATCTTGGACCTCACGGAACAGCTCACCAACCACTTTGTAGGTCAAATCCTTCGTTGGGTCCATTGGCCCCAAGCCTATAATTTCGCTATCTCTGTAGCATGACGTCAGGATACTGGGGTACGCAATGCCCCAGGAACTTGTGTGTCCTATAAAATGTCGATTTGTTAGTGTTTTTATTAGTTTTATATGTAGGAACAGTCATTAAAATTATTAACATCATCGGTTAAACTGGTCCGGCTTTGTTGGACTCATTCTTATTGGATTGGTCGGAGAAGGCAAATGACAAACAAAATTGGAACGTCATGGGGGCGGCCTTTGCCCATCAGAGGACTGAATAGGCTGATAAAAAAGGGTAATAAAATCCACATAAGTCCCTATCGAAGTTGTGATTTCAAATAAAAGACTCATTGCTAGAAAATCTCATGCTCGTAGATAATTAAGTATAAGAACTGTAAGTACCTGGAACATCAAACTCAGGTAGGACGCGTATGCCTCTAACTCTCGCGTATTCAACTATCTGGCTGATGTCTGCTGCCGTGTATATCAAGGTAGGATCGTATGCAGCTTTACTGGAAATAAAATAAGGTAAAATAGGAATTATTTAGCCAAAGATGTAAATACAATTGATATCTAAGTCGCGGGAAACACCTGGAATAGGGACACGAGGAACCGGGCCAGCCAGTTCCTGAAATGATGATGAGGTATTAAAGCAGTTATTACCGAATTGAGTAAGTGACTATTAATTATAATTGCGAGTGATTCTACCAAATAGATGGGATTTAATTATGAGTTTTGTTGTGAGGTACCTATGATAATGAAGAAACAATATTAGTAGCAGTACCTCAACTGAGGAAAGACCTCGCTCTGGTAAGGGAAACTCTGGTCATCGACAATGTGCCAGTGTAACACATTCATCTTGTTCGTTTCCAAGGCGTCCAACGTCTTGAGTATAGTTGATACAGAGAGAAAATGTCTTGAAGTATCAATGAGAAGTCCTCGATGAGTGTACTTAGGGTAATCAACGATGTGCGTTATGTTGATGATCACGCTCTGTAAGTCAGGTTTATTTGATTAGAGTTTGGTTTTAAGAAATAATACTGTAAATTTGTTTGTGACGAAAGTCAATGCATACATACGTAGTACGCACACCCATCATTTCACCAGTTTTTTTAAAAAGGGGCGAGCCCAGTGACTATAAATTCATACTTCGTGAAGCTACTGAGAAACTCCTGGTGCAAAAACCCAATAACAATTTGCCCGATTTGGGAATCGAACCCAAGATTTCATTTTCAGCAGCTGAGCAGTGCTTGCAACCACTAAACTGAAGAGACAGAGAAGAATTTATTTATCCTGCTAATATTATAAATGAGACAGTTTGTGAGTATGTATGAATGTCTGGATGTTTGTTACTCTTACACAAAAACTACTGACCGGATTTTAATGAAATTTGGCACACAGATAGTTTATAACCTGGATTAACACATAGGATACGTTTTACCCCGGCAGTACGATCCCGTGAGACAATCACCGAACTCCACACGGGCGAAGTCGCAAGCATAAGTAAGTTATTGAATATTTAAAAGATAGATCGGGCTCCCAGTCTTACTTTGTACTCATCAGAAAAATAGAACATTTGCGAGAAACTCTCAAATCCTCTAAGAACGCCCCAGATGGAGTCACTGGTGAGCGTCGACACAGCCGCCACGTCAAGGCTGTCTGAAATCAAAAAAATATTATTTATGATATACAAACTATTGGCCTTTTGGTTTAAATAACCTTAGCATTTTTAAATCCTTGTTAAATCCTTGGTTAAATCCTTGTTTTCATTGCATCTGTGTCACAGTATGATCTAACGCAGCTGATTTATTTAATTCAATACTGCAATAGTTGGTTCGGGTAGCGCAAGAAAAAAATACCTAGAAAGATATGCGGCCGCCCCCGTATCTTTCTTTGCCCAGCAGCGGGACAGAAACGGCTAAATAATAACGTTTTAGTTACCTACTTAGTCCCGCTTTTATTTACAACAATATGCTTTCGGTTAATACATTATAGAGATATCTCTTGGGGTCAAAATGTTATTTCTTATCATGATTACTAGGAATTACTGTGAGTAAACAGCTTTTTGGATACATTACGATTAGGTATAATTATGTTAACGTCAACTAACTAAATTGCAGTTTCTCTCAAACAAGAATTTGCTTTCTTTGATAGTGCAAATTCGCCGAAGGATTAGCAGGATCTATCAGTACGCTCACGTTTCACTAATTATGTTTAAGTCCCATCAATTGGGGGTTGAGCCAATTACCATCAACTGGGCACAGTTCCAGATTCCGGGAATTAGCTCAGGGTCATCGTAACAGATTACTGTTAGCCTGTGTGCCTGTGTGTGTGTTTAGGCTCGATGGACTTCCAAATCCTTCGATCCATGGCCGATGTGGACCATTGGTCGTAACAGATTAGGTAGTAATAAACTTTAGTTTTACTGCCTGATTACCGAAACCGTGGTAGGTGCACTGAATACTATAATACTACTAAATATGCCACGAATTAGGTACATAAAATAATAGGTTTACAAAAGAATGTTACGAGCCGACTAAGCAATGTAGACAGGAGCTGACATAAGTGCAGTGGCTAGAAACAATCTTTTAGTAAATGCACCATTACACATATAAGAGGTATTCAGAATGTTCGAGCAATGTATTGAATAAAATCTTTTTTGCAAAAAAATAAACGACTTCAAAAAAAAAAAACACAAATTAGTGTTTTACTTTACTTTACTTTTTACTTTACTTTTGGAAGTCGGTGACTTTGTTTGTTTCATTGAGTTTTTGGCTCTTTCAACCTTCACCTCACGTTTTCACCTTTCTTTCTTTCTTTACACCCTGTATACAGGGTGTAAACAGACCCTTCACATAGCTGTCAACCAAGCATTCTGTACATCAAACTAAGTAACTTTACGCAAAAATTATTGCTGGGAAACTACTTTTTTTTGGGTCAAAAATCATGTTTTACAGTAGGACTGGTTGGAAAGCACTAGAAACATTGAGCTGATGGGTGGATTGAACAGTACGGCGGTCGTGGAGGTGTGTAAAGTAAAAATCTTCATTAAAAACATGTATTTAAAAAAAAAACTTGTGAAAAAGTTGGAACTTTGACCCCTAATATCTCCGTAAGTAGAATGTTCTCAGATATGTTCTAGAACAAAAAAAATGTCGCAAAGACGGAGAGAACAAGTGCCTTTCGGCTATGTTAAGGGTCTATTTACACCCTTTATACGTCCCCATAATATTTTATTAAAGAATCATTCTCCAAATCCTTACCGTTAAGGAGTTATACCTTTCATCATCAGCTCATCAACATGAGGTGATGACTCCCACATGTGTATAGTTGAATAGCTTTAGAAAAAACATGAAACACGTAATACGTGCCTATAAAATTTGAGGGTTGGCCTAGATGTCCCTGGGATTCCATCATCAGATCCTGACATGGTGACAATGGGATCACCTCGGGATTATACTCTTTCGAATAAAAAAAGAATTTTGTAAATCGGTCCACAATTGACTGAGATATCGGTGAACATACATAAAAAAATTATACAGTCGATCATAGAACCTCCTCCTTTTTGGAAGTCGATTAGAAAAAAAAACTTAATACTCACATTTTTCATCCATCCCCAAGTGCGGGTAAGTTTCGCAGGGCGCTGTCAGGTTAATTTGTAGTTCTTGCAAGGTTCCCTTGTATTTGACATCAGTTTCGTTAGAATTATTATTGACATTTTTCGTAAGCTTCTTTGAATGTCTATCCGCCAAAATATATGTTTCCTTCAGAACACTAGTATACCGTTCTATAGCAGCTTTTAATACATCGCATGTTTGTCCTTTTTCCTGTTAATAACAGTTTTTTTAATACTCTGCGGTAAATTCCCACTTTTTTTGAGTACAGCTTAGCACATATTTATTCAAATAAAACAAAAACCTCGGAGATTTTTTTGCAACCGGACCATCAAAATTACAAAAAACGGCGATGTTTGATTAGTGCATTGAATCATCAGACAAACACACACGTTTTTCTAGTTATCAAGTAGGTATGAGTATGACGGGGCTCCTAATTAAACAAACTGAACGAAAAATAGTAATATCGAGGTCATGTCAGGGTGGATATTATGCTCTTCACAACACTAGAACCGCCGAGTTTGTGTGTAGGGACTCTAGGGACCATAAAGGTAATGGTCTGAGAGCTGCGAGATCCTTATCTCGACATTATGTACTCTATATCCGAACATAATGTCGAGATAAGGATCATAATCATCGTAAAAATACACAATGATATCATCATCATCAGTCAATTGATCCTTTTCCCGACTATATTGTAGTTGGTTTCTAGTCTAACCGGATCCAGCTAAATAAAAGAATAAGAAAATACACAATAAAATTAGTTATGCCAAAATTAAAATTCCCATGTTGCATAGATCTCGAGACAAATCTCTGTGACAGAAAGACAAAAAAGTGAGATTCAGAAGGTTCCGTTTTCCTTTTCGGTCGGAAAAAATTCCAATACAACTGCTAGGATGCAATGTAGGATGGAATATCCTAATATGACGTACAAAATCGATCAACCATGATTATTAATTTAAGAAAATGTAAGATTTTTTAAACTTACCGTAATAGTGAAAGAATCCGGTATGAAATTAAAATAAGTATCTGATTGTATTTGTTCATTAGGTTTTGGCCATATAAACCCCTTCGTGGGCGGGTATTTAGGGCCAGGAACAACGATAGAAAAACATGCCGCGAAAAACACGCAAAACCCACTTAAAATTAAAATGTGCCGAAGCATTCTTTCGGCAAAATAATAGCTAAAATGTAGAAACGATAGTGCCTCGTCAACGATGCCGCTCAAACTGTTTTGTTATTTATGTTTTCGTCATTATAAGTGTGGTAAGGTCAATATCGATAAGACAAATACAATACTTCGGTACATTATTAGTTTTTAATGATTCAAGTTTTACAACCTTGAGTACGTTGATTTAAGGAGCTGCTGATAAGAGTAATTTTTAGTATTTTTTATTTATTTATTTAAAACTTCAAATACAAAGGCGAACTTAATGCCATAGGCATTTTTTACTAGTCAGCCTTTTGTTTGAAGCAGAGACAAACGGTGGCAGGTGTAGGTACGAGGGCGGGTCAATAAGTCCGTGACTTTTGGAATAAAACACAGATTTTTTGATAAAAAAATAATTTTATTTTTCAACGTAGTCTCCCTTGAGCTCTATACACTTTGTCCAACGCTTCTCCAATTTTTTTATCCCTTCCAAAAAAAATGATTTGTCGAGGTCCTCAAAATAGGCCTTTGTTTGCGAGATGACTTCATCATTGGAGTCAAATCTTTTTCCACCAAGCCATTTCTTCAGGTTTGGGAACAAGAAGTAGTCGCTCGGAGCCAAATCTGGAGAATAGGGCGGATGAGGGAGCAATTCATAGCCCAATTCATGGATTTTTGCCATGGCAACTGCACATGTGTGCACCCTTGCATTGTCTTGGTGGAAAAGAACTTTTTTCTTGGCCAAATGAGGTCAGTCTTTTTTCAAATCGTCATTGAATCGGTCCAATAAGTTGGCATAATATTCCCCATTGATTGTTCTTCCCTTTTGAAGGTAGTCAATGTGGATTATCCCGCGTGCATCCCAAAAAACAGTCGCCATAACTTTATTGGCTGACAAACCCACCTTGGCCTTCTTTGGCGCCGATTCACCCTTAGAAACCCACTGTTTTGACTGTTGTTTGGTTTCTGGTGTGTTGTGATGGATCCATGTTTCGTCCACGGTTACAAAACGGCGCAAAAACTCCTCCATATTGCGATTAAACAACGCCAAAGCTTCCTGTGAAGTTGTTACACGATTGCGTTTGTGGTCGACTGTGAGCAAACGCGGCACCCATCTTGCGGAAAGCTTTCTCATGCCCAAGTGATCATTCAAAATTGAAACCACTGAGCCATGCGAGATCCCTACGGCTTCCAAAATCTCTCGCACTTTCAATCTTCGGTCGGTCAACACCATATCGTGAATTTTTTCGATTGTTTCGGGTGTAGAGACCTCAACTGGGCGTCCAGGACGTTCGGCATCTTCAGTGCTTGTACGGCCACAACGAAATTCAGTAAACCACTTTTTTACCATTGAAATCGATGGTGCAGAGTCCCCATAGTATTTATCAAGCTTAGCCTTGGTCTCGGTAATGGTTTTTTTTCGCAAGAAATAATGCTTAATAAGCACACGAAATTCACTTTTTTCCATTTTCTCCTCAAATTAGTGGGTAGTCTGATAAAAATAGCTGTCAAACACAAACTAACTGACGCAGCAAGTTTAAATTTTGACAGGAGTCAACTGATAGATGCCTGTTGACAGGAGCAGTGTTGCTGTTTCAGTAAAGAGGTCAGAAATTCAAAAAGTCACGGACTTATTGACCCGCCCTCGTAACTATATCAAAAAATAATTTTAATTAATACTGCGATATACTACAAGGGAATAATTTATAGATTTTATTTTTGCATGTTCTCTCAGTAAGCTATAGGTATGTTACTCAAGGAGCTCTCTTGATTTATGTCTAAAAGTGTGAATAAGCATGATAGTTAAGTAAGTTTAGTTTTTAATATTGTTATGTAATAATACCCTAGCGCTTAATTAATTGTACATTATATTCCATAGTTAAACTGTGAACAGCGTTGTGGGCTTCAATATTTTTCAAATGTTATTTGTATTTCTTTTTTTATACTATACATAGTAGCTGTTTGCCGTTCCTCTTATATAAAATAAAATAAAATAAAAAATATCAAAATATATAGGGTCTAACTATTCATACACGAAATATTTTCAGGGAATCATCTAACGGCTATAACAAAGCCATTTCAAGGGATTTTTTTTTCTGAGAATATTAATTTATAAAAACAAAAATAAATTTAAAATTACTTGACCCACAAAATAAATACTGGCTCCTTATTTTTAAGCATCCATTACGGTAGTTTACTACGTCGTATTTACCTACTGTCATTGTTAGAATATGGGAGTATAGGTTTTATGCAAAAACTCTCAAAAAATTTTAGAATTATAATAATTTTGTAAAAAAAAAACGGCGACTTTACGACTTATAGAAGTTACTCTTAAAATATTTTTACACATATACACGGATATACTAAATGAAAAGACAAACATTGGGGAAACCATTAACCTTGTGACGAAACTGCTAGCTTTTTCCGGATGTATGTACATACGAACTTTAATTTTTAAAGATAAAACCATCCCAGGTTGCCATCCTGATTTCCTGGGGAAACACATTCGACAGAGAATTAGACTGGAGGAAGAATGATCAGTGAATGAAGTCAGGTCTTTTAACCGCGGCTTCATCGGCATTAAAGTCGAACATTACCCCACGGGAACTCAATACCGAACTATAATAGTACTTTCGTAGTACTTTTCTATGTCTTAAACAGTCGAAACTAGGTTTGGAATAGCTGTGTTCCAAATTTCGTCAAAATTCGTTTTGTCTTTGAATGCTAAGATATGAAAAGGTAACTGACATACAAACTTACATAGTTATTGAACACAATCGCAACAAAATTTAACATGTCATCGCACCTGTAATTCCCAAAAGGATCGGCAGATGTGTATAGTACGCCCACATTCCGGCAGTTACGTTTAAATCCCATAGGTATAATTATGTTTAATGTTAGAGAATCGTGACCTTTGAAAGGAATGGAGGGAGGCCTTTGCCCAACAGTAGGTCAATAAGGGCTAGCTTTAATATAATAACATATATGTTAAGTGGCGCCTATTGACATCAATCGGGAACAACTCCAGTCTCCATGGCTGCTACTGAGAAATTCCCACTGGAATGGGGTTCCCAGATCTATAAAAAAGTTTTCGCAAGGAAATTCCGTAAATTTAAAAATAATGACGAATATTTCTTTCCTTTGATGTGTGCTTTTATTGCGATGCGATTTTTTTTGCAACGGTACAATTTGTTGCAAACCATAGCGAGCTTAAAAAACTGAATAAATCTTAAAACTACTCACATATTGCATATTGTACCTAATCAAGTGATACTGTGGATTCCTATAAAATTTTATTAAAATAGTGTTAATTTATTAGTTATTATTATTACAGACAATAATTTACTTTTCTTATTTTTAAGAAATAAGAATCCCCCCCACGTTACGGACACTTAAACGAGTTACGAGTTAAAATTCCTGACGTATGGCAACCCTACGATGGAAAAACCCAATTCACAACCCAACAACACTTGACACGACCTGGGAATTCCTAAGATTTGATTTCATGTTTTCAAGAAAAAGTTGCTTAAATAACAACTATTTCTTTTTATAGTTGATAAGAACGTGAGCATACCGAACTTTATCTATAGGTGTTAAGGAATTTTTTTTATCCGACTAAGGGTCTCAGCACACATATGGGATCGGAAAGGGATCGTCACCGTATCGCCTCGAGCCGTTCAGAATGGTTTGTATTAAACTCCCTACTGCAACGCACACTAATCGGAATAATAACGTAATCGCCTCGCCTCGGAACAGGCTCCGAACTTGAATTCCCGCGCTTACGGCTCATCGTCCCCGCGCTTACGTTTCTCCGTCCCCGCGCTTACGTCTCTCCGTACCCGAGCTCACATCTCTTCGTCCACCCTTTCCCCTTTCCCCTCCCGCGACTTGCCTGCTAAAGACGCCGCCATTCGCAAGGAGTATTTCATTCGTGTTGCGCGTATGTTTTATTTAAAATTTTAAGTTCGATTCAAACACAAAATAACGATGCAAAGGGAGAAATTTATTGAAGAAGTGAGAAAATATCCATATTTATATGACTTAAGTGATGCTAAATACAGCAATACTATAAAAAAGGACGAGGCTTGGAAACAAATAAGTATTACTTTAAAGCAATCTGGTAAGTACCTACTCCTATTTAATTATTTATTTAATGTTTTCGCGTATGTAGGTATGTATGGGAAATAAAACAGTTGTGATTAATATAATTATAATGAAAAATTTAACTGGAATATCCATTAAGAATTAACATTAATATTTAAAGCTAAAAGCTACTGCCATGGAACTCGTCCGGTAGATGTTTGAAAATATGTTTTGAACTTTTCACGTACATTAAAACCGGTAGCCATATGGGCACCACTAATACTTGGTAATTGACTTAACAATCGGTCTTCGCCGAATTCAACTGTAATTTCCTGTTCTGTTCTGTTCGGTTCCTGTAAATTCATCTCAATGTTATATGTCCTCATCATATTGTGTAAAATGCAAGTTGTACCACTTTATCTACAAACTTTGGATGCAATTTAATATTTTTGTTGTAAATCGCAAATTTTTGATATAAAATTCCAAAAGCGTTTTCAACAACCCTTCTAGCTCGTGATAAGCGGTAATTATATTGCCGTTCAGGATCTGATAGTCTCCGTGTATTTGAGCGAGGATATGGTCTTAATAAATATGTCTTCAATGGAAATGCCTCGTCTCCCACAAATACATGTGGCATTGCATGATTAGTTCCTGGTAATGGTTTGTCACATGGAATATTGAATGTGTTTCTTTCAAGTGCCTTTCCAAATGTAGATGATGAATAGATTCCGCCATCGCTGTTTTTTCCATAGGCTCCTACATCAACCGCTATGAATCTGTATTCAGGATCAACTATAGCTAACAAAACAATAGAAAATGTTTTTTTATAGTTAAAAAACAACGATCCACTATTGGGAGGTGCAATTATATTTACATGTTTGCCGTCAATGGCGCCTATGCAATTCGGAAAGTTCCATTTATTTTTAAATCCTTCTTCGATTCCTTGCCATGTGGCTGTAGTTGGTTGAGGTATATGAATTGGCATTAATTTATTTATTATTGCATTGCACACATCTATTACTATCAAACGAATAGTTGATTCTCCTAAACGGAAGCTCGATGATAAATTAGTAAATGTAGATCCAGTTATGAAGTACCTGCAACAATAAATGTATATTTAATATACGTTTTATAATACGTGTATATGTTTATGTGAATGTGTGTGTACGTACTCCCTTTCACACATACATGTGTAACTACATGCGCTTGATATAGTTAACCATGATTTATTTTATTTCAGAATCTGAGTGCAAGAAAACTTGGTTAAATCTTAGAGAGTCTCACCGACGAGCTATTAAGAAGCGTAAAACTAAAAGTGGTCAGGCAGCCCCGACGACGAAAAAGTGGACCTTTGAAGATGAAATGAGTTTTTTAGTACCTCATTACAAAGAAAGAAATACGATCTCTTCGGTTGATGATGATGACGGTTCAGATGTTAGCAGTTTCTTGGGTAATGATGATTCACAGAACTCAATAAACATAATTCAGTCTCCAGAAAACTTACAAGCGGAAACTACTCCACTTTCGCCGCGTCCTGAGTCTTCTGCATCTTCAGTTGCATCCAAAATTTCAAAAAAAAAAAATCTTAATATTGAAAAAAATTCAGCGTCACAAACTTTAATGAAATATTTATTAAATCACAACGAAACCAAAAAAGAAGATGAGATAGATACATTTTTTAAAAGCATTGCGGCAACGGTTAAAAAATTTTCAGAATATAACCAAGCTGTTATGAAAAGTAAAATATATAACGCAGTTTCGGAAATGGAGTTAAAAGAAATCGCAGAGAAACAAAGCTATTATAGTTATCGCAACCCTTACATTCCCCAAAGAGAAGATGACATGCCTCGAGGTTATACCACTCTAAATAACATTAGCCACGAGATACAATCAACATCTGGCGCTTCAAACATTCATGATTTTAATATTTCAAACTTAGAAGAAAATGGCGCGTCAAATGCTGACGATCTTGATACTTCAAACAATCTTTAATTTATACAATGATTGTATTTTTGTTGTGGCGCTATTTTTGTTTAATTGCCATAATTTTTGGATTTAATAATATAGTTTTGTATAATAAAAAAATATGTGATTTATGGGTATTTTTTTTTACCTAAACTACAAAAAAGTTGCATTTACTAAAATACCTTACGCAATCACACAAAATATATACACACATACACCAGACATAAAACGTACATCCCCTGTGCACACCTGATCGCAAATGAGGGTTATCGACAGAGGATAAAAATTAATCTATCTTGTAGTTTCGGAACCGAGTATTTTTTTTGTACACTTAAAAAAAAGAACAATAGAGATAATACAAACATTAAAATTATAGTACAAATATTTATGTAGACCAGATTAAAAATTCCAAAAACAAATGCAATTTCTCACCTTAACGTTACAGCTAGTTTTTCTTCGGGCGATATTGTTTCTCTGAATGTTGTATTCTTCTTCCTTATACATTCATCTATAGACTGCAATATGTTATAAAAGAGATATTTCGGCATATGAAAATAAATATAAAATTTCTCTTCATCATCCATCAAATGTTTTTTTATAGTCCGAAATTCCCCTTCAGTACTCCTTGCTTTATTCATACTGTGTACCCAATATCTTTTTCTTTTTTTCTTGCTATTTTCTTTTTCCTCTTCATCAAGTGCTATGGCTATGATAGCTAACTCACGTATTGTAAACCAAGACATAACCGTGCGCTACACTTAACGTTTGGATTCAAACTGATCTGGTGCCAACCAGGTCAGCCAGGGGGCGGCGAGGCGTAAGCGCGGTGTCGCCTAGCCGTAGCCGAGTTGACGTACAGGCGCTGCTGATACGCTTTCGTTACGTGCATACGGTAGGTTGACGCCTGGTTGACAGCGAGGCGAAAGGCGTTACGGTTACGATCCCTTTCCGATCCCATATGTGTGCTGAGACCTTAAGGCGAAGCCAAAAAAGAGGGTTATGATTTTATTTTATGTATGTATGTATTTACGTATGTTCCTTCGTAGCGCCTAAACTATTCATCCGGTTGTGATGATTAATGTGTCAATCGATTCGTTATTATGACCCGGCTAACATTTTAACCGACTTCAACAATAGAAGGAGTCGATTTTTCCTTGTAGGTAAACTCCATATTGAATTAAAGCGTGATTTTTCAGTAGCCGGGTTTTTTAGCTGTAGTTATACCACACAAATTCTTGTTTAAATTCAGATATTTGTTAGCACGTTTGGAAATTAAATGCGAAACGGAGTATAGGTACATACTGATAGCTGCTCTAAAATAACTGCACCAGAACGAGGCCATACCCTGATAAAATAAAAATATGTTTGAAATTTTTATTATTATGGCATACCTACCGCATACATAATCTACACTGAGCTAATGTACAGCCGCCAGCACATCAAACTACTACAATCTGTCAAATTACTTTAATACTTAAGCGATAAGGTTGAAAATAACCTTATCGCTTAAGTATTAGGTTCAAAGTTGATTGGAAAAATTTGATAGTATCGGGTAGCTTGATGTGTTGGCGCCTCTACCGCGCTCGTCATGCATGAAGAATCGCAATTTTTGCATTATTAACTTACGAAGACCTCGTCCTACAAACAAGCTTTGCATCCCAGGACGTCACTCTCTTATTAAGTCAAAATCCAAATCAAAACAAAAGTAATTAGTAAAAGTAAAGACAAGGTTATCGCTGTGCTGCTCTCTGCTCTGTGCGGGTTCGATTCCCACACGGAACAAATATTTGGGTGGCCTACAAGTAGTTGTTCCAAGTCTGTCTGTTTGTGTATGTGAGTTTAAATGTTTTTAAACGCACCCACTATACAGGAGAAATCCCTAGTGTGGGGCAACGAATTTAAAAAAAGAAAACCTATGATTCATTGATGACATTGTTCTATTTACAAAAGATAGATTGGAATATCTGATACGCTGCCAGCAAAACAGTAGGATTAGAAATCAACTTTGAGGACATCAAGCTCATGACCAACTCTAGGAAACAATATAATAAAATATTTTTTATTATGTACACCATACAAGTAACATTCATAAAAGCAAACCATAGCGTGGGCCCTACGTGACATGGTTTGCTTTTATGAATATTTTCATAATGAGATGTTTAATGAACATCTCATCATCAAACATCTCATTAAGACTGAACAATACAGACTTCGAATTTGTAGACAGCTATATATTAAGTATACATACCTAGGCAAACAAGTCTCATTCAAATCTAACAATAATCTCGAAGAAATTGAGAGAAGAATAACAAAAACGTGGAAAAGGTGTCTTTGGAACACGTTTTTAAAAGTCAACTACTAAACTGGTACAAAAAAAATGCCATGGATAGCTGCCTCACCTTATGCGCACTGTTATTATTAATGGTTAAACAGAAAAATAAAACATAATGTCAAGGAGCCTTTAGGATGATTTCCACCAAACGGCTCACATCGCATCGAATCGGAACGATTTTACAACCTTCATCGTGTACACAGTATTTAAAGTCTATATTATCAAGCCGCGCACAGCAGCTTACCATCGGCGTCTTCAGCAAAACGCGATCGTGGCCGAAAGTATGCTGCGACGCGCGTTCGGCTCCCTTTGCCTGTCGTCCTATCCGACACGGTAGGAATGAAACTATGTATTTGACTAGGTGCAGAAACGGATACGTTCGCAAGCGACCGTGCGGAGCCGATCGTCGGCATCCTGCCGGACGCGATCGGCTGTGGCCGCATCCGTTCTGAGTCGATGCGATGCGAGACGTTTGATGGAAATGATCCTTTAGAAAGAAGCTTTCTGAATATAAAACTAAACTAAAAAATAAAATCTATTAACATAAGAGCCAAAACAAAAGTAAATTGATTTCTTGGGACGTGCACAAAAAAAAAATGGTGGTTGGGTTAGGTATTGACCGTCAATCTTGAATCTTGATTCCTAGATTTATCCACTCCAGCGCGCAGCGTAGCAAACAGTCAAACACACATTCCGGAACAGTTATGAATTTCTTTGTGCCTCTTTAAATTTCTATTTCAGATTACTGAGGCCACATAGTAACAGGGGCGTGTAATTCGGTTTCTTTGATTTCGAATACAATGACGTGCGAGACCGTGGTGAGACCGTGAATCTGTTTAAATGTACACAATCTGTGTGACCGTTATGCTTGAGATCAACTACATACCTATACTATACCAAACTGTACCTATATCTAGTTTAGAGTATTATTAATAATGTTGTGGCACCGAGTCCGTGTCTGGCATACCGCTGTTATTACCCGCGATGGTTTGTTTGTGTTGGTAAGGTTTTTCAAAATTATTTGTAAGAGGGAGATAAAAGTGAGAGATTTAAAAACTGCAATTTTCCAGGTGGATTTTTGTCATAGTAGCTCCTGGATTGCTTAATAGTGGCTTTGAATTTGTGTTCACGCAATTAATGATTATATAATTAAAATAATATATGTATGTATATATAAACCCAATACTAGGCTCGCCAAGTCACTGGCTGTTATTATTACGAGGGCCAAGCGCTTGCTTCTCACGTATGTATATATATGTGACAATTAGGGGTGAGGCATATTTATCGTAACAGATAGAACTAACAGATATTTACATTTAACAAATAACAATTGTTCCTACCAACTTATTTTATCTGTTACTTTAATAACAGCCTGTTATGAACAGACCTCACTGTTACCGCGGCTTGTTACTGTTACTCATAGTACTAGTCCCCATATTAAATGCGCCAGTTTCAAACTTAACTAATTACATCGTAATATTCATAAATTTATAGTAAACTGACAGTCCTAAGCCTGTAATAAAGTATGAAGGAAAGTGTTCAGTTAGGAATTTTTTAATGAACAATCAGTATCTCCTATCTATCTAATCTTTTACATTATGTTGGGGTTGAGATCTCAAAAATCAAAAATCATTTATTCAAATTAGGCTGAGTGCCAACACTTTTCTAGAAAAGTGGCTGTCCGGTTATTGCTATAACACTAGTTTTATAGCAATAACCGGACGACAACAATATAAACACTTCTAATTTCTATACTTATTTTTTATACGATTTTCGACTTTTCAATGGAAGAAATAAAGAAGATATTCAATTGAGATTTATCGTCTGTACAAAAATAACAGGCTGTTATTTAATAACAGATATTTGGATCTGTTATTTTTATGTAACAGTAAAGTAACAGTGATAACAGATATCGTGTTTTACCTGTTACAACCCATCTCTAATTGCCAGTGCAGTCGGTGTTTTAATTTCGAGGGGTTGAACCGAAATCACGTTCGCTACGTAATAATAAAACAACAATACGGTGTGAACTCAATAGGGTAATTTAATCAATAAAAAAAACTAACATCAAGAGGGTCATTAACTGTGTGCAAATCTTAACACCGCGATTCAGGAATCGACGGTAAATGTAAAACGCCATCTATTGGTCGAAGATTGGAATTAATCCTAATATACCGCCCACCAAGGACGATTTTATTGTCCTTAACAATGACCGCTCACCTTGAGACATATTTGCGCAACGATAAACTAACAAAACACAATTTATGAACATATGGAAACATTACAATGCTTGCAATACACACATAATTATTTTACACAATAACATCTATTTTCTTAGTAGTGCACAACTGTATATACATTAAACTTAAACTAAATGTTAAATTACTGAGCCACAGGCAGAATGCACAATTTTGAAGTGGGGCGCTTTAAATAGGAGTTTTTACATCTCAAAGTTACCACTCAAGTGATATTATCCTTGCCTGGGTGTTTTTCAGTAACCCTGCCAATAAGTCACCAAGCCGGAGGTAAATCATCTTCTTTTATAACTAAGACAACATCCCCGATCTGTGGTTCAGGCACCTTTGTAGTCCACTTGGGTCTATGAAGGAAGTAAGTCAAGTATTCCTTAGCCCACCTAGCCCAAAAACCTTGTAACATGGCTTGCACTAATTGCCATCTCTTTAAGCTACTTATAGGACTTGTTTCGTAGTTTGACTCCGGTACGGTTAATAATGGCTCGCCTATCAAGAAATGACCAGAAGTCAATGCCATCGGTTCCTCTGGACTGTTACTTTCTATTACCGACAGTGACCGGGAGTTTAAACAAGCCTCTATTTGAGTAAGCAGTGTGGCCATCTGTTTATAGGTGAGTGTCGACTTTCCCATCACTCTTTTTAAATGGAATTTGGTTGACTTTATTCCTGTCTCCCATAATCCACCAAAATTAGGAGCGTGTGAAGGAATGAAGTGCCACGTGGTTCCGTCAATAGCTAAAGCTTCTGCTATTTCTCTAGTCAGGGTTGACTCTTGCAGCTGACGCGTTTCCTTTAATTCCTTGGAGACCCCTACAAAAATTGTGCCATTATCGCTCCATAGCTCCGAGCAATAGGCCATTGCTCAGAGCTATGGAGCGATAATGACTACGAGACACAAATCTTTTAAAGGCTGCAAGGAAACCCTGTTTAGTCAAATCGCTGACAATTTCTAAATGTGTAGCCCTCGTTGCCATACATATAAAAAGACAAATATATCCCTTATATGAGCGATTCCCGCGTCCCTTTGACGTTCTAATATCTATGGGTCCCGCGTAATCAACTCCACTGTTTAAAAATGCCCTGGAAGGAGTTCCACGAACTGAAGGTAGAGAGCCCATCAGTTGTTTCCTCACAGTAGCACTTTGTCTTACGCATGTGACACATTTACGGACATGTTCTTAGAGAACGGTTTTAACACCAACGATCCAATAAGCTGTACGTATATAAGACAACATAAGCTGAGGTCCGCCATGCATGGTCTTTAGGTGGGCATCTGCTATGATCAGCTGGGTTAAATGTGATCGATGTGGCAATAAGATTGGATGTTTGGTCTTCTCGTCCAACTGAGCTCTTTGAAGCCGGCCACCAGCTCTGAGTACATCGTCTCCATCAAAATACGGATTTAACGTTCGAATTTTACTTGTTCTTGTTTTTATTTCACCTTTCTGTTTAATTTCCGTGTACTCTATTTGAAATCCTTCAATTTGGCATTGCCGGATACAACACTGTAATGACTTCTCAATCTCCCAGCTGCGTTAGTACCTTGGCCGATCTTTATCTGTTTTATAATTTAAAAAGCGTCGACAGTAAGCTAAAGTTCTTACTTGCTTAGAAAGAGATGAATATCTGTTCCATACGAAATTATCAACAGTAGAATAATGGGTATTTATTGATCTTTCCAAATTCACTTCTAAATCCTTTGGTTTTGGGTACACTATCTCTCTATCATGTAAAATGTCTGGTCCAATTAGCCACAACAGATTAAATCTACAGATTTAATCCCAAAGCGCAATCCGCGAGGTTCTTATTGGATGGGATATGTGCCCATTGAAATGCGTCCAATGTAGTTAGAATCTCTGAAACCCTATTCGCGACAAACGTTTTCCATTGACTAGGGTGTTTATTTAACCATGCAAGCACGGCCGTTGAGTCAGTCCATGCTCGCAAGTGGTTCTTTGGTATACCTAAAACTTCTGACACCTCAACTAGCAAACGAGTGACTAGCACTGCGCCGCATAACTCTAGGCGCGGTATGCTTACTTTTTTTATGGGTGCAACCCGTGTTTTTGCTGTAACCAGTGAAACGTGTACATCGCCATTACTATCCACTATTCGTATATATACTGCTGCAGAGTATGCGACCTAGCGGACCACACCGATGACGATGACGACGTTCCGGAGGTGACTGGGGTAGACCTGAGAGTGGCGGTACGCAGGCTGAAAACCAGAAACACCGCCCCGGGACCCGATGGCTTGCCTGGCAAAGCCTGGGTCCTGGCCTCTGAGGCTCTCGGGCCCCGACTGGAAGGGCTCCTAAGCGCATGCTTGGAGAGAGGCCAGTTTCCGCTTCGTTGGAAGACGGGGAAGCTGGTCCTCATCCGAAAACCGACACGCTGGTACTGGCACAAGGGAGGTCGCACGAGGCGGCGGCCGAAAACATGACACGCGGGGTTGCGATAGTCGTGGAGAGGATCCGGCAATTGGGTCTCGAGGTGGCATTGCACAAGTCCGAGGCCATGTGTTTTCATGGGCCTCGGAATGCGCCACCGTCGGGATCTCTACTGCCGGCAGGAGGGGTTTCCATCGGCGTCGGGTCGACGTTGAAGTACCTAGGACTCGTCCTCGACAGCCGGTGGAACTTCGTGAAGCATTTCCGACGTTTGGGTCCCAAACTGAAATGGACAGGGGCTGTGTTCAAGCGGCTCCTGCCCAACCTGAGGAGTCCAAACGCCTCCTGCCGGAGCCTCTACGCAGGGGTCGTGCGGTCCATGGCCCTTTACGGGGCCCCGGTGTGGGTGCGTTCTTTGAGGCGGCAAGCCGCCCACTACCTGAACGCGCCCCAAAAGGTGACAGCCATAAGGCAGCTCTTTGAGGAGTGGCTAGAGTGGCGCCACGGCGCCCTCACCTACCGCCTGACGCAGGTCCTCACCGGACACGGTTGTTTCGGGAGGTTCCTGCACCGAATCGGGCGGGAGGAAACGCCCGGGTGTTTCCACTGCGAGGATCGTCCGGAGGACACGGTGGAGCACACCGTAGAGGTCTGCCCCGCTTGGGCGGAGCACCGCCGTGTCCTTGTAGCTGCGATTGGCGGCGGCGATCTCTCGCGTCCGACCCTGGTTCAAGCCATGGTCCGGAGCGAGAGGGAATGGGAAGCCGTCACCACCTTCTGCGAAGCAGTCATGCTAGTGAAGGAGGTGGCGGGACGTGAGAGGGAAAGAACCTCACGTCCCAGCCACCGCGGGAGACGCCCTGGGCGTCGGGGGTCACGTGGTGGCTCTCACCGTAGGCGCGGGCCTGTGGTCGGCGAGTTATGGGCTAGCTCGCCGTCCGGCCGTCTTATGACCGGCCGTCTTGGTTCCCAGCCATCTGGGAATTTTGAACTCGGTAAGTTGTGCCAATTCACTACAGTAAGTAACCAATTCATTTAGTAACTGGGTTGGGACCTCGTCGTCCCAGCCAGTTCCAGCTAACCACAGCTTTTGTATAAATACCTTTGCTGTTATAAGCGCCGGTGCCAACCATCCTAATGGATCAAATAATCGTGCTATACTAGAAATAATCTTTCTTTTAGTTTCAGGTCCTGACGTCGGAGTAAGCTTCACTGAAAATTTAAATATATCTTCGCTACGGTTTCAGGTAAGTCCTAAAATTTTCAAAATAGAATCTAGTTTTATTTCTAGGTTTCGTTCTATTTCCTTCTCCTCCGCCTGTTCCTTTCCGTCTTCCCCTTCATATTCTGAACTAATTTCCTTTATTACCGTTTCATTATTGCTTGTCCATTTTTGCAGTTTAAATCCACCCTTGCCAAGTAGCGTATTCATGGCCTTATACAACGTGTAACAGAATAAACGCAATTCCTGAAAGTAGTTGGTTCAGAATCGGCTTCTGAATCGATATCCGTCATAAAAAATAGGTGTTAAATTTTGACGGAAAAATCTGTTAAATAACTTAAATAAGAAACACAGTATCATGACAAATTAATACAATCCTTAATTCAAGGAAATTGAAACCTTAACTCAGAGAAATAAAGGCCACTAAAACGCACGACATTATTTGTAGTTCGCTTATAGCTCGTAATACACACACGTAAATATCAATGCATTTTACATTAAAAGTAGTGTGCATCAAATAAAGTGGTAATTTAAAGGGATTCCAACTTTATCTCCAATGAGTAAGGCTTATTTGAATACACGACCTAACTTAGTTGATCATCAGAGTATCCCTACAAAAATAAAATTATTTAATTGGAAGAAATTTTGAACTTTTGAAAGAGATAAAGCATTTGTCGGCAACCTCTTTGACGGTTATGCGAAATGCCGACTAACACGCCGCCGAAACCACGAGTACCTAACATTATGCCAGTCATCCGCCGGTAGTGATCTGGTTTAGTTGAATTTATGTTTCCACGCGCGATGGCTTTCCGGTATACCAACATACAATACACGGAGAAGGTGAGGACACTGGCTCGCTGTCTTGATAATGTCGCGTTAGCTTGTCGGGAGTTCAATGACCGTTTTGGCTGCAGTGTGAGCGCCAGGACGATGCTAGCTACAACTCAGACTGAGGCATCTGAATGCGGAGTAAGGCAGTCGTTGGATAGGTCGCGGAGGACCTGTGCCGTGGCCTCCCAGATCGCCTGACTTAACACCATTAGACTTTTATTTGTATTTGTGGGGTCGCATAAAATCGCTCGTTTACGTCAGTCAATCTACAAGTGTCGAGGAACTCTGACGGTGAAAAGTGATACTGAAGTGCTTACAAAATTGAAATACAATTTAAGAAAGCGTGCAAATAAGTGTATAGAACAAGGCGGTGGTCATTTTGAAACTTTAACGAAAGTGGATCGCAGAAATAGTGCATATTAATAACCTAAGTGTGTGTGTGTATGTGTGTGTGTAAAGTGTAAATAGTCCAGTTCTGTAAGTAAGTACCTACCTACTTCTACCTATCAATACGATTGTATTCTTATGACTGTAAATATAATGATTCAAATCTTTTAAACACGTCGTCTTTGAATATTTTTGTAGTACAAACAATAAACTGTACCTAAACACAACTTATTAGAGGGATCGAGGGATTCGCGGGAGTGCAATCTCAAAACATAAAGTCGCTGTTTTAAATGCATCCCTGTTACTAAGTCTAAAGTCTTAGATTCGTGTTGATAATTTCACTTACTAGAAAATTCCGTTCATTGAACTAATGCCTACAGCTATGGTCAGCTGGCGGGCGCTCAAGTGTGCGTGTCGTGTCGGCCGCTAACATTGCATGAGTGTGTGTGCGATGCACATACGTTTTGCGTTTAGTAAGGATAACAATTTATAAAAAATGACTAGGTTTGGTTTAAATTTATTTAATTACGGATGTTGTTTAAGACTTATAATTTAATATACTAATTGGGGTGTCTGAGGTATTGCGCTTAATCTGTTACACGTTGTATAACTTTATTCCTTCTTCTATGGTTTGACAGCCACTCATAAGATCATCCATGTAATAATCTTCTAGCACCTTCATTGCAGCTTCTGGGTACTTCTCTCCTTCATCATGAGCTACCTGTTGGAGAGCCTTCACTGATAAATACGGGGCTGAGGCCGTTCCAAACCTCACGGTTACTAACTCATAATCTTGAATTTTATCTTCAGGGTTATATCTCCATACGATGCGCTGAAATACCGAATCATTATCGTCAACTCTTACCTGCCGATACATTTTTGTAATGTCAGCTGCCAAACAGATGGGGTGAACTCTCCATCGTATAATAAGGTGGCGCAAATCTGGTTGTAGTGTTGGACCGATCATTAAAGTATCATTTAATTACACGCCGTTCACTCCCTTGCAAGATGCATCAAAGACGATCCTTAACTAGGTGGTCGATTTATTTTCTCGAACCACCGCATGATGAGGAAGATAAACTGCTTCAGACTGCTTAACATCATTCTCTGGAACAGGAGTCATGTGACTTAACAGTAAGTACTCCTTTAAAACGTCTATACATCTTTTCTTCATTTCTTTGTTTTTATCCAATTTTCTTTCTAATGCCTTTAATCTGTTTACAGCAATATCCCAAGACCTGCCATATTTCCATGCAGGGTCCACGTCCCGGAAAGGTAAACGTACCACATAACGTCATTCGGGGGTTCTAAAAGTGGTAGCCTTAAAAATTTCTTCACATTTCTGTTGTTCTTCAGTTAACATTTTTTGTGAAATGGAAGAATGATCTGATTCCAACTCTCAGAATCTTTTTAAAACTTCATTTTCATTTATAGTAGCGTTCATAGCTACAAGCCTCGGTTCAGTGTGATCGGTTTGTTCAGTAGTAGATACTACGCCAGACAAGATCCAACCGAGAGCAGTGTCTTGAGCGATAGGAGTACCGGGTGGTCCTTTCAAAACACCCTGTTGTAAAATTTGACAGTATATTTCAGCACCTAATAGAGTATTAATTCTATTAGGCGTGTCATACTGGGGGTCATCTAATGAAATTGAATGTAAACTAAAGACTTGCAACCCAGTTATTTTCATAACTGTGAGAAGAGTAGCAGTACCTTTGTGCTCTTCTATCTTAATGTTATGTCTTGTTTAGTATTTTGTGTGTACATAAATAAATAAATAAATAAATAAGAGTGGTGATTGAGGGCAATATATAAGCACTGACTATAATTTCAAAAGTGGGATCCACTCGTGACTGGAATTTTATATTAACCCTTGACTTGGAGGTGACCTTACTGTCGTCTTCAATTCCTGAAATCACACCCCTTGCTGACATTTTTTTTAATCCTAGACTTTGGACTGTAGCCTCAGTTATGAATGAGGCTTGTGAGCCTTGATCGATCAAAGCTCTGATAACCCTTTTTGCCCCGTGTCTCGACTCAGCATTGATTAGTGCAGTGGCTAACAATACTTGACTACTTTTTAACGTACCTATCGAGAAACATGACACCACCGATGTACCATCATTGGATGTTTTTTTTTTTTTTTTTTTTTTCCGGATGGGAAATCATCAAATGACCCCCCCCACTCTGGGCGGAGCGGAAGGGAGTGTCAGACTTGTACTGACTAAAACCCATCCATGTTCCTTCTTTGCCCTTTGTGTTCCAGGGCCACGGTATCTCTTTCGAACAGTCCCGCAGCCCTGGCAGGCATCGGCCCTTGCGGACCCCTACTTATTTGCTGACATCTCTTTGAGGCGCGCGTGGAACACGAACGCGCCGTCGACACGGCCTGTCGTCATAAGACGGCCGGACGGCGAGCTGGCCCATAACTCGCCGTCCACAGGCCCGCGCCTACGGTGACCGGGAGCCACCACGTGACCCCCGACGCCCAGGGCGTCTCCCGCGGCGACTGGGACGTGAGGTTCTTTCCCTCTCACGTCCGGCCACCTCCTTCACTAGCATGACTGCTTCGCAGAAGGAGGTGACGGCTTCCCATTCCCTCTCGCTCCGGACCATGGCTTGAACCAAGGCCGGACGCGAGAGATCGCCGCCGCCAATCGCCGCTACGAGGACACGGCGGTGCTCCGCCCAAGCGGGGCAGACCTCCACGGTGTGCTCCACCGTGTCCTCCGGACGATCCTCGCAGTGGAAACACCCGGGCGTTTCCTCCCGCCCGATTCGGTGCAGGAACCTCCCGAAACAACCGTGTCCGGTGAGGACCTGCGTCAGGCGGTAGGTGAGGGCGCCGTGGCGCCTCTCTAGCCACTCCTCAAAGAGGGGACTTATCGCCACTATGGTGGCGTGCCCTATCATTGGATGTTGACCCCGCCGCTTGTGTGGACGGGTTGACCTTAGTGACGTGATCACTTCCCTCCGATGATTCAACAGATGGAGGTATGTTGTTGCTTGTATGAAGAAGTGAGTGATGCCGACGATTACAAACACGACAATTAGTGGCCTTTCGGCACTGTTTAACTAGATGATTCGACCCCAAACAGTTGAAACAGATACGCTTCTTCATTACAAAATCATGTCTGTGTCTGTGTGTATGAATTTTTACAAACTTTTTACAAAAACATAATTTGTGATTTTCTTCACAATATTCACACACTAAAACATTCGAGGTGAAACACCTTAATTAGTCTATTGGTCTGAGCACTGGTTTGTTGAACTACAGATCTTGGTTTGGTATTCTCAATAAACTCCAATGCTCGAAACCGACCTTCGATAAATTTAGTGAAATTATTAAATGTTGCCAATTCATTTGAGTTTTCACTATCACTTGTGAGATGCAATTCCCACTGTTTCTTCGTTTCTGGGTCTAATTTATATGTAACAATGTGAATAACAATAATATCCCATGAACTTATTCAAATTTCTCAATGCATGTAAACATTCAGTGGTTGTATCTAATAACTCCTTCAAGGCTGAAGCTGACTCGACATTTGAATTACGCTAAATAAATAATCTTTTTAAAACACAATTTGACAATTATCTTTTGTTATTATATCTAGACTCTAATTTTGACCAACATTGAGTATAATTATCTGCTGTGATAGGTACAAATTTTATCAGCTGTTCTGCCTCTCCTGTAAGATAGCCCTTTAAATAATGTAATTTTTGTACTGGATCTAATGACTAGTGTGCACCAAAGAAATACATAAGTCCTGAAATGTTGTCCATTCGGAGTATTTACCAGAGAAAGTAGGAATTGTTTTTTAAGTAATCTTACAGATGAACTAGACGCCGAAGGTACAGAAACATCTGAGCCCTTAGAAACCGCTGTTCCTAGCGGTGGGTACTTGCATAATGCAATCTTTAGTTCCGACTTATATGAAATGTAAATTTCCTCTGTCGCCTCGTCCATACACACTAATGGCGCTATCACTTTTAATGTCTTCTAAAGATTTTAAAGTTTTGCTGTCTAATTCTAATCTTTCATAATGATTTTTACAAAATGTTTGCCAATCTCTTTCCAACTTTCCTAATCTTGTTTATAAATATTGATAACATAATCTATCTTTAGGTGTTTTCTTAAAATTTGATCTTGACCTTTCTATCAGTATTTTTAAGTTTGATTGCAAATTACTGTACTTCTCCATTTTTCACAGTAAAATTTAAACTTTGTTTACAAAACAACACTTTGTTTCTTAGCAGCAAAATCTCGAAAATTTTATAAGTGTTTTAACCATACTTTAACTCGAAGCGAACTCGGGCATAGATTCCTCGTTCCCCCGTTTTTGTTCGCTTATTTTAAGTCCTAAAATTACTACACTATTTATTCTAAGTCCAAGATCATGCATAAACGACTAAGTTAATGGAATGTTCGGAATTTTGAATATTTCTTGAACTGTTTCACTGATGAACGATGATGCTCTGCCGCCGTCACGATGCTTTGCTAACGTCACGGTGCTCTGCTGATGTCACGGTGTGCTCTGCCGCCGTCATGATGGTGATCTTCTCCCGGTTCCCAGGGCTGGCTGATGAACGTCTCCCTCCACAGATGAAACCCTTCCAACACCCTGAGTTGCGATCAACAATCCCTTCAGTGTTCCCTAACAAACTGCTGCGGTGCACTTCAGCAAAACTTCACCGCACACAAAATCAAAATCAAAATCAAAGCATTTATTTCAAGTAGGCCAGTTACAGGCACTTTTGAATTGTCGAAACAAAGACAACAGTAAAAAATATCTACAGTCCCAGTCACAAGGCACAAAAACTGTGAAAGTACTGTAGTTGCCCATTCCCTAACGTAGATCTCTATGGAGAACAACGGGCAAGAAACTCCATGGACACTCTTTTAAATCAGAATACTTTAACAAAACCTTGGTTACATCATTCATTTTGAGATGGTACATTATGTGAGAACGATGCAGCAAGATGTGTACGTTAAAAGTGTCCATAGTAAAAACAATTCAAAAATAAAATAATTAATTCAAATAAGCCGTGGCAAATAAGAGATGACCAGTCACAACTGACAGCGCCCGTTCACGAACATGACGCATGTATCAGCACCATTCAACTCAACCATTTTGAAGGGAACTAAATGATCCGACACACGTGCCACCATCAGCGAGACAATTGAGTGAGCATGACATACTCCTAACCGCCAGTGCACATTCAAGTCAAGAAAAGACGCAGGTTTCCAGCGAATGACAGCTTTCTAGTACATAGTACTCACACAATATGGGCTAGGCGGCTATATAATACAAAAAAGATTGAATCTATACAATGCAAAGATAGTTATACAATCTTCAGCAGCTCCAACAATACTATTTAATGCTATCAATTTAGGCGCCCCTGTTCTTGTGGAGCAGGACCGGCATTGAGCCAAGCATTTTTATCAGTGATATAATCGTCCAACTTGTAATATGCTTTCTTACATAGTGTGCGTTTAATGCATGTTTTAAATTTCGTTTCATTCAGTTCAAGAATACTTTGTGGAATTTTATTATAGCATCTCAAACAGTACCCCATGAAAGATCAGTCTACTTTAGCGATTCTGAAGCCTGGCTGAACTAATTGGTCTCTATTTCTAGTACTGTAATTGTGTCTGTCACCTCTTTTATTAAAAAGATGTAGATTTTTTCTTACATACATGTTTTCGTAGATGTATTGACAATGTACGTCATGATGTTAATTTCTTTAAACAGTTCCTTAGAGAATCGCGCCTACGAAGATTATATATGGCTCTGATGGCTCTTTTTTGCAGAATAAATATAGACTCAATGTCTGCAGCTCGTCCCCATATTAAAATGCTATAAGACATAATACTATGAAAGTAACTAAAATAGACCGATCTAGCGGTATCTGCATCAGTATATTGACGGATTTTTTTTTATAGCATACGCTGCTGAACTTAGCCGCCCCGCAAGAGATGTTAAATGAGAACCCCATTGTAGCCTTGAATCAAGCGTAATCCCCAGGAAAACCGTTTTATCTACAAATTCAAGTTTCTCTTTATTCAATACTATATCACAATCGCTACTTTTAACATTCAGTAAAGCAAATCTTACGCATTTCGTTTTTTTTCCATTTAACATTAAATTGTTTGCTGTGAACCAATTATGGACCTGAAGTAGGGCATTATTCACGTCATCTAGATTTTGGGCCCGTCTATTTATCTTAAAAATTAGGGAAGTGTCATCAGCGAATAACACCATATTTTGAGGTTGGTTTTTCAATAAATAGGAGAGATCATTTACATATACTAGAAAGAGGAAAGGACCCAATATTGAGCCTTGCGGTACCCCCATTTTTACTTTTAAACCCTGTGAATTAACACCATTTATTTGCACATGTTGTTGTCTATCACTCAAATAAGATTTTACCAAACTAAGTGCAAGTTTCCCTAGTCCGTAATGCTCAAGTTTCAAAAGTAATGTGTCGTGATTTACGCAATCAAATGCTTTGGAAAGGTCACAAAATATTCCAATGGCGTCTTGGGACTCTTCCCACGCAGTAAATATGTGCTTTAATAAGGTTACACCGGCGTCAGTTGTACAACGTCCCTTGTACAACCTTCCCCCCGTCCCTTTACGTCCTTGTCCCTTCGTCTATTTTTACAGTTTAAAAGATTTTATGGATGTGAGATGTTGATTCCTTTTGTCAAAATATAAATTTTATATCTTAGCGAAACATGTTGAGCTACTGTAATAATATTAACAACAATGTATACCATGTTTTACGCAAATAAATGATTTACTTACTTACTTACTTACTTGGTGAAACCATACTGTTGATCGTGTAAGATTCTGTTGGTGTTAAAATGATTGAGCATTTGATTTAGCATTACCTTTTCAAACACCTTTGCTAAAAACTGGCAACACGGATACAGGTCTATAATTATTTGTATCTTTACTATCTCCGGATTTAAACAGAGGTATGACTTTACTGTATTTCATTAAGTCCGGGAAAACTCCTTGATCTACACACAAATTAAAAATTAAAGCTAAGTATGGTGCTATAGTCTCAACTATGGATGTACAAACTCTGATAGACATTCTCCAAAGATCTTCGGTCAGTTTGACTTTTATTTGCCGGAAAGCTTTAATTTTAATTTAAAGAAAGAAAGAAAGAAAGAAATCATTTATTTGCTGATAATGTAGGTATACATATAAGTTGGAATATTTGCTAAGTGTCCCGATACATTTTACCATAGGGTTTATGTGTTTAAATTTAAATTCAGCCGGGCAGTCAGACACATTCGCCTTTAATAAACCAATTGAGACTTCAGGAGAGGAATTAAGAGCCTCCGTAGTTTTTAACGGTATATCGGTAAAGAAATTTACAAACTCATGAGCTACTTCCTGATTAGAGCTTTTAGGACCACATGCTGTATCTAATGTGTAGCTAGTGTTACGTATTTTCTTCCTGTTAGTCTCGTTATTTATGACTTTCCAAACTGTCTTAATTTTGTTTTCTGCTGTTTTGATCTTGTTGCTAATGTGTAAGGCTTTGGCAACCTTGCATGTATTTCTAAAAAATTTTGAATACTTAGCAACATACTTGTTAAAAGTTTCAGAGTTTATATAAGGCTTAAGGCCATAAAGCTCAAATAGTCTTTCCCTACTTTTTCTGATACCTCTAGTTGCCCAATCACTAAATATAAATTTAGGGCAATACATTTTGTCTTCTTTCAAAAGTTTTGTTAAACTTAGTGTGAACTATTGAAAAGAAATTATCATACAATTGATTTATGTTAATATCGTCCAGATGGCTCATAACACTTAACTTGTTCTGTAGGGAAATATTATACCTCTTTAAATTATTAGTAGTTATAGGTCTAAATTGAATCTGAACTTTTTGGCAATGGTATGTTACACCTAAAAGTTACTTAGTTTGTCCGCTATGGTCAGACGGCAAACAATTTACTATGGCTTTATCTAAGTAATCACAATTGCAGAAAACATTATCTATACAAGTAGCAGAAGATGAAGTGACTCTCGTAGGTTTAATAAAAATGTTGGTGAAGTCAAATGACTTGAAAAGATTTAATAATCGACTGCTATTAGAATTTTCTTCTGAAATATTGATATTGAAATCACCACAAATAATTATAGGTTTATCACTGGCTGCAAGTTTTGCCAGGACATCTTCCATTATTGATTCAAATAAGGAAAAGTTTTGATAGTTTGGGGGTCTGTACACACACACAATTACATGCTTATCTAGCTCAACACAAGACAGTTCGACGCAATGTTCCGCCGAGAGACCTACTATGTCATTACGTTGCTTGTATTTAACACAATTTTTCAATAATATTAGGGAACCTCCACGCAGCATAGATTTACGGTTAAAACAGCTACCCACCGCATAGTTCTCATAATTAATAAGCATTTAGTAACTTATCCGGTTTAACTCGGCTCGAAGGACCAATGTTCAGGTCAGGGATGAACTGGGTTGAACCGAAATCGCGTTTGTAATAATAAAACAACGGTACAGTGTGAACTCAATACTAATTTTTAATCAACAAAAAAAAAAAAACATCAAGAGGTCATTAAGGAGGAGGAGGAGGAGGTTGGTCTGTGGATGGGTGACCGCCCATTACATACCGAGTTCCTCCGTGCCTCGGAAAGCACGTTAAGCCGTTGGTCCCGGCTGTCATTTGTAGATCTTTGACAGTCGTTAGGTAGTCAGTGGCCCAAAAAGTCTGTTAACCTGTCTTACCAAGGGGTATCGTATTACCCAGTACTACCTGGGTTGTGGAGGTCAGATAGGCAGTCGCTTCATGTAAAATACTGGTATTCAGCTGCATCCGGTTAGACTGGAAGCCGACCCCAATATAGTTGGGAAAAGGCTAGGCAGATGATGATGATCAAGAGGTCATTAACTGTGTGAAAATCTTAGCACCGCGATTCAACAATCGACGGTAAATGTAAAACGCCATCTATTGGTGAAAGATTGGAACTAATCCTAACACTGCGAGCTGTGAATCTTGCACATCTAGGCACTCTCCGCACCGCTCGTCTCCACTTTGGTGGAGACTGGGCCTAAGCAATTGGAGCCTGCTGTCATTTGTAGATCTTTGACAGTCGTTAAAGTCGCCAGTGGCCCGAAAGTCTGACAACCAGTCCTTCCAAGAGGTACCGTATTACCCAAATATTCCGGACGAGTCTTTATCCAAAGGGGAATCGTATTGATTGGTGGCGGCGATCTGTCGCGTCCGGCCCTGGTTCAAGCCATGGTTCGGAGCGAGAGGGAATGGGAAGCCGTCACCTCCTTCTGCGAAGCAGTCATGCTAGTGAAGGAGGTGGCGGGACGTGAGAGGGAAAGAACCTCACGTCCCAGCCGCCGCGAGAGACGCCCTGGCGTCGGGGGTCACGTGGTGGCTCCGGTCCACCGTAGGCGCGGGCCTGTGGACGGCGTTATGGGCTAGCTCGTCGTCCGGCCGTTTTATGACGACAGGCCGTGTCGACGGCGCGTTCGTGTTCCACGTGCGCCTCAAAGTGATGTCAGCAACCAAGTAGGGGTCCGCATGGGTCGATGCCTGCCAGGGCTGCGGGACTGTTCGAAAGAGATACCGTGGCCCTGGAACACAAAGGGCAAAGAAGGAACATGGATGGGTTTTAGTCAGTACAAGTCTGACACTCCCTTCCGCTCCGCCCAGAGTGGGGGGGGGGGGGGGTTATTTGATGATTTCAAAAGGGGAATCGTATTGCCCAGTAATAACTAGGTTGCGCAGGTCAGATAGGCAGTTGCCCTATGTTAAATACTGTTATTCAGCTGCATCCAGTAAGACTGGAAGTCGACCCCAGTTTGGAGAAAAGGATAGGCAGATGAATAAAGATTTAAAATAAATAATCTTTATAATCAACTAAGACCATCTCAAAAGCGGCTACTAAAAACAGTTAAAAACACTTGAGTTTTTTGTCATGAGCTTGGGAAACCAACCTGACTTAAAATTAAACTCAACACTAACCTTTTCGAATAGTGAAAACACCATAGAGGTATAAGCTCTAGTGTTGGCAATTGGCATGGCTTGACTTACCTATCTGTCAAAGTACATACATTGGCCAAAAGACCATAGACATTATATGAAACTGGTTAATTCACCGTCAAATGCCATTGTGTATCGTTCCACGCCGTAAACAAATGCTCTCTAAAAAGGGATATTTTGTTTCACATGGTACGAAATATGCGCTAACATTTTTTTTTAAGCAGATTTTTAAACTACTATTTACGCCGTTACGTTAGAAAAAAATTGTGGTACGTTGTCATGAATACACGTCAAGAATGTATGTGAGATACAGTCATACAACAACTAAAATCGCTGAAATAAAAAAAAAAAGGTTTTTGGAAAAAAAAAGACGATCGAAAATAAACACTAATCAGTTCAAAGCGGAAAAGTCACACAACACTGTCTACATACTTTAATTGTTGTCGCAGGTCAATTGTATAGATTTTTATTTTAGAAATTGTTGTTATGTGTGTTTCTTTATTGTGTAGTTGATGCATATTATTTCTGTGTGATTGTCAAATTCCCGTAGTGAAAAGCCCCAGATTTGTTTTGCGATTCGTTCCTTGCGGACTCCATAACTTATTACTAATAAGGAAAACATTAATAAAGAACCGGTTTTAAAATACTAAAGCGTTGAATCACTATCGCTGCCGCTTGTGTTGCTGTGGAAAAAAAAAATTTATTATCTGTGCAGAATTCTATTGACGTTTCATGTTTCATTTTGGGGGCGGGTATCGCCACTTTACTATTGTAGCGAATTTTAATAAAAATGAGATAATTCAGCGTTTTATGTTAGTTCGAGTATAATTAAATAATTTTCAAATCTAATGTTACTATCTGCAGTGCGGTAGGTGAGTTAGCCGACGTTTGTCTATCCCTACAATCGGTATCAAATCTAGTATTTTATTGGCCGTATCCTGTCCTATTGATTCATAATCAGCCCAATTTCTTCGAGTACTATCTATGCCTTTGCACAGTTGAGATTTGTCGTGTAATATGAACGAAGATTTGCGGGTAGTATTTTGGCAGATCACCAGACCGAAAAATCATTACGTTGCTTTTCGGCGAGTGATAGGAAAAGAAATCTAGGAAGATCCAGATCAGGTAGTCTAAGAAGGTTCGTTGCATGCTTCCAGGTCTAAATCAAGATGATTGGGGGCCTGTTCGTGTACAACCACAAGGGCGAAGTCCTGATCTCGCGGGTGTATCGTGACGATATAGGGCGCAATGCCGTGGACGCCTTTAGAGTGAATGTTATCCATGCGAGGCAGCAGGTGCGCTCTCCCGTCACCAACATCGCCAGAACTTCTTTCTTTCACATCAAGGTAAGTAATGCAAGTTAGCATGATATATCATGAAGCATAAAGATTGATATTCACCTCTACCAAGCTATTTGTTAAAAAATATTGTTAAATAAAAATCATGAAGTTCCAATTTAAAAAGAAAACTATTTATGATTCTATAGCTTAATATAACAAATGCTTAGAAGAGGGGGCGTTTTTTAATCATAGTATTGCTAAAAGAATACCCATAAATATCGTTTTTCCCATTCTATTTTGTCCTGTTCAAATTTAATCTATCAGGCACGGCAGGCTACCTCCATCTGAAATTACACAATTTGTTCAACAGAGGGCTAACATCTGGCTGGCAGCTGTGACCAAGCAGAATGTGAATGCAGCGATGGTGTTTGAGTTTCTGCTCAAGATCATTGATGTGATGCAGTCCTACTTTGGCAAGATCTCCGAGGAGAACATCAAGAACAACTTTGTTCTTATCTACGAGTTGCTTGACGGTAAGTGTACAATCTTTATATCTGCTTATGAGGTTTAACAGTTCCCCACATCCATTCCAGCACCATTGTCAACACAAAGCATGTCCTCTGCTGTATATAACACATTCATCCTATGGTATGCAATATTACAATGTTGCTAGACATATTATTGTGCCCAGTTGCTTTATAAAATATAAATCTCTGAGTGAGTGTATCTCTTGTGAAGAACTGGTAATAATATTTCCAGTGGCGGATTTACAAGTTTTCAAGGTATAGGCTGTTCAGTTTTTTCCCCCTTGCCTCTACAATTGTCATATACTACATTATTTTTACAATCCAACAATTTTGTTGAAATTACATCTAAAATAATTTTTGGGTATATTACTGATTACTGGTTGGGGGGCGGCGAATTAGCTGTTTTACTCTAGAATATGGAAGATTCTACTCGGAATGTGCAATGACAAGTGAGAGGGGAACGTCATTGGCAAAATTTGTTGCAGACTTCTATCTGTAAAACATCAGAAAACCATCATGCCAAAATCTTTTTGATTTTTATGAGGTAGCAAAAAAAAAAAAAATTCGGTCCCCAAATTTGGCGCCCCAAAAATCTGCCGCCCTAGGCTCAAGCCTACTCAGCCTGCTGGTAAATCCGCCACTGAATATTTCATTACATTTATAATTAATCAGGCCTCTGTTATGCAGTGAAATACAATAGACTGAGTTGATTAATAATGATCAGATATTAGAATGCAATTTCTAAAGTTCTACATTGTAATGTTTTTAAAAGCTTTATTTAATCTGGGTAACATTATATTCTTTCTTCTTTTTACAGAAATCCTGGACTTTGGCTACCCTCAGAACTCGGACACTGGTGTTCTGAAGACATTCATTACCCAGCAAGGCATTAAATCTGCTTCTAAAGAAGAACAAGCTCAAATCACTTCACAGGTTGGTATTCGACTTTATTTGTTTGCTATGGTAAAGATGTTGGGCTGACTGCCCAGGGTGTCATTGTCATTCTGCTGCCCTTATCCCAATTGATTTGGAGTCGGCACAACATGTCTTCTTCCATGCTTCTTGGTTAGTTCTCATCTCAATTACTCCCTTGAAGAGGCCATTTCAATGTCCAGTGATTGATAGATTAAGGTTTATATTACAATAAAAGAACACTAAAGAAAGATAGAGAAATGTTTATTTGGCACCAGTACCACATTTATGGAATGCAAAAATATAAACCTACATAAGGAAAAAAAATATAGGAATTGTGTATGCCTGTAAGGTCCATTCCAGAGATAATCATAGACAGATGCTCTCTGACATTGTTTAAAGCAATTCCAGTTTAATGAAAGAATTTTTGTAACAGTGTATTGTTATTGTGTTCAGGTGACTGGCCAGATTGGATGGCGTCGCGAAGGTATCAAATACAGGCGTAATGAGCTGTTCCTAGATGTACTAGAGTATGTCAATCTGCTAATGTCACCACAAGGTATGACAATTTGATGATTATGTACTCATGAATGCAAATAGAATTAATCATTTTTAATGAATAAATTAATAAGAATTACTTTCTTTTGCAATCCAGGTCAAGTGCTGTCAGCCCATGTTGCAGGCAAGGTGGTGATGAAGTCCTATCTCTCTGGCATGCCAGAATGCAAGTTTGGTATCAATGACAAGATTGTCATGGAAGCTAAGGGAAAGGGGAACGGTGAGTGACTGTTTCTCTTAACAAATTCTTTTCGAAGCTTTATTACAGACTTGCAGTGCAGGAAAATACAACAGAATTGGCCAGAGTTAATTTCGACAATCATTAATCAATCAGTTCTAATTTATACATTTTTACACCTATAATTTTTCTTTTAAAAATAATTTTGGTCCATACTACAACCAAAAAATGCCCACGACCCAGTTTGGAAAATTACAGTCTAACTGTGTCACAATCCTGTTTGGGTCTTAGGTCTCAGAGGGACATCTGCGCTTGTTTGATGGTAAAAGGCCTGCCCCTGTTACATAGCACTTGAACATAACTGGCAAATTGTGACTACCATGGGTACATCTGTGCCTAACCTTCTAGGGATAACAAGCGTGTTTTATTCACCAGGAGGTATATCCGGCAACACGGACAGCGACCCAGCGCGCTCGGGTAAACCGGTGGTCGTGATCGATGACTGCCAGTTCCACCAGTGCGTCAAGCTCAGCAAGTTCGAGACGGAGCATTCCATCTCCTTCATACCACCTGATGGAGAGTTCGAGCTTATGAGGTTAGCAAATGCTAAAGTGGAGTGCCTGTCGACTTATAATATTAATTTATTTATCTCCAATCGAGGGGGCAAAGGCCCGCAAAGGCCTCCCTTTCTTTAGTCCACTTAGATTCATTCTTCACCAAAGCGAAGAGGAGTGGAGAGGAGACGCGCGGAAACCGACCAATCAGATTGGTTGAAATCTATGCGTCTCTGGTCTCTCTTGTGATTGATCGAATTTCGCTCCTCTCCCCTTTGGTGGAATTCAGGCGTTGTCCCTATCCAGTGTTGTTGTTTTACTTTCTTCCTTAGTTATCTTGCAATTGGTTGTTAACCTTTAGCAGACTTTTGTGCGGGCATCGGCTGCTGAGGTCCATTCTTACGGCAAAGAATCTGCCCCTCAAAAAGTGCCAGTGCTGTTTGTGGCCAATCTTTAAGATAAGATATGTGTTGTTCGATTAACAAAAAGTATTTTAAACTAAAATTATACAACTTGTGATTATTAATTGATTCGGGAAACTGACCCGCGTATTTCACTCGGCATTCTGGCCTGACGTGTTTTGAAATCGAATGAAGTATGTTCCCATGATCGTATCGCAAGTCGAACTGACGCTGAACCTAGTTGAGTAAATCTAAAATAAATATGAGCCTTACAAAAACGAAATTTCATAAAACTTCATTTATCAACAGATACCGGACAACCAAGGACATATCACTACCATTCCGCGTCATCCCCTTGGTCCGGGAAGTGGGCCGCACTAAGATGGAGGTGAAAGTGGTCCTCAAGAGTAACTTCAAGCCCTCCCTGCTCGGCCAGAAGATCGAAGTGAAGATCCCAACACCGCTGAATACTAGCGGGGTGCAGCTCATTTGTTTGAAGGGAAAGGCCAAGTATAAGGCCTCAGAGAATGCTATTGTTTGGAAGTAAGTTGTGTCTATAAGTAACGTTTTTCTTTGGTTTCACTTTCATCCTAGGGTAATTACTTAATGTACCTACAGTGCTTGAGGTAGGAATCACTAAGGTAGGTGTACTAAAGTAGGTGCTCGGCCAGAAATCGAAGTGAAGATCTAAACACCACTGAATACCAGCAGAGTGTAGCTCACCAGTCTGAAGGGAAAGGCCAATTATAAGGTTTCAGACGACGCTATTGTTCCGATTGTTATTGCTCTAATTTCAATATTAGCGGCTAAACTTCTATGAGCTCAAAAAAAGAAAAAAAAATTCGAAGTACCTAAACGGTTTCACTCGGCTCTCGAAATGCTGAAAAATTGCAATCGAAGAAGTTAAAAATTATGTTCAAATTAATTTGGTAACTTATAAAATAGCATTCAGTAGTTTTTGTTATGTCCATAAGTTAACGAAAATCGTTTTTGACGACGTGACTACTAAACTGATTTCGCGCTCATATAATTATGGGATTCATTAAGTTCTTTAAGTAATCCAGTACTAGGGTTGTGGAGGTCAGATTAACAGTTCATGAAATCAAATACTAGTTTTTAGCTGCATCCTAATATACCTATAGACTGGAAGCTGACCCAACAACATTAGGGTAAAGCCTAGGAATGCGATAATTTCTTTGAGTTCAAAATTATTAACTCTCATACCATTATCAGGATAAAGCGTATGGCAGGCATGAAAGAAACTCAGCTGTCTGCGGAGATTGAGCTGTTGGAGACCGACACCAAGAAGAAGTGGACCAGGCCGCCCATCTCCATGGGATTCGAGGTTCCCTTTGCACCATCAGGATTCAAGGTCAGGTTCACCTTTAAATATTATAAAACAAAGTCCGTGCCTGTCTGTTTGTCCGCAGTTTTTTCTAAACAACATAATCGTCCTCGTTTGTCGAGTGATCCTAAGCGCGACTGCTGAGCATGTTCCTGGGTTCGATTCCCGGGTCTGTCAAAGTGTTATTGGTTTTTTCCGTCAGGAATTTTCTCAGTAGCAGCCTCGGAGCCTGGATTTGTGCCCGGTTGATGGCAATTGGCTCGCCCCCTATTACATGGGACTTAAAACATAACTGGCGAAATGTGGGTGTACTATTAATTAGGCAGCCCTTTCTATGTGGATTTTGATCATTATTTTGTCACCATCATTTAGAGTTTTAGAGCATCTAATCCGGAAGGTTTTTTTTTGGTATAATTAATACACATCTCGTTGGTTTGACATGATGTCACACCAGTCGACCGCACCCGTGCGAAACAGAAGCGGGTCACTGGAAAGAATATTACTTTATACTCTTAATAAATACTTTTTTGAAAACTAGAATGCAAACCTCGACCATTTTCAATTAAAGATGCGTACTCAGGGGGAAACACACCCGTTACAATAAAGAAAGAGTCGTTATGGCGAAACTTAGATAGGCCTTAATGATTATGGATATACGGAACCCTGGGGTCCTGTGTGCAATTCCCGCGTTTGGCAACATTTTCGAATTCTGAATAGCAGCCTTTTGATGGAGACATTTGATTGGTTGAAGTGTTAGCTTCTATATACGGAGACTGGGGCCTACTTTCGTTGAAAACTGGCATGATCATGGCTCACAACCACAAAGGTGTTTTTTTGTTATCAATAACTCTATGTAGGTATCTCAAATCATGTATATCTTCTAGGTTCGCTACCTGAAAGTGTTCGAGCCCAAGCTAAACTACTCCGACCACGACGTGATCAAATGGGTGCGCTACATCGGACGGTCAGGACTTTACGAGACGAGATGCTAAACGAATACCGGTTACAATGTAAGTATTGCGCTGTTAGAAAACATTTACTTTTATTTCATATTGGGGAAAACATACTGTGACACATTACAAATTAATGAATTGCTTGTGGATATTTTATTGAAACAAAAAAAAAACATGGCAGTGTTTGTTTTCGTTTTTACCCACACGACAAAAGTATAACTAAAATACCTAGAAATTTCAACTTGTTTACTTTTTTCGAGACATGTTTCGGATATAAACTTCCCTGTGGTGTTTACATATGAACTCGTCCATACCCACTCAAAGGGAGAGTGTTGAAACACTATTTAGTGCACTATTACAGCATCATAGAACCATATTAGATGTGGCACTCATTGGCTGCTGCTGAAAGTCAGCGTCAGGTGGTATATCTTGTGTTGCCATCTGACATAATGCTGAGCTGAGGCCCTTTTGGCATTAGAAAGTTATCTTATTTATTTTGCTTAGTTTTAAGGTATTTATTTTTGTTTTAATGCCAATAAATGCACTTTTCTTTATTTACATGGAAAGGATTTTTTTTACAGGGATAAGTGTTTTCAAAACCTGGGAGAGTTGGAAAGGCCATTCCTTTCCAACTCTCTCGGGTTTAGAAAACATTTAAAAACTTTAAAAACGTCCTGAAAAGGTACAATCAAAAACTAGTCTTTTAGGGTTATAATCGCCCAAATCTGAAAAAAAAACCGAAATTTTCGCTGTTTTCGAATTTTGACAAACTTGCGTTTAGCGCTCGAGGTCACAAACTTGGATTACTCATTAGGCCAACGTCATAAACAAGTTTGCAAAAAATCAGAACTACCGGATTTGACGCAAAGTACCCCGTACTTTTAGGCGACAAGGTTACTGGACTATATTATAGCTTTGAATTTACTTCATGTCTTTTAATTATATCGCCTGATATGCCAATAATAAGTTAACTTTAATGGTTTCAGGAAATGCACGAGCTAAGTGGTTGAACGGACATAGTAATGGCGTGTTACATAATATATTTTGTATATAATTTCACATCGATCCAGAGATTCCTCAATGAGTTTTATTTTTTTATTTTTCAACTAAGTATAGAATATTTTATGCTCAGTTATGTATGCTTACATATACAATACGAGGTTTTAAGTCATTGCAATATTTTTATATGAAATATGAGAAAGTATGAAATATGGAAATTATAATTTTTTATTTTATCACGTCATTTTCTGGTTAGTTTATAGAAATGCTGGACAGAAGAAAATCATCCACATAACTTATACGAAATGATTATTAAGGCGATTATCTTCTCTTACAGAGAAATAACAAAGAAATATCACCCCTAAGTGTTGATGAATTCAGACCAAAATTATATTCCCTCTGTCTAATATTTCTTACATAACATGTATAATCTAAAATATATGATATCATAAAACTGTTAAGCCTCAAAATAGGCCGCATTTTTAAATATTTTTATGTTTGTACATTATATAATGATCGAATCTCATTCGTGTATCACTATAATACCGTTTCGCTTGTAACATTGGCCCCTTCCAACGACACTTTTGCGTGCTGACGATTTGCCGGCGAAAATAATGGAATAAAAGAGATGATAAATTGCAAAATGGTGGTTGACATCTTGTTGAAAATGTCTGAAATCCAGATACTTCCTGTATTTTTCTTTTGTATAAAAAAACCTTTAAGCCAGAAAAATAATGAATAATGATGGAATAACCAAACAACGCTTTACCCAAACCGGGAATCGAACACGCATACACAACAAAATTTCCACGCGAACGAAGTCGCGGGCAACAGCTAGTGAATAATAAAATAATGAATTCTTACTAAATCTATAATAAAAGAAAATTGGATGCTGTTCCTTGGTAAGCCCGTGACGTGAGAACGGCTGGACCGATTTGTGTTTTTTTCTAATAACGTTTTTAGGGAAAGTCTAATTAGTATAACAGAACTTTAATATTGGAAAACTTGCCTGGATAATTCTGGACAAACAACGTCTGTCGGATCACCTAGTTTTAATGTAGAAATCAGCACGCAAAAGATTACCTTAACCATTCCTCGACATTAAATGCTTTGCTCCAACACAATTATATGTATATTAGTAAGTAATATAATAATATATATTCTACATTTAGAATATCACTATAATATGAAGTTATGTAATATTAGGTAATCAATAGTATTAAATATTAGAGTTAGATAAGGGGGTCATCTACAAATTATGTCAAGATGGGAAAATCTTTGTATGAACAATTCCCCCTGATGCAAAAAATACCTCTTCGCCTTCAAAGAAGGAACCAGCATTTATTACCAAGTTTGGTAAAGTGCAGGTTTCCATACGATGCATGTCGTCGTCTTTGTTTTGGACACATTAATGATGTACAAGATAAAATCAGAAAATACGTCATATTATGAACTATGTGTTAACACGATGAAATGTTATAACATAACTTGACCCACACTTATTTGGATTTTTCTTTACCGTTGTATTATTTTTAGATTTATCAACGAATGCTTGGGTACAGCTATACTAGCATTAACTTTGTTTTGCGAGTTATACCCAATAAAACGACCAATATAATAACCACTTCCGCCGTCTCACATATTTTGTGGATAATCCCCCACTAATAGAATTTACGAATGAAAGGCAAAAATTTGAATTCATAGTTAATATTTCTAAAGCTGGTACATATGTTTCGAAATTGTTCATGTAAACTGGCGTGCAAAGTAAACTTTTTACCATGAGCATGAGATTTTTTTTACATAATATTAGCACAAGGTTTCAATCTAAATCATGTTTCGAGAGATAATATGGTGAATTTATCAGCCGAAAATCATCAAAAAAGATGATTTAAATGGACAGTATTCTTTTATTTACATTTTACATGCACATCCATCAATATTTGTAAATAGATGTGTCGGTTTCTTTGCACGCAAGTGTCTATGCGTGCTGTTATAGGGAATGCTTATTATGTATCGTGTTACAAAAACAATGTACAATAAATGGCAAAAATATATATATTTGTTTCATTTAATCCATCACACCTGTATTTCCCGAAGGGTTAGGCAGAGGTAAACCTAATAGTACTCTTACCGAGCCTATTACCATCACCCGGGTCCAAAAATTGGGATTCTACTGACGTAAAGTATGTAAAATTTAAATGGGTCCTATGGACAGTAGGACCATCTTTTCCACTGGCCCAGGGCCCCACGATTCAAGGTCCTGCAACTGTCAAAGCTAGAGGCAAAAGAAACCTTACTTATCCCAGGCGGGACAGCAGGATACAAAAATTTTAGAGCTTGCTCCGCTCTGTATTGCATCTAGCTTTTCAGCATAAATCAATAGTTACATCATAAATTAAGATTGTTTTTTTACAGACCGAGAACTTTAAATTGAAATAAGACACAGAATAAAGTGTTTAATATCCAATAATTGGCTTTAATTGACTTATAATTTTAAGCCATAAATGTTTTGACCTGGAAAGAAAAATTCTAGTGCGAGCAGGGTTTGAATTTTTATTTCCATGTCAAAACAGCTGTAGTTCCCCTACGCAGGGTTTGCGTATAAAAATATTAAAAATTAAGCCATAAATGTTTGTTTGCCATAAAGGAGCTTATGAAAGGAAACTAGAGTTACTTCATTTTATTTCTCGTGTTTTTCTCAGCAACCCCTTTTATTTGATACGCTTATCACAGGCATACGTAAAAATAACTAGTCTGCTACTTCCTTTGACAGTCAAGCAAAATACATGGACATGCGCATTCATGCAATTTTGTCCTATGGGTCCCAGATTTGGTCCTTTGAAACCACAGGTCTGCACATAAATGCCTTTCAATTGAGGAACGAAAAGTTAGTTATCATGTCTCTGTACTGCTCACAGTTGACTGTAACATTCTGACCGTCATCATTTTTGAACCTTCAACAAAATTAGGAGCATTTGAGCACTTGGAAGCCAACATTTAACGCATTATTGCCGTAATACAGCCTGGACCTTCAGATTTCGGCATGTCCGCGCCAGCCACGGTGGCCACATCACCGAAACCATCTTCATACATTCGTCACATAAAATTATCCGTATAACAAAAGCAACTTCATGGATATATAGGGTCTAACTATTCATACACGAAATATTTTCAGGGAATCATCTAACGGCCAAAGCCATTTCGAGGGATTTTTTTTATTTGAGTATATTTTTTTATAAAAAATAAATAATTTAAAATTACTTGACCCACAAAATAAATACTAACTCCTTATTTTTAAGCATCCATTACCGTAGTTTACTACGTCGTATTTACCTACTGTCATTGTTAGAATATGGGAGTATAGGTTTTATGCAAAAAGACTAAAAAAATTTTGAATTTATAATGACATTGTAAAAAAAAAAAAACACTCAGATAATTTTTTTTTTCGTTGCTAGGACGACTTTACGACTTATAGAAGGTACTCTTAAAATATTTCGTGTATGAAAAGATAGACCTTATATATTTCTGTGTTTTATTTCAAATTAAGTAACTAGTTCTCCGCTGCTAAAAACAAGTAAACCTAACCTATCCGAGGCGGGTGCAAAAAAATTCGAGCTCTCTTCGCTCGCTCTTGCATCCTACAAGGGCCCCATTATTCTCAAGGGCCTCTAATTAGTTAAAGACGGGCCTGCCTATGGACCTATGACCTTCGGCGATTGGTATACATAAATGTATTTTCCAACCAAGCATTGAACATCCAACAGCGCATTATTAATTAGCCATTCTTAAAAAAATATGTTCCGGTTAGAAAACTTTTGAAGTTTCGTCCAAGCTCAAGGTTTGCCAACGTGCAATGGAGCGGAGTATCCTAGACGTTAAACTAACCAACCATATACGCAACAAACACGAATTACTAACGTTGTTGCTTAAAAAGCCGCTAAGCTGTAGTGGGACTGGACTGGCCATGGCTGCCGGGTGCCCGACGAGCTATGGGCGAAAATAACCACCCTGACATAGCCAAAAGGAAACGCGGTAAACCTCGCAGGAGATGGCGGGACGAGCTAGACAGAACCAATGTCCATAATGGCCCTGAATCGACAGGTTTGGGGGCCTTTACTCAGCAGTGTGAAATGAGTAACAGTTAGAAAACTAGCATTAATCCCCAAGTCGCCAATACCCCAAATAATAATCAACGGCAAAGAACCAAAATTCAAATTTCACAAACTTACAAAATAACACAAGTATTATAATTTAAACGAAGCAAGAATAAATGTTTGTTTGTGAAGTACAATTAAGAGTTTCCACTCCCTTGGGCAGCGAGTTGGTTTAAGTTTGATATGAATTAATTACAAGGCTGTGTAGAGCCGGCTGTATTTGTTCTAGCTCGCAAGTCGCAAGTCGCAGGGCATACGACGCTAACTTAGTTTGTTCTTGTTGATTTCCTTGTAGGACTCGACTGAGACAAAGGCCCTGGGTGGTAATCAAACCGGGTGAAATGTCAGTCGTGAAATGTTTAACAGGCTCTGTTTTCAGCGTAGATTCCAAGAATTACGGGACTTATGGTGTGCAAGGGTTCCTAGTATAAATTAATTTGTAAATTGTAGTCAGAATACATAGTAATCTTGACCATTTACAGTCACGGCGGCTAAAGTCAACGGACATTAGCCAGCCATCGACGCAGGAAATTTATAATGCACCAGTCTGTTCGCTAACTGGTGCACTCTCTGTTCCTTCGCTCTCTTTAGCCTGATGAGACGGCAATCCGATACGACTGGGAAGAAGACCGGCGCAGAACCAACGGCTTTACGTGCTTTCAGAGGCATGAAAAAAAAAAATATATATATAGCCCGGCCTGGGAAATTGCACCCATGAACCTAGTCGCGCTTGCGAATACACCAACGGAGAAGTTGTGAATATAAAATAATGGGTTTAAAAGTACATTAGCGAAGCCAAAAGGCACTTGTTCTCTCCTCATTACAATATATTTTTTAATATTTTTTAAACGCAAACCCTGCGTAGGGAACTATAGCTGTTTTGACATGGAAAGAAAAAGGATGGACAAAGGATGGATGGATGGATGGTCGCAGGTTCAAACCCTGCTCGCACTAGAATTTTTTTTTCCATGTCAAAACAGCAATATATTTTTTGTTCTGGACCATACCTGGGAACCATCTAGTTGATAGATGTTGGGGGTCAAAGTTTCAATTTTTTTAAGTTTTTTTTTTAATACAAGACTTTAATGTTGTAACTTTACCTTGAATATCTCCACGACCCCCGTGCTATTCAATGCATCCATCAGCACAATGTTTTGAGTGCGTACAGCAATAATTTTTGCGTAGAGTTAGTTTGATGTACAGTAGGCTTGGTTGACGGCTTCGTGAAGGGCCCGTTTACACCTTGTATAGCCTTACTGGCTGTTGGCCGCAACTTAGACCGCGTGGAAATTTTGATATGTTATCATTCTCCTGCCCTTACCCCAATTTATTTGAGGTCGGCGCAGCATGTCTTCTTCTTCCATAGTTCTCTATTACTCGATATCTTAGCAGACACCTCCTTTCTTGCTATATAATCCTTCACAAAGTCTATCCATCGTTTCTTTGGTCTTCCTCTTCTTGTACAGCCATACACATACATACTCAACAGTAACGCAGGGTCAATTTTTGTAACAGGTAAGCTGGAGTACATATCTTTAATCTGATTACATTCTCTAGTCTATAGAATACTGACTGTGCCATTTTTCAAAGGGAATCCGGTAGGAATCGAGTTGTATGGAACCGTCGCCACTGATACTCAAAACTTTTCTCAAATCATTTTCCTCATTCGTTCGTATGACATGCTCATACTACGACAACCGATTACCACACAACTTTTCAGTCGCCGGCGCGGCGATTCATCCTTCATCCTTCCGTATGTGTGAGAAATAAAGAACCGTCTCCTTTTTTTCGTGCTTTAAATACTACAATCTATCTCTGTGCCAAATTTCATTCAGATCTGTTCAGCCGTAACAACCTTTATTTTAACATAATTGGAAAACTGGTCCTCAATCTAGGCTGCGCCTATGTCTTAGCGGCCGCTGTACGAGTATATTAAGCTCATTAAATGTATTTATTAAAGTATGTATGTGCTGAAAATAATCAGTTACGTAAAGAGTTGTGAGCTAACACGTAATTCCATCAAATCAAAAGATATATAAAAGAAAATTCTATAAACCGTTCAAATACTCCACTAGCAATTCCAAATCAAAGTAATGAAGTAGGGAAATGAAAATATAAAATCATTTTCGTTTTTGCAAACAAATCTAGTCGCTCGCCAATGCAATGGAAGATTCAAGATGAATATAGACAAAAAAGCCGGAGGAAATCTTAAGATTTGCGACTCTACTGAATTGTGAATACCGAAGTGGGTTCCGTACACGTATTCTATGTAAATCCCGGATAACGTATGGTGAATATTGTTATATGATTTTGTTTATATTCATCGGGGGATAGAAATAGACTCGGTGTGTTCAGAACCGTCTGGAGATTGAATAGATTTCAGTAGGATTCTTCTTTTAAAACAAGTTCCTACGTATGTACAAGATGAGAGGTTATAATTTCTATTGTCTATATTTTGTGTATGTAGATATGGCAGCCTAGTACTAAACTGTGTAGGTTGGTAGGTACATATTTTAGTAACATAATACGTTTTCAAGTAGCCGTATTTTGCGAGTGTGTTCGAATAAAATGTACCTTCATACTGACTGCGTCGTTGGTCAAGTGATTGCAACCGCTACTGCTGAGCTTGAGGTTTTCGGTTCGATTCCCGGATCGGGTAAAGTGTTATTGGGTTTTTCTATAAGGAATTTCTAAGTGCTCGGTTGATGGCCACAGGCTCGCCCCCTATAGCAAGGGACTTAAATATACTTTATAACTGGCAAAATGTAAGTGTAGATAATAGCTGCAATTAATGCGAAGGCCCACATGTGTAATGCCCCAAAAACGTTAAACATTCAGAGTTTGAACTTAGAAGACATCATGAAAACAATCTAAAATACTACTACAGAAAAAAACATAAAAATGTCTGGATCCCTAAAAATAATATGCAATTCGATGTAGCATGATGTTGCAATCTCCACAATAATAGGATCTGTTTTAATCTTCGGTACGAGTCCATCGACATCGGGAGGCTGACGGTGGCGTCTTCGCTTCGAGTGCTAGGGATGTGCAACGGAAAATGTATCGATGAAATGAAGAGTCGTCTAAACAAATCGAAAAAATAAATTTATTCGTTGACACAAAATCTAAACCGCTGGGTCTATTTTACACAAGAATTTCTTGTACAAGGAAGATGAGCACTAAGGAATTTTTTTGTAAAAATCATTACAAGGGTTAAAATAGGGTATGAAAGTTTGTGGCGAATTTAGTCATATTGTCGATGAGGAATTCATCCGGCACTCGCCTTGTAACGTATAGCGTATAACGTAAGACATTGATATGATTCTATCAATTTGAATAGTTGACATCTACTATCAAGAAGAACCAGCAAAAAAACGAGGCTCTACCGTGATTAAATCCGGGAGCCTTAGAAAATTAATTTAAATTCAAGGTATATTTTACCATAAGTAGGGGTCCGCAAGGACCGATGCCTGCCAGGGCTGCGGGACTGTTCGAAAGAGATACCGTGGCCCTGGAACACAAAGGGCAAAGAGGGAACATGGATGGGTTTTAGTCAGTACAAGTCTGACACTCCCTTCCGCTCCGCCCAGAGTGGGGGGGTCATTTGATGATTTCCCATCCGGAAAAAAAAAAAAAAGGTATATTTTACCATTGTTCAAGATAAAGCAGCAGTAGTTACTGTCTTTATAAAAGTACCTACTGTCTACTTAAATAATTACGTTTATATCTTCACAGATCACAAGTTTTTCAACGTCAGAAGCGAAAAGATATAAAAATGTTTCCCTTCTATAAAAGTTTTTAAAGAGTTCTTGCCAAAATTATAACGCTCTTCAAAATGGTTGTTATTTGATAACAGAATATGTAAAATTAAATGGTTCAGATGCAAAATGCTGCAGAAGCCTTGCACAAGGTTGCTAGTGGATTCTTTTATAACTAACCTACGTTATGATGGGCTGTTTATGTTACCTACTTTGCAAAACTCACATACTCCGACACCGGACTCTTTTTTTGAACGGTGTGGTTATAGGTTGTAGTTCGCTTCCAGTCTAACTTGGTTGCAGTTAATTATCAGACTTAAACATTCCTTAATGCCGTAGCGTATAAGCCAGGCTGCCAACTTCATCTTCAGACTTCAGTTTTATCGATACCAGCCCACCAATAGAACCGTCTAACCAAACTGAAATCGATGATCGAACACCTGTTAAGGGCCCTCCGGCACTCTCATTGACTTATTTGCAGTCGAGAGGCCCCCACGTCCGCTGCATTTCTACACAGCTTTTATTGAAGATGCTACCCACTGGTAGGAAACGCTTGCTAAGACACTTTTGTTTGATTGATGAGTCGGCGGTATGTGGTTGGGAATCGATTTTAATTGAATTGGATTGTGAGATAGACTGTGAATTCGGTGGCGACGAATGATTGCATAAATCGTTGATATTAAGTAATTGTTATTTCATCACCAGTGCTCTCAAAACGGTGAAGGAAAACATCGTGCGAACACGCGATACCTGTCGGCTTGGGCCCTCGTGGTTGATTGTGGCTCACTTTCACAGAGAGCAGGCCCGTTTCCCAGCAGTGGGAACTGTATAGGCTGTTTATGTGATGCTTATAAAACTTGCAGGATACTTATGTTAAATAGTTAGAAAGTCGCCCGGGTCGATCTTCAGGGTAAACCGCGCTTGCCTGGGTTGGTCTGTGGATGGGTATTGACCCATTACATACCGAGTTTCATCTTTGACAGTCGTTACAAGTTGTCAGTGGCCCGAAAGACTGATAACTAGTCTTAGCAAGCGGTATCGATACCCAGTACTAACTGGGTTTTGAAGGTCAGACAGGCAGTCGGTCCATGAAAAATACCGGTATTCAGCTGCATTGGTTAGACTGGACGCCAACTCCAACGTAGTTAGATAAGCCTAGGCAGATAATGATGATGAGGACGCTTATGTTTGGATTATTATGTATTTACACAAATTCTATTCTATTGTTATTTCAAAACAAGTCTTATATCTATCAAAAGTTACTAACATAAATGCAAATAACTTTGTAAAGGCGTTATAGATTAGCTTTCGGGAGTGACCACACTAATGTGAACAGGGAATCGGCTTTAGATAAGATAAGATGATTATTTTGCAAATATGGGTTTAAACACGGTGACATAAAAATATAAACCCCGGCCAGACAGACCTTTACTTAAAGAAAAAAAAAATATTTCACCGAACAGAACAAGAAGAATTCCGATCACAAACACAAGTTATCAAAATTCCGACATTAGATTGCCCGGCGTTAAGCTTTAACAAATTATTCAAATCCTGAAGTTAAAATGGCAGCCTGAATGCCAATTACCTAGTTAGTAATCTAGGCTTAAGCTAGGTTTTGTATGACGGCTCATCAATCATGGGTAAGAGTGTCACTTGAAGCTCTACCCGGCTTCTGAAGTTGAAGGACGGCCTTGTAGCACCTAGGTGATTAAAATTAGTACCTAGTGGGAATGGTTTGAGAATTTGCCTAGGTCTAGTCGGTTAATGGATGAAACGTTGAACCTTTTGTGGATACATTATTGTTGTTTTGAGGAGCTCGTGGCTAAATAATAACAGCTGCTTGGGTCGATCTTTAGGTTTATCCGTGCTTGCCTAGGTTGGTCTGTGGATGGGTGACCGCCCTTTACATACAGAATTTCCTCCGTGACTCGGAAAGCACTTTAAGCCGTTGATCCCGGCTTTCATTTGTAGATCTTTGAGAGTCGTTAGGTAGTCAGCGGCCCAAAAAGACTGACAACCAGTCTTACCCAGGAGTATCGTATTACAGTACTAACTGGGTTGTGGAGGTCAGATAGGCAGTCGCTCGTAGAATACCAGTATTCAGCTGCATCCGGTTAAACTGGAAGCCGACCTCAACATAGTTGGGAATAGGGTAGGCAGATGATGATTATTGTGGTTTTAGATTTGTGTTTTAAATTCAAAACGTGCATGGGCGGTACTAATGAGATGTTTTTAGGACTTAAATATACGATTTCTTAAGGCGGAAGAGCTAGGGTGACCGCCAAATTCAAATTTTGTTTAATTCTTTGCAATTTGCAGGTTAGTGTCAGGTCGTAATACGTATATGTAGTTACAGAATTTCAAATCATCAATACAACCCTCAAAGTTCATTTAATTCCATTTAATGACTTTTTCGTGAATTTCGCGGGCTACCCTAGCGATTCCCCCTCCTCTTTTGTTTATTATTATTTTAAGTCTGTTTATAGTTAGTACATTATGTTTATATCTCATTTATAATAAACCCACGATTTCTCACGAGTGCACTTTCTTGAAACCCTGTTCATGTTTCTGTCTGTATTTCGAAAAATCCTTTTCAATATAAAGCATTTCTTCATCCTGTGACAAAAAATCATATCTTCAAAGGTTTTGAGTAGCCCACATTTCTCTAGACGCACACAGCGGGTCTTAAAGAAATTAAAACACACACACATGTACATGTTGATGTTGTACATGTTATTTATGTACAACACCTAACCTGTACCTACTTTCATAGCAAATAAAATTCTGATTCTGAAAAACCTGTTGGTACGGTCTCTATTGCTAAGAAAAACTACTAATAAAAGCAGTTTTCTGTAAACGAATGTATCTTATTCCTCAACAATCTTATTCGCCATTCCTCCTACAAACATTGTATCTAGTCTTAGTACAAGTTTTATGCGAAAACACTAAAGTGTTCGTATATTGTACGTCAACAGTGTCCTGTCATATTGAAAGTTTTCCGCTACACGTGTTGGTGCGACAAAGTTCTGCTTACGATTTCGACGTGACCGCGAACTTGGGCCACCGGTTACTACAAGCAAGTTTGTCGAAGTATGCTGTAGGTTTGGTGGAACTTTTGTAATTAATTGGGTTGGGGGCAATAAACTTCTTAATGCAAAAAAATACCTACTTCAATTAATACTCTTATCTATTTTCAGGATCTACAAAGGCTTTACAAGCAGAAACAACAATCATCGCACTTTCTAGGTACAATTGTAGTAGTCCTGATTCTTTATTTTTTATCCCATCCTCTTACATCCCTAGGATTAGAGAAATCTTAAATTTTATTAATGAATACTTACATAATTAAAAACATAAAATATCAGTAAAAATATGAACATGCATAAAATGATGATTGATGACAATAATATTGCTGTGGCCTGTGGCAAAGAAAAAATTCAAAAATAGAATATTAAGATATTAAGAAAAATAAAACACGTTTTTTATTGACGAGCAGTGCCAACTGCAATCTAGACTTTAAAATTGGAATTTGACAGATGAGAACAATCAAAAAAAGTTTCGGAGTGGAACGACCAATGTGCAGTGTGCGTCTCAAGATTTGAAATATGTATTCAGTTGCATGTGCGCTTGATGCTGGTATTCTGAGTACATCAGATACTCGGAAAATTTGGTGAAAATTTTGAAATTTTGTGTGCGTGTGGTGTAAAAGTGGATTTAAGTATAACCCACATTGAGAAGTATTCTAATTTTAAAATTAAATTTTTGTTCATTACCGTGTTGACAATGGCTTCATGTTTTTTTTGATGGATTTTCGTCAGAGTTACTTTGCTAACAGGCTTGTTGCACGAATCTGGTTCGAGCTCCTAGATCAAAAGGATATGTAACTAAACGATTCCTGAAAAAATGGCGTTGCTATTGCTTAAATACGAACGACGCAATGGTAAGTTTTCATAAGCCATGATATACTCGCACAATAAAATTTTTCTTGATTCTTGAATCGAGCTGATGTGATAGAATAAGAACATAAGGATGTCTTGTGTGTCGCCAGGGCTGCGGGACTGTTCGAAAGAGATACCGTGGCCCTGGAACACAAAGGGCAAAGAAGGAACATGATGGGTTTTAGTCAGTACAAGTCTGACACTCCCTTCCGCTCCGCCCAGAGTGAGGGGGGGTCATTTGATGATTTCCCATCCGAAAAAAAAAAATAAGTTTGTCTTGTGTAATCTCACGTAAGTTCTGAACTTCTGATAGCTAGGTTATTACTTTATTAGGTACAAAGATAAATGTGAATCCAGGAACACAATGGTTGATTGTTGATATCCTTTTCGTGTTGAAGTTAGGTTTATTTCATGCATGTATGCATCTTCGGTGATGTTAAACAGGAGTTCATTATACTGAAGTAAGAACATGACTGATTGGGCCCTGAAGGCACATCAAAGGACTTAAGTGGGCTCCATTATCTCTAACAGCTTACGTGCTCGTGCTTTCAGCTGTTGAATCAACACGTTAATATTGCAGAAACCATTATTGTCGTTATGTCAGTAGATCAAAATGCATACTGTGAGGTAAATAGTGAAATTGGTTCTTGTGCTAATAAAGTTAGATCACCATACCTAATAGTTTAATTTTCGCAAATTGCTGCTTTGACGATGTGTAAAGTTTCGAGTCCAAAATCAAGGAATACCCAAGGGCCGTTATAGCATATCCCATGTAAAGACATTTTACCTAAATTCCAATACCGCTGTGGGTGGTAAAGAGGCAAACGCGGGCAATTGAACCTTGCCGGCCATAAAACTTCGTAGAGAACGAGCCCGCTACCTTCTTTTATATGTGTTCTCGTAAAAGGGCTGGTCTCGGTTTAAAAAGTAAATTTATTTCCTCCGCTACTACTTGTTAATCTCGTTAAAGTTGTACTCAATAGTTTAGAGCCGCCAGTTTGTAATCCGCTTGCATCTCGGCGGATTGTAATGATTCAGTAATAGAATACTGAAGTACGTGATTAACAAACCAACAGGTGTGAAACACACAACTAATTTTACCGACAGGGGCGGTGCGAGGCGCCTCGCGGTCTCCCCCACCTAGACAAAGGTTTGTTTTCGAACGCGAAACAAGACAATGCCGGCCCAGTGACCGAGTGTCGGCGATCGACCGGCGCCTGCGCGCGCCGCCCGGTCCGCCGCCGCCGCCAGTGAGCAGCCGCGTCGCGCACCGACCGCGCGTGTCTTCGCGAGCCGCGCCGCCACCCTCACGTCAAACACACAATACACCGCTAATGCGTTCTGTTTACAATATCACATTAACACGTGCCCCCGGATCTGATGGCCGACGGTAGGGTCACGTGAGCACCCCACACTCACACACAACAACAGCCCAGCGAGAGGAACAACAACGTTTCTGGTGCGTATTTTTCACTTTTGTATGTACTTTAGTGGTTTCTTATTTGCGATTAGTAGATAAGGGTGTTAGGGCCGCTGTCTGTGTGACAAACTGTTTTAATTGAGTAATACGAGGGCATTATATAGATAATGTGGCTAATGTCAGTTCCATTCCACGTGCACATAGACACAACGTCAGAGTGGTTGGAGTCGTGCGTCGAGAACGGACTGGAAAACGTTAACCTGTACAGACTATACAAATAACCTTACAAATTATGGAGGAGTACTCAATTTAGGAGTATACCCATGAAAATTTGATGAAAATGATTCGGTTTTCCCTTTAGATCATGGTTTTACGAGGTTAGCGAGTTCCAGTTGAGTGAATAGCTGAAAAACATTCAATTTGTAAATGAAAACTCTGTAAGGGTTGAAAATAAAAAAAATCTGAGTTTTTGTGTGATGAATTTCATCAAATTGTTTCTTTTTAACTGAATTTCAACATTTCTGTTAGTATTTTCAGAGCTTTAACCCAACAAGTGCGTAAAAAATCGATAATTTAATGTTAAAACTGGCTTATTCTTATTGGCATCGATTTTTCAGTTAAAATGTGACATGTTTCAGTTATAACTCAGTTTAAACGTCACAAACGATTGTGTTTTAGCTTTAGACATGGTTATGGAATGGATCGAGGGCGGATTCCGACGCCTTTGATAATTTATTGAAGCCTTTATATAAAACCTTTTCAAGCTATGTTAAGACCTGTTTGAATTAAACAAGAATCTAAGACTACAGATTGTATAAAGTCGGCTAAAAATAAAAAGTCTATCTAGACTAAAAGAAACAGTAATCCTTAATTTGTTCAGTCTTTTGTTATGTTATCAAATAACGGATGCATCAATTGATAAGGGAAATCAAAATCGGTGGAATTAGATAAAGATGTGATAACTTGCTGTCACGTGACTTGTAAACGTGGGCAAACAAATGTGCATGTCTTTGCCCTGTATAAATATGTTGTAGAGTTTTTCTTAACCTTTTTATGTTCCGAACTTTTTCCGAAAAGTGTCGAACTCTCGTAGTTCTTTTCCATAGAGGTTTACGCTTTGGAATGGGCAACTACAGTACTTTCACAGTTGTTATGCCTTGTGGCTGGGACTGTAGTTTCATTTAATTGTTGTCTTTGTTTCGACAAAAAGTCCCTGAAACTGGCCTACTTAAAATAAATACTTTGATTTTAATTTCCCATGAAAGCTGTAAAAATCTGTAAATTAAATATTATGATCGCTTTGTCAAAAGTTTTCCAGATTATTCGTATTTTTTTATGAAACGACAGGTTTCATAAAAATCTCATTCATCATAACTCATAAGAGACACACAGTTCATTCATTTTCCTTTTGATTTACAAACCCAAAAAGTAATTTCAAAATAGAGAAGTCTTAAGTAAAACTTACATGTATGAACGTGGAGGAAGCAAAAGGCGTACGTTATGATCGTAGCAGGTGTTCTGTAGTTCTGTAGTGAAGCGTGAGTTTGTATGTAAGTGAAACAGACTCCCATGAAATTCAAATGTAATGCCCCTATTACTGTACACATACGTTTTCTATGACTTTTTGGTTATACTAAGAAATGTATTCAAAATGTAAGTTATCCGCAAACGATCGCATCAGGGGCTGTCTTAATAGTAATAATATGGTCAACGGGAAAATCTTTGCCTTTAGTTTTCTCGACTGAAAGCGGAAATTACATTCATGAAAATATTATATATTTAAATTCTGTAATATTGAGAATGAAACCGGAACGATTCTCGATCGAAGTGTGTGTCGAGGGAAGTGTGTTTGATTTGACTTTTAAAAACTTTCAATTCCATTTTATCGCAAAAAAATGATTTAAATTACAATTTGCTGCAACGGTAAATGATGATAATTTATATGTTGTACTAATAGTTGCTTTTTTAAAATAGATAAGTAAATAAAAAACTTACAGACAAGACACTGCTTTCCAGAAAATTTTAATCTCCTTATTAATAAAGCGGAGTAAAGTTATGCCAAAGTTAATCCTCTAAAAATATATGGATAATCAGGTTAACTCGTAACTCCTACTCCACGATTAATAAGAGAGTAATTGTGCAGTAAAAACCTCTTTTAAATTACTTATTACTTCAGTGATTAAGGAACTGTCTTTAATTCAGTCAGAAACGGATATGAATGAACTTTTTGACATGAAAGAGATAAGCCAAGCCGACTTTGGAAGTAATCATGTCATGTACCTAAATATAGATTCGAATAGATCTCATAATTCCTGTATTCTGAAAATCGTTGCGCAGTTCGGTATTATTTTCGTCTAGACAAATTAGTTTTGGATATTTAGTTAGATTAATTTATCAGATCCATCATTATCATCTTCTTTTCCTTGTCCTATGTTACATGGAGTCGGCGCGTTTTTTCTTCCATTCTTCTCAGTCAACCGTCACGCTATCATTTACTCCTTTTTTTCATGTCATTCCTCAACCCTCACACAAGCCATCCATCGTTTCCTTAGTCTTCCTCTCCCTCTCCATCCATCAACATTCATACTTATATTATAAATGTGAAACCTGTGTTACCTTATAACACTTTCACAGCTGATTGGATTTCGATGAAACTTGTCACACAGGTACACTATGACCTGGGTCAAAAAATAGCCCTGTTATCCCGGCGATACGTTCCCGTATGATATTATTATATAAATCCATACTCAAGCAGCATACAAGGGACATTAAACATTAAATGTAAAGCTACAAGTATGAAAGTAGATCACCCCCGTCATAAGTTTATCGAGGACATAGCATGTCGGCGAGCAGGGCCAAATCTAGTATGTTTTACTAGCGCAGGCTTCCCAACTCTTGCGTCGTTACTTTTTACTATCATACCGATCTTGAATTAAAAGGAAAAAGGTTTGAGCCACAGTGTTATTAAAAATTCGAGCTATCTTAAAGAATTTTCCGGGAAATTATGCTGCGATAAAATGTTATCAGCTATAGTTATAATCCGTGAGTTTGTCGGCGTGAATTTCGTTAGAAAACTTTTCTGTTAATTTTTCCAATAACATTTTTTACTTATGCTTTGATGCCTCGTTGTAATAATTTAACTTGATTAAATAGGTTTCCTTCAGCAGTAAAAATCAACGATGATTCGACAATTTACTTATTATACCCAGATAATTACAACTGTAACAATACTTGACCTACATTACTATAAGTGATTGAAGGGTTTAAAAGAAGAAGATAGTGGTGTTATTGGTAAAGATATTTATATCGACTAATGTAGCTACCGGTTGATGGTAATAGGCTCGCCCCCTATTACATAGAACTTAAATATAACTGGCAAAATGTGGGTGTCCTATTAGGTACACCTCTGCCTTACTCTTCGGGGATTACAGGCGTGATGTTACACTATGTAATATAACTACTTCTTCCGGTCAATCGACACTTTTGAGGCAGAGTGAGTTCACTTACAAAACAGCTCGCTGAGGTATTTTATTACTGACCTATGTCAACGCTAACTTGAATCACCCTGAGTTTGAAGTTTAGACTATTTGCACTTACTTTTTAAATTCGATACAAATCGCAAAACACTTACGACACATTTCTCCCCATTTCCGGGAGAAGATTCCAGAATTTAATATAGGAAACATATTACAAGTAATTTACAATACAAATGTGTGTATATCGTTCCTATGTATATCGTTCCTTTCCTTATATATGTCTTCCTATATAATTCCTCCTCCTGTATTCTTCATTCGAGCGTTTTGTTACGGTTCACTTTGCAAGAAGTTGTGCGATCATGTAAATACTTGATTGATCATGTGTACCCTATTATTGTTTCTGTTAATATACAACATTATTTTTAGTATATGCGAAACGTGAATATAGTTTGTTCAGAATAAGTAACTGAATCGATTCCAATAATTTTTAAACTATATTATATTTTTTCACAAAAATATTTAAAAAGTTACAAGTTGGACGCCGAGTGACATTAAGTACCTATCGCAATAATTTAGGTACCTACTGCCAAATTATTATTATCAATGAACGCAAGATGACGCTGGAGGCACTCGCAGCGTGGTGACCACGTTTTTGTGTCAACAACTAGGTAACAGAACAAGTTTATAACTTTGTGATTTTTCATGATACAGTTTTTAAATTTTGTACATCTTTACATAAAAATACTAGCGTGTCTAGTATTTTTATGTAAAGATGTACAAAATTTTTTGTTTCAGGTTTCGCAAATACTAAAACTAATGTTGTGTATACAGGGTGTAAACAGACTCTTTACGAAGCCGTCCAACAAGCATTCTGTACATCAAACTAAGTAACTTTACGCAAAAATTATTGCTGAGAAACGACTTTTTTTTTTGAGGTGAAAAATTACGTTTTACGGTAGGACTCGATGGAACGCACTCAAAGCATTGTGCTGATGGATGGATTGAATAGTAAGGGGATCGTGGAGGTGTTTAAAGTAAAAATCTTACATTAAAAGCATGAATTAAAAAAAAAAAAACTGTGAAAAAGTAGGAACTTTGACCCCCAATATCTCCGTAACTAGAAGGTTCCCAGGTATGGTCTAGAACAAAAAAAATGATCGCAAAGACGGGGACAACAAGTACCTTTCGGCTTCCTTAAGGGTCCATTTACACCCTTTATATCATATCACATCATCAGCCTAGCCTTTCTTTAAGTATGAGATTCAGATACCACTTTTAATCAGTGTCTTTTCTAATTAATTTCGTTGCGGGATCCAAGACAGTTACATTGTTTATCTGGAACTTCGTCGAGTGTCATTGTCTCGGCGGTTTTCTGGTGGTCGCCACTGTTGATTCTGGCTTTCAAGAGTTGCAGTTGTTTGGGAATAGTGTGGCCGGCTTGTCTAAAAAAAACCATACCACTTTTAATACTGAGCAACAAAAAATAGAGAATAGATTTTATCAACCCAGCCCTGAGCAGGCGTAGCAGGCGTGGTTTGTGATTATTTCTCTATCTTTTTCGTAGAAAAGAGCCTTTTCTAACTAACTGCATACGTGCTATGACAACCGAAATCGTCAGTTTTTTTGTAAAGTGATAAAGTAAAGAAACTTTTGAATTTCCACATGTTCCAATATATATTGCAAGCAATTCCCACACTAAACTAAAAAATATAATTTGTCTGAACAAAGGTTTTGTTTATATTTAGTGTACTTATCGAGTAGGTTAGTCTCAAATTCACGTCGGTAAACATAATCACGACAACACAAACTGACACGTAAAAAAAATCCAGTATTTCTTTTCCAAAACCATATGGGTTGTTATCACCGATGTAATATAGTTTTATCTCAAATATCGAGTTAATCGTCCTCCTTATCTTATTGACTTGTATATTTGATAACACTCACTTACTTGTGAATGTTGTGTGTAAACATGTCTGTAGGTATAAATATGATTGTTGATATAATGGTGTGAAGAAACTCTTGAAAAGAAACTATTATCAATGAAAAAGTAAAGTTTTTTAGTTTTTTTTGGATCTTCTTTGTTTACGGTTCCAGTTACTAGATTTGTGAAAAAATTTCTGGAAGGTCACTCGAGCTGAACTTATCTGAAGGTTATGATACAATGCCATAATACTGCTTTTTAGGGTTCCGTACCCCCCGGAGGACACGGTGGAGCACACCGTGGAGGTCTGCCCCGCTTGGGCGGAGCACCGCCGTGTCCTCGTAGCGGCGATTGGCGGCGGCGATCTCTCGCGTCCGGCCTTGGTTCAAGCCATGGTCCGGAGCGAGAGGGAATGGGAAGCCGTCACCTCCTTCTGCGAAGCAGTCATGCTAGTGAAGGAGGTGGCGGGACGTGAGAGGGAAAGAACCTCACGTCCCAGCCGCCGCGGGAGACGCCCTGGGCGTCGGGGGTCACGTGGTGGCTCCCGGCCACCGTAGGCGCGGGCCTGTGGACGGCGAGTTATGGGCTAGCTCGCCGTCCGGCCGTCTTATGACGACAGGCCGTGTCGACGGCGCGTTCGTGTTCCACGCGCGCCTCAAAGAGATGTCAGCAACCGAGTAGGGGTCCGCATGGGCCGATGCCTGCCAGAGCTGCGGGATTGTTCGAAAGAGACACCGTGGCCCTGGAACACAAAGGGCAAAGAAGGAACATGGATGGGTTTTAGTCAGTACAAGTCTGACACTCCCTTCCGCTCCGCCCAGAGTGGGGGGGGTCATTTGATGATTTCCCATCCAAAAAAAAAAAAAAAAAAAAAAAAAGGGTTCCGTACCCGAAGAGTAACTAACGGGAATTACATGTTTGTCCGTCTGTCCGTCCGCCTGTCAGTCAGTGGGCTGTATCTCATGATCCGTATAAGGTAGACAGTTCAAATTTTCGCAGAATGTGTATTTCTGTTGCCGCTATGACAACGAATATAAACAATAAACGAAATTAAAAATTAAAGGGGGCGTCCCTACTACGATGGTACGGAACCCTTCATGCGCGAATCCGACTTGCACTTGGCCGGTTGTTTGTTTGAAAAGAAAAATGAGTTCAAATTCTCGCTTACCGCCTCGTTGGTCGGGTGGTCGCAAGCGCGACTGCTGAGCATAAGGTCCTGGGTTCGATTCACGGATCAGGCAAAGTGTTATTGGGTTTTTCCATCAGGAATTTCTCAGTAGCAGCCACGGAGTCCAGATTTGTGCCCGGTTGATGACAATAGATTCGCTCCCTATTACATGGGACTTTAAAAACATAACTGACGAAATGTGGGTGTACTATCAGGTACACCTCTGCCTAACTCTTCGGGGATTACAGGCGTGATGTTATGTTATGTTATTCTCGTCTGTTATGTTTCTATGTATTATACAAGTAAGCATACGATTTGAAATAAGGGTCCATCAAGTAACTAAAAAGATTTACGAATACATAAGCCTTCTCTCTCATTTCCACTAAGTTCATATAGCCAGGTGTATAGTGACAATCTTGTAGGAATTTCTGTAACTCCTACCCCAAGGGACATGGCGACGACCTTAATTCAACGTAGGCAGTTCTGAATGACAAAACTAGTCCAGTACTTTTATGTATTCCCAGTTTTTATGTGGAACATAAATCTTGAGAGTATTCTCCGTTATGTGATGTCCGAAAACAAGTCATCTGCATTATTATCGAGTAGTTGACTGTAGTCACGTAGTGATAAAACTGTTTTTTGTTTTATTACTAAGAGTTTTGTGTGATAAATAACGTTGAATGTAACTCTGTGAAGAAAATTTCGTTTGAAGAATTTAGAATATAATAGAATTCAATGTTGAAGTTTCTAACTACTGGTATTATTATAGATACTCGTGGATGACCTCGTGGTTAAATAATAACAGCCACTCGAATCAATTTTTAGGTTAAGCCGCGCTTGCCTAGGTTGGTCTGTGGATGGGTGATCACCCATTAAATACCGAGTTTCATCCGTACATCGAAAAACACGTTAAGCCGTTGGTCCCGGCTGTCGCTGGTACATCTTTGACAGTATTACAGTCAGTGGCCCGAAAGATGTTGATGTATGAAGAATTTACACGAATTCTAGTTTGAAGAAAAACAGTAATCAATGCGTGGTTTGCTATCTACAAAGTTATCGTCATCAAAACAAAAAAATATATTTATTGTTCTGTTTTAAATCTTCATGTTTACAAAGATTAACTAGTTCACAAGGTTAGCTAACCGGTCAGATTGCTAGGCGCATGAATCGAAAAACACGAAAGTATTTTTTTTTCCTTACCTGCTCTATCCCACTCCTGGGCGAAGGCCTCCCTCCACTCTTTTCACTTCTCGTTAACCCGCGAGTCCTCCTTCCAGTTAGGACGGAACTTGTCCAGTTCGTCCCGCCATCTCCTTCGTGGCCTGCCGCGACCCCTCCTCCCTGTGTCAAGGCACCGGAAACTTATGTTTTGAAAATTCTTGGCTTTGTTCGATTAGTTTTTTTTTTATTAGGACAAGGCCGCCACACTATTCCCAAACCACTGTAACTCTTGAAAGCCAGAATCAACAGTGGCAACCACCAGAAAAGCGCCGAGACAGTGAAGCTCGACGAAGTTCCAGATAAACAATTTGGCTGTCTTGGATCCCGCAACGAAATTAATCAGAAAAGTATAGCGGAGGAGTAGGAAAAACATAATTTCCACATCCCTCCATATCTGCAGGAGACAGAACGAAACAAGGCCAATAGGTCCCTTTGCCAACAACAATGGACGATTACAACTGGGATAAGCCCAGTTGCCGAGCACCATGGATAAATATTATCATTAATGGATCTTAAGTAGCTGTTATATTTGATTCCAATAATAGGTATGGCAAAAACGCTTGGACGCTCGGAAATTTGTTCTACTTTCTACAAGGTCCGTGTAGTAAATAACTCCTTCTTATTACATAGACATATAAGATAGACATATTATAATATTAATTTAAGTAATTGATATCTTATTCAAATTTTACGTTTAAGATGTCCTAATATTTTGTATGCCATTCTATGGCGAAACATGTAAGTTCACAGCTCTATTAATAAGACCTTAATGTACCATGTTTTACACAAATAAAAATTATTCTATTCTATTCTCCGGATGTCGCCTGTACTCTAACCAACATAATATTGCGTTCATTCTGACAAAGTCGGCACTCCCATAAAATATGGTGTGCAGATTGTTCATATTCGCAGTCAGATGTAGAACATTGACAAAAAGGCGAGGCAACAAGCTTGAAGGAAAATAATTTACTCTCAAAGTTACCATGACCTGTTAGAAATTGGGCAACAGAGTGATATACCTCCAGTCATGTCCTGGCCAGCCGTTCACGATCGGATGGAAAGAACAAGCGGAGTTGTCGGCCCTTGATAGAATTATCCCACCTACATACATTGCCTTTCAGACAAAAGTTCCTCCCAGACGTCAGTATGTGGTTTGAATAATCTAGAAATGGTAGCACGGTCGCGTTGGGTTAAAAAATCAACTACTTAGTTAATAAGCTATAACACATCCAAACATTAGTTAGGCCTTTACTCAACTCTCCTGAGACCAAAGGCTGTTAACACACAGTCACTATCAGCCAAATTAAAATATTAAAAAAAAAACAACTGAAGGCCACATGTATGACAAACTTGGCCTGAAACTGACACGCGTCAGCGAGTTATTTCAGTCTAGTTTACAATATATCTTTTGTACTAATATTTACAGTTTGAATTTGAACGATGATAGTGTAGGTACGAGCCGTGATATGACGGCGAGGTGTTACTAAGATTGTGATGTTTTCTTTGATGTGTAATTTAAACAGAGAATGAAAGGGAAATCGTTTGTCTTTTGTTTTCGTGGTTAGCGAGATTTTGTTAATGATAATTGCCGCTGTTAGCCTAGCGCGAATGCGGAGTAAACCTAAACTGCCTTATTAATTAAATATAGCAAAACAGCACGTCTGTAATCCCCGAAGGGTTAGGTAGAGGTGTTCCTAATAGTACACCCACATTTCATCAGTTGTGTTTTTAAAGTCCTATGTAATAGAGGGCGAGCCTATTGCCATCAACCGGACAAAAATAATCCGTGGACTCCGTGGCTGCTACTGAGAACTTGCTGATGGAAAAACCCAATAGCTCTTTAAGCCCAGACCCTCATGCTCAGCAGTCGCGCTTGCGACCACTCGACCAACGATGCAGTCTCTGAATTTACATTTACCATTCAAATACAGCCGTTTCGTTTTAGAGATTTGTTTCATAGACACTTTTTAAACGTTTTACATATCTTAAAACTGCCTTATTCATTAAACAAAATATTTTATAAAACATGCACTTATAATAATGATAACCTCCCTGTTTAAGCCTTTTAAAACTCAATTTAAAAGCCTATGGAACATGTGAAAGTAATCAGGACTTACTCAGTAATGATAGGAAACAACGCCACAGTACAAAGATATCGGGTTGCTTATGAAGAGAATTGCTAACAAAACGCGAAAGGGAAATCATTCGCGATGCCTTTCTGGTATTCAAGGTAAAGTGAGATTGGGTTTCGAGTTACTTTATAGCGGATTATTAAAATTGGATTTAAAGGTAAATTATTCCAAATAAATTAACTGTGTATTATTGTATTGAACTAAATTTTGCGCGCGGTTTCATCGGCGAAGAAGTAGAAAATTGGCCCACGGGATTGTGATATTGGGATAAAAAAGGACCTATGTCCCAGTTTCAGGTCATGGTCTACCTGTGTCTGTCAGTAAAATAAATAGGCACCGCACAGACAGAGCTACTTTCACAGCGTGGAATTGAATTGTCGCAAAGGTATAGACGAATGATAGTTTTTATTTGTATCAGTTTTTACTAAGTGTAAAAATATGATTAGTTTCGAGAAATTGTTATAAGTAATATTTAATTTACCTATTTCTAGCTGTAATGAGCGACGATACTAATTAGATTTCACATTCATCCTATAACGGTTTTAAATTAAAAGTAATAACAAACTTATCCAATCTCGATAAAAGAAACACCCTTTAACTAAACCCAGAACATCAAACCATCGGTAACAGTTACTCTTTACCTCTCGTCAGTCGTCAACACACTTCAGAGAACAAGCCTTCTACCCGTAACCAACGGTTACAAGTAACAGTACCTTTCCGCTTCACGCATTCCCTTGCTACGGTGCTACGGCGTAGCGCTACGCAAACGCTACGTGAAGCGTAGCGGTAATAACTATGTAGCATTTAATTTTATTACAGTAAAGTAAATGGTTGTGGTGTATTAGAAACTATTTATTTTACGTCGATTAACCGATTGTAGCTAAAACATGGATTTTGTTTGTGCCTCCAATATAATTTGGGTGGTGCTTGAAGGTGTTTCATTTGACATCAAGTCTGGATAAAATAAATCTTAAATGACATTTAACTGTTCCGCAAAGTGACGCATGCCTCCATGACTTCAAATAATCACGTTTTTATGTGGTTAATTAAATACACGATGTCGAAAACCAAAGGAGAAGTTCGTGGCTAAATAATAACGGCCGCCCGGATCAATCTTCAGGTTCAACTGTGCTTGCCTACGTTGGTCTGTGGATGACTGGCCACCTATTACTTACCGAGTTTCCTCCGTGTCTCGGAAAGCACGTTAAGCCGTTGGTCCCAGTTGTCATTTATAGATCGTTGACAGTCGTTACAGGTATGCCGAAAGTCTGACAACCAGTCTTACCAAAGGGTATCGTATTACCCAGTACTAACTGTGTTGTGGAGGCAATCACTCCATGTAAAAGAATAGATTCAGTTGCACCCGGTCAGACTGGTAGCCGACCCCATCATAGTTGGGAAAAGGCTAGGCAGATGATGATGTCGAAAACCAAACCCTGTTCAATGCATGCATCTTATTGCAATCACCTTCCCTGAAAGGCATTGAACATAAATTCCTTTGCTTTTCTATTAACATACACAGATAAACCAGCGCTCAAGCATGTGTTATCAGTGCTTATCCGTGATGGGTCATTCGCGTGACAGCAACACTCACCAGGGGGCGCTGTTCGCGGAAGTCGCCAATACCTAGTTTGGGGCTAGAAATCTAGATTAAATATGGACTAGCCTTGATTTGCTGGATAGAGTTTAACTTTTTAGTAGTAAGGTGGTATTTGACGAGTTGGTATTGAACGGTTTGAAAATGAAGAGAAATTAGTTTATACGATACCCCTTGGTAAGACTGGTTGTCAGACTTTTTAGGCCACTGACTACCTGTAACGACTGTCAAAGATCTAGAAATGACCGCCGGGACCAACGGCTTAACGTGCTTTCTGAGGCAAGGAGGAAACTCGGTATGTAATGGGTGGTCACCCATCCACAGACCAACCTAGACAAGTACGGCTAAACCTAAAGATCGATCCGAGCGGCTGTTATTATTTAGCCACAAGCTCCTCCATTTTGCCATTTAATCCGCTTCCACGAAAATGTATTCATGAAAAACTCTTCTTGATGGCTATTTCCATGGTTTATTCTCCATTTCAATTATTCTTTTATTAAAACAATGCCTGTATGGCTTCCTTTTAACATGCCAATAAAACATCTCACACGAATGAAAGCTCGATAATTTCAAACGTTGCTCACATCATAAATACCAAAACCATTTTACAATAACCTCTAACATTATTACAACAAAGTTCAATTTCCTGCAAATTAAGACTATTTTTATTTCACTCAATTTTAAGTTGACCAGTATAGCTAGACTTCTTTGCTGAAGCAAGAGATTTGTGAATGTAGTTCGTTTTATGTTGGTTCATATTGACCTAGCCCTGACCACCGAAATAGGTATTTTGCGTGTGTAATTTAATAGTTAAAGTTGTAGAGGTTCGTTTAACTGAGATGCCAGTTTTCATATAATTATATAGTTTATTGTATGAACGGTAACTCGCATGGGTTTGGTAATAGCATCGGTTTTATGCATCGCTAACCGAAAACTTTCAAGAGCTATTAGACAGTACATTATAAGACTTTTATTTGCTTATTTCTCATACTCCAACTTACCGACTACTTATATTATTAATTTTCTATGAATAAATCGATATCTGTGAACAATAAAGCGATTATCTGAATTAAGTATGCGTTAACGTCTTTTGCCCTTTAAATTTTTGACAACACAGAATTTTCTATTAGATAATTCTTGTGCAGACTTGCAGCTTGTTGATCGGCGACAATAATTATGATCTGTATTACTCGTTGTATTTCAATAATGTTCCTATAAGTCTCTTTGTAGTTCAGTTTTTTTGAATATTTAATAATACTGTAAAAGAGAAAAAGTTATGCGTGGTCATACATAAAAAAATATACGAGTATATACGCGTCGAATTGAGAACCTCCTTTGTTTTCGTCGGTTAAAAAATGGAACATTTCACAAGATTACCTTAGGGCGAATTTCACCAATGAAATGTACTCAGCAAGTTTAAAACAGTGTTCAGGACAGTTTAGTTTCATCATTGGAATGGTATACATACTGACGCTCACAGCTCACAAACGCGACATAAAAGTACTAATCGCGTTCTTTCCCATTTTTGGCGCTTAATCTTCTCAAATTCTCCAATCAAACGATACCCAAATTTACCCAAATACACCTCAATAGACAGTTGGTTATAAACCAAAGCGCAGAGCTCCGCGCAAAGTTGTTTAACAGTAAAAAAAATCATTTGCCACAAATCTCTAATCTCAAATCGTTTATTGTATATCCATATTATCCATAACTTACAGGTGGTAAATAAAAAAAATAGAAACAATTATGGACCCTGTCGGGGACCGCAAATTTTTTAAATAAGTAGAGAGAGGAAGAACGCTTTATTACTTTTTCTTGTTGTTAAGTTTGAATACTACCCTTGAACAATGCACATTGCAAAGCGCGCTAGATTTTAACTGGTTTGCACCCGCTGTGGCGCCGTAGACTTTAGTGAATCTTGACGTCACGTACAGAATTTTGGGTCTATTCGGTTTAATTTGAGGGTTTAATTAAGATTTTTATGTAATAAACAGGAACCGGGTTTTGTTGATGTGGCCTAGATTGTCTTAGTACACCCGACTAAATAAGTTTAACAGTATACAAATTTGTGGAGCTCGTGGCTAAATAATAACAGCTGCTCGGATCGATCTTTAGGGTAAACTCTGCTTGCCTAGGTTGATCTGTGGATGGGTGGCCATCCATTACATACCGAATTTGTTCGATGCCTCGGAAAGCACGTTAAGCCGTTGGCCCCGGCTGTTATTTGTAGATCTTTGACAGTCGTTACAGGTAGTTAGTGGCCCAAAAAAGTCTGACAACTATTCTTACCAAGGGTTATTGTAACACCTAGTACTAACCGAGTTGTGGAGGTCAGATAGGGAGTCACTCCATCTAAAATACTGGTATTCAGCTGCATTCGGTTAGATTGGAAGCTGACCCTAACATAGTTAGAAAAAGACTAGGCAGATGATGAGTATATGAATTTGCAACATAGGATAGCATAATGATTTAAATATATGATACGATAGCGAAATACACGTATGTATTTATTGATTTGTTGTGCAGTCTTCCCGTCTAACTGGATGCAGCTGAGTTCCAGTATTTTACATGGAGCGACTGGCTAACTGACTTCCACACCCAGTTAGTCCTGGGTAATACGATACCCCTTGGTAAGTCTAGCTGTCAGACTTTCGGGCCATTGACTAAGTGTAACGAAACAACGGCACACGGCGACACATTAAACTATACATTCCCTGTATAACATGGCCTCGCTTTGTAAAGATTTCCCGTACAATAAGAGATCGTCATAAACTAGTTTTGTATACCACTCTACATCTTTGTAGTCTGATAAGTAAATAAATAATAATAATAGATTGATTTGTCGACATGGGTAGTACAAGTTAAAGATAATATTTTGATTTAAAAGATTGTCCATGGAGTTTCTTGCTCATTCTTCTCCATAGAGATCTACGCTTTGGAATGGGCAACTACAGAACTTTCACAAATTATTATGCCTTGTGACTGTCACTTGTTTTTTTTTTTGACATTCAAAAGTGCCTGTGATGGTCTTATTGAAATAAATGGATTGAGTTTGAGTTTAAAAAAAAGCCTAGACATGTGCTTAGTAACCTTTATTAATCTCAGCATAAGTAACATCAAAGTTGATATCTATTTAGACAAACAGACTTCTGTTATAATTACTTACTTTACAATTCGTCCTTGCCTTTCTCATTATCTAGAATCTAGACTAGACAGACACAATAACTTAAGATTTAATATCAGCGAGATTAAAGGACGATCTAATTTAAACCTGCTATTAAGTCTTGATAATTCACGATTTAATATTAAACCCCTTTGTTTAACGAATCATTCTCAGACGTACTAATTCAGTTTTCATTATACTCCTTGGGTACAAAAAATTGTTAATGAATATACTCGACAATCCTTCAATAGTTGTTGAAGTGAGCACTAGTGCTATAAAACACTCTTGTTAATTTATGTGCTACATCTGTTTTATGGTGAACTGTCGTTTGTTCCGTTTCGCTGAAGCCCGCGTGAAAACATACTATTCGTTCAAACAGACTTTAAAATTTTAAAAGCTTAAGTCCTCAAATGTTCTCAAATCTGATGTATGGTACACTTTTATAACAAATTAAGTAAGTATTATTTTTTATAGGTATACAAGGAATTATGGACGCGTGGTCAATATTAAAACTAAGGCCGCCATCTTGTTTTTTATTACATTTAATGTATACAACTCCTGTCAATGTCACGCGAGCGCCAAAAGATCCTTGTAGCACTGTACTGTTGAAACCAGCTGCCTCTATGTATGAAAAAAAAGAAAAACGTACCACGCGAATTTCAAATATTATTCTACAACGAGATTCTTCTAAAAATAATTAACTTGTAAATAAAATCACTTTTGCATAGCATAACCTCAGGCCGCTTTTCTATTCAGCCAGTACTACAGGCTTTCGTATTTCGTGTAATGGAACGCGCTAGCTAATGTAATTGAGATTTTTTTAGTTTCCCCTTTTAAAATGAGAAAAACTGTATGTTGAGGTTAGGAGCCGACCGTTTTGCGCACTGTACATATTTCGTGAATGTATTTTTTGTGCCGATTGTACACGTCCATGTTGAAAGTGTTTTATGAAGCTATTTGGACTCGTTATTTTTGTTTATGGTGAATTGTTTTTGGCTTAATAAGGATTTATATGGGTTGGTTTCAGTCTTCCTTAGGTGGCTAATGGCAAAATAAGATTTAATAAAACCTGATTTAACAGACATAAATAACATAAATTAGTTTAGCCAGACTAAGGAACCCTACTCCATCTTGAACAATAGTACAATTCATAATGACAAGTCTATTAAAGGCCTCAAACATCCTCTAGACATGCGATGTAAGAAAACCTTCCGTAAATCTGATAAGTTTTTGAGGCTGTCTTGCAAAAGATAGTACGTTATAATATACGGTTGTACTTTATATTATATTTCACACAAACGCATTCCGCGGTGGCGGGCCTGCCAAGAACTTGGGAACAAGCTTAGATTAAGACGGGGCTAAAGTTCTCTGCTACCCTCTTTAGGGATTACAAGTGTGATGATAAATAACTTATTAACTTTCGTCTTTCCGTTAGTAACAAACCCTCTAGAAGCCTAGAAGTAAAGTTGATAAGTATTTTAGTTCAATTATTTGTTTTCTTTGAATGACTTAAAATATAAAGGGAATATGTTTTTCATTTTAAAATGAAGTAGAAATTATAGTGAGTGTATTATTTCTGACTTAATATTTTCACAAGAGTTTTTAATTAACTTAAAGTTTAATAAAGAAGACCTAGCCAACCAAGCAAATTAGTTATAAGATAATATGAGGGCCTAGAAAAAAAAAAATGAGCGATAACGTTGATGGAAAATTCAAAATGTATGGTACTGAAATAATGAAAATAATATGTCGATCTTGTTAAAAAAATCGATCAGAATTTCTATGGGGGCGGGGGGCGGAATAATGTACTGAATACGTGGTAAGCGTTGGTGTCCCTTACACCCCGTATAAGACCACAATTCAGGTAGCAAATTTTTAGGCTAATATAAAGAGGTACACACGGCGGCCAATCGAGCTATGCAAAACCAAATTAAGCTGATCTCTCATCGTCATCCAAGCTCATCCAAACCGAAGTCAGGCTACACTGGTTTTGTAGAGTTTGATGTGCCGCCGTGTGTACAGAAGAACAGTGATTTAATTTTCTTCTCCGCGAAGTATATCTCAAAAATTCAAATGTAAAACTTGGGATAAAGTTGGAATCTCTCAAAATCTCTACGAGTCCAATATCAGGGTGAATTGGCGTCAAAATATCCGCGGCTTTCCATTTCATCTTGTTGGCAGTTCTTTGTTTTGCTCTGACATGTCAAAATAAGAGCTACTGGTGTTTTACTTATCTGAATTTTGAATTTCATTTCAATGTTTCTATCGAGAGAATTTAATTAACTTGCAAATATTTTTTTTAACCACTGATCTGTTAAAGAATATTTAAATGACCAAGCTTAAAAAAAATAATATGCACACAGTAGAAGCTTAAATTACATAATGTGAATTTCAGATCTTCGATTTTACTACTTTTAGAGAAGAGTTAATTAGTCATCGAAGTTGCCAGGCTGATTCTGTAAAGGTATAATTTCGGTCTGGGTATAAGAAATAGGCAAGCGCGTCTTTTCTTCGATCACACGTTCACGTTCTTCTTCTTCGTTCGTTAGTCTAGTGTTCAGAAGCGCGACTGTTGAGCATGAGGTCCTGGGTTCGATTCCCAGGTCGGACAAACTGTTATTAAGTTTTTCAATCAGGAATTTCTCAGTAGCAGCCACGGTGTCTGAATTTGTGCCCGGTTTTTAGCAGGCCCCTATTACATGGGACTTAAACGTAACTGGCGAACGGTGGGTTTACTAATGGGTGCACCTCTGCTTAACCCTTCGGGGATGTCGTGTTATATTGGTTAAAAACCAACTTATTTCTGCGTTTACAAAACACCAAAATACGCTTTATCATCTCCAAAGTTGCCATAGTTTAAGTATCTAACCTAGATCTACTATCTCTACACAATGTATCAGATACATCCTCATACCATTTATCACCCGGTTGCTAATGTTCAGATACTTTCGACAGCCCGCGGGGAAGGCGGGATCATCCATTATATTAGGCAGACGAGTCTAAGTTATGCGTACACAATCTAAGTTGCTGTGGCAATTTGTACGCGTATCATGTTGGTGTTGCCCTATTTTGGATGTGTGATTAGGAGCTTAGTTTTGTGTGGGATTGATATGGAAATGTTTCGATGATTGCTTTGGGTTTCGGCTAAGTTCGGATTGTTTTCGTGTATTTGATTGAAAATTAACCTGATAGTTTTAATACTTAAAAAATCATATGTAGGTTTTTTTAAAAACAATAATAAGGTGCTTAGAAGATGTGACTTCCTTGTTGGTCGCAAGCACGACTGCTGAGTATGAGGTCCTGGGTTCGATTCCCAGGTCGGACAAACTGTTATTAGGTTTTCTATCAGGAATTTCTCAGTAGCAGTCACAGGTCTGGTTTTGTGCCCGTTTGATGGCAATAGGATCGCGCCCTATTAAATGGGACTTAAACATATCTGGCGAAATGCGGGTGTAATATTAGGTTTTGCACCTCTGGCTATGGATTCGGAGATTACAGGCGCGATGTTATGTTATGTTAAATGGCGATAATATGATTGATCATTGACGTTTTTTTTTAAAAAGAAAATGAATCATTTTTCCAGACTGTCTGCCTAGCCTTTTCCCAACCGACGGCTTTGCGTGCTCTCCGTGTCACGGAGGATACTCGGTATGTAATGATGGTCGCCCATCCACGGTCTGACCTAGGCAAGCACAGCTTAACCTAAAGATCGATCACGAGCTTATCTTTCCAGAAGGTATGAGCTACTATTACGTAGACATGTTTAGGTATAGTTCATGTCGCTACAAGAAAAAAAAGAAACTTAATTAGTATCACAAAAACTAACTCCACAGCCTCACAAAATATAAGCTGTAATACCATTCTTCTATTTGAACAAAGTGACTCATTAATTCATTTTGTGTAAAGAGCAGAAAATGTAATAAGACGTTATAAGATAGTTCTCGCCATGTATATCCTCCGGCGGCTAACTATTGTATACAATGTATATGTACATAGACGTATTTATACATGAATAGATATACATATATACCCTTTGTACAAGCCAGTCTCGTTAGTAAGAGGTATTCGACAGGGGATCGCATGTTGTTTTAATAACTTGCTTGTAACGAAAACATTGTGTTTGGTAGTTATGTATGTGTGATGTTTGGGTTTATATTGTTAATTTAGTGAAAGATTATAATCCCACATTAGCTAGTATGCAAAATTTTCCATGGTACAATGAATGACATTTTTAGGATGAAATGCAAGGTGTAAACGGACCCTTCACGAAGCCGTCAACCAAGCATCATATACATGTCCTCGTAGCGGCGATTGGCGGCGGCGATCTCTCGCGTCCGGCCTTGGTTCAAGCCATGGTCCGGAGCGAGAGGGAATGGGAAGCCGTCACCTCCTTCTGCGAAGCAGTCATGCTAGTGAAGGAGGTGGCAGGACGTGAGAGGGAAAGAACCTCACGTCCCAGTCGCCGTGGGAGACGCCCTGGGCGTCGGGGGTCACGTGGTGGCTCCCGGCCACCGTAGGCGCAGGCCTGTGGACAGCGAGTTATGGGCTCGCCGTCCGGCCGTCTTATGACGACAGGCCGTGTCGACGGCGCGTTCGTGTTCCACGTGCGCCTCAAAGAGATGTCAGCAAATAAGTAGGGGTCCGCAAGGGCCGATGCCTGCCAGGGCTGCGGGACTGTTCGAAAGAGATACCGTGGCCCTGGAACACAAAGGGCAAAGAAGGAACATGGATGGGTTTTAGTCAGTACAAGTCTGACACTCCCTTCCGCTCCGCCCAGAGTGGGGGGGGGGTCATTTGATGATTTTCCATCCGAAAAAAAAAGCATCATATATATCTAACTATGTAACTTTACGCAAAAATTATTGCTCGGAATTTACTTTTTATTTAGGGTGAAAAATTATGTTTTACGGTAAAACTAACGCACTCAAATCATTGTACTGATGGATGCTTTGAATAGTAAACAGGTCATTAAAGTAATTAAAGTCAATATAACCTTAAAAACTAGTATTTAAAAAAAAACTTGTGAAAAAATTGGAACTTTGATCTCAAATATCTCCGTAACTAGAAGGTTCCCAGACATGGTCCAGAACAAAAAATATCGCAATGACGGGAATATATACGGGTGCAAAAGTGCTTTCCGATGAATCCTACCCTATCCATACAATTAATACGTTCCCATATTGTCTTCAACAGGGCTTTACACATGGGTCTCTCAATCACTGCACCAAAGAAAGGTTAAAACGCAAATCGCAATGCTCCAGATTGCTAAACTATTTGCGTTATTCCTGAGTCCCTCTTCGGTCATTAACACGCACCTATTCGATTTTAATCATAGTCAAATTACAATTTCTCATCTGAAATTCATGGAGAATTTGTCACATCCTCGAACATTTTAAACTTATGCAAAATTGGTAGCCATAAAAGTTGTTTATCATTTTCGACTTCATGAATTTTGTTGCAGTAAAATTTTGAGAAAACGCTTAAGCTCCTGTAGATTTATAGGTTTCCAAACTAAGCTATTGAGTTTCTGTAGACGACGGAGGGGTGCGGGGGAGGGGTGTAGAATAGTGAAAATGCAAAGAGCTGTCTGCTTTATGCCCATTTTACTTACACCAATATAAAAGCGTGCTCTTGAATTTTCGACTTTCGGTGCTGAGTCGAGCGTTGAGAAACCAACAAAGCTTTTATTTAGGTGGTGCCTAGTGTTAGTGAAAATGAGCATTCGTAGAGTAATTAAAAGTAGCTCTTTTAGTCCCGTATACTGAATGAGAGAAACTGAATGACGGAGAAATAAGTATTTAGTAGTTTTTTGTTTATTTCTTTTCTTTATAGTTTTTCAGGTGCTTAGGTACTTTTTTTTAGGAAATTCACTTAGAAAGGTTTTGCTCAATAATAATATTCATTATAAACTAGCTTACGCCCGTGGCCTCGCCCGCGTGAAGATTGGTAACTGTCCCAAGGGATTATACTAGCGGGATAAAAATTATCCTATACGTTAATCCAGGTTACAAACTATATGTCAAATTTCATCCAAATCCATTCAGTAGTTTTCGCGAGAAAGAGTAACAAACATCCATCCATCCTCACAAACTTTCGCATTTGTAATATTAGTAAGATGAGATAATACAGGATGTTAAACCAAAAATAATAACTTGAGCAAATCGGGAAGAAATACTCTTAGTTTTTTTGTTGCTTATGAAGTAAAGTCAGCCTTTGTTAACCATTTTGAGTGATCTTCTTTGATCGCTCTAAAGTCCTTGGAGAAAAAAACAAAATATACTATCACGCCTGAATAGCCCTGAGGGGTGAGTCAGTATAGTCCTTAATGTTGTAAGAATAAAAAGTTAGATGAAAAATCATGACACATTTCAGTTGCGAAGGATCAATTTTTGTAACAGGAAAGCCGGAGTACCTCCATAATTATCTTTAATCTGATTATATTATTTGCCTTTAGAATACTGAGTGTTTATATGTATAAGGGGTGTAAAAGTACCCTTAACGAAGCCGAAACGCACCTGCTGTCCCCGTCATTGTGATCATTTTTTGGTTCTAGACCATACCTGGGAACCTTCTAGTTCGGAGATATTGTGGGTCAAAGTGCCTACTTTTTCACAAGTTTTTTTTAAATACAGGTTTTTAATGTTATAACTTCACTTTAAACACCTCCACGACCCCTGTACTATTCAATCCACCCATCATCACAATGTTTTGAGTGCGTAACATTGAGTCCTACCGTAAAACGCGATATTTACCCCAAAAAAAATTAGTTTCCCAGAAATAATTTTTGGGTAGAGTTACTTAGTTTGATGTACAGTATGCATGGTTAACGTCTTCGTGAAGGGTCCGTTAACACCCTGTATGTGTATCTACATTGCACCCGTGAGAAGCCGGGGCGGGTCGCTAGTCTTCTATAAACCTTTTACTATTGTCTTCATTACAGTTTCGTCAAAAGAACCTTACTTATTCTTTTCAACAAGTTAATTCTTCAAGTTGTTACGTAACTCACAGACTAACCTATGAACGTGACGACTGCCATTCGGAATCCCGATGTCTTTATTTTTGCACAAGTGTCTTTTGATCTTTTCTAGGAAATAATTGGAATAACTTAGAAAGAATTAGCGATTGGCTAGGCAGAAGATGATTATGGGTGATCAAACAATAATTGGGCACTAAAAGATGGTTTTTATTTTTTGTGTGAAAATAAATATCTATGATCATTACACTAAAACGCCTTATACCTACATTTGCAAAAATAAAAACGACTTAGTTCTAAACCCGGCCGTCGATAACGTCGTACCCAACAAATATTATTTAAATTAACATCACTCAAACTTGACCGAATTTCCTTTATAAATAAAGGTGAAAATATGCTGCGTTCCCCTTACGGCCTCCCGTTCCACCCCCTTTTATGAGCCAAGTCGTAAACCGGGTTGCGACGGCGAAATTCTATTTTTGAAGTTTATATAACTCCTAGCGGGGGCCGCGCAGTCGCCCCACGCATTTGAATCTGGAATCCCTTTGTTTAGAAATACGTTACGCGAAATTAAGTGGTGTTCTTTTTTTGAAGCATCCTGATTTAAAATGGGATGCAATAAATGGTTTTAGGTGGAATAACGTTTTAGTATTTTAGCATCATGGCCGTGTAAAGTCATGTTTGTGTAATAAATTATGTAAAATTGACGGAAAAAATGCGTTATTCAAACAGCTATTTTTTGTTTACGTCTGTGAAAAAGGCGATGTAGACATAATGGCGAGAGTTTTCATGAAACGCGAAAACTTGGGCGAGTTTTAGTAGCAACTTATGAATTTAATATACACGCCCCGTGTGAGTGAGGTATCAACGGAATTCGGTTCTTTTAGCGTCAATAATATGGTATTATGATGATAGATCTTTTATTGAATCGGGTTGATAAATGTTCATGCTACTCTCGAAGAGAATTATGCTATGAATAAAAATTTCGTAACGTTTATGACTATGAGGCTATAACAAAGTTGATTATCTTTAGACTGAAAAAGAATGTAATAAAGTATCATAATTCTGGACGTTTTAAAACTTTGTCTTTATTGAAATTAATTAATGAACATTGATTAGTTTTACCAAAGAGTCTGTCTGTTCCGCATCCACAGGTGACTCATACTGACATTAGACGATAACTGGCAACATATATCCAAAATTAATGTTGTACAAGCCAATACCAATTCAAATTCTTAATCTAGTTAAAATTGACATCATAACATTAACCAATTTTGCTAATACATCAACTTATATCATGTTAGTTTCATAAGAACACACTAACAGTATTCTACTTCAAAACACACGTCACACATTCAATTTACCAAAAATAATAAATACTTCTGTTACAGAGTAGTTTCGCTAGCTACCTGCGAATATCTCTGATTTATGACACTACTCTGCGCGATGAAAGAGAGACGTATACAGTTTTATTTAGCGCAGACAGACATACTGAAATGGTACGTTTTCTTCATATATTCATCACTCTTTGTGGAGAGACTAATCGCTGTTTTGAAATTCTGATTAAAAGTTGTATTTTGTGAGTCGCTTGAGTCAGACTTTTGTATCGTATCGTTGATGTTAGACTTATAATAGATTAGGTATTTGTAAGGTCAATTTGAATTTCTATGGTTTCGAAGCCGAATCGCAAAAAACGGAACCCTAATAGGTTCGTCATCTCTGTCTGCACGTCCGTATGTCACAGTCACTTTATTCCGAAACTATTAGGACTACACTGTTGGAACTTGGTAGGTATTGGCTCTAACTTTTAGCATTTGGACGCTTTGGGTGTGTGGTCAAGTGGGCGCAAGCGCGGCTGCTGAGTACGAGGTTTTGGGTTCCTGGATCGAGCAAAGTGTTATTGGGATTTTCCATCAGGAATTTCTCAGTAGCAGCCACGGAGTCTGGATTTGTGCCCGGTTGAGGCTCGCTCTTTATTACATGGGACTTAAAACATACCAGGCGAAATGTGAGTGTACGCCTCTGCCTACCTCTGCCTTTGGGGATTACAGGTGTGATGTTATGTTATGTTTATCTATTCAAATTTTTAATTTGAAAAACTGGTGTAACATTTAAAAATAAACATAAAATATTTTGAAGTCTCATTTTCTCTCTCTATTCTCTTAGTTAAAATATTTTATCTCCTTAGACAGGATGTGAATCTTTCGCCAGCGGTAACGCACAATGAGTTTTATCATTATTTACAAACGGTTCATGATGATTATCTGAGCCTTGTTAAGCTCCGAGTAAAAGCGGCAATTGTTTCGAGGCATCGGACTGCGATCGACACTGCCCATCCGTTGTACTATCTATATTGAGGGATGACCAATCCTATCACAAGCATATTAAACCCAGTTAGAGGGATTACCAGTTACGTGGGACCTTAATGTGTGTAAATCCATATCCGTACTAATATTAAGCAACTTTGTGTACTGTGACTGTTACTTTAACGATGGAATGTAACTTAGCATCGAAAACTTTGAAACAGGTAGATCATGATCACTGGTGCCATTTTTATTCAGCTGCATCCGGTTGGACTGGAGGCCGACAGCAACAAGTTGAGGAAAAGGCTACGCAGGTGATGCTGTGGTAGACATGACCTGGGATAGGATATATGTAGGATTCTTTTCATCCCACTTGTATTTTTCTGCGAAATAATTTTCGACTATAAAACGGACAAAACCGCGAGCAAATTCAGTATTAAATAAGAACTAGAACAGGCTAAGTAGTGAATAAAGAAACTGGCCTTGTTAACAAGTTTCCTTTCAAGCAAAGCATATCTTGGCAATAAGCCACACCCGTTATACACATATACAAAAAACAACACTCTCTATAAACATCGCACGCAGCGTATAACATCGCAGTTTCAATATCAAACACCAGAAATTTTAGCAAACATAAAAAGGTAAACGTATTATAAACATCAGAGCGGGTTTCAATAGAAAATGTTCGAGGCTAACAGTAAAAACGGTGAAGATATGTTTCCAAAAAATCCGGGAGGTAGAGGAAGGAACATTTAGCCGACCATTTAGAAAATAAAAAGTACTTTTATGCCGGTAGCATGAAACAAACGAGGTGGGCATCTCATCTTTTTCATTACTCTGTGCTGTTCAGTCTGATTCAAAATGGCGGCTTTCCCGCTTAAATTCTCGTGTTTGCTTTAATTTTATTGTTTGTTTTGAAAAAAAATAAAAATGGAGTGCGTTACGTATTTATATTTTGTGTCCTTTCCGGGTTGTTAATTTATGTCTTTTTTGCATTAATGAGATTCTTTAACAAGAGCGTTGTCCGATTTTTTCCATATGTTTATTTTCTTCACAAGATTGTAACTGTCGTGGTTTTAAAAACACGTCACGTGGTGTCTATAATCTATAAAATCTAACTTGTTTAAAATGACAGCTGCAAACCAAAGGGAGAAGTAGCTTTGTTCATGTCTATATAAATAATTACAAATGCATTTTATTTATTTTTTATACAGTCAGTATTTTACGCTATATAATAATGATTAGGACCAATTAAATTAAACCATACAAAACATAGTCTTAATAAAATGATCGGCTTAATTAGGTACTTGAGAACTATATTTTTTTCCGTCTGAAAATGTCGTAAGCAATCTTTTAATTTGAAGTGTATAAAATATCTGAGGACTTAGACAAATAGACTTTTATCCTTTTCTATCAGCAAACACGATGATTAAAAGTTCGAAAATGTATTGGATTGGCACAAGCTACCGAAAAGCTCATGTCAATCTTTTGAAAGCCATTGTAGACTTATGAAATGCTTTCAATACGATTACCACTTGTGTAGGCCCTCTTGACATGCCTGTTGAACATCTAAGCGCATATCAAAGAAAAATACCGTACCACGCCAAAACTATCTCACTAAAGTGATAATAGTGTGAGTGGGACAGTGGTAGTGGTGTTCGGTAACGCTCCCGACAAATTACAAGCCATCCACGGCTGAATGAAGCAGATATGTGTATAGCTTAATAAGATCGCTTCGGCCGCCGCCGCCGGCAGCCGGCCCATCCCGCTGATCCCGCTGAGTGCTAATAAACGGGTTTTATTATATTTTTATAACGTTTGTGAACGGTTTTTTAGTCGTTTTTATTGATGAAATGTAAACGTGGATGTATGGCTGTGTTGATAATTGTGGAGAGAGGTAGCGGTAGACATTTAAATGACGTTAAACAAACTAGTTTTTTATTTTTCTGAACAAAAGTGTTCGATTTGGGTATTGTTTAATATAATTAACGATATAATCTTAGTTGAAAAATGCTACAAGCATAGTAACACCTTAAAACTCTTGGCAATAATTTTGGGTTACAAAAACACACAACACATTTTTAAAGTTACGTCAAAAAAATACAAAGGCAAACGCCGAACGCCAAAGCGACTAAAACGCGACTTAAACCATTCATGTGGAACGACGTTCACAAGCGATGCTCGCTCAAACTTTGACAAGTACGAATAGATTAAGGGCGCGTTGACATTGAGACAGTAAGCAGACTAGTTCAGGAGTCAGAGCTCTTGTACTAACAATTCACAGCGCGGTTTTGAAGCTCAGTACTTTACGAACTTTGGAATTTCAAATTTCACATAAGTATAATTTAAAAGTGTATTATTTCACATAGGTAATCTCCTATCGTATTGACACAAGTTATATTAGAAAAGATCAGGTTATTATTTAAAGATTCACCAGTCAGTCAGGTTGTTAGCTGGGCTCTTACCAGGTTGCGCCAGGTGTAAGTAAAATTGCCACTTGTGGAGGGTTTATTCCACCGAGAAGTGTTAGGTCTATAAACTGGACCAATTCCTTTATCCAAAGCCTCTATATTCCGCAAGTAATTTTGCTTGTATTCCAACTGGTTCGACAAAAGTTCTAAACAATAATTCCACCAGTTCTGTTAAGGACACAGTCATGTAACAGTAAGCGATCTTGCCATCAACTCAATACTAAGCTATTGAGCTAGTAATCGTAGCTATTGAAGTACTCCACTGTCCGTACTAGCCTCACAAATCAAACGTAAACGCGCCTTAAGAGTTGGACGCGAGTAGAATCTCTCTAAATAGAGGAAGTTCAACAAAGCGCGCGCCATGTAGACGCCCCTTGTGGGTTCAATCTTTGAGTTGTCGAGGATATTTTGATGTGAGTGAGCGAGCCGATATCTAATAAAATACAGGCTTTGACAGAATGTAGTCATAGGTAGGGATGGATTTGTTGTACGCAATGAAGCCATCACAAGTGGTGATACTTTTCATCATGATTAGCCTAGCTTTTTCAAATAGTTTTGGGATTAGCTTTCAGTCTAACCGGATAGAACTGAATACCAGTATTTTACATGGAGTGACTTGCTATCGGACATTCACCACCGTGTTACTGGGTAACCAGGTACTACTTGGTGAGACTGGTTGTCAGACTATCAGGCCTGAAGTGCGACCTAAGCAGAAAGGCTTCCCTTGCTTGGCCAATACTTTTACCACACTACTTATGAACTATCTCCACAAAGGTACTGAAAGAAGAAGAATTTATTTATATCAGTAAACGAACCTACCTCAATAAATCTCTACTTAAATATCCTCTTAAGTATTAATAACCATTTCACCAACAGTTTTAAAGTAGGTGACTTAAAAAGCGTCGTAACAAAAATATGCAAAGCGCTGTTTACAAGTTGTCGATATCTTTCTGCAAAGTTTGACAAGCGGGGAACGGCGATAGCTTGAGAGTTGAGAGTTAAACGCGGCCGCTTGAATCTGTTTAAAATAGAATGTACAACAAAGCAAGAGCTATGTAGACGCCCTTGTGGGGGGATATTTAGAGTTACCTTGGTTGTTCTGATGTTTTATTTACGTGACCACTGATTATGTTTGATGGCTACTAAAGAAATTGCACTTTTCTGTCGAAGGGAACTGTAGTAAGGCCTAATCTCGCTGTAACTGTAATTGAACGCGATCATCACATTTAAACTACGTTTCGGCATCCAGTTTCATTGGTGAAAGGCGGCATTTGGTGTGCTAGTTGTAACATTTTGAAGACCGATATCTGAACAATGGTTTGCTTTGACCATGTAGCACTTGTTTGCAAGATATTGACGATTAAATGATTTTTACAGACAATCTTAACATAATTTTAATCATACAGAAACTTCTATGAAGTTAAGAACTGCTTAGAAGTTTCTTGAGTTGTATTTAAAAGCTTTATAGCGCTTAAGATGTTTCAACTACAACTATTCTCAACATCATACAAAGTTCGTGCCATAATAAGATCAGAGCGTAGATTTCAAAACGTGGCCAACTTGGTCCACTGTGTGAAGCCTTAAGGAGAAGCGCCAAGCTAGCTCGAGCTAGCGAAACTCAAATTTTCTTACGTTTTTGGCAATTTGCAACTTAGTTTGTATGTTGATTAAAAAATAGTTGGCGTTTGTAAAAAAAAATCACATTGAATAAAGTTCAGAGAACACTTAATTAGGAATAGCCGTGGGCCCAGCACAGCTTGAATCTTGGCGGCCCAAAAAATAGAATCATCATGACAAATCTGTAAGAAATCCCCTCAATTGTCATTATTTCACGAAATAGTCATTCAACAAGATAATACAAACTTAAAGGGTTTTATTGATGATTTTTATGTTAGTAATTTTGCAAATTAAGTTTTAACATTTTTATTGTATAAATTTAAGATTTTTAATTTTTTAATATTTTTTTTGTGCTTGTTGTGTGCACTTGTGGCATGGGCCAAATAAATATGTTTTCTTTCTTTTCTTTTTCTTTCAAATATTTATTAGTTACGGTTGCAAATCACATGTCGACAACATGCAACCCGATACTGACCTGTAAATTGCAAAAAACGTAAGAAATTTTGTTTTTGGGTAACCCTAGAGCCTTAGAAACTTCTGAACCATCACTTCACTGGCAAGGCGACGGACATAAAAGAAACATGCTGAGTTCAAAGATTAATAATACAATAAACATCAGGGAAGTAGGTTTTGGCAAGCTCGCCAGTTCTCTCTAATTTTGCGGGAACGTCCATAAATTGTTGGTGCATCTCTCTAGAATATTTTCTGTGTGATACTTAGTTTTTACTATTTTCGAAACAAAAGAAAAACGGTTATGGATATCGCTCAAAAATTGTGTATGAAAAATCCTATTATGTAAGTGATCCAGAGAAGTCTTGTGCCTTTAGTTTCACATACAAACATCTAACACACATTGGCAATTTTAGTGAGTAAATCTACTTAAGAAAACTCTTAAATTCATTCACCCTCAGACAATGCACAGCCTAAAGTACCGCTAGAGTATCTGATAATATGACATATTCCTAGGCGAGCACTATGGCGAGAAGTACGCCTAACAAACTTGTCAAATCATTGGTCTCGAGTTCGAACTGAAGACACGCACCTCTGATTTTTCGGATTCATGTGCGTATTGTACGATGTTTTCCTTCACCAAAGCAAGTGATAATTATCTATCACTTGCTTCTGCGAAGGAAAACATTGTGAGGAAACTAGAATGTCTGAAAGATATTTTTTGACGGCATGTGAAGCTAAGTCAGAGGCCTATTGGCGTCATAAAAACTATGACACCAGGTTAGGCACTGACCACACGACAAAAAAAAAAACTTGTGGTTTTAACCGATGTGAAATCCCGTAGGGAACACGTCCATTATATAGGGTCTAACTATTCATAAACGAAATATTTTCAAGGAATCCTCTAACGGCTATAACAAAGCCATTTCAGGGCGTTTTTTTATCTGAGTATATTTTTTACAAAAAATAAAAAATCTAAAATTACTTGACCCACAAAATCAATACTGGCTCCTTATTTTTAAGCATCCATTACGCTAGTTTACTACGTCGTATTTACCTACTGTCATTGTTAGAATATGGGAGCAAAGGTTTTATGCAAAAAGTCTCAAAATTTTTAGAATAATAATAATTTTGTAAAAAAAAAAACACTCAGAATATTTTTTTTTTCGTTGCTATGGCGACTTTACGACTTAAAGAAATTACTCTTAAAATATTTCGTGTATGAAAAGATAGACCTTATATATCCCAGTAGCAAAAGCTCAAAATTATTACTAGATATCCGAATGCTACTATAAAAATGAGATTATTTTCCAACTAATACGTCTCGAAGTGCCAGTGAGAAAACAAGGTGTTTTTCAGCTTCCAAACTAATCTATAGATGTGACTGCCCCTAGTTTTGGCAAGCTTTCCTTACAGTCTTCCAATGATAACGACGCTGCATATCCGTCAGTTCTCTGGCGTCGTATTTTCGCTTTCAAATTTATTTAAGATAAATGTTATGTGTGATAAAGGCTTTGTATTTTGGACGTGATATACGGCTAGAAGAATTGGCGATGGGTGGGATGGACACGCCCTTTGTTTTGTGGGTTATTATTCATATTGCCAATCTGATAATACAAAGCCTGTGTACCCACTTAAGTACAGCATACATAAATAATAATTTATAATGTTTGGACTTTAAAAGACACTATGACCTCTCTAAGTTTGTTTGAACATTAATTCTTTCTCACTTACTTGTGAATCTATTACTGGGTTCATGTGCCGAAAAGTAAATGAACTGGTTTTCTATATCTATTTTTTTTCTATTTCTGTAACTGCTTCTAAGGTCTAACAAATAAAATCAAAACTGGAATAAAAAACTGGGCTGGCTTTTACCTTGGCCAAAGGCTTAGTGTTGCCATACAACGTGGCAACGCCGTCAGTCTCTTGGGCACATTACCAGTTGTCAGCGTTGAGGAGGAGTTTTTTGTCCCCATTTTTTAAATTTTATTGTTAAGTTAGTTACTTAAGGTTATTTTAATTTATAAATGAATATAATATTTAGCTAATAAATATCTTAAACAAGAATATAGTTTTACAAACTTTACACCGAGTATTAATTTTAACCAATATAAAATAGAAATACCTCATAAGCCAGCTTATTAACAAAAACATATAAACGCAAAACAACTTACAAGAAGCCTCATATTTGTAAGTAAAACTCATTTTAAAATCTTCCAACCAACAGTTTCATATTACACTTTCATTTAGCGTTCCAGAAACCCGCGTGAAAACCTACCGTGTAGTGGTTATTTTTAGTCAAAAAGCCTTTTAGCCAGGTGGACTAATTCAAGCCAGGTCGGTAATGGAAACTTTGTCCTTATTTCAGCCATTTGACTTCGTTGGCACCGCGCTATGCCAAGGTTTTTGGGTCAGGTCAGGAGTCTTAGATAAATCAACGTTTTCAGTTTACCTTGTGAGTTATGTATCTGTTTTATTTGTTATGTAATAACTGTTTGTGAGAGGGTTGTTAAATGTAAATGGTGCTTGCATTTTAATTAGGTCGACAATGTGGGTTTAGCATATAAACAATACATGTGCATCCTCGGCATCCTATTAACTTCACCCCGTCACCTTTTATGACACCAAGTCTGAGTTAAGGATCCGTCTATTCAGTAGAGTAGTACCTACTAGATACTCGTACTTCAGTAAGTACTTACATGTGTGGTGTCCGACTGTCCGTGTCTGAAACCACGTCTGCAGCATCTGTCTTGTCTCTACCGGTTAGACCGATTCTTTAGCGGCGACCAATTTATTTTCGATCATACAGTATGTGTATTAGATATGGATGCTTCTACGAAAAATGATTAAGAACTATTTCATTCATAATTCTAACCTCATCGCTTACTCGGACATCCAATCTGCCACCATCTCCCCGCTTTGTTACAGTCGCGCTAGCATTCGTAACTTTGTTTTCAGTTAAACGTTATTTATCTGCGAACACAAAGCACGTCTGGCTGACGACCTAGATAGCGCGAATCAAATAGCTTGAAACATCCGAATTGAAAAACTAGTGATGTGGAAGGTTTATATCGAGGGTAAGACGTGTAATGTTGGCTGGTATGGAGTAGGGTTTATTTTAGATAGTTAAAACACATAAACCTTTTACTGTAATCTAAATGTAAATATTTAAGCGGTTATTTTGATGGGTTACTGTCTAACTAATTTGAGGAGCTCGTGGTTAAATAATAACAGTCGCTCGGGACGATCTTAAGGTTAAAAAGCGCTTGCTTAGGTTGGTCCGTAAATGGGTGACTGCCCAATAAATACCGAGTTTCCTCCGTGCCTCGGAAATCCTATTAAGCCGTTGGTACCGGCTGTGATTTGTAGATCTTTGACAGACATTACAGGTAGTCAGTGGCCTGAAAGTCTGACAACCAGTCTTAGCAAGGGGTATCGTATAACCCAGTACTAATTGGGTTGTGGAGGTCAGATAGGCTGTCGCTCCATGTAAAGTACTGGTATTCAGCTGCATCCGAATAGACTGGAAGCCGACTCCAACATAATTAGGAAAAGGCTAATCAGGTGATGACTGTCTGACTAATTTATTTTTATCTTTTAGCCTTCTTTTAAAGTGTAACTGACAGCCGTCATATGCTTTTAGTTATTTACAACTACACCTTGTTTTGATAATTCCACAAAAAACTCGACTCACTAAGTTTTTCACAAAACTAAATAGAGTACTCGTTGCATAAAGTTTTTCTAATTTATTTTATGTTAGTGCAGAAGTTCTCATGAGCACGTCGGAGCATGGTAATCAGGTTGCTTATGTATTTTCGTTAGCCTAGTTTTAACTAATCTCGCTTTGACCTTTTTCCTACAAAACGTAGTTTTTCGTTTCCCCCGTTTTTATCGGAACTTGAAGGTGTTTAAATTGGTATTTGTAGGGTTAAGACCGGCTTTTTAGAGGTTCGATTTTAAATTGGAAGTTTAGTTCTGAAAATAAAGTTGGTTGTTCGATTTTTCAAAGGGTTAACAGGCTTATCTACATTCAGGCCCGTTCCACAAATCACTAATGCCGTTTAAACATTTTTAAAACATCATTCGGGCTATGTGATCCTCAAAAATTAAACAGAAACAGAACAATATGTTTTAATGACCAGCGTAAACGTAGTTTGTGATATGCGGTGCAGTGAGTATGAGATTAGGAGTCTACTAAGTGTAACATAATAAACGAATACACTTTCGTCAGGTGTTTCAGACCATGAAAAAACTAAACAACTTTTGTTCTACAAGAATTTCCGCCATCAGCTGATCAACATGTATGATAATACTAAAAAAAAGTTATGGTCTTAGTGGTTTATTATGTTATACCTTGCATATTTATAGTAGGTATTTTGACACTTGTGTTAATTATTAAAATAAACCTTTCAGAATAAACTAAACACAAAATAACCTAATCATCGATTTTTATAAAACCTTAAATAGATCACACATCACAAGATTCCTTTCAAAAACATGAGTATATTTACTTTACAACAAAATTGTTTACACTTCGCCTTATGAACCAGCAAAGGGAGGGTTCCATCGAAAATAAAATTAATTACATCCATCTTTGTAATCAGAACGCGTACCTTTGATGTGAAATTTTTCGTGGAACGGCCCTTAAAAATATAATTTATGCGTACGTTTTTTTTTTAATTTTAATTAATTAATATTTGCGTTTTACTTTGTGGTTTAAAATGGTTATTTTTTAAAGAGGTGAGTGTTTTATTGTTTTTGAAATGTATATCATCATTCGAAACCGGTAGGTACGAACAAATTGACACCGGACACTGACACAGTAAAATTTCTGTCAATGTCCTGTTTCCGGAGCCGGTTATTATATACCGGTTTGAGTGATTCTTTATTGAAGAATCAGAGCCGAGCCTGCATGTCTGACCGATCCCTAATTGTATTACCTTACACATTCACACTCAAACCCCTTTTTCGTTATCCAGTATTTCCTGAATCTCTAGCAACCTCAGCCTGGAGTGGGACAGTTACAGGGTGATGTTATTATCATTAAAACAATATTCCTCAAGCCACTCTCACCAAAATGTGTAAAGGAACCTTACTTAAGCAGATGGTGCTCCCATGTACACAGTTCACGTAATGTAGGTACCCGAACTTATCCGAAGTTAACCGAAGTAACTGAACGTATGATTACAGAAGGTCGGTTTTATACAACGAACGAAAGCGCACGCACACAGAGACACAGCGAGTGCAAACGGAGTTGCGACTGGAATTTTTTCAGATCGCCATACGTACGCGTCTACGAGGTAGGAGCACGGGGGGGATGGCCCAGTATTATAAGCGACGAGTTATGAATCCTAGGCCGTTGGCTCGAACCCAAGCAAACGCTTAACTCATCACCACATTCAGTCACCACACACCATCATCATCACCACACCACCACACCAACACTCATTCAAATCATCACCACTTAAAACTTGAAACGGTGAGAAAAAATGTCATGAGGGGACTGGAAGGTTCTAGAATCAGAGATTCAAAGACGAGTGCTATTCTCCAATCCGTGCTGGGCCCCTGTGGTACGTCCGTAATACGGTCCATTAAATCACACAAGTGGAGGCCTGTGTCTCTGTAGTGTGAATTTTTCAGGTTGATTATATATACACGGTGTAAAACTCATCTGTGTATGCGTGTGTCTGTTTTTACTCGTTCTACGAACCGACCTTCTGGAGTATTCCATGCCGAAGTCACCCGACCCACCGATTATCCTACCAAACGACGTACAATTACATTTTCAACAATATTGGTTCGCCGTGACGTGATTATGTTTACTCGTGTTGCGTATCATTTGAATTTTATGCTCATAAAGTAGTCCCTTTTTCATATGGGTACATATTTTTATTGGACTTCAAATAAGGATTTCTCTGGTCCCCGGCACATGTTATTATAACATATTCAAACATTATATTCTTGACTTTTTAGGGTTCCGTAGATAAATGGCAAAATACGGATCCGTCCTGTCTGTCAGTATGTTACAGCTATTTTACTCCGAGCCTGTTGACACCACTCAGTTTCAATTTGGAGAGTAGGTGTCTTCTATGAACCGCTCCACAAAAGTGATGTGAAATTATGAAAGAAAAGCAATGCTTTATCATTATATTGTGGCTAATTATAAATCAGTATCACAGTTGGGCAATCTTCTTAAAACGCGACAATTCAAAATTATCCCATAAAAAGACTGGTATAATAATATGAAAAACGTTTTTTAATATAACCTTTTAATAAGCGAGAGGTATTAAACTGAGGCTAAAAAGTTAGTATCATATCCGTATTTGTGCACTTTATCACAGGAACCAATGTGAAACTTTATGAGTGACCTCGCTCCCTCACCGGGCGAATTTAATATAGTTATACTTTTATGAAAACTGCTTCATAGAGCGCTTTCCAGCGTTTGAAATTTTATTCTGAGTGAACTATATTGCGAGGAAGCAGTCCTTAAAATATACAAAAGACGGGGTTTCACGCAATTACGTCTCACGCAAGACCAGAAGAGTTGACAGACGTCCTTGTAGTTAAGGCCTGAAAGTTTGACAATCAGTGGGGGTATTACACAGTCAATGGGTAACGGAGGACAGATAACACACACGAAGTAGTATTGAGCTGCGCCCGATTAGACTGGAAACCGACGAAAACGTAGTTGGGAAAATGCAGTCAGAGGTTGATGATGATGATAAAGGAGTGTCAGATTTTGTAGTTATTTCTTTGTTTGATACCAAAAAAAAATAATTAAAAATCTATTTCTTTTATATTATGTAAGGATAAACTTCACCACTGAACGTTTGCTCTTATAAGTTTCCAATTAAAAAAGGTTTAACACACCTGATTTAAAAAGTATTTAGTGTTGGACACCTGCCAAGATTAGCAGCTCAAGCGTAATTGGGTCCTTATGTTTTGATCAAGATTTAGCTGTATTTTCAAGTATGTATTTAAATTATGTGTGTTGTTTCAATTGACAGTTATGTTCTAGAATTATATAAAAATATGAGTTTGACAATATCTACCTCATAAAATGTTAAAGTACCAGGGCACTTTTCTTGCGAAATCTGATCGTAAGATCGCTTATAATTAACTAGCGACCCGCCCCGGCTTCGCACGGGTGCAATATATACATATAAACCTTCCCCTTGAATCACTCTATTTATTAAAAAAACCGCATCAAAATCCTTTGCGTAGTTTTAAAGATCTAAGCATACATAGGGACAGACAGACAGCGGGAAGCGACTTTGTTTTATACTATGTAGTGATAATTAGGGCTTCACTTAATTCTACAGCAACATTATTTTTTCTATCTATTTTCTTTCGTAGGAGGAAATACATACAGCCACCTGAAATATGTTGCCTTTTTCTGTATATTGCTAAAGATTTGACCTAATAAACTAATTTCAGACGAATATTAAAACCAGGTTCTTGGCATAAACGACTTATCACTCTTCATTCACTTCAGCCATGTTCAAAGATAATATGTCACTGTTATGGGTTCTCAGATACCCATGGACCGCGGAAACCCCACTTTATCTTGTCCCGTTAGGGATAAGGGCGTAAGCGATACATATGTATCTATAATTTGTTAAAGGCAGATTTACAAACCTTCTTGGGGTTCTGTTGTTGAATACTAAAACGAATAGTATCTTCTTGACTGATCCGATTATTGTCCGTCTACTTGGGAGGCTACATGATCTACTCATAATTTTTTTTATACTAAAAAGGCTTGCGTTTGGCTGCAACTTGTCTTATGTGAAGCGATGATGCGGCCTAGTGTGGGACACGCTTGCCTAGAAAAATTAAAATCATCATCAACTAGCCCTTGTTTCACGTTACTTGCGTCGGCGCATTCTTGGGTTACGATTTCTTCTTTCAGTCTCCCCTGTCAACCGTCACGCTAATTCACTTCCATTTCTTTCATATCATTCCTCACACAATCCAACCATCATTTCTTCGGTTTTCGTCTCAATTATCTCTTTCGATTATGACATTTAAGTAAAATCCTATAGTAAATACTTATACCTCTTATAATTCACCAGCAGCCACGGAGTCTGGATTTGCACCCGGTTGGTGGCAATAGGCTCGCCCGATATTACACGGGACTTAAACATAACTGGCAAAAAAACCTTTTATGGGATTACAGGCGTGATGTTATGTTATTTATTAATATTTTCTTTCTTTCTGTTACAGGTAAGCGTCATATGAATGTATACGTCTTGTTCATTCTCAACGAAACCTTTGAAGTAAGAGATACTTGATAACAGCCTATTAATTTCTCACTGCAGGGCCTAATAGGGATAAGGCCGGCTAGGCTATTGCCTGTATGCCTGTAAAACAACTCTGCCTATCCATTGATAGGCCTGATATTACATTATTACCCTTTCACCCACCTGACTCGGACTGCCTCGTTGGTCTAGCGGTCGTAAGCCCGACTGCTGAGCATGAGGTCCTGGGTTCGATTCCTGGGTCAGGTAGTGTTATTGGGTTTTTCCATTAGTAATTTTTCTGTAGCGGCCGCGTATTCTGGATTAGTGCCCGGTTGATGGCAATAGGCTCGCTCACATGGAATTTAAAACATAACTGGGGAAATGTGGGTCTACTAATAGGTACACTTTTGCCTAACCCTTCGGAGATTACCGGCGTGTTATTATGTTTATGTATTCTTTCACGAAAACCATTGACCAAAACGCCAGTCATGGTTGAGCAATAAATAGCAAGATGAATCAACAGACTGCCTCGTTGGTTTAGTGGTAACAAGCGTGACTGGTGAGCATGAGGTCTTGGGTTCGATTCCCGGGTTGGGCTTCGTGTTTTTGGGATTTTCTTTCAGAAATTTCTCAGTAGCAGCTTACGGAGTCTGGATTTGTGCCCGATTGATGGCAATAGGCTCGCCCCGGCTCTCTTGATATATATTCTACTTTATTTTTGGTCAATTATTTTCAAAAATTATTGACTTGGAAATCCATGAACAGGATTTACAACGGAACCCTCAAACGGTTCCAACACGCATTCGACCAGTTTTTTTCTAACAGCTCGTTCACACACTGGGCCGTTGTTTTTTTGGATCGTTAATCCTACAATTTGTTTTTATTACTGTTGGTGGCGAAGTACTTGTAAAGGATGTGTTCAGAATTGTTCACAGTGTCTATGTTACATGTTCTTTCCTTGCATCAGTTTGGTGTTAGTTTATAATTGTGCTTGTTTTCCAAAGATTTATAAATTATTGCAGACCTAGCAAAAGACTACGTTGAATGGTCGATAGGAATAATGTTCATGACTTACTTCTTTTGAACGCTTTATCCTCATTGTAGTCATATTTGTGTGATGGTATCCAGAGGAGCTTTCGTTATACCGGTACATACAAATTGCCGGTGAGGCTCCAGACACCGACTCTGACAGATAATGTACTGAAATATCTATCAGTGTTCGGTCATCATCATCTGCTTCGCATTTTCCCAACCATTTTGGGGTCGGATTCCACTCTAACCAGATGTAGAGATATTTTACATGGAACGACTGTTATCTGACCTTCACAACCCAGTTAGTACTGGGTAATACGGTACCCCTTGGTAAGACCTAAGCCTAACATCAGGGTAAAGTGGAACTAAATGATGGTGTCAAGGAAACTAAAACGTTTTATATCCTATTTTATATTTATTTTTAATTTTTGTAGTTCAAAACTTGCACCTGGGGTACAAGAAAGGCCTATTCTACTTCAATAATATTTTATTTCAGCCACACTAAACCGTTTACAGTACTAATTGTCGGTTAAAAGCATCCATTCTTCCCTCAAATTGAGTAATTAAAGTGATTTTCGTCGTACCGACATAATTGCTGCCAGCTATTTAGTTTCTGTTCGTGTTAAACTGCGCCTTGCGCCCTACGTTAGCGGTGAACGCGAACGCGGTGATGCGACTTTGCGATTTTATCCTTAGTACATTAATATTCTACGAAAAGTCGCACAAACAAGAGAAATCGAGGTGTCTGTAAAGTTAAAGCCGGACATATCACTCGTCTGTTCACGCCTTTCAGGAATGAGTTTTTTAATTATAATAATATGACTTTCAGTAAGCCGTTTCACGTGACCGGAACTCCGGCCTATTTTTAACAAATAATTTTAAATTTTTGATATATTTTCCATTAAAAAAACTGTCAGACGTCAATTTTGTTGTACGGATAAAATATATCTGACTTGAATAAAGTTAGCTCTTAACACTAGTAAGTTGTTTAGAAAATAAATTGACATCTTTTTCACCCCGACCTAAGAGAATGATCATCTTATAAGTAACAGATACTGGTCCAATACCTCTGAATAGTATTACGTCGCGCGTCATTGCGTTTACATTCAATCACAGGTGAGAATGCTATAGCAACTACCACTTGTCACCAATTAATTCACATTAACATGTCTACTATTAAAGGTTTATAGATTTTATTGATTTATAGGCAATTCTTATGTACTGGGCTAGAAGTAACACGTATTGGTTACTTGCAAAGAAGTTCAAACACTGAATATAATTCCATATTTGCGATTATTTTTGTGGAATAAGTGTTTTACAGTTAAGTAGCAAAGAGTTTTGTTCTTCTAAAGTTTCTAAATAGGCTAGCCCTATGGCTTACATACGTATCATAACGTCTCACCTGTAATCGTCGAAGAATTGGACAGAGGTGTTCAATCTATTTTACCTACGCTCACATTACGCCAGTTATGTTTAAGTCCTATGTTATAGAAAAGGCTAAGCTAATAAGAAATATATTTTCTTAAAAACCACACAAATACTTCGTAGATAAATTTGTAAAGAATGACTTAATTCTCTTTTAATCCTCGGTAGTTTTTTCTAGATATCACTAAAGACCTCGAATAAAATAAAAATCTAGAAATATTTAGCCACTATTTAAAGGAGGCACTTTACAGATTTATTATACGGAATCTTATTTCCACAGCATCTAAAGAACAAATAAGGTTAATATGCAAATGAGCGTAATAATTAATTATCCGTTTTGTTTGTTAAAAAAAAATACCGGGAATTGAAACAGCCCGTAAGGGTGTGTCTACACTTTGGGACAAATCTAGAAAACCCGTTTAAATCTCATAAAACGTTTTACGTGGTATAGCGCACATGTAGTGCATTCAGAAAATACTGCAACATACATCGCATGAGACTAAAAGAGTGATAGAAATAAATGATAATGGATGGAGAGGGAGAGGAAGACCAAGGAAACGATGAATGGATTGTGTGAGGAATGATATGATAGAAAAAGGAGTAAATGATAGCGTGACGGTTGACAGAGGCGAATGGAAGAAAAACAACGTGTTGCGCCGACCCCGAGTAACATGGGACGAGCGCAGGAAGATGATGACTGGAACATACACAAAAATATGCAGACGAATTGAGGAGCTCCACTCTTTTGAAGTCATCCTTGTCCTACATACTAACATAGAAAAGAAAGAAAAAATATTTATTTATGGCAGGGACATGACGTGCATACAAAATGATAAAAAATAAAATAAACAATAAAGATACAACTCATAATAAATAGGAAGAGGATAATCAAAAGGAAAATGCGTGAATGTGTAAAACATCCACGCATTTTCCTCTTTAGAGTAGGCAGTATCTACAGAACGCCGTCCAAAATCTTTGTTCAATGATTCATTTAAACAAAATAAATAAATCAGGGATCCGCTGGATGCGAGTCGCACGGTACCGATCAATGTGGCGATACTTGGGGGAGGCTTATGTCCAGCAGTGGACGTCTTTCGGCTGAAATGATGATGATGATGACGATGATGAAATTAAAAATTAATTACGACTTTTTAAAAGAACCAAAACATTTATTTATTTACAAAAAAAATGTTACAAACAGAAAATACTCTTTAGTTTTTGTACCACATTTGCCAGTAATTTCTCAAAAACCAAACGTTCGTCCCCTCTCGCCCCAAACTGTGTCCAGACCCTTAGGGTCTTCAGGGTCTAAAGCCCACAGCTTTGCCTCCCATTTGTTTAGCTCGTTTATGTAAAGGAAGCACAAACTCGTTTTTAAAGATTAGCTACACGTCCAGTATTTTAGGCTTGTTCATTTTTATTTGGTTTAACCTGTATACGATATTAATTTGTTCTATTAGGGAATTAGGTTTGTTTTAGTTTATTTCATGACAAAATGTTTTTTGTGAACTATGTTGTGAATATTCATTTTTATTCTTTACTATTGGACACAAAATAAAAAAATATACATGCTAATTGCAATAATAAAGCTTATGTACAATGGCGAGCTGAAATGATACAGATACAGATTAAAAAAAAAACTTACTTTAATCTATATTCGCCAAAGGGTTAAGCAGAGGTGTACCTAAGAAGAATCCACATTTCACTAGATTAATACAATTTGCTTTTTCCCTATAATAGGAGGCCAAAATCTTCTCAGTTAAAGACTTCTAAAAGTTTGGCTATTAATTCTACTAAGATAGCAAGCAATGCCAACAATCTAAGCGCATTACTGATTAAAAAATAATCTTAACTCTTTTTCTCGTACGTGCATTATCACAACGTAATATAACATCACGCCTGTAATCCCCGAAGGGTGAGGCAGAGGTGTACTTAATTAAATAGTACACGCACAAATCGGCAGTTATGTTGAAGTCTCATGTAATAGTCGCGAGCCTATTGCCATCAACCGAGAAACTGCTGATGCATGAATGCTGTCAACTGAGAAATTGCTGATGGAAAAACCCAATAACACTTTGCCCGACCTAGGAATCGAACCCAGGACTTCATGCTCAGCAGTCGCGCTTACAAACAATGCAATAAACAAAGCATCAGCTTTTCACGTTTATTTCCACTTCAAAATAAAAGCCGTATTTATGTTCTCAATATTTTTTTGTAGAGAACCTCTCAAAAGTAGTCTTGTACAAAATATCTAGGCCTAGAACTTGAACAATGACAGGCCAAAGTTACGATGTTCCAGAGCCAGTAGGCTTAACTTTTTGATATACAGCCTTCTTTGATACTTTCTGGTGTTTAGTATCGCAAGAAATATGAAAGGCTCTTCTTTCTTGAGGTTTTTTTTATGTCTATTTAGTACTTGAGTTTTAACCTTTTGATATTATTCGGAATGGTGTGACAAAAAGTACGGTTATTTATTCACTGTGATCATTTTTGGGTCGTGATATTCATAATAATATGTGAAACTGTAATATTGATGGTGGTTATTAATACTAATACGACAATAAAGTTAAACAACGTTACTAGTCACTACATATTATAAAACAAAGTATTCCGCCGCGTCTGTCTGTCTGTCTGTGGTAAACTCAAAAACTACTAAACAGATTTTCATGTGGTTTTCACCAATAAATAGAGTAACTCATGATGGTAGTCAAGGTATATAATTTCTCAAGGCATAATATGCTCTACTACCCGTGCGAAGCCGGCGCGAGTTGCTAGTAGTAAATATGAGACTATAACCGTAGCATCAGTGAGCCGCTACGAAACCGTAGCAACCGTAGCATTGAAGACAGCTACGCCGTAGCGCTTCGTAGCGTTACGTAGTCCGTTTTCTCACAGATCTTAAACCGAGTAAAACTCGTTTATTATCCTCAATAGACAGTCCGACCGTCATTCTGCAATAACAGTTTATAACACAAAAACTTCAGCCGTCAACAGAACCAATAAAACTCGAAACCAACTAATCCGCATGTCTTTAAAAACTCGTAACTCACAGAATAAACTGTTCTTCCCGTTTGTTTGTGAGGAAACATTTTTTATACCTCAGCCGGGAACAGGGGTCATTAATTCGGGCTGGGAGCGCACCTGTCCGTAATGGTTGTGAGATCCGACGCCCGAGATTTCGATGTAACACCCCACTTTCACTAGTTATCGCGATTTCCCGCGGGATTGTGTCGAGCGAAGATTGTGAGCGGCCACAGGTACGGACAGAAGGGCTATTGTCGTCGTCACGCGTACGTACAGACATCAGACGAGGGATAGTGTTTTGTTTCATCTTGATGACGCACGCATAAGGTCTTGAAACGAAATTAATCTTACTTGTACACTAAATGCGAAAGTTTGTATGGAAGGATGTTTGTTAATCAATCGCCGCCAGAACGACTGAAAGGATCTGGATGAATTTTGGCACAGAAATAGATTATAATCTGAAATAGCACATAAGCTACTTTTTCTCAGCCATCAAAATTTCCACGCGAACGTAATCCGGGTAACAGCTGGTTATAAATTAAATGCAGTCCGTTTCGAAAAGTTTCGACCGACTGTAGAATGATAACATTTTATCCACGTTGTTTTTCGTGTGTATGTTACGACTGTTATATTTTTCAAATTCGAAGATAAGGTATAATTTCATTGGTTCTCATTAAGAGATTTCCTTTTAAAGAAGTAAGTCAAATACTTTATTACCATTTTTTTTACTAATAGTGCTTTCTTTTGCATGTAGTACTGCACGTCACTAGCAAAAAAAAGTTTAATCTGGCTTCTTATTCTGTTGAAGCTCCGTTCTATGTTAGGCCAGCTACAGTTTTACCACAGCATTGCATAGCATAGCATAATCAGCCTATTAATGTTACCAATGCTGGGACGCAGGCCTCCTCTCTATGAGAGGGAATGGGCCAAAATCCACCACGCGGGCCCAGTGCGGGTTAGTAGATGTCACATGTCTTCGAATTTTTGGTTCTAGGACATGCCGGTTTCCTCGCGATGTTTTCCTTCACCGTTTTGAGAGCAGTGGTGATGAAATAACTTACACAAAGTAATGCGCCTGGCTGGGTTCGAACCCACGACTTACTGCTCGTAAGTAGGGGTTTCCACCACTGGGCCACCGCTGCTGTCAAATTTTACCACAGACGTGATATTAATTGTTCGTATGTACAAGTTCATGAGCGTTTACCTTCTGTGTTCCCCTACTCTATGGCACAGCTTACTTGTACGGATAACGTTCCGGGTGTTTGTCATTTTTGTTTTGTTTCTCGTTCGTTTTTATCTGAACTTCGATGTCTTTGTTTCGCTTTGAAATAATATTTGGGTTTAGAATGCTGACGTTGTGTTTAGAGGATCGTATGAGAGCGCTAGCGATGCGATTTTCTGAGTAGTGGTGAATAACAGTTTTGAATTTGAGTGAAGGTGTGTCGTAAACTGTGGATGATTTTAGTGTCGTGTCTTTTATATCTCGCTTTGAGAAATTCGTGAGAAAATCGCTTTTATCTTGTGTGAAAGACAACTAGTTACTGAGTATACAATTCTGGGTTCAACCCCCCAGGTCGGACCACATGTTATTGGATTTTTCCATTTGTTAGTAAATTTAATTCAATTAATAATATTTTCGTTGGTGTAATAGTCGCAAGCGCGACTGCTGAGCACGAGATCTACGCAAAGTGGTTTTCCATTAGGAATTTTTTTCAGTGGCAGCCATGGAGTCTGGATTTTTGCCCGGTAGATGGCAATAGGCTTGCCCCCTATTACATGGAACTTAAACATAACTGGCGAAATGTGGGTGTACTATTACGTGGACGAGGTACACCTCTGCCTACCCTTTCGGGGATAACAGGCGTTATGTTATGCATGGAATAATAATTTATTTCACATGAAACTTCATGAACACCATTTCAAGGACTTCACCTCATTCTTAAAACCCATTGTTTATTTCTCATTCAGAACATATTTCGCAACTAATACGACCCAGTTATTCAGGTCAAACTTTTGAATTATTAAACTATAAGGTCTCATAATAGTTCCTAATGCCCTTTTTACAACTGACATAGTTTGAGGTTAGGTTCGTCGTAAAGTGGGGATGTCGCGATTCGCTTGTCTGGCCCAAAGTTACTACGGTTTCTAGTGGCTACAAGTATCTTAATATGTTGATTTTGTAAGACTTGTGTCAAAAAACTGTCTTTACAGGCCATTTTGAAATTTTCTGCCTCTCCTCTTTCGGCCGGTTAAACGAATAGAATATTTACTACATCAGAAGTCTGCTGTCTACTTTAATCGACCAAGGACTTTGTGATCTTAGCTCGTTTTCAAGGTCGGGAATACTATTATTTGGATTTGAAAATATGAATTTCTTAGTTGTAGCTTTTCAATATGAATTTATTTGTTGTTAAAACATTTTCTGCGATTTCTAATGATAACTGGCGAAATATTGGTGTACTATATTTATACGTTTACCAAACCCCTTTTTTTAGGATGGGAAATCATCAAATGACCCCTCCCGCTCTGGACGAAGCGGAAGGGAGTGTCAGACTTGTACTGACTAATAAAACCCACCCATGTTCCTTCTTTGCCCTTTGTGTTCCAGGACCGCGGAATCTCTTTCGAACAGTCCCGCAACCTCGGTTTAGGTTTACCAACCCCTTCAGAGCAGGCCGGCGTGATTTTACATTACATTTACATTACCCTACAAAAGCTTAACTATTATACTTAAAAATGTTTTTCTCCGAAGTCATCCGTTTGATAAATGAATAGCTCTAAGACTATACTTTCTTTGAGGACTAGGTTTAGATCTGAAATCTAAATAGTGCTGGAACATGGCGGGTTAGATCCGGAACGCATTAATTATTGTCACACACGTAATGGGTTCTGCAGCTAATGAAGTGAGCTTCGATGGCGCACTTAGTGGGGTAAACAGAGGAATGGCACGGGAGAAAAATGTATGAAGCAAGTACGCGCATATTAATTGGGATATGCATTAAAATAAGGGTAAAGAATGCTCTTGAGGTTGTGTTGAGAGTTACGAAAGCATTTCAACCAAGGTAAACGCTTATCGAAAAATTCTACAATCTTGAATACCTATTATGTGATTGGCTATTGAATTTTTGTCCTACCACTTGACTGTTTTATCATGACTGCTTTAAAGCAACAAATAAACTAAAGCGGTAAAGAAACTTTGTGACAAAACCAGAGTCAAAAAACGAAGACGTGTGTTATCCACCAAGTCCTACTAAGAGCAGGCCTGTGTCTCAGAAATAAAATGATATTCATTTTCATGTTCAGGTTGTTAAAACACTTTAACTCGTCCACATTTTCTTATGAAAAAGATGAGGTCGGAGTTTACTTTCTGACTGCTCTGAGAAGAAACTTCGCAAAAAACTCAGACGTTTGTCTACTTTAAAGTGTACACATTGTATTGGTCAGATCGTATAAGGAAGATGCAGATTCAGTGGAAACCTCATAATAGGATGATTAAGTTTTAATGACGCTTTCGGAAACAGATTTTCTAATCACAGCCTTTATCAAGGTTCTTGAGAGAAATGTTGATCCAATCTCTCTCTCTGCCTACGTGCAGTATTGCAATCTCAACGCCCACTATATTATTCCTGACTACACGTGGGTTGAGACCACAGGGGACATTGTTTACCTCATAAAGTTTAAATTGCGCAACAGTAAAATAGATTTTCAATGCGTGGTTGAATAGAGTAGACCACCATTCTCCTGAGGGTTGTAGGGATTCGTGGAATATGGGTTTAGGTACCTTTATTGACTTGTTGGGTGCAAGTAACTGAGCATTGTTTGTGCTAATTGTAAGGTATTGTTATGATTATTCTGCTCTTTCAGAACAATCATCGTTCATAGGTGTTTTAAATTATTGTTGTTGTTGGTGTTTGTTTTCGACTTATGCCTTTTTGCTTCTCAAGAAGACCGAATTTCGGGTCAGGTAATGCTCTTAGTTATTATTGCGACATTCTTACAGCAAAAACGATTGGATTGACACAACCTACCTGAAGGCTTATGTCAATTTTACAGAAAAATAAGAAACACTATGAAAGCGATTGTCATACACTTTTCTTGTCCTATTCTTGTTCATTATTTCAGTCGAATGACGTCCACTGCTGGACATAGTCCTCCCCCATGTGCATGCTTATTCAATGTTTGATAATTGAAATAAAATTTGGAGTAAATTACAAAATATACGTCGCAAAACAAAAAGATTAAAAGTAAGTTAATCCTTATTAAACTCCAGTTAACTTAATCTTTGTTAAGAGAAACACGACAGTTAAACATTAAACTAAAATACATTGCACATGATAGCAACCTAGCAACGTAGTCGGAAGCTCGGTGCTCAGCGGGAAATCTTGTAGTTCCACCATTTTGACGTGTCGCGGCGATATCAAGATGGCGCCCACCGTCTTGTGCCAGTCCTCTCGCGCTTTTGAAATTTGCACATTTTTGAAGACAATTTGGAAATAGGAAAAGTAATACGATCGTGAAGTTATAAAAGTATGTTTATTGCTTATTTAAGTTTGTGCTTAGAAAATCGTTACGAAAAAAGTGTTTTTTTTTTTGATGAAAATCAAGAATGTAACTATTGTGTTACACTTTTGATTTTGGTAAAAAGGGTGTCAGGCTTTAAAACTTTTGACTACCCATAACGACTGTCAAAGATCTAATAATGATGGCTGGAACCAACTTTTAAAAGCGCTTTCAAAGGCACATAGGGGTTTCGTCACATAATGAACGGTCACCCATCCACGGATCGGTCTGTTATTTAACTTTAAAGATTGACTACTACCTTATGATGATGATTATTAATGAAAATCTTTTCTCAAGCACTATAAAAAAAAAAATTGGCTTAGAGGTGATTGTCCCGGTAACTGCTTACTTTTAACCTTTATTTTGAGGTGATAAATTACAAGTATGACAGTTATTCCAGCACGTGTAACCTACATACATGTTCTAACATCATTTTGTTTTAGCCTTAGCTTAGTGAACTGACTTATATTTTCACATATCACTTTTTTTCTACAACATTACACGATTACTTACTTACTCTGAAGTGTGAAGATAACCTATAGCTTTGTCAGACAGAGAAGATTTCGGTAAAAAGTCGAGGAATATGGCATTTTGATGTAATTAAGGGAAAATACCGTGGCGTGTTAAAAACAAATATTCAAACACTAATAACATAACATTGCAGGTAGTCAGTGGCCTGATAGTCTGACAACCAGTCTTACCAAGGAGTACCGTATTACCCAGTACTAACAGGCTTGTGGAGGTCAGATACGCATTCGCTAAGTGTTAAATACTGGTATTCAGCTGCATCCGGTGAGACTGAAAGCCGAATCATACATGTGATAAGGCTCGGCAGATGCTGATGAACACACTAATAAGACAACACACTAAGACATATCTAGTTTTGGCACTCCAAATATCTAAAACAGTTTGGGTTACCACGATAGCTCACCATAATAGAGAAAACAGTAGCATTACTGAAGATTCTCTCTAGAGCTGGCACTGGCATTGTTGCAAGCCTTCTTCATCTGGCCTTATCCCGTCTTTATTTGGTGTCGGCTCTCCTAATCATTCTTCTCCAAAGATGTCTTTTAAGAAGAAGATTAGGAGGCATTGTTGTCAGTGAGACAAAGTTATTGTTGTAACATAACATCACGCCTGTAATCCCCGAAGGGTCATACAGAGGTGATGAAGATTAGTTATCGTTGTTACAATGTTCTTGTTATCATATTACTGGTGTGTCAAATTAGTCTTTTATCCAACAAGACTAAGAATGTCAGATAAGGAAGATTTTCAAATACTTCGAGAACAGTCTTTAAAACAGAATCAGGATTATAGGCGTTCAGTAATAAATTATATTTTTATCTAGCTGGCTGGTCTCACTGTCGTCATGTGTTGCCATTGACGTCATCAAAACAGCACAATTGACGCAAATTAATGCTGATCCATACACATATTTGTTAACTCCTTATCTTTGATTATTATTATTTCGATAAATAGAAAGTATTACGGTTCTTTAAAGAATGCAATTATAATTATCTCTCCTGTGTTGCTGGGGAGTATTTTCTACCAATTCCTCTCCACAGGTAAAAAGACTAGGAGGGCTGGCTTTTTGGCGGAAATATTGATTCATTCTCAGCCTTATCTCACCGATGACATTTGATTATATCTTTTGCACTCAAAACTGTGAAGAAATAGATCAAAATGTGATGTGATGACGAAAACATGTGATGTCTACCACTAGGTCTGTATGACGCATCGGGAACATTATCGGCTGATTGATCATTGTTGTTAATATTGGCTTATATTATTTTATTTTCATAAACAAAATTTTACAAATGCAGCGTTGTAATATTAGGCCGAAAATTTTAGCATGACAAGCAAATGACCCGTTAATAATAAAACAAAACAGTCATTATTAACAAAAACACATACATTAAACACATAAAATGGCTGAATGGCACAAAAGGGGTGATTCATACCTATGCAAAATTGCCTCCAGTTTCGGAGTTTCCGACATGGGATCAAAATACAAACAGATATACAGGGTGTTAGGTAAAAGGACCGACATATTTTTTTGAAGGATTGGGAGTGTCATTTGCTAGCACACAGTGTTGGTTTGTACATCATTTTCCAGAAAATAAGTACCTACTTCCTTTGTAGATAATTTAAAAAATTATTGCCCTCTATTATAGCCTCAAATTAAAAAAGTTATGACGAAATTTCCCAAAATAAAGAAAATAGTATCCTATTTATCTTGACTGTGGGTGACAACTATAATTTGACTGGCCGTCTCACAGAAACTTTAATCGGTCGGGATTTCAAACACCCTGTACATACGCAATATAAGCGGACCTCCAATTCCCGAGTTTCCGAAATGGGATCAAAATACAAACAAATATATCAAGTACCTGCCGACACTTTATTATAGGAGACGCTTTATGCCTCCTATACGCTATAAATTAGTCTAGTTCATTGTTTTATGTAATTCGCACGTTGGTACTGGCCCCTAGAGGGTTCCGTGGTGTAACGTTCTAATTAGGGATCCGTGATATATGTGAAGGACACTCTGTAAACTAGTTTTTATGAGTATTGAATTTCAGGCAGGTGGATTGTGTTAATTTTTGAAGTTTATTCAAGTGTTGGTCCCGGCTGTCATTTGTAGATCTTTGAGAGTCGTTCCAGGTAGTGGCCCGAATGTCTGACAACCAGTCTTACTCACTCGGATAGACAGTCGCTCCATGTAAAATGCTAGTATTCAGCTGCATCCGGTTAGACTGGATGCTGATTCCAACATAGTTGAGAAAAGGTTAGGCAAATGATGATACAAGTGTCAGAGGTAGAATGAACTGCTTCGCTGGTCTAGTTGTCACAAGCAGTACTGCTGAGCGTAAGGTCCTGGGTTGAGGTACCCAGGTCGGACTAAGTGTTATCGGAATATTTCATAAGAGATATGTAGATAGCAATATGCTCACCTCCTATATCATGGGACTTAAGGAGGATGCGCTAAGGTAGACCGCGAAATTTAAATTTTCTGACGTTTCTTGCAAATTATAGGTCACTGTCAACGCTGAAAATGGGCCGTTTACCATGTTTACTATTTGAGTCCCCGGTATTTCGGCGCTGCACCCATGATCACAGATAAATTGAACTTTGCGCTTTCTTTGTTTTTTTGAAGTATGTTTGTTTTTAGTGTTAATGATAGTGTTAGTGACCATGTCAGTTCAAAAACAGTGTCAGTTTGTATATTGATTAAAAAACATGATTTGCGACTGTAACAAATATCGTTTTACTCAGTTATAATCATTAAAATCACCAATACAACCCTCTTAGTTAATTTAATCCCGTTGATTGACAAATTCAACATTCAGCCTGACACTGACTCATTGACCGGCAAATTGCAAAAACGTAAAAAAAATGAATTTCGTGGGCCGCCCTGTCGCTTGCACCTTAAACATAAGTGATGAAATGTGGGTGTACCTGATACAGCTCTGTCTAACTCTTCCTAAATAGTACTGTTTCGCTCACTCATACTAAATATCGTATCTATTGTTCCATGTGCGACCTCTAGAGTGATAAAAATCTTTGATATAACCAGAATCCATCTAAGGATGCCTCCTAGCACCATAAACTGAAATCATAAAACTCACCTTGTTTCTCAAACCTCTCGACTGTGATATAAATACAAAAACTATTATAAACTCATAATATATGGTTCTCGTAAAAGGGTCAGCGTCCATTCGGTTGATCTTTCAACCTACCTAGATACTTCCTTACCTCTCATTTTATATAGGAACTTTATGGGTTATTGGAAAAGTAAAGTCAAACGCACGTCTTTGGTCACAATGACAGTGTCTTTAAGTTGTGGCAGTAAGGGATGTTTTTCGTAGTTAACGGTGTGGTTTTCTGTACATAGGACATTCCGGTTGTGATCTCTAAGTTTTCTGTAATCTTTACTAAGTGGTTGTTAAGCTATTTATTTCATAAATGCTTTCATGTGGAAATAGAAAGAAAGAAATAAAATACATTTATTTAGCACATGCCACAAGTGCACACAATATGAAACAAAAATAATATATGAAAAAAAAAACTTAAATTAAACAAAAGAAGTAGGTAACACTGTGTGCCTCATAAATGGGGAATTTTGAAATGGATGAGATATATTCTGTCACGTATTATGGTAAATTTTTGCCTGTTAAGAGTAAGCTTTTTAATCACCAGTGTTGCAGAAGGTCAAATTCAATTAGGTACCTACCATAACTTGGAGGACAGGGTACATAAGGCACACCTTTCTAGCCCTCAAGAAATTATTACAAGAGAAACTTTCTCTATTTATTTAGGATCATTATGATTAAACCAGTCTAGACAAATTACAACCTAACCAACCCTAATGGAACTATGTTGAGTTCAGACGTGCTTAATACACTGAGCAGACAGTAAGCTGCGAATCCAGTTATGATTCACAAAAACAAACTTCCTCGTTGGTTCAGTGGTCACCAGCGTTATTGCTGAGCATGAGGTCCGAATCCATGGACGAGCAAAGTGTTTTTAGTTTTTTATCTCTAATTTCTCAGTAGCAGCCCTGAGTTTTTGCCCGACAGAGAACCATAGTTATCGACATAGCTCACAGAATAAGCAAGCTGAAGTGGTAGTGGGCCGTAGAACCGATGACCGTTGGGATAGACGTGTTCTTGAATAGAGACGGCGAATCGGCAAACGTAAGGTGGGACGTCCTCAGGCTCGGTGGAGTGACGATCTTTGTAGGGTGGCTGGTGACAACTGGATGAGAGTTTTTGAGAATTGAGTTGAGTGGCGTGCGATTGAGAAGTCGTTTGGGCTATGGCCATATGTGTATATCTATGGACTGCTGTAGGTTGATGATGATGATGAGTCCTGAGTTTGAATACGTTGGCCCCCATCACAAGGGGCTGAAGCTTACCCGGCCAAATGTGGATATACAATACGCACACCCATCCCTTCGAAGAAAAAAGTCGCGATGTTTCTGTTACAACTTGCGCTCCCAAAATTCAACACAATTTTTCCTCAAAACATCTTATCAGACAGCATAAAACAAATGAATTAAGGAACATTCACGAACATTATCAGCAACTATAAGACGAGAACGGGCAACAAATTACGGACGACGAATAATTCTCACGAACATCTTCTCAAGACGTCTGTTTTGTTCTATTATCCGGGCCCGAGATAAGCCTTAGTACGGGAGAAGGGCCACGTTACAAACGAGACAGTGAGCGGGAGAGTGGACTTGCCGGATTACTGGCTAGGTAAATGAATTAGGAGATGCGGCGGTTTTATTGGCTGGCGAATCTGGATAGAGGTGCGTTTTGAGGCTTTTTTATGTTACTTCAAAAAGTGTTTCTTCATTTTTAATTCATGTTGAAAAAGATGGTGAATTTAAAAATTACTTTACGATTGTAAAGTGTTCTGAAGGAATTCTTTTTCTGACTAGCACAGTGACTGTGGATTATAACGATCCCATTGCTAATAACACTTATCATTTATTAATTTTCTTTTGTGTTTTAGTTAAAGTTCCTAATTACAAAACAAAATCGGCCAATATTTAAAATGTACTAACATAATGCAATGACGTAACAAACCGTTCCAGTAAGGATGTAACAAACGAGGAGAGTTCACTTTCAGGATTACTGTCTTGTTTGTCAACCGAATTAGATAGCCGGTTGAATTAGATGAGTTTCCTTCCGTCTGGTTTTTCCAACGTTGAATTCGAGCTTGTTGCGAGAGCTTTATGCTAGTGGTCGAGTTTTAACAGATTTTATTAAAACTGTGGATGTTTTGTCGATAGAATTTTGTTAAAATGCAGTGTTTTTTATGGTTGAAAAAAATTTTGCGATTTTATTTGTTTCTCTGGTAATAAACAAAAGCGAAAAAGAATATGCTCGAGAGCACAACAATGCATTGTTTTTAACACCGACTTTTTCAACAATGTTTTATACATTCATGATTTACCCACTGATCATAAAAATGCAATTTTCTTTCAAAAATAAAGTCATTGAGGATATCCCATATCTAAGTATCAATTAGAGTTCATACAGTTATTTTTATCGAAATGGTACGCTTTTGATGAAACAAAACATAAGTAGCGGTTTACGAGCCCCTCAAGGATAATTCATATACTCAGGGCAACAATACTTGGCACTCTCTTTAACAAAAGGCGCCGGGTCTCTCCGGGGCGCTTGTATATGTTTCACACAACTCATATAAGGGGCTGGCTCAGAAACTGATCATCCGCGATTGAGGAAGAAATGCTATGGGAGAATGTAATTTGTGACTATTGTAGTACTTGAAAGAGGGGATAAATTGTATTGAGTTTGCGTATGTAGATTGATTCGATGATAGTAGGATTCCTTACTAGAAATAATTCCAGAGGAATCGCTTTGCGAAGCGATACAGTTACAGTTATAGGACCACAAATCATCGTGTTTCGAGTTGAACAGATTTTTTAAATCATTATACCGCCTCTATCATCATCGGTCGATTAACAGAAGCAGAAGGAATGTTTTAAATTCGTTTAGCGTTGTGGTGCACCGTGCAAACTAAACCACGAAATGTTTTATTAAAGCCCCAAGTATCTCGTAAAGTCACTTAAACCACAACTATTGTGCACGAAATGTGTGTTTACCTCAGTTTTATAGCAACTTACCGAAACGATTGTTTAAATCCCTGGGGAGTGTTGAATGCAACTGCGCCGTGTGTAACCCGCTTTATATTCTCAGACTTGACAAATAGGCACTTGGCTGGTACCATCACTTGCTCTCCAGTGCTGCCGACATTAAACTCATAAGTTTTATTTTACTAAAATTGGACTACGATAAATTCGAAACGGGTCAGCGGTCTCCGAGCGCGGCTATTGTAGAATTTTGTTTCAATTTTTATTTTAATAGTGTGGAACGTTTGAAACGGTTGTAATATCTAAATGTTTAAATGGAACTCCTAAAACCGTATTTATCTAGCAATGTATTTCGTAAAATGTGACCCACATTTCGACTGAACAGTATAAGAAACAGACTCAATTCATCCCAACAGTAGACACCATTCGTTACTAAAAGAAAAGTAGAATCTCAACAACTTTTGTCTTCCAACAATAACAATCCGAGCATTACCAAGAACAATTTAACTTCTCAGTGACGTCAAGACGGTCGTAAATCATATCTTTCTTCAGGTCATATAAAAAGGGAGGTAGCGAAAATCCCAGTATCTAAACAGGCGATCGCGTAAGAAGATACTAATGATCTGGCATTGCGAGGGACGTGTTGACGACGACGGCAAGAAACGCGTGTCGGGAGCATCGTCGGCTCGTCGTGTCGGGAGCATTGGAGAAACCCGGTGTGCGTGACCGAGTCGAGACAGAAGATGACGTCATCAGTCCGCCATTATTCAAGACTATGTTTATTCGTTCAAGAACCAATAGGAACCTTGAGAAGTTTATCTTTATTACGCGTATTAATTTTGATGGGGGTGGATGGCCGTGCCGGGTTATCGGGTTGTGTCAAACGTTGTCTTGTTTCTTCATCCTAGCTAATCTTAGGGTCATTGACAGGGCTCGTTTAGCTTAGAGGAAACTTGGTTCACTGTGAGAAAACTAGTTTTGGATCTTGTAACAATGAATGATAATGTCTAGCTCGGTTTGCGTTGGATAACTAACATTTTACTCGGCTTTTACATAACATAACATCACGCCTGTTAACCCCGAAGGGTTAGCCAGATGTGTATCTAATAGTAACCCACAGTTCGCCAGTTACGTTTAAGTCCTATGTAATAGGGTGGGAGCCTATTGCCATCAACCTAGCCCAAATCCAGACTTCGTGGCTGATACTCGGCTTTTATTTTGTGAAAATTCAAAAGTAGAAAATTAGTGTGTCTTTCTTCTAGTAAATTGCTACTTATTACATTATTATACTCTGGTGACATAGAAAACAGACGGACCCTCTCACTTTCATAATATTACCCCAGATATTTCCGTGAAATGTTAACTTTATTACTTTATTAGGATTCCCCTAACTCAATAATAGCCAACAGCTGTTAGTCCTGTTGTTAGTCTCATCACGTTCCTTACAACACCCCAAAGAAAGAAAGAAAAAGAAAAGAAAACGATTATTGATTAGTGAGACGGAGATGGAATATTTTATTTTAGTTTATGCGGATATTAATCTTTCAAGTGGCAAATTATGAAATACTGCTGGTTCGATCGATTTTTCTGATTAAGAACTTAAGTTGTTCGTCATTTATGAAGTAAAATTAGGTCATTTCAATTATTTCTAATTACGTCGATTTTTAAACAGCTGTTTTAAAAAAAGCTGATAATAATTTAATTTCCCTTATTTCTGGTCTTTACGACGACGTTTACGTAAAAGAGTTCATGCTTAAAACTGTTTTGTAAAGTCAGGCTTTATTTTGAATAATATTGATATTAGGGGGTAATTTTGATTGTCAGATGTAACTTACTCGTTGTCAAAATTTTGTCTTCTTATGGAGAAGACTTTTTTTTTAAAATTTCACTGACATAATTACCTGAAGTTCAGTTAGCCAGTCAGATAAATTACTTGGCGGTACTTTCACTTTAGCATATGCCAAAACATTTCAACAAACTTTAATTTTTATGTCAACACAGAAAAAATCGGCCAAGTGCGGGTCGGAGTCGCGCATGAAGCGTTCCGTATTATTATTTTTTTATATATTAATTGTTTGTCGTTATAGCGGCAACAGAAATACACTATCTGTGAAAATTTCAGCTGTCTACTTATTACGGATCATGAGATATAGCCCGCTGAAATACTGACGGACGGACGGACAGCGCAGACTTAGTAATAGGGTCCCATTAGTTACCCATCGGGTACGAAACCCTAAAAAAGCATGTACACAGCCTCTATTAAATTTTAGACCATGACAAAATGTGCACAAAGTGTCAACGAACTTTGCATTTTAAAACCGTTGGCGTTTAAATCGCTCTGCCAAGTAAAAAAGGTTCAAAGGCTAAAGGGATTCAGCGTAAACTCGGCGTGACGTAGCGACGCCTTGGTACAGACAATGCAACTGAAAACGGGCGTCCCATGATTCTTATGACGTTGTCATAAGGTATAGATTGGAATGGCAAGTTACAACTGTAACATAATTGTTGTAGAAGGCGGAAATAGAGGCTTTTGGTCGTGATTCAGAGCTGTGCTTGCGTGAGGGAATCGTATTGACTGCTTACATTGAGCGAGGTTGAGAAAGTGATGGGGTTAAATGTTGGGTGGTTTAGTAAACAAAATATTCAAGAAAAATGTTGAAAATCAATGTTTAAAGATTTATGTTTTTAAACTGATATGGTTACTACTACTATGATTAACACTAAAATCGGGGAGTTTATCCATGATCATGGTGTTTGCAATAATGCCGAAATATCTGGAACTCAAAATGACGATGTTGATGATGATGTGAATGACGCCACGGTTCGCGCAGTGGCTGAGCGATTGACTGCTGAGCTTCGTGTCGCGGGTTCAATTCCCGCACGGAACAAATATTTGTATGGCTTACAGGTAGTTGTTCCGGGTCTGGCTGTTTGTGTATGTGAGTTTAAATGTTTGTAAACGCATCCATGATACAGGAGAAATTCCTAGTGTGGGGCAACGTTCAAAAAATAAAATAATAAAAATAGTAAACATAGTAAATATCTATTTAGTGTTAATCATGGTGTTCAAAGATTTTGTTCGATTTTAGATGCCGCAGTTGGAGCTTTCTTGCATCATGTCTTTTCTCCACCAGGGCTTACGCAGAAGAGTCTTGTAAACTGTTACAAGTGATGACAATTTGCCTTTCGACAAGAAACCAAAACATCATCTCACTTTTTTCCAGTCAATTTTGCCATCAGTCTTTCAGATGAGATGGTTCGGATGGCGTGTTGGGTGCTACTCCCAGTCTGTCCTATATTTTGGAAGTCATTCTTCGCACTGTCTGTTCTGGTCAAAAATGTCCCGTCGGTTTTTTATCGACGGATACTTTCTCGGATGGTAAGCAACCCCGACAACTTATTGGACGCTTTAGCAGTCAGGATCTGTAGTTGTTAAACTTATCTCCTCCTTACATCTATGACGATATAATTAGCGCGGAAATTCTCTGACGTACGAATTGGACGTTATAATAGAATCAATGGTATTTACCGATCATACCCTTTCAGACTTTGGCGTTCTACTGAAATACGCTTCAACCATTTTACTTCAACGGCCAAATCCAATCGTACAAACCCAAAACTAAATAGAATAGAAATATATATTTCAGATAACAAAACAATTTGGCAAAACATTTCAGCACATTAACAGTAGGTCGCATGAGACTCGTAACACAACTAGAACCCAAAACCTAACGAGTTATCTATGACGTCTGACAGAAAACAATTTCACTTAAGATATACAATATATTGACACTATACAGAGGGACGCAAAAGGTTTACTTCACAACATATTTGAGAAGTTATCGGTAAAGTCCACGAAAGGAGGAAAAGGCAATCTTATTGTGCATTTTCCGATTCTTTTGATTTTTTTCGTATCACGATCACATTTTGACTGTTGTTTGGAAGGAAATATGTCAATTGCCTGTCAAATTCAGTATCTACTTTTATGTTTGACACGTTAATTTTGTATTCAACTGTCCATTAATGTCGTCATAACAGGGTCCATATTTTTTGGTAAGCTATCTCCTCTTACGCAAAATGGTGATACACATTGTTGAACCTCCACTCACAATGGTGTTTTAGAAGTGGGATTCCTTGTATTTAGTTTTCGCAGTTGCGGCAAAATGGGAGTATCAGAAAAGTTAGTCCCTAAAAATCTTAATTGACCTTCTGTACCCCACTTTGCGACACAAGTATTGCAGTTCCTAAGGGAAATACGATCTCGTCCGGGCTGTCGACTAAAATATAAGAGATACTTTACATTCTACGGTGTATTTAACTCTGTGCGCTATGGAGCGAGCCGGTCATGGGTCCTACGTGCGAAAATATACGATGTTATACGATGTGGATTTGAGGATGAGGATGAGCTCGCTGCACTTTGGGGTTAAGATGGAACGGTTTTCGAGTTTTTTTTTGATTTATCTTGAGACGGTTACTATTGAATGGGTTTTAACCTACCTATTATTTTAGATTAGTTTAGCACAGGATCATGGATGTTGGTAAAGAGAGGCCTATAGCCAGCAGTGGGTGAAGTCGGGCTGTGGATGTTAATGTTTTTAATGCGTGGCTTTTTGATTAAGATTTTTCTTTTTTTTTTTGTATCTACTGTTAAGCTTAATTATTTCGGGACGAGTTTTGAATGGCAGATGTTATATACTTTCTTTTGAGACCGTATAGGCTTTACCGCGTGCACTTAATTGTGGTGGGTAGGTTTTTATTATAACACATGCATGTGTGTCTTTCGTGATAAAACTTTAACTTCAGCGTTTTTCTAAGTATGTATTATAAATGATGGAATAGAAATTGTAGATACTTAATACGTTTCAAACTACTCAAGATGGTGAATGTGAAATGGGATCAAAACCTTCTTCAAATTTCTTCTACTACATAATATTACTATCTGCACGAAGCCAACCACAAACAAACATAAAAAAAATAAGACCAACTTAAAAAACCTCTCTTATTTTGTACGCTAGATATTATCCGAAAAAATAACGCGCAGTAAAAGCGTCGTCTCGGCACATAAAAACGGTTCGTATGTTTTTATAAAGTGGTGCACGTTTGCGAGGCGACCACACGTTGCTCTGGAATTCGGGACACCGTAAAAGTCCGGAAGTTTCCGGAATCCAAGCAATTTTGGTACTGAAGAAGGAATTTGTTGGAGTTAGCGTTGCAAGCGCGTTTTATTGGTCTATATCGCGTTTGTCACAGACAAAGGAAAGTGACTGTGTGTTCTAGTTGCTGTGTGGGGTAATGCTCGTTATGTGATTTCAATGGGAGGTTCTCACAGTCGCTATGTAATGCTAAAGATTGGGGTTTTGTTATGGCTTTGATGCGAAGATATTCAATAACTGATGGTTAAACTCAGATCGAAGAGTGATAGGCTGATACTAGCTGTCCTTAGACAGGAACCTACTTCCAACACAATCATATTTTTTTTAAGTCGTGGATTTGATGCGTACTTTACTTACGTAATTTAGTTTATCATTCCATCATCGTGAGGAAACCGGATGTTCTAAATCTTCAGTTTTACAGAGAAGATGCCTTGTCCCAGCAGTGGGAACGCTATATGCTGCTTAAAGCTCTCTTTTCGTATGCGTTTGAACATCAATGACGGTTGCTGTTATTGCCGTGAACCTACCAGTCTCAGCACAAATATACATGCCAATGTGTGAAACACTGTAAAGAAAGAAGACAGTAAGAAACAGTAATTATTGAACTCGCACGGGACAAACAATAATGAATAAAATATGAAGAAGAAAACAAAGGAAATAAAAATAAAATTAAAAAATGAGAAAAACAAAAAAATAAAACTAAAACATAAAATTAAACTAATAATAGGTACTGTACGAGGCCAAAAGGATGTATAATAATAATGTAATATCTCATGTGTGTAACAGCAATTAATCTTGAAAAAAACGAGACAATGAAAAGCCGTATCTACCCTGTATTAGCGTATTACATGGACATTGAATAAGTTCATTACAATTTAAAGAGATTTCGCAAACTGCATAAAAGATCCAAATTAATTCTTCATTAATGGCGTACCCATATTGGAAACACATCAGCATCCAGTGTTGATTATCTAGCTTCGTTGTTCTTCTATTAAATTAGTGGAACGATCGACTTCTAAGTGCCTCGTCTATCTTAATTGCTTTTCGATATATTCTGCCATTTTAGTAGCTAGATATACTTTTAGAGCGAAGTTAACCTGCTTTGTAAGTAAAGATTTGTTTTACAATGTTTTGTAAATAGGAAGTAATCAGAAATCTTTCACAAAAACAATACCAGTTAATATATTTCTTTTTAACGGTCATACACCAAAAACATAACATAACATCACGCCTGCCCTATGACATTCACGAAGGGTTAGGCGTAGGTGTACCTCATAGTACACCCAAATTTCGCCAGTTATGTTTAAGTCCCATGTAGCAAGGGGCGAGCCTATTGCCATCAACCGGGTGCAATTCCAGACTCCGTGGCTGCTACTTTGAAATTCCCGATGGAAAAACCCAATAACAATTTGCCTGACCCGGGAAGCCAACCCTGGATTTCGTGCTCAGCAATTGCGCTTGCGACCGCTCGATTAACGAGGCAGTCCATATCAAAAACTTACAAATAATAGTGAACAAAAAAACATTATGAGTGAAAAAATATTATTGACGACATTTACTCCAGTCACATTAGTTTCGGTTAACTTATCTTGCGAAAAATTTCATAAAGTAAAAACATTTTTAATCTGTTAAATAGTACCTATCTGAATACTGCGAAACTGGCCCTAAGCAGAGCACCCTTTATTACGAAAGAAGGAATATACTCTGCTTTATGGTCACCATACAACTGGCCAATATACCTGTATTATACATGACACAATGTTGGCAAAAATTGAAACGGCCAGCAATGCCGGTGATGTACAGAAGTTAATTTAACGACCAATCCTCGTGCATGATTCAATTTTGTTAGCCAAATTATATCGCGTAGTTACTGGATCAAAGGGATCGATACGTGAGGCGTGCACACAGGGCCGGATTGGCATGATTGAGCAGATTTTGTTGACGGCATGGTTGGCGCTGTGGCTAAGCGATTGGCTGCTGCGCTGCGTGTCGCGGGTTCTATTCCCTCACGGAACAAATATTTGTAAGGCCTACAGGTAGTTGTTTCGGGTCTGGCTGTTTGTGTATGTGAGTTCCTCAACATCATCATCATCATATTTATATCTGTAAAGTGGTTTACAAAACTCTTTTACATGTCACAACTTGTTATGTTTTAAAACTAAATGGGGCCGGTGTTTTTGTACCTGACTACTCTGAGAAGAAATATCCGAAACAAACTCAGAGGTCACCGTCTCTTTTAAAGTCCAGACATTGCTCAAGTCATATGAGGACGATGACGACGAGATGGACTTTTGAAGAAATAACCACACAGATTTGAGTGGACCAGGCCAGACAGTGCAAGCATTTGTGAGTGATTGTGTACTCATAATACAAGGAGCTCAACGACACGACGAACAATACCAAAGGAAGGACATTTGGGTAGGCCGCATAAAGTACTCAAACTGCCAGACAATCGTGACACTAACTAAACTAAAAAATAAAAACGTAGTCCTCATATTCACAGTAATAAACAAAATAATTATAATACGATACTTGAAAAAGTAAATGAGGAGCTCGTGGCTAAATAATAACAGCCGCTCGGATCTATCTTTAGGTTAAGCCGTGCTTGCCTAGGTTGGTCTGTGGATGGGTGACCACCTGTTACATACCGAGTTTCCTCCGTGCCTCGGAAAGCACGTTAAGCCGTTGGTCCCAGGTGTCATTTGTAGATCTTTGACAGTCGTTAGGTAGTCAGTGGCCCAAAAAGTCTGATAACCAGTCTTACCAAGGGGTATCGTATTACCCAGTACTAACTGGGTTGTGGAGGTCAGATAGGCAGTCACTCCATGTGAAATACTGGTATTCAGCTGCATCCGGTTAGACTGGAAGCCGACCCCAATATAGTTGGGAAAAGGCTAGGATGATGATGACTTGAAAAAGTAAATAAAGTCAAGAAAAATAAAAATAATAATACCATAGGTACTTGAAAAAAGAATAATAATGTCAACTAAATCAAACAATAATTAATAAAAAAAATAAAAAAGTCAAACTGTAATCAAAATAAAACAAATTCAATTTAATATCGATTTCAACTGGAGCAGTTAAATCCCAAGCTTTTTTGTACTCGATATAATCTCTAACAGAATAGAAATAGGCTTTTTGCCAAAGTTTACGGCAGGCAAAGTTTGTATTATGGCAGAAGATAGCTGAGATTGGTCTAGTGGTCGTAAAGGCTACTGCTCAGTCTTCAGTCTTTGATTCACTGGTCGGTCGTGCTAAATTTAAGGCAGCAGGTGCCTGGAGTCAGGATGTCTGCCCGGTTGATGGCATAGCTTTTGACATGAAAAAGGTTTTTTTTTTGTTACAATTGTGTTTTTTATTATTAATTTCAGCCTATAAGTTAAACACTTCTGGGATAAAAATTTTCTCTCAGTGCGGGTTTATCGGATGTCACATGTCTTAAAAATTTCCATTCTAGAACATGCCGTTTCCTCACGACGTATCGCTTAAAAGGTTTGAGAGCAGTAGTATGAAATGCCATCACATAATATTATGATTCCGGGTTAGTGGGGCCTGTTAAAGTTTTTGGTATAATATTGTGTTCAAAGGGTAATTCGTTGTTGTTACGAGAGGCATTAGCACACCTCGGCGGGACACCATTTAGTAACCATACACTGTATTGTTAACTACGTCAATAAAATTGTTGTTTGTAGGGTAGTTGTAATGATTTTGTTGTTAATATATAATGGGGTGGTGACGTGGGGATATTAAAATTGGTTTAATGTTGGTGGTTTTTGAGAGTTCGTCTATATGCAGAAATTGTGAAATATTCAAGTTAAAGAGTTTTGGAAATTAAAAGGCGCCATTTGCTCAGCAGTTGACTCATTAACACACTATTGAAATGTAGCGTTGTTATTGTAGGCCCTAGGAGTGTTGACAGTGTAATATAAATTGATTAAATACTTCTAAAAGGAGAATGTAAGGAGTGTTGCAGGTGGCATTCTGTGGTTACTGCCTACACCCATAGGAAAAAGGCGTTAGTTTATGTATGTATGTAAAGTACTGGTATTTCTTCTGTGTCCGTCATTATCTGAACTCGATAAGCAGCTTCTGTCATTTAGTTTCTGTCCCAGTTTTACCATTAGTATATCAATAACGACATAATTTACTAATTGATTTGTGCCCGGTTGAAGGTAATAGGGGGGTTTGGGGGAGTTCTGTATCCAGCAGTGGACGTTTTTCAGCTGAAATGATGATGATGATGATGAAGGTAATAGGCTCGCCCCCTATCACATGTGACTTAAACATAACTAGCGATATGTGGGTGAACTAATGGGTACACCTCTGCCTAACCCATCGGGGATTACAGGCGTGACGTTATGTTATATTTGACTACTAATTGAATGAGGTTTGAAAAGTTCAATTTAAAGGTAAAGTTAACGGTAAAGTGCCACTTGAATGATTATTGTTGTTCGGTTCAGGCGTCTAACATTTGGCTTAGACATTGATTTTTTAACTTTATTACTACTAGTGGTCCTGTACGCTTATTTGATTCTGATGTTACTGTAGATAATGCTACATACAAATCTATTGAAATTGTATGTTTGCGCCGAGAAAACATCTAGCCAAGGTCACCAGTAGATATTTACATAAACTAGTCTAAGCAATGACACAGCCCGACAAAATTATACTGTTATTTACCTTTCAAAATCTTCTTATCACAGACATATTTTGTAACATTCGTCATAACTGAAACTGTTTAATTACTTTATCTCTACAAGGTGATAAGACCAAGAACACTGACCCACTACAAGTACAAGTAGTGACAGTAACCAAACGCGTCGGCGCCATCTTGGACGTTTCGAAATTTAAAAATTCGCGCGTGATTTCTTTAAAAAAAAAGTGTTTACATTTTTGAATGACGACCTTTTTACAAATGTTGGATTGCAGTTTAGAAAATTGCGTGTACTGTGATCATTTTAATGGAATGCTGAATACCGTTGCTGATTCACAAAACACACAAAAATGTAAGTTTTTTTCAGTGATGAACTACCTGGGAAATACTTATCTTTACAATGTTTACTGTATCACGGTAATTTACAAATGAAGTCATGCTATCAGACAATTTTGTTTTTATAACATAGCACAAAACATCACGCCTGTATTTCCCCAAATGTTTAGGCAGTGGTGTATTTATATTTCGCTAATCGAAATTCCTAATAGAAAAACCGGCCAAGTGCGAGTCGGACTCGCGCATGAAAGGTCCAGTACCATCGTGGTAGGAGAGCCCCCTTTATTTTTTTAAAAATATTTGTTATTATAGCGGCATTTCATTCTGTGAATATTTCAACTGTCTACCTATTACGAATCACGAGATACGGCCCTCTGACAGACAGACGGATGGACGGATGGACGGACAGCGGAGGCTTAGTAATAGGGTCCCGTTGGTTACCCTTTGGGTACGGAAACCTAAAAAAAATGAAGATTTTATTGTGTCAAATACCTACCTTCTCATAATACCTCCGGCATCCATTATTCAAATAAAACAAATCACTAACGCCTTATTGCCGAAAGTCAGATCAAATATCTGATTAGTAGATCGGCTGACAATCCTCAAGCTTCTGATTGGTGGCGGAAACGACAGCAGCCAATCAAATCAGATTTGGTATCTGATAATATACCTAGATAGAGATAATGTAGAAACAGGGTAATCTATTCAATTGTTAATGACAGTTCCGTGATTGACGGACTGGCGGACAGGTAACATTCAGTCTAAACAGCTGTAGTTAGAAATATGGAATTGGGTTGCACCACCAATAATTCCAAGACACAACTTCTCTGAAAAAAACGTTTTTTTTAGAAATAAAAATTCGTGTAAAATAAGATTTTTATATGCTTTGAAATCAATAAATATCAATGATTGAGTAACTAAATGACGTCACAGTTGCCATACAAAAAAATTTTGGAGAACCGCGTTTTGATAGCTCAAAAAAAGTATGTCAATTGATTGATGGGATCAATTACCGTTTTGGGATGATACAGGCCTGTTCTAAAGAAGTGTGTTTAAAACTACTCACCCAAGTATAATATCTTTCCCACTTTAAGGACAAATGAGGATCTTTGGTTTTCTCTTTCTATGGTCCAAAATTCTACACATTGGTCACGAAAACTATGTTGGGATCGGCTTCCAGTCTAACTGGATGCAGCTATACCAGTATTTTACATGGAACACTCCTGAAATTCCTGGATGAACGTCTGGCTTTGTCTCCCGATTAGGTTAATTGCGGTTTCGAAGACTATTGAATTATTTCTCAAGGACTCGTCGAACTTAATTATCTCCTTTCCGTTTGTCACCACTGCAGATTTTGGCTTTCAGGACCTGTTGGGAATAGATTGGCACGTTGGGCCAATATAAAAACAAATTCGAAGACATGTGACATCAACTAACACGTACTGGGTCCCCGAGAGGCTCGTGTACGCCATATTCGCACACGGGAGTTTTACTCTCACATTTAAAATAGCTTACATTATCGAATAATGGAAAAAAAAGAGGTGACCGCTTTTATGTCAAAAACATATAGTGCGGCGCGGCGTAATCAGAATTTCGCAGCCAGGAGGACTGTGCCCTAGCACTGGGAACCTACGGCTGTTTATACTAAAAACAAATGTAGGAAATAGTGATTGTTTGTGTACTGTTTTGTTTGTTTTGTGTTTACTTCGTTAACAGTGAAACTGTAAATTTTGTTTTCGATCGACCTTACATACTACCACTAGTAGCAAAGCCTTTCACCTTGATCAAAATAGTTATGACATACAAACATGCACAATGAGTTTTGTTTACGGAAGCGGCCGCCATCTTGAATTCCTTGTCAATTAAACCATAACCTAATTCTCATTAGTATGTGACGTCAGTTCAAAGGGGAGCGTGAATAGTGTTGCCATTAAACAAATTGATTATTACGTAGTGTTGCCCTATTGACGAGTGATAATTAAATGGGTAATGGATCGATATTATTGATATGTTAATGTAGATTATTTTTTAAAGTGCGAATGTTTATTTATATTGGTATTCGACATGTATTTTTCATTATTCGAAGTGTTTCTTGATGAAACGGGTGCTTAGTTTTTTTTTTTAATTTGGTTGCTATTTGACAACTATATTAAACCACTAGCACTTCGCCCGCGACTTTATCTGCATAAATGTGATAGCTCGGCTAATATTTATGATATAAATATAATTTATAACTTATAGCACCCACGAATAATGTAGCTTTCTGCCAGTGAAAGATTTTTAGATTTGGATCATTGGTTCCGGAGATTACTCCTCACATACAAAATTAAAAAACAACTATTTTTACGTCTTTATAATATTAGTATAGAAGTATAGATATGGTAAAACTAATATTGTCCTAGTAATTAGGTAAGTTATAACCTGAAAAAGTTGTATCCTCCCCGTTACGAAGTAATCTAGGTAATTTCCCCTTTGTCCATCAGGGACCATTCTCAAAGCATTAACCGTCATAACAATTTTATTATCACCCTGGTAGTAATTATGATGATAAAATTAATTCTATTCATTATCTTGTAGAGTATGAAATAGACTCATAATATATACTCACGCCTTTTTCCCAAGGGGTAAGGCAGACTGTACAGAAAGCCGCCTGCTACGATTCTTACGTATAAATTTGAATCAATTATATTTATTTCTTTAACACTTCAAGCACTGAGTACAGAGGCGGACTTAATGCCATAGGCATTTTCTACCAGTCAATCGTTGGGTGAAGCAAAAGCAAGCGGTGGTAGTTGTAAATCAAAAATCAATTTCATTTTATATTAACACTAGCTGCGCCCGCGGCTACCTACCTAACCAATCTACTCTACCTACCTACCTACCTACTCTACCTACCTACCTATGTAGCCTACCTACCCTACCTACCTCGTTTGAATAAACAACACCTTGAATTTATGTTGGCTTAGTACTTTTGGTAACCAAAAAGAAGATTTTAGTCAAAATTCGGGAAAACCATATTTGAGTGATTTGATCATCAACACTGCATTTCCGGAATCAAAAGTAGCCTATGTGTTAACCCAGAATATAAGCTATCTTAATACCGAATTTCAACCAAATCCGTTAAGCCGTTTGAGCGTGAAGGAGTAACAAACACACACATACGCACATACAAACTTTCGCCTTTGTAATATTAGTGTGATTTATGATCTTTACCAGGTAATCAAAGTAAAATCTACTATTTTCAAGGTATTTTAATAAATACTTAGTCCATGCTATCCACAGCAATCGTTCCAATGTCCTTAGTCCAACGCTATAAGAATTATGTAATAAATTGCATTATTGTACATTATAATTGTCCGGTTCAGGTTGGATTATGCCCTGACACTTGCCTCTTGCCCCTCGAGCCTGCCATATAGGTCGGACGTGTTATCTTAATCATTCCTGTCCTAAATACATAGATATAGCTTATATACATACATAATAGTTTGGACGTCGTTTTTTATGACACAAGTATCGTAAAAATAGACGACCATTATGTTTTCTTTTTTTTGTGGTAGTGAGTTAATTCGTTTGGGCAAAAATGGACGAACGGATAAATCCTTTGGGCAAAAATGGGGGAACGGGCAAATCGTTTGGGCAAAACTGGAGGAACGGGCAAATCGTTTGGACAAAAAACACGCAGGCTTATTGCGGCTTGGTGAACGTCACATATCTTCGAATTTTTGTTACTAGGACATGCTGGTATCCTCGCGATGTTTTCCTTTACCATTTTGTGAGCAGTATTGATGAAATAAATTACACAAAGTAACGTGCCGGTCCGGGTTCGAACCCACAATCTAAAACTATACCACTGTGTCTCCACTGCCCACATTGCGCAACCCCTGCTCGCATATGAACTATAAATGATCATAACGATAATTCCACACATGAAAGGCCGCATAAAGTACCCCAAAGTAATACTCGTGCGCCGACGCTCACGTACGGTTAGCCAATCACGTGCCGCCAACAAAACACCGTTATCTAATATGCATTTTATTGTTGACTGTACAAGGCGCGCGACGAAAACTGAAGCGCTATGAAATTTTCTTTGGTAGTGGTAGCAGAATAAGTGAGAGAATTGCTGGTTCAGAAATGAAGTTATAGCTTTACTAGGCTGGCATACATTTTGTTGTTGTTTCAATTTTTATATGTATTTTTGTGTCTAACGATTAATATTATGGCAAAATAAAATTAGTTTGTTGACGTAAGTTTGTCAATTTCTTTCATTCTAATTCTTTTATATCTTTTTAATTTATCTTCAGAGTTCCACAACTCTGTGATAATTAGGAAAAAATAACAGATTTTCTCAGCCTCATAAACCAAAGCCCAAAGGTTGACTGGTAGAAAATGCCTATGGCATTAGGTCCACCTCTGTACTTTTGTGCTTGAAGTGTTAAATAAATAAATAAATAAACACTTAAATTTACTGAAAAAAAATATTGAATTTAAAACCACAAACTGTAAAGCCGAAAAAAGACCCACCCGAAAAAAAACAGAAAACCGCCTCAAACGTAAATAACACCATCCCAAAATACCAGCTTTGTATGCAAACGGTACACAACAAGTGGCGTAGCAGCGTAGCGGCGTAGGCCACAAGTCGCGTAGCAGGCCTACGAGGCTACGACGCTACGAAGCTAGGGGCGTGCAACTTTGATGAGAGTCGTAGAGGCCACATGCCACCCAGCCCGGCTTATTTGTTCTTTCAACTTAGCCGCTTTGTACTTAGCGCAGTTTCGCTCTTGTGTCAAGTTATTGTGACAAAGACGGTCAGATGTGATATGGGAGATGAGAGTTCGTTATGGAAGTCTCTATTTGGAATCTGTGTTGCTTTGCGTCTAGGTAGGTAATTTTTTGGAAGGAAAGGTTGGGACATGGGCTGTTGTTTGACATCAAAATTTAGATTAGGTAGTTAAGTGTAACTTTAATTATTACTTTTACAAAGCATAGAATAATTCATATACATAAATAAGTTTGTAAATTTCGAATTGAGAATGAAAAGGCAAAAATATTCTTTACCAAGAAATAATACATTTTTAATAGACTGCTTCAGTTTCTTTATAAACAAGCATTTCTCTTAATAATAAATCATCTAACGTCTTCAGAGAATAAATCATCAAATCATAAAGGGTTCTAAGAAACACGAAACTTATTAGAAAACTTAATACTTGGAAATCTGAGAATATTAGAGTTTCACACGTTCTCGTATTATGAAATGTTGAAGTTTCTAACTCCTGTTATTATTATCCTGTGGAAGAGCTCGTGGCTAAATAATAACAGCCACTCGGGTCGATGTTCAGGTAAAGCCGCGCTTTCCTAGGTTGGTCCGTGGATGGGACCCATTACATACCGAGTTTCCTTTGCGCCTCGGAAAGCTTGTCAAGCCGTTAGTCTCGGCTGTCATTTGTAGTTTTTGACAGTCGTTACAGGTGACAGTCCCCCGAAAGTCTGACAACCAGTTTTACCAAGGGGTATCGTATTACCCAGTACTAACTGGGTTGTGGAGGTCAGATAGGCAGTCGCTCCATGTAAAATACTGATATTCAGCTGCATCCGGATAGACTGGAAGCCGATTCCAACATAGTTGGGAAAAGGCTAGGCAGATGACGGTACACGAGCGGTATTACGCACGAGCTTCTCACTCGTGTACCGTTTGTAAATTTTTATTAAATGCTCGTACTGTCTGGATTTATTTGAGTTATGGTTTGGAGGCTCGGGGATCTGACATGACGATAGTGTTAAGTACTCTCTCATCTTCACTTAGGTATTACTAGAAGACTTTGAGAAGAATCTTCCCATCTTTTTGAAATTAGGTACGAAAGACAAACGTGTTAGACTAAGATCTTGATATGCTGTACTATGTAATTTGTCTTATGGTTTATAATCATGTTTTAAATACGTATTTAGTGTTACTTGTACAGCTTTTGAAAATCTTGATGATATTATATCTTAGGCTTTTCCAGAAGCTAGAGAATTATTTATTTTAAAGAAAATTATTCATTTATGATTAATAAAGCACCTTTACAGAATTTTAAGTGATGAACATAATTCTTAAACGTGACCAACGTTTCCGATTTCGGTGATCCAAAGTCTTCGAGCATTACTGAATATCTGTAAAACCGAAAGTGTCCTACTTTCTCCCATCAACTACTAAATCGACTTTATACACACTTTCAGTCATAGGATACGACGGTTTATTCTCACCAGTGAAGTAGTTCCGGAGGTACAATTAGGGAAACGTTTAGAGTTACAGCCCTATAAATAAGGTTCCCTCAAAGTGCTAGAACTTAGGTAACTACGTTGGGAAGGTCGTATACTTTATTTTATTAGTTGCCCCATAAACATAACAAACTTAACCTAAGCCTTATATTGTAAGAAATTATTATTGTGTGGTCAAAATAGCAGAAAATAAATCATTTTTAAACAGAAGGTTTGTCGATTGCTTTGATTCATTTACAATGTTTTTTTAAATTATTCTTGTAGACAACATTTATTTGTCAGTGGTCTGAAATTCTGACAATCAGTCTTACCAAGGGATATCGTATTATCCAGGCCTAACTGGGTTGTGGGGGTCAAAAGATTGGCAGTCGCTGCATCCGTTGAAACTGGAAGCTGAACTCAACATAGTTGGAAAAAGGCCTGGCAGATGATATTGATTTTTAGCTATCGTTATTTAGGCAACTTTACTGCAGGACAAAGGACTGTACTCGTAATCTCCTTCGATCTAGGTCCACCGGGGCAGGGAGAAGGACGGGTGGAAGAAGGTCTAGCCGTTGGTTGCCACGCAGCAGATGTCCATTTCATTCTAGCGCTCCAACTTTTCTGATGACAACTTGTTTTGGTCCTAATGCATAAGTATAATCAGTCTATATTCCCACAGTTGGCACAGATGCCACCTCTTTATGACAGGGAGTGGGCTGTAACGCGGGCTCAGTGTGGTTTAGTAGATACCACATGTCTTAGAATTTTTGACTGTGGGACCATTTTCCTCACAGTTTTTTTTATAATGGCTTTGCATTTGGAAACTCTTAATAACTTGTTCTTCTCTCTCTTTCCAGTTTACCCCAAAGTGTCACAAGTCAACGTGATTGAGCGGCATGCGCGCGCGCCGCGGGTAGCCAACGTGGCGGGGTACGGGCGGTACGCGGGCGGCGCGGGGGCGTACCATACGCGTACGCCCGCCGTGCCGCTCAATGCCAGTGAGTATACTTTATTTATCCATACTTTTTTATTAGACTATTATTTTAAAGAAGTAACTTTGCTCTTTACATTATCAAGTCTTTACAGATGATGAGAGTTCGTTGAAATTTGGCAGACAGGTAGACCATGACATGGGATACTTTTCATCCTCGTACTAAGTTCCTGTGGGATAATTTCCTATATCCGTGTGGGCGAAACCGCGGTCGAAAGGCCGAAATCTAATGCCTAATTGTTATTAATTTACGAATACTAAACCCAAATACTAACAAGAAATTATGATGTGCAAACATTCGTAGCTGCAGGCTAGGCACACCTGCACAATTTTACATTTACAATAAAACTGTACTTACATGAATGTGTATGAGAAAAACATACACAGTCGTTATATCTACACGCTATTTAATCCCTACTCAGCTTTAAAAGTTGATAATTGTCTTTCGTATTCAAACTAGCACAGCTCTAAAGGTTTATGCAAAAAGAAACATCCATCTACCAATGTAACCTAGGTACATAAAAACAGCTGATTGCACTCACAGCCAACCTATTTCGACGACGACCGGCTGAAAACACGGAGCCATCACTGGCACACTATATTTTACCTCCATTCATATCTATATGGAAATTTTATTTCACGAATTCAAAAGTCTGAACTCGCAACAAATAGAATGTAAATCAAAAAAGTGACGTAAGGCTGTGGTCATAGAGAAACGGTGATTGTACGAACTTTGTTCCGAGCGTTAGCGTTACACACGAACATAAAGCCATTCTTTTTGTCGATTTAGTTTTGCCCAAAATCTTAAAGTAATTCTAAACGAAACGCTGAATTAGCACGAAAACGATGGACCACCTGTACCTTCAATATGGAAGGTTAGACACATTATAACAATATTCATGTTTTACGTATTACCAAGGAAAAGTAACTTTTTACAAAAGGGGCGGGAACTCAGTATTCTGTCGGATGAAAATACTAGATACTAGTTGACGCTGATTTTCAGCTACAGCTCACAAGTCAACACCACGGTTTGAGCTAGTTAAGGCAGTGACCACGCTTATCGAAGCGGTCTTGAGCCAGTCCGAAAGAGCTTTTTGTCCAAGGATTATTTCCACTAAACTGTACCATACCATGACCGTGCTATGAACGTATCAAGCGAGAAAATATTATTTTTCTCTCTGTCCACTAGACCGTTCCGTCACGGTCCAACACCGTTAGTTTGCGCTTGATTGTTGACGCTCCGTGCGTGGCACGTGACTGCTGACGGAACGGTCAACTGGATATAGTCTCATACTTTCTTCTCTCTCAATACAAAGAATATAGGGTTTAACCGCGATGATGACCGTTCTAAACACGTTTCAAACGGTATGATACGCTGTTGATACGTTCAAGGCATAGTCTAACTGATCGGCCCGCTACCCGCTCCGCGACTCTCCAACCTAACCCCCACAGTTAGCATACATCACGACGTTTGCGGCACACGCTGTCACGTCACGACAGGTACAATACGAATCGTGACCGGATCGTGACCGGCGACCCGGCTGAAGCATGACAAACCTTCAGCTGCTAATAATTACGGCTAAAATGATTGGGTGTTGGTAATTAGGGTGATTATAAAGTGAGTTGTGTGTCAACTGGGAAGTGACTTAATGTAGTTTGTTTGTTTGACCGGGTTATTTGTTTAGTACCAACTGGTTGTTAATGGGCGTGTTGAGTTTGGGGAAAAGTCCGGCTGGTAGTGCGTGGTGGCCTCTGTCAATACTTTGGATGACATTCTCTTTATGGAACTCACTGTGCCAAAATTCTTAAGTAATACCCGGCTACTGTATCTGAGGAGCTCGTGGCTAAATAATAACAGCCGCTCAGGTCGATCTTCAGGTTAAGCCGCAGTTGCCTGGTTTGGTCCGTGGATGGGTTACCACCTATTACATACCGAGTTTCCTCGAAATCACGTTAAGCCGTTGGTCCCGGCTGTCAATTGTAGATTTTTGACAGTCGTTACAGTTAGTCAGTGGTCTAAAAGACTGACAACCAATCTTATAAAGGGGTATCGTATTACCCAGTACTACTGGGTTGTGGAGGTCACGGCAGTCGCTCCATGTAAAATACTGGTATTCAGCTGCATCCGATTAGACTGGAAGGTGACCCCAATATAGTTGGGAAAAGGCTAGGCAGATGATGGCCCGGGTACTGTATTCAATGTGTGGGTATCGTTTAATGTAACTTTTGGTTACTGAATATTAATAAGATTATATTGTCCCACTGCAAGACAAAGGCGTCTTTTTGTAGAGAAGTCACGATTATTACATAATATTTTATGAATATTTTCATAATTATTTACAAGCAAACATAAAATAATTATAAAAAATATGTACATCTAAAAAGTAGAAAAGTATTAAGAAGCATCAAAAAATTCGTCCGAATCGCTGTCATTGGGAATAGTGCCTAGAAAGCTTATTTTGATTCGTTTTTCGTTTTCAGGATAGTCCTTTCTTACGGAAGGAATACAGGAAAGATAAACACGTCAGAATATTTATTCACAGAAAATTTAACAGCCACAAGCAATTATCAAAATTCTAATTACGAAATCGCAACACAGAACCTCCAACCTAATTACCATGTATCAATTGCGATTGTGGAACGCATCGTATCGTACATTTCACAATACATTGCGTATTTAGTGCGCGAGGAGGTCGCTCATTGTCGTATTGTGCCAGGAATGTATGGCATTGTGCGGGGCTTTTGCGGCATTTCAAATTATCGCCGTGATGTATGGCTGGTTGTGGAGCTATTCATCCTGTTATTATGAATGTTTGTTTGTTCTGTTGGGATTAGTTTATGTGGTACAGTCGTTTGGTATTTGTTAATAAACCACTTCTTGGGTCTTTTTGGAGCAGTTCTATGAGAACAAGCCTCAAGACCTGCTCTCTAAAGGTCAAAGTTTTTGGATTAATTCCGGATGCGCCTCCAAACACTGGACTTTAAATAAAAAAAAATACTGTATAAGCGGGTAGTAAAAGTACAGTTTATAGCAACATGCTCAGATAAGTATAAGCAGGCATATATTTAGGTATCTACGAAAACCTTTTTGCGACTCTACCTAAATCAAGTCATTATTGCCCTAGGCTCTAGCTGCGCAGCATCAATACGACGGCGCGGTTGGCGCAGTGTCTGAGCGATTGGCTGCTGCGCTGCGTGTTGCGGGTTCGATTCCCGCACGGAACAAATATTTGTATGGCCTACAGGTAGTTGTTCGGGGTCTGGCTGTTTGTGTATGTGAGTTTAAATGTTTGTAAACGCACCCACGATACAGGAGAAATTCCTAGTGTGGGGCAACGTTTTAAAAAATAAATAAATAATAATAATAATAATGTGATTTGAATATAGAACCACAATAAGAAAAAAAAAACTTTTAACAAAGAGTTTTCACTTCAAAGGTTTTAGTTGCCGTCGGCTACCAAAATATTAATATTGTATTATTTTTTATAAGAAACAATAATGTCAATTAACTAAATAGGTAAAACAAAATAGGTACAACAATAAAACCAATTGTTTTCTGCAAATGGTCAAGTCTAAATGATTGAATGATTGACTGTGACATCAAAAATCTAGTTTTATATTAGAAAACAGTACCAGAATCTTCTCTACTATTCGCCATATTCCCCACTTTCTCCACTACCGCTAAGGGAACCGTTTACCCTGCAACGTTTTAGCATAAATTTGCATCGAGCCTGTATCATACAGTAAATATTTTGTGATTAAACTGGACAAGTCAGCGAGGAATTAATATGCAGCACCTGGTCTAGTAACTAGGAGGTTTCGGACTAACCTGCTGGACATCTTTATGTTCGTAAACTAGTGTTAGCTGGTTTAATTACCAGTTGATTTATAACTGTCTATCGATATAATTAATGAATCCATCATATCCTTCTCTATTTTTTATCATGGTTGCGCTTTGAGGAATAAACATATAATGCTTTTAATTTGAATTTGTGAGCGCAGCTAATGGTTGCACTTCGAGGAATAATTTAGTTGCGCTTAGTTGGTTGCGCTCAAAAATAGAAATTACTATTGCCCGCGACTTTCTTCCGCGTATAATTATTATAAAAATATTACTTCCCAATTTGAATCGGATTTTGTTAACAATTTCAAGGCTTTTAATTTTTTTGCACGGAACCGTAATTATTTTTCTAAAATAAAAGTAGCCTCAGTTACTTCTTATAACATCAGCTATCTGCCAGTAAAAGTTCCGTCAAAATCGTTTCAGCCGTTTCAGAGATTAGCCGGAACAAACAGACAGACAAAAATTTAAAAAATATTGTTTTTGTTATAAGTGCTGTATAAATTTTCATAAATGCATTCAGTAAGAAGCTGTTATTTTGATATTACAAACAGACACTTCAATTTTATTTATTTGTATAGATTATGTGAATCTATGGGAAACATTCTCTTTTTTAGTCAAGTAAGAGAATGAGGGCCTTCTTTCCCTAAATAAACGCCATATGACACTAACATGTTATGCTCAAATGAAATTAAAGTTTTTGCAAAACATTCAAATTGTTCTCCTTCTTCGTCGAGTGCCTCGTCTTGATGGTATAGTAGTCTCAAGCGTGATTGCTGAGTAAAGGGTTCGACGTGCAGGTCAAGTAAAGTGTATTAGATTTTATCTGCTATGAATGTCAGCTGCATCCATTGAAGAATGAAAGCCCATCCCAACGGAGGTGGGGGAAAGGTTGATGATATAGGACGATACTTAGTAGCTGCCTGGGCTACATTTGTGCCCGGTAAATGAAAATAACCTCACCAACTTAAGGTGCAAGCGTCAAGGTAACCCGCGAAATTCAAATTTTCTCACGTTTTCTCACGGTCAGTGTCAGGTTGTATATTGATTAAAATATGATTCGCAGCCGCAACAAATACTGCTTTACAAAGTTATAGTAATTAAAATAATTGAATTTCGCTGGCTACCCTGACACTTTCCCCTGAAACATCTTAGGCGAAATGAAGAAGCAATATACTCTATATAATAAAGGCTGTAATAGACCCTTAACATAGCCAAAAGGCACTTGTTCTCCCCGTCTTTGCGATCATTTTTTTGGTCTAGACCATACCTGGGAACCTTCTAGTTACGGAGATATTATGGGTCAAAGTTCTAACTTTTTTACAAGTTTTTTTTTTAAATACATGTTTTTAATGTAAGATTTTTACTTTACACACCTCCACGACCCCCGTACTATCCAATCCATCAATCAGCACAATGCTTTGAGTGCTTTCCATCGAGTCCTACAGTAAAACGTGATTTTTCACCCCAAAAAGAAAAGTCGATTTTCAGCAATAATTTTTGCGTAAAGTTACTTAGTTTGGTGTACAGAATGCTTGGTTGACGGTTATGTGAAGGGTCTGTTTACACCCTGTATTTACCTCTGTCCTTCAGGGTATTTTTTTTTATATCGAAATCAATCTTAATGATCAAAGTTTGATGTGTCTTATTACGGGCTTCCCCTCTTATCTTTCTTATGTTACTAAGGACCAGTATTTTTAATGACGAACTTTTTTAAACTTTCCAAGACGTAAATCAAAGGGATCTTCCCCTTTTCTACCTGCTTTTATTACTCTTAGATAATGGTTGGGATAATCTTTCTGGACATCATTTTTAATTTTACCATCATTTAGGTCCTTTATCCATGTATATGGTGGATATGAATGATGAGAAATTAACACATAACATAAGCCTGTGATCTGCGAAGGGTTAGGCAGAGGTGTATCTAATAGTGCACCTATATTTTGCCAGGTATGTTTAAGTCCCATTTAATAGGGGGCGAGCCTATTTCTATCAACCGGGCACAAATCCAGCCTCTGTAGCTCTACTGAGAAATTCCTGATGGAAAAACCCTATAACCATCTGCCCGACCCGGGAATCGAACCCGAGACCTCATGCTCAGCAGTCGCGATACTCTAGACCAACGAGGCACACCAAAAAAAAGAAACAAAAAAACAAATTAAATAAACTGAAAAGATTCTTGCTAGTTTTTTTATTCTTATAAAATCATTTATCATTGCCAGCGCTATGTAAAGCAACCATGCTATTGACTGTCCAAGAAAGTAAATTTTTAAACGAGACCGTCAAAAAAGTCACTAATTCAAAACCTGCTAGATTTTGATAAGAAAATGTTCACTTTAATGGGTACTTAACCCTTCAAATCTCCCCTGCAACGCTACATAATATAAACTAACATATAAGTTCATACATAGAGTAAGTTAGCACTTACGGTCTAACCCCAAAGTGGTCCCCGCGACAGACATAACCAGCCACAGAGCAAATACATTTGAATTTATAATTGCGAGTAACGACTGTCGGGTCGATGACCTACCCGTTGGGGTACTTCAAAGGTTTGATGTGATACCACAGTGACATGGTGTAGAACTGATTGAAGCTTAAGTTATGTAGATGTAGTAAATAGGGTAGTCAAGATAGTGTTGTGTATATATAGGGTGACTGATTAATTAGTGACCGATATTTAAACACGTTATTGTACTCATGATAACAAACAACTTTGCCAAAGAACATTTTTTTTTATACACATACGTATACTTTGCCACAATAACACAACATCCGTATGAAATTCGCGCGCCTGTGACCTATCAGCTGTTAGCCGCATGACGCCGTCTTGTCTCATTTCTAGCCTTCGTGCAACAGTGGGTAGGCACAGCATCCACGCGGCTCGCAAGCCCGCTCCGTAAGTGCGAATTGCAAATGGCTCTTTTGTTAAAAGTGAATAAATTTATAAAAATGTTTCTTTGGGAAAGTTGTTTGTTATCATGAGTACAATCACGTGTATAAATAAGTATCGGTCACTAATTACCAGTCACCCTATATATGTATCAGGCTGCTCTCACCTGTTACTAAATTAGTTGGTGTCTTCTTCCATACATTATGTCAATCAGCCCTGATCTAATATTCGGCCTCTTTCGAGCCATTGTACCTTTCACTTAATCATGGTGGTAATCAGCAGCTCGTGGCTAAATAATAACAGCCGCTCGAGTCTATCTTCTGGTTAAGCCACGCTTGCCTAGATTGGTCCGTGGATGGGTACCCACTTACCCATTATCTACCGAGTTTCGTCCGTGCCTTGGAAAGCACGTAAGGTCGTTGGTCCCGGATGACATTTTTAGATCTTTTAAGTCGTTACAGGTTGTCAGTGGCCCGAAAGTATGACAACCAGTCTTACCAAGGGGTATCGTATTACCAGGTACTGATTGGGTTGTGGAGGTTAAACAGGCAGTTTCTTCATGTAAACTAAAGGTAGTTAGCTGCATCTGTTTAGACTAGAACCCGACCTCAACATAGTTGGGAAAAGACTAGGAATATCAATAAAACATTTTTTTGTTGGTGACTTCATAATTCTTATAATCTCAAAGAGGTTAATTGGTATAGCACCCAATATTGATCTTATTTATTAGACAGTGTTTAACATATTTATTATGAAATTCCAAGAAAAATTGTATCTTATTTTCTAAATCAAAAAAACAGCAACTTTCAGCATCAAAACCACCCTCTTTCTACCCAAGGCGATAATCATCTAATACACTTTCCGCCCGCCATAATCCTAATAAGCACGCTAATCTTATGGCCCATCAATCATTCCAGTGTGTGGCCACAAAAAATATGTTATTCCGAGATAGGTCGCCACGCATTGATACTGGCGATCGTAAATCAAACTAATACGTGTATTGTTGTTGATTTTTTTTATTATGGGATTTAGAGACCCTTGGATTTTGAAATCACAATTCTGTGTTTTTGTCGTAAATTATACCATTGTTTGACTGTGACTAGGTCTTACCAAGCGGTATCGTATGACCCAGTAGCAACTGGGTTGTGGAGGTCACATAGGCAGTCGCTCCATGTATAATACTGGTATTCAGCGGTATCCGGTTAGACTGAAAGCTGACCTCAGGACCCCAGCATAGCTGGGAAAAGGCTGCGCAGATGATGTTTGGCTGAGACTGACTCGTTTAGCTTTAAACTACTTGACATTTATTTTTAATATGCGCCTAATTGGTGCAGAATAAACAGTTTTTTTTTCGTTCGTCTAGTAGTCGCAAGTTCTACTGTCGAGCATGAAGTCCTGGGTTCCCAGACCGAGTAGAGTGTTGCGGGGTCTTTTATTGGAAATTTCTCAGTAGCAACCCGTACTTCAAATTGGTGCCCCGTTTACGGACTAGCCCTATTATATGGGGATCTAACATAATTGGCGAAATATGGGTATACTAAAGGACGTCGTCCTACTGTGATTAATTGAGGAGCAGTATCATATCATAACAACATTTTCAAACATACTTGTTGACCTCATCAAATCAGTTCTTCAGCAGATCTTAAATTGGAACGTGAGCACTCTTATGCATATCGTGGAATGTGAGAATTTAAAGTTGAAGGCAACGGATTACTACAAATCTTGAACACATTTCAAGATTGAACGAACGCCATGTTAGCTTACTTGGTATACATACTTGGATAAATAATCCTTCGTCGTGTTACCTTGAATTTTGTCGATTTTTGGATATGTTTATATTGTAACGTTTCCAGTTTTGTATTGAATATTTGTGTTGAATGTAAGTTGAAGTGCGTAATACATCAGCCTCTACACTTTAGATAGATATAATAGAAATACTAAATCATAACAGCCTCTCGGGTCGATCATCAGGTTAAGCGGCGCTTGCCTAGGCCTTACCCATTGCACACCGAGTTTCCTCCGTGCCTAGGAAAGCATGTAAAGCCGTTGGTCCCGGCTGTCATTTGTAGATCTTTCTTTTAAGCGTCTACACAACTATTAATTGCTCAACAGCGGCTCTAGCTTTTGAATTGATATATTTAGCAACCCATTGAACTTATAGTAGTTAGTATACTGTTTTGATCTGGTAGAAAGATGACGCTGCTTCTCCAAGTTGACACACCTATGGGGTGACGGGTAGAAAGGTGGCCTTGTATTAAGTTTATCCTACGTATCAAGTACGATACAATCAATCTATCATGCTATCCGATTCAAATTAACAAGCCAACTTGTTTTAAAAGGCTCATTTCAATGTCCAAATCACTCAGATTAAACGGACCATGACTAGTTAGTGGGACCTTGATCAGTGGGACCAATCACAGGCTATTAGTTACGCTGTACCACGCGACCAAGGTTATTTAAAAGCTACTTATTATTAAAAACCTCCCCTGTAAAAACAAATCATTGAAACACTCAAAAATACACCTTAATGTTACAAAATAGAGTTGAAGATCCATTGTCAATGAACTGGTATTTTCATGCTCTCATGTTCGAGTGACCAAATATTTTTCTTTAGGAGTTTTTGTTCAGAAAAATGGGACGTGTTTTTCATTCGACGTTCCAGTTTTATTTAGTGGAAACAAGCGTTGAAAGATTTTTATTTATAATATTATTTGGGAGGCAATGGTGGAAGAAATGGTGAGTTTAAGAATTTAATGAGATGGATTCAATTTATTTAAATTGCTGGAGCAACTGGTGTACTTATGTCGCTTATAAAAATGCCATCTTTTCGGGTAGAGAGCTGGATATGGGTCAAGCCGGTTTTGATTGTAAAGATAAAAGAAGGTTTTCAAGGACAACCGAATCAGTTAAACCTTTTGTCTTGTTTTTGTGTGTGTCCCTGATACTTGAGTTGACGACTTTTACTACAGACGGTGGAATATCAATAACTACGGCAGAATGACTGCCAAAGATTTTTGTTTCTGCAAACTACTTACTAGGCGATATCCTGAGGTTATAGATAAGTCAGGTTATAGATATTTCTAACCATGAATAGTCTTTACCTTATAATACATATTGGTTACATGCCCAGATTGAATAATTTGGCAAATTCAATGAGTGTATCACAAGTGATACTGTTTTATGAACAGAGTATGGCAAATAAAAAAATTTACACTAAATGTATTTTTTCGGGTGGGCAATCGTCAAATGACCCCCCCACTCTGGGCGGAGCGGAAGGGAGTGTCAGACTTGTACTGACTAAAACCCATCCATGTTCCTTCTTTGCCCTTTGTGTTCCAGGGCCACGGTATCTCTTTCGAACAGTCCCGCAGCTCTGGCAGGCGTCGGCCCATGCGGACCCCTACTCGGTTGCTGACATCTCTTTGAGGCGCGCGTGGAACACGAACGCGCCGTCGACACGGCCTGTCGTCATAAGACGGCCAGATGGCGAGCTAGCCCATAACTCGCCGTCCACAGGCCCGCGCCTACGGTGGCCGGGAGCCACCACGTGACCCCCGACGCCCAGGGTGTCTCCCGCGGCGGCTGGGACGTGAGGTTCTTTAACTCTCACGTCCCGCCACCTCCTTCACTAGCATAACTGTTTTACAGAAGGTGGTGACGGCTTCCCATTCCCTCTCGCTCCGGACCATGGCTTGAACCAGGGCCGGACGCGAGAGATCGCCGCCGCCAATCGCCGCTACGAGGACACGGCGGTGCTCCGCCCAAGCGGGGCAGACCTCCACGTTGTGCTCTACCGTGTCCTCCGGACGATCCTCGCAGTGGAAACACCCGGGCGTTTCCTCCCGCCCGATTCGGTGCAGGAACCTCCCGAAACAACCGTGTCCGGTGAGGACCTGCGTCAGGCGGTAGGTGAGGGCGCCGTGGCGCCTCCCTAGCCACTCCTCAGACAAAGAACCTTTAATCGGTATTCCGTCATAGACATCGTTGATTTGCCTATTTATAACGATAGCACTTCCCGTAAATAAACAAAGATTAAAAAAAAAAAAAACGATAGTAGTTGCATGTGGTATGGAGACCTTGAATATTATATTTCAACCTGTTTTGTTAACATAAATAATACATAGCTGTCATGCTTACGTTCCATTTCTTTTTGGGATAGGCAGAATAACCACATATAACTGTCAAATATTTTTTTTTTAACCTGTGCCTAAGATACCAGAACACCAGAGAAGAAAAACGGCTCAGCAGATTTTCTTGAAACATAGCTTGAAATAGCTTCAAACAAAAAAAAAAACCAAATTGGTTTTATCATATTTATCAAAATTGGTTCATCCTTTCAGGAGTTATGATACTACAGGCAGACAGACAGATACACACGTCAAACTTACAACACCCCTCTTTTTTGGTAGTGGATTAAAAATACCCCCAATTAAATGTCAGCTCGAACTCTGTTGCAAAAGTCTTATGATGAAAGGTTATATAGTTCTCTGTCAATTGCAGTATGATCTTACGATGCATATATTTAGGCCAGGTAACTACTTTTACTTCTAAAATAAACTAAAACTCGTCCAATATTTACAGGAAATTAGTTCCGGGCCTAATCTCCTCATAATCAAACAAAATTTCACATATCATTGGTCAGACTACGTTTATATCTATAAGGTCGTTAGTTGGACGCGTCGGGCCGTAATAATTGAATTACAGTCACGGTTATGCAACTAACTTTGTGCCAAGCGAATGTGGACTGTATGTGTTTAGCAAATTGTGTTATTTCGCGTGTCAAGTTCGGGATACGTGTTTTCTCAGGCGCCAATGGACGGTAGTGGCATATTTTTCATCCGCTTCCTTTATGATAGAAATATTCTTTATGTGACAAGACTACTACGACCCCTATTAGGTACCTGTACAGAGTAGATTTTTGAGAGAGACGAGTCTTTTAATCCTAGAAACTGCATAGGTTGACTTTATGTGAGAAATATTACTCAAAAGCCAGAATTAACGTCAAAACGCGAGAAGTTTTGTTTTTCCAGCAGTACTGTCTTCCACAATCAAAAATGCAATTATTGTAGTATTTTGGTCTTAAGGTGCAAGCGCTAGGGTAGCCCGCGAAATTCAAACAGCGAAAACCTTCATGAAAAAGTCTTTCAATGGGATTAAATTAACTTAAAGGGTTGTACCGATAATTATACCTCTGTAAATCAATATTTGTGACGATCGCGAAACATATTTTAATCAACTTACAACCTGTCATTGACGTGGTAATTGCAAAAAAAACGTAAGAAAATTTGAATTTCGCGAACTACCTTAGCGCATCTTCCTCAAGGACGTATTTGTGTAACTACAACGTTTAAGATTCGTTACTGCCGCATCTCAACAACCCATCGTGTGTAGACGGTTAGTTGAACTTCTTGTAACGTTTGATTTGACTGTGGTCAAATTAGCTCCAGTCATGTGCTGATTAACTGGATCGTGTAACTTTAACAAACACATGCCAGAATTTCAGAAGCTTTCATGATATACCTATGTATTTTAATCTACCAATTTAGGTACCTGGTTATATTTGGTCATTTGTAGACGCTTTAGACACATTTTGGTTAAATAAATCACGACTCAATAGGGTTCGTCAACTAGGCTTTTCTGCCTGGATTCACAACATAATCTAGTCTATACAGTTCCCACTGTTGGGACACAGGTCTTTAAAGTCTTTTCTCCGTAATAGAGTAGGCCATAATCCACCACACGGGACCTTGGTTCTGGGTTGACGATGTTTTCTACCCCTTTTTTATGACACAGAAAAAATCTTCAGTCCTAAAGAGAATCATATCAAAAGAAATGCAGGTCTTATTACATGCTAACTTTGTATTTCTAAGCCAAATATCTGACGATGTGAAGTATGAGAGATTTTACGAGATAACTTGGGTATGTTTGTCAAGAGAGTGTGCTCGATCACTCGTCGGATCTAAGAGGGGGTGGGGTCTGCCAAGGTTTGGGGGGAACCTGTCAAGGTTCAAGCTACTGATATGACATATGGATTTGATGCATGTAAATTAGGAGTAGTTATGTTATAAATATTATCCGTCCATCCGTGTTCTTTTTTATGTTTTGGAGATTCTAGAACTAAAAAATCGAACATAATGTGTCATCCACCAAGGTCAGAGAGAGGAGGACCCGTGTCCCAGCAGTGGGAACACTAAATGTTGATTGTTAATGTTGCGTTTGTATTTCAAAAAGTCACTGTGGCTTGAATACGCAATTTCCTCCATAACTGTTTTTTACCTAAAAGCAAGAAAAATCCTGAAACCAATACGGTGTAACTCAATACCCTTAAAAGGGTACGTTATCACTTTCATCTCGATGATAAGGACCATTTATTTTATCCATTTACAAATACATACTTTCATACGTGCGTTTCAACCTTCAATAGTTCCTCAAAGATATTTTTGAGTGTCAAACACGTACTAGGCGGTGTTCCCGATGGTAATTGGTCATTTGGACCTGCAATATCTACTAGAGGCATCACAAACCGACTGCAATTACACTGGTGCTGTCATTTTGCTAGGCGAATGAGCTCGTGGCTAAATAAAAACAGCAGCTCGGGGTCGATCTTTAGGTTAAGCCGCGCTTGCCTGGGTTGGTTTGTGGTTGGTGAGCACCCATTACATACCGAGTTTCCTGCGTGCCTCGGAAAGCACGTATAACCGTTGGTCCTGGCTGTCATTTGTAGACCTTTTTGACAGTCGTTAAAGGTAAGTCAGTGGCCCGAAATTCTGACAACCAGTCTTACCAAAGGGTGTCGTAAGGCGGTCGCTCCATGTAAAATACTGGTATTCAGCTGCGTCCGGTTAGACTGGAAGCCGACCCCAACATAGTGGGGAAAAGGCTAGGCAGATGATGACTGTAACTTTGCTAGGCGACAGACATAGTTATGGTGGTATTTACCAGGACGACATGCTGCATAAAGAGTTAAAAAAAACAGTGACGCTTTTAGCAGTGTCTCAGGTTTTTTTAGATATTGAATCTAAGAAAACCGAAGCTCGTTGGTCAAATGGTCAGAAACGCGACTGCTGAACATGAGGTCCTGGGTTCTATTCCCGGGCCGGGCAAAGTGTCATTGTGGTTTTTCCATCCAGAATTTCTCAGTAGCAGCCACGGAGTGTCATTTTATGCCCGGTTGATGGCAATAGGCTCGCCCCCTATTAATGGCACTTAAAAATAACTGGCTAAATGTGGATGTATTATTTAGGTACACTTCAGCCTAATCCTAAATAATGTTATGAATCTAAGAAAAAATGAGATATTATTGCTGTGTGTGTGTGAGATGTGATATTTCATCGGATTTTTTTTCAAAAAGCTTACGGTTCAGCTTCGTTTTATAGGGAACTCTTGTGTCAAGCTTCTTGATCCATGTCATGACTTAATATATAAGTATTTTTTATACATCAATGCACAGTCACAATAGAAATACGTAGTGCTAGGTTTAAATGATGTCTATGGCTAGAATTCTTTTGTTAATCTTCCTGGCTATTTGCCAATTGATGTTATGTATGGTGGCCCGGTGATCTATGTACTGACCTAAGCGATTTATGTATAGACTACTGACCTTACTGAGCGTAGTTTCTGGTTTTTGTTCGTGTCTTGTGACGTCAGTTTGGTGGAGACTGGGTACGTAACTTTTGTTGCTGTTAGTTGTTACCCAACACAGTAAGAAGGCCTCGCGGCAGACCTCTTAGATGGCGGGACGAGCTGGACAAAACCAGTAGTCCACATTAACCCTGGATCGTAACATCTGGAAGTCATGGGGAGAGGCCTTTGCCCAGCAGTGGGATTACGCAGGCTAACAGTATCAGTCTCAGTATTGCTACTTTTCCTAGGTATTTTAGTTCAAAATTCTTACGAAATACTGAAATTAAAAAAAAAAAAAATCTTCTTAATACCTCAGTACTTTGTGCTTGAAGTGTTAAATATATAAATAAGTATTCATCTGCATCCGGTTAGACCTGAAGCCGACCCCAACGTAGTTGGGAAAGGGTAAGGCAGATGATGATGACTACGGTTATTTACCAACTCGGAGTTCCTAGGATGAACGCGTGACTAAAACGAATCTAGGGGCAAACAAAGCTAGGGTCAGACTTTTATCTTAGAAACCACATCTTGTAAAAGATTCTTAGATTGAGGTTGCTTCATTATTGGCCAAAATGTTTACTAAGTATTCATAAACATTTTGGTGTAGGAATGGCTGCAAAAGAACCAAGCACTATTAGTGTCACCCATGCATTGAAATGAATAGTCTTTATACAAGGTGTAAACAGACCCTTCACGAAGCCGTCAATCAAGTATTCTGTACATCAAACTAAGTAACTTTACGCAAAAATTATTGCTGGGAAACGACCTTTTTTTTTGAGGTGAAAAATCACGTTTTACGGTTGAACTCGATGGAACGCACTCAAAGCATTGTGCTGATGGTTGGATTGAACAGTACGGAGGTCGTGGAGGTGTTTAAAGTAAAAATCTTACGTAAAAAAAAATACTTAAAAAAAAATTGTGAAAAAGTTAGAACTTTGACCCCCAATATCTCCGTAATTAGAAGGTTCCCAGGTATGGTCTATGACAAAAACTATATCGCAAAGACGGCTTCGGCTTCGTTAAGGGTCTATTAACACTCTTTATTTACTAAGTATGATGTGTGAAACTGGTATTTTAATTTTAATAGGTAACGTTCGAATTAACGTTACGTTTCGCGTTGCGGTATTGGATACCGAATTATTGTGACTATTATTTGCTTTATTGTATACTTTAGTATGTGAGATACCAATTCTGAATTACAGGTAGAATTATGTGAAAACACATGCTAAAAATTAATAAATTATTAGTAGTCTTTCTATATTATTAGTAGTTAGCAGGCTCTATATATTAGTAGTTAGCAGGCTTATGCCTGCTAACTTAAAAAGGTTTAACTAAAACACCGTCGAGACAGTCTCACATTTCATTTATTTATCCAGAAAATTATTCACATTGTGTTTGGAGATTACAAAGTTAATACGTATTATTTTTTATTGTATGAAGAGAAAGTTAAATTACTGAGATACAATCCTAAAAAAAATATTAAATACATAATCAATAAAATAAGAGAGGTCGTCGTACTATCAGAATGCTGAGATAGGGACGTTTTGGCATCGTACAGGACCATTTTAAATTGTTTTATCTTTTTCTTATGTTTACTTTTTTTGTAGTATTGTAATCTCATCCATTTTTTTTTGTTTTGTCGTGTGTGAGTCTAATAAATACTTTTTCTTTCTTTCTTTTACTAAATACCAACAATTTTAAGAACCTACCAACAACTTAACAGTGATGTTGTTTAAAATTTTCAGTTTTTCAATGATCCAGTCATTTTACTCGTAATACGTTGAGGTTTATCGGTTATTCCCAAAGAGACGATTCCCATTTCCAAAGTTATAGGAAATCTACTCTCAAGTTTATATATAAAACCCGAACCCTATCTAAACAAATACAAACAAAATTAAAGTTATCATCAGGACAGTAGTCTCTATCTACCTGTTGAAACAAACTCAACTTTGTACAAGCAAAGTGAAAACGTTCCAGCCGCCCGCCATGACTGTTTCACTCCAGACAGTGATCCTTGCTACGTAAATAATGTAACGAAGGCTTCGATCGAACCCACACAGTCCCCTAATATATAATCTCCACACATTGATACATAGGTTTCATAATTGAGATCAGCGCCATCTATTATTTATTATATTAGTTTGCGAACACGTGCAGTTTTACCGACAGAGCCGCTCTGCGCATGCGTAGTCGTATTCGAGGCCACGGTCACTACTACAATCACTGGCTGTCAGGCGATTACGCACACATTGGTGCCCCGGCTAGCTCCGTTGTCAAACGTGTCTGACGTTTTAACGTAAATAATGCTGTAATTTACGTGATTATTTTGTGTTTGTGATAGTGTAAAGAAACAAATGTAAGTATTACTTTATATTACAATCGATTTGCATAAATTCAAGTTCGTATTATGTTAATTTATCACATAAATCTGTAGTTCAAATAACCTATAGATTTCGGCTGCAGTGCGCATGGCAGGCTAATTATTTAATGGTGTTATCGCTTAAAACTAAACTGAATATTTTATGGACTTTGTCCTCCTTTTTTTGTTACGATTCAGTTTTGAATAATGAATTATATCTATTTTATTTTCAAGTTTTGCAACCAAGCGGCATTGGAACCAGTATTTCGAACGACATTCAACATCCGATATGGTCTAGTGGCTAGGATACCTGGCTCTCACCCAGGAGGCTCGGGTTCGATTCCCGGTATCGGAATATCTTTTTTGATTTTTATTTTCTTTTTTCAGATCGAAAATGGTGTCCGTAAAAGCGTCTGCGGCCATTGGGATGGTCTTCGTAGGATGCTGTTCCAACGTAGTGTTCCTAGAAATGCTTGTGAAAGAAGACCCGGGCTCGGGAAACCTAGCTACATTCCTACAGTTCTTATTCATCGCTTCAATAGGTTTTGTTACTGTTGGAAAATTCGGCACAGCGAAAAGGAACATTCCCTTCAAACAATACTTGCTTCTAGTTGGATTTTTCTGGACCAGCAGTGTTGCAAACAACTATGCATTTGACTTCAACATACCAATGCCTTTACATATGATCTTCAGGGCGGGTTCTCTGATGGCAAACATGGCTATGGGAGTATGGATATTGAAGAAGAGGTACGCACCATTAAAGTACTTAGCTGTCTTCATGATATCAGCTGGTATTGCACTCTGTACTATAGTATCCAGTGGCGATGTAAAAGCCCCGAGAGAAACTCATGAAGATGCTGCTGAGGAAGAGAAACTGAAGTTTATTGACTGGCTGTGGTGGTGTCTTGGGATTGCCATCCTCACCTTCGCTCTCTTCGTCTCTGCAAGGATGGGAATATTTCAAGAATCCTTGTATTCTAAATTCGGAAAGCATCCTTGGGAAGCGTTGTACTACACGCATTTACTACCTTTAGTAATCTGGCTGCCGACTGCCCCTAACTTAATCGGACATGTTAAAATCGCTACAGAGACTCCTATTGTAGAATTCCTTGGTTTTGAATTCCCGAGGCAAGTTCTCTGGCTGATACTATACGTACTGACTCAAGGGCTCTGCATCAGTGCTGTCTACGTCTTGACAACCGAATGCGCATCTTTAATAGTGACTTTGACAGTCACATTAAGAAAGTTCGTGTCGCTTATCTTCTCCATAGTGTACTTCAGAAACCCATTCACCGTCGGCCACTGGATTGGAACTCTTCTTGTGTTTATTGGGACCATGATATTCACAGAACTGCTACAGAAGACTATCGCAATCTTCTTGCCAGCTAAAGTGGAAAAAAAAAAGAAATTGTAGATGTTGCGGTAAACGTGAAAAGGAGCATCGACACTGAAGTTAGTTATTGTGAAGCAACGGACAAGCTTATTGTAGAAACAGTAAAGTTACATAAATCACCATCACGCTTGTAATTCCCGAAGGGTTAGGCAGAGGTGTACCTAATAGAAAATTTACAAAGATATATTTAATGTTATCTTGTTGTGAAATGTTGCTCAACCAAAAGTAACTTCAGCGTGGATGCATGCCGTTAAACAAATGAAGGGGTAATGAACATTTGTGTGATTGAAGATTGAATTAGCTGACATTATTTATAATATAGGTATTTTGATATTAATTATAACACAATAATAATTCACAATGAGTGTTTGCCATATCACAGTTAATACAATAATAAGTGCCAGTGTCTGAAATATGTTTTGCTAAAGAAATAAGTGGATAAAACACACTTATAAGTTAACAAGGATTAACTTATAAGTGTGTTTCATCATAACTCATTTCTTCATGCTGAGGCCATCTATAATTGTCACGTATACATGTTCCCAAATTCTATATTAGGAATTCTATATTTCACTTGAAGCTTAGAAGAAATTGTGGAACAAGGACAGGAATAACTTTTTGCCACACATCAAGCTAAGTAACGTTTATAGATCAGCCTAATAGTTATTTTGTTGTTGCTGAATTTTCGTCCATTACTCAAGCAATTTAAAAACCATTTTTAAATGGTGACAAATATTAGCATAACTTCGATAAATCATGAATGTTATCGATAGATACGGAGACGACATCAATTGAGTCGATCAGTACCGCATTTTGCCTTGCAACCATAGATAATACGTCGTAATTTCTTAACATAAAATAGACCGTAATAAATTCTCAATATACATTTCACAGTTAGTTTATTATGCAATTATTTTTCATGAACACTAGTCATAGTTACAAGCCAACGTCCATTTTTATTCACATTAAGGTATAAAAAAGGAACATTAATAATATTAACCCTTAAAAGTTTCAAAAAATTTAATACTTCAAAGTTTGAACAAAACATTTTGATGTACTTATAAAAAAAAACTTTTAAAACTTCCATAGACTCAAAACAGAGGCTGGATTGTTTACTATATTTACAATGCTGTCAAAATAGATGACTTCCTATTTATCAATTCAATTTACATAAAAAACGTCGCTCAAAGTGGATACAGTATTTACTTTCATAAACGTTATTTACATGTCTAGCTGTACATCCAGTATAAGTTAAACCGTCTTTGGACCGAAAGACTACATAATTCGAGGTCAGCTTTTATTTGAAGTCTATAGCAATAAATATTACTAAATTTCGCCGTGTGTACCCCGCAGACACACTCTAAAAATGGATCGTGTGATAAGAGCGTAACATGAATGTTACTTTGAGCACGTCATCACAATCAGATGCAAGTCATTGAATGATATAATCCTCATTTGAGTATCTTCCGATTTGCCTCGTCACGCTGCGTCCACCAGACTCGTAACAGATGATTTAAGCATAGTCGTCATCGTTTAACGTGATTATACAATAGTTAGAACAGAAATAGAATCTATCGATATTATCAATACTATTCAAAGGTCAGATTAAATCCATACTTCTTTTCTATACAAATAAATAAAATTAAGAGTCTCTTTGTAATTTCAAAATAACAGTAAACGATACTGATATATATATTTTTTAATTTTTGTATGTTTATTCCGCGTAATCTCCGAAACTGCTGCACCGATTTTGACGGGACTTTTACTGGCAAATAGCTGATGTTATTAAGAGTAACTCGGGCTACTTTTATTTTAGAAAAAGTATTAGGATTCCGTGCAATAAAATTAAAACCCTTGAAATTGTTAATAAAATCTGATTCAAATAGGGAAGTAATATTTTCATAATAATTTCACGCGCACGAAGGTCGCGGGCCACAGCTAGTCTATAAAAAACCTTTTGACGCCTTATTGGCTGAACGGAATGCGATGAAACTTGGCATGCGGGTAGACCTGGGACATAGGAATATTTTAATTTTTTTAATTAAGTTCCCGTGGTATAACTCCTGACCTTCACGCGGGCAGCTCCACGGGGAAAAGTATTTATTTTAATGTAGGCGTCTCAATGATAAACACAACTTTTTCCTAGGATTTGATAATCGTGAGATTAACGTTTTTCGAAACTTCTTTTATTATCTGTCTGTCTGAAGTCGTAATCGGATCAAATCAATAGACGTGGTGTTGCCGTTTTAAAGTGAACATTTTTTTGTACTCAGTCTTGCTCGACTCGTACGCATACGCAAGGTCGTTGGCAATCATTATTGGTACATCTAACAGAGTGTTATTAGTTTGAGTTATGTCATACGTTGTTTATCATAGATCCTATAACGACTTATTTTTGTTATTTTCTTATACAATTATAGTTTTTGTTTAGCCTAAATCTTAAGGTATTCATTATAATAAACGATTTAAAAAATTAAAAAACATATTCTGGCGGTCTCAATTTTTTTTTAAATTCCGATTTCACCTGTGGGCTCGTGGTAAATAGTAAGATGACACTATAAGAGGTTTAGGGTTATCAAAAACTAAGGATGTAGTAAATGCAGTGAAACATTTCCATGGTAACATGATGTTTTAAGCCAGGGGGGTTACTATGACGTCTTAAAGCAGGAGCAGGTGGGAAAGAGATGGCGCTAGACGACCTGTATAGCTCTGTTTCTTCACACACTAGAATTACTCCTGCTTTAAGACGTCATAGTAACCCCCTGGTCACTTATGACTTAGATCAGATTAAAATAAGACCTTATAATCAGTGCCATATGAATGAATAACTAAGGCATTATGTAACAAATAAAACAAATGCACCAGAGCATGCCGATATTTGGGAGATATTTGCGCAGCATTTGAAAAATATGCATAATAAATAATTTGTGATTAAAAAAAGATTTGTGTGAAGTGCCGAAAAAGAAGAATAATTGTTGTTTTTTTATAGTTTTGTTATTATAATCTATTGTTCATGTATTATTATATTGTTAATAGTAAAATATGAAAATATCACGATTTTGTAAGAAATTGACGTGCTCCACTGTAATGGTTCTTTGAAGGGAATTTTAAATTCCTATCACTAAATGTAAATGCAGCCTATGCATAACGAGTGTGATGTCAGCATAGATCTGGTGGCCTACCATGACGTCTTAAAGCAGGAGTAATTCTAGTGTGGGCATGAGATGGCGCTAGACGACCTATATAGCTCTGTCTTTTTTCCACCCTGGAATTACTCCTGCTTTAAGATGTTATAGTAACCCCCTTGGTGGTCTACCATGACGTCTTATAGCAGTTGTAATTCCAGTGTGGGAAGGAGATGGCGCTAGACGATCTGTATAGCTCTGTCTCTTTCCCACACTGGAATTAGAACTGCTTTCAGATGTCATAGTAACCCCCCTGATCATCATTTTATGCTCGTTTTCATTACACTTAAGCGAAACCTAAACGATTGTCTAAATATTGTTGTATTGTTCGAATTTGAACACTCCGTGCTGCGACGACCGTTGGAAATCCAACAAAATAGTTGTAGTTAGACAATTATTTATCGTCACCTAGTGTTTGTGACAACGGGAATTGATATATTATGATTAGATATAAACTCTAATTGTTGTAAAATAAATTAACAGGTTTTTAGAAAAAACACGTTTTTTATTCCATTGATCCTTGATCAAGTGTTGCGAAACATCGCGCCTGTAATCCCCGACGGGTTAGGCAGAGGTGTACCTAATTGTAGGTACACCCACAGTTCGCCAAAGGTCAGGTGCGTAGTACTCGCAACCAGCGTACGTGTATGACCAGATGTATGAACATGGACGAGGCGAAAGAACGACGTAAGGATTGTGGCAGGTGGCGTTCTGTGGTGTCTGCCTACCCCTAACTGGTTAGGGGTAGCTAGTTAGGGGTAGGCGTGTCTGCCTACCCCTAACTATGAGAAAAAGGCGTGAGCTTTTGTATGCATGTATCTCGAATAGTTTTTCTATTAATTTTGTGTATAGTTAGACTTAGTTTAAGGTATGTATGTAGGTATAATTTTAACCGTTTTAATCGGACACCCAAAACCACTAACAGGCGCCATAATTATAACTCACTTACATAAAACCATGTGCATATCGTGAAACTTTGCACAATATTTATTACTTTGGGCTCATTCTATATGTTTAGTTTTATCTAACGTTCATATCTAGGCCGAAATTGCTGAGTAATGGTTTTGATAACAGATTATAATACGCCTTCTAAATGACCTTGTTTTATAGCGGAAGATCTTTGATTATGGAGGTTTTTGTGGTAATTAATTTCTTTTTTTTTCTCTGGATTATTTTATTAGATTAAACCACAGAATAAATAATAGTTGATTAAATTCAATGCTCCTGGCAAGAACTACATACACCTAAAAATTCCAAAACATGTGGCATCTATCACCTGCAATTGGATCGTGTGGTCCATTATAGCCCATCTCATATCACAAAAAGGGGTCTGTCTTTTTTTTTGAGACCATTATCTAATCGTTAGATACAGTTATCATAATTAGTTGTTGGGTTAGTAAACACGTTTATCTTTCGATAAAGTTCGAAAAAAGATCAAATAAGATTATTTAACAAAAATCATCTTCTCTAAATGATAAGTAAACATGAATTGCTTTCAGTGACGAAATATTTACCATTTACCTATTATTATATGGTATATCCGTTACGATCACTAATTAAATTACATGAACTCGACATTTTATTTAATCTTTAATATAAAGTCATACTTGGGGAAATGTGCCAGTTTTCATACAATATTTTATCTTCAGGAGAGTTCACTGACACCGTGACTACCTATTTGAAAAAAGTCGTTTGATAGTCATCGATTAAAATTATGCGTAATCATAATTATACACCCAACGACACGACATCACGCCTGTTACCCAAAAGGGTTAGACAGAAGTGTACAATACTGTTGACAAACTCACAATTATTCGCAATCTAAGTAGTCATATGCAATAGGGTTCCGTTTTTCCTTTTTAAGTACGGAACCCTAAAAAGTTAAATCCCTGACATCACGATGATGCCGAATTGGTAGCTCTAATCTAACACCAATCAGAATCCAATCAGCATGGATAAAGTCTTAACAAACAACAGTGACAGATACCGTTCAATGTTACGTAGACAAGCACCACGTTTGTAATCAATCATGTTTCCAAACGTATAAAAGGGTGATGTATTTGAGGCCGCAGCCAGTAAAGCTGTCTAGTATTCTTTATTGGTTTGATTTTGTAGTACAGTCAGTCTTTACGCTCGTTGTCTTAAGGTTCATGTCGCCGGCTGCCGTCTTTTCTGTTCCCTGATCATTATAATCTGGATCTATTCAAAGTTGGAGTGAATCGGTTTCTTCTACGCAAGCGTGCTCAAACCCAGGCCACATCATCGGTTTACATCGGTTTGGCCAGACGCAAGGCTATTTAGTATTTAAAAAAAATGTGCAAAGACTAGGAGCCTCCGAAGAGGTCGGATAAGAGTGATACCGGCTGATGTCTATCACTTCAGCAGAGCGTTGCATCGATGCAATGGTTGCATGACTGCTGTCTTCTGTTGACAGACCTTGTTAATGGGCCACTGTCGTACCACGTCCACGACGAACTGATATTTCGGCCCAATCCTGACGACATTCAATCTGCTGAACCACTAATATGATGACCACTTCTGGTAAAGGCGATCCTGATACAAAATATTTATCGTTTACGGATACAAAGGGTAGAACGAACGGATGACCTAAACCACATCTGAACCATGAATCTTTTGGATGAACCCCATGACCATTCAGCGTACATAGGTTCAGCAAAGTATTAGTTGGATTTTCCGCTGAAGAATTAATGGTATCAACCAAAAACGGAGTTATAATTTGTGTCTAGTTAATAGCATGACTGGCAAAATATGACTGTATCAAACATTCCTGCCTAACCTTTCACTCAGGATTGATGTTATTTTACATTAGAACGATTTCGTAGATTGTGTTACACACACATAATAACATGAGATTGTAGATAAAGAAATTATCGCACATATCAAACAGACATTTAATTCATTACGAGTTTATCCGAAGGATTCTATAATTCACTACCGTCGACGATTATTAAGAATACCGGTCAGTGACTGGATACAGTAATAGGCGTAACGGATTACCTACCATCCAATTGGCTCTTGTGATTCGCATTGTTGGCGAACTTATTTATAGATTGATGGATAGTTAACTATAAGACATTAGAGCTGTTTTTTATATGAAAAGAAAAATCCGGACGACAACCGGACGGAGACGACCGGTGTACAGAAATCGGAAGGTCGCAGGTTCAAACCCTGCTCGCACTCGAATTTTTCTTTCCATATCAAAAACAGCTGTAGTTAACTACGCAGGCTTGCGTATAAAAAAAAATAAAAATAAAATTATACGACATTACTTACTGAAATAAAAAAAAAAAGAACAAGCTGTTTTTCTTTTAAAAGAGCGTCACGTTCCATACCTTTTTTTAACTTCTGGTAGCTGAATGGCTTGCCTTGACAAGGAATCCAATTGGATTCATACTAATTATGTTACTCAGGTAGTGTACTGTACTCTCTATGTTTAAATAAATACTGAAAATGTAGAATAATCCTATTGCTTGTGCAATAGGAATTTCGTGCATTTGGTATATGGATCCGCGCAATCTCATCATACTGCCGGAACTCGGATCCACGACAAAACGACATCACACGTTTTTTTTTAGATAACTTCAGTTCAATTCGCACACCAATGGTTAAGAAAAAAGGTTTTTGTCACCTAGCTTTACAGTTGGGAGTTGCTTAATCAGCAATCCTAAATATGTAGAGCCTAGTTTTTGCACAGTTACCGCCGACAGTCCCAACTGGGGTCTTACCGAAATTATTTAGAGACGTTAACCGCATCTCAAATACCTACCTCTGACCCCCAAAAAAATATTCTGACTAAATAAAAGCAAAGAATGTCGCCCACGTTATCCGTTAGCCACGATTGGGTGCGAAATTAGCGAGCACTAGACCAAAAGCTTGGCTAGCGAATTTCCTACATCCTACACGCCCTACCAACTTAGAACTCTCACTACTACAACCAAAAACCAAGCGAAACCGAATCGTACCTCCCAGAAATAAAGATCAAATAGAACCCAGCGGTGTTAAAGTTAATTTTGCAGTCGCTAAAGCGGACGGCGGCGGAATTTCAACAAGTTGGACGATTGCTTCGAAATACATGATTATGAACGCGCTCATTCGGGTCTTTATAGCGGAGAGATAAGGTCGGATTTGGATCGTCCGAGGGGTGGTATATAGCGGTTGTTTGGAAGGCAGTGGCCCCGGTGGCAGTGCAGACATTCTTGACGAATGCTGCCAAAAACCGGGCAGTTTTCACCTCGTTCGGGCACAGTTTATTGTTTTATTTGCGCTTTAGTTCTCTACTGGATTTTTGGGCGGTTTAGTTTCGGGACATTCTGAAAAATGAAGAGGACGTGGTTTTTTGGATTAGTCAGTGTTTACTTTGGGGGTGTCAACAAGCTTTTATTCCAGGAATTTTAGCCATCTGTGGTGGATTTATCTGTTTTTCCCGTTTCTTTTGAACTGAAGAGATTTTCAAATGGTTTTTGAATTATTAGGGGTAAGCGGTAGCACTCCTTTTTCAATTAGTGGGCCTTGTGTGTGCCTATTCTCATATAGTTCAAAATACAGGTTGAACCGTATATTGTTCCATCGATTTGTTCCTAACCTAAAATCCGATCTTCAAACTTAGTTCCAGTTCAAGCTATCTTTATATCGCCTCCTTTTTAAAAACACATCTCTAAAAATGCATACTCTGTTCCTAGAACCCAATAAACACTCTCCCCTCCCACTTAATCCATCACTTAACCAATGTCACACACTGCGGACTGATAGTCCCACAACAAGATTTAGACATCAATAAATTTGTCCAAGCGGCCGCGGATACAATTTATGTCTGTCTGCTGAGAATTCCTCACCTCTATTCAGCATAGCTGGAATACTTGCTCCACAGTAAAGAGCAGAAGGTTGGGTCTATAGCATAGTCGGCTTATAACGTTCCCAATGCTGGGACATAGGCTTGTGTGAGAAGGAGTGGGCCACACATTGTCCAGTGCGCGTTGGTGGATGTCACATGTCTTCGATTTTTTTGGTTCTAGGACATGCCGTTTTCTTTACGATATTTTTCTTCACCGTCTTGAGTGTACTGGTGATGAAATCATTTAGGTTTTTTTAAGATATTTTTCTTCACCGTTTTGGGTGTAGTGGTGGTGAAATAAATTGCAGAAAGTGGCTTTCTGGTTCAGGATTCAAGGCATACGAAGCGTAGGTCGATGCCATTCCCACTGGGACACCACTGCTCATAGCAACGTTCCCCAACGAATGAAAAGAGACACACATAGACGCGTACGTACCGCGATCTCAAACAAATGACAGTCACGAGTGCAAGTGCAAGCACAGTCGCTGTACGTGAAGCGTGTCAATGTGTGCGTGCGTTTTCGCTCTTTGTATGGAGTGTACCTTTTGTTCTATCCTGTGCCTCTACTCAGAATTGTTGGCATACTTGCACCATGCATGTATTGTTTCTGACTGAGGTATTTACTTCTCTAGCCTAGTTCTAGGTCTTAGTAGTTACCGTTGAAGTTTGAATTTGCGAGGTACTTAATTAGTTTTGTGTGGTTTCCGGAGAAGTGGACGCGCTATTATATAGCCAGCTCTGGCTGTGTTGTACATAAAAGGTAGACAGGTAACTAAGGTATGACGATAAATAGGACCAATAATTATATTATGTTGTGTTATGATCAGCAAACTGTTTGCCAATTATGACAAATTGATAAGGGATGAATATATTAGAATAAAAAGAATTCTCAGCTGCGGGGTTTTTTCTGGCATCATCTCCTTGGGACCTATTTATGCATTTGAAATCAGGAGCATAGCTATTAAGTACATATCTAAGGAACTTGTGAAAATCAAGAAAGAGATCTTAAAACATTTTTGGTGAAATCATGACTCTAATCTTAGGTAACAGTTGTCACTTATTTTTTGTAGAATGAGAGAACTATGATTGACTGATGATGATTTTAAATCGTCCAAAGCTGTAAGGAAACTTATGCAATCTGGGTACTCATTTACCTATACCTCATGTCCTCTAAATAGAATGATAGCGGCTCCGCTTGCTCAGTTAAATCGGTCCGATTTATAGTTACGAGTTCTGCGTCTCTTGTTTCTCTTACAATTGTGTCCGAAATAATAGCCCTAGATCACGTATGGATCTAGAATCTAGATAGATGGCCATTTGACCATTGTGGACCAATACCATCTGTGGCAGACTCTGTAGGATAACAGAGTTTTACTCATATTTTGGTGTCGAATGTAATTGGTAACTGTAGGTTCAGTTCGTATTATAACAGAGACAACATTTTCGGATATATTTTTTTTTTTGTTTTTTAAAATTAAATAAGCTATTTGTTGGCAAACATAACATTCAAAATGTGGGTATAGCAGAGTGTAGCTACGGAGGCAACCCTCTGCCTAATCCCTTCGGAGAGTACAGTCGTGATGTTGTGTTGTTTGTTTGTTGATGGATAATATTATGCTAAAGAGCTATAAGTGGTTATTGCCGCCACTGAATATTTCCTACCATACACAGATGCAAGTGCATACAAATACCCCCCTACATACTACGCGCTCACTGAAAAGTTGTGTGATATCGGTGGTCGTGGTAAGGGCATGTGATGCGGAATAATGAGGAAAATGTCGTGAGGAAAGTTTTGAGTATGAATGTGGATGGGTATAAGAGTAGAGGAAGACCAAAAAAAAGATGGATGGACTGTGTAAAGGGTGATATGGACAGAAAGGAGGTGTCTGTTGAGATGACGGGTAATAGAGAACTATTGAAAAAGAAGACATGCTGCACCGTGCACATACCCCAAATGAATCGGGATAACGGCAAGAGAATGATGATGACATACTACCACGTTCACTAACGGTCGACCACTTTCACCGTCATGCCCTAACTTATAAGGTTGTAAAGTGGTTGACCATCTGTGAGCGGGGTAGTACATGTGTTTAAAAGTTCAACACGGCAGCTGCAACCTTCCCGATGGCACGTTGCCTTTGGATCTAGTCGTGCCAAGTTATTAATATCCAAAATTCCTTGTTACAGATGGCGAGCCCATCAAATTGCCAGAAAACCTGGAGAGTCTGCCCAGAGCTGAACACTTCGCAGCACAGAGACACCGGTGGAACACCAATGAGGTCAGTGACTTTATTTATAATAGTGCTCCTTTTCTATTTTTATAACAGTGACTCCAAATTATTTTCATGTGGGGGACCGTAATTATGTCTCTCCAGACCGAAGTAATTCACAAGTTTTTTTTTTTAATACACGGTTTTAATGTTTATACTGTACTTTAAATACCTCCATATACTATTCAATGCATCTATCAGCACAATGTATTGATTGCGTTACACTGAATCCTATGGTAGAACGTGATTTTACATCCCAAAGAAAAGGCTCTTGCCCAGCAATAATTTTTGAGCTAAGTGACTTAGTTTGATGTACAGAAAGCTTTATTTATTTATTTTTTCGGGTGGGAAATCATCAAATGACCCCCCCCCCCCCTCTGGGCGGAGCGGAAGGCAGTGTCAGACTTGATGTACAGAATGCTTGATTGATGGTTTCGTGAAGGGTACGTTTACACCTTGTATAACTACTCATTCATAATTGTATCAAAAATAAATTTACAGAGTAAGTTGAACTAAATAAATATCTACCAAATTATAACAATAATTAGTTTGGTACTTCAGGCTCTAACCTTGGCGTATACTCGTAAAATAGTAAGAAATCTCGACAGCACTATCTTATCAGTCGCATTAACAACTGCTATTAAAATATTATCATTTGTAGTCCGAAGTGTACTAATGAAAGTATTATTTAATCATACGAAACTGATAATTTTGTTACTCTTATTATAACAAAAATATCTGTGTCGTGTTCTCGAAATAGTTTTTTAGGGTGAACCACGTATTCAGTCTAATTGTGGGTTATTTAAGTAGGTCATGCTACCTACTAAATGTTCGACACTTAAAAATAGAAGCATTTGTACTTATGCCGTTACGACTAGGCTTGTTAGCATCACAGTCGTGAAAGCGCGAATCATGATGAAGAAACACTTAATTCTGTCTCTTTGTCGACGGAAAGAATAAAAAGCCAAACGAATTAAAATAAAAAACATTTGCAAAATCATAAATGGTTCATATAAGGATTACATCGTCTAGGTACTGTTAGACATAAGACACTTGAATGATGTCCTTTTACCAGCACAAGGTAAGATAAGGTAAGCTAAGAAGTTAATAAGAGATAAAGATAAAGATAAAGATATATTTATTGCATAACTGTGTACATTAAGTTCTTATTAGTAAACATTACATTTTTAGTTTCAACAGTTTACCCAAGTCGGATATGCAATGGTATTTTAAGGATTAAGGTGCATACAAATATTATTTTTTCTCAAAGAACTCATGCAGATTATAAAATACATTAGCAATTAACATTTTTTTCAATTTATTTTTAAACATATTTCCATTTAATTGTTTAATTGCTGGCGGTAAGTGATTGTACACACGAATAGCAGTAACATAGGTACTTTTATAAAAAATCACATTGTTAATAACCGGTAAATTAATGTCATATTTATATTGTTTTCGAATGTTTCTTTTAAAATTTGATTTGAAATTAAAATATTGCATATTGTTTTTAACAAATAAACATAATTCGAGTATATAAATACCAGTCAGTGTCAGGAAACCCTCCGTTTTGAAAACATCTCTTAATGATTCGGTACTATGCATGTTGTATATTGTCTTAAGACATTTCTTCTGGAGAATGAATGTTGATTGTACGTTTGTCGAGTTTCCCCAATATATGACACCATAAGTTAACAGTGGGTACACATTTCCAAAATAAGCATTTCTAGTTACACTTGGATTTGTAGTCTCTGCCAGAACTGACAATGCGTAGCATGCACTGGATATCCTTTTATTAATCTTTTCAATATGTGCCTTCCAGTTTAAATGTTGATCTATTGTAACTCCTAAGAAATTTGTGTCTTTTACTTCTTCAATCGCTGTATCAGACATGGTTACATTCACAGTAGTAGGTTTACTTTTATAATTTCTAAATTGAATTAATTTGGTTTTTGAGACATTGACTTTTAAGTTTATTGACTGCAACCAATCAGTCACAGTTGTTAATATTCTATTTATTTCAGTTTCGTAAATAAGGTCATTGGAATATTCATTTGAAATAAATATAGTTGCGTCATCAGCATACATTACACAAAGATGGTCAATTATATTTGGAAGCTCGTTGATATACAATAAGAACAAGAGGGGTCCTAATATACTACCTTGCGGTACGCCTAGTATTACAGATTCGAATTTAGATTTCACTACCTCCACCATTTTTGTAAGTTCATTATATACTTCAATAAAAGTGCCTTGCATTCTATTATTTAAATAATTCTCAATTAATTTATGTGCTATACCTCTTATTCCTATACCATCTAATTTATCAAGCAAAATGTCATACTTAACACAGTCAAATGCTTTAGACATATCAATGAAAAGAGCAGCACATTGTTTTTTATTATTGATTTTATCCCAGATGGTACTAAATAATTTATATATTGCCAATGATGTAGTTTTATTCTTTTGGAATCCAAATTGGTTAACATTCAAAATATTATTAACATTTAAAAACTTTGTGATTCTAGCATGGATAACCTTTTCAAATATCTTCGAGAAACTTGGCAATAATGCAATTGGTCTGTAGTTATTAATGTCGTGCCGTGATCCTTTCTTATACAATGGCTTAATGAGAGCTATCTTTAGGGTATCTGGAAATTTACCTGTTTGTAACATAAGATTTAGAATATGTACCAGTGGATCAACAATAAATGGGATGCTTTCCTTGATAACTCTAATGGGTATATTATCGTGTCCGCAACTAGTTTTATTTTTTAATTTTAGAACTATATCTATTAATTCGCGTCTGTCCACTGGATACAAGAAAATACTGCTTGAGTTAGAAGTTGATTGTGATTTGTAATTGTTATTGTCCGGTGTCGTAGTGTTGAGATTTTGGTTAATGTAGAAATTGTTAAGAATACTAGCTAATTTTACAGGAGATTTTATAACATTGTTATTGTGCAGGATGTAGTCTATTATGGGTTGAAGAGCATTTACAGTTTGGGTTTGTCGTTTTATTAATGCCCATGTGGCCTTGGTTTTATTGGTGCTGCATGAGATGAATTTCACATTTGAATTTTTTCTTGATTGTTTTATTACACGCTTTAAGATTTTACAACAGCGAACATATTTTATTTTAAGTTCTTGAGACGTACTACTTTTTGTTTGTAGGTACATTTTTCGTTTATTTTTACTAGAAATTATGATTCCTTTGGTTTTCCATGCTGTATCTTTTTTATAGTGCATTTTAACTTTCTCAACTGGTATACAAATATCGAAAATTAATTTAAATAAGCTAATAAACTCTTCGTAAGCTGTGTTTGCATCTAGATGATGATACACATCTTGAAATTTTATTTGAGAAATGTATCTTAAAAATATGTCGATGTAATAATTTATATTACGTCGCATTTTGAACCAGTATTTTTCTCTGAAACTTAAATTAGACGGTATCTTTATTACTTGACATGTATGGTCCGATATTCCTAAATCCCATATTTCTGCTTTGGATTTACAATGATTTGTGATTATGTTATCTATGCACGTTGCAGAATGTGATGTTAATCGGGTTGGTCTGTTTAAGGTCAGGTGTAAATTGAATTTTTTTAAAGTATTTCTGAATAAAGTACTTTTCCCGGTACAGGCAAGTGTGTTTATATTAAAGTCACCTAGGATAAATATTTTTTTGTTTATGGATCTCAATCTGATGGTTAGTTTAAACAATAATAACTCAAGCTTTTCAATAAACAGATTAAAGTTGCTGTTTGGTGTTCTATACACACACAATATATACCAATTATTCTCTGGAATTATTATACCACAGCATTCAAAATGAATTTCAACCGATAGTTCAGATAACCATTCAATTTTTTTGTAGTTAATTGAGTTTTTTACATAAATACACACACCACCTCGAGATTTATTTTTCCGGGAAAAATATGAACCCATTTTATAATTCGGCAACTGTAGTGTTTCTGCCCTCTGGTCACGAAAAAAAGTTTCACTCAGACAAAGAACGTCGATGTCTTTTGATTCTACCAGCAATTCCAAATCATTTATTTTTGACCTAATACCTTGTATATTGGTGTGTAGTATAGTAAAATTAAATTCATTCTCGAAATAAATTATTTTCCGTTTGAGTTTCTACTGATATTAGATCTGGTTGCAATAACATTTCTGTCTGCGTGGACATCGACACTGCTTTTTTTTGTTTAATATCTTTATAATAAGACTCACTATACTGTTTATAATTATATTTATAGTTTAGATGCAATATGTCTCTCAACACAAAACCAATTAAAAATTAGAGCACACAAACAATTAAAAAAACCATGATTAACAACATTCATAAACACAAAATGACAGTAAGCGTCAGCCTGTCGGTACCGCGCAGGCGGCAGGTCGAACCATACGTTCTCCACGTCTTTAGACGACATTCATGTGGGATGCACTTAAAAGAAAGATACATTTTAGATCAGTCTTTTTTATTAGTCCACAATCAACAATTAACGTTCCTACTGCTAGAACACAGGCCTAGTACACAGGTTACCTACCACCCGGTTCCAAGGTGGGTTGCTTGATGACGCATTGATTGATGAATAAATGATGAATGTTTGGTTCTAGGATATGCTCAACATTTGACTTTTTGCCTTCATCATCTGCTAGCCTTTTACCAACTACATTAGTGTTGGCTTCTAGTCTAACCAGATGCAGCTGTATACAAGTATTTTACATAAAGCAACTACCGTTTTGACCTCTACAACCCAGTTAGTACTGGGTAATACGTTTTTATATATATATTTTAAATACTGTATTTGACTTTTTACCTATAGAGATATTAGAATACATTTTGTAAAAATATCTTTGAGAATATTGAACGTATTTTGCTACATAGTAATCGGTGTGGTTCCTACCCTGCAGTAGTGTAGGCTTAATTCCTGAGCTTTTGTCGAATAAAGTAGAAAGAAACTGTATCCGTAAACCGTAGTGGTAAAACACCTAATAGCTATGAAAGTCCGTAGCAACAAGACTGATTTCTATGTAAGTCACTGAAAACGGCAATAGGAGACAATGGAAGCGTTTTCACTGGAGTTCTACCTTTAACTTCCTGATTTGTAGGCCTTGCACTGACATAATGTAGGTAAATATTAACAAGTTAACACGTTTCTCGCAAGATAAGACACGCCTTTGCCTGCTAAGTTTTATTAAACCACACACATTTTAATTTCAAAACCACTAAATAGAACACTCAAATCTAATATTAAATTCAACCAGCCTAAACGAAAGGCCCTCATATCAACATTAATTATACATAAAGTCACAATAACGTTGACGCGGAATCGCGGCACATCGCGCTGTATCGCGACAACGCGCGGCATAAATCGCGCTAATTCATACATTATGCAAACAGACAGAACGTCTCATATCTCGGTGTGGCAATGTTTTAGTCTACTTAGCGTAGCGTAGATTAACTTTTCGACCCCTACTACTTACTTGTTGGCATTATTTAAAATTTAGTAAAATAAAAAGCCGGCCAAGTGAGAGTTGGACTCGCGCATGATGGGGTCCATACCATTGTGGTAGGGACCCCTTTAATTTATTTTCATTATTTGTTGTTATAGCCGCAACAGAAATAAACGTTCTGGGAAAATTTCAATTGTCTACCTATTACGGACCATGAGATACAGCCCGCTGGCAGATAGACGGACGGACAGCTGAAGCTTAGTAACAGGGTCCCGTTGGTTACCCTTCGGTTACGGAACCCTAAAAATTAAACAGAGTTCCTAGTCTGAACCTGTGGACGGTTTCTTGTCCCACACTAATTTAACCACAGGTGTCCTCTAAGAGCACATGACATTAACTCCCTTAGTTAAACACCTCTGCCTCCTACTCCGGGGACTATAGGTGTGATGTTATGTTGACTGGGAAGATTTTATTCTAAATACTATATGTACAAGATAGAAGGGACACCGATGCTGAAACGGTTACCACGTATTCAGTCCCCATTCTGAACCCATAGAAACTTACTTAGAAATTTTTTATCGCTCAGTTTTGTAGGAAACAGCTGTTTTATTTTAACTGAATACCTGTATTTTACATGAAGCCACTGCCTCTATATCTTATTTTGACCTAGTTAAAGTTTCTATTTTGACAGGGTTCTTTCTAAGTAAGCTCGCAAATGAGAGCAGCTAATTATAACGACGCGACGGCGCTTAGACAATGTACTGTAACGTTTTGATGTAGCCAGCGTGTTCCTTATTTAGCATCTTGTTTTTTTTGGCTCAAAGAGTGAAAAACAGTTATATTTTTTATTCCATTTCCCATTTTATTGATGAACAGCTAAAGCATGATGATGCTTACTAAAACTAGGTTATATCTTAGCTTAGTTATTTCCTGTTTCTCTGCTAAAGAGAAATAAACAAAATATTGGTGTCCGTGTAAAATTGAATGGGTTGCCGATGACAATTATTTTCATAAATAAGTTCTTACGCGATTGTCAATAAGGTGCATCGAAGTTTAGAAGCTTTTTGCTACCTTGAAACAGTTTCTTTCTAATGCTCGCCAATATGTATAGCAATAAATCTCAACGATTCGTGATCTCCTAGTAGGTGCATCGTGCAAATTAGCCCGGCTAATGAAATGCGTTAGGTGTAAATTACGCCCCGGAACGTGTGTCACTGTTATTATGTTAATACTCCGAATGAACTATAGTGCCCTGGTAGCAATTTAAGCTAGGCGGTGGAAATCAAGGTTTGGAAATGGATTGGCGGTACCCAGGCCCTTTATGGCTTGGCAAACGGATTTTTGGTAACACTAAAATTATGTTTCTGTTTTTTACGCTACGGTAGAACATGATATAGTCTCTTCATCAACTAACTCAGCCTATCGCATTCAACTGATAGACATAAGCTTCTCCCAAGTCACACCGTGGAAATCGGTTTTTTGCCTCCTTCCGCTTTCAATCAGTCCCAAACGCTTTATAACCGACGAAAAAAAGGAGGAAGTTCGCAAGTCGACGCGTTTATTTTTAATGCAGGTATCACACATCACTGTTTTACACAGGTTTCGATTTTAATATTTTTTTTTGAGGAGGTGATTGATCTTCCGTTACCATTACCGACACAAGAGATTCCTTTTAAAGTTCTTGAAAAAACTATAAAAATGCTTTAATCGTTTACTTTGAAAATGTTGTTTTATGATTTTGAAACGTTTACCATAATGAATTTCTAAAACAAGCTTGTAAAGAGCCAACAAAACATCGTTAGTCATAAGCAGTTTATGCCCTACATGGAATTATAAATATTCATGAAGAAACGTTACGCTTTGAATTCGGCGTCTATCGGTTAAAAATTTAGGTACAGTTTGACCTTGATTTGTGCTTATAAGATACGATTATTGGGTTACGATGACGAGTTTATACTTTTTAATTAATTGTTAATTAACTAAGGAATCTTACCGGATCATGTTCTAATTTACGATTGTCTTAAAAAAGGGTTTTTTATGAAAATTCTTTCATCGGTGTTTTATGATGAGAGAGTTTAATTACGTATCTATTAGTTCATGGCTCAGCAAAGGTTATAGGTAAAATAATAATTATAAATTGCTTTCAGATTCTGTTCAAAAGACTAGTAAGATGTTACTATTTACATCAGCTTACATCTGATACTACTTGGGTCTTGAATTGCATGCCAATGAGCTTCATCTGCCTAGCTTTTTCCCAACCATGTTTGGGTCGGCTTCCAGTCTAACCAGATGCAGCTGAATATCAGTGTTTTACATGGAGCGACTGCCTATCTGACCTCCACAACTCAGTTAGTACTGGTTGTACCATGTCCCTTGGTTGTCGGACTTTCGGGCCCCTGTAACGACTGTCAAAGATCTACAAATGACAGTCGGGACCAACGGCATGTGCTTTTCGAGGCATGTAAGCTTTGTCTGGTACAGGTTACACTTATTAATATCAGTCAACACTTTCTTATCAAGTACGCATTATACAGCTTTAATATTATGATTATTATCTTACTCCTATGACACAATCTTTTACACAGAATACAGACACAATTAGGAAACCCAGTATTTTATGATAGTCACCCATCCATAGACCGACCTAGCCAAGCGCGGCTTAACCTTGAATATTAACTTGTGCGGCTGTTATTATTTAGCCACGAGCTCAGAAACTAGTCATTAATATCCATAATTTAATAGCTGAAAAGTTTTTGACCACCTTCCGCTAATCCCTTAGTAAAATATGCTTTTCCCTCCAACATAATTACTGTACATAATATATACATATTTATTCCACTAGGTTAATATCCAAGTATCCCTTGGGAGAAAGCTCAAAGTGATTATGTCAACGGTAGGCAACTATTAAATTAAGGGCCGTTCCTAATGAATTCCGTTTCACATTCGTGTATGTTATGTTGGACAACTATTTTGAGGATATCACGTATTTCTATTACACTCTGTTTGCATGGTATACAACATTAGTTTTAGTATATGCGAAACCGGAATATAGTTTGTTCAGAATAAGTAGCTGAACCGATTCCAATAATTTTTAAACCATGTTATATTTTGTCCCAAAAATATTTTAAAGAGGTTACAAGTTGGACACCGAGCGACACTACGTACCTATCGCAATCATTTAGGTACCTACTGCCAAATTATTATTATCAATGAGCTCAAGACGACGCTGGAGGCGCGCAAGCGGCTGCGCCGCGTAGTGACCACGTTTTTATGCGGACAAATAGGTAATAGAACAAGCTTATAACTTTGTGATTTTTCATGATACAGTTTTGTACATAGAATCTTTACATAAAAATACTAGACACGTGTATCAGGTTTCGCATATAACCGGTAATTATCGGAAATGCGTGATTATTATTTAAGATATATAGTACAGACTACCAAATTAATCTACTTTCTCTATGGGACAGAACATTTTTTTTTTGGATTGATTGTATTAAGTTCATAATAATAATCCTAAGTTAAGTTCAACAAAAAGGTAACACGACATTCCTTGACTGTATTGTATTGTATTGTATTGTATTGTATTGTATACTGTATTCATTGAAGGCGGTACGAAGTTTGCCGGTTCAGCTAGTTGCGAATAAAATATCAGCTAGTTTATACATCTGAGTGGTATGTGATTTCTGATTCGTTGTTGATAGGACCAGAATTATTGCTTCGGGACCCAGAATGGATTGTGTTAATAATGATGGCTAGAAAGTGGGTGTAGACACTGAGACGAGGTCTAATAGACCTAACATCACGCCTGTAATCTCCGAAAGGTTAGAGGTGTAACTGTACCAATGTAATACATAGTAGACCCACATTTCGCCAGTTATTTGAACTCCCATGTTATTGGGTGCAGAACCTAATAACACTTTGTCCGACCTGGGAATCGAATCTAAGACCGTCATGCTCAGCAGTCGCACTTGTGACTATTAGAACAACGAGGCAGTATAATAGAGACATACAAAAAACGGCCTCAAAACAAATTGGCATTGAGGCACGAAGATGACTTATGGGTAACCAGGAATTTCGAAAGTCCAATGAAACCAACATTAGCCTCGAAAATATTGACATTAGCGATAAGACTGCCCACTGTGTCCCCGGCCCTATTTAAAATCTATTAATTACATTATATTCTTGAATCATTATCATTAAACTTGTGAGAGCAAAACGAATACTTACCTACTTGCAAAGATCGATATCTTCTTCTATATGTTATTAGGTAGACAAAAGAAAACGTGTTTCTACTTACCTTACTAAAATCCTTAAGAACGTGGCAATCTATTTTTAGCCCACGATCTGTAACCTTCAAACAAAAAATCTCCAAATCTCGAGGATTTACCTTACAAAAACTTACAATAACATAAAATGAGAAAGGAAATCCCTTCTTTAATACACTATTTTCTCTCAAGACGTCTTTTTGAATCTAAATCGGTAGTTTACCATAAAGCTGTGCTTACACGGGCATTTTTTATCCTTATCTGGGAGGTAATTTTAATACTAATCAAAAAATCACATTGGTTTATTTCATATTGCATTAATTTTACTATTACTTATATGCTATCATAAATGAGAAAGGTTTTGAGGTTGTATGGACGTTTGTTATTCTTTCATGCATAAACTACTTGACGGATTTGGATAAAATTTGCCACACAGATTGATTATAAGCTGGATTAACACGAAAAATACTTTTTATCCCAGTAGTACGCGAAGCCGCGGGTATAAGCTAGTGCTTCATAATATTATTGTAGTGTTTTGCTAAATATCGCGTCAATGACTTGCCCAATAGAACATTCACACAATATAACATCGTATCTGTGTTGCCCGCAGGGTTAGGCAGTGGTGTGTGTCTGTAGTATCATTTCACACACACACACACATTCACATTTCATCATATAAGTTTAAGATAGTCGTCAATTATTGTTGCTCTGCAGTGGCACAGTACAAAAATTACTACAACACAAATGAAGAACTAATGACAAAATTCTGAATCGCGTTTTTACTGTCCCCGCGAGTTTAGACTATACATTTATAGAATTTTTTCGTCGGTTATTAAAAAAAAGACTGAGATTTTTTTATTTTAAATTACCGGTGAAAATGTTCTATGTAGATAGAGAATTTTCGTCGGTAATTTAAAAAAAATAGCTCTTTAGAATGATGTACTGAATACGTGGTAATCGTTTTAGCGTCAGTATCCTTGTATAGAAAAACGGGCGGTAACCCACCAGACACAACACCCGTCCGGTCGGAGGATCCTTTACACTCTGTTCCTCATAAAAGCTCCATACTAGTAGTTAATTATCTTAAAATTGCCGCAACTTGCTCTGTATAACCGTGTAAGCGCGCCTTAACTTTTCAAAAGGCCGTCCTTCTCGTAGGTCACTTGTACCCGCTTTCCTATTCAATGTAACACACTGGACGTTAAAGGGTTTCGGTGCTTGTGAGGGCTCAGCGGTCGCCTACCTTGTGATAAATTGTCGGTTTGTTGTTAGAAACTTTAAGTATGTTATACGTTGCCCGGGATCTTATTGTACGATACTTGCTTTTAACCGAGGGGTTGCGACCGTGGGAGGCTAAGGAATATTGTGTTTGAAAAAAAAAACAGGTTTTATATTTTTGTTGCAAGGTACTACGATGTTGCAGATTTATTACAAAGGATCTTGAAGGATTTTAGTTAACAAAGGAGTAGGCCGAGGTTTCTTTGCTTCATCTAATTTGTGACGTTAGTTATGGTGTTACAAGTAAAAGTAAAGGCTCAGCGCTATTGCTTTTTTCGAAGTAGGTCATCATCTGCCTAGCCTTTTCCCAACTATGTTGGTGTCGGCTTCCAGTATTTTACACGGAGCGACTGCTTTTCTGACCTCCACAACCCAGTTAGTACTGGGTAATACGATACCTCTTGGTAAGACTGGCTGTCAGACTTGTTTTTTCGAAGTAGGTAATGATGTTCAAAGTAAAACATTCAAAACATCATTAATTCATCACTCAATACCAACCTTAAAGTTTTGTATTTCCAATAGAAATCACTGAAATACTTGCAATAACACTCAATTATAGGTAACGGGTACTTAATGTACTAGGGTAGCAATCTTTTATGTCAGACCTTTATTATAGGTCCGAAACTAATTTTAACTCGTTACTATTGGAAGTACGGCTAGTTATAATAATACTACATCGAAAATGTTACGATTTATGTTTTAGTAGACCTTGATTTTAAAAACAATAATTTTTAAAAAAAACGTTGCCCCACACTAGGAATTTCTCCTGTATCGTGGGTGCGTTTACAAACATTTAAGCTCACATACACAAACAGCCAGACCCGGAACAACTACCTGTAGGTCATACAAATATTTGTTCCGTGCGGGAATCGAACCCGTGACACGAAGCGCAGCAGTCAATCGCTCAGCCACTGCGCCAACCGTGCCGTCAAATAATAAATTATACACACAGTTTTAAAAGATCTTTCATATAGAATCTATCTGTCTGAATGACTTCCATAATTCTATTAAAATAAAGAAAGTAGCGTGTTTCTGTTTTGTTAGATTCTAATTAAAAATACAGGGTGTAAGGGACAGCCCTCCACAAACTGATAGGGTGCATTCAGCTCCTTATTTTGAATCTTATTCCACCGGAATTTTTCTCTGGAAAATTTTATTATTATATATTTTTTTATCGGTTACTGTTCTTTTATTTCAATGTAAAATTACATTCCCTGAACGCAGCACACCATTTATGTAAATAATACGGCTAAAATCAAAAATCCAATAATGCATGTTGAACTACTCGAACGAACGACGCGTGAAATCAGCTGTTCACTTCCTGCCTAGCTACAGAGTTAATCGAACTCGGCGTCGCGCTTGCCGTTCGCTTCGTGCGTTTTGCCAAGGTAACGACAATACATTGCGTATAAGGAAATAAAACCAATCAAATTTATTGGATTCCCATAACGTTCCTGAAATATTTTGTTGTACCGGTCATCTTAGTATGACATACTGAATTCACCCCATCGGTTTGTGGAGAGCTTTACACCTTGTATACAGTTTGTTTTCTTCCTTTTTCACTATTAATTGACGAGTTTGTCAAATTAGATTACAACCCCGTTTTCTGAAAACCTATCAATTGAAAGATTTTGACCAAGATATCAAGAACCAACTATGGAGTTGATTATTAATTAGGCTTTCAGAAACCACAGTAGGTAATCCTATCACTACCCAGCAGTGGCGAAGGTTCCATACAACCCGATTCCTACCGGCTTCCCTTTGAAAACGGGCACAATCAGTATTCCACAGACAAATATTAAAATCAAATTAAAGACACGAACTCCGGCTTACCTCTTAAAAAAATTGACCCTTCGCTACTGCTACCCAGACATAGGCCTTTTTCACAAAACCCAATCTAATAACACTAATAACGTAGAACTTTCCCATGTCAACCTCTACGAAAAGAAGTTTAAACTTCCCTTAAGTTTAAACTTCAAACTTTAATCCTGCCGCTCGTACCAATACCGTCTGTCCACTTAAATTGTGTGGAAACACATTATGAAAAGGAAGAAAAGAGAGATTGATTCCCTTTTATAGATTGTTGATTTTATTTATTTTAGGTTATTTAATAGTTTTTAATTAATAATGTAAATAGTAAGTTTACTCTACTTAATTAAATAAATTTGTATAGTTAAATAGCATAAAACTATTTACGTATAAAAAGGTGTTAGAACAACGTAATGGATCATCACGATCTCTCGCGTCCGGCCCTGGTTCAAGCCATGGTCCGGAGCGAGAGGGAATGGGAAGCCGTCACCACCTTCTGCGAAGTAGTCATGCTAGTGAAGGAGGTGGCAAGACGTGAGAGGGAAAGAACCTCACGTCCCAGCCGCTGCGGGAGACGCCCTGTAGGGGCGGGCCTGTGGACGGCGAGTTATGGGCTAGCTCGCCGTCCGGCCGTCTTAAGACGACAGCCCGTGTCGACGGCGCGTTCGTGTTCCACGCGCGCCTCAAAGAGATGTCAGCAACCGAGTAGTGGTCCGCATGGGCCGATGCCTGCCAGAGCTGCGGGACTGTTCGAAAGAGACACCGTGGCCCTGGAACACAAAGGGCAAAGAAGGAACATGGATGGGTTTTAGTCAGTACAAGTCTGACACTCCCTTCCGCTCCGCCCAGAGTGGTCATTTGATGATTTCCCATCCGAAAAAAAAAAAAAAAATGGAGATCACGCCTGTAATCACAAGGCGTAAGCAGGTTTGTATGAAAAGTAAATTTTTCCAGTTCTGTTTGAGTCTCATGTTAAAAGCCACTGGGCACAAATTAGGAACGCTTCTTGGAAATTGATGATCAAATAAGTTAATGAGATAAAATGATGGCTAACAACCTGCGAAAAATTAAAGGTATTCAAGTAAGGTAGCCAGTCAACCCGCGATTATGGCGCGTGCAACAGCGTCGATAAATCGGAAGCTCAAAATAATGAACAATCACGGAAGATATCGCGTAAGTGACAGTATAAGTTCAAGTAAGGTATTGGAATTATCACCCGCGCACAGTCAAAGATCACGCACCGATATCTAAGCACAAAAGAGAGAGAGATAGAGAGATGACTCGCGGTGTATTCCGAAGGGCGCCACTATTTACGCGCATGGACTTTACCAGCACCTTCCAACCTCCCTTGTTTACACCTTCCGTTAACACCGGCATCCACTCCTTTAGGTTACTTATGGAAATTCAACGATCCACCGAACAGGTGAAACCTTGGCTAAAATGTGCCTTATTTCCTCAATGTTTGAATGGAAATTAGAATATTTTGGGGGAAGAAATTTTTAGGTTGTCGATACGGGTTGAAGTGTATTAAGTAAGTGTACTTAGTAAGTTCTGATTTGGAAAGTAAAAAAATTTTTAGGCAGTTTGTTAGGTTAGTCGATTTGAGGATAATGGTGATCGAAAATGTTCGATTGGAGATGCTGTGGGTTTTTAGCTTGTTATGGTATTGATTTGGTTGAAAGGGTTACCAAGATTTTGACTGATAACGCTTAAATCAACAGTGCTGAAAATCTAACTAAAAAAATGATAAAAGCCGCTATTACATCAACGATTTCTAAATTTTTTGGAGTCCACGTTTTGTTCAGAATTTTTTTCATTATTCCCCATTTTTGGTCTGGGTCCCGTTCTTAAGTTTCTTTTAAATTTGTCTATGCTTTTTCATAGAATACCTAAAGTAGAATAAAGTACCTAAAGTAAAAAAAAGAAGAATTACCTACCTTACCTTTAGACCTTACCTTACCTTTACTTTACCGCTGAGTACCTTTCATTTTATTTCGTTTAAAGCTATAGTAGAACTTAAATAGTGACAATAAAACGAATGAAGGGTGTAAATAGACCCTTAACATAGCCGAAAGGCACTTGTTCTCCCCGTCTTTGCGATGTTTTTTTTGTTCTAGACCATACTTGGGAATCTTCTAGTTACGGAGATATTGGGGGTCAAAGTTCCAACTTTTCCAAAAGTTTTTTTTAAATACATGTTTTTAATGTAAGATTTTTACTTTACACACCACCATGACCCCCGTACTATTCAATCCATCCATCAGCACAATGCTTTGAGTGCTTTCCGTCGAGTCCTACCGTAAAACATGATTTTTCACCCCAAAAAAAAAAGTCAATTCCCACCAAAAACTTTTGCGTCAAGTTACTTAGTTTGATGTACAGAATGCTTGATTGACGGCTATGTGAAGGGTCTGTTTACACCCTGTATAAGTTTGGGTCTTACTCTATTAAACTCAATAATAGTACGCTAAGCCAGCTCAAGGTCTGTGTTACCAACCACAAGAAAGTAAAAATAAATAGTGTTGTAAACATTTCATCAAAATAAGTTCCTAACTACTTAATATGCCATCCATGACAAATGACACTCATAAATGCCTGAGTAGGTGTAAAACATTGCCCTCGATTTGGCATCGCGCTTGTGTAAACAATACTCGTATTTATGCGATTTCAAACTGCGCTGCTAATGTACCCCGCCAGTGGCTGGCGCCAGCGGCTGTATCAGTGTGAACGAGGCTTTAAATCACTTGCTTGGGTAGTTGGATAGAAGTTTTTTCTTGAAACTGTACAGGATTATGCAAATAGTCTGCATCTAGCCCGGATGTTATAGGTCCCGTTTCGTAAAAAGAACGCTGAGCGACAGAGCATGTGTCTGTACACGTTATAATAATAATAAATTCATTTATTTCAGGTAAGTAACAACCATTGCCAGACAATTAATAGAAATCCGAAAACATGGACAAATAATATCTGATAAAATAACATAGAATCAAAATAAAATCAAATAAAACTAAAACAATGAAACTAAGTCAAATTGAATAAATTAAAACCAAATAAAATAAATCAAATCAAATAAATCAAATCAAAATAAATCAAATCAAAATAAATCAAGACAAAATAAATCAAATGACGTTATACAGTCGCGTCCTAAAGTACTACTAGGTTATTGTTTTTTTAATAAACATAAGTGTAATTGTTTTATTTTAGAATCATAATAAGTACTTTACTAGCTACTTAGTACTTTGGAATAGGCTGGAATAAAAAAATAGATAAAGTTAATTTGCGCGGTCAGGGTTCTTTTTACGTGGTTGTTAGTTTATTTTTTGGTGGTAAAAAAACCAATAAATAACCCTATTGTTTTGGTCCTTGGTCTTCATTATCGTTTGCAGCCTTATTCCACCGATGCATATGGGCCTACTGCCATCATGTTTCCCTGGTCTGCACTGGTCTCAACCAGATCTTTCCCGTGATTTTCTGAAGGCCATACACCAATCTACATCATCTCAACCAGGTTGCGGGGATCCGCTGGATGCGAGACGCACGGGATCGGTCAATGTGGCGACACTTAGGGGAGGCCTATGTCCAGCAGTGGACGTCTTTCGGCTGAAATGATGATGATGAAGATGATGATACACCAATCTGTTGGTCTACCAATACTTCTACTACCGTCCCAAAAGTCTTTATTTAGCATAGTAAAGACTGACTTAAAAACATGTTGTGTTTCTTTTGTTTCTGTACAGAATGAGCGCCTTCCTCGAAGTTAGTTCTATATTTTTAGCAGCAATTCAATAAAACAGTAAAATACTCACTCAACAGACAATGAGGTCTATATATAGAAGTTAAATTATGTACGCACTGAACAACACGCAACGTTATGATAGACTTTTTAAACGTTTTATGAACTTTTATCGTGTCTTCGATAAATAATACATTCTGCTATTTATTCTATTTTTCGTCTATTCTGCTATTTGTTCATCTATTTTTTTACTTCTCTATTTACTGACTTTTAAGTTAAGACAAGAAAAGGTTTACCTTTGCGTTTGAGAGTCTCACAGACAAAATACTGCCTGTAAGCAGTGGCTTAGCTTCTGTGGCGGCAGAAATATATTATGGTATTTCGTATATTTTTAAGGACAAACAAACACCACGAATTGTCTTTGATTCAAAATATTTTTAAAGGAGCGTCTATTTTCGTGTTGTATGTAACTCTGTCCCCGACCTGACTAATCTATGCAACATCTATATCGAGGAACCTAAAATCTACGCAGACAGAAAAGCGGCTTTAAAAGAAAAAGAAGGAGAATATTTGCTTTGAATGCGTTGCTCTTCTATCACGCAACGAATTTTGATGCAAATTTTACCATAATAAAGAAAATTTCCTAAAGGCTTATGTGTATCTCGATGTTTTGTCACGTCATAAAAACCATGTAAAACAAGGGCGGTTCGCCTTACATAAAAACTCACTTACATGAATCTACTAAACTAAAATAGGGCTGAGGTTACAAGTGCGTGTAGGTCAGGTCGTCAAAGGTACTCACTGCATAAGTAATGTGTCACCGTTAGTTATCTTAATGGCTGTCTTCCTTCTACACTTCTTACCGACAGTTCACCATTATGTGTCGGTAAAACAGACTTTTTATGAGAAATGTCTACCGTTGGTGATACGTAAGTGTCTTTGGATTAAGTTAAAAACTTACTTTTTTATGAAGGGTGTAAGAAATGTTCTAGTAATTTTTCATGAGGGTTAAATAATGTGGTGAGGTGGTTTTTGAATAAAAATGCAATGTATGATGGCAGAATTATAAACTATTCGGGATTTTATTTTATACTAGCGACTTGCTCCTGCTTCGGCTTTGTATTTGTTTTTGATTGTAGCATTGCATTTGTATTCATTCATTCATTGCACGGATGCAACGCTACAGTCTACGTAAGTGGCGACAAGTTTTCAAAACCTCAAGTTTTGTGTATAAGTTAAATGTTAATGTATTGTACCTTTAGAGGATTTATTTCGAAAGGTATCTTTTAGAAATAAATAATCTAAAGAATGGTTAACCACATGAAAATCCTTTGTTTCGTCTAAGAAACAGAGGATTTGATGCGGTACAAGTGGTTACACAAACTAATCCGAATCGTGCATCTTTTGACGTTTTATAAGTGCCCCTGTAGGTTTGTGAAATGTGTTTTTTCAGTTTAATATGAATATGGATTAAATAATTATTTATAGATTAAAGAGGAGCTCGTGGCTAAATAATAACAGCCGCTCGGGTCGATGTTTAGGTTAAGCCGTGCTTGGATAGGTTGGTCTGTGGATGGGTGACTGCCCATTACGTACCGAGTTTCCTCCGTGCCTCGGAAAGCACGTTGGTCCCATTTGTCATTTGTAGATCTTTGACAGTCGTTAGGCAGTCAGTGGCCTAAAAAGTCTGACAACCAGTCTTACCAATGGGTATCGTATTAGTACCAGTAATAACTGGGTTGTGGAGGTCAGATAGGCAATCGCTCCATGTAAAATACTGGTATTCAGCTGCATCCGGTTAGACTGGAAGCCGACCCCAATATAGTTGGGAAAAGGCTAGGCAGATGATGACTTATTTATAGATTACTAGCTGTGGCCCGGGACCTTCGCCCGCGTGAATTTAGCGGTGTGAAATATACTTTACGACAAATTCTCATACCTACCAAATATACAGAAACATCGGTTGAGCCGTTTCGGATGAGTGCGTCCACAAACACCGTGACACGAGATTTTTATATCTAAGAAGAAGATATTTCAGCTATGTCTTTGGTTTGTGTCACCGCTTGCGGGTGGTAACGTCGGATAAATCAATAAAAACCATGACACTTAACAGCGGAAGAACAAAATTCTCCTGTCCCAATTTCCAGAGTACCAAAAAGACTGCAATTACGGTCAAAGATTTTCTATTTGACAAATAACTCACGGTTTCCTCTCCGGACCCCTCAAAAGGATATCCAGATGTGAAGTTCAATGAACCGTGCGGACCGAGTGTGTATACAGATTTATATTTTTCCTGTTTTTCTTAGATAATAAGGGTGCGTGTTTTCTTGGGTCATCATTACTGGTTATTGTGAAGTGGGATCGAGTTTTCTAAGAAATAATTACATGTTTCCTTTTAGTGAGTACTTTTAAGATTTGTTATCCAATGCTCTTAAAAGGATTTTCCGTAGATATCATCTGAGATGAATGTTTGATATATGCTAGTCATTGAACCTGAAAAATGTTTGATAGAATGAAAAACGATTGATGTTGTCGGTCGTAGCGTAGTGAGTACAGTAAGTGTGTCATTGATCGATTCTTGATTGACCGTCGGTTACATGTCGAGATCTCTCCATGCTTTAGAAAACACGTAAAGCAATTTGTAGGAACTTTGACAGTCGTTACGTTACTCTGAAGCCCGAAAGTCAGAAAATGGGTCTTGGCAAGGGATACCATAATATTCAGTAAGCGGGTAACGTCGAACGTCAGATAGGCAGTAGCTCCAATTTAAATACTTATATCCCGTTTGACTGGAAGCTAACTAATACCAACCGCTCGGGTCCATCTTCAGGTTAAGCCACGCTTACCTAGGTTGATCCGTGACTGGGTGACCACCCATTACGTATCGAGTTTCCTCCGTGCCTCCGAGCACGTAAAGCCGTTGGTCCCGGCTGGCATTTGTAGATCTTTGACAGTCCTTACAGGTAGTCAGTGGACCTAACGTCTGACAACCAGTTTTACCAAGAGGTATCGTATTAGCCATTACTGGCTTGTGGAGGTCAGATAGGCAGTCGCTCCATAAAAAAATATTGGTATTCAACGGCATCCGGTTAAACTGGAAGCCGACCCCAACATAGTTGGGAAAAGGCTAGGCAGATGATGACTTCGTTTGTCTGGAATAGAGAAATACAGACAAAAGGCAAATCTAATGGGTGTAACAAGACCCTTAACGAAACTGAAAGGCACTTGTTCTCCCTGTCATTGCAATATTTTTTTTTTGTTCTAGACCATACCTGGGAACCTTCTAGTTACGGAGATATTGGGGGTCAAAATTCCAACTTAAGTTTTTTTATAAGTAAAAATAAGTGTTTTCAATGTAAGGGTTTAACTTTAAATACCTCCACGACACTCGTGCTATTCAGTGCATCCAGCACAATGTTTTGAGTGCGTTACATTGAGTTCTACCGTAAAATGTGAGTCTGCACCCCCAAAAAAAAAAAGTTATTTCCCAGCAAAAATTTTTGCGTAAAGTTCCTTAGTTTGATGCACATGCTTGGTTGAGGGCATCGTTAAGGCCTGTGGACGGCGAGTTATGGGCTAGCTCGCCGTCCGGCCGTCTTATGACGATAGGCCGTGTCGACGGCGCGTTCGTGTTCCACGCGCGCCTCAAAGAGATGTCAGCAACTAAGTAGGGTTCCGCATGGGCCGATGCCTGCCAGGGCTGCGGGACTGTTCGAAAGAGATACCGTGGCCCTGGAACACAAAGGGCAAAGAAGGAACATGGATGGGTTTTAGTCAGTACAAGTCTGACACTCCCTTCCGCTCCGCCCAGAGTGGGGGGGTCATATGATGATTTACAATCCGAAAAAAAAAGGCATCGTGATAGGTCTGTTTACACCCTGTATAAGAATACCACCACTATCTGATAAAATCTCCCTACCCACTCCTTACATAGCTTGACATAACATATCTTCCCTAACAACCAACCGCCACTGATTACTCATATTAGTTCCCTTTATTAGTAACATACGTTCATTATTGGGCGTAGTTCATTATATCCGGGACTGGAGCCGGGTAGAGACCATATTGGGCCGACCAATACGGTAGTATTAGATTCTCTCATAGATTTGATCATTTATAGCTGTAGGTAAATGTATTGTTCTGTTTTGTTCGTAGATTAATTGGAGATATTTTATGTGCTAGTTATATTTGAAGTAAGATTCTTTGTCTTTCTGGTAAATGATGTGTTCTTTCTCTTTTTCGGGTGGTTAGTTTTTTAACTGGTGTCAGAGTTTTTATGCCGCCCATGCGCCTATGACTTGGCTTTACATGCCGTCGAGAAATATCTCTCAGGCATGCTGGTTTAGTTTCCTCACGATGTTTTCCTTCACCGAGGAAAGTGATAATTATATGAACAAGAAGCCGAAAAACCAGCGTGTCAGGGTTTGAACTCGAGACCTATGACTTGACAGTCCAACGGACACACCACTAAGCTATCACTGCTAGTTCATCATGTGTTAATAGGGTGGTTAACGGGTCATCATCATCTGTCTACCCTTTTTCTAAGTATTTTGGGGTTGACTTCCAGTCTAACCAGACGCACCTGAATACCAGTATTTTACTTTGAGGGTTAAGTTTGATAATGGTAACGAGGAAGCTTGTGGCTAAATAATAACAGCTGCTCGGGTCGATCTTTAGGTTAAGCCATGCTTGCCTACGTTAATCTGTGTATGGGTGACCACCCGTTACATACCGAGTTTCCTCCGTGCCTCGGAAAGCATGTTAAGCCGTTGGTCCCGGGTGTCATTTGTAGATCTTTGACAGTCGTTAGGTAGTCAGTGGCCCAAAAAGTCTTACACCCAGTCTCACCAAGGGGTATCGTATTACCCAGTACTAACTGGGTTGTGAAGCTCAGATAGGCAGTTGCTCTTTGTAGAATATTGGTATTCAGTTGCGTCCGGTTAGACTGGTAGCCGACCCCAACATAGTTGGGAAAAGGCTAGGCAGATGATGGTTACGAGGAAGTGAATAACGTTTCACTTAAAGCCTTTAACCGAAGTAAATGTCTTTAAGTTATTAAAGATTGAATGATAACATTGAGTAAACAATGTCAGTTTATCAATGGTAATTGTGTACGGTTCTACTTAATTTATGACAGTCAATTAAGCAAAACAAATAGAAATAATGTTTGTAGTAATTCAACCTTCTACTCAGAGGGTAAGCGTCGAATCAATCTAGATTGAGTAAATATAATGACGTGTAAAAGTGATGTTTATAGCTAACTAGCGTACTAAACAATTTAATTTCAGTACTCACAAACATTTTTCAATAACTTTCATCGATTAAATTGTCAATTATGAAACGCTTTTGTCAGCTATCTAAAATTAAATATCCATGAAAAGGTACGGATTTTTTAAGTTTCACACGGGTTTCCCACTAATAAGTAGATATTCTAGCATAACTCTCAAACCACGGTCCACCTTCACTTTAGGGGCCCACCCTCTTTGTGTAACTCCACTTGCACTTTAGGGTCCTGTCTGAAGCCACTACCGATGTCGTCGAGTTGTGGTCGAAACTAATTTAATTAAATAATTTTTGAAATCATCGACATGAAGAATAAGAAACATTACTTTCAATATTTCAATGATAAAGCTGACGACCTATGCCATCAGGGCATACCTATAAAAAACCAAAAACATTCTTAAATCTAGTAAAATACAAAAAAAAACGAACGTAGGTATGTAGTATAAACGTAACGTGAATTTTTCATGAATTTCGTAAACTTGTGCCACATTCGACCGATAACGTCACTTCGCCTGAATAGCTGGTTTCAGGCCGAAAAATGTCTTTCAGGCGTCAAGTTTCAGGATTTCAATGACATGGCTTTGTAGTTCAGGTCTTATCGGGACAATCTGCAACTTGGTCGGCCATTTTTGGTTGGTTGGGGTTATTTTGGTGTATAATAGTTGAATCGGGGTGAAAACTTAAGTGTTATAAAAATTTTAGTTTATTTTAGCTCAAAGATTTAGTTAGTGTAATAGTAGATATTGTGTCAGATTTACAATTGCAAGAATTGTTGTTTTTATGCATATTGTGTTACACAAATTTCCTTAAATAATTTAGGTATTCTGTGTTATCATCGTGCTTCAAGAGTTCTGGGATTATAATTATAATATGTAGTCTTATATATAACATACCTCTTATAAATATGAAGAGAATACCTAATTCTCACGCACTAAATTAAGTTACCATGAGCCAAGATATTCGATGAAAATAGGTATCTATTTTCATCGAATATCTGATTTCTTAGCCACAGAAAATTATATGGAATAGGTACATAATATTATTGCTTGTTTGCCTTATAAGCGTTTGTCTTATAGATTCGTAAGAAATAAGTATGTTGAACGGAAGCTGAAAAGGTCAGAGGGGAAAATATTCCTGATATCTTTTAGGTTAAGAATAATGAAAAATCGAAGGGCGCTTTGCCTTACTTCTTTGCTTTTTTCTTAGGTAGTTTTTTAATAAAGGATGCTCTACTAAAGCTCATAGCACATATTACACCTCATTTTTACTACTAATTGATACTGATGATGCAAAAGCTTCGTATGGAGTCTCATGGCAAGAAACTCGAACAGCTGCGGCTAAGGCAACGTTGATTTCGAATAGTGCTTATAAGTATACCGTAAAACGGTTTCTAAGCCTTATCGTCGCCTCAACGCCATTTAATTTTGTTTCGGACCTCTGCCGCCACCCAGAACGACAGCACCCACATTATCACATTTTGATCAGGCAGTCATTTCTCACACATAACACAACATCACGCCTGTAATCTCTGAAGGGTTAGGCAAAGGTGTTCCTAATAGTAAACCCACATTTTGCCAGTTATGTTTTCAGTCCATGTAATAGAGGACGAGCTTAATAAGTAGATATGTTGTCCTTTATTTTGTTTTTTGTTAGGTATTTTTTGCAGAAACCTAATTATGATTTTGGTGGTTAGGGAAGAACCTAACCTAAGCCTACACAAATAAAAATAAAAACCCACATCGTGTAACATTCTCCGATATCGCTGAAAAAAAAAGAATTAAACGAAAGCCTTTACAAAGATGGTCGCCTGACCTTCAAGAAGGTTTCCTTATTTATAAAATTCTTAACGATTCTCTTCAATAGGTGTCATTCCATTCAGCGATGTCACGCAAAAGAATTGGAACAAGTTTTTTGTTAAATGACTTTGAAACATATTTCGTTTTGAACGTTAATGTGACACTTTTAGTGGAGTTCCGTGTTGGTAATAGGGAGTTTCTTAGTTATGTTGTAAACTTGATAGTTATTAAACTGTTTTGTGGTTATGAAAAGAGTTTCGAGAATATATTAGTTTTGTTAATTTTCATTGCTAACCTAGCCAATAGAAACAGCAGTCATTTAAAAGTTGCTGTCGATTTTTTTTTTTTGCTACTGGCATTTGTCACATACATATTATTCGATCCCCCTTCTATTCTGACATCTAAATCTGACAACCAAAAAAACAGGTTTGTAGACACCACCAAACCCTCCATTACCAAACAGCAATCATACAACAACAGTTTGCGTAATCGTTCGCAAATTCGCATATCGAAAACGGGATAACACCACGTTAGCGTGCCGCGTATCAATTAATCGTATTTCGGAGCGCGCCAAAACAAATCCTCCATGTTTGTTACCCCTCCCCCTTTGCCCCTTTCCTCCCCTCGGCACTATATTAATGGCCGCTGTCACGCAAACCGGTTAGAACCAGATTGATATGCGATGTCATTGTTTGGTCTCGGTCATAGTTCGCGAGACACAATGGGCTGAGTTTGCGCTGTCAGTCAAAATATTTGACCGCGCTTTTTTGTTAGAATGTTTTACGCGTTTTCAATGTTGGGGTGGGTTTTCGGTGAAAGGGAGAATGAGAGTGTAATGTCAAGCGGTTGGTAGCTGCTTCCTGCTAAATATGGGTCGCTTTTGTTGGTCATTAATGAAACTTTAAGGGCTAAAGGCAGACTTGACATAAGCGAACGTCCTCTTTTTTCTATTCCTCAAACCAGCACCCTTAAGACCAGCCCACTGCTAGCTCTTACCCATATTAACATAATATAACATTTTAATGTGGATCGAATAAATTTTCCACCCGCACGCAAAATACGCGCGTTGGACGTGGAGTTGCGGACACCAGCCCGTTATACAACACAATGTATGATGAATCCATAGATATTTTTGCAAGTACTGAACTGCTTCTCGATACCTGGAGTCCATTGCCATCTCTTTGGTGTAAATAATTAGTACATTTAATTTTAAAATTTAGTTGTATATGATACGAGTTTTGTTTATTTTAATACTTATTCCATTTCTTGTCTTTCTTTCTTGATTTTTACGTTCAACCTATAACTAATGTCTTTAAGTTGTGTTCTTAAAAACACAGTTGAAATATTGACTTCTTTTTTTAAACCCACGGTGGGTTTAAAAAAAGACGTCAATATATCAAGTTCCAGACCACCATTTTTTTTTAGATAAGCCCAAGGCAGAGGTAACACATTCGACTTCCAAAAGAAAGTCGTTGTTTTAATGTTTGAAGTTTAACACTGAATTGCTAAGCAGCACCTACGGCCTCAGAAAACCCTATTTGCAAAAACTTTTACAATATCTGAGAAAACAGAAGCTATTTATTTTTTTACTTTCCTTTTACGCCGTTGCATGGAGTACAATTTTCGTTCATTATTTTATATGAAATATGTGACTTGCTTTCGGTATTACGGATTTAAGCATGTTTATTTCTTTCGTCACGTGTTTTACCTAGGTCTATTTTTTTTTCTTGTGTGCTAAGTCCTGATGAGGGGATTATTTCAGACGGATGGGTAGGGGAATCAATGATTTCCTTCAAACTTTCTTCAAATTAGGGTGTCTTTAACCTAATATTGGTCAAGGACATAATCAGGCTAAGCATAACTTTCCCGCTGCTAAGACCCGGTGCACAGACAGAGCAAGTGGGCAACAGTCCACCACATGGGCACACCACTTCATAATGAATACATTTGCAATTTAGTAGGTGGCATAAATATATAATGCTAAAAAACAAAAGAAGATCAAAAAACCTTCTTTTTTTAAATTGTTCTGGCACTTTATTTCGTTTTTTTTTTCGAACAAGTTTCCACAGACAAAACAATCGTATCAGTACAAATGCAATATTCATCTTTGCCCACAACACCGTAGGTACATTTCCCATTGACATTTGCAACTTGCTTCACCCGACCCATTTTGACTGCGACATCGTTTTTGCAAAGAAAATGCCTCGTCGCTTCGTTTGTCTGTATCGTTGCTGTACCTTTATAGATCAATGGACTATTGTCCTACATTTCGTCGGTTTAGGGTCCCGTTTTGTAAATTCAGAATGGTTTCTGGTGAGTTCAGTTGAATATGTTTGTGCTTTTATGGTGAATGGTGCGTGCTTCTTTGAATTTTGTAGTGATTATTTTTTTTCTTGGAAAAGACTTTCTATAAAACTCATTATCATCATTCTCCTCTAATTATTTATTTGCGCTGGGCGCAGCACGCCTTCTTCTTCCGTACTTCTCTATTACTAGTCATCTCAGCTGTCACCTCTTTTCTAGCCATATCACCGTTCACGAAGTCCATCCATAGTATCTTTGGTCTTCTTCTACTCTTATAGCCATCCACATTCATACTCAAAACTTTCCTTACGACATTTTCCATCTACTTTCTATAAAGCTAATGTCAAAAGTAGTTTTTGTTCTCTCAATGTCCCAACGTCTTACCTAAACAAACTGCCTACCTACTGGTTTTCTGATTGATCTTTAAGAAGCTTTTGGAAAACTCTCTTAGTTAAAACTACAAACAAAGAGTCCTCACGTTCTAACCAAAGCGATCCGTCCCATAAATCAGCGACCGTCGTATTGTTATGTCACTCATTATTCGGAATACTGGAAGATGAATTGTCGGCGCGACAACACGTTTGGGTTCGCCAAACAAAATGAACATGAAGTTCGCTTTGTTTAGTTCGCGGCCCTCCTCTTAGCCCGTGAAAAGCAATATCATTTCTTACGAGCATTAAAATAGCTCACACCAAGAACACCGGGGCAATAACCCACTGAGGCAATATTTCTTTTATTTTGTAATCAGTAGCAAGACATGTTTTCTGTTGCATTATCTTGAGAATTTGCCAAAAACTGATTTATTTTATTACTTTTTTTGGGATGAGTATGGAACGAAGATATTATTATGTGTGGTGGTAGTTTTAAAGTTGTGGAAAAATAGGTCGGCTGGCCTATATTGGCGTTTTTACATTTTTGGCATGAGCCGATGGTTATCCGATTAACGACGCTCGATTTCGTATGGGTGGGTGTGATCTAGATTTTGAAATGACAGAAGGCAATTTTTAATTGTCGTACACGTGGGAATGGTAGCGTTGAGTGAGTAAAAGCAAGAGTGTGGGGAAAAAGTGGAAGTAGAAACATAGCGGTTAGTTGTGTAAAGACTTGTAGGAGATTGCAAGAAAATTTGAAAAAATCAATAAAACCATTTATTTAAATACATTTCTTGCATATGAATGTGGGATATAACCCAAACCAAACGGTCATCATCATCATTTCAGCCAAAAGAAGTCCACTGCTGGACATAGATCTCCCCCAAGTGTCGCCACATTGACCGGTCCCGTGCGACTCGTATCCAGCGAATCCCCGGAACCTTCACGAGGTCATCGGTCCACCTAATGGGAGGCCTTCCAACGCAACGTCTTCCGGTTCGCGATCGCCATTCCAGAACTTTTCGGAAACCAAACGGTCAATTAAAAAAACAAACAACTGGTCTTTTACTCGTAGATCTCAATGATAACTAATGATGATATGTCTTTAAAGGCAGCACCGATGATAAAAAAGCGATGTTTTTTTCATGTCTTCACTTGACAGTTATATAAAATCTTACCTTTAAGACGTTCGTTTCTATTTACTAGTAAGTAAAACATCTTCAATGGCCCTTTGTTCCACAAGAACCCAAAAAGCCGGTCTCCTATCAATAAGGTGGCACTTAACCTTGCTAATATTGAATCAACCTTTCCTCTTAAAGAAACAGCCGGAGGGCCAAAAGGGAAAATGAAAAAAACACTACTGCTTTTTTCTACATGCCTCATTAGACACGATGGCTTTAGAACCTTTTTGTCAAAGGACAGCAGCAAACAAAGGGAATCCCACCTTAATTTCCAAGCAATAAGGTTGTATTCCCTTTGTTATTAGCCCAGTAACCCTGCTTTCGCGAACTGGGGCGAGAATTTTCGACGGTAAAGTGTAATAGTATTTTGTTTGTCGTATCGCGTTTAAAAATGTGGGTTTTTGCCCAAATGTGGGTTTTTGCCCAAATGTGGGGTAGGACTGGACGGAAATTGGTGAGGTTTAGTCCTGAGTTACATATAACCATGGTGGAAAATGTTTGTGCGATTTTCAAACGATTTAGGGAATTTTATTGATTTGACCCCTTACTCGATGACCATGTTGGAAACATTTTTGGAGCACACCTTGACCTATATGTGCAGTGTACACTCGGAACGAAAAGGTTAAGCACTTTTCAAATACACTACCTTTTTCGCATCGTTGGGCACATGTTACCTTTCTTGAGTTCTAATGTTGCCAATACGATATCAATAACATTTTGGATTAAGATCGATGCAACAAAACTTCAAGTTTCGTGATTATTATACAAACAAGAATTTGTGTGGTTTAATACAACTAAAAAACCCGACTACCGAATAAAACGTAATAAGGAATCGATTGACACCTTATTCATCAAAATCGGATGAATAGTTTAGGCGCTACGGTGGAACATACATAAAAACAAACACATACTTACATTGACTGCTAAAATCATAACTCTTCCTTTGTCAGTCAAGTAAACAATAAACTAAACAGGTTTATTCAAGAATGTTCTGCAATTCGTACTTATCCTAACATTTGCAGTACAGTACTCATTATAATATAATATATTCTAGCACCACCTTTAAAACATTACCTTCCAACCATATAACAATTTTCTCAGTCGCAAAAATGAAATACACGAACTTACGACCATATTTCCGACCAAGTAAACACCCAGTTAACAGCTGAAAACAACTAAAACATCAAAATATTTAACTACCCCAACACACCTCTGCAATATTCTGGAGCTAATCTAAATATCACAAAAAAAGAAAGTTTTCACATTACAAAAGATAAGATAAAAGATAAAAGCAATAAAGGCTACGAAGGCGGAAACTGCATAAAACAAAAAGAAAACGGTTCCGAGTGCAAAGTTTAAGTTTGCATTGAAAGTTCGTACCGGACTTAGTAAAACTAACATAATAATAGGCGTTAATTACGTGTTATAGAACATGGAATTGCTATGCACTTTCCTTTGCTTGATTGCCTGAGATTGAGATTATTGAGAGCGTTGCTTTATGGCAAAAGTGTAGTTTGTTTCGTGTGCTGAATTACGACAGTAAATTATTATAACTAGAAGACGGGATATTTACCATGTTTATTGTTTGCAGACACAGTGAGTTTCGTGTGTCGGGAACAGAATCGAGTTGTGAGTGACAGTGGTAGCGGTACTGAGTGCAAAAAACGAACAAGAAAGAGGGTAGACCGATTTGTCTGCTCATAAACACCCACCCGCAATAACTTCAGTTTATCCGTGATGATGGTGCTTGCAACAGCGCCGAAATATCGGGAACTCAAAGAAAACAATAAACATGGAAAATATCCCGTCTTCTAGTAATAATAATTTTAGTGACCATGAAAGTTTAAAATCTTATACGACAGTAAATTATTCTGCACACTACACCATACCATAACCGTGCTATGAACGTATCAGGCAAATAAAATATTCTTTGTATTTGAAAGTATGAGACAATTTCCACCAGACCGTTCCGCACCGGCCAACACCGTCGCGTGCCATGCACGTAGCGTTCGGCACCGCCAAAATATTCTCGACGACAATTATTGTTGACGCTCCGTGCATGGCACGCGGCGGTGACGGGACGATCTAGTTGGCTTGGTCTCATACTTTTCAATACAACAAAGACTATAGGGTTTGATGACCGTTCTAAATCCGATAAAAACGGGTATGATACGCTGTTGATACGCTCTAGTGGGCATAGTATTTCGTGTCATGTTTATTTCCGTGTCTTATACGTTCATAGCACGGTCATGGTATGGTACACGTCCGGTGTGTTCACTGTCTGTTTGTTACTTTTTCACGCCTTTTCACAAGTATAATTCCCATGGGTTAAGATATGTTAAGATACTTTTTATAACGGTGATCCCTGTGGGCTAATTTCAATCTCCACACGGCGAAGCCACGGGAAATAGCTAACTATCGTATAAATGAAGAAGTTTGGATGTTACGTTAACGAAACTAAGTTTGGTTACAGTAGGTGAAACTTGCATCTTGAACGAGCAATAAGAGTAGTTAACTGAAAAGTTATCAAAAACCACTATTTTTGAAAATGTGAAACTTTTCACGTACTAACAGATCTGAGAGTGGAAAGTGGTAGTGCACATATTTTCGACAATTCATAACTTGACCAAGCTAAATGGTTCTTGTTGTAAAAGTATTTAGAAAGCTGGCAACGTATCGCGACAACTTGTTACTTACTTGTGTTAAGTTTATAAGAGTGGTGAGTTTAAAGAGTGTTATTTACGTGTAGGTATTTATATATTACTAATATATATATTAGTAACTTACAAAGCTGCTGCTGCGCGGCTGCTGTTGTAAATTTTATTCACTATTGCTACATCGGTTTCATTTATACGATCTGGACTCATAACGGATTGGTCGGAGAAGGCAAATGATAAACAAAATTGGAATGCCAACCTGCCAGGGCTGCGGGACTGTTCGAAAGAGATAGCGTGGCCCTGGAACACAAAGGGCAAAGAAGGAACATGGATGGGTTTTAGTCAGTACAAGTCTGACACTCCCTTCCGATCCGCCCAGAGTGGTCATATGATGATTTCCAATAAAAAAAAAAAAAAAAAAAAATGTGGGACGCCTTCGCCCAACAGTGGGACAGAATAGGCTGATAAATAAAAATACTACAGCGTTTTTTAAATGATTCGTGTCATCAATCCAGACAGTTACTTGGGGTCAACATAACATCTTTTTCTTTCCAAAATGAAGTGTCTATCAAAAATCAATGCTTCCACAGACCGTATGATAGCTTAACCTCCAAAACTTTTTCTTGGCACTACACTCAAAAGGCAATAGAAATAAATCCCTCCATACATAATCGGGCAGTACAAAGCCGCCCAATTAGGAGGCTCAGCATGTAGGTCATCAGATTAGCATCGCTCGGCCAGATGTATGAGCGTGTTAATGTGCTGAGCACAGGCGAGACTTAACTTAGCACGGCCATTGGATTAAATGATGCTTTTTGTCTTGTGTTGGTGTCTTTACGTACGGGTGTGCTGAGAAACTAAATTAAAACCCCAATAAAAGTGAAAATAGCACTTTAGCATTTTAGTTGCTCTTCTGGCTGTGTATGGAGGAGAACTTGTTCTTCTCCTTCGTCCTATCGATTATTGGAAGTAAGTTTGCAAGTATAATGTTGTTTATGCCACATATATCTGAATTGTAGTCAGCTCAGCTGTCATAAGAAAATCTAGAACAGGTGGTTCTTAACTTACATAGTTATGAAACTTTCACTTTTGAAAGTTTCGCCAACGTTACACTTTGATGTTCCATTTATTCATCACGAAAGCTTCTTTACGTCAACGTTATCTTACTAATTAACATAAACGTTTTTTTTTCGCCAAGCGATCATTTAACCCCATATCCTAATATAAGCGATATTCAAGACGCGATCCCCGCAACATTTGTTCGGAAAACTCACCGAACAAAATGAGCGTGACGATCGCATGTTCTCGCGACAATCGCTTATCTTAGCACACAGTCTTGTAACACAACTTTGCTCGCCACCCCTCGTGAATTTATTCCCTCACACAGTTTTACCGCTAACTTAGATTACGTACGCGATAGTAGTTATAACTAATTTATTTCTTGTCTTTGTGTTACCGTTGTGTCATTTGCAAAGAGATTAGAATCTTAATCAGAATTGTGTTTGGTGTAATACGGCTTATCACCTTGACTTTTCGTAGTTGTTTCGGCTGAGAGCTGGGTTATGTTTAACCTATTATTTTTGACCTCGAGATGTTTCTATAGCTACATGTTTTAATAACTGGTTTTGGTTTTCATGTTTTTCGTGAGTCGACCTATTACTATTCAAGAAGAGGAATCATCATCATCTACCTAGCCTTTTCCCAACTATGTTAGGGTCGGCTTCCAGTCTAACCGGATGCAGCTGAATACCCGTATTTTACATGGAGCGACTGCCTATCTGACCTCCACAACCCAGTTAGTACAAGGTAATACGATACCTCTTGGTAAGACTGGTTGTCAGACTTTTTGAGCCACTGACTACCTGTAACGACTGTCAAAGATCTATAAATGACAGCCGGGACCAACAGCTTAACGTGCTTTCCGAGGCACGGAGGAAACTTGGTATGTAATCGGTGGTCACCCATCCACAGACCAACCAATGCAAGCACGGCTTAACCTAAAGATCGATTCGAGCGGCTGTTATTATTTAGCCACGAGCTCCTCAATTCAAGAAGAGGAAATGGTACATTAATCCCGCCATGATTCCAACCTTCTAGATTTTTCTCAGACTAGGTTAAACGACGACATTGACTAGAAAGCTTGAAATATTCTGGACCAAGGTCCCAGGACCGCCAGACCTTACTTATTTTCTGATTAACAAAACGTGTGCCATCAAGTAGTGTTAGTATATACTGTGAACATACGTTCACAGCAAAATTGGCTGTCGGCACAAGTTAGCAAGTATGCATACGCATACTTGCTAACTTGTGCCGACAGCCAATTTTTAGATATCAGGTGCTAAAGTTCCGTAAAAATATTACAAATTTTTCTTGTTCATCAGAAAAAAATTAATGTCTGGCGGCCCTGGGATCTTGCTCTCTACGAATACGAGTGATCGAAGATTGGGTGCAGTGGTTTGTGTCTTCTAACCAGACCAGCATAGTTGCTAAATGAAATGAATTGATATATGTTTTTGTAAATTAGATTTCACAAACACTTTTACACGTACTTTTCTATTATAACTAGATGATTTTTTATCCGACTCCTCAGAGAAGAAACCCTGAAACAAACTCAGAGGTCACAGTCTCTTCAGACACAGACACTAAAGTCGTATCAAATCATTAATATCTTTGCAAACATTGATATTTGGTAGTTAAATATTCCCGACATAAAGTGCTCCAAGTTAATCCAGAATTTTCGGGGTATTCCTCAGAGCGCAACCATGATGAAAAGAGAGATCTCTTTTGAATCCATCATACCCCTACGGGGAATAATTTAGTTGTACTTAGTTGGTTGCGCTTAAAAATGGTCGCGCAACCAACCGCCAACCGTGGTTGGGAATACCCCGACTTGTCCTATCAATACACATGTACATTACACTTGTACATTATACAATGTTAAGGACATTAACATAGTTAATAAGATTCGCGTGAGGTTCCTTATTTCTTATAATGTTTGTGTGTGAATTAGTAATATGTGTGATTGTTGTTAATGTGAGTGGGAACACGCGAGTGCTAAGCGATCCAGACAGGCGATCGACACATGATGTTACATAGTCTTTAGTAGTTGAAATAAAGGATTGTGAATGCCTCGTTGGTATGTGTTTTCCATTAAAAGTTTCTTAGTAGCAGCTTGGGTTTGCGATCGGTTGATGGCACAAGTCGTGCCTCCAGTCACATGGGACTTAGACATAAAGGGCGATATATGAGTGTACACTTCAGCCAAATCTTTCGGGGATAAAGCATGCGGCATGCTCCTAAATAAGGAGACTGTCTATGAGCTGTAACTGAAACAGAGTGTCTAAATCGTATATCATATTTATTTCTGTAAATTGATTTAAAAAACACTGTTACATATCACATCAGGTCATGTTTTAAAACTAGATGGGGCTGGTGTTTCGTACCTGACTACTCTGAAAAGAAACAAATTCAGATACAAGATGTCTTCAATCACGCTGATTTAGAAAGATAAGTTAGTATAGTTTTGCTTTAAAATTTAGATAAGTTATATAAGTAATTGTGAATATTTAAGTAAATATGTCTGTAACTATGGGGATGTCATGAAAATGCATGAAATAATCCTCTATTTTTAAATAAAAATTATATATAGTCATCGATAATGACTGCTGAAATTATTTATATAAAGCAGTGATGGTTGATCTTCAAGGTTAAGCCGCACTTGCCTAGGTCACTCCTGGATGGGAGAACATCCATTACATACCGAGTAGGCAGATGATGAAGTAGATATCTGTTCGCCTTCCAGTGTGTACAAATTCCTTCTTTATTTCGAAATATCATGAAACGAGCGACAGCCTTCTCTTTCAGTTGTTACAGAATGGAATTTATATTGAAAAGTGATAAAAGGAATAAATAAAACACAAATGCAGACGGTTTGTTCATTCTTTGAGCGAGGCAGCCATTTTGTTTTTTTATGTTACGGAAGCGAAATACAACAAATGAAATTAAGCATTCCAGTTCTACAAGCCCGATGGGATATTTTCATTCCCATGGGTAAAACATGGATGACGACCAACCCGAGCTGGGCCCGCGTGGTAGATTATGGCCCACCACCTCTCACAGGGAGTAGGCCTGTGTAATTTTCATCCCCTATTTCTTTAGGGGTTCAATTTTCAAAAATCCTAGGTGCAAAAGGGCCACTAACTTGCTCAAATAACTAATGGTAACTGCTCCGGTGGTCTCGTGGTCGGAAGTGCGACTGCTGAGCATGGGTTCGATTTCCGGGTCAAGCAAAAAGTGATATTAGGATGTTCCATTAGAAATTTCTCAGTAGTAGCCCGAAGTTTGGAAGTTGGCGCTTATGGTACCCCCGTGCCAGGAAAGCACGTTAAGCCGTTGGTCCTACGCCTGACCTCCGGTCGTGTCGGATTGCCCTCCCATCGTACTATGAGAGTAAAGGAACAGAGAGCGCACCTGTACCTGCGCACACGCTTGTGCACTATACTATCTTCAGCGCCGATGGCTAATTACCACTGAGATTGGCCGCCGTGACCGAAACATTTCTTCGCACCACCGCTACCATAGTTGGTAGCGGTTTATAGAATACGGATATGTTTATGGAATAACACCAGCCGGTGTTGCCAGTCCCTATTCTAAAAAAAATAAATAGAATGTAAGTAAGTAATAAGATTTTTCTCATTATAAAACTTGCTATTTCAAAATAGTCTTTCAAAAACTTATTAACCTTATCTTTTTACCGGAGTTAACTAAGATAAGCCTTTTAAAATTGTTGAAGCGAGAAAGTTTTTATTTTCATATCAAAATTGTCCCTTTCAAACAAGTTTCGTTTCATGATAAAAAAGATGTAAAAACATCTATGTTATACATATCTATACAAATTAAAGGGCTATGCTCGGAGTTTCCTTGCGTGATCAAATCAGAAATGAGGAAATCCGTAAGAGAACCAAGGTTACCGACGTAGCCCGAAGAATATCCAAACTTAAGTGGCAGTGGGCAGGGCACATTGCTCGCAGAACGGATGGCCGATGGGGCCGGAAAGTTCTGGAGTGGCGACCGCGAACTGGAAGACGTTGCGTTGGAAGGCCTCCCACTAGGAGGACCGATGACCTGGTAAAGGTTGCGGAGATCCGCTGGATGCGAGACGCACGGGACCGGTCAATGTGGCGACGCTTGGGGGAGATCTATGTCCAGCAGTGGACGTCTTTCGGCTGAAATGATGATTATGATGATGATACAAATTAAAGCTTTCATACAAATTATGCCAACAGGGCATTATTAATATCAGTGCAAAAGTTTGTATCTGTGTATGTACGCACATATGTTACTCCTTCACCCAGAAACGGTTGGACAGAAATGGATGAAATTTATTACACAGACTATGATGATATTTTAATGCTAGCAATGCCCCAAGCAAAAGCTACATAAATGCCAACTAGAAATATACGATCCGAGAAAATTAGCTGAAAAATCAATGACATTCGGATCAAATATAATTGAAGCGTATACAAATCTCTAGTCCCGTCAATAATTTCTCTGATTCAGCTTCCGAGCCACTGCACAATATAACCGTTACAGCAGCAAAAAAGAGGCACAACTCCAAATTCACTTCTTTCTAGTCCAATGCCCCAACCACTCAAAAAGGCGCGCGGAAATCGCCATAACGCCGATATTCTCATAAAAGCTTGCCCTTCCAGCGAATATAAATAAAGGCCGGAGGGCCGGAGGACCGTGACCCTTGAGGTAGGGTCACACTGGCGTATTGGACACATTCCGGGGTGAAATGGGACACCTATTAGGATCTGAGGTCTGCTCGCGGTGCTGAAGTCGAACTTGACTCTTTTGTTTTTAACTGGCTTTGAAAAGATTAAAAGGAATGATACGTGGTTATGTCTGGAAAGGAATAGTACATACTTATTGAGGAAGTTCAGTTGAGATTACTGCTTTTCACAATTTAGAGCTGTTTTACATACTAACATAACATGACGCCTATAATCCACGAAGGGTTAGGCAGAGGTGTACCTAATAGTACACCCACATTTTGTCAGTTATGTTTTAAGTCTCATGTAATAGGGGGCGAGCCTATTGCTATCAACGGGCATAAATTCAGACACCGTGATTGCTACTGAGAAATTGCTGATGGAAAAACCCAATAACACTTTGCCCGACCTGGGAATCGAACCCAGGACCTTATACTCAGCAGTCGCGCTTGCGACCACTCGACCAATGAGGCAGTCGACCAGAGCTGTTTTATTCTGTTTGAACTTAAAAAAAAGATAGTACCTACTTCTAGAACAACTGAACACTGGTTTCAACCTGTTATTAGTTTATTTTTAAACACAAAGCATTTAAAAAGATACCTACATAGTTTGTATAGCCATTATGGGTAAGATGGGTAGATAGATATGACGTTCTTTATTGTATCCAACCAGAACGAACAAAACAGGAAAATGTAAACAAATATGCAGTAAGCATTACAAGTAGACACTTCGCGTGTATATCTTGACTTTATCATTTGAATGATCACGCGTAAATGTTTACGATTTTACTCTCTTGCATTTTTGGCGCTTACCTCACAAGTTCTGTACTTACTGAAAACAAAGCCTTCTTGTTTTTTATGACGATGACAATATCGTGAGTCAAGCTGTAAAGTAAAATGATGATGAGTAGTAAAATCTTTACGAATACGGCTTTGATGTAAATAAAATTGTGGGAGAGTTTTGTGAAGACTTTTTCAAGAGATTGGTGTAGCATCACTTTGGGTGGTGACGGCACGGTTGGCGCAGTAGCTGAGCGATTGACAGCTGTGCTGCGTGTCTCGGTTACGATTCCCATACGAAAGAAATATTTGTATGGCCTACAAATAGTTGTTCCGGGTCTGGCTGTTTGTGTGTGAGTTTAAATGTTTGTAAACGCACCCACGATACAGGAAAAAATCCTAATGTGTTTGTGTGTCAATGTTTTTAAAATGAAATACAAAAAATAAAAGCCAAACAAGGTCGACTTTACAATGTTAGAATATTGTGTTACAGGAATCAACTTTTACATAAAATGGCACCAACAATTTATCAGTAAAAGTTCTATAAATATGTATCAAAAACATACACTTTACAAACGCAAATACAAAAATTCCTACCAAAATTAAATAAACGACAGAAACATGAATTTTCATTCAGAACACAAGACAGTTTGGAACCAACAATATTTCAGCCCGTTCTAACATACCTGCCTCGCGAAAACATGCATAAATTAACCATATTTAACTCAGCTAATTAATACAAGACTTATTTCTAGATTTTACTAAAGCATTTACATCATATTTATCGCCTGGAGACACGCGAACTGTAAATTGGTGGAATAGTTTGGGAGAAGTGGAATCCTTTTAATATATTGTGGGGTTACGTTGCGTTTTTTAATGGAAATGGGGTTTTGGTAATGATTATGTAATTGTTATTGTTCGGAAGTTGTGTTGTTTTAAATTTAGTTAATTAATTAAGGAATCAGTTTTCTTGTTGTTAATTGAGCAAGCACTTGTTAGTAAATTATCATGATCACTGTTGATACTGAAGGACGGGGGCTCGTCTATGTACTTTTGACATTCAAGAAGTAAGGAAGTAAGTGCTGATTCTATTCTATTTGATCGAACGAATTTTGATTGATTCGAAAAGGATTGAATTGTTCATTAAAAACTGTTTCTTTGAATTTATATTTGGTTCCATCGAGTTGTGCGTCGCCGAAACTTTCAGCGTCTAGTGTCACCTTTAAACGTATAAAAACCATCAATATTAGCAACAATCCAAACAAAAAAAAAACATAAAAAGATCGCGTAAATAGCTCGCTATCATATCCCCTAATCCACCTAAACAAACTCCATCACTCCTCTCGCCAAATATCACAAAAAACGAACAACCTAAAATACAACATAGCACAGAGCATCTAAATCAGACACATTGATCGCAGCCTTCGCTACAGGTAGCTAAGCCTTTTTTCATGAAGCACACCTGTTTGTGTGGATATAAATAAATAACAGTGCCATACAATGGCGACGGCACCGCGATTTAGGAAACGGTTGCTACAAACGTTAGCTTTATTTTGCTTACGATACTGTGCCCGGATTTGCGCGTTTGTTAGAACGGATGTTCGCTTGGGTAAAGTTGATTTGAAGTGTGTTCGCTATTGATTTTGTTGGGGAGATATTGTTGGGGATGGGGCTTTAGTGTTTGTGGTGGAAGATGAAATGGAAATGGCTTGGTTTTTAATGTAGGTTGGTGTATAGACTACCGATTAGTGACATGTTTTTATTTCAGAAATGTACGGTGTAATATCTGCTAATAACACAGTAGTAGTGAGGAAAATGTTGAGCATGAATGTAGATGGCTATAAGAGTAGAGGAAGACCAAAGAAACGATGGGTGGACTGTGTGAAGGATGATATGGCTAGAATGGAGGTGACTGCTGAGATGACTAGTAATAGAGAAGAATGGAAAAAGAAGACATGCCGCGCCGAGTCCAAATAAATTGGGATGAGGTCATGAGAATGATGATGATGATTCGCTAATTACACAGACACTCAAGGATTTATAATCCCAATTTCGAGTTTTAGTTTTAAATTAAAATTTAAACAAAAATTCGCAAGTTCCAACTTTCATTAAACCAAAGATTAACAAACAAGGCTCGTTCAAATAGTTCCACCAAGGACTTAACCGAAATACCAGGGCAAAACTGTTTTCCGAATTTAAAATTATATAACTTTTCGCTATTCCGCACAAAATGAATGATAATAAACGCTCCTATTTCCTAACGACAGGGTGCTATTAATTTTTTACTCAAAATCGCATGTCCGAAAACTAAACAGGCCACGAATTGCGAATTTTGAAATAACAGTGTTTAATATCGCTATTATATTAACAAGGCTTCGTAAGTTCGTACCAAGGTATGTTTGAGTTCATCGTGTGCCGAGCTAAGGTGGGTTCAGATGGGAATAGTTGCAGAATGTTAGTTGCAAATAAAAGTGACTGTCTTTTGTCAGCTGATGTCTTAGCAATCGCAAGACGTTTTCTTGAGCTTACATTATTAGAAGCCATTTGATTAATATTTATCCGCAAAACCACGTGTTTTTTTTATACCAGCATCATGATTTTCCTGCCCTTATCTCAAATCATTTAGGGTCGGCGCCACATGTATTTTTCTTTCATACTGCTAATATTCGTCATCTCAGTAGAACCCCCCTACTGTCCATATTACATTTCACATAGTCCATCCATTGTCTTTACATATCCGTTTGTTTGTGTACACTTTTCAAAATGAAATGACATGTAATCACAGCGTTATTGACGTATATACGGGCGTTTAAATCCGTCATAAACAGTAAACAAAACGGTAAAACCACCCCAAATAACACCAAATAACACGTTAATGTTTATTAAACATCATTTATTTTAATATCCCGACGACAGTTTCAACGGATCACCGCACTCCTTTAGAAGAAGCGAGGCTCTATGTGGCATAAACACCATTAAAATCTCATTTAGCATCGTCATGGCGGCTTATATACTCATCTGAATAAACTTTTAGTGAATATGGATCAAGAGAGTTTTACGTAATTAGCTATTTTGCTTGAAATAGCAGTGGCGGCTCAGTGGTAATGCCACTGATTTATATGCCGTAGGTTGTGGACTTAGGTACTTGGTGTAATTTATTTCATCACCACTGTTCTTAAAACAGTTAACGTCGTGAGGAGAAAGGCATGTTCTAGAACCAAAAATTAGCAGATATGTGAATTTCAACCCGCACTGGGCCCAATCTTCTTTAATTGTTAGTATGAGCCCTGTCTGAAGAGCCTGTGTCAATAATGGGAACATGCATGAAATAGAAATAAATGGAAAACAACATTTCGTGCAACACACAAAATACTTCCGGTGTACAATTTACTGTCTTGAAACTTCTGGAAACTAGTACTAGCTTCCAGTATTGCCCTATTCGTGTCTGAGCTCACCATTATTGACCCAACTCATTATTAATATACAGAAATTTGCATATAATGAGGCCAGCCGAAATATTCCCGTCGTACTGTTTCTACGTTTTACGATATTATGGCCTGAAAGCGGCTCAGTTCCTGCACAACTCTAATTGTGTTTTATTTTCCTATTTAATTGGTTATTTGTTTTACGATTTAGAGGTGTGCTTGTTTCAGCTGTTCTTCTTTGGTAATTGAGGAAATAATGATCTGTTGTTAAAGTTGAACAGTGATTTAATGGTTGGGGAATATAAAATATGTGAGGACCATTTTCATACCTATTGCAGCTATACTTGAGCGTTTAAGCGTACTGACTGTGAGTATCATTAACAGCCACTTTCTGTCGATTTCTGAATTAAGAAATTGATCTGTCAAACTCAACATTAATAGAATGAAACGTGTAAATAGACCCTTAACGAAGCCGAAAGGCCATTCTCCCCGTCATTGCGATAATTTTTTGTTTTAGATCATGTCTGAGAACTTTCTGGTTACGGAGATATTGGAGGTCAAAGTTCCAATATGTTCTGAAGTTTTTTTCTTAAATACTAGTTTTTAAGGTTGCAATTTTACTATGGCCCGTTTACTATTCAATACAACCATCAGCACAATGTTTTGAGTGCGTTACATTGAGTCCTACCATAAAACGTGATTTTTCACCCCAAGAAAAAGTCGTCTCCCAGCAATATTTTTGCGTAGGGTTACTTAGTTTGCTGTACAGAATGCTTGGTTGACGGCTTCGTGAAGGGTCCGTTTACACCCGTATAAATACTCTTAAGGTGATTCCTTCGAAATTCAAAATTGAATGCTAAAGTAGAGTTTAACCAGTTCTCAACTAAAAATTCTTAAATGCGAAATCGGATCACGCCCCTTTTAAGGTAGCTTCTTTGTTATGGACGGCAGTGAATATAAGCATTTTACACTGACTTTGTAAAATGTTGTCAAAAGCCAATAAAATAAATTCTTCAGCGACTATTCCTTGGGTGGGAACTGCCTGTCAAGTACCTTTTCTAAAATAAGTGAGGTAGGGTATAACAGGGTATAACATTCTAATTTCTAAAATTTCGTTTCGTCTTTTGAACCAAGTATTTCCGAGCCAAATATTATAATATAGAGATCTTCGGTCTAATCTAATTTTCCAAAAAGCGTTTCTGCTTTGCTCACTGTAACTGGTGTCTGTTTTTCACAACGTTTCAAGGTTCTGGCAATATTTACACTGCTGAACGACGAATGGACGACGTGCTAATATTTTAACTGTATATATTTGATGTGTCAGCGACGGGGTCTGTTTGGACAGGTTATATTTAGCATGTATTTTAGTATATTGGATTTTTGGTGGCAGTGTTTTCTTTTATATTTATGGTAGGTATGGTATGTATGTTAGGTACTTGTTTGTTTTTTGTATCATTATCCTCATCTGCCTAGCTTTTTCTAACTATGTTGGGGGCGGCTCCCAGTCTAACCGGAAGCAGCTGAATACCAGTATTTTACATAGGCCATCATTAACTGAAAATATTATACATTGTTCGTATTAAGTCGGGTAGCTCGCAAACGGGCTATAAGATACATTTTAAACCAAATGCTTAAATACATAAGCTTAATCAGCCTGTAATGTTACCACTGCTGGGACACAGACCATCACCATGAGAGGGAGTGAGCAGTAATCCACCACATGGGTCCAGTGAGTGTTCTGAGATGTCACATGTCTTCGAATTTTTGGTTCTAGTTTCTTCACGATGTTTAAATACAGTCAAAGAAAGTTAGTTTATGTATACTAACTGTATGATACATTATTAAAATTAAAAATGATAACATAACGAACAACAAATTGTAACAGGGCATTAAAAAACTCCTCCTCAACACTGTCAGCTGGTAATGTGCCCAAGAGACTGACGGCGTTGCCACGTTGTATGGCAAAGAAAGTAGCCAAGCATTACCTCGGCGTTTTGTTAACAACCCTAAATCAAATAATATTGAAAATTAAATTATTATAATATTAAATCTGAGTTTTACTCAAAAGAATAACCTAGCCTAATTAAAAGAAGGGTTAATTACAGCTTTCATGTTAATGCAAGGTTGATGAGTTTTCAAACACACCTCGAATTAATGCTGCTTTATTAATTAAGAACTAGCTTTTGCATCACGTGTTGTGTTATATTCAGACCACACTGCTACAAAAAAAACAACACTAATTACACAAAAAAATAAGATGTAGCGATCGAACGAATAGAAAAACTCACTTTTGTAATTCAGAATAATAACGAATGCATTTCACAGTCGAGGAATTGAAACACTGAGTATGTTTAGATCCATCTATATATCTGTTTAGGACTTTCTAGTTTCGAATTGCATAGTTTTCACATGATGAATACTGTTACTGTTAGACTGTGTCATCCTACTGCTGGGCACAAGTCTCTCCCCATTACTTCCAAAATTTTTCGATCTAGGGCTAATGTGGTTCAGTGATCATCGATTCTGTCCAGTTCGTCCCGCCGTCTCCAGCGACGTCTACCGCGTCGCCTTTTGCCAGTGTCAGGGCTGCACATCGTGGTTGTTTTGGCCCACAGCTCGTCGGGGTCCCACTTCAGCTTAGCGGTGGTGCTTGGTGTGATGTTGCGTATATACGGTCAGTTAGTTTGACGCCTAGGAAACTGCGCTCCATTGCACGTTGGCAAACCTTTAGCTTGGATTTTTGAATGTTTGTCAAAGACCAAGTCTGGGATCCATAGGTCAAAATGGCGGTAATGCATATTTCTATGATTTTTCTAATTAACTTAAGCCTAAGTTTTAATTCGTGCAAATGTTTTGTGTTTAACGACAGAAATTATGTTTTATTTCTTAATTGAGCTCGGTTTTATGTTTTAGTGGTTAGTTCAATTTTTCTTGTAGCAGTATTTTTGTTAGAGAAAATTATAATTTTGTTTTATTTTGACCTTTTCTTGTTGTGTTTACGATCAATGAATTTAAGTTAAAGTATAATTATTTGTAATTAATAAAAATGGTAACAATTCTATTTTATTTTGAGAAAGTTGTCTTGGCTAGCGCTTGACTTTTTGTTTAAAGCCAAGCTTGTCTTGCCTTGTCTATGATAAAATCTCTTCTTAATTATATATATGAATACTTACAGAATTGACCGCCATAAATCATTTGCTATCGTGGATATCCATGAAAAGTAGCTCTCATTGCCCACCTATCATGACCCCCAATTAAATATACATCATGAACCAACTGACTCACCCACATCCTTCCACCCAACAACACATCTTCAAGGTCCGAGCCGCCAATCTTGTGATCAGCAGCGAAGTATCATCGAAGCCCTCGCCAGCCTCTCGAACACGCGCGGACAAAGGCTTCGCCGCTGCTATCGTTCACATATTACTCGTCTTAACTGACGAAACTGACTGGAGAGTACTTGTTGGGTATGCTTAGGGGTTTTTTTGTTATTTTGACTTTCTTTGACGCCTTTTGAGAGCGTATTGTGTGTTTTCGGTAAGCTGATTGGCGGAAAAAGTATCCATACTAACCAATGACACCTCCTTATTAGTAATCTGTTTGTCAGTTTCGGTTTAGTTTTATTTTATGAGCTTTTTTCTTCTCTTTATTAGTTTGCGTTTAATTTAAAAATTAAGGTAGGTCAAGTACTTGTTTATAGTACATGTTGTAACTAGACTGTTAATGTGTGGTAATTAACGATCTAATTATACGATTAACCACCCGGAGTAAAGTAAAACATGTTGTTTTAGATAAGTTTTAGTTCAGAACTTTGATTATCGTCACTTTATAGCAAGAAGCTGTTCAATTTAACATACCATACTATCACGTTTTTAATCCTAAAGGGTTGGGCAGTAAGTCTCGTGTAATAGGGGGCGACGCTATTGCCATCAACGGGCATAAATTCAGACTCCACGGCGGCTACTGAAAAATTCCTGATGGGAAAACCCAAGAACACTTTGCCCGACCTAGGAATCGAACCCAGGACCTTATGTTCAGCAGTCGTGGTTGCGACAAGAAGACCGACAAGGCCTTTCACTTTATCGATAACAAAATCTAATACCAAATAACTTACCTTAAAAAATAACATATTCTACTAGAATCTATACGTTTGAAATCTAAGAGGTACCTACGACAAGAATTAAAAGTCATAACTGACCACAAACTAACAGAACAACAGTGAGATATCACAGCATTGTCCCTTTGAAAGCCCGCTAACTGTTATGAAGTCGGTTCGAGTCCCGAGTCGGGAACTAGTCTAACTTTGTAAGCTCCTGATAACAGAAGCTTGGTTGATTTTATATTATTATTGTGAGTTTGTAGCAAGTTGGAGGCTTTAATGGAGTTTGTTGTTCTGTTAAATGTTGCTGTGAAATTATATAAATTTTATCTGTTGGTTACACTTTTCTGGTTAGTGACAGGAATTAAAACTGATTTCTTACAAATTTTATTGTATGTACCTGTAAGTTGCGTATCAAGAGGAAGGCGAGGAGGTCGTGGCTAAATAATAACAGCCGCTCGGATCAATCTTCAATTTAAGCCACGCTTGCCTAGGTTGGTCTGTGAATGGGTGACCACCCATAATATACCGAGATTCCTCCGTGCCTCGGAAAGCGCGTTAAGCCGTTGGTCCCGGCTGTCATTTGTAGATCTTTGACAGTCGTTACAGATAGTCAGTGGCTCGAAAGTCTGACAACCAGTCTTAGCAGTATTACCCATTACTGACTGGGTTGTGGAGGTCAGATAAGCAGTCGCTCCATGTAAAATACTGGTATTCAGCTGCATCCGGTTAGACTGGAAGCTGACCCCAACATAGTTGGGAAAGGCTATCCAGATGATGACTCTTTTCTGGTTAGTGATAGGTATGAAAACTAATTGCCTACTAATGTTATTGTCTGTTAGATGCATATCATTCATGATCAGCATTATTTTAATATGATCATTGTACGTATAGATGTTGAAAACTTTTTCCACATAAATCAAAACATTTGTCTGTCAGTATTTTTTATTTAAGTCAACTTACAGTACTTCATATTTTTGTTTATTTTAAGTTATTTAATAATTTATTTAGTTAGTTTACTCTACTTAATTAAATATTACCTTCATATGATTGTTCATACATATATTGATTTTCAGCTACTAACTATATGTCGACTTCAAAGAAATCATACTAAATACTTCATACTAAACCATACTATGTTAATATATCCATATCCAGACTAATATACCATGTTTATAAATCTGTTGTATTTAGCCGTGTATCATGGATATACGCGTAGCACTTCGTAGCACTTACACGTACTTAGTTGATTTAGAATGACTGCCGTAGCGCGCTCGTAGCGTTTTACGTAGCATGATATTATCCGTATAAAAGTAAAGTTATATTAACTGTGTTTAGTATTATCACGTAGACTGTGGTTCAATGTAATGTATGTACATACACGCGAATTTCAGTACTACAACTTCTTCAGTAGAATAAAATACATAACATCACGCGTTGAATCCCCGAAGGGTTAGTAGAGGTGTACCTAATAGTACATCCACATTTCACCAGTTATGTTTAAGTCCCATGTATTAAGGTGCGATTCGTGCCCAGTTGATGGCGCCTATTGCCGTCAACAGGGCACAAATCCAGACTCCGTGGCTGCTACTGAGAAATTCCTGAAGGAAAAACCAATAACGATTTTCCCGACCCGGGAATCCAACTACTGAGCATAAGGTCCTGCCTCATGCTTAACAGTCGCGATTGTTACTACTAGACCAACGAGGTAGTCTAAAATAATGCCAGCATATTATTTTGCCACTGCAGGGCATCTTTTTCTCATACAGAGAAGGCTAGCATTGATCATCACATTTGCTTAAGGGGGATTGGCAATTTCAGACTTAAATTCATTATAAGGCCAGTTTTCCACACGATGTTTTACTTCTCTGTGATGTCCAAGATAAAGTTAAAAAGCACATAGGAATTTGAAAAAGTCACATTGGTATTTGCGAACCCTCGTGCATGAATGGCGAGGCCCCAACTCTATACAGGTTTTATAAAAAAAAAAACAACATCATCATCATCATTATAATCTTCCTGCCCTTGTCCCATGTTACTTAGGGTCGGCGCAACACGTTATTTTCTTCCATTCTCCTCTGTCAACCACGCTATCATTTACTCCTTATTCTTTCATATTATTCCTCACACAATCCATCTATCGTTTCCTTTTTCACGAAAATGAACTGTGAAAATCATAGATAGATATCTTACTAGATTTTTACACTAAGAAAATCCTTAATTAGTGTACACCTACACAGTCCCTCAATAGTCAGCACCACCTTCCATTTACTAGCTATAATCCGAGAACTAAAAGCTGTGCTTTCCTCCCGTAAGCCAGATTACCTAGGTACGGGTGAAAAGTACTATTAACCTGGTAAAATAATCTTTTAAAATCCTTCGAACTACTTCGCATTGAAAGAAATCCACAGTGGACTGACTGATCAGCTTCTTAGTGACGTGATTTACGGTTTTTTTTCTTAGCTTATATTGTCTCGCTGCTGGGCAAAGGCCTGACCACGGCCTTCCATTTTTTTTTAAAACGTTGCCCCTCACTAGGAATTTCTCCTGTATCGTGGGTGCGTTTACAAACATTTAAGCTCACATACGCAAACAACCAGACCCGGAACAACTACCTGTAGGCCATACAAATATTTGTTCCGTGCGGGAATCGAACCCGCGACACGAAGCGCAGCAGTCAATCGCTCAGCCACTGCGCCAACATTGCCGTCAGCCATTCCTGTCTCTGTGCGGTTTTCTCCGGCCTATCTGTCACAAACGCTTCTAAGTCGTCACGTCGACGTTTCCTAGGCCTCCCTTGACGACGACGCCCGTCTTCTGGCACCCACTGCATGACGACTGTGACCCATCGGTCCTGATGCATTCTACAGTCATTGTCCGCCCAATCCCACTTCAACCCAGCTGTCTTACTGTCCACATCAGAGATTCCAAGTTTTGATTGTGGGTGTATCATATTTTTAAGGTAAGATTTATCGATGCAAGAAAGACATGATGAACTATGAAAACAACAGCAAACTGACTTTGTACTTAGCAGTGCCTTGACAGGGTTCATTTACTTTGACTGACAATTATCACTCTACTGTAAAATGTGTGAGCAGCTCGTGGCTAAATAATAACAGCAACAGGAGTCGATCTTAAAAGTTAAACAGCACTTGCTAAGCTCGTCCCGTGGAGTGTATATCCATTACATACCGAGTTTCCTCCATGCTTCGGAAAGCACGTTAAGGCGTTGGGCCCTGTCACTGTAGATCTTTAACAGTCATTACCAGTTTTTTTAACAAAGTCTATAAAATCTTAACTTAAGAATTATGCCTGACAAAACCGTTTTCACGGTTTGTCTGTGGGAACAGAACAAAGGATATTAAAAATAAGGTTTACACTTAATTTTCACTTATTTTACTTACAAGTAAGGGGTATCGCATAACACAGTACTAACTGGGTTGTGGAGGTCAGATAGGCACTCTATGTAAAATACTGGTATTTAGCTGCATCCGGTTAGACTGGAAGCCGACCCCAAGGAAGTCGAAAAGGCTAAGCAGACGATATGTGATGTGCATAAGAAAAAGTTTTTATCGTCAACATTCCTCTAAATTAAATTTAAAAAAGGTTTATTAGTTAACTACATTTGACAAAACTTGTGGTGTCAGGTTGATCCTGGACAGTAAGTATTGCCACAAGCCTCTCACCCCGAATCTGAGCTATTCTAAAAGATCTAAAAGACAATATATCCTTCCCGACTAGTTCACACATTACATTTTAAACTATCCCCTTTAAAATATCCATTGATGTCCCCATCGGCATAAATAAAGTGTTCGCAACAGCAATACATACTTTATTCATGTGCCAATCGATTGGCACTAGTTTTGTTCAACGGTTCGACTTGAGACCTTTTACGGCGGAGCGTCGCGCGGCGGGCCAAAGGATAACTGATAAATTCGTTTTTGCATAGTGTTGTGCGTTTATTTATCGATATTTTGTGCAATATTATATTTTATATTTTTACAAACTGTGTGCCTGAAGTGATTCCCCGTTATTGGTGGTTCTCTTTTGACCATTCTTTTTTAATTTTTTTGGTAGTTCATGTTTAGCAGTTAATGTCTATACAAGGTGTGAACGGACCCTTCACAAAACCGTCAATCAAGCATACTGTACATTAAAGTAAGTAACTCTTCGCAACTACTCTTTGCTTTGCTGGGAAATAACTTTTCTTTTTGGGGTTTAAAATGAGGTTTTACGGTAGGACTCAATGTAATGCACTCAAAACATTGTGATGATGGATGCGTTGAATAGTACAGGGGTCATGGAGTTATTTAAAGTAAAGTTATAACATTCAAAAATAACTTGTCAAAAAGTAGGAACTTTGACCTCCAATATCTCAGTAACTAGTAGGTTCTAAGGTGGCAGAACAAGTGCCTTTCGGCTTCCTGAAGGGTCTTTTTACACCCACTATATTATCTCTTTAAAAAAACATTACCTTAGCGTTTTGTGTCTACAAAATTATAATAATAAGTAAAAAGTGTAAAATTATGTTTTTACTTACCACTACTAACAAATTAATATTTCTAACGTAGCATAAAGTAAATAGTTATGACCTAGTCTTTGTAATATAATAACTTGCAGGCAACAGTCATATACTCGTAACATACAAAAGTGGCTATTTCAAACATGCATTTATTATGGTTCAAACATACCTTCGCATAATTTTCATATATTTTCCGCTGAAACTTGAATAATAAATTATCACTTATCAAAAAAAGTATCGCACTTTTAATAAATAACGCAGTATTTTGATTAAATTAAAGGTAGTTTGTACTTTAGTTTGTTTAGATCGTAAATAACTATCTAAAATAGTATTTTCTTAGAATCAGATAGAAAACGACACGCGATGGTGCTATCCAGTTTAAAAAATACAACATTTTTTTAGATTCTAATGTGTTATATATTATTTCATGGATATTAAAAACTGGTTCTGTGTTTTTTATTTTATTTGAATCATCTCCGCGTCTAATAAACACCGTTCATGAATATTTAGTTACAAAAGTACAATTTTATTAAAAATAATTTAAAAGATAGTGACTTTTAGCCATTTAACTAGCGGTGATTGTTATCAATCATTGCAAAAATATGTATTTCAAAAAATATAACAAAGAAAACATTATGAAGAAGTAAAATCCATGGAGTGATAATATGTTTGGAATGCTTAATGGCGCTGAAGACATTGATAGGCGGTAGGTGTGAATTAATGTAGTGCAACACGATTGAAATTTAGTATTACGTGTGGCGTAATTTGTATAAATGTTCGTCATTATTAGTACGATGATTTAGTATGTACTGAACTTTCATTAAAAGATTAGTGGATAGCGCAATAGTAGTTATATTATTTTTTACAAAAGATATTGGGCTGACATATTTTACACGGACAGCAAAGACATTTAAATACATATAGTAGACGAGACAATGCGAACAATTGCTACTTGTCATAGCTAACTGGTTGCTGTCGGTACAAGTAAAACGTGAAAACTAGATAATTACGTCATTTTGCTATATGGCTTCTGTGAAACATAGAATCACATTTTTACCGTGAAATTTCTTATGATAACCTCTCTATAGTTTATATCTGATAATCTTAAATCTCTTATAGCAAGGTCAAATCACGTATGAATTACATAAATAATGACTGTGTTAAAATCGAACTAGTAGTAAAACCTTTCCATAAATTCCAAAACCTAGACTAAAAACAAGCGAATCTAACCGCACAGCAATAAACAACTAACAAACACCGATAAAATTCGTATCGACATGCCCCTGCACTATCATCCAATTCCCTTAATGCCGGCGTCGTCGCCTGACATACGCGATACGATAGAACGACTAAATCTTGTAAATATTGATTAAATCCTTACTTATTTACTCTCTACCCCGGGACTTACAAAAACTTTTGGCAATGGGTACTGTATACACAGTAAATAGGGTATGTAAAGTCGTTTATTTATGCACAGATTGTCCGAAAATTGTGGTCGAAGTTGCGTGATTTTTCCGTCCCGCGGTTTTTCCCAATGGGATTCAATATTCAGGCTAAATGAGCCCGGGAATGCTCGTACATGTACATAAGAATGACGGTTGAATTGCAATGGGTCATTCCGAGGCGATTTTTCTTAGAAAAACGGTAGTGTCATACAATATTTAATTTAGTGTTGTTTTCTTGGTACGGTTGTGTAGTACTGTGGCACTTTATATTGAATATTGAGGAGTGCTGAAAGATATTCTTGATTTTATTCTTGTAGTAGGTTTTTTGTGAGGTCTCTTGAGAATTAGCGGCCTAAATAAAATTGTACCAGGGAGGCTCGATTACAGTTGTTTTTCTACTTTTAGCGTGTCAAGCCAAGTTCAAGCTAAGAGAACTGGCGAGCAGCACCGTGTGTGTCAATTTATCCAAAGCGGTGAGGTTCCGCTACTCGACATTTATTTTAAGCTACAATACGTAGGTAATTTTTTACAGATAAAAAAAATATTTTACAAGTCCACCCCAAAAATTAGTTGGTTTTTCAGAGTGGGCACCTACTTACTATAGTTCTAAATAGGTACCCACTAAGCAAGTTCATGATTTACGCGAGTTCAACAAACGTTGGAACACATCTGTTACTTGCGGTTCCTATGTATTTCGTATTATACTGATGATTTAGGACCTTATTTTTCTTGTTCATTTGTTTTTGGCTACGGATCCTGAATTTTGAGGACGTTTTGGCCGATTTAGCTCTACATTAGTTTTTATTCATTGAACATTAAATTTAGTTATGATAAAAGTAACTTGGTGACTTAAATAAAATGTTATATTATTGAAATTGAATGCCTCGTTGGTGTAGTGGTCGTGAGCGCGGCTGCTAATCACAAGGTCCTGGGTTCGGTTTCCAGGTCGGGCAAAGTGTTATTGGGTTGTTCCATCAGGGATTTTTCAGTAGCAGCCACGGAGTCTGGATTCGTGCCCGATTGATGGCGATAGGCTTGCCCCCTATAATTTTTCTCTATTATTTATGGAACTTAAACATAACTGGCGAAATGTGGGTCTACTATTAGGTACACCTCTGCCTAACCATTCAAGGATTACAGGCGTGATGTTATGTTATGTTTAATGTTTATAAATACTTGACGAGTCAAAGTAACTATTCAAATAATGGTTTAAATAAATAGTCATTATTGATCACCGTGCGTAATGATCGTCAACATGAAACTATCACGAAAACATATACCTTAATACTGCTAAAATCCCCTATAAATACCACATATTAAAACCGACCCAGAACATAATTTTCAAAACTCACTTTGATACAACTTAAAGTTCGTTTCAAACTAAAAGCTAAAGCTATGCAATACTATCGCATGCTATATAAAGTGAGCGGTGTGAATACCTTACCGTAATCCTTTTTAACTGCACTCGGGGAAGGGATTTGCGTAAAGCCAGTGTCCCACAGTTGAAGCGACACGATCGTTACCGCCATTTATCTTACTCGTGATGTTTTAAAGTTTTGAATTCGGAATTATTGTTGTGGTTTATTAACTTGCACTTAGTGTGTTTTGGGAGATTTTCTGTTCCTACCTACTTAATTTTTGTTTATTTATGTGTCATTTCATATTGAGTTATGACTTTATTGCCCGTTTTTAAAAAAGTAACAAAATTACTTTTTTTTCTTTGTATTTCAATAGTTTCGCACAACTTGTTGACCTCTTTTTTTTGTTTGATTTTTTTTCGTGCTATTTAGGGTATGTGACGTTACTCATGGAATAATGCATTAGTTAAGCTTTATTGAAGTCCCAATGAGGTATCATATCACCTTCACGATTATTTATTTATTTATTTATTTATTTAACACTTCAAGCACATAAGTACAGAGGCGGACTTAATGCCATAGGCATTTTCTACCAGTCAACCTTTGGGTGATGCAAAGACAAGCAGTGGTAGGTGTAAATCTGAAAATAATTTTAAATAATAATAAGATAATAATAAGATAATAACAAGGATACATAAAATACTATAAATATATATCAAATACTATAAATATATATCAAAATTATTTATAGATTATAAATTATATAAAGACTATCAGGTCATTATGGTTGTTTATTGAGCGGTTTATAAAGCAAAACAAGAGCATCTATAGCACAGTATTAAGTGTGACATAACCTCAAGCCCTAATACACGAATAGCTTAATGTTAAACCAATTTATTCTCGTCTGCTCCGATTTGATACTTTGGATAATCTTTTGTATGACCCAATTTGCGTGAAGATGTTCTTGATACTTAAATATTTTAACTTAATTTAGTTTAAGTATCGCCACGTGGATCTCCGTCCGTAGTGATTTGGAGAAAAAAAATAATTTCAAACAGTGTTTTGCGAACGTTAGTGTTGGATTTTTGTCGCCAGTTTCTACGATTTTGGAAATACATATAGTCACACATGTATGACAACGTGTACCTTACATTTATCTTCTCAACGTTTTTCATTATTTAATCATTGACCGGAATAATAAGTATTAATGTTAAAACATATAGCTCTTTGTTCCTTGTTCTATATTATACCTGACTTGCTCAAGTTACCCAATGTTACCTTTTCTAGATTTTTTACCAAGCATTGTATTGCAAGAGGTCATGCACAAGTTGACTTCCTTTAAATAAAGTAGTCGTTGCCTGATAAGTGATATGACAGCACGGTTGGCGCAGTGGCTAAGCGATTGTCTGATGCGCTGCGTATCACGAGTTCAATTCCCGCACGGAAAAAATAGTTGTAGGACTTATAGGTAGCTGATCCGGGTCTGGCTGTTTGTGTATGTGAGTTTAAATGTTTGTAAACGCACCCACGGTACAGGAGACATTCCTAGTGTGGGGCAAAGTTATTTAAAAGAACAAACAAAACAAAAACAAACAAGTGTACCATCAACATAAATTACTGCTGCACAATTCAATGCATATGCTTGTCTTCATTAGATTCATTCTTCAAAAATGATGACGTCGAACTAAAATATTGTACTACGACATTCTCACAATTGACTCTTCCAACGATATTATGACAACGGAAAACTAAAATAATACGCAATTTTCCTCCCCATAATATAAAATAATAACGTCAATTCTCTCCATTCATGTCTAGAAAAATAATAAAACGTTATAATAAAATATATTCTGTTCAAGTTAAACATCGTTTGTTTTGCGTTTCGCGTTGGCTGGGCCAGGCACGTGAGTTTCATGAATTTAATGAAATGATGTCGTTTTTATTGTTGCTTGTGTGACTACGTGAAACATTCTGGACCGATGGCCTGTTGTCTAGTGTCGAGTATGGAATGGCTAGATTTTTTAATTTACTGGATGAGATTTTTGAGAGTAGTGGGATAACAAGAAATGAATTATTTTTTTAAGCCGTTTCAGTTTATTGAAGGAACTGTTAGATGAAATGAGACCGAGTAAATAATGTCATGCAGTGTCTTTATTTACTGAACGCAGAATATACAAGACACTAATAACAAAAGAAAAACAAACTAAAGGTACCAATAACCTTACAAATACCTACAATATTTTATTCTCCTATTTACAATAATTTAACTAAGTACTACTTAAAATTAGATGCTAAAGAATGTCCCTGATTTCATTGTACCTATTGGCTAAGGCCTCTTCTAGCTGTTTCCACCGCCGTCTATCGTTCGCTACTCTTCTCCAGTTAAGTCCCGCTGTAAGTGAAAGAGTAACCATTATTTATTTTTATCTACTGAAATAGTCCATAGGTAGGTATAAGTCTACTACTAAGGATCAAACTTGAAACTATTCAACTGAAACAAAAACAAATAGACATTGTCAGACGTGCAAATGACATTCAAACTAAGGGTGATAAAGCAGATACGAGGTTGACTATTCGTAAAATACTCGTAAAAACACTGATATTGATATTTCAGTCTGAAAAAAATGAGGTACTCTTCTAGATTAGGTACTTCTACGCTTCCCAACGTTATTTCCACATTTACTTTCAAGAGGCTGATAATGGCCTCTTGACCTTTCTCAACTACTTATAAAATTGCTACCAACCACCGAATAATAAACCACCCTACATACTTGAAAGTCATCACCCAATCCGGGGAGTGGTTCCAGAAACTTTAATAAAATAATGTGATGATGTACTTTGTACAATGTGCCATTAAATTTACATTAATCACGGCGCGGATTGAAAGTTTTGGTAAAGTGTGCCAAGTTTTGCTTTGTTGCGAACTGTTTGCTTGATGTACGGTGGAGATACTTGGATGGTTTTGTGTTTTATTTTGAGGGGCTTGTTACAAACTCGAAGTTTCTAAACAAGGGACATCGACGCACAAACGATTAACATTAACACAATAAATCAGCTGTTCCGTACATTTTAACCTTTTAGGTATTACACTTTTGTGGGAAGCAGCAGATTATAGACCAACCGCTTTAATGAGTCCTCGTGAAGGTATCAATTTAAATGGAATATTCTGAAGGTTGATCACGTATTGGTTCAATTGGTATCGTAATACCTACGTGGATTATGGTTATTGTAAACCTGTGGGATATTGTTAGGACTTTGTGGACGCTTAATGTGCCTTTGATGGGGCAACGCGGAGGACTCATTAAAGCGGTCGGTCTATAGTAACATTAGTAAAATTAGTTCTGCCGTTGACCAGCCAGGATAGGACAGACAAAAAGATAGACAGAAATCACATGGAGTCGGCAATCACTTCAAAACAAACAACACAGCCTTTTCATTGAAAACAATTCTCAGAAAAACAATTTTCCACACTGATAATTATATTACGTCGAAAACTGACAGTGAAATCGGTATACAGTACGTAAACGAGCACTCACAACGTTTACAAATAATATTATGAATTAACATTTCATACTACCTGACTGTACTGAGAGTGAAAGGATTTTAAGCAAGTCATTCATTCATAAACAGGTGTCTCATTCATCTTTTCATTCAGTGTTGATCGTTCTGAAAATAAAGATGAATGTCAAGGTGCTCAGCAGATTTTTTTATCTGACGTGGAAGACAGGTTTTGGTGTTTCTTTTATATCATGTCATGTGATGAAAAAACGAATGAGGAAATATTGGGTTCAAACTGTGGAGTGTATGTATGTATTATCGTCTTAAAATCATTATTTTATTTTAGCACACAATGCAATGCAGCCTGCATTGCATTGTGTGCTAAAATGAAATAATGATGTGCTTTCTGGGCACTATTTCTGTTGACAGCGATGTGGACGAGTTTTTTGATGGATGCTTTTCTTCTTTTATATGTATACTTTTATTATTTTAAGTTTGGTTATAGATAATTTTTGCAAATTTAAAAAAATATATAATAAACGCTAGAATAAAATTCAGAATCGCAAAATAAATAAAAAAATATTTTAGAGGCTTTAATTTTGCAAACCTTGCTATGAAGTTTTTAGATAAATACTTGGTTAAGACATAGTTTCCTTACCAACCTAACCGAATCCACTGAGCGTGTTATGTTTTTTGTTTCGAGATGTAATTTTGGATGCATAAAGTTAGTTTCGTTTTGTCGCCCCGTTTAATTCCGTAATGTAGGTTTGTATTCAGTGTTAGCCTAAAAAAATAAGGCTACACCTCGTCTAGCCTGACGCAAAAACTATTTCTCATCTCAAATCCTAGGCTAGGTTTCGAGCAAATGTTTGCTCATGTAAGAAACAGCGAACATCCAAGTGATTGATTAAGCTCATCCCTCTCGCTAAGTTATCGATGTATTCCGGTTATTGCGGATTAGGGTTTTCTGCTAGTTCTAGGGTTTCGGTCAATTGATAACTTAGGTAGATTCGAGATGGGCTAGATAGATTTGAGAAAGTTTTGAGTGATTCAGGGCTTTTGCTAATCAAAGTTAGCTCGACCTCGGTTACGACTGCCTCGTTGGTCTAGTAGGTCCTGGGTCTGATTCCCAGGTCGGGCAAAGTGTATTTGGGTTTTTCCGTCAGGAATTTCGCGTCACGGAGTCTGAATTTATGCCCGGTTGATGGCAATAGGCTGGGGAGCTCGTGGCTTAATAATAACAGCCACTCGGGTCGATCTTTAGGTTAAGCCGTGCGTGTCTAGGTTGGTCTGTGGATGGGGACCACCCATTACATACTGAGTTTCCTCCGTGCCTCGGAAAGCACGTTAAGCCGTTGGTCCCGGGTGTTATTTGTAGATCTGTGACAGTAGTTAGGTAGTCAGTGGCACAAACGGTCTGACAAAGTTGGGGAGGTCAGATAGGCCATTGCTCCATGTAAAATACTGGTATTCAGCTGGATTCGGTTGGACTGGAAGAAGACCCCAACATAGTTGGGAAAAGGCTAGGCAGATGATGATGATGACAATAGGCTCGCCCGCTATTATATGGGACTTAAACATAACTGGCGTAATGTAGGTGTACTATTAGGTACACCTCTGCCTAACCCTTCAGGGATTACAGGCGTGATGTTAGCTAGTATACAGGTCGCGTAGGAAAAGCAAAACTTGCTTTGACAGGTGCATAGTATTTTTTTTACAAAGCCAAAGTTTACGTTGCACAAACATGGATGTGGCTCTAAAAAGTTTAAATTTTCATTTTTGCCGAGTACAATAATTTGTTCAGCGCGGAAATTAATAAAAAAATAACTTTACAGGCAAAACAGGTGGCTATGTTCGAACAAGTCAACTTGGTTTAATTTCCGGTCTGTTGCCATGGCAACGGCTTCAATAGAGCCGTTTCCGTTGTTTTTTGCTCAGAGCAATTTAATTGAAATCGGTATCCGTTGAGTATTACTTTTATTACGAAGTAAAATAGAATGTTGAGTGCATTATTGATGTAATTGGATGTGCGCATATATATTTTTTTGGAATTCTAATGTTGTTTTTATGTATATTTACGATTTTTTTAACAAACTAGAACAACACCTAATTATGTTTCCTCAAAGGATTATACAAAGCTGTACTCACAATTTAATTCCCACGTAATAGACAGATCAGGACTCTAGGCTATTACTGAGAAATTACTGATGAAAAAAAAAATTAATTATTTAATTTTATTTGTAAAAAATCTTTTGATAAAGTCGCCCATCGCTAAGTTGTCACTAACCATTTTACGTGATTAATTTTGATAACCATTAAAACCAAAAGAAGACAATGCTTCTTTGTGGCTGAGCACAGGCCTATTAAAGTCACCAAAAGCTACCACCATTATTATACAGGATGTAAGGGACAGTCCTCCACAAACTGACAGGGTGCATTCTGCTCCTTTTTTTGAATCATTTTCCACCGGAATGTCATCTTAGTATGATATACTGAATTCACCCCATCAGTTCGTGGAGGGCTGTCCCTTACACGTTTTATTGTTGGTTAAACGCTTGGTGTTTGTAATATGTAGAAACAGGGCTCCCTAATAAAAGCCCCGATACATATATTATTATTATTTATTTATTTCTTTACCACCAAATTATAGCCACATTACAGACCAAAACCAATACGATGCTACAACATATAATAAAACAATATAAACAGTAAAATTACATTAAAATATAAATATATATTAAAAATTATAATAGCTATAGTTAAAACATTGATACTTAAACATGACCAAGCTCATATACCTTTGGTATAGGTACAACATGTAAACAAACCCCTACACCAATAAAAGCGAAACCACGAACTAAAAGACCCATTACACCAGCAATTCCAATCTGGGACTATGCAAAACTTCCAGTACCAGTCCTGGGTAATACATCAACGTCATATGCACCATATTGTGGTCTGGAATGGTACTTGACCCTGCCCATTAGTTGGGCGAAGTTGGCCCAACGGGGTACAAAGTTGGTGCCTGAATTTGGACCCCTTTGTGTTAGGTTAGGGTTCGGGGTACAAAGCAGGTGGTTGTTATTATGTCTTGCAGAAGAAGCCACTGAAAAAGTTTCTAGGAGAACTGCATAATATGAATAGTTCTTATTTTTTTGTTTTGTATTTATCTGGCTGATTGCTCGAGTCGCCTTCGCCCAAAAAATTGGTATAATAGTGACATCTCTAATACTTATCTGACAAGCCACCTTTATGGGCCTATTACACGCCACTGATGATCTTAACTCTTTCGTTTTATTATTTTAATTTCATTTCAAGCTCCTTCGAAACATAAAATACTTTTTGACATGGAAAGAAAAATTCGAGTGCGAGCAGGGTTTGAACCTGCGACCTTCCGATTCAGTACACCGGAATAGATGGCGCTAACGTCACCGTAAGACGTTATTAATGGAACGTAAATTTCGAGATCTGTGAGCGGGGTGCGATGGTCTAGTTGGTTAAGACATCCGGTGTACTGAATCGGAAGGTCGCAGGTTCAAACCCTGCTCGCACTCGAATTTTTCTTTCCATGTCAAAAACAGCTATGTTCCCTACGCAGGGTTTGCGTATAAAATATTATAAAATACTTTAACGGAAAAAAATCCTTATTATTACAAAATAATGAAATTGCTATAGCTATTCAAAGTTTATAACGCTTTTGATCACGGTAATATATCTCTAACCAATATATATAAAAAAAAACTATGTCTTCTAAAGTAAACAATAAACTAGTAAGTAACAATGCAGTAAAGTAAACACCGACATCCAAGACTGTCGTTCTTCAAATACTCAACTCAAAAGCGTAAAACAAATTCAACCTTTAAAGATTTATCACCCTCCAGTGTTTACACTCTGAGCAATGAAACAGGAAACATTTACTGACACTTAATTATATGTCCCAAACTTACACTGGCAAACACTTAAACTACAACCCTTTGAAACTTTTGAATTCGGCCCTCAGAGGCCCAACGGCCGAATTCATGCGCCCAGAGGCCGAATTCATAGGCCCAAAGGCCGATTTCGGGATAGTAATTGTAAGTCGTAATTTGTTGATTCAGTTTAATTCAATTCTGGACTGTAGTCATTTGAAGTTTGTTGGGTTAGTTTGTTTTATTGACAGAATTTTGGACTTTAAATAGATTTTCTTATGTCTACATTTACCCTCAGAAGAAGACAACTCCTTTATAGTCACGTATACAGTACATCATACTGAACCCACGCTGAACGAAAAAAAAATTACTGTTCCAATCATTTTGACCGTGTAGGTATTGCACTTTTGTAGGCAACAGCTGATTTTTTTTTTTAAATTAGGTACCGATGAAAAATTTCTATGTATGCAGTGTGTAAACAGACCCTTCACATAGCCGTCAACCAAGCATTCTGTACATCAAACTAAGTAACTTTACGCAAAAATTATTGCTGGGAATCGACTTTTTTTTTTGGGGTGAATAATCACATTTTACGGTAGGACTCGATGGAAAGCACTCAAAACATTGTGCTGATGGATGGATTGAATCGTGCGGGGGTCGTGGAGGTGTGTAAAGTAAAAATCTTACATTCAAAACATGCATTTAAAAAAAAAATTGGGTAAAAGTTGGAACTTTGACTCCCAATATCTCTGTAACTAGAAGGTTCCCAGGTATGGTCTAGAACAAAAAAAATATCGCAAAGACGGGGAGAACAAGTGCCTTTCGGATATGTTAAGGGTCTATTTACACCCTTTATATGTGTATAGGGTTCGGAATGATGTACTCAATACGTGCCCATTTTTGTATCGGTGTCCCTTTCATCCTATGTACATACATAAACTCACGCCTCTTCCCAAGGGGGTAGGCAGAAATTACAGTACGCCACCTGCTACGATCCCAACAAGTTCCTTTTGCTTCATCCACGTTCATATATCTGGTCATACAGGCACACTCTTATAAATGTCACGCAATCACCATATCGTTAACTACGTATGTGGTGATTTATCGTATTTATTTATTTTAGTACATGGAGGACTTACAGCTAATAAAAACACACAAATAAGGAAACCATAGTCACCAGAAAGCCAATTACAAATCCTCACGTATAGACTTTGAATAAAAAAAAAAAAAAAAAATATGGTGTGAGCACAAAAACAGAAAATACACCGCTTTAATCAAAGTAAGAAGAATATAAATACTTGGCTTGCAATTATATGACTAAAATAATAGAGAAAAAAGTAAAAGTAAAATAATAAAAACAATAATTAACCTACCGCTACTTGAAAAATTTGAGGCTTAAGCACCTTCTGCTTTTACACCACAACCGTTCTCTGTAGTTGTTCCTATCAGCAAGCCTATGATCACCAGTGGAGGTTTTAAGGCAGATCTGATCTACTCCAATATTAAAAGGCGAAACTAAATTCTGTTAACAAAGGGGACTGTGAGGCATAGTAATTATACCACTATGTATCGAGGATCGTTTGTTAAAGCCATCGACGTGGACCCAATCTTGTGCAATGGACGTTTTCGATAATTTACATGTATTGTGCGAAACTAGTAATTTATTTGTAACTGGTGTATGCTCTCATCAGGTTATTAACAGTTAAGCCGAAATATTATTTCAGAAAGTGAAGTTATTTATTTAACACTTCAAGCACAAAGTACAGAGGCGGACTTAATGCCATAGGCATTTTCTACTAGATACAGACACAAATAATGTTTATTTAACTACTACATCATATGCCTAGCCTTTTCACAAGTATGTTGGGGTCGGCTTCCTGTCTTGCCGGATGCAGCTGAATACCCAGCAGTATTTGGTAACTGGTTGTCAGATTTTCGGGCTTCTAACTAAACATGACGACTGTCAAAATTCTACAAACGACAGCCGGGGCCAATGGGTTAACGTAATGAACAACAAACGAAGCAGTTTTATAAAATAGTCCACATTTAATGCTAAATGTAAATAGAATTCTAAAATAGTGGGTGCCTACACACTACACTTTTTGTTTACACTTGTCGTCACTACCTAAATAATGTATCTGTTTTAGAAAAAACTTTTTTACCAATTTTCTTAAAAAGTAATTAAAAAAAAAAATAATACGTGGTCTAAAAATACAGAACATGAATGAACAAATATAGTACATGAATGTGGAGTTACTAGAAAAGCTTTGTGTTTGAACAAAAGCTAATAATAATTTCTACACTTTAACAAAAAAGCGTAAAATGAACAAAATCACAAACAAAATTAAGTACATAATGACTTTTTAACTACCCCTGTTTGACATCAATACAAAATCGATTAAACAAGCTACATACTTCAACTCTTGACTCACTAAAAAACCTTCATTAACCACTATCGATTATTACGGTCAATAATCGAACAGTACTTATGTTCTGCGACTCGATTTCGCAACGATTTTTTGCGTTTAACACAAGGAATTTTCGCCTGTAGTTCCTACGACATAGAACTAATAATGCTTCGAACACTGATTTGATCAGCCGCGTATTATGTTGGTGGTTCGTAAATGGGTCGCAGAATCGATATTCATGTAATCGTCTACTCGTTCCCGCCTAGATCCCGTAATATCCGATTGTCGACAAATATAGTGAGCCCGAGTAATTCTTAAATAGTTCGGTGAGCTTTATCGAGTAAATCTGGCTTTGATTTTGGAAATCGAAGGTTCTTTTTATAAAGGTGTTCTTTTTTCGAATTTGAATCGTTGTTAATTTTTTTTTTGCTTTATTTTCTTATTGTTATTTGCGATGGTGTTGTGTCAGGAGAAATGTCATAAAAAAAAATAACATCACACCTGTAAACCTCGAAGGGTAAGGCAGAGGTGTACCTAATTGTACACCCACATTTTGCCAGTTATGTTAAAGTCCCATGTAAAAGGGGGCGAGCCTATTGCCACCAAGCAGACACAGATCTACACTCCGTGGCTGCTACTGAGAAATTCCTGATAGGAAATCCCAATAACACTTTGCTCGACCCGGGCATCGAACCCAGGACTCTGCAGTCGCGTTTGCGAACATAAGACCAACGAGGCAATCTCTTGTAAACTGATTAATATTTTATTTGCGTTATCCCGTCTATCGTACCATCTATACAACCTTAGTTTTAGTATATGCGAAACCGAAACACGTGTCTGGTATTTTTATGTAAAGAATCTATGTACAAAATTTCAAAACTGTATCATAAAAAATCACAAAGTTATAAGCTTGTCTGTTACATGGTTGTCCGCGCAAAAACGTGGTTATCACGCAGCGAGCCCGTGCGCGCGCCTCCAGCGTCGTCTTGACCTCATTGATAATAATAATTTGGCAGTAGGTACCTAAATTATTGCGATAGGTACTATGGCTCGGTGTCCAACTTCTAACTTTTTTAAATATTTTTGCGACAAAATATAATATAACATGGTTTGAAAATAATTGTAATCGATTCAGTTACTTATTCTGAACAAACTATATTCAGGTTTCGCATATACTAAAAATAATGTTGTATATACATAAAACATTTAAGAAAGAAAATCAAATGTAAATAGGTAACCCTCTATTACTCATAATACTAATAGATAACTCAATTGACTTAAGCAACCATTATAACCACAAGAATCGAAATCCTCTAAGACTCTACGAACTACAGCCCCCGAGTACTTAAATATCAATTAATTGCATCAAATTACATTTTCAATAGTTTAGAACTTGTGTAAACTTAGGATAATCAAGCAGTAATTAATATCTGGCAGTTTAAAGGCTGCCTTTAGTTGATACAAAGTAAATTGTTCCTTTTCCATTAAGCGTGATCGAAAATGTTCAAGTGTGTTTGTGAGTTCCATTTCTGGGGCGTGGATTCTGTTTTTGTGAGAGTGAAAGGGCGTAGGTGTGCGTGTGTGTGTTTGTTTGTTTGTTTGTTTGTATTAATTTGATGTGCTTTTGTATTATTAGAGGGTGGATTGTGAAAACTGAGTGAAGAGTAAACATGTGGGATTACACAGGTGGCGTATGAGACTAACTAACTAACTTAACTTAATATTTTAAATGCGATAATAAGTTTGTTTGTTTGTTACCTCAGTAACAAAGTCGGTTGACTTTTCTAAAAATACAACATGAATCTAAAACTAACAATGTAGGTATAATAATGTATGATGCCTGTACTAGGATAATCCTGTATCACAGGTTGGAGGAGCTCTGACAGTATGCTATATGTAGGACAGTAGATTTTTTTGAGACTGAATTCATATTATTAGTTAGAATGATATTTGGCAAATGTGTGAGGCAAGATGGCTTCAATTTGATATCTCTTCTGGGCGACTAGTGGTTGTGTGCCTGACGTGACTCTCCATTGGCAAAAATGACTAACTATATATTTTTTTTAATGTTTAAAGTGGTTTACTATTTTTAAGTCCTAAGAACTATAATTCTTTATCTATCTATAGGTCTAATTCAAACTTTTTCTTGTAAACAAAACTGGTATTATATACCCCAAATAAGGTTACTTGCAGAAACAAGATATGATGACAATACCCGAACAAAATGAAAAATACTAACTTTATCATTACATATCCTTTACACAGTATTTTATTTGCGTACATAAAGTCACCTTATATTTTATTGGACCATTTCTCTTCGCCGACGGAACGATGATGCAATATTAGTATATTTGCTTTGGTAAATGTATTTGTACTGTATGTGAACCCTTTACGCTTGTGGAGACAATGAATTGAGGGGTGAGAATCAAATGATTTATTCAGAAAATAGTACAAAATAACGTGACAGGTTACTTTAAGAGCTTTTACGTCTTACGGCATTTCATAAAAACTTTCAAGGCCTTTTTTTTCGAAATGACTAAACCGATTTTAATGAAACTTCATACGCATAAGCATTAAGAACATTTTCGGAAAATAGTGTTACAGCTAAAATAGTACGATTTTGCTTATGCGTGTGAAGTTTCATTAAAATCGGTTCAGTCATTTCGAAAAAAGGACTTAAAAGTTTATATGAAATGCCGTAAGACGTAAACGCTCTTAAAAGTTCAAGTTTTTTTCAATAGCCTGCATTTTAAGCTGTATGTTGTCTAAGAGGGAATCGACGAATCAAGATTTTTTAGAAGTAGAAGATACTAGGTTGTTTTGGTGATTGTTGGCAATACAAGGAACTAATCTTCGTCTTTATCGTGTGGTTAGTGTCTAACCTGATGTCAGAAGTTTTTATGCTGCCCATGGGCCTCTGAATTGGCTTTACATGCCGCAACAAAGCTACTAATTAAAGTTGAATCAAGTGCCTGCTATAGTTTTTCATCCACCAAATGAAACTCAGACACTGAGCCGAACGCTGAAAATGCAACCGGTCCCTTTTATTTAGACATTAATTTGGATGTCGCTTATTTTTAGTGAAAAATAGACAAATTTCACCAACTCTAGAAGTAAACACCTTACGTAGAAAAGTTTTTATGAAAAACTCTTTTAAAAACGGTTGAATTAAAACAAGATCAATATAAAAAACATCCTTTGAAAAAAAAACCCATCGAACTTCCAAAAAGCGTTGTTGTCCTATAAATGTTTACACAATTAACCCTAATTATGAGGGGGCGGGGCCGACGTCGACGTCAACGTCGGCGGCACTTTACGACGTCGTTAGAGTTACATCTGACAGGGCGCTTTTAGAGCTATGACAATAAAAGACCGAATGAACTCTTTGGGCACCCGGGGCGGAGTGTCGGGTGCGGGGTTAGTGGGACGCGGTAGCGGGAGCGGGGTTATGTTTACTTTAAGTTTAGTTTTTATGAAATTGAGATAGATAGGTCATTGTACTTACATTATGGCTTTTTGTTTAAGTGAGGAGGGTGTTATTTATTTCTTAGTTTTTTCATGTTGCATTTGAAAATTGAATGACTCCCAAACATAACATGTATGTATTTTTTCTATTTTCCAGTTGAATAAGTAAAAAGCAATTCTACTACTAATACTTTTTTTTTTTATTAGTGTAGTTCAATAAGTAAAAAGCAATTCGACTTTATTTTTTTTAAATAAAATATTAGTTACTTTATTTAAAAAAAATAAAGTCGAATTGCTTTTTACTTATTGAACTACACTAATAAAAGAATTGCCATTAAAATCCAAGACTTATTTACGCTATCCACGCCCACACTCAATAATTCTACAACACTCTTCCATTTCACATTCAAAGCCGTTTTACTTCCTGTTTGTTTAAAAATAAACAATATTAAATAACAAGAAAATATTCGTAAGAGAAATAAGCAGAGTTCGGAATAGGTAGAGTTTATTTGCCCAATCTTCAAGGAAATAAGTAACATGTGGATAATACCTACCTCTAAAACTGCTTTAATTCGGAAATTAAAAATAATTTCGGGATTTTATAGATAGGTTAATAATCTACATGTTACTTACTAGCTTACAACTTGGTCCGGTGGGGGTCATACTGGTGAAGCAGAGTGCGACACAACCCAAACCATGGCTCACCTTCTGACCTGCTCTTTGTGCAACTCCATCTCCACTGTAACGGACCTGTTCGAAGCTACTACCAACACCGTCGATGTGGCTGAGTTCTGGTTGAAGCTAATTTAATCAAAAAATTATGGAAATCATCCACACGAAGAAGAAAAATAAAACGGACTTCCTTAAACTTTAGGCAAATAAACTCTTCCAAAATCTTTGAAAATAAGGCACCAAAATTCAAAATTCCTACAATCAACACACGCGTCCGTCACAAGTTTCCATCGCGTGAGTACCGCCGCCGTCTCGTCGTAAATCGCATCCCGGTGTCTCATGGCTGCTCTAAGCCATTTCTTTCATTTGTTTTGTCTGCAGTTGCCGTTATCACGCATTTCGCTTGAGCGTGTAGCTCTGGCAGTTAAAAGCGACCCGCTCTCTCATGCCCCAAGTGTCAACTCTTATTGCTTATTGACGAGAGAGAGTGAATCCCTCGGCCCGAGAATTCTAATGGCCGCACCCTAATTTTCATTTATTATTAAAATTTTCGTCCGAAAATTTGTTTCCATAATATCCCACTAATGTTAATGATTGTTTTTTGGGTTCTTTGATAACGTTAATGTAGATTCGTTTTGAGTTATTTTCTAGGTTAATGGACTTGAAAAATTAGAATTGTTGGTGTTTTGGCTGGCTGTAGTGTTCATGTAAGTTTCCAGTGATTGATATGGTTGCAAATGTTTGAAAATAACATGGACATTCTAGCCCCAACCACACAAAATATCACCAAATCAAATTACTCATTTCAATCAGCCTATAATGTTCCCACTGCTGGGACACAGGTCTACTCTCTATGATACTTGTATTCAAATAAAATCAGACACACCGCGATACGGCCAGATTACACAGATATTTCGTAGAAAAGTTTTCAGTGTTATTTCGGTCACTTTTAGGACCAAAAGGGCGTAAAGGGACGTGCTTTTAACCCTGAAGTAAAACCACAGACAATCTCTTTTTATTATAATCACTGTTATCTTAAACAACACAGGTCTGTCATAACATTTAAAAATATAAAGTTGAACCTCATACGCAAAATTAATTGTACGTAATGAATGAAATTCTACGAATGATTTATAATGCTAGGCCTTCTAATTTGTTATCGACCGTTTGTCATATTAAAATATTATTTTTCCCGACCGCTCACAGGTCAATTGAGGGTTGAATGTGAAATGACAGTGATGAAGAATCTAGACTTTTAATCATAACGCAACTATCTGTTGCTTCAGAGGAGAAGTCCCTAAGTGTGAACTTGTTGAAGTTAAATATGTGGTGTTGACGACACGATCTCAAGACTCCCATCGTTTGTTCATCTACAAACGATGGGAGTCTTGATATCGTGTCGTACCTGTCCTGTTGTTTGCATATCACAAGAGCTGATAGACGCTACTGAAAGTGCCTAACTCGTCTTCAAATTTTGGACTGGGACTTGGGATGCAGACGTCTTCGGGAGAGTGGGCCGTCATTCACCACGAGGGCCTACTTCGGGTTGGTGACTGACGATGTTTACCTTAATCGTTTTGAGAGCAGTGGCTATAAAATAATATACACCAATTAAAGTGTCTGCCTGGCTTCGAATTCGGAACCACAACCAATCATCATTTCAGCCGAAAGACGTCCACTAATGGACATAGACCTCCCCCAAGTGTTGCCACGTTGACCGGTCCCGTGCGTCTCGCGTCCAGCGGAACCCCGCAACCTTCATCAGGTCATTGGTCCAACCTAGATACTACGAGACAATTGAAAAGTTACTAAAGATAGAAGTAGACACGTTTATACTCATGCAGAGAGGGCATTTTAGGAAAGGCGTTGTTTGTACAACGTTACCCTAAAAAAAACAATAAAATCATAACTTTCCCGAACCAAAGAAATTGTGCCTCAATCAGGACCGTAACGAATTCGTGCAAAAATAAAATATGCAATATGCGTATGAGTGAGTAATTTAAACTTGTATATTATCGGCGTTCCCCAAAATTTGGGGTACAAAGTGTGTTTGGGGCACACTGTGTATTTGAGGTAAAACATTTATGTACATGTCGATTGATACCTGTGTACTCGGTATATTATTTCCTTTTCTATATAGCAATTGTGCGTATTTTTCTTTGATGGGAAACTGTGCAGATGTTACTGATGAAATTTAAAAAAAATATATTATTTATGAATTGACGCCCTTATAAAAACGTGGTGTTTTTTTTTGGGAAAGAATATAATAAAAAAAAAACTATTTATTATTAAGTAGTGACCCGGATTTAGTTCGTTCAGGTGTTTTTTTTTTAATTCTTTATCTTTTCTTATGTAAGTGGTAAATATTATAGTGTTGCCTAGTTGACATGTATTACGAGAACAGATTAATATTTCCTGCGACATACCAAAACCACAACCACCAAAACCCAAACTGCATCAAAGTTCCTCGATTATCTGTGTAGTCCTAGTAAACGCACAAATACCATTTTTACATACTTTTAAAGGATAACTAAGCAGCATCTTTATTTACTATTAAAATGTCATAGTCATCATAAGCCCATATATAAAAACAAGAGCCCTTTTATATTTACTTTTACCATGGTTGTTGAGGTATATAATTTTTTTATGGGGCACCTCAAGATACTTACCTATACTTAGGTTCAACATACTAAAGATTTTATGACGTTCGTTCAGAATCAGACCATCTTATTTGACAAAAGTTCAGCAAGAATTAACAACTGTTGTGCTGCCAGCCTTCTGGGCACTTTTCCTGTTGACAGCGATGTGGCCGAATTTTTTGACGCTATGTTACCCTTTTGATACTTGTACATATTTTTATTACTATTATAGATTTGTAGTTTGTAAATAATTTAAATAAAAAGAAAAAGTTAATCTTAGAATTAACAAAATTTCAGTGTAAATTAAATTACAAAAGTATCATATTGTAACATCACGCCAGTAATCCTGTATGGGTTAAGCAGAGCTATAGCAACATTTTACCAGTTTTGTTTAAGTCAATAGGAAAGCAATAGATAGCAAAACTATCACCATCAACCTGGTACAATTTCCTGATGGAAAACCTCAATCTTCTGTGCCCGAGCTGAGGATTGAACTTATGACCCCATACTCAGCAGCTTGAGACCACTAAACCAACGAGCAATTACAAAAGTATTTTTTCTTATTACCATGCAACCTTTTAAATTCTTTTCCCCTCAAATGATTGCACGCGAGTTATTCTCGTGTGGCAATAAATGCCAGAATTGAGTTGCCAAAACATTGATCAACGTTTTATTACCTTTTTGCATGTTTTGTCTTCAAAAGTGTGTAACTAGTGAGCTATAAATTAATGTTATGGCACAAATTAAACTCCAAATTATGTATGTTTTTGTGGAGTTGTGAAAAGTCTATGAACTGGGACAGTGAAACTGAATCTTTTTGGTTGGATGTTTATTAATACAATAGAATAATGGATCTCCAGAACCCATGTGGAAGCTTTAGCGAATTTGTTCCGTCACTAGAAAATGGCGAATCTCGTGCGTTTCGCGGGAATTGTTTTTTAATGAATAACTTTTGCTTTTCATGTTGATCCTTAAACAATCAAGAACTTATGCGTGACTTTCACACAAAACAAATATCATCTTCCTCTGTGTTTCCACTTCCACTTTCAAATTAAATTATCAAGACTACAGTTACAAAATCATCCGTCAAATATTTACCCAACAACATTTATAGACCGACCGCTTTAATGAGTCTACCGTCTTACCCCATCAAACGCACATTAAGCGTCCAAAAAGTCCTAACAATATCCCACAGGTTATTTGCTTTAAAATAACCATAATCCACGTAGGTATTACGATACTAATTGAACCAATACGGGATCAACCTTTAGAATTCCATTTAAATTGATACCTTCGCGAGCACTCATTAAAGAAACACGACACCAACTATTTAAGATACCCCCAACAACAAACTAACAATACTTACAAATACAAAAACCTACTAAAGAAATCTACAAAGGAAATCAACTACAACAAGTCCCCCAATTGCACCCGAAAAACTCTACAACAGATATTTCCTTTATACACTGAAAACAGCCACTTCGCTAACTAATTCACCTACTTATGCATGCCATAGCGTGCACGAATTATATTTACAGCCATAAATCTATCTGTAAGGTCCCAATGTGTTTATATATTTAGTGCATGTTCTTATTTTTGGGTTCCGTCGTTAAATAAAGGGGTAATGTGGTACTTGGGGGGTAATGCATTCGTATTTTAGGGGGAAATGGGCCGGTTCGGGTTGATTGGTACGGTTGCAAATGTGTGGTGTTTACATTGGCAATTTGGTGGGCAAAGTACGGGGTTTGGACGATCTATTGCAAAATTTATTGAGGCTTATACTAACAGCTAAAAGCTTGTTTTAAAGGAATTGCTCTAATCTATACTTCTCTTTACTAATATTTTAAAGAGGTAAAATTTGTTTGTAAGTTTGTATGTAGGGGGTAATCTCCAGAACTAATAATCCAATTCTAAAAATTCTTTCATTGACAGAAAACTACATTATTCGTGGATACTATACGCTTTAAATAATTTTTATATCATGCATATTAGCCGAGCTATCACAATTTTTGCGGATGAAGTCGCTGGCGAAGGGCTAGTAATTTATAAAATCGTATTGTTCTAAAAAAGTCTCTCTTTTAAGCTTATAAATTGTGTGTAAGTACTTAGGAAAATAACTCCAGGAATCAATGGCAGAGAACTTCCTAAAAAAATGCTTAAAAGAACCTAAAATATCTAACCCGAATATAATAACGTTAATTCACAAATCACAATGGATGGCATTCAAAGGCCATGCAAAACCTTGACCTACTCCGAATGTATTTTGTTTCCCCCACAGAGAGTTGGGGTAAACAGAAAATGAATTGGGGACACACGACTTTGGGAGCTTCCAAAGTCGTGTTTAAGGTAAATAGTTCCGACTACCTTCATTATCTTCAATGGTCACGCGTATTTTCGTACGTGTGAAAAAAAGCATGAAGTTAGTTGCTAAATTCATTTGGGTTCAAAATCGAATACCTATATCTAGATATATGTTCGGGAAAAAGTCGCTCGGCTTAGTTCGAATTATTCCGAGTTTACCCGAACATGAACTATGGCACGAAGCTTGCTGATCGGCATGAGTCGAATGAAAACCATAAGCTGCACAAAATATTAATGTGTGAAGTAATTCGAATTTATCGACCGGAATATCTGTTGCATCACGCCTCGCGGTCATTATAATCATCATCATCATTTCAGCCGAAAGACGTCCACTGCTGGACATAGGCCTCTCCCAAGTGTCGCCACATTGACCGGTCCCATGCGATTCGCATCCAGCGGATCCCTGCAACCCTCACCAGGTCATTCAACCCATAGGCATACACAGAGGTGTAGGTACCTAATAGTACACCCATTTTTCACCATGTTGAAGTCCCATGTAATAGGAGGCGAGCGTATTGACATCAACCGGGCGCAAATCCAGACTTCTTGGCTGCTATAGAGAAATTCCTGATAGAATAACTCAATAAAACTTTGCCCGACCTGGGAATCGAACCCAGGACCTCATGCTCAGCAGTCGCACTTACGACCGCTAGACCAACGAGGCAGTCTGTCAATATCTGTTGCAATGTATTAATTTTAATTTGTTAAATATAATAATGACGGCAAAAAAAGCTTAGAAGAGGAAAAATGTTCCGTTTTTCTTCAAAAATTAATTCACATAGGAATAAGATTAATTTTGTATTAAGTTTGTTGAGAAAAGGAAGCCGTTTAACGTAGTATTGAGGAAAATTGTGAATTTCTTTTTAAATATGAGCTTCTTGTTCGATTCTTTTCGGCTTTATTCGGTAACGTTCGGTGATGGCCATCTATCTTTGTCGCGTTTTAGAAAGAGATTTCACGTTGAAATCTTTGTTGATATGTAAATGGGTAGTTTTAAAGTATTTTAGTTTATCGTAACGTCTTGTTATTTATCTAAACTATTGTGTGGATAGAAGAGATCTTTGATGTTTCGTTGCTTTATTTTGTTTTGTCTAGACTGTTTGTAAGCGGCCCCGTGGCTAAATAATAGCAGCGGCACGGGTTGATTTCCAAGATAAAGCAATGCTTGCCGAGATTAGTCCGTGGATGGGTGACCGTCAGTACATACTGAGTTCCCTCCGTGACTTGGAAAGCACGTTAACTCCAACATAGTTGGAAAAGGCTAGGTAGATGATGAAGATGACCGTGTTTTTGTTTTTAATGTTCCTTTACAATGAAAAACGCAAAAAAGTAGTATAATAACTATTTTCAACTAACTTAAAAAGATTGAAAATCCGTAATTAACTCGTACAAATCGTTATTTTTTAAAAAGAAAACATCAAATTTATATTTTTCTTTTAGGCAAAATACCGAACGAAGTCGCGGTCTACAAACTAAGTAATTTCATAACTCCTCATCCGTTCAGTTTACGCCTTCAGGGATCGAAACCAACTTTACTATTACACTCAAAAGCTTATTATTCCGATCCCGTCGCGAAAGTATTTGATTTATTTATTAGAATAACATGTTCCGAATCTTTAGTTTGATTACCAATTCAAAATGGCTACCGTATTCAAAATGGCGGCTGCCGCTGTGACAGTTCGTACTCGATGCCCTGTTTTTATGTGTGTTGTTAATATGCATGTGTGCTGATAAGTTGGGTGATTGGGAATAAATAAAGGCACTAAGGTTTTAACATTCTGCTAGTGTAAAATTTATGTTAACTTCCAAGCTGATTGTGCATTCGTTAAATAGGTTACGACTTGTGTTGGTAATAAAAATGAAGAAATTCTTCCGGGTGAAGATTATAAACTTGTTTTTTTGGGACTGACTCACTTTCTGCTGTGAATTTACAAAAACAAACTAAAAGTATTCAAGTTTCTATAAGTATTATCAGTAGCTAAGATAATTTCTTCTATATTTCTATCAAAAATACTTATTTTGGTTTTTATTTTGTTACAGGAAATCGCGGCAATACTCATCAGTTTCGACAAACACAGCGATTGGCAGTCAAAAGAGGTCAAAATACGGTAAGTGTTTCTTAACATTAGACAAGAATGGAGGAAATAATAAGATGATTTCTTGGTGAGAGGAAAAATATCTATAATAAAATATATTTTGGGGCATTGACAGAGTTTTGTAGTCCGAGAAGATGCATGAAATTGTTTCGTAAAATAATTATACCGAAAAACAAAATGGCGTCGTTATGTCCGATTTCGACCCCGTAATAAAACTTCCATTATTATACTATAGCGTACTTAGAACAATATTTTATTTGCATCAAGTTGATTCCACATTATACTTTCTGTCTAAAAATTAACAAACGTTCTCAACAAATATGTGTTGTTTACGAGTCAATTCCTAGAAACGTTTAAAAAATTGAAAAGTGCTAATAGATTTAAATGAAATTTCACGTGCGGCCAGTGTGAGGGAACACGTAAAGGTTTTCAAGGAAACCGTTTATTATTGTGCTTCAGGTGGGAAAATTGAATCGAATAGAGGTAAAGGATTATATGGATAGTTTTATAGAGTATTTATTAGTTGATGTAATACTAATAATTATTTTTTGATCAGATAATAAGTTCTTAGTGACTAACTGATTTCTAGATACTGGGGTCAAAATCATCATCATCATCTGCCTAGCCTTTTCGCAAACGATGTTGGGGTCGGCTTCCAGTCTAACCGAATGCAGCTGCACCAGTATTTTACATGAAACGACTGCCTATCTGACCTCTGCAACCCAGTAACTGGGTAATACGATACCCCTTGGTAAGTATGGATGTCAGACTTTCGGCTTCTGACTACTCGTAAAGACTGTCAAAGATCTAAAAATGGCACCCGGGACCAACGGCTTAACGTGCTTTCTGAGGCAGAGGACACTCGATATGTAATGATGGTCACCCATCCACGGAGCAACCTCGGCAAGCACGGCTTAGTCTTAAATATCGACCCGTGCGGCTGTTAATATTTAGCCACGAGCTCCTTAACCAGGGTCAAAAGGGCAAGAGAATGATCATAATGATGATTAATTTAAATTATTGTTTAAATTAGCTATGTGTCATCCCAATTCAATTATACATAAAAGAACTTAATATTAGTAACAGTATTTTGTATAATGCTATCACTTTAATAAGTCTATGCAAATGATACTCCTCAAAACAAATAAAACAGTCATATCAATCCTTCATCCTTTGTTTACAACACAAACAAACCTTAAATCACCCCCTTTCTCCCCCTCCCCCCCAAAAGGGGATGAACAAACAAAACTTACCTCTTTATAATATTAGTATGTCCATGGGAGACCGGGACTAGCATTTTTTATTATTGAATGGGCCCATAAAAGCCAGCTGATGGTGAATGGTCATCGTAACTCATCGATAATGCGATATTCAGCGCTTTAAAGAGCTCCCTGATGCATTGCAGCGCTGAAACTGATTCGGTTCCCGTTGAGTGCTTTTGAATTAAATAAAATATGTGTTGGCCTTTGTGATTAACACAGAATCGCTGAATCGGGGCAGGATTTGTACGTGTGGTATAATTGGGTGCTAAAGTTTCAAAGGCTAATTTTAACTTAGTTGAACCGGCTAAATTCAAATTAAATTTCGAACTACATAAGACCGTGAGCTTTAAAATAAACTTACAAGAAAGACAACCTTTTTAACATACTTTTTTCAAAACTTAAATTGCAATCGAAATGCAGAATAGAATCGTACAGCAAAAAAACTCTTCGCAAACGAAACGAATTAAACTATCAGTAGAATAACGTGACCGTTACTTTTATACTTTACTCTGTGACTGTACCTAATTTGGCGCCCAACGAGGGACCCGTTCCAACTTGTAACAACTTTAAGCAAATTAAAACTTGGGCCGTGACTACTGCTGGCTCAGTGTGCGTTGTTGAAATATTAACTCTTTATGGGAGCGCAGTGTACTACGAGGTTGCGGTTCAGCCGTGAATCCGTGTCGTTACATAAAAATTTAATAATGGTCTTGATACTGCGAAGTTTTTGTACGTGATCAAGTTTAGTTTGGTTATTTAAAGCTGCGTTGAGATTTCTGATGTTTTTTTATTCAGAAGTGAGCTAAAGTTTGTCACCGAGGCAGTACTAAATCCGGGGAATTGCCATGATAGCGTAATCAGAACGGAGTTTTATGACAAGACTGGGATTAGAATGAGGAATCGTTCGTTTCGTGATATAATTATAAATTCAACTCCAAGAATTGCTAAGGAACTGGTTTATTTTACGGCTGTTCGTCACCTCATTCGTCGATCCCACCAATTGCGATCAAGGTAAGGAGTGGACCTGTCTACAAATAAAAAGCTACCAGACAAGTGCAACAGGCAATGCAATCAATGGGGTAATTGTTCTTTATGACATGAACGTCAAGAAGTTCATTTGGCAATTCTAAATTACTGTTTTTATTGTATCTTACTTAGTTTCGTGGACTCCACCTCCCACTCCCTTTCATAGACAGGAGGACTGTACTTCAGTGCATGTGGTTAAGTAGTTGAGATCCATATGAGATAATTTGCTCGTACTTTTAAACTAAAATTCCTGCTTTGGACTGCCTCGTATGTTCTAGTGGTCTCAAATGCGATTACTGAGCATGAGGTCCTGGATTCGATTCCCGGCTCGAGTAATGTGATATTGGATTTTTTCATCAGGAATTTCTCATTAGCAGTCACGGAGTCTGAATTTGTGTTCGGTTGAGGCAATAGGGTCTCCCCTGGGTGAACTATTAGGTACACCTCTGCCTAACTAATCGGGAATTACAGGCACGATGTTATGTTTAAACTGAAAGTCGGTCATAATTGAATTTTTTGACTTACTAAGTTATTTCTCTGAAAGTTAAAGACGAACTTGAAAGTGCATGAACTACTCGCCTTGAGCCAACTTTTAAGAGTTCAAAGTTTGCATTGTAATAACTTGCTCTGTTTTAAAACATTAAAGATATATTGCTTCTTTAAATTCGGGGGAGTTGTGGTAAGTTTTTTTTATTTATTTTTTTTAATTTCTTTGTCTTTTAAGCAAAATGGCTTTCAAAAGAACAGTTCAGAAGTACTATTTGAATGGGCTGCGGAACTGTTCGAAAGAGATACCGTGGCCCTGGAACACAAAGGGCAAAGAAGGAACATGGATGGGTTTTAGTCAGTACAAGTCTGACACTCCCTTCCGCTCCGCCCAGAGTGGGGGGTCATTTGATGATTTCCCATCCGAAAGAAAAAATAAGTACTCTTAGAATGCAGACTAAATTGCTCATATGCTAGTCATTAGTAGTCGTAGTAATTATTTCAATAAAATCATTTTATCCGTAAAAATGTATATGAGTATATACATAATTATGTATGTCAATTTATGTTAACAAAATAGTTTTATTTTTTTGTAGTCTATCACAATGCTGTCCTATTTGACCCAAAGGTGGTATTAAGTCCACCTATGTAGGTACCACTTCTGTATATGAAGTTTAAATAAATAAATAAATATTATATTTTTTTAGTAACTATAATAATGCTAAATTACCTCGTTAGTATAGTGGTCGTAAACGGTACTGCTTTGATGGTAATAGACAGAGCAAACACATAAACGTTTTTGTCAACATTTTACGCGTCCGTTTGATAGAAAATAGGTTCGCGTTGAAAACCAGTGCTGGGCACTTTTGATCTAGCAAATACTGAACTAGTTATTCTTGTTTGGACCAAAAAGATTAAAATTTTCTTCTATCTTAAGAGCTCGTAACACTCAATGAAATGCTGAGCTGATAGCACTTTTGGCACACGTTTCCATTGTGTTGTTTGTTCAGCAAATAAATCAATATTCTTTTTTTGTTTAAACTCAGTAGAGGTATTTCAATAGCTCACGTTTCTTCAAATTTAGACTTTATTTTCTTCCATTCCCTTTTAGCACTTTTATTAATTTAATCAGGACCATGACATTGATTATCGTTTTATTTTATTGAATAACTTCCGTCCTGCATTAAATAACTAAGAGCTGATTTCACCATTAATACCAAATCTTATCATCACATAAAAACCGCGTTCAAACGCTGTCAGTGTCATCAATTTGAAGGAATATTGATACTGACAAATGGGAATGAATGGAACCAAATAGAGGAAGCCTGTACACAGCAGTTGGTGGAACAAGGTTACATATGATGATGATGATCCACACTGAGAACTCATGAACGCGATTATGACCTTTTAGTTTACCCGGTCAAATTCTTCCTTCATCAGCACCCACAGCTCGATTTCACCCACTGCTGGGAATAGGCCTCTCTTTGTTTATGCCAAGTTCCACATTCTTGTGCCAGCCTCATCCAGGATATTCCCGCGATGGCAACAATGTTGTCTGCCCATTTCGCTGCCGGACGACCAACACTTTTCCTTCCAGTCCTTGGGTACCTCTCGGTCACAGCTTTAGTCCACAATTCAAAATCCACCCTTGATCACGTAGGAAAAAGTTTCCTCTTAAAAGCGGAACCCTGTGATAAACATTCCCACATTTAATTACTTCACTAATTGTATCCACCATATTATCCGGCTTAAACTCTGAACTTTGCAAGTACTAATGAGACCAAAGCCTGCGTTGTTTTAACTTGGCTTTAGTGAGTTACGTTGTGTGCTATGCGGTGTAGTGTGAGTATGTGTGGGACTGGGACTTTTTGGGGTGATGTGGGTGTTCATTTATGCTAATGCTATAGGGAAAAAATATTTGCACTGAACTTGATGTATAAACAAAAAATTAAACACAAACACAAAAATGCAAATAAAAATGCTAGGTTATCAGTACCAAAGTCCGCATCTGGGCATAACGGTTTTTCATTAGCGGTTCTTCAGTATAGCTGTCATCATGGTGCTTTCGACAGTGCCTAAATATTGAAAACTCAAAAGAAAAAGTAAACATGGTAAATATCCCGTTTTCAGTGTTAATGATGAGGTTTTTCATTATTTCATCATTATAAGGATGAAAACTAGGTTTAAAAAATCTGGGCAAACACTGTCCATGGACACTGTTCTCTATGATTTTAAACTACTACTTTAACTACGCTAAATAAACAAAATATAATACACAAATTACACACAAATCACATATTAATATAAGCGTGATTTATAGTTAAGAAATCAAATGCAAGTACGCTTTCCCCAATACCTGTTCTATTCTATCCTATAAATCTTTAGCTGTCAATGCACAAGAACTTCTGTACTTAGATCGATTCCGGTGTCGAAAACATAAGCTGTGGGTATAAATCATGAGTCAGTTGACGTCTTATCTTATCGAGGCCATCTTTCGTAATGATATAGTTTCTAGGACTATTAAGTACGCAAATATTGACTTAGGTAATAAGCAAATGTGCGAGTAGGTATTGTTAATACGCTGTAAATATTTACCTCGTTTTGGGTTTCAATGATTTGATACTCTACAAGTATTCTATTACATATTTACATAGTATAAATGTTAATGGATGGAGAGAGAGAGAGGGGAAGACCAAGGAAACAACGATGGATGGATTGTGTGAGAAATGAAATGAAAGATAAAGGAGTAAATGATAGCGTGATGGTTGATAGAGGAGAATGGAAGAAAACAAACGTGTTGCGCCGACCCCAAGTAACATGGGACAAGGGCAGGAAGATGATGATTATTTACATATTGGATCCGGTCATTGGTACGGACATAAAATGAATCGCAAGTGCGCCAGTGGTGACATCACGGGACCTATTTTCAAGTTTATCCATACAGCGTGCTTCTACAGAGCCATGATGATTACAGCTCGAGGCGAGGACGACATTCAATGTCTGATCGCAGTGTACCCGATTCATTGTGCCTCGTGTTATTGTGTTAAATTGTAATTTGTTAGTTTAATAGAAACAGTGTACCACACCGAGTGTGTTTTCATTGCACGATACCCATCTTCCAACCACATGATGTACGAATCTAACGGAATAAATCCTGACAATCCGACATACAAATTGTGAGTATTGGAATACCTAAGAACCATTTATTTGGTATTGTCTATGGACTGTGTGAAACACGATATAGCTAGAAAGAGGGGTAGCAACTGAGTCGACGAATAACTCCTAGAGAAGTTTAAAATAATCAGCTGTTTAATAAATTTTGACTGTGTTGTTTGGATTTTTAGTACTCGCCCATTCTTCTCCATACAAAACTACCTTTGCGCATGGTAAACTAGATTCAAATGTAGTAGTGACGTTCAAAAGTGCGCGACGTGTTTTGAATATGGAACAGCTGGCTTTTATTTTTAATAACTGACGAAAAATTCCAACACTCTTTTCTTAATTCTTGATAAAACGTCGTGTGACAATGTCCATTCTACCATGTATATTATGATGACCATTATCACGCAACCGATTAGCCCATTACCCAGTGTCCCAAACCAATAAATCTATCAAGAGCATTAAATTACCCGGAGTAATGGCTGCGAAATGATCTGTCATGGCGGCCTTGCGCCGACATATTGAGCGGGAATAATTTCGGATCCAGTCAATATGAGGCGTACAATTAAATCAAAAGCTGTTTGTATGGAGTGATTGAGGTGTGGAATTATTTGCTGTTTACTGGCTCAATGGTAGCTCGTGGCTAAATAATAACAGTCGCACCGATCGATCTTTGAGGTTAAGCTTGCTGTGGGTGTTCCGTGTATGGGTGACCATCTATCATATACCTCCGTGTCGCAGAATACAAGTTTAGCCATTGGTATTTGTAGATCTCTGACAGTCATTACAGGCAAGAGCAAGCCGAGAAGTTTGAGAACCAAAGAGGTATTGTATTATTGAGTAACTGTGTGGTGATCGAATAGGCATAAGCTCGATGTAAAATACTGATATTCAACAGCATCCGGTTACACTGGAAGCCAAATATATAGCTGTAACATAGTTGTGAAAAGATGATGAATATTCTTTGATTCCCAAGAGCGGGCTTTTACCTTGGCTAGAGGCTAAGCGTTGCCATACAACGTGGTAACGCCGCCAGTCTCTTGGGCACATTACCAGCTGACAGCGTTCCGGAGTTTGTTGATGCCCTTTTTATAGTTTAATACTGATTCCTAGGTTATTATGATAGTATTATGGTGGACCGAAAAGCTCGTTTTGGAGACATACGTTTAAAAAGAATTTCCTCATTTCTCATTGGTTATGAAATAAGTATTAGCATCGCCTGTATATGTAGTGACACGACGGTTGTTCTGATAAAAATCTCACGTATAACACATTTTTATATGTAAATGAAACCATGATACTGAAGAAACCTTAGTACAAAATCTCTTATTCCTATTACCTACTTCATCTTTAAGATATTCTTCCGAAAACTCGTAAAGTTTTGCCTGTCTTCCACCAACCAGTTCCTATGAATTATGCCGTCATATATCAGGTTTCCTTGTTTCAAAATACACAAAAAAATGAACAATATTATGAAACAAAACTTCAGCATTCCTAAAATCAAGGTCGAAAACCAACACATAGGTAGCCAATAAATTATTAAATTGAAAACTGCTTGAACAACCAATCGAAACTAAAAACTACACTGATTATTCCGAAGCGGAGAGTTATACCCCCGTACCACGAATACACAGCGCTAAAGTATTCTCGTAAATAAATGTAACGACTTTTACGAGTGCAATAAAGTTGGGCATGAGAAACATCCAATAACGGCCATCGTCACGATACTTAATAGTTTTTATTTGGGAATTAATAACTGCGTAGGATTATGGGCAGAAGGTTGGATATTGTGTGAGTTTGTGAGGCGTTGCATCAGAAGTAGGACGTGGATTACAGCCAAGTGTACGAAAATGTGTTCATTTGATATTTCTGCGATGAAATTGTAGATTATTGCATCCATGATAAGATTATCGGTTTTTGCATTCTAGCTTTGCGTCTGGGATAGCAACGTTTCTGCAATGCCTTTGGTATTATTTGTTGTCAAGAGGCGGCTGATGGGTTTGTCAATTTGTCTGTCGTTAAATTAATCTTCTTACTACTATTACAAATGCGAAACTTTGTGAAGATGCATGGATGTTGGTACCTCTTTCACGCAAAAACGGTCGAACGGATTTGGGTGTTTGACACACAGATACTTTATAACCTGGATACTTGATACTTTTATCGGGGTAGTACGATCCCGTGGGATAATCACTGAATTCGGCGCGGGCGAAGTCGCGGGTAGAAGCTAGTTACTTATATTTAAATACCTAGAATTTAGTAAATAACAATCAACTTCAAAGTAAACTAGAAAGTCAATAAAAAGCTGAAAAGTAAAGTACAAACCATCAAATCTAAGATTAAAATGTATGAAGGTATTTATAAATTATGCTTTCTCACTATCCCTTATGACAGAACGTCACTCAAGACTCAAGCTTCACTTAAAACTAGTTTCAACTAATCAAATGGCTTGAATGTAGTCCTAAGTAATGCTTGAGTCTTGAGTGACGTTCTGTAATACATCTTAACACCCAGTTTTAGAACTGGGTGTTAAGATGTATCATCATCTTCCTGCCCTTGTCCCATGTTACTTGGGGTCGGCGCAACACGTTTTTTTCTTCCAATCTCCTCTATCAACCGTCATGCTATCATTTACTCCTTTCACCTGCATATCATTCCTCACACAGTCCATCCATCGTTTCTTTGGTCTTCCTCTCCCTCTCCATCCATCCACGTTTATATTCATCACTCTTTTAGTCACATGCGATTCGTCCCTCCTCATCACATGCCCATACCAAGACAGTCGATTCCCTTTTAGCTTTTCTGTAACTGGCGCAACTTTTAAGCTTCCTCTAATATACTCGTTCCTTACCTTATCCATTCTTGTCACACCACACATCCACCTCAACATTCTCATCTCGGCTACATGCAATCTTTTTTCATCCATCTTCTTCACAGCCCAGCATTCCGATCCATACAGTACGACAGGTCTAATCACGGATTTGTATATTTTCCCCTTTAATTTGAGGGGCATCCGTGGGTCGCAAGTTGTTCCAGTGACCTGTCGCCATTTCATCCATCCTGAGTTGATCCGGTGCGTTACGTCTCGGTCTACTTCGCCATTCCCTTGGACAAATGACCCGAGGTACCGAAAATCGGAACAGATCGGTATGGGCGTTCCGGCAAGTGTTATGGGCACAGGACTGGAGAGACCGCCGAAATCACAGAACAAGTACTCTGTTTTAGTCCTACTGACTTTCAGGCCAACATTCTCCAGTCTTTGCCACCACACCTCCAATCTGTTCTGGACCTCTAGGCCACTCTCGGCAACCAACACAATGTCATCGGCAAACAGCATACACCAAGGAGCCTCTTCCTGGATGTCCGACGTAAGTGCGTCCATTATCGCCAGGAAGAGGTAAGGGCTTAGAGCCGACCCTTGGTGCAAGCCGACCGCCACATTAAAGTTGCCGGTATTGCCCGCTGTAGACCGAACTTGGGTACTACATCGACTGTACATCGCTCGGATCAACTGCACATACTTCCCAGGCATACCTTTCTCTTTCAGGGCCCACCACAAAACTTCACGAGGTACCCGGTCGTATGCCTTTTCGAGGTCGATGAACACCATGTGCAAGTTTTTGTGCGCACTTCTGTATTTCTCGCACAGCTGGCGGATGGCAAAAATGGCATCCATCGATCCCCGACCAGGCATAAAACCGAATTGATTTCGTGAAATTTCACTCTCTTCTCTCAGTCGTCTTTCAATAACTTTCTCCCAAACTTTCATACTATGCGCCATCAGCTTTATTCCTCTATAGTTATTGCACTCCAGCACATCACCTTTATTTTTAAAAATGGGCACCAGCGAACTGTTGCACCACTCATCAGGTATGGCTTCTTCCAGCAACAACTTATTGAAAAATAAAGCTAACCACGTCCATCCATCCACCCGTAATAACTTCCAAACTTCAACCGGTATACCGTCAGGTCCTAGAGCTTTACCATTCTTCATTCCATTTACTGCTATTCTCACTTCATCCATACTAACCTTTCTCACTAACCCCTCATTCACTGGTTTATTGTCCAGCACACCGTTCCAGTCATTCTCCTCATTCATCAGTTTTTCAAAGTATCCCTTCCACCTATACCTAATTTCCTCATCATCCGAAAGAACCATTCCAGCTTCATCTTTTACGCATTTAATCTGACATACATCCCTTGCCTTTCTCTCTCTAGCTCTAGCAAGCCGGTATAGTTGTTTTTGGCCTGCTGTACTATCCAAAGTCTCATAAAGCTTGTCTTGGGCCTTTGCTCTAGCTATGGCCACAGCTTTCTTGGCTTTTTTCTTGAGAGCATCATACTCACTCTTCCTTGCAGCTTTCAAACTAACACTTGCAACTTCAACACTCTGCCATTCCTTGAATTTCCTCTTTTTTTCCTTCAACACATTCTGAATTTCTGTCGACCACCACCATGTATCCCTATCTATCGTACCCTTTCCTTTCGTCTCTCCTAAGACTTGCTTTGCTATACTCCTAATACACCCAGCCATCTCACTCCAACATTCATTTACACTTCGCTCGTTCATGTCTCCCATCTCTAACATTTTATTCACCACTCGTTCTTTAAATTCTTTCGCACAGTCATCCTTCTCTAACATATACCATTTTATTTTAGGGTGTTAAGATGTATATGCTTTGATTTGTATGGAGTGGGCTTTCTGTTTAACTCGTATTCACGTCGTATCGGGTATGAATAATTACTTTATTGGCCGTACTGTATATTTTTGAGTTGTGGCTCGGGATGAAGGGAAAGTATTTTATTGTTTCCGTTATTAGGTTAGAGGAAGGAATTCGGCGTTGCTTTCGGTTGGTAAGAGAAAATTAAAACGCCAGAAATGAAAGGTTTTTGTAGTTCGTAAAATTTTGTAATGTTTGACTCGTCAATTGTGTTTTTTTGATCACCATTGGTTGAAAAAACTAACGACAGAAGAATTAAGGAATGGTCTGCTATCTGAAATAATCGTGGGAGACTTATTTTTACACATTTTTATCATTATTATAGTTTTCACAGAAAAGTCCAGCTATCCAGCCTCAATATTTTCAAGGTAGATTAAATTAAGATATTTATTATTGTTTATATGTGCACCTTACAAGTATTCGATTACCTGAAGTTTTTTATGAAAATTAATTTTATTACACCAATAAAAAGTTGTCGTCAAAAATTTATAATACAGAGTTTTTTTTTTCTATTTTGCCTACATTAATATAGTTTATTTCTAGTTAAAAAGATGCTACTAATGCAAGAAAGGTTATTTAGTCCAAATAAAAGAAAAATCTAACATGTTTATTAAAGCGACGCCAAAATAAATTAAGAATCCTGTTAACCTATTTAAGTTTGCCAAAATTTTTAAACGCACGCGATTAAAACCTTAAGTTCAACTTAAAATACTTACATTTCTATAATACATAACGGTTAAGTTGTTGTACTTATACAAAAACTTAAGCAATTTTACATTTCTGCGGCGGAAACTTTTTTATAGAAATTCAAAGATGGCGGCGGTTACGATGATTTATTAAAAAGTCGCGCCGTTCGGGAATTTTTCGCGGTTGGAAAAAAAAGGAAAGTTTCGCTAGTTTGTGACCTAAACGGCTTTGTAAAGAATGTTCCTCGTAAATCTTGGGGCGTATCACTTTTATAGTATGAATGAATTTACCGACCGGCAGCCTAGTTGGGTGTTTATTTATTTACTTAGTTTGTTAAAGTTACAAGGGCACTTTTTTTTACTTTTTGTTGGCGTTGTAATAATTATTATGACACTATAACTAACGTATGGTACCTTAGTAGTATTTTTGTTTGAAACAAAGGCCTAGTATAATAAAATACTTCGCCAGGTATTCTCTTCCCAGGATGGCCCAAGACTACGTCACGATTAGTGTTACCATTGATTGTCTTTTTCAGTAAATTTAGGGACTCTCATTTAGTGAATGAAAATAAAATAAATTAGTAACTAGCTTAACTATTTAGTAACTCGTGTGATTCATCTATTTAGTTTTAAATTAATTTAAATATTGAATTATTAGTTCATAATTGCTTAGTTAAGTTAAAAAAGTGCATTTTGCTCGGGTAATTCAATCACACGGCGTGGCAACACATCGACAGCTTCGCAACTGTTAACGTATTCTTGGGACAATCACGTGACCCAGCTGTCACGGGAAGAGAATACCAGGCGAAGTATACTATTATACCATGGACCTAGTGAAGCTGTCTTTTTACGCCCATCATCATCATCATCATCATTTCAGCCGAAAGACGTCCACTGCTGGACATAGGCGTCCCCCAAGTGTCGCCACATTGACCGGTCCCGCGCGTCTCGCATCCAGCGGATCCCTGCAACCTTGACCAGGTCATCGGTCCACCTAGTGGGAGGCCTTCCAACGCAACGTCTTCCAGTTTGCGGTCGCCACTCCAGAACTTTCCGGCCCCATCGGCCATCCTTTCTGCGAGCACTGTGCCCTGCCCATTGCCACTTAAGTTTGGCTATTATTCGGGCTACCTCGGTAACCTTGGTTCTCTTACGGATTTCCTCATTTCTGATTTGACCACGCAAGGAAACTCCGAGCATAGCCCTCTCCATTGCCCTTTTGGTGACTTTAAGCCTTCTGATGAGGCCCATTGTGAGCGAACACGTTTCGGTCCCGTATGTAATCACTGGCAACACACACTGGTCATAGACTTTCGTCTTGAGACACTACGGTAAGTTGGACGAGAAGATACCACGCAACTTCCCGAACGCTGCCCAGCCGAGTCGGATTCGACGATTGACCTCTTTCTCGAAGTTAGACCTACCTAACTGGATCGTTTGTCCCAGGTAGACATAATCGTCTACAACTTCGAGTGTAGAGTCTTTGATCTTGATAGGAGACTTTTTACGCCCATTATGTTTTAATTACCAAGTCGATTTTGACGTTTGATTTTACTAAATATACCTTTATCTATGTTTTCATCTACTTTAGATAGGTTACAATTACTTTGTTTGTTGAATGTCGTCCCTAACTTCCTCGTTATGTCACTCATGGGAACAGTTACAAAAGTCAATTCTTAACCACACGACAGTAAATGGCCGCGTAAGAAACACATGAAGTACTTAAATAGACTTTAACTTAATTGCCTAACAAGTCACTAGAAAGCGCGACATTTATAGAAGCAAGATAGATGAATCTAGAATCTAGTAGAGTCTAGACCTGTTAGGGAATGTCCCATTACAGGGCCAAGTGTTGTTTCCGTATAGTGAGGAATGAGGGTTGACCACCGCGTTTTTTTAATGTGCGTTGATGATAACTGAAAAAGTTAAGCCCTTTTTTTTAGTGATGGGAAATCATCAAATGACCCCCCCCCCCACTCTGGGCGCAGCGGAAGGGAGTGTCAGACTTGTACTGACTAAAACCTATCCATGTTCCTTCTTTGCCCTTTGTGTTCCAGGGCCACGGTATGTCTTTCGAACAGTCCCGCAGCCCTGCCAGGCATCGCCCTAAAGTATTAGATATAAAAACCCCATATTTTCAAGTTTATCTTCACTTTTGTATTGATATAAAATCAGATTGATTGGGAACCCGCAACCTTGTACAAGTATTGAGACCCAGTATTATTGCACAAAACATAAAGCTACAAAAAGCGGTGGATTACCAACATTAACATAATAATGTGCCAATTAATTAACATAATATCATGATTTGTTTTCCCTGAACTGTTAGACAGAAATGCCAGTTGATGGCAATTGGCTTGTTCCTACAACATGAGACTTAAACAGAACTGGTGAAATGTATGTGCTACTAAAGGTGTCAAATACTTGCACATAACTTTGATTATTTTTATACAAAAACCCTGCGTAGGGAACCACAGCTGTTTTTGACATGGAAAGAAAAATTCTAGTGCGAGCAGGGTTTGAACCTGCGACCTTCCGATTCAGTACACCGGACGTCTTAACCAATTAGACCATCGCACCCTGCTCACAGCTCTCGAAATTTTCGTTCCATTAATAACGTCTTACGGTGACGTTAGCGCCATCTATTTAAGAAAGTACAGAACCGGAACCGGTGTACTGAATCGGAAGGTCGCAGGTTCAAACCCCGCTCGCACTAGAATTTTTCTTTCCATGTCAAAAACAGCTACTTGCACATAATCTTAATCTAAGCCATAAAGCTACAATACAACCAAACGATAATCGGAACACGCCATCAAAACCAAAGTTCCCACACCTCAAAATCAATACCCAATCGACCTAACTCATTTTATCACTAATTAGTGCCACATCATTAGCCAACACGGGCCGAAACACGCGTAAATTACATTCAAACGAATAGCCAGCACCAAATTAACATGACCGGTGTAATTCTCGATTAAATCTTCTCGATTAAATCACTCGATTCGCGAATCGATACTGGCACAGTATTTATCGGTGCGATTAGTTTGAGCGAGATAGAAGACTCGAATTAGCGCTGACGGATGAGTGCCGATCCGATTGGCGAGTGTGTGAAGTTCTCGATTCTGAAAGGTTGGCCGTCATTTATTTGAAGTAAGTCTGGTGATTTTACTGAGTAATTGGCGTTTTAGTGGCGTAGTGTGGCGCTCCTTTACGTCTAGTGTTAGATGGACAGAGGTTGTAAATAATGTGTTGACGTGGCTTATTTGGAGACTGGGAGTTTGATGAGGATATAAACTTGAGTTAGAGGTTCCTAATTTAAAGGATAAGTAAAATCGAGAGTTCTTTTGACTTTTCGTCACTATTAACTTCATTTCACCATTAACGACTTTCATTTCAAATAAATTCTCGTTTGCAAAATTACTCGTTAATACAATTAAAAACGTATTGCTACTATTCAGAAATTCTTAGTTGAGACTTGCAGCAGTGATAGCTTATGGTATTACCGTCGGACTGCCAAGTCATAGGTCTCGAGTTCGAACACGAAAAAAAAACAAGTTTAGGATCAAATTTATTCAGAAGTAATTCCACAATACTTTCATTTTAATACAAGATAAAAAGTCAAAAACGGTCTCTAATACTCCACAAATCTTAATAAACATCTGCTCAAACCTATCAAACGGTTTCTTTCAAGAATCTATCAACGACTAACGGAATAAATCCCCCAGTTGCATTACTGAGTCGGTATTTTTTAATTGAGCACGGATCGATTTGTCGCCCATTGCAACGTCGACACCATTTGCTTTTATAATTTTGACACACTTCCAATCCAGGAACGATATCGGTTCTGTCAATTAAAATTTCAATCTACATGTCGAGAGGGATCCGGTGCAGATGATGATGATTCCGTTTAAGTTAAAGTCAATTAAGAGGAATATGTTTCAAGTTGTTGTCTGTATTGTTCGTGTCAGCTTGAAAATGGTTATTGGTGAAGTTGAGTCTGTATTTTGTTTCTTGATCATTATTGTGTTGTTTGATGTCCATTCATCGTCTGCTTAGCCGTCTCCCAACTATGTTTAGGTCGGCTTCCGGTCTAACCGGATACAACGGAATATCAGTATTTTACATGGAGCGACTGCCTATCTGACTTCAACAACCCAGTTAGTACTGGGTAATATAGATTGGTGGTCAGACTTTCGGGCCACACCTGTAAGGACTGTCAAAGATCTACAAATGGCAGCCGGGACCAACCGCTGAACGTGATACCCGAGGCACGGAGGAAACTTGGTATTTTATTGGTGGTCACCCATCCACGGACCAACTTAGGCCAACGAGGCAGTCATATAAGTTTTTACAAATTATATAATACGTATGGATAAACATTTTTCACTTTTCAATTGTCGTTTTCGCTGATACAAAATCGTTTTGTCTGGGCCTCTCGTCGTTTGTTTTAACCGTTAACCGCCTTTTATACGGATAGAGCTTATAATGTTTTTTTTTTTTTATGAGAAAGTACACAGCTGGCTCAACGCCACATATTACCTAAATTTTCATATGATAAAATAATAACGGAATAAAAGCACGTGTCTGGCTCATCTCTTTTCTAAAAACAACATGTCTGAAACAATAACAGAGGCGTATTATCTGACGTCAAATATGACTTCATTTCTTTTACCCCACGTCAATATCATGTTCACATGAAACGTTAACATTCCACCCTTATAAAATACCCTTTGTCCGCGTCCCTGTCCATATTAAGCGGAGTCAGCACTCCACAGTCAATAAACCCAGTCTACACGCACTGAAACAAAATATTGTCGTTCACGGGGACGCTGTTCAGTATTCGACAAACACTCGATTCCCGACGGTCGGGCTAAGCGGATATTTCCCGGGATTAGTCGCGGGATCCCGGATCAAACCGATTTTTAATACCGCTCGACGTTTTGATAGAATTTATGTTATTGGATACGTATTTTTCAAGACTTTTAAGAAGTCTTGAAACTATATATCTGGATCTTTTCTATTTGTGATTTGTGCACGTAATAGTTTCTATGATTAATTTATGCATAGCTGTATTTTAATGTTCATTAAATTCTCTGTATGCAGAAGAAGGTCAACAAAATAAACGATGAAAACATGAAAATGAAAGCCGGCAATCTCATCAGAATACTGTATTTCCACGTACTTCAGAACGCTTTGTATTGTAATTAAGCGGAGATTTAATATGTATACGCAAATATAAATTATTCTGATAGCTCAAACACTGTTTTAAGCTTTCACGGTTTACAACTATACTTATACTGTCACTTTCGGGAATCTTCCGTGATTGTTTATTATTTTGAGCTCCCGATATTTCGACGCTGTTGCGAGCGCCATGATCGCGGGTTGACTGCAGAATGCGGGTAGATGGAAAATAAAATTGTTAAGAGCAGACAAATCCATCTACCCAAAACAACAACACAAAACAACAAGAACAATCACGTTCAAGTTTATTCTGATAGCTATTTTTGTCTGTTTATATTATTTTTATAGTTAAAAGACCAATGACCTTCATATTCAATCTTGGACGAATATGAAGGTCATTCGGTCATCGGTGCAAGAAAACATGTTGTTAAACTTAAACTAATAATAATTGATGGTATAGGTCTGTAAACACCAATCTGTCTTGAACTAGCGTAGTTTATGTCTGCACGAGAAGAGAGTTTTATCCAGTAGTGGGACTGCAATAGGTTGTTCTTATTATATTATCTATCTAACAACACAAATACCGTTTCTATTAACCCGCCACCAATAAATAATGTCACAATTAAGTATCACCGGGCCACACAAATCCCGGGATATCCGCAAACACGGAACAACACTAGGCTCGCCTATAATTTGTAGGGTCATTGAGGGTAGGAGCTGACTGGCTGTTTGGCTACATCACAGCCCTAGATTCGGCCGGCTTATTTGACTAGCTTGATTTATGTAGCTATCCGTTTGCTAAGCGAACGCTAGATTGGTTTCTATTAGCGTTAGTGTTAGCTCAGTTCGTATAGAATTGATTCGCTCAGCGTTTGTGTTTGGGAGTTAGAATTTTAAAGGATTAGGAGATGATGTTGCGTTACTGGAGCTTGTGTATTATATAAGTTACAATTACATATTCATTTTTAATAAAACATGGCTATGAGTTGTCAAGAGGTACACAACTACTTGTATTATTAAACTGACGACCTAGCGCTCGCCAGTCTCAACTATTTCATAATGGGTGTTAAAAGACCATTATCGATGGCGAAAGGCACTTCTTCTCCCCGCAATTGCGATCATTTGTTTATTTTGAATTATACCTGGGAGCCTTTTAGTTACGGAGGTATTGGAGGTCAAAGTTCCAACTTTTTTACAAGTTTTTTTTAAATACACGTTTTTAATGTTATAATTTTACTTTAAATACTATGACCCCTGTACTCTTCAATGCATCAATCAGCACAATGTTTTGAGTGCGTTACATTGAGTCCATCTGTAAAACGTGACTTTTCACAATAAAAAAAATCGTTTCCTAGCAATAATTTTAGCGTAGAGTTTGATGTGCTATTAAATAACTTCGTGAAGGGCCCGTTTACACCTTGTATTATGTGTCAAATCATAAACCAATATTAAATTATATTTTATGAAAACTGACCTTCAAAATGTGGTGGTTCTTTAAGATCACCTTTACATAACTCTTCACGGATTACAGCCGTGATGTTACAATGTGAATTAAATAAAACAAAGGTTTTATGAAAAATATTTAAATGTTTATTGTATTGTATTGTATAACGGGCTGGTGTCCGCAACTCCACGTCAAAGTGCGTATTTTGCGTGCGGAAAATACTCGCTTTTTTAATTAATTATTTAAATGTTTAAAACATCTAATCAAAAACCAATCAATCTCCTCAATACATTACCAGCCACTCTAATTGTGGTCCCACGTTCCATTTCGAAGGGATGCTGATATATTTGGCGCAGGACAGAGGTCTCGTCCGTTGCCGCAATTCATGGCGATCTGATTGCAATGTCGGGTGACCATAAATTAGTTCTAGTGCGGTCCTAATAGGTGAGGGTTTTGAGTGGAGATTTGTAATGCTGATTGAGGGTTTTTAGAGTGTGGTTTGTTAATTTGCGTCTTGGTGTGATTGTTTGTTGTTGAGTTAAAGTGTGTCAAAATGAAGAAACCTTTGTTTTATGCTTTTGTAAAATATTGTAGGACTCTTGTTAATCGCTTTGCCAAGTGTAGTACAGGATCTAATTATGGGATTTATATGACTCGAAGTTTTAATAATGAAAACAGGAGTTTAAAAAAATAATGAAAAAGCGTTTATTCGTGGTGAACTCCTAAAAATAACAATAAATAAAAAATATAATAAAAAAAAATATATTTATTAATATTATTTTTTTATTATTATATTTTTACAAATATGCTATATGTTATATAATTATGGATCTAAATTACACACCGAATTTTTATGAATGAACTCACAACGAATATTCTGAAGGCGAAAGTACCCTATTTGTCTATTATTTTTTTATGCCTTAACGGCCAAACAGATTTTAATATTTGGAAAAAGGCGTGGCATAATTTCCGATCACCACACAAACGAAAAACAAAAGCAAGTAAAACATAACTCGGGCCAAGCCACGGTCAAAGACTAGTTAACCTATAATCAAATACTCATCAGAACTAAACCAACACAGAACAGCGCAGTCTGCTATTCCTGCGCCAAACCTAGGAAAACTTCAATAAAACCTAATTCAATTCTAGACCATTGAAATTCGCGGCACGCGTTACACTTAGCTCGTTGCAATTAAATTGTGAGGCGGCTTCGCTAATTGATTTGGGGTGCGACTGGGGTACTTTTGTACCCCATCTTGCAAGATTGGGGTATTTTTGTGCAACATATCAGGACACTGGGGTAATTTTTTCCCCCTCCAGGAGAACGAGGGAGTTTATTCTGGTTTTAAAAATAAGGATTTATTAGGGAAAGGATATTATACAGGGTGTAAGAGACAACCCTCCACAAACTGACAGGGTGCATTCAGCTCCCTATTTTGAATCATATTCCATCGGGTTTTTTTTTAAATATTTAAAAAGTTAGGCTATGATAAAAATATAACATAAGCTTTTTACAGAGTTCATAATCGGAAAAATAAATAAACAGCTTCGTTTGTAATCAAGAATGGCGTTTAAAAAAAGTATATTGTTTTTAAACTGCAAAATAATGAATGATAAAAGTCAGGAAAGTAGTAAAGAGATGCGTTTAAGATGCTGCGCTTAAACTTTTTACGCCGACAGCACTTAAAAAGTAGTAAAAACGTAAAGTATGTTTCTCGTTACGTCAAATTCGTCATCACGCTGTTACAGAGCAGTCATCCTCTAAGTATCAAGAATTAAGCAAATCATTAGCTGTAATAATGTAAAATTGATGTTGTCATAATAAAGACATATCATAAAAACACCACTACTATTACAGGATTAATAAAACACATATAATGATCCATAAATGTATATGTTAACATCTGTCTACAGGGCCTAATAAACTTTTATAACATTATATAAAACGATCACAAATATTTGCTAGCTTTGATATAGGCGTGTTTATAAATAGCTCATTTTGTTTTTATATTTTTTTAATTTACTAAATACACCCAGTAAACATACCCTTCACGAAGCCGTCAACCAAGCATTCTGTACATCAAACTAAGTAACTTTACGCAAAAATTGGAAACGACTTTTTTTTTGGGGTGTAAAATCACGTTTTACGGTAGGACTCGATGGAACGCACTCAAAGCATATTGTGCTGATGGGTGGATCGAATAGTACGGGATCGTGGAGGTGTTTAAAGTAAAAATCTTACATTAAAAACAGGTGTTTATAAAAAAAAAACTTGTGAAAAAGTTGCAACTTTGACCACCAATATCTCCGTAAGTAGAAGGTACCCAGGTAAGGTAGAACAAAAAAAATATCGTAAAGACGGGGAGAACAAGTGCCTTTCGGCTTCGTTAAGGGTCTATTTACAGCCTCTATAGGAATTTTGATAGTAATATTCTTGCAGTGTCATTCTTTCTTTGTTTTTCGTGTGGTTAGTGCCTAACCTGGTGTCAGGGTTTGTATGCCATCCATGGGCCTCTGACTTGACTTTACATGCCGTCGAGAAATATTTCTCAGGCATGCTGCTTTGGTTTCCTCACGACGTTTTCCTTCAACGAAGCAAGTGATAATTATCCAACTAGCACATAGATAAAACAAATCAGTCTTGGGTTCGAACTCGACACCCATGGCTTGGCATCCGGCGGTCACACCACTAGGCTATCATAGCTGCAATGTCATTGAAAAGTCAGGAAGTACATATTATTGATGGGATGTCTGGTATGTTTCCGTAGGGTGGTTCCCAATTCGGTTGGTAGTCAGCAATGTTCCAAACCTGTAACAATTAAGGGCGAAACAGTTTTATGAAAATGAAAAATATTCTTCCTCAATTTTAGTTAATAGTACCGGCGTATTATCCTATTAAGGAGGAGCTCGTGGCTAAATAATAACAGCCGCTCGGGTCGATCTTTAGGTTAAGCCGTGCTTGCCTAGGCTGGTCTGTGGATGGGTGACCGCCCATTACATACCGACTTTCGTCCGTGCCTCGGAAAGCACGTTAAGCCGTTGGTCCCGGCTGTCATTTGTAGATCTTTGACACTTGTTAGGCAGTCAGTGGCCCAAAAAAAAGTCTGACAACCAGTCTTACCAAGGGGTATCGTATTACCCAGTACTGACTGGGTTGTGGAGGTCAGATAGGTAGTCGCTCCATGTAAAATACTGGTATTCAGCTGCATCCGGTTAGACTGGAAGCCGACCCCAATATAGTTGGGAAAAGGCTAGGCAGATGATGTATTATCCTATTAAAGGGTAGAGGCCTCTTCTCATACAAGGAAGGCATTTGGTCAATACGCTTGTTCAAAGTCTACAAACGGCTTCAGAATTGTCATCATTTTTAGCTAAGGTTCCCTTAAGATATTTTCTTTCACTGACTTTAAAGTTATTCTCCTGAATGAAGCCCGCCACTACGATTTTTCCCATATAATACGAACCCGTTTCACCTGTCTAGGCATTCTTTTTTTAAATACACCTATTCTTCTTTAAAGTTCCAGCTATTTCTACACAAAAATTTAACAAAATTGGTTGGTATAACTTTCACTTCTAACAAAGACACTTTCACTTCTAACTTAGCATTGAATATTCACCCTTATAAAGTATCGTTTTCAATATCCAATTCGGCAATTCTCTCCAATATATCACCGTTTAGTAACACACAGCCTCTCTCGGTATTTAGCAATGCACTGGAGATATATGTGCACATCTGTATGCATTGCACGGGTGGAGGGCGTCTAATTGATATCGGCTGAACTTAAGAGGGGCGAGTGAATCTTTTTGTTAAATAATTTTGTTGGTTGAAAAAACACTTTTTTAGGTAAAGTGTGTAATATGTTAGGTATGGTAAGAGACTAGAAAAAAAGTTTTGAAATTATTTTTACACTGATTTATAAACATTTAGGATTGCTGAGAATGCAGAAAATATAAGTTTAAATTTTGTTTCCCTGAAAAAAAATCAAATAAGCGAATATAATATTGCACCTACAATAATAAACACTATTTTTCCAAACTACAGAACACTTCCTACATTGCTACATTGCACGCTCCTTTTGCCTCATCTATTCATACATCTGGTCATACACGCATACCAGTTGCGAGCACTGGTGGAGTACCACGATGTCTTAGAGTAGGAGTAATTCTAGTATGGGAAAGAGATGGCGATAGACGACCTGTATAGCTCTGTATCTTTCCCACACTGAAATTAATTCTGCTTTAAGACGTCATAGTAACCACCTCTGTTGTAGAATACTGGCACAAAACGATGTAGTTGAAACCTACGAAAAAGTAAATTCAAAATACCGGTCCCTGAAATTAAAGCTTCTAAGTAAACATTAAAATAGAACAATTTGTCTTGCCGTGACATCACTACAACAAAAACTTAACAGTAAAAAGTAGAAATACATTTTTCATAATTAAATCGGAATCGGAACTGAGAAGTTGAGTAATTACACCTAGAATAAAGTGACTGCTACGGCTAATGGGCTTTCTTTGACTAATGATTATACTTTTTTAATACAGGTACTGTAATAATTGGAAAGTTAATTTTACCTTTTGAGTTGACCGGTCGTTATTTTCTAAAAGAATTAAAGTAAAGATGTATTGTTTCTTTATTTTTAAACGTAGCCTTGTAACTTGTATACTTTGTTTTTTAGTCGCTACGAGCTGTTGGTTTGTTGCTACGCTGCTACGAACATGCTACGCCGTAGGCGTTTCGTAGACTGCGCTACGACTGGCTTTAAACTTTGATAGAATTACTTATCATGTAATGATGAAATTTGAGAACTTTGTAATTGTTACATCATGCTTATTACCTGAATGGTTTTTTGGGTCCCATGTATAGATAGAAAATACTTTAATGTACATCAAAATTGTAACACAACCCTTTTTAGGGTTCCGTATCCGAAGGGTAGGGTAACCAATGGGACCCTATTACTAAACCTTCGATGTCCGTCCGTCCGTCCGTCTGTCTGTCAGTGGGCTGTATCTCATGATCTGTAGCTGGCAGACAGTTGAAAATTTAACAGAAGGTATATTTCTGTTGCCGCTATAACAACAAATAATAAAAATAAATTAAAGTAGGGCTCGCCTACTACGATGGTACGGAACCCTTCATGCGCGAGTCCGACTCGTACTTGGCCAGTTTTTATAATTTTGTCAACTTTATAGTTAACGGTGGTCTTAATCCATGTTCGAGTTTCCTCCGTGCCTCGGAAAGCACGTTAAGCCATTGCATGGTCCCGGGTGTCATTTGTAGATCTTTGACAGTCGTTAGGTAGTCAGTGGCCCAAAAAGTCTGACAACCACTCTTACCAAGGGGTATCGTATTACCCAGTACTGACTGGGTTGTGGATGTCAGATAGGCAGTCGCTCCATGTAAAATACTGGTATTCAGCTGCATCCAGTTAGACTAGAAGCCGACCCCAACATAGCTGGGAATAGGCTAGGCAGATGATGATGGTGGTTAAGACCACCATCTTAATTCATGTAACAGAGACCGAGTCTCTTGGTAATTGTTTTACTGCTAACAATAATTTTGATATGACATAAAATGCTATGGAACACTCTAAATTGAAAACAAACACTTTCATCACTAACAAAACACAACTAGGCCTCTATTTCTTACCTTATATTAATAGAATCTATTATTCTAACATACTATTATTTTAATGAAACTTACAAGCGACGTATGTGCTAGGAAGTGTGTACCTGCCCTTATTTCACTTGATAAATTACATTAGTCGATGACGCAGCTGTAACGGCGTATTTATTTTAAAAGTGGATTTTGAGGACATCTATGATATTTAGGTCGTGTGTGTTAGAAATAATATTGATTGTGTATATTTTGGTAGGGATTATCTGGTATTTTTAGGTAGATGGACGAGGCTTTTTCGTTTGATGTTTATATAAGTAATGGTGAGCAATGATGGAGTTGGCTTCAACTGCACTTTCTGGGATAACATCTTGATGCTGTGATAGCCTTGTTGTGTGACGATCGGACTGTCAAGTCATAGGTCTCGAGTTCGAACCCAAGACACCTCTGATTTTTCGCATTCATATGCATATTTGTATAATTATCACTTGCTTCGGTGAAGGAAAACATCGTGAGGAAACCAGTGTGCGTTAGAGTTATTTTTCGACGGCATGTAAAGCCAAGTCGGAGGCTCAAAGGCGGAATAAAATCTCTGACATCAGGTTAGGCGCTAACCACACGAAAAAAAGAAAAGATCTTGATGCTGTTTTGTTTCTTTCTATTAAGTCGTTTCATGGTATGAGGCTCTACAGTAAGCTGGTAGGCACCATCTAGAAGATAAAAACAAAAACTATCTGGGTTTATTGTACCAGTATTTATAATTAAACTAAACAATCTTCATAAAATGGTTATAGATTTTGATTGAATGTGAAACGACCGTGTGAAGGATAAAATGGCTAGAAAAGAGGTGATGGCTGAGATGACGAGTAATAGAGAAGTATGGAAGAAGAAGACATGCTGCGCCGACCACAAATAAATTGGGATAACGGCAGGAGAATGATGATGATTTTGATCGAATGTGAACAGTTCTCACCATAACACTGTTTTAAGCTTTCAGGGTTTACAACTAAACTTATCCTGTCACTTACGGGATATCTTCCGTGATTGTTCATTATTTTGAGCGCCCGATATTTCGGCACTGTTGCAAGCGGGTGGATGGAAAATAAATTGTTAAGAGCAGACAAATCTATCTACCCTTTTCTTTATGTCTTTTGCTACGCGCACTACTGGAATTCGACACTAAGTCACGGCAAAACACTCACAGTATCACCAGAATGCATCATCAATCACGGAAGATATCCCGTAAGTGACAGTATAAGTTTAGTTCTCACCAAACAAAGCAACTGCAACAAAATCCGTAGCAAATGCAACAAAACGAAACACATCAAAACAAAAACTCATAAAATGTAGTTAGCCCAGTCTTGCATTCTGACGTCATAATTAAGTTATAACATATTACAGTAACGACATAGTTTTATTGCTGAGTAACAACCTAAGCATGTGCTTACTTTGAATTATGACCGATGGCTTCAGTCTATGGGGAAAAAGGCGAAGGGGTACAAGGGGGGTGTTAATTAAAGGGAATGGGAATTATTAAAATAGGTTTCAACTGCTCGTTTTGTTGAAGATTGAAGAGTTGAAGGGTGTTTGGGTAAGGTGTTATTAGAAATGCATTTTGTATGAAATGTGACTTGCATTAATAAGTAGCTACGGTGATGGATATACGGCCTTCTACGTTTAGTTGCTTTCGGATTTTGATTATGGGTGTGGTGGGAGGACAGTAGGTATTTTTGTGAAAATGAAAAGGAAATCTCGTAAGTTTTGTTTTCACTAAACAAAACTTTGACTTGCATTCCTAATTCTAGCCTACACTTAATTAATAATCAATAATAATCTTATCTTTATTACCTTATCTTTATTCTTTATCTTATCTTTATTTCTTTCTTATTTTTATTTTTGAGCTGCATCCGGTTAAACTGGAAGCCGACTCCAATATAGTTGGGAAAAGGCTAGGCAGATGATGTTGATGATTACACAAGAAAGTGGTATAAAGTTGTGTGAAGTCCCAGACTCCCGAAAAGTGAAAGACCTGTGTTATAACAGCCAGTGCCCTCTAACGAATTGAATGCCACACTTAAAATTTGAACTCTCAGCGCTCAGTCGAGCGTTAAAAATACAGTGTTTTTTTTTGGACGTTGAACCATCAAATGACCCCGCCCCACTCTGGGCGGATTGTCAGACTTGTACTGACTAAAACCCATCCATGTTCCTTCTTTGTCCAGTGCTGCAAAACATTTTTAGGCATTCAATTCGGTGTCGCTTAATGACAGTAAAAACAGGCGTTAATTTTATTGTAATTGATGTCATTTGTAAGATTTATAATATTAATGAAACTTGAAAAACATTGACAGTTCATATGTAAACTGACAGCCAAAGACACTCACCATCTACCCACACTGTTTACATAAAACAAGACTCATCAAGGTTGCATAAAACTTTTCCACTCGAAAATTAACAACAAAAAAAGAAACAAAGGAAAAACAAAAATCTCAAAAGAAAAACGAAATGATCTAAGTGAACCGGAAAGAAACACCGAAAAGGCTTTAAACAAGAAAATTGCCTGTAACTTGCATCGCGAGTTCCATAATCGTCGAGCGGGTTTCTTTAGAAAAAGAAGGAGTTCTAATGAACTTTTCGAATCAGGCTTTTTCCGGTTGAGATTTCTTTTTTCAGTCGACTGATGTATCGTTTGTTTTTTCATTTATCTTTGTGAAAATGCCGTGCCAGTTGGTGTTGGTGTAATTTTTATTGAAGTGTACAATTTAAGTCAGTATTTAAGGTCAGGCATGTTGTGAATTACTTTTAACTGGAGAGATTTCTGACAGTGAAGAACGGTTATGTGTAGAAAATAATGTCAAAGAAAAATGTAATAACATAACATGACATTACGCCCGAAGGGTTCAATCATAAATCATATTTATTTCTGTAAATTAGTCTTACAAAACACTTTTACACGTCAGAGGTGTACCTAAAAGTACACGAAAATTTCGCCAGTTAAGTTTTTTAAGTCCCATGTAATAGGGGGCGAGCCTATTGTCATCAACCGGGCAGAAAAATGTAATCTCATATCAAAATGACATAATAGCCAAGTTAAGTTAGTAGTTACATTTATTGCAACAGAAACATGGTTATTGTAGGTAGATTTCGATGTTGTTCGCTTTTCACGTCTATCTTAACTATGTTTAAATGTCTTTGTTTTAAGTCCATGTGTCCCACAGCTGGTCTGTAAACAAATAATTCGTTTTATTCGAATTAATTTATTACTGAATGCGCGTGAACTCGTGATCCCATGTAGCCCATCGTTTAATGCTTCATTGTGCCATATTCTTGTTAGGTGTGGCTTGCATGGGTCATTTTAACGCCATATTATATTTTTGCCCGAAAGATATACCTACGGTAAATGCATCTATCTATTAATTGAGTTGAAAATACAATGAATGCCTTTGTCAATCGTAGCGAATTCACCATTTTTTTTTCGATAATTAGGAAAATTGTCTTCGTTCAATTCCCGTAAACATAAATAAATTAATCCCAGCAATCAAAACACCGTAGTCCTACAAATAAAATGGCTTCATTACCACTATCACTCTCAGCCATCAACAGAAATATTCGCGGCGTGTGTGTGGCACCATTGCATGACGTTAGAATGCAATTAATGTTCAATATCTTTGTTAAGTTGGTAGTGTCAGGCGAGCGGTGCCGATTCCAGTTCGAGCCATTTGTTTTTTTTTTTTATTTTGGTGGCTGGTACAAGTTTAGTTAGTGGATTTAATTAAATGAGAGTTTTCTTTTATTATTTTTAAGGAATGCAGATATACTTTTTCAAAATTACAAGTGTTAAGAATTATGTAGATACTAAGGAAGACCAAATAAACAATGGTTGGTCTGTGTGGAAGATGATATGGGTAGAAAGCTGACTAGTAGAGAAGTATGGAAGAAACAGACATGTTTCGGTGACAAGAAATAATTTTGGACACTCCAGAAATACATTTTTATGCTTAGATCAAATCATTATTCTACTGCTTTTATACAAATTTATTTGCGGAGCTTTGTTCAAAATGATATGCAATAATTATTAAAGTTACATTACATTAAAATTGCACCACACCCAGAATAATCTGGCTGCGCTGCAGTTCGTGAGCCGCCCGCATAACTCCAGACCTTTCAATTGAGTTATTTATTTGCTATTTCACAACTTAAGAACGGTTTATAGTTAACCAGTGGTAATTTTAACGGTTTTTAATTTATCTGCAAATTAGTTTACCTGCAGAAAACTTAAAAGAATATGCTGAGATGGTTTAGTCATGAAGCTCGTGGTTTAATAATAACAGCCACTTGTGTCGATCTTCAGGTTAAGCTGCCCTTATCAAGGTTGGTCCGCGAGTGGGTGATCACCCAGTACATACCGAGTTTCCTTCGTGCCGCGGGAAGCATGTTAAGCTGTTAGTCCCAGCTGTCATTTGTAGATCTTTGACAGTCGTTACAAGTACTCAGTGACCGAAAAGTCTGACAACCAGTCTTACCAAGGGGTATCCGTATTACCCAGTACTAACTGGGTTGTGGCTGCATTCGGTAAGACTGGAAGCCGATCCCAACATAGTTGGGAAAAGGCTAAGCAGATGATGAGCATTTCAGATGATGATGGTTTGGTCATGTTGAGAAGATGAGTGTAAATACGAGTATAACAACGCAGATATGAGAGGAAACGCTGAGCCGTTCAAGACGTACATTCACTGACCTCATTGGTGATCTTATTTGGAACTTTAGGTCAGTTGTGTAGTTCGAAGCAAAAAAAGCAGATGGCGTTCTGTAGTTCCTGCCTGCCATGAGACAAAGGCGTGAGTTTATGTATGTATTTAAATTATCGTCGAATTAATCAACAAAAATACGTTGGAAATTATTCGTAAGCGATGATTTATTGAAGTGATCGCGTGGCACCATCATGCAATCCGAATTCAGATTCGCGTTGCATTTATCGTAGTTTCATGATTTTTGTGAATTTTTATGGCCTCATTAGTAGGTTACACAGTTTTGATCGGAATCCGGTTTAGTTTTGTGCTTCGTTCCTTTTTGATCGTGTTTGCAGTCACGCTCCAAATCCGTGCCTGCTGTGAGTACTGTATTGAGATGGCATGATAGTGCTGAAATTATGTAGTGATTTTGTAAATGTACTGTTATACTTTTTTTCACCTTTATTTTTGTTTAAGTACTGAGTTCTTCTACCAAAGGTTTAACTTAAGATTAATTACTCAAACACTGATTTGGGTGGGGGTAATTTGTATGACAGGTTTTTCCAGATACCAGTCTCTCACAAAGGATTTATCAGATTTTGTGTTTTCATATTTTTAAGGTGCCTATGTGGAAGAGAAATAAAAAAATGTTTATTATTATTTAATTTATTCATCATTTCTCTTATTTTATACATTTTAAATATTTCAAAAAACAAAACATTTAAAAATATAAAAAATAGATGGCCCATCGACATCAGGAACAAGGTCCAGGCTGCCGGTGGTCAGGGCTCATTTATTATTATTATTTATACAAAGTTAAGAGTTTTTTATTGGCAGTTGGGCCCCATAGTTCCAAAACATTGCAACTATGGATGTGCCATAACCTGACACTAGACTTTTACTGTTGTCAATCACGTTAACAAAACACAAGTTATAACAAAGTACGATTGATTTCACAATACTTGATTTAAAATCTAAACAATTAAATAATGCTTACTTAATAAAATTAAATGTAGATTTCTCTTCAACGCTAACAATCACGACTTTAACACTCTTATCTATAAACAAGTCAAAGTGTTTACTTGAGTGAAAGTAACTATTTAAGATACTGTGACTGTTCATAAATATCCCTAGGCTGATAAAACTTTCGTTTTTCCTAAATCATGTAAATATTAGTATTAATGTCGGTTTCCCCCGAAGGCCGGGCCCTGCCATCCGCACGGCCCTGTAAGACCCGCGGTCTAAGCCCGACTGCCACGAGTCCACCACCCTTCGTCAGCCTTTAGCCTTTCTCAACACACCACGCTTGGGTCACCTTACCAGAATTGGTTAAGTGCTGTTTTTTGTACAACCGTCTCAATTGTTTTTAAGGGTCGCTTTGAGCGCCCAAGACCGGAGTAAATTGCATCCACATGACGCACTAGCATTCAGAAATGCGTTTAGAAATCAGATATTTTTATCTTTTCTTAAGAATTTGTTGAATTATTACATTCGGCCTGTCAGTCTCTAGTGCCTTTCCCATTTAGTAAAGAATTTATGCGTTTCCAAGTGATGCAATATTGTTTTACAATTCAAAGGAAGAAAGGACACTTCGTTATTAATTACGGTAACTTGTCAGCCTGTCAAGCCATAAAATAAAAGTTTAATGTGTTTGTAAGTGGCCCATACCGTGTGATGATTTTAAATAACAATCAAGACGAAAATATTTACTTAATAATTAGGAGTACATGTTTGACAGTCACAATACGATTTATTTGGCATAAAAATGGTCTCGTAAGTAATGACTTTATCTTGTCTATACATAGATACCAGGGTATGAGTCTCCTCAAATACTTTGTAATTCTAGAACACCAACAAAACAAATGAATAAATTCATAAAAGCAAAATCAAAGATCCAAATTCCATTGTTTCAAAACATCAACAATTCCAATACAGACGGAGCTTAGCAGAATGAAAAGAAAAAAGCAGCTTAATTTGAAAGCGCATTCAGGAGCAGTGGAAGAAGTTAAAAGCTCGTGAAGGGTTAGCGAAAAATTATTTGGAAAATCACGGCTTACGGTCCGCTCTTGACAAATCGCTTGCGGGTGACCCAGGGTTGTCCGGAGCTGTCCTGGATTTCGGGGAAATGAAAATCTTATGCCAAGTTGATTGGATGGGGAATTTGTAATCTGTGTGTTGTAACGGGCGGGTGGCACTGTTTTGAAAAAAAATTGGTAGGATTTTTATATAGATATTTTTGGAAAACCAGGTTATAATGCTCAGCTTTCCGTACTCGTGCCTAAAATTTTATTTAACGGATCTAACGATGTGTTTCTTTATTTTAATTTCCTGTTCAGCAGTGGTACAAAGGTGGATTTAATACCACTAGGCATTTTGAAGAAGGCAAGACATTTAGATCACTATCTGAGTGCACAATTTGTGTCCTAATAATACCCTAATTGGTAACATGTAATTGTTCCTTAATCTTTTTTTTTCTATTTAAATACGGTGTTCATATTACCTTTTTGGAGCGACAAGACACACAAAAAAAATGACCAAGATTAGGACCACCCAACAGCAATGTCCCACTCCTTACAGCCCTGCTTGTCTCAAAGCCGACTATTTGTCTGGTTTACGTAGGTTAAAAAGCTACGTCCCCGAAATACCGGCCCATGTCCCGTATACATAAATTTCACTGTCTTATCCTCGATTAATTAACTTGTGTTATGTCCTACACTTTACCAGACTTTATTATTCATATTTTTATTTAAAAATTTATCCGAAACAACGTTAACAAACAAGAAATTAGTAATGGCGTAACTTTTAAGCGTAAAATCTGGCCTTTTTGGTGACTCCATGTTTATCGTTACGATGGGCTTTGTTGAGTAAGGTCGGAGAAAATGGCGGCTGAATAATTAATGTTTGTGGATATTTTTGCTTATTTTTGTTTTTCACAATTTTCCCTTGTTATAAATATTAGCTCAACAATCTAGCTGCCGTAATTTAGAACGATCCTTTTTATCTGAATTCAAAATAACACTTAAATTCAAACATTGTTTATTAATCGCGAACAAAGATAACGTAAACAACAAAAATACGCAAATTTTATTCAAACGAGCGACCTCCAATCTAACGTTTAACATCCAATAGCCCTATTGACGGATAACCGTAACGAAATCGGGAAAAAAAATCGCAACTAGCATAGATCGTCCAGATTTATGCGTTCAATAGCGATTTATTAGTCGGCGTACTCATGAATTTGACACGAAGCGTGTTTTTGTCGCAGAAATAACGTACGGGAGTGACGTCATACGAAATACGGCCTCGCGCTCCCATTGGCGATTTTTATTGCTTTAAATAAATAAAATTGCATCAATGAAATCTGTTTTCGCCGTTATGGATGGCGCGGGTTAGGTATGGAACGTGGTTTATGTACTTTTTGGGATGACGATTTGTATGTGTTGAATTGGGGATCGATAGGTCATGTTTTGTAATCACGAATCAAAACACGGACTATTACTGTGGTAAATTCGTAATCATAATTGCATTTAAATAAACTCGTATTGCAATTTTGTTTTATCTGTTCGAGAAAAACTTGAAAGGAATGGTATCGATCGAATGAAATATATTTGATTTGAAATAGATTAATTATCGGCACTTTTGCACTGTTGATTGGTGTAGTCAGTCAGAGTTCGCTCCGTCCACCATCGTCTATCGTTTTCTTATATGTGTAGCTTGAGCAACTGTTAAAAAAAATGGTAGACATAGCGTAGATGATGTACTACCTCACTTTTCACCCTTATGCCCTAAGTGATAAGGTTGAAAAGTGGTCGACTGTCAGTGAGCGCGGTAGTACCTATATAAATGACGCTTATAAACACCTGCCGAGTGATGGGAAATTCTCATGTAAAGGCACATGAAAGTTATTCAGCATTGTGTGTGGTTATATGTAGTATGTACATTCAGAGACAAACTTCATCACAAGCTAAAACTTTTAAATAAAGTTATTTGTTTTATTTCTCCGAAGTTATCCTATCCATACCCGAGGAAACCATAATAATTCAGTTTCTCGATCACATAGAAATGACAACCTTTGATATGCGTCCCAGCTGTACGTTATTTGAGTTATCCTGTACGCGTCAGCTTTCTAATACAGTTTTATACATTCATTTGATATTTTATGGGTGAACCCAAGGTTGTAAAATATAAAGTTCGGCGCGTACGTTGTTACAATGTTGTGGCGTATGGATGTGACAATTTGACGATTCGCGAATGGTCTATGTAAGTTAATTGTGTGATTATTATGACACTTTGTGAATGGATAATAATCGCTGTTTTATTATTTGTTACTTTATTAAAGTGACAAAAGAAGCTTTGGGTAGAATCAAATGGGGATAGTTCGTTTACTTTTTTTTCATCTGGACAGAACAAGTTTACAAAAACAAACATTAACTATTTAAATCGTTTGGCGTTTAGGTCGTCGATCAAATCTAGGTTTCCTTACTCTATCTTTCACCCACATCCAAACCAACAATTTTCTTAATTATTTAGTTCACGACAGTTCAGCATACAAAATGACTAGCGGCCCGAAACCCATAACCTGAATTGTTCTAAAAATACCAAGACATGGTAACCTCAAAAACATGTCGTCTCATATTCAGCTATTAATACACCACTCATTTCAGGCCCCAATAAGGAAATCATTTACCTAATAATACCATCACTTCAAGCATCAATACGTAATAAGGAAAGAAGCCGAAACTAAATACGATCTCCAACTTTTTCCTTCTCTCGACGAGTGAGCGTGTCACCTTACCAATAATGCGCGATTATTCGCCCATGCGTCTTTGCCACATGCTCAAATGACACGCGACTTGTGGGCCGACGCGACGGTTGTTAAACAAACGAATAAATAGAGGGAGATTGCCAGACCTACGTCATTTTATAAAAGTATGTTAAATTGTGAGTGAAATTACGTTATTTTATGAAATAACGCAAGTTTAATTACAATTTATTATACTTTTTAGGGTCTGGCGGTGGGTATCTACCACACAAAATGTCTGGCAGTCGAGTGGTTGAATTGTCATACCTGGCCCTAAGTAATTTAAAAAAATTATGCTTTATGTATCACGTAACTTAGCAGCTATTTAGCACACCTTTGTTACGTGATATCTACCAAGACCACCACGACTGACTTTTCATTATGTTTAGTAAGGTACTTCCGTGGAAGAAGTTTTAGCTTTTAAAAATGAAGTAGGTCGGCGTGATGTTGGTCCAAAATGATTTATGGCAGTACCCACGTGAAGGAAACAAGAGAAGCGAGCACGTTTCGGTTTAGGTCGTATCACCCGAGGCCGTGAACATGAGCTTACCCCTGTTCTGACGTGGGCGTTTTACAACCAGCTAATAAATCCTCAGGGGTCCGGATACCATTGCTATAGTCATTCAAATTATTCTGGGTAAGGTGGATTTTAGGGACCTGAATTTTGAGGGTAATAAATAAAATTGCCTTTAATGTTTCTATAGAAATGATTGGTGTTTCAGTCATTTGTAAAGACATAGTAGAGGGCGAGCCTAACCGGGCACAAATTCTTCCCACTGCTGGGATATAGGCCTCGTCTCTTTGTACTCTTGGGGAATGGACCGTAATCCTCCACTCGGCCCAATTGCGGGTTTTGAGGCTCGATTGAATTTCTATACACACAACTATGTGTGTATAGTTGATGGTAAGCTGTTTATCATCTTATTATAATCCCCAAGTGCTTTTGTACAACATAAGACCAAGGCTTTGCGTAAGCTGTATTGTTTTCAATATATTCTTGTGTTTGTTTTACGTGATTTTCAGTAAATCTGACGCATGTTCGTCTTATTGGCAGTATTATACATACACTTTCTATAGTAATGACGATAAAGAATTCAGTGTACTTGGCTGTAATTTCAGATGCTTCATTCGAGTGTACGTAGTTTTTGTTTTATCTTACGGGGTGTAGATCGCATGGTCGATTTCAGGTAAGCTCTTTGAGCGTAATCAGCCTACAATTTTCTAACTGCTGGAAAATATGCCTCCTTTTTTGGAGAGGCAATGAACGATAATCCGCAAAGCGGGCCTAGTGCGGGTTATTGGATGACACTTTGATGTGTGTTATTTATATCATCACCACTGCTCTCAAAACGGTGAAGAAAAACATCGTGAGGAAACCTTTCATCATCATTCTCTTGCCCTTATCCCAATTTATTTGGGGTCAGCGCAGCATGTCTTCTTCTTCCATACTTCTCTATTACTCGTCATCTCAGCAGTCACCTCCTTACTTTCTTTTCTTTAACAAAAAATCGAAGACATGTAACATCCGCCAACCTGCTTTAGGTATTACAGCCCACTCTTATTCGCAGAGATCCCAGCCCAGCATCAGCAGTGGGAACGCTGTAGGCTGATTATTTCACTTCGAGTGAAAAATGCCTGGAACCACGCTAAGCTGTTGGTCTCGGCTGTCATTTGTAGTTCTTTGACAGTCGTTACAGGTAGTCAGTGGCCCGAAAGTTACAACTAGTCTTATATAGAGTATCGTAATACCCCGTACTTACTGGGTTGTGGAGGTCAGATAGGCAGTCGCACCATGTAAATTACTGGTATTCAGCTGCATCTGGTTAGACTGGAAGCCGATCCCCGGCAGATGATGATGAAGTGAAAGATGCCGAATGACAAAAATAAACAGAAAATACAGCGACCGATTTTGGCTTTACGTATGGAACCGCCCTTAGGCATTATAAGATATTAGATTACTTGATGTTACAACTTACATAACTACAAGTTACAACTTTGGCAGTAACCCCTCTGCTAAAGGTTTAATGATAGCTTGTAACATCCCCTTGAAGATTAACAATTTATGTGAACTACAATTTGCCAATTAGTTCCAAATGATTAATTGTTTGAATTCATGAGTTAAATTGCTATTACGAACTTGGTATTGTAAAATTAGTTGTATCATGGCAGATAGAGTGTGGTTTTGATTGTCACTAAGATAAGATATGAGACTTAAGATTTCATCGAATAGCTACGGTGTCTGCTCTAGGAGCAAATCTAACATATTGAGCGAGTTTTTCAATTAATTAATTTCAGTAATAAAATGTACTGTCAATGAACATAGGTATATCCTCTTCTGCGAATCTCGCAAACGAAATTAGGTTTGCTGTAAGAAAACCCAATTCTGGGTTAAGCTCGCCATTTTACTTAGGCTATATTATTGTAATTTGTGTGTATGTTTTTTTTTTAATTTGTATGCGATAAAGAATGAGATCGTCGATTCTTTTTAATTTTATGAAATTTGAGATTGTGGACTAGTTCTGGATAACGGACACTGACCGATATTTTAGAACAATATTTGTCAGAACCTGATGTCTGTAAATTGTCCTTACCGGTTGAGAATTTTTTTTTTTTTTTTTTTTTTTTTTTTTTTTTTTTTTTTTTTTTTTTTTTTTTAAAAACGTTGCCCCACACTAGGAATTTCTCCTGTATCGTGGGTGCGTTTACAAACATTTAAACTCACATACACAAACAGCCAGACCCGGAACAACTACCTGTAGGCCATACAAATATTTGTTCCGTGCGGGAATCGAACCCGCGACACAAAGCGCAGCAGTCAATCGCTTAGCCACTGCGCCAACCGTGCCGTCAAAGAATTATGAGTTGTTTGAGTCAATTTGTGACTTATGCAATTGCCCTATACGACGTACGCCTTTCCCAGCTCCCGTCTGATATTTTCTGTATTTACACCTCCTTATTCAAGAATGTTTTCTTTGTCTCCAGGCCAAAAAGCGGCTCAATGCTGCTGTACAGCCGTAAGAAGGTCCGTTACCGACGTGATGGCTACTGCTGGAAGAAGAGAAAAGACGGGAAGACCACCAGAGAAGACCATATGAAGCTCAAGGTGCAGGGGACGGAGGTCAGAGTGTTTTGTTTTTTTTTGTTTCCATAATGTTTTTCTTTAAACTTAGATTTCTATTCCAGAAGACGAAGTATAAAGAAAAACGTTAAGTACAATGAAGTCTAACTCTTAATCAGTGGTCTAATTCTTCTAGTTACATAATTATGATGCTGTGATTACACCTCTTTTCTGTGTGTCGCTATTTTCTGTTCTAGAGAACTTTCTAATAATTTATCTATAAGTAACTCCTGAATCAAGCATTAATATCAAGTTACTACTTCACTGAGAAACTAGAACTTCCAGATTTTGGAAACCAGATCGAATTAAAATACAAATCAGCAACCTTTAGGCGTTTCCAAATTATGCGTAACTCTTCTAACATTGACTGTCTCGTTGGTCTAGTTATCGTAAGAGAGACGGCTAAGCAAGAGGTCCTGGGTTCGATTCGCGGGTCGGGCAAAGTGTTATTGGTGTTTTTCATCAGGGATTTCTCAGTAGCAGTCACGGAGTCTGAATCTGTGCCCGGTTGATGGTGTGAGGTCACCCCCTATTACAGAGGACTTGGCACTCCTCTGCCTAACCCTTCGGGGATAACAGGCGTGATGATGGCGTTATGTCTTCCAACATTGATATGATAATCATACATTACAGTCATAATAAAATCGACCGACAATTACAAACCCACATTTATCAAAAAAACCCTCGCCTTGAAAGCCTATTAATAAACATTCGGATATGAAGGCTTGAGGTCACGAAACTAGATAGACAGTATGAGCGATGGCTTCAGGGAAATTAAAGAAAGCGAAATTGTGGTGCAAAACATAGCGGTATTTGGAAAAGTCTAGATTCTGAACGCTTTTCAGACAACGCTGGTTTTAGAGCGTCGCTTTTTGAAAAGTAGGTTAATAAAAGTGTTTTTAAATGGAGGAAAGTGGTTGCCTTTTTCGGCGTGAATGAGGCTTAGAGAATGGAGAAAGTAATATTATAGCCTGTTTAGGGAGTACCTATTTTACTATCTACAAGCTTTTATTTAACTTGATTTACATTTCATCATGTGCCCTAGCCTTTTTCAACTATATTGGATTGTATTCTATAACGGGCAGGCGGGAGAGCAGCGGTGGCCCAGTGGTGGAGACCCCGACTTACGAGCAGTAAGTCGTGGGTTCGAACCCAGCCAGGCGCATTACTTTGTGTAAATTATTTCATCACCACTGCCCTCAAAACGGTGAAGGAAAACATCGAGAGGAAACCGGCATGTCCTAGAACCAAAAATTCGAAGACATGAGACATCTACCAACCCGCACTGCACCCGCGTGGTGGATCATAGCCCATTCCTTCTCATAGAGAGGAGGCCTGCGTCCCAGCAGTGGGATGATTAATAGGCTGATTATGCTATGCTATGCTATGTATAACGGGCTGGTGTTCGCAACTCCACGTCAAAGCGCATATTTTGCGTGCGGCTCAAGTATGTTGCACTTGTGTTTCTGTCAAACTGGATGCAGCAGAATACCAGTAGTTTTAAGGTATGACTACCTATCTGACCTCAACAACTCAGTAACTGGGTAATACGATGCCCCTTGGTAACACTGACAGTCAGACTTTTGACCTCTGACTCCCCGTAACAACTGTCCAATATTTAATAATGACAATCGGAGCATACGACTTAACGTGCTTTTCGAGGCATCTGTGTTTTAAATTGAAAATACCATAAAAAACAACATCAAAGGATTTATTTCAGGTAGGCCAGTTACAGGCTCTTTTGAATTGTCGAAACAAAGACAACAATGAAATGTAGCTCCAGTCCCAGTCACAAGGCATAAAAACTGAAAGTATTGTCTCAGCAGTTTAATCTAGAAAACTTACCGATTGAACAGACAGACTCACTCTTTCTATTATATTCACGTCCGGGAAACAAATGCGTTGTTATTCAATAGCTTATTACTGAACACATGTTTTTCTCCTACCAGATATTCTATTACCCTATCTACATAAAGGCACGACACATTTAAGTGGGTCACCGTTTACCTCCATGAAACTCTTACGCACATATCACAAACGGCCCCCGGAGCGACGCTTAACCATCGAGTGTTGATTATTTCGATTATTCCCAAGAAAAACATTTCATTGCGTTCCGGAATTGTGTAAAAGAAAGTTTTTAAAAGATATGACAGTTTTATCTGAAATATGTTGCTACTGGGATATTTTTTTTGTAGTGTTTTTGTCATGTTGTTGTTTATATCTACACTAGCGACCCACCCCTACTTTGGATTAAACTCCTAGATTTCTTTGTTGTACATGGAAACTTAATGTTAATGTAATAAATACAATAAACCATAGTAAAATCTCTAACTGCGTAAAAACTCTGACTGCCTCGTTAGTCGAGTGGGCGCAAGCGCGACTGCTGGGTATGAGGTCCTTGGTTCGATTCCCGGTTCGGGAAAGTAATATTGGGTTTTTCCATCAGGATTTGTCTCAGTAGCAACCACGCAGTCTGGAATTGTGCCCGGTCGATGGCAATAGGCTCGCCCCCTATTACATGGGACTTAGACATAACAAGATAAATTTGTATGCCTCTGCCTAACCCTTCAGGAAATACAGGCGTGAAAATGTGTAAGTTTTTAAAATTAGAGATTTTATAAATCACGCATGGTGCAAAGCATCATGGTGAAAAACGCATTAATATCCATTGTAAAGTATAAAAAAATAATACGGGTACAAAACCAAATACAAAAAGTGCCTTTTATTTATAGTATTGTGTGTATTTATTTTATTTTAATTATTTATTGGCCTATCTACAAATGTTTCACTTTTTACTCTAATAATGCAAGCTGTGATGCGATAGACACAACATGCATGCATTATTATAACGCAAGTTGATGTAGATGTCAAGAGAATCATAATTCAAATAATCTGTTAAGCATGTCCTAACAATGGGAGTGTAAATCTTCATTAATGGTGGAGTAATTGAATAATCTTAGACAAACAGGTTAGTAATCAGTGAAGCATGGTTGGGGGCTCAAAGGATTAATTGAGAACAATGGTGGTTTGAATATACCGACAATAAACCCAAACTCGAAAGCATTTATTTCAATTAGACCATAACACGCACTTTTGAATGTCAGAAAAACAAAGAAGGCGAAGCTACAGTCCCAGACACAAGGCATAATAACTTGTGAAAGTACTGTAGTTGCCCGTTCCAATGCGTAGATCTCTACGGAGAAGAATGGGTAAAAAACTCCATGGACACTCTTTTCAATCAAAATATTGTTACAAAATCTTTGTTAGGGATATCATTCATGTGGTGCAATGCTAATATTGATAAACATTGAAAATCTCTTCTGGATTGAAAAGAGAAGAATATGAAAAAGCACGTAAGAAAGAGGTTTAAACTTCAAGGCACATTTATAACCTCCTAACCTCTATGATCACCGCCTGAACACACATTTTTTAAGTTCATCCCGATTCGACGTGATGATGCGAATTGCATTATAAGATAATTTATTATAACTGATTAACTAACATAGTAGTTATTTTACTAACCTTCTCCATAGACGGAATGAAATAAAATAACTTTTATTTCGGACAAGGAACATCCATATCGCTGTTTTTGATATGGAAAGAAAAAATTCGAGTGCGAGCAGGGTTTGAACTTGCGACCTTCCGATTTCTGTACACCGGATGTCTTAACCAAAAAAGGTTTCCTTATAAAAAAAAAAATCAACATCCATTTAATGTTGCTTGTCCAAAATAAAGTTATTTTATTTTATTTTCATTATAGATTTTTCTGGTATAAACGAACTGCTCGAGTTGAGGCGACACTGACCCTGTGCAGTCTTTATAATTGAACGTTGACTTTAAATCTTAAAGTAACTAGTAACTCGTGTAGGTATGGGTTCGTTTCAAATCTGTTATAGGGTGTCAAATCTGTTATAGGGTGGAGAACGTATTTCTCAATGTCCTTTTAAGTTCATTTAGATTGTTGGTTGTTATCAAGGGTTATATTTGGTTTTCCTGAAAAGCTTGAACTTCACCCGTTGACATCGACTAAAGAAATATTCCAGTGAACTAAACAATGTAAATATTCGTTCCGTGTAAGTCGTAAGAGTCAACCGACTGAAACAAGCTAATGCCTGTAATGAGGTACTGTTGGTCTATGAGGCGTGTACTCTTCCTGTTTATGGGTGTTGTCCATTTTAGCTGACTGCAATAGAAGGTAGGTAATGTTTCTGATCATCATTCTACTACCCTCATCGAAATTAGTTTAGGGTCGGTTCCTTTCAAGCCATATCATCGTCTACACAGTCAAGCAATTGTTGTTTTAGTTGAAAATATAGATAGAAGGGTGATAGTGTCGATTGCTTTATACGAAGCCTTGGGGTAATTGTTTTCAAAGAAAAAACGTTCGTAAATTGACTGTAATTATTTTCAATGTGATGTGATTCATTTCAATGGGAATTAACCACAAATACAAGAATATATATATTATAAATATAATGAATATATATATTATAGAATTTATATATTTTTTTCCAATAATCTGAAATTGCTTTGCAAGTCTTTTGCTGATGTTAGCCTGTAGATAAGTACAGAATACTGAGGTCTGAATTAATCTTGAATGAATTTATCTTCGTGATGTAAGATGTTGACTGCGGTCTACAGAGGGATCCAAAAACTGATTTTGTTTTGTGGTATATGTACTGGTTATATCGTTTGTATGTTGGTGTTTTAGGGCAGATTCCAATACTAGAGATATCAAATAAAACCATACTTTTTACAACTCATCCTCTTGATGCACGCCTAAGTTGTCTGTTCTTTTCCTATTCTAATTTGAACCTTATTGTTTATTTCCTTTTACTTTACAACCAGAGTTAATACCTAAATGACCACAAAGGTTAATGTCTTTACAGTACTTAGATGACACCATAGTCGTTGTTTTGTTTAAAAAAAAAACAGTTCTTTATTTGAAACGGATTGGCACTGCTTGGATGCAAGCTAAAAAAGGTAGTTTGTAGGTATAACTACCAATTAACTGCCAGCCTGAAAAAAATCTAAATCACGAATATTTTTCCAGCAATTACGTACTCACTTTCACCAAAAAACCTGACTGTTACACAACCCTAGTTTCAGCCTTTCATAGAGAAACCTTGGAAGGTGAGAAATTAATATTGTTAAGTAATTACAGCCGGTTCAGTTTCGTGATTCGCCCCCAATCGGTTTTCAACTGAACTCTTTTGTTGGATTTTGTTTTCATATATGTGTGAGTAGTTTTTCAATTAAGGTTATGAAGTGGCTTTTAGATTTTTTTGTAGGTTTCTTGAAGGGAGTTATTATTTTAATTTTAGTGCCTACAAATATGAAATTAATTTATGTCCCGGTTTGAAACTGGCATTGGTTTAATAAACAGTTATATTTTAGATTTCATATCCTGAAGGTCAAAGAATCCTTCCCAAGTTGAAGGCATTTCGTGAACTCTTTGGGATCTCTACTCATAAAAAGTTGTATCAAGAATATTCTTTAAGAGGGAAAAGGAGCTACGATTCTCCATACAAATGTATTCTCATTTTTACTTCCTGAAAAATGCCTCTAGATCAATATTTTTTTATCACTAAATCAAGGTCTATTGTAGACACGTCTCTGTCATTTTCTTTTTTTTCAGCATATAATAAGTAAAGAAAATATATGACCCTCCAAAAATTACAAAAAATACTCCATTTTTACGGTCGTGACTAGAGGACTACCAGACAAATTCGAAAGTTTTTAACATAAAAGAAATTGATAGGAACCTAGACACACTCTTACTTAAAATTTTAATGTCAAAAATAATTGAATCGGCTCTGTTTTCGAGGAATATAATAAAAATATTCGTGATATAATCGGTCTGAGCCCCAGCTGACCCTATCGCACTCTACGGTGGCAGGCTTAACGCAGCGGCAGCAATAGTTTCTTCAAATACCTACCTAGCAGGCCCTGTTCTTAAGAACCAAATTTCTACGAAGCTGTGTTTCGATTCCATACTTAAATTTTTAATCATCCCGCCAAACCAAACACGGTTCACCAACCACAAAAACAACCAATAGACAAACGGAAGCGTCATCCATCATCCATAACATCCATCCACAAATCCTGCCTCATCCAGCCTCATCCGACGCGCCCCGTGAATAAGTAAATGGTTTCGTTGCAATTAAACGGGCAACACTGGACGAACACTAATTGCCATCGATAAATGTGGTGGAGGCCACAATGTGGATGTTGGCTTTTTTAATTTTGGGACTCTGATAGGTTTTGAGTTGGGAAATTGATTGGGCTTTGTGAAGAATTGCGTAGATTATTCATTCTAGCTAATTTTGTCTTTCAATCGGTATCTTTCATCTGAACATTCGAGTCAACCGTCTGATATCGGTTTTATCAACTGTCCTAGCACTAGGCAAAGGTTTCTATACTTTTTATTTAATGCGGAACAGTTGTTTTGGCAGGTCTCTTAGTACAGTGAGTGATAGCAATTAGCTGACCCACCTTTTCATAAATGGTTGAGTTTTTTTAGAAACCGAATCGATAGAATTGAAAAAAAAAAAATTTTTTTGCTTATGTAAATAAAATACAAAAGATTATATTATATTAATTATAAAATTTTGCTATCGCTAACTGTTCGTCATGATTCATCTTGCTGGTTAAAAATTATTCGCCATAAAACGAGGTAGCTAGAAGGTTTTATAATACCTATTTTTAAGCACCAGGTTGACTATTTGGTCTGCTGAAACGTAAAATTTGTGGACAGATATTAAGTTTGGTAATGTGAAATGCAATTACAAATTAAAAAAAAAAGTGTGCCAAGAGTGTCCCAAGTATGACTAAAAAACAACTGAAAAATCGCTACCACGTTGCACGTTGGGTGGTGGTAATTCTTCACAAATAATGGACTTGTATTTAATAACCTTTTTATAGGTTTTCTAAAGTAAGAAAATAAGTTTCAGAAAACTATTTCAGTCTAACACTGACAAGATGAAACATGTTCCTTTTCCTTTTAGCTCACCTCCACTTTCATTTGTTTCGTCTGAAAACTCCAGGTAAAGTTCTGTAACATGCCAAAAGCTCCTAATATAATGTGGCGGGTGACTTATCTAGTTTAGCGTTACAGCATAATCTTCAAAGACTGAACTGGTCGTGCTCAGGTACACACAGTACTAGGCTAGTGCTTTTTGCACATAAACCAGTGACAGTCTTGCGTGCCTACTTTTTGTGTGGTGTAAGTTAAAAGAGGAAGTGATTTGTGAAACTGAATGAAGCACGATTTTAAAAAGTAAATTTCATATTTGAGTGATGAATAATTAGATACATAAAAAGGACTCTAATAGGTCTTGGTTGATAAAAATCAACCTTGCCTTCCTTCCCTTGATGCCTTCATAACATTTAATTAAAGTATATTAAATGTTATGAAGGCAGAAAAGAAATTTTACCAAAAAAAAACACCTCAACTCATCTATAGGTGTTTGCATTTATCTGCTGATGACTCACCTTCTACCAAAAAAGTGCAAAGTTATCAAAGTATAGTAGGATTATTATCATTTCAATTGAAATTCAGGCCACTTCAGGACATATTATTATCGTATTATATAATTATGTAGACTTACTCCATGCGTTGCTACTGAGGTAACAACGAAAAACAACAAAAAAACGGCTAAAAATAGGTAAAACAAAGGCATCATTTGAGGTTTGCATGTTTGACATTAGTGTTTTGCATATTGCAAAACAAAATTCGTAAGCACAAACTTTTAGCACATTAAAAATATTTACCAAAAACTTAAAAATACAACTACCAAACTTATTATTTCGTCACAATCTCGACTCAAATCTCCAAACTTCACCAAGAAGCAGTTTTAACAAGGTAAGTTGACAAGGCCGCGTTTCGCTAATTACTTGGGCCGCCGCACATTGGCACGGATCCAAGATGGCTACGGCTACAAAACACTATGCCACGGCCCAAGATATCATTGCAGGAATAAGTCCAGTTTAGCCGTGAATTAGTGTTTATTGGCTTTTAAAAGCGTTCGCCGAAGTTTGTATGCAAATTAGTAGGCATAGGTTTATTAGGTGAATGTTTGCGTGACCTGATTTTCGGTATCAAAATGCCAGAATTGAGTAGTTGGATAGGAGTTTGGAAATTACTTTGTGTATATGTTTCTTATCATTAGAGGAGTTCGTGGCTAAATAATAACAGCTGCTCGGGCCGAACTTTAGGATAAACCGCGCTCGTCTAGGTTGGTACGTGGATGGGTGACCACCCATTACATACCAAGCTTTCTCCGTGCTTCGGAAAGCACGTCATTTGTAGATCTAGACAGTCGTTAAAGGTAGTCGTGGCCCGAAATTCTGACAAGCAGTTCAACTAAGGGGTATCGTATTATCCAGTACTAACTAGGTTTTGGAGGTCAGATAGGCAGTCGGTCCATGCAAAATACTTGTATTCAGCTGCATCTGGTTAGATTGGAAGCCGACCACAACAAAGTTGGGAAAAGGCTTAGCAGATGATGATCTTTTTATGTCATAAGCTGCGTTTGTCGATTGACAGGGACAATGTTCTTACTTAAAAAATAGAACACAATGTACAGAAATAAGTCGAATTTGTAAATTAAATAAAACTGTTATAAAATACATATCTAAAGAACGAAAAATATCTTATGGAGTGCCCCAAGGCAGTGTGCTAGGGCCTTTATTATTTCTTATATATATAAATGACTTTCCCCAGAATATACCCTATCCTATGACATTGTTTGCCGACGACAGTACTATCATTGTTAAACTTGACAAAAATAATAAACACTTTGAAGCTGACATAATCAATGCATTACAACAAGCCGTTAACTGGTTAGAACATAACAACTTAATTATAAATTTAAAGAAAACAAAAATTATGAATTTTCGTCAAAGAGTAGGTAATTCGGAACTAAATGTAAGCTTTAATAATGAAGTTATTGAAGAAGTTGCGAATACAAAATTTTTAGGTTTAACAATCGACAACCAACTTAATTGGAAACAACATACTTCAATATTAATTAAAAAGATTAGTAAGTTTGCTTTTGCTTTGTATAAACTAAAGAAAGTAGTCAATCAAGCAGCTGCAGTCACTGCATACTATGGATATGTCGATTCTATACTACGCTACGGAGTCATGTTTTGGGGTAACTCCTGCAATAAGGACATGGTGTTCAAATCGCAAAAAAGATGCATTCGAGCTATTACCGGTCTAAAAATAACTGATAGCTGCAAACCTTATTTTATATTGTTAAAAATAATGATTTTACCTTGCTTGTACATATTTGAGACTGCTTTATTTGTTAAAAAGAACATGCATCTATTCAGAAAAGCATCTGAACAACGCTATAAAATGATTAGACGAGAATATAGACATGAATTATGCGTTCGACCATCAAAGACCGCCTTGATGCACAAAAGTATACTTTGCATGGCCCCAAAAATATTCAATAAATTACCAAATGGAATTAAGGACTTAAATATTATTCAATTTAAAAACAAATTAAGACATCTATTATTGGAAAAATGTTATTATACTATTGACGAATTCCTTAATGATAAATTGTAATTGTAAATTGACATTGATATTTATTTAATTTTGACATTGTACTATTATCTTTATTTCATTCATTATTTATAAGTATCCTCAATTGTTAATGTTTTGCTTGCTTTTTTCTGTTTTAAGTTATGTTGTGTTTTGTTGCAATTATTTTATTTTAAAATGTTGATTATTCTTCTTTTTTATAATAATGACCAATAATGTAAAAGAGTGTACACCTTTAAGGTAGATTTTTGAGGAACTAATTATTTATTATTAAGATCTCATGTAAAATGTACCAAAAATCACACCAATAAATAAATTTGAATTTGAATTTGAAATTTGAATGTGACATTCTGTCAGCGATTTAACGATGATGGAATATATAATCAGAAACGTGTCGGACTGACGTAGCGAAACCCTTTGGTCAATCTAGTTGAAAGTTGTTGGAGAAATACTAAACGCTTTGGAAGCGATTTCGCGAGACGATCATAGTTTCGAGTCTTTGTTTTTTTTCTAATTAGTAAACTGCTTGAATTTTATACACAGACACGCTAGATTTTTGAGTTTCACAATTTAATATCTGTTACACAAGAATAACCTGTTATTTACATTGCTCTTTACATTTTATATACAAAAATATTACAAAAAAAAAAATACAAATAATTCACACCAATCTGTGCATCCGAATGAAAATTTGTAACGGCTATTTTTATTGCAAATTTTTGATCCGCCACATTTCAGCGCAGTGAATAAAATATAAAACAGTGAGTGAATGGACTATATTGTATTAAAACAAAATAAAATCCGGTCCGTTGTATAATGCCTCGACAATTTCCCCGTGTTCCATTCTGGTTCGTTACCCAATATAGATGATGATTCGGTCTATTTTCTTCAAAAAAAGCCCGACCTATTTTCGGTAACAAAGTTGTATTGTGAGCTATTTTGGTAACCTTTCGCTCTCTGTTATAGAAAAGGTTCTGAATCTGTAATTGTTTTCATTCTGTATTATTGTTTTCGTGATTGGTTTTATTTTTGGAAATTTTCAACTCATGTGTGTGTTTTGTTACGGTTTTTATTATTTTAACGAGTTGGTCTTTGTCTTGAACTGATACTGATACTGTGAGCCTGCGTCATCCCACTGCTGGGCAAAGGCCTCTCCCCATGACTTCCAGGTGCTACGATCCAGGGCTAATGCGGGCCACTGGTCGTTTGTTTTGTCCAGCTCGTCCCGCCATCTTCTACGAGGTCTGCTGCGACGCCTTCTAGCTGTGTCAGGGCTCCAGAAAGTGGTTATTTTGGCCCACAGCTCATTGGGCATGCGGCAGACGTGGTCAGTCCAGTCCCACTACAGCTTAGCAGCTTTATTATTTTTAGAAAACTTGATAAACATTACTCCATTATTCCTTCAAAGGGTTGGCAGAAGTATAACATAGAACACTCACATGTCATATTTAACTAGACCGGAAAGACTTCGTAACTCTTTATTACTTACATCTATCTTCTATATTTGTATTGTTGAATTCTACTTTTCAGTATCATTGAAATAATGTAATAATTCTAAATAGAGCATCAATGACTGTGCCCTCCAATTCAACTCACAAAGTGACGCTTTGTCAGCATTGTTATTGAAACAAAGCAGTTGAGTCGATTATTTTAACGGGCCTTAAGATGTCAGCTTTCAAGCCAAGCGCTCGCAATCCACGTCAAACGGGGCGAGTGTTACTATAAATTCCTTTTTGCTGTATTCGAATTTACGTTTAAAAGTTGTAAAAAGTACTTGAATTTTGCGCATTCTCGTGTCACGATTAATTGGCTTATTTGCTTTATTATTTTATTTTTACTCACTCCAACACCGTATTTTTGACACCGTCGCGTGAAAAATCGGCGACATTTAACTTAAAAATGTTCAAGAAAACATTCTCAAAACCGAAATTAACATACCAAATATTAACGATTAGATGTGAAAGCATTAATATACTAGATTAACAAGGCAAACTCCTTTGCATAATTTCGAATTAACTATCAAAATATATTTATTGCACCAAACTTTATACTGCCACTTAAAGCTTTGTTCGGTTTAAAATACGGTTTAAAGTTGTGTGTTTTAAATGTAAAAGTAAAGTTGCAAGGCCGCATGCAACGCGCCGTTTTACGTATTGTTTATTCGACCACAAGGCCGGGGACAGACATGCAAAACGGCCCATCTGGCCTGGACTGGCCTTTGTATATAGGCCAATATTTCCTGGTACACTTGTGTGCACGAGACTTTATATTTAAAGGGGAGTATTTTTGTAGATGGTTAACGCGTGGGACAAAGAATGCTGTGGTGCGTTTTATGTGGAAGAATTTCTGGATTTCAAAGCTGGAGTTTTCTTTGTTTTTTTTTTCTGAAAAAAGAAGAATTCTGAGCAAATAACGCACATTTGCTTTTAAATCTGTTTGAACAGTATCTACAAAAAATAAGCCGAATTTGTCTTGAGCTTCCATGCTCATTTCTGCTTCAAAATTCTTTTCAGATCATTCTCACATCACTCAATAAAACAGCCTACAAATTCAATCATCCAAAAATATCTCTTACTTTCAAAAGACCCTTTCATTCCAACTTTACGAGCTCATAAAAGCGCTGTCCTTGTAAAAAAAAAAAAACAAATCAATCGTTCCGCTGTCCGGCCAGCATTTGTTTTGATGGTGCAAGTAGTGGGTACACTGGCGCGCGGCCAGCCCACCTTACAATCACGAATGGTCTTGCATTCTCAGCTTTTTGCTGTAAAATTTTGATCGCTCCTATTATACGCAATTGTGGCGTTTTAGTGAATAGGTTTTTTATGTTGATTCTGAATGGGGCCTGGGAATGACAGCAGTTTGTTTTGTGTTTTTCGGAAGAGGTGTTTAATGGTTGAAGGTAATGGGAGCATTAACTTTGCGCCGGTAAACGTTTGTTCAGGGGTAATTATTTATCTATTTCATTGTATAAGCATCACTTTTACTTTACTACCTGCGTTGTAGTAATTTATGGCAATGAAATGAAATTACGTGCAGTATGAGAGGGTCTGTATTTTTCTGCCATCTTCTCTTGTATCCAGAATGTTATACCATGTACAGCGAAAGTGTACTCAAGCGTAAATTACACACATAAACAAAATAATTTATAATACGGCCACTATACTCGCGAGAGCAGAATGCACGAAAGCATCTAGTTCTAAGCATAAACGCAGTTAGACGCGTAATACAGTGAAATGAGGCCATTTAGAACACTTCATCTAGGCAGAGAATTAGACCGAACCAAAAAACCTCTCATTAGTTCAAAAAGCAGCTTTATGCTAATCCCATTTGACGGGCGAAGTCACATGAATATGTTGAACTTTTTTAATTCGTCCAATCTACGTATGCATTCATCCGAAAATGCACTTGGATAAACTGGATCGTACCGATCCCCGTCGATTGGTTCAAAACTGGATTTCGCCGGTACAAGCCAGACGGTTCTGGATCCGTCTAGTTTTCGCCAGAAAAATTTTAAGGAGGGATTTATCATGATTTATTTTATTTCAAGTTTAGAGTTTACGGTTTGGGAGTTAAATTAAATTTTGCACAAGCAAGCGGAAGTACTGATTGAAATACATATTTCAGTGGCTCTAATAAATTGAAATGATTTTTTTTTTCAATTTAACTGCACCGACGTAAAAACGTCAGATTATTTTACACTTTCAGCGTTTGAACTTATTTTAACTTTTTACGGAGTATAAAATTTTATTGGAGCATCCGTATTCTTTTTCAAATCCGTCTTTAATGAAATGTTAGAAATCTGAATCAAAGCGTGCTAGTAAAGTATCCACTTTCATAAGATTATTCTTCTACTTATTCTACTAGACAGTCCACGGTAGGCAGAGTACCCAACCTACTTGAGAACGCCAGAAGTGATCAAGAAATAATATCGCCGTTTTTGTCAAGATTTTAGTGATCAAGGGGGATTACTATGACGTCTTAAAGCAGTAGTTATTCCAGTGTGAGCAAGAGACAAAGCTATACAGGCCGTCTAGCGCCATCTCTTTCCCACACTGGAATTACTCCTGCTTTAAGACGTCATGGTAGGCCACCAGGTTCCGCTTAGGCAAGCTTTCACCATTGTTCCGACGATGGTCAAATGAATCTTGGTCCTATAAAATGAAGAAACGTTTCTTAGCGTTCTATAACGGTCTTACGATGTGGTTAGCGCAGTGGCTGAGCGAGTGGCTGCTGCGCTGCGTATCGCGGGTTTGATATCCGTACGGAAAAAATATTTATATGTCCTACAGGTAGTTGTTCTGGGTCTGGCTGTTTGTATATGTGTGGGGCAACGTTTTTAAAAAAGAAAAGAAAGAGAAATAGCTACTTCTTAGCTTGGCCAAATCGCCTTTTAGCTATACTTGACGATATATACTGTATTGTAAACTAAATGGCGATGATGCGAAGAGTTTGTTTAGGTTCATGGCCCAGATATGAGCAATGTGTATTTAGGATCCCATCGTATCGGTGGGAGGCGGTGGAACTGACATACGCACTGCGATCATAAATGTCCCTAAATAAAAAAAATAAAAAAAGCTGTATTGTACAAAGAAAACATCTTAGCCTGCGCGATGTAAAGACATTTTAAAGATTATGATATTGACAATGAGATAAGTTGTTCTGTTCAAATGGATACACAAAAATCTATTCCTAACGGCAAAATTTTACAACCCACGTGCTAAAAAAATCCTACACATCATTTTTACACTAACATCAGCACAAAAAATCCACAGCAACATGCCATAAAAATCCAAGAAGGCTGACACAATAAAACATACCTTCACAGACTTCAAACAATAGATATTTATGTCCTGACGTTTGTCTGAAGATTTAGATTAGGTATACGTTCACGTCTATACCTTCGATATGGCATGGATTCGGCGGCGGTCGTAAAAGTCTAATTCACTCACGAGCAGTCTTCGTACGGATATTAAGTGTTGGTGCGACTTATAAGAGGTAGCGGGTAGAGGAAATTCAATGGTTTGACGACCATTCAAAATTAAAATCAACAACTTACAACGGGTTCTTGAATTTGATTTTTAATAGTTGTCTATATCGTTATCGTAGCTGTTTACTGCTTCATTTCGGAGATGTGATGTAATGCATTTCAATATCTGTTTTCTATTGCTTCCTCTAGTAAATATTACACTGAGCCCGTTATGGATGATGGTCTAAACTGTTTCATAGATGTTCACCTGTATTTCAGCAGTTGATACGTTACAGGCTCGTTGATTGGGCGTGTGATGAACAGTCAAACGCTCTCTCTTAAGCTTTGTTTTTCGTTATTGTTTGAGAGTAGCCTTTTATCACAATTCTATATAATTGTGATTCTTGTGTCTTGTCATCTTGTGGAAAATTCAACCTCGAAGACATTTTTTGACTCGATTTTTTATAATGTAGAACTTTACGTAAATCAAATCGTCTCCTTTCATATAATTGATACTCCTTCCCAAATTACCATGGGCCCCTTAGGTGGTATTTGATGTCCTCCAAAGTATCTCTATACGTAGGGACACTTTAATTACTTCATTGCTGATAGTTAATCGGATACCAGTGTTTGTCGGTACTTTATTCAAATAGCCTGTAGACAGCTACAGCTATTAGAATAAAGTACCAATAATATTAATGGTTAATCGCTTGTGACTCATTCCTGGTACCACTTCACCCTGAGTCCGGATATCCCCTCCGAAAAACCCACTACAGAGCCGGTTATTGGCTCGAATGGTCTCGCAAAAATACGATTCGCCAATATGGCCACCGATTTAGATCTGAATGTCCATTCTGTAGGCCCGGCCGCGGCCCGGATATTTGATCGAGGCCACATTGAGGCCGAGTGGCCGATGATGAATGGTGATGGCAATGATACTTTATTGTCGGGTTGATCGGTGTCGGTATTTTGGTAAACAGTTGAGATATTCCAGGGTAGGTGTACAGGATTTTTTTATGCTTAGGTATGTTAAAAAAAATACCTGAGATTTGTATGGCAATTTTAAATAAAGAAAAAGATAATGCAGAATTCTAAAGCATAGGATTTGGCTCTGATCTTTCTTTCTACAGTTGTTTTTTTTCTGTATGTTAACATCTAAGAAGCGACGTACTATACTGCTGTCTCAGGGAAAATCCTCTATCTTATTTCAAGAAAACACATTAAGGTCACTTGAGAGCACTAAGTTACTTAATGGAGCTTGTTAAAGTAAGCACTTACAAAAGACTTATACCTAAAACTTTGGTACTCTAAGTTTTTCGCAACCAAAAATCTGCAGAAGCATTTTCCCGTCTACAAAACCGCAGTTAATTTAAGATTTCTTACATCATAAATGTTGCTAAAAATTCCACATATAAGCAGTAAATATAAGCTGGAATATTCCAAAAATCCGGCTAGGGACTCGTTTTTATATGCCGTAAATAAAAATGGTACCAACAAGCAAAGGCGTTAGTACAACGACGGCAAGTGATCGCTACGCCGCGCGGGTCGCCACGTACGGCGCGCAAGGAATGCTGAATAATACATTTTGCACAACTGTGACCGTTGAGTGGGGCTATCTAGGGCGTAAAGTAGTAGCGGTAGCGGCTTGATTGCTATTCGTGTTTTATAGGTTTGTAAGGCTAGGAATATTATAGTAGATATATTACAGTTACTATTCGTTTTGATTATGGATAAGCTATAAATTAGTGAAAATTTCTTACTTCAGCAAGATTTTGGCTTTCTAAACACACTTTTCCGAGAATTTTTTTATTTCGTTGGTATTATTTGACTGAAATATTAGATCCATTGCAATTGTTGCAGTTACTTGCTCAAATTCTGTTTTATGACAGGTTCAAAATAACAATGTTTAAATGACAATTTTGTTTGAAGAATATGAGATAAGTGAAAACGATTCTTAAACCGCCACCGCTCATAGCGTACACCAGTCATGTGCACAGAGAGGCTTTCCTATGGAACGAAGTTAGTCCAGGTGCCAATTCTAGCTCGTGCTTGGTTAGGCTTGTTTTACTACGTCGTGCAATGCTTTTTCAGAGATCACAAACGTAATTTTTAAATATGAAAGCGAAGCTAACGAAAATTTATTGCAAGGATTTCATACAGATATATATTTGTAGGTATTATTATTAAATTACTGTCGACTTCAAAGGAAGAAGTCAAATTAAAAATATTTCACTGTAATTTAGTAATAAAAAGTGCAAAATTAAAAATATTAATGATGATAATAAAACAGCTCATAATATCAAAGAAGAAAACCAAATGGACAAATTGATGTTAATGAGCCATATCCTCTCAGAATATTTGATAAGGAAATGCGCTTCCAAAATCTCCCTTAAAATTTATAAAGAAAAACACGCAGACTTCTTTATTATTGATAATGGGGTGCTTAAGGCTCAAGACACACATTTTCTGGAACATTATGGATATCATTATGGCGGTAATTTTCTTCCGTGCTGATCTGGGGGCCCAAAAGAAAAACAGAATAAATTAACTGTTTATGGAGTCTTGAACATCGTAAAAGTTAACCAAATGTAAAGATTATTAGATGGTAATGGGCTTGTAGTTACCGAAGAGTAAAACCACAAACAACAGGCAGTGTGTATACTTAATTTTGACCATAATAGTTAAGACAATTATAAAGAAGTCTCAAGTGGCGCTGATGGCTGAAAAGTTGTGTGGTAATCGGTTGTCGTGGTGTGGGCATGTGATGCAGAGGAATGAAGAAAATGTCGTGAGGAAAGTTTTGAGTATAAATGTGGATGGGTATAAGAGTAGAGGAATACCAAAGAAACGATGGATGAACTGTGTAAATGGTGATAGGCAAGAAAGGAGGTGTCTGATGAGATGACTAGTAATAGAGAAAATTGAAGAAGAAGGCATGCTGCGCCGACCCCAAATGAATTGGGATAAGGTCAAGAGAATGACGATGATGATGAGTTAAGACAATTATAACAAAAGACGAGAAAAAGAATGATTCTTGCTGTATTCAAAAATAGGCCTTTCTTTGTAACATTGACTGTGTTTTAGACAAATCAATCAGTATCCAATTTTTTTTGGGTATCATTTAAGCTATCACCAATTTAATTAGTTTTGTGTTTCTTAAATAATAGGGTTTGTCCTCAAAATAGTAGATCTGTCACCAAAATGTAGTCACCAAACAATGCAAAATCAGTTCCACAATAAATCACCTAAAATCCTGAGATATAAGGTCTAGTACCAAATAAACTAACCTAACCTAACCTAACCTAACCTTTTTTTTTTTTTTTTTTTTTTTTTTTTTTTTTTTTTTTTTTTTTTTTTTTTTTTTTTTTTTTTTTTTTGACGCTGGGAAAAAATGTATTACGCATACCCTCCCATCGGGGGATGGGGGGGCTATGTGGGACTCCCCGGTGTGACCCGGTATACCCACTAAAACGACCCAGCGGCACTCCCGCTTCGTCCGAGTGGCGGGGGACTGGGAAACCGGCACAGCCTTTACTTCCAGTCCACCGCCGACGAATTCCCGACAAGGCGGGCCCCTCATGTCCCCCCCGTGGGGAGGGACACGGGCCCGGGAATGACCGACGAAGGTGGTGACGGGTGCAATGCGGGCGAAGGCACCCCCGCGCCTGAAGAGCGGCGCAGCGAGAGGGTCGTCCTCCCGCGCGCGCTCCGCCTCCTCCTTTTGCGAGATTACGTCCTCGCAAAAGGAGGCGACCGCTGCCCAGGCCTCCTCGCTCCCCAGCATGGCGTTGACCACGCCAGGAAGCGAGAGATCCTGTCCGATCACAGCGATCAGACCGCGGCGCAGCTCGGACCAAGCCGGGCACACCTCGAGGGTGTGCTGCGCCGTGTCCTCCGCCGCGCCGCAGTCGTGGCACGCCGGGGTCTCCTCCCTCCCGATCCGGTGCAGGTGCGATCCGAAACAGCCATGGCCGGACAACACCTGCACCAAACGGAACGAGAGGAAACCGTGGGACCGCTCGAGCCAGCTCCGCAGGACCGGACCGAGCGCGTCCAACGTGCGGCGGCCAAAGGCGGCGTTGGCGAGGTCCTCCGTCCAGTGGAGGACGATGGCGTCCTTCGCCTCCCGCCGCACGGCCTCCCGCTCTTCGGCAATCGGGCGCTCCCCGAGCGCCTTCCGGCGCGCCGTCCACTCATACACTCTGGCGAGTACCCAAACCTCCAACTCCCAAGGAGGGGTGCCGGCCAGAGCGCACGCCGCCGAGAAGCCTACCGAGCGGTAGGCCCTCGCCACCCGCAGTGCAATAGCCCTTTGGGGCCTGCGGATGGCGGTCGCATTCTCCCTCCTGTTGAGGGAGTCCGCCCAGATTGGGGCCCCGTAAAGGGCCATGCTCCGCAGAATGCTGGCATACAGGCGCCGGCATTTCGCCTTGGGCCCCCCCAGGTTCGGGAGGAGCCACGAGAGGGCGTCAGCGGTTTTCAACAGGCGTGTCGACAGCCCGCTGAAGTGCGGGCCGAAGCGCCACCTGTCGTCCAGGACCAGGCCCAGGTACTTCATCTGGGCCCGGACCCCTATCCTGACGCCCTCTACGACAATGTGGGCGTCGGGAGGGCAGCGCTGCCGAGGCCCACGAAAGAACACGGCCTCGGTCTTGTGCAGCGCCACCCTCAATCCTAGGCGGCGGATCCTCTCTGCGACCAAGGATCCGCCAGCCGAGGCCAGACAGGCCGCGTCCGCAAAGTTCCTCCCCCGGGCAGTGAGGAGAGTGTCATCCGCGTAGCAGATGACACTCGTGCCCTGGAGGAGGGCTCCCCGCAGGAGCCAGTCGAACCCGATGTTCCAAAGGGGCGGTCCAAGCACCGACCCCTGCGGAACACCGGACTCTGCGCCGTACCGCCTCACCGTGGCCGTCTTGTCCACGAGGAGGACCTCTCGGTCCTCCAAGTAGCTGGCCAGGAGGTTTCGCAGGTATTGGGGCACTCCGTGATACCGGAGCGCCTCCAATATCGTCGAGTGGGGCACGGAGTTGAAGGCGTTGGCAATGTCGAACGACACCGCCAGCACTCCGCCCCCCGCCTCCACCGCCTCCTTCACCTGGCCCTTGAGTAGGGCCAGCGCATCGATCGTCGAACGCCCTCGACGGAAACCGAATTGGGCGTCCGACAGGTCCGGCCCTACCCCCCGTAAAAGGCTATCAAGCCGGGAGGCGACGATCCCCTCGAACAATTTACCGACCTCATCGAGTAGAACGATGGGCCGGTATGCCGAGGGGGAGTCCACCGGGCGTCCCTCCTTTCGGAGGAGGCATAGCTGCCCCTCCTTCCACAGTTTCGGGAACCTCCCAGCCGTTAAGCACGCGCTGAAGAGGTCCCGAAACCTGTCCTCCATTTCGGAGGCGGCGATCGCCACCACCCGTGCGGGGACGCCGTCCGGTCCGGGGGCCGTCCTCTTCGCGCGGAGGCTGAGAACCCCAGCGTAGAACTCCGCCGCCGTCACCGGGGGGACCTCCTCCTCCGGCGAAGCCGACCCTTGCGGGGGATCCATCGTTGAACCTAACCTAACCTAACCTAACCTGTTTGGTGACTACATTTTGGTGACAGATCTACTATTTTGAGGACAAACCCTATTATTTTATTACGAACGAAAATATTTCTATTTATTAGGTGATACAACTTGATGACAAATATAAATTTTGGTGATAGAAAATATAGTTTCCATTTTTTTTTTCCAACGTTCTTTTGGTTTTGAACTTTTAATAATTTTGATTTGTCTTTGTTCACAGTGTATCTACGGCTGCTACGTGCACTCTGCGATACTGCCTACATTCCATCGGCGATGTTACTGGCTTTTACAGGTAAGCATTATTACTATCTTCTTTATTTACTTCAACATCCTCTTCCTCATGTTTCACTGCTATATCTTTAATAATTAAAGTAAATAGGGTATAGTTACTAGTATTAGTTTATACATCTGTATATATGTGTAGTACGTACCTATTTGGTTGTAAATTCATGTATGTTAAAAAAGGATATTTTTCTTAATTACTTTTTTGTACTCTATCTCAACACTCCTAAGATTCACTGATAGAGAATCTCTTGTACATCTTCATCTGCCTAGCCTTTTCCCAACTATCTTAGGGTCGGCTTCCAGTCTAACCGGTTTATATAAATAAATATAGTTGTGTAGTAGACTCATGAGTATCTACGCTGTAAATGACTTTTATATCATTGACAAAAAGTATAAACCGCAGTGATTGACGGGCTCCGTTGAAATGCAATTACTCATCATCGTGCTCTTGCCGTCTTTCACGTTATTTCAGGTTGACGCAACATGTCTTATTTATCTATATTTCTGTATTAGTCATTATCTCAGTAGTCACTTGCTTTCTAGCCATATCATCTTTAACACAGTACGTCTAACATTTCTATTATATTTCCCTTACTCTTATAGCCATACACATTTTTATTCTCAATACTTGCCTCACTCTATTTTCCCCATTCCTCCACATCCTTGACGACTGATTCCATCGCTCCTGTCTCAGTACCAAGTACCAATTCGAAAGTTACATCTCCTTACATACTATTGCCAATTACTTCAGTGATTGCACCATGACGGTACCAGTTAACGTTATAAGTAGATTCTGCTTCCCATCCTCCTGATACAATCTCTCAATCGTCACTGACGACACTCCTGGGAATAATTGGGATAGACCAATTGTAGATGAAACCATATGTGGTTAATTAAAGGTAGGTTCACACTGGATGTTTGGTAGAAAGATTGACAGAATTTTTGAAGGATTCTAAGGCGACACTGACTGAATTTGGGGTGTCATTTGCTAAAACAGTAAAGTATTTTATTTTAGTTAATAAATTGTAAAAAAAGCATAACTTTACTGAATTGAAAGACTTTGGAAGTACATACATCATTTTACAAGAAAATTATACTGTAGACAGCACCAAAAAATGTTGAGTTCTATAAAAGCCTCAAACAAATAATATTTCAAAAACCTTGACTTTAAAGACATAGGTTCTGATGATGAAAACTAGGATATGACTCACCCTATCCTCAATATCGCTTTATCTTCCAGAAATCCTGTACACAGAGGCTTAATTACTAGAACTATCAAAGCTTAGGAGAAAATTCTAGTCGAAAACATAACTAAAGAGTTCGGTAAAGTAATCTTATCAACAGAAATCAAAGAGACAAATAGCTCAAAGCTTTCTGTACATTTCTTACCGAGTTTCACCTCCGAGTCGGATAGAAATTTATATACGGTAATCTCTCGTTACTGAAAACATTTTTCAGACTTCGGGATGCATCTACCGCCTTCTGAAATATGAGATTCTGAAATGCGCTTCTTTGATATCCAGTCTCTCGCTATTGATGAAACCGCGAATTGGAGCCACCGTTTTCAATATTTGTGAAATATTTTTAGCTACCTCAATATTAATGGTTTCTCTTCAGAATATAGATGTGGCTAAAACCTTGAGGGTATTGCGGAAATTTCGAGTCAAAAGAAGTTAGTTTGCTTTTACTTTTGCTGGTAAAAATATATTGATTTAGTTTTTGGGAAAGCAATTGATTAAAATTGAAGATAAGCCTAAGCATAGGTATGTTCTAAATGATTGTTACGTACGATTTTATTCTTTTAAATAAATTATTAACAGTGAACACAATGTTAATTGAAACCTATTGCGTCCCAAATTATTATTTTAATAAAAATACGTTTAAGCCCTAGGATACAATTATACATTTAGTACAAAGAAGTCTTTTTCAACGAATTTTTTGTCAAAAAAAGTTAATTACAGCCTTCAGGCTTCTTGTTCATTTAAAACTACAAGATCAAAGAAAATATAATGGAAATTGGACCTCATGAAATTACTGTTGTTGAAATAACTAAAATGGTTCACCAACTTAGGACAGAGATATCATTGACGTCACCCTCCTGCCGTTACCCCAATTTATTTTGAGTTGGTGCAGCTTGTCTTCTTCCATAATTCTCTACCAGTAACCACTTTTCAAGCTTTTTGGCTAACTAAGAAACTAATGATTTAATTTTTGATTTCAACAAAACAAACATAGTGTTTGAAAACATTACTCATGTCGGGCCTATAGAAGGGTCAATCGTTTTCACAGATCTTTGTATTCCTACAACGATATTTTACAGTTTTGATTTATATGCTTTGCAGTACCTTATGTCAAAATATTAAAAAAAAATAGTAGAATGTCTATGCTTTCAAAGTCCCGTAAAGATTCGTTCAAAGCGATACGAACAGAATAAATATTGTGGTTACTGGCTGCAGATACCAAACACAAATCCATACTAATATTATAAATGCGAAAGACACTCTATTTGTTTGTTTGTTACCTTTTAGCGGCTAAACGGCTGATCGGATCCTAATAAAATTTGGCAAGGAGATAGATTACATCCTGGGGAAGGACATAGGCTATCTTTGTTCTTTGTCCTTACACATGCACATCAAAATTTCCACGCGAACGAAGTCGCAGGCAACAGTTAGTACTTGAATACTATTTTTACGGTCTTTGACTCAACCTTAAACGATGTATAACGACAAATTAAATCAAGGAAGTTAACAGCATTTCCAATATAGTATAGTATGTGCATATATTAAAACGTGTGTTAACTCTAAGCGCCATACGTTGGCGTTACCAACTTCTGGAGTACCCACACAATGCGATTCATACGACGTGCATTGCTGAACGTAACTTTAGCAATACTAGAACAACTTGGAGCGCCATTTATAGACTATTGTTCACTTTAATGCTCTATACTTCAACTCCCAATGGATGTATTGTAACAATTTCAAATAATTTATCTACTTTCATATTGAATTGTAAGTGAAAACTTTTGTGTAATTTTAATTTTGTTTGTTTCTGAAACCGAAGTGGCTACTAGAAAAGTTACCGACATGATATCTTTAGTATCCAATGTTAAAATCTACCAAAACTTAATTTCATACCAAGCCTTGACTTCCTTTTATTGCCTACTAGCGACCCGCCCGGGCTTCGCACGGGAGCAATTTTCTAATGACATATCAACATTTTCTTCCATGCAAACCTTGTTCTGACAACTTTACGAAAACAAAAAAAATCTCCCAAATCGGTCGAGCCGTCCTCAAGTGATGCTCTGTCATACATGTGGCATTCGATTTATTAATGTGGATATTTTCTTTTCGAACATCCAAATGCTTCGTCACACTATTGTAATTTCTTACTACTATGAGTCGAGCTACACGATCACTGACAAATGCTTGCACTGTCTGGACAGGTTCACTCAAATCTGTGTGGTTATTTCTTCAAAAACCATCTCAGACACTAATCTGCATGGTCCTCATAAGACTTGAGCAATATCTGGACTTTAAAAGAGACGGTGACCTCTGAGTTTGTTTCGGATGTTTCTTCTCAGAGTAGTCAGGTACGAAACACCGGCCCCATCTAGTTTTAAAACATAACATGTTGCGACATGTAAAAGAGTTTTGTAAACCAATCTACAGAAATAAATATGATTTATGATGACGGAGGTTTTGACTTGTGGCTAATATGAGTCAGTTATTGTCCAATGTGGACACACATTAAATAAATGGTTTAGACAATCATTTCTACAAAGTTTTCTAACCCCGTATAACTGTTCATTAGCATCACGTATGCAGTGCAAACAGTACATATATCAGGATTGGACTCGCGGTCGGAACCAAATGAAAATTTAATATTTGATCATCTTAATTCCATTACGCGATCCCATTTAAAGTGAATATTCAGGAGGTATCGTTAGAAACGTTCTGTTTCAAGCTCGGGCATTAATTGTTTTTAATTAATTCAATTATACTGTGATTTTACGAATTATCTTTGATGATTTAAGCTTTGTTTGCTCTCTGATTGGCGTTCACGAAAAAGTTTCTAAACAGCACAACTAGCTTGTGAGTATTTTAGTACACCTCCTTTATCCTTCGTTCCTTTATTCTTTATTGCACACAAAAATAAGAGAAATACATAATTACAACATATAGCTTATGTACAAATGCGAATTTAACCCAGGATTTTCATACAGCAAACCTTACTTGGATTGCGAGATTTTACAGAGGAGGATATACTTATGTGCATAGACAGACGATTTTACAAACTTAACTAATACATACCATAAAATATACGTAATGCATACAATATATATGTAGATAAACATACATACTAATATCATGTTGACAGGAAATGTTCTCGTATTCCTTTCTTGAACACATCTAGCGAAGGGCTATCCCGCAAGGAGTGTGAAAGTGAATTCTAAAGGCGCACAGCGCGAACAGTAAATACCATCAAATCATCATACCGACGAAGCGTGTTCCTTGACCAAGATTGTGGATGCTATATTTAAAACCCTCCTACCTATTCCACCCTCTAACTTGTATCATAATCATCATCATTTTCAGTCCGGAATCACCCACTGTTGGGTTTAGGCCTCCCCTTTCTCTGTCATTCTTCTGTGTCCCTCTTGTATTTGTTTCCCGCGAATCTAACTGGTATCAATATGATGAGTAATTTTTTTTTTAGTGACAATTTATCTATTTTGCCACCTCATCGTTTAATTTAGCTTTGAAAATCCAGATCAATTCGCCGTTGACAAGCAAAAAATCTCCCCAAACATTTATTTTTCAAATATCAGCAACTTGAACCATTACACTTTCCACCTCCAAATCATTAACGTAATCTATAAAGGCCTCAGACTCGAAGCCTCTCAAATTAATTGCCGGCCCTTTGTCTACCGTCCCAAGGTGGGTGACAAGCTCTAATGAATGAACCGGACCGGACAAATCCTCGTACCGACGATTACAAATTGACATTTTGTTAAATGCCATTAAATATCATCATCTGTCTGATCTTTTGCTAATCATAAACATCTACAACTATGTTGGTGTCGGCTTCTAGTCTAACCGGATGCAAATGAATACCTGTATTTTACATGGAGCGAATGACTATCTGTCCTCCACAACCCAGTTACTGGCTACAATCATGATTCCCCTTGGTAAGACTGGTTGTCAGACTTTCGGGACCCTGACTACCAGTAACGACTGCAAATATTTAACGAGACCAACGGCTTAACGTGATTTAATGAATGGTCACCCATCCAAGGACTGATCTCGGCAAACATGGTTTAACCTTCAATCTACTAACCGTGTGGCTATTATTATTTATCCAACAGCCAAAATGCCATGAAACCTGCATCAGAAAATGTCGGCGGTAATTGAATTTCTGATCGGTTGTAGTTGCAATGTTTGAAGAGTAACAGGTGTCAAATTCTATTGACGTATTAGGTGCACGTTGGCGTCGGTTCTAGTTTTCGTTGCAATTTGACGCGAGTTTATAATGGGGTGGAATTGCTGGTGTTTATTTATGTTCTTGATATTGTTGTGGTCATCTTTGCTGATTGCTTATTGGTTAGTCAGTGTTATGAATTTAAAATTGGTTAGAATTGTTATGAATTGAAAATTGGTTAGAATTTTTGTAATACTGTGTTAATTCTCTCCTTGTTTCATTAATATTATTTTTCCATACATAGATAGAATGAAAATTGGTCACCATGTTTGCTGTATGTTGGCCATTAACAGCATTGTAGGTCTTCTTACTGCTTACCATCATTATCTTTTTTAATTGACTCTCTTTCGGTACTAAAAAGTCACATAGCTCCAAATCCTCTGAAGTTCTAATTCTAAATACAATAACAACTTAATTTCAAATAAACATCACCTCTTAACGACTAAAAATTCACTAAAATCCCCACCATACCACTTACTATAAAAAGCAATATACACAACTATACATACAATCCACGGATAGTTCAATTAGACAAAGTTAATATTTAACGAGACAATTATCTTGATGTAAGGTAATTGTTGAGTCGCACTGAGGCCCTCTGAGGGATGGGAGGTCTAGCGAGGGAGTAAAGTAAAGATGGTAATAGGCTATTAAGGGACAATAGGAAGGATTAGTATACTTTGCTTTCGACTCCTATGTAGTTTATTAGTAATTGGTTTGTGGTCTTGACCAAATATGTGTTAACAGTTTGTGTCTATTCATGGAGCAGCTTGTGGTTACATAATACCAGCCACTCGGGTCGATCTTTAGGTTAAGCCGCGCTTTCCTAGGTTGGTCCATGGATGGGTCTACCATTTGCCTCTTTAGCATGTGATTCATTTCTTTAAGGTGAAAGCGCCAGGGTAGCCCGCGAAATTTAAATTTTCTTAGGTTTTATGCAATTTGCAGGTCAGTGTTAGGTTGTAAGTTGATTAAAATATGATTCGCGACCGTAACAAATATGGCTTTACAGAGTTATAATCACATCAACACAACCCTCTAAGTTCATTTAATCCCATTCAATGAAATTTCATGAAAAAGTGACTTGCAAGTTTCATAAAGCGTAAGAAAATTTAAATTTTGCGGCCTCCCTGACACTTCTAAGTTAAGCGCCAGACACGCATGGCCGTTGGTCTCAGTGGATGATGTCGCCTACATTTTCATACTAAGAGAAGTTTCAGTAGTACACGACCGTAGCTTAGCTACTGTGGAGCAGCGGCATTTCCTGACGTAAAACAGTACCTATTTATTTTTATATCACGTCTATGACTTTTGTCCAAATTTCCAGCATCCAATTACACATAACCCAGGCAAACAATACTTAATTTCAATTCTATTGCTTTTTAAAGCATTAACGTTTCCACTGTGAGTTGTAAAACTTTATCCCCTAAAGCGATTATATCTAAATAGTTTTCAAAATGTACGTTTTCCAACTGTTTTATTATATTTTGTAGTGTGTATTGTATTAAACAGTACATTATCCTTTTATTTCCTGTCGCCATCCCGACCGTTAGATCGTGCTAAGCTCATAGAGCTGCAACTAACTTTCGACTTCAGAGTTTAAAAAACTAGGGCTGTCCGTGTCCACTTTACAATGGAAATGGAAAAAATGTTTTAAAATTTATTTTGAATTAATTATCGATAGCTGCGCTGTTGTATTTTATTTACATTTGTAACTATATTAGTTTTTCTTTGTAAACAGAAAAGTGTAAAGCCCAGGTTTTTTCAAAAACTATTAAATGTTTTTCTTTTAATAACCTCACTATAATAGCTATAAGTATCTTAAGATAAACCGGTTCCAAAGTTTACATACGTGTATGCCATAGGTTAACAATAAATTGGTTTATCTTGCCATCGTTATAATAGACGATTTAATCGTGAATACGAGTTAAAGTTTTGTAGGTCCTAGTAAATTGATTGTTATCTGATTCATAAAACTTATATGTAAATGTTAACCGTACTGATTTTGCTTGATAATAACAACGACATAGGCAAACTTTTTCTTAAGTTTACCATAATGTCTTACCTTTTTTTTAAATAATGGTTGTTATTTAGCTCCTAGATTGTCTCACTACAGGGCAAAATATGCAATCAGTATTTTATAACAGAAAATGTACAGAGGCGGACTCAATACCATGGGTAATAAAAAAATATGTTATACTGCAGTTATAATGTTTTACTCTCTGCTGTAACACGGTTTTAAAAAAGAAACCTGAAAAAATCTTTTTCATTTCATATATTTTGCTCAGTAACGTATATTATATTCCCACTAAGCCAATTAAACAAAACCCCTCACCCAGAACCGCAACACAAAAATAATGATGTACAAATAACAATCAGAATTTCACTCAACCAAAAATTTATGACTACAACATAAAACGATACACTGAAGCACTGTTACAACAAATCCACTTTTAACGTTGTGTTAATGAAAAACCACAACAATAATAAAGTGCACACGTGGCAGCCCTACGGTGGCGGCCATTACATAAATAATGACGCCATGTTTATTGCCGCCATTTTGAAGACAAATGGTTAGTTATTACGGGCGCACTCGGTTTTACATTCGCTAGTCGGGTTGGCAAAATTAAAATATTGTGTATTACTTATTTTTATACCGAGTTTAACTGCGCTGGAGTCGATTTACTGGCAGTTTCGGATGTTGCTCCTTGTTTATGCCCTACTGAGTGCAGTACGCTGTTTTCCGAAAATAAATAGATATTTTTTTCATTCCTCGTTAGGCTGTCTTTGCAACGTGTTTTATATGGTGTTGTAAATTTCACATATCACTTAACGCTTACAAATGCGTTTGGTTTTACGGGCCTTTTGAAATTTATTTGTTTGTAACTAACTTGAGTAATAGTGGAGGTTGTATCGTTAAATGGTGTTTGTTATCCGGTTGAGAATAGAGGCGTGCTGAGCTGTCTCTGGTTGCTTTAATTTATGGAGATGCACTTGATAAGTTCTGGCTGGCACCATTAAAGCGCAGCTGAAGATATGACTTTTATTTTATTATAATGTAGGTAAACATAAAGTAAAGCAGTTTAATTCATCCTGAAACAATTTCTAAGACAACCGCTGACCGCAAACTGAGCGACGACGTATTTTATTTATTTGTACTATCGCATAACTGAAGAAGAGAAATGACGAAAGGGACTTCACGTTCGGAACATGTGATACAGAACCGTTTCCGGTTCCGTAGTGGATCCCGGTTCTTACTACTGAACGGTACCGGTTTTGCATGCCCTAGTTCGGAATTGAAACCGCAACGGCACTGTCGCTTGCAAACGCTGATAACCGTAATGCTGCTGCCACTGGGTTTTGCATTATGCGGTCACATTCGGAATTGTACAGTTATTATTTCCACAATAATACTAAAACTTTTAAATATAGATATATGCTAAACAGTACCTCACTCTTCAGAAAACGACGAGATTTAAAAGACGACAGAGTACTAAATTAAGCAAAAAATGTTGTTATTTTTATCCTTTCAATAATTATTTTCATAGCAGAGATGACTTTGGATCGAGAGTTCAACAATAAAATAATACAATACATTTCAAATGGTTTTAATTACTGCAGTTAGTGAAGCCTTTTATATTACGAGGGCGGGTCAATAAGTCCGTGACTTTTGGAATAAAACACAGATTTTTTGATAAAAAAATAATTTTATTTTTCAACGTAGTCTCCCTTGAGCTCTATACACTTTGTCCAACGCTTCTCCAATTTTTTTATCCCTTCCAAAAAAAATGATTTGTCGAGGTCCTCAAAATAGGCCTTTGTTTGCGAGATGACTTCATCATTGGAGTCAAATCTTTTTCCACCAAGCCATTTCTTCAGGTTTGGGAACAAGAAGTAGTCGCTCGGAGCCAAATCTGGAGAATAGGGCGGATGAGGGAGCAATTCATAGCCCAATTCATGGATTTTTGCCATGGCAACTGCACATGTGTGCACCCTTGCATTGTCTTGGTGGAAAAGAACTTTTTTCTTGGCCAAATGAGGTCGGTTTTTTTTCAAATCGTCATTGAATCGGTCCAATAAGTTGGCATAATATTCCCCATTGATTGTTCTTCCCTTTTGAAGGTAGTCAATGTGGATTATCCCGCGTGCATCCCAAAAAACAGTCGCCATAACTTTATTGGCTGACAAACCCACCTTGGCCTTCTTTGGCGCCGATTCACCCTTAGAAACCCACTGTTTTGACTGTTGTTTGGTTTCTGGTGTGTTATGATGGATCCATGTTTCGTCCACGGTTACAAAACGGCGCAAAAACTCCTCCATATTGCGATTAAACAACGCCAAAGCTTCCTGTGAAGTTGTTACACGATTGCGTTTGTGGTCGACTGTGAGCAAACGCGGCACCCATCTTGCGGAAAGCTTTCTCATGCCCAAGTGATCATTCAAAATTGAAACCACTGAGCCATGCGAGATCCCTACGGCTTCCACAATCTCTCGCACTTTCAATCTTCGGTCGGTCAACACCATATCGTGAATTTTTTCGATTGTTTCGGGTGTAGAGACCTCAACTGGGCGTCCAGGACGTTCGGCATCTTCAGTGCTTGTACGGCCACAACGAAATTCAGTAAACCACTTTTTTACCATTGAAATCGATGGTGCAGAGTCCCCATAGTATTTATCAAGCTTAGCCTTGGTCTCGGTAATGGTTTTTTTCGCAAGAAATAATGCTTAATAAGCACACGAAATTCACTTTTTTCCATTTTCTCCTCAAATTAGTGAGTAGTCTGATAAAAATAGCTGTCAAACACAAACTAACTGACGCAGCAAGTTTAAATTTTGACAGGAGTCAACTGACAGATGCCTGTTGACAGGAGCAGTGTTGCTGTTTCAGTAAAGAGGTCAGAAATTCAAAAAGTCACGGACTTATTGACCCGCCCTCGTAATTACTAAATACGATAATTATGCACGTAGATAACATTTAGTTTCAAATGCTATAATAATATTATTCTCTATTAGCAATATTTATCTTTTACTGATTATAATAAAATTGAACCCATTTCATTCATGCCTGATGAGTTTTGTCCAAAAATTAATGTCGTTATGAAACATTAATTTTATTGATGTTGAACATTTTCTGGTTATTATGACGTGAATTTGTTAGTAGTTATGAAGTTTCATTCGGAAAATGATGAGTTAAGCAATCGTAGTTAAAATTACACCAAAATACATTTTATCATCAGTTTGTGGGTTCACATTTTTAAACAACCTGAGGTAATCGTTATCGCTGATACCAAAAACGAAAACCAACCGAAACCGAACGATTACCGAAAAGTAAAAAATCCATTGGATTGACAGCTACCAAAAATTTTTTGTGAATCGTGTTGCAAGTCATGGTAGAAAAACTAATTTAATCTTACAATTATAATCGTCTTTGTTTAAATCTTCAAGTAACCTCAACTCGTTTATACTAAATCAAATATCACTAGAAGATACTGTCGTATTTATTCGTCTTTAATGAAATTCCAGAACCCGGATATAGTGCTGGTTCATTACCTGAACGTGCCGTACCCTGATGACAACAAACTGGCGACTGTAGCGCCGAGCCTGGCGCTGTGGGCTGATAAGAAGGAATGGACAAAAGATGAGCTGGTGTGCCAGCTAAAGCCAATGTGTGAGTACGCGATGAGCTTGTAATCTTTGAGAGAAGTTAGTAAGGAGAAATATTGACGAGAACAGAACTGGGCCGAGTATTGTGCCTTGGGGTACTCCCTTGACAGTTTTAATTTTGCGCACAAATTATAAAACCTGTAAATAGACTAAGAATGCCTGATGTTCTTCATGTTTTTCTATACAAATTAATATTATGTTGCAAATATTTTTCATTTCTCAAGCAAAAGATAAAGTGTTTAAGAAAACAAAAGTTTATTTTCGTGAATAAACATAATATTTCAAGAAAATTAATTTAACAACTATAATTCCATCGAAGTAAACATAGTTCATTTAGCGCGATCCAAATGGACACCTTATGAATAAAATTATAAGATTCGTAAATGAGAAAGATGCCAGTACCTTCATCTTGTCTGAGGATCAACATAAATTTGAATAACTCCGAAGATAAGAATGTAATCAAAGGTTTTTTGCTACGAAAATTTCTCAAAAGTATGAAATATGAAACCAGCTGTGTTCTTTGTAAAATGGAAAGGAATGATAGGGATTCTTGAGGAAATGAAGCCAATTTTATGGATTAGCCTTGATTTCGCTTAATCTTGATGCGTTTTTTAAAACAACAAATTGTAATAATGACACATTTTTTCATTTGCTGAATCATCTTTCTGAAAACCTTGTGAACAAAACTTCTTGCAAACATTTTCAAATTCCGTCTTTCTTGTCAGCTGCCAATCAGAACAGAATTACTATGTAACACTCCAAGCCGTCAATTAACAACTTTTCAGAACAAAAAATCATAAAAAATTGTCATTCTAACAGAATTCGAGAATTTAAAACACTGGAACCAAATTGAAACGATGAAAGTTTCTGTTCCGTTGTTGAATATTTATGAAAATGGTGGCAAATATCAATTATGCAACGCGGTTATTAATCCTATCTGATCGGAATAACGATGCTGTTGTTAATTTAGGGACACCCTGTTATTGATTTCGGATTGAAAATTAATATTACTACAAGCGTTATAATGGAATTATTTTCGTTATCATTTGGTATGGAAATTGGGTTAGTGGGTAATTTTTTTAATGGTGTTTAGTAAATAAGGCTCGATTGAGATGTGGATGTTCGGCATATATTTAATTTCATTCATCCGATTACAAGATTATAATGTTTGTAGTGTTTCCTGTTTCAGTCTACAGCGATGACGATCCGGACCACAACAATGACTTGGAAATATCGGTGAGTACGATACCAAAGACGTTCAAATTAGTAACATAAATGACTATAATTAAAAATCAGGGCAAAATGTTTCAGACATCGGAGACCGTGGAAGTCATCGTCACGCAACTCATGGAGAAGCAGAGGTCAGCGAGAGCTGCAGCGCTGGCGAGGCAACTGGAGTGCGGCTGTCCTGATTCCACCTGTAACGACTCAAGAAACTGTGCGCACCCTATGCGCAGGGTGATAGCTGCCAAACCACCTGCTTCCGATCACCAAGTTTCTTCAACCACCGGACCTTCAACCAGACCATTGTCATCTCACCCACCACGGCAGTACACCAGAGACCACAGACCTTCCCAACAATCAGCATCACCCTTACTTCTATCCTTAGGTCAAATCCAAGGCGGTGGCGGCCTTCTAATATTGAACGGAACAAGCAACGGTACCCAACAAAATTCTTCATTAGTATCTCCTCTATCAGTGACGTCATTCGTCTGTGAAGAACCCCGAGATAGGTATAGGCAGCAGTACAAACCCACTTTTGTTTTAAAAAGGGAAATTCCAGATAGTCAGCCTACCCAACCTTCTATCCAAAATACAGAAATGAAATTAGAAATTGAGCCTAAAGAGGAGAAAATAGATGTTGACGTTTTTGAAAGGAAGATCAAAGTGGAGCCAAGAAGTAGAAACCAGGTAATCGCAAGTGCACCGGCGACTCCATCGAGATATCCAGATTTAGTAGAAAGATTAGAAAGTAAAGTTTTGACAGATAACTGTGATGATACATTAGTGCTGCTCGGTACTGACAGCAATTTAGGTTCTAGTGGATTCTTTGACGAGACTCTTGAGTTATCGCATGAAGATATTCAGAAGACATTGTCGGCTAACATGCCTACTTGTGACTTAGACAGAAATGGTGTGAGGCATACTGACACAGCTAATGTGATGGTGTCCGGGATAGATACGATGGACTTCATAGACAGTTGTGAAGTGGTGGCGTCACCTGCTACAGGAGTGGACGATAATGTGTTTGTGAATCTGGACGCTTTTGATATGCTAGGAGATTTTCCTGAATTGGAAGTGCTGGATCCCAGTTCTATTTCTACAAATCCCGTGGTGAGTCGAAACACGTTTGGTAAGATACCATAACACACTTTAAATTTATTATTATTGTTTGTAGTATTTTTTTTTTTGCCCAACCAAAAATAAAAAGAAAATTTTTAAATTGCAGTTTGAATTTTCCTTATCTGTTGTTGTGGCTTTACCTAAGTTTTTGTTCTTTACGCTTATTATTTTAACAAAAACTGGGTAAATGGACAGATTTAATCAACATAAAAGCAGTCCTTTTTTCTCAATTTCCAGACGTTATGCGACAAGTCTCCTACGATGGCGGCAACAGAAGATAGCAATGAAAAGATGCAGACCGATAGTAGCAACGAAGGAACCCTGAACATCACGGACTATTCTCCTGAATGGGCCTATCCTGAAGGTGGTGCCAAGGTTCTGGTGGCGGGACCTTGGACTGACACGTCTGATCAGTACACAGTACTGTTTGATAACTTCCCTGTGCCGTCGATATTGGTGCAGAATGGACTTTTGAGGTGTTACTGCCCAGGTTGGTGAATATTTTTTTATAAACTAAGTCTTTCTTTCTTTTTCGTGTGGTTAAAGCCTAGCCTGGTGTCAAAATTTTCCTTCACTGAAGCAACTGATAATGATACCATACGCACATGAATCCATAAAATCAGAGGCGGCTTGGAGACCTATGAATTGGCAGTCCGACGGTCACATCATGGTTTATTTCCGTCTGTCCCCACTGCAGTTGCAACTATGCGTTGCATCTACCACCACTGGTGCGCGGTGGTTGCGCTTGTTCAGTCGCATTTGCTCTTACCTCTGTCCCCACTAGTGGCAGATGACATTTAAATTAGTGGAATCCTCCACCAGTGGTGGCAGACTCGACGATCAAGTAGTCGTCTGAAACCACCAAGTACTTCAACTAACAAATAGAAAGAAGGATCAATATATAGTGGCTTGAACTGCAAAGATACAAAAGAAATCATCATCATCATCATCATCATTTCAGCCGAAAGACGTCCACTACTGGACATAAGCCTCCCCTAAGTGTCACCACATTGACCAGTCCCGTACGTGAAAGACACCATTTTAAGAATAGGGTTATTGACAATACTGATTTTGTTAATTAGGACACTACTAATTTCTCTAATGTCCTTAACTTACTAAAATTTTTTCGAATATTTTTTTATTAAATGTTACCATCTATTTCAGCTCACGAGGCCGGTCTAGCAGCTCTGCAAGTGGCCCGGGGCGGTCGTGTAGTATCAGACACAGTAGTATTCGAGTACAAGCCGGGTCCTGCGCCCGCGCCGTCTTCACCCGCGTCTGCACCGCTGCCATCGTTGGATTTGAGGAGGTTTACGCTACTACAACGCTTCCAGCGGTTACAAGGCCGCTTGCAGTTGAAGATCGAACCTGCTGATGACAATAGCCAGGTGGGAATATTTTCATACCATAGCTAACTAGCTACCTTTAGTAGCTTCTCGTGGCGCCAAGGTCCGCTTTCGATCTTAGTTCAAAGTCTTACGCGGATACTGTTTCAACTAAATTGTTCGTAAACTAACAAACACAGTTATATTCGTTGAAATATATTTTTAGAACAGTCGTTAAGTAGCCAGTGGTCCGAAAGTCTGACAAGAAGTCTTACCAAGGGGTATCGTATTATCTAGTACTAACTGGGTTGTGAAGGTCAGATAGTCAGTCGCTCCATGTAAAATACTGGTATTCAGCTGCATCCGGTTAGACTGGAAAACGAACCCAATATAGTTGGGAAAAGGCTAGGCTGATTATGATGACGCATGTTTTTTTTTTTTCATAATTTAGCATTAGTTTTGTGTAGAAGACACCCACTCTTCAAATTTGAACTGTGTGGTGTCAACAGTCTTGGAGTAAAATGGCTAGGACATTCGGACGGACAGATAGACAGACAAGACGAATCTATAATGGTTCCGTCTTAAAAATTAAATTGACTGAAACATATTACTTTTATTTTATCAAAATTTAAATTTGTTGTTCTCTGTTTCAGGTCGAAGATGTGCAACTCTACTCCAACCCAAAATTTGAAGAGCGTCTGGTTTCCTTTTGCCGGACCCTTAGCAAACGATCTACTGACAACGCTGAAGGCTTCAGCACTGAGCCCAATGATGATGGCTCCACAATACTTCACTTGGCTGCTGCTCTAGGGTACACCAAGTTGACCACCGTGCTGCTGAGGTGGAGGCAAGATGATACCAGTTTGGCGTTGGAGAAAGAAGTCAATTTGGGTGCGAGGGATAGTGATAATTGTACGCCTTTGGTAAGTTCTAAATAATGTTTCATAATATGTTGTGTGTCAAGTAATCTGCAGTGGAGTTCTCATAATGTTTTAATATACCTCATAGAAGACCTATCGTCTAAGCCTGGCATCGGCCCCCTATTCTTCTGCCATACTTGTCGATGGCTTATTCTTCAACAAAAAAAAACATTTTGGCGACTAATTCACCTGAAAAATGTTTTACTGGCGTTTAAAGATAGTTTCATTAGATAATTTGCTATATTATAAAATGTTGGTGGATTATTCAGAATATTCAGAACGTTCATTGGATACAAAAACGAACACCCCCCTCTCATCCATACTGGTTTGCCGAACAAACATAAACACGGGACCTCTTCCTCCTCCCAGATGGTAGCGAGTGCGGCGGGGCACATAGAGACGGCCGTGGTGCTGGCGCGCTGGAGCGCGGGCACGCGGCGCGAGGCGGGCGCCAGGGGGGCCGCTGCCGCCGCGCGCCGCGCCGGCCACCAGCACCTGGCCGCGCTGCTGGACCGGATACACCCGCCTGCCAAGGATGGAGTGTTCTTGAGGCCGCATAGGTATACATATTTTGATGGTTGTCGGATGATACAGAATAACGATTTAGTCACCTGCAATGAGCAGCATCCGTCAAAGAAAGTGAGCCTACACGTCATATCAACTTTCTCTGTAAAGCTCATCAGAATTTCGTGAAAAAAAACTCAATATTTTTGAAAAAACTTGATTTACAAACAATACATGTACTTCATCTTTTTTCTTATGAATAAGGATATAGCTTTCATAAGAGAATTTTGTCAGTATGACGGTTACAACTTCACTATTTATTGCAGCTGACTAAATCACCATCCTATGTAATAACACAAATGCTCAGATGAAGAAAGGAGAATCCCCAATTTAGTTTGAAATGTCTGACACAAAACAAAACACATTAAAATTATAACAACATACATTTTGAATGTCAATCAAATCAACCTTGACCATTACATAAGGTTAACCGCATTCTTCTTTCTTTATCGTCTGGTTAGTGCCTAACCTAGTGTCAGAGTTTGTACACATCTAAACTTTGGTTTGGTGCCTTACCGTACCAAAGTGTCCATACGCCATGGCCACTCTTTGGTTTTCGCTGTATTTTCAAATTTTCCTAAACCCACTTGCTTTTGCCAAAACTTTCACTAATAGGAAATTTTTGTTTTTTCAGCTTATCCCAAAAGAGCCGCGCCGGCAGTTTAGAGAGCAACCTGGTGAAGAGGCCGTCGATAGACTCTGGAATCAACATGGCCGATGCTTTTAGATCCAGCTCAGCTATTGACAAGTCAGAAAGCAGTTCCTCTGCTAGGTATTCCTTCACCCCTATTATGTTTGAATGCAGTTTCATTATTTTTGCATGACTGTGACTTTAGTTCATGATATTCTTCAACCATTGTCCAAAGACGCGAAAGTACTTGCAGTTTCCTCCTATACAAACAAGATCAATATAATGATAAATTGAAATTTTACTAAGATCATCATTCTAAAGGATCAAAAGAGAATATTGTCAATTTTAATTCGCCAAAATCCTGACATTTTCAGATGGGAACGAAGCATGTCGCTACCTTTAGATTCTGATAACTCTGAAGACAGTCTTGGCGATTCGAAGATCGGCAGACGTATGGACCTGGCCCTCTGTAAGTCTTTGAACCACTTCGCCTCATTCATAGTCGATTCGTTTTTCATTTGCTGGTTATTTTATATCGGCACGGCTGCTGATGACATTTGAATGTCCTAACCTTGGTTTTGGGTTTCGGTCTATGTTTCCTTTAAATGGTGATGGTTTGTTCGGCAACATAACTGGTCAAACGTGTGAGTTCTACACTACGAGATTGTGACAGTTATCTACCTTTTGACGCATTTTTAGCCATCGAGTTGTATAAGAAAACGTTTATGAACGTTCTTGTTTATTTATTTTGTGCAATGGCAAGTTTCCTAGCAGTAATTTCTAAACTAGCTGATAATTTCAATTTTATGATAGTAAAACTGTCAATCACAGCATTTGGTTCACTGAAATCAAGAACCCAACAAAAAGTAGATTCAGACATTTAGTCCGTAGCTTCCCTTCCTTCTTTTCAGATAACGACAAAACATAAGTTTAGAGACCACGTCCATTTTCAAAACATTCGATTTGGTTCATATAAGTGATTTGAACGTGAAGACGTCAGTAGGCTCACGTCGTTTGACCGGTAAGGCTCCGTAGCGGCTTAGCGGATTGTTGAGCGCGGTGGTTCCGCAGGCGAGACGGCGCCGCGCCGCGCCCGCAGCCCGCTCGGGGACGTGCACGCGCTGTCGCCGCACGCCGCGCCCGCCATGCCAGCTTCAGGTCAGTACTACAGAAACGGTATAGACTGCGGTCCTCACGTGCAGAACCAAATGAAGATTCACTCAAGCAGAATCTCATTTTCGAATTCTTGTCATAAATTTCAAAATTCAAGTTTCATTCAACAACTAAATAAAATCATTTAAAAAGGAAGAGATTTACGTTCGGTTACAATTTTCTGTTTTCATATTCCAAATTATTCAAAATCACGATTATGATTTACCGAATTGGCTTCAAATTACATTTCTTCTTAAATATTTATTTTAAATATTTTTCTCTAAACAATCTTCCTATTGGCAATTTTTTACTATCCGTAAACTTTCTATACCATTTCGAGTTGCAGCATCGATAACTCCGCTCGTCCTATCTGTCGATGTTGTGTATGTAGTAGTTGCATTGCCTCCCTCTTCTTCTAACAAAAGTTGTCTATATATCTTTGTCTCCCTCTTTGTCGCCAGTCTGTAGCCCTTGTTCACTGTATGTCGGTAGACCACTTGTAGTTTCTTCTGTACTTTGTGTTCCAATATGAGCGGAGTTACCCCTTGAGTGTTTGTTGTCTGTAGAATCCTTTAACTAAACCGAGTTTTATAGTAATTGTAACAATGAAATTAGACTTAATTATTCTCCATGAATGTGCTCTTATTACTTCCGAAATAAAGTTCGGTTTAGTTAACTCGATGTTGTCCCTCGATGTCGCTTGCAGTGGTTTGTATTGGTCTATCCACTATCACTGTATCACAACCAAATCGATTGGCTTCTACTTCCAATTTCAGTACACAAGACTACGTTGTTCAGTCAGTACACTTGTTTACAAAAAAACGTGACAATTTCAACACTGCATGAACGCTAAACGCTTGCATGAGTATTTAGAAGCTTTTTATGTGTAGATTATTTACTGTTTGCCATCGTTTACGGTAAGTTCTTTGGCAACAGTTATAATTATCGTGCACTGATTTTTCATTACACTTTTTATTATTATTTATTCCTTGTATATTTCTTCATTTTCGTAAACCCAAAACCTCATTTAGATTATAAGTTCCTAATGTTTAACTTTTTTTGTAGGTACACATATCGTTTAAAAACTAGACTTAGGTTCGGACTATCATCAAATGTTGATTTACTCAAAATTTTGTTTCTTAAAGAATATAACCTTAATTTTTGATTGTTGTTTTATTTTTATTTCTTATGGATAACTATAGCAAGAGTGAGAGTTCAAGATACCTTGTTTCATTCACTCAAGAGTTGGTTTATGTGGATGACTATGTTATACCTGGTCTACTTATGAGAACGTCATCGAATCTTTAAATAAATATAATATGATAAGCTATAAATGTGGACACTGTTTTAGTTAAATCACTTATTTTCACATTTTATTTTTCATTAGTACCTACTTGTGTGATTAAGTTTTTACTTATGTGTCATCATCAACTTGCTTGATGTTATTTTCAAAACGCATAATGAATATTATTCTAACGCAACAACTAAGTTTTAATGGGCGTCTTATAAAAAAAGCGTTTTGAAACTAATAGCACATTCAACCATTATTCTATTTGATGTGAGCTATTTATATGTGTGTGTGTAGATTAACGATAAACTTCTAACAGCTGTTTAGTAAAACTACCTCAAATTGTAATGTTTAAACCAACGGTAATATGAAGTTATACAGATCATGACAACAAAATAACATTCCAAGTAAATGCTATTAAAAATAAGATGGATGATATTCATGTAACGGTAAAGTTTACACATTAAGGTTTTTTAAATTTGTCATGATTTGTTTCAAAATCAAAATTGTCTTCAGACGACCTTTTCAACAATAATTCAATAACAACAACAACAATATTAGCTGGTGAAACTCTAACATAGCATGATTAATGATTATGTCTCGCTGGTTCGTCTGAAGACACTGCCAGTCTGTAATAATCAATTCTAATCATTAATATTATAAGGTTCCACTTCATAAAATCTTTTCAGGGGAGCAGGATGACCGGGTGTTTACTCTGGCGGAGCAAATCATAGCCGCCATGCCCGAGAGAATAAAGGTATGCAGATACTCGTAAAAATAATGAATAACAAGTCATGAATATTATGCATGGCAACCAAAGAATAAAACTAAAAAGAAGAAATATTTTGTACTTAGAGTAGATTGTTGAAACAAACAAAGACATAATTATGAATATTCGATTGCAGAAGTGCCTTACATTTGGCAACGATGTAGTAGTCGCAGTATTATTAGTTTTAGGTATTTGTCCCCCAATATGTTAAAGTAAAGAAAGGATGTGTCTTATGAGTAATAGAGAAGTATGGAAGAAGAAGAAGACACGCTGTGCCGACCCCAAATAATTTGGGAGCAACGCATGAGATTGATGATGACGTTAAAGTCTCATTAGGTGAATAGAATAGAATATACTTTATTGTACACCAAAATCACACAACACAACTGTTTTAAATATTTCGTGATGACACTTTCTAATGATTGTTTCTTTGCCTGTAGAACGAAAGTTCGTCTCTGCTGTCGGGCTGCGGTCTAGACAGCGGCAACGGAGGTGGCGAGGACTCACTGATGGCCCCTCTTCTCGAAGACACCAGCACCTTTAACAGTGACTTTACTTATGAGTTCAGCGATAATACTTACAGGTAAGCGTCCACTCAATTTTCGGACCGTATTATGTCGTTCCAAAGCTATTGTTTGTTTCTTTGCGAAAGAGATAATTATAAAGGGTGTAAATAGACCCTTAACAAAGCCGAAAGGCACTTGTTCACCCCGTCATTGCAATCATTTTTTGGGAATCTTCTTCTAGTTATGGAGATATTGGAGGCCAAAGTTCCAACTTTTTCACGAGTAGTTTTTAAATACTCATTTTTAAGGTAATAACTTTACTTTAAATACCTCCATGACCCGTTTATAATTCAATGCATCCATCAGCATAATGTGTGGAGTGCGTGACATTGAATTTTATCGTAAAACGTGATTTTTCACCCCAAAAAAAAAGTCGTTTCCCAGCAATATTTTTTGCGTAGGGTTACTAAGTTTGATCAACATAATGCTTAGTGGACGGATTCGTGAAGGGTCCGTTTACATCTTGTATAGTGTTCTTTTTTGTGCTTCATCTTTCTCTACACGACGTAATACGGTTCCTCGGTGTTGTGTGTATCTTGATGTTGTGACCTTACCTTGTATCTATCCTACAATCCTTCTATCTCTTTCGGTCTTTTCTTCTTTCTCTCTCTGGATGACGTCTGCAGCAACATTAGCTTCGAGTTTGGCTACAACTACTACAGGTTTGGGTTTATTATCTTTTATTCTAGCACTAAGTTACTCTTTTTAGTTTGCATTATAATGTTAATTTTCAAAACATTCACTTGGCTTTATATGCATTTTTACTCAATTCGAACATTTACAGTTTTATTCACGTATTTATTTCGGTCTTGTACGACTACAGTGAGGTTAGCGACTTGCGGCACAGTGTGATTTTTAAAACCAATATCCGATCTAAATGCTCGAGTTAAACTATTAACGTTACACATACGATATTTTTAGCCAAAAATCGTACTTTTTAGCTTTCTTGAATTATTTACCATTTCAAAGGTTCTTCATCATCATCAGCCCATAACGTTCCACTAGACATAAGCATCTCCGATCGCACGCCATTCACCTCAATCCTCGGCTTTACTCATACAGCTACTGACAAAATTTCATTGACCCTTTGAATGAATGTATGATCCGAGTGGTTGGCTTCCCAGGTACTGCGGCGGCTCCACGCCGTGCTCGTCGGGCTCACTGTCGCCCGGCTCGGCCGCGCTGTCGCCGCCACCGCCCTCGCCCCGCGCCGCGCCGCCGCTGTGCACTACGCCATCGGCCACGCTGCAGGAGTTTCTTAACGCTACCACGCATTTCTCTAATCTTACGTTGAATGGTGAGTTGGTTTAGTCTGAAATAAACGAATGAGCATACATTTTTCAGTGGTTCAAATAACTTTTTATGCTTATTTTTGAAATATGTCCTGATCTTTTAGGTTTTAAAGTGAAGTTAATACCAGTACCACCACCACATGTAACTTTAATCAGGTTTAGTTTTATAGAAGACTGACAAATAACTATTATCTGATGTAATTAATTCTAGATGTCCAAAAATTTGCTATTTTCTATCGATGCTGCCATGTTTTATTCATCAGCAGCTGACAATGACGAAGTATCGTGAATTTAGAAAGAGTTTCTAATCCTCATATATTCCCTAGACCGTGAACAACGGGAGCTATACTCCGCAGCAATCACGATTCAAAAGGCATACCGCCAGTACCGCGGCAGGCAGCTGCAGCGGAGAGCTGCGGCTGCTGCCATCACCATACAGAACTGCTATAGGAGGTACAAACAGGTGCGTAAGGCTGAACCAAACCGTTTACACTATCGCATTAAGTAAACCCTGTAATACTCGTAAAATAAAAAAAATGAAAAAATGGTTAGTAGTTTATAGGAAACAGTGCGGTACTAACATTTGTAATACAAAAATTAAGCCGTGATGAGTAAGCGCTTACACTTTCCAAGCACGAAGCTGAGTTCTCTAGTTTGACACTGACGCGCCACGGTACTCGGCACATGTACATAATCAAGTCATTAGTGCCTGACCAATATTGTCAATTTGGTTTTGAATATCGTGTTGTGCTAAGCATCTAGTACGGTGCTTAAATCAAAATCATTTCGTTTTTACGAGGAACTTCCCTTGCTTTTTTGAAGAAACTAAAAATCACGCTCCTAAATGATCTTTTAAAAACGATTTACTTTGAAACATAAATTAGAATAAAGTGTAACCAAATAGTTGATCAATCTCATGAAGGTGTTCATCTGCATCTGCAGTTTATAATAACGTTTTTCTTACCTGCAATTTTGTTTGCACAGTTTGCGTACTTGAAACAAATGCATGCGGCTGCGACGGTGATACAGCGCGGCTACCGTGCCATGCGTGCGCGCAGGATGGCTACCACACCTATCAAGTAAGTACAGCAAATATTAATATAGCCTTAGAATGATAGATAGTTAAAAGGACTTAGTAAGGAAAGATAAAATAAAGACGTGAGAGCCGTCAAAGACATCGTTTAAATGGTTGAATTGCAATTTATATTGCAATGAAATTAGAAATACTTTGCAATTCTGGTTGAATTGCAATTAATGTCTTGAATTTCAACGTATTTCTTTTTTGAATTTCAATGTACCGGTCACTTTCGAACTGTCAAGGATAATTTGGATAAGCAAGCGTCATAGTTGTTGGAAGCTACCCATACCAGACAGAATCCAAGGAATACGATCGCTGTACCTGAAATCTGTGGCCCCATTGAATTGTCTATGCCATTGACGTTAATAATGGGTGTAAAAAGACCCTTCACGAAGTCGAAAGGCACTTATTTTCCCCGTCATTACGATCATTTTTTTTTGCTCTGGACCATTCTTAGGAACCTTCTAGTTACCGAGATATAAAAGTCGTTTCCCAGAAATAATCTTTGCGAGAGTTACTTAGTTTGACGTACAGGATGCTTGGTTGACGGCTTCGTGAACGGTCTGTTTACACCTTAAAAAAAATAAACGTGATCTAACACAGTATTTGTTTGAACAGGAGGACATACTCACAGAGGCGTCAGAATCAAGCGGCGAGGAAAATCCAACAGTTCATGAGGCAGTCCAAAATCAAGTAAGTGGTAGATTTTATTTAAACTATAGCAAACGTGTGAATTTCAGATATTAGCACATTGGAACACGTGGAACAGGAAACTCACAGAATAAGTTATTATGTGACATTATGGTCTAAAGATAATGTATGTCGTACATTTTGGTGACAGTGCAAACAAATAACTAGTTTGTGATTGGTTGCGTCGCGCGTCGTGTTCAGGACGCCTTTGGAATACGAGAGAGAGGCATTCTTGCCTTGTACACTCATTACTGATTAACTGATTACAGTTTGTAACTGGTCACTATTGAGTACCTAGTGTAATTCTTTTTTTTCATTCTTTTTTCTTTTTCGTGTTGTTAGTGCCTGGTGTCAGAGTTTATTTTCCGCCCATGGGCTCTGACTTGACTTTACATGCCGTCGAGAAATATCTCTCACACATACTGATTTGATTTCCTCACGATGTTTTCTTTCACCGAAGCAAGTGATAATTACACAAACGCACATGGTTCCGTAAAATCAGAGGTACGTGTCTTGGGTTCGAATTCGAGACCTATGACTTGCCTTATGGTTATTTTCAGTGTTATTTGGGTTTATATATTATAATTTTTTTGTGTTTTTATTTCTTAATAGTCTTAATGATTTTGGCAGCACTTTTTTCTATTTTTCTCTACGTCTTGCCTGTTCTGTTTCTTATTTGTCGGTCTAAGTAATTTTTTCTTCGATAGTCGTTCTTGCTATTTGACAACGTTACCTCCGTGGTTTTTTATGTCGTAACTTCTGTTCTAACTGACAAATAGGAGAAATGAAGCTGCATTTATGAATATCGTACTAGTTCATAAATTAAGTTTTTAGGTAGAAGAATGTCTTAAATTCGAATTTCTTGGGATCAAATCAAACTACCGACAAATCTCAAGATAACTATTATTGTGAGAAGAATGCTTTGAACTAGGTTTTTTTTTTCCAAAGATATCGAATCGTATTCATTTCTTGGAACTTTATTTAGTTTCGTTGTTGTAATTGGATTTTACGTGAACAATAATTAAAGTGTCATTTCGATTGTTTGTAATCAAAACAATAACCTACTTCCTTTATCAGGAGAGCGGGTTTGAATAAACTAAGTCTATGATGACTCTAGAAGTCGAGACAAAACAAAGACATGCTCATAGTGTTTACGATCTTACTAATTAAATTGATTTATTTTGGAAGCAAACCCTCTGTTGATATTACAACAATCGTTGTAACAAGTCAAATAAGTCCTAATTTTGGGGTAACATTCAATAAACTTTATTTCTATATTAATGATTTGGCTCTGCAAGATTTTTAACTTAGTCTAACATTTTATGAAATAAAAGATATAATCCCAACTCTTTTATCCAATTAATGATAACACAACCTAAAGAAAATAACAAAATACAAACAAAATAATCCAACTTCAGTCCTCTTCACAAACTCAATAAAAAGGCGCGTCAAGCCACTTCACACTGTGTACCGCATAACAAATATTATTTGCAAAAATATACTCCTTCTATATCCAGTGGAAGTCCTGAATTGTTTACCCGGAACTAATATACCGCCTCCATTATGCCGCAGAGGAAAGGCTAAGGCCCTTTGAATGGGAAGGAATATAAAAATATGATGTATTATTGTTGTAAGGAACGAACGCGTCCCAATCTTATTTCAGTACTGTGTTATTCAGCGCATGGAAACGCGTGGCATTTAAGTTATCTGGTTTTATGAATTTTATTCTTATTACGTTGTGACCAAAGTTTAAATTACATTGGGGTATGCAAGACCATACAAATCAAACCACCCGATTTCTTTTAACCCTGCATATTGATTTATTTATATTTATTGGACTGCCTCGTTGGTGGTCGCCAGCGCGACTGCTGAGAATGAGGTCCTGGGTTCGGTTCAAGGGTTGGGAAAAGTGTTATTTGGCTTTTCTATCAGGAACTTCTCTATAGCAGCCACAGAGTCTGGATTTGTACCCGGTTGATGGAAATAGGCTCGCCCCCTATTACATTGGGCTTAAATATAACTGGCGAAATGTGGGTGGACTTGTTAGGTACACCTCTGCCTAACCCTTCAGGGATTACAAGGCGTGATGTTATGTATGTTCTCATTTATTTTTACACAAAGATACTTGTTAGATACTAGGTACTTACTGGATTCGATTCCCGGTTCGGGCAAAGTGTTATTCCTAAGGTTTATCTATCAAGATTTATTCAGCAGCAGCCCAGTTAATGGCAATAGGCCAATTAAATGAAATGTGGTTCTACAAAATGTATCTCTGCGCAACCTTTCTAGGATTACAGGCGTGATGTACGTAGTTTCTTCTATATCCATTTAATTTAACATTAGTATTCTTTACAAACACCCTTAATTGTATCAAGTTGATTGATAACCTCGTTTCCATGCGTCCGTAATCAGCAAAATTAAGAGGAACTCGGACATAAATAAGGCAAGGTTCTCCTAATTTACAACCTTATTTTATCATTTTTGTACACACAAGAGAGAACCTTTAACCTTTGGGTATGACTGTCCTTTATTCTATTAATTAGAATATCCATTGAAAATAGAACGCAACTTAGTTAAGTCGTTTTGCCACTTGGTGGCACTTCTTTTCTTCTTGTCAAATATAACTTGTACAACGTGTGTCGCTCTGAAATTTATTTTAATAAAACTAATATTCTTAAATATTATTCTTTCTTTGCTCAAAATCCTACAATATCCTCATACATAAACTCACGCCTTTTTTCCTTGGGGGTGGGTAGAAACTACAGCACGCCACTTCCTATCGCTTCCCCCTTCTGGCTCCACGCACGCCAGTTGCGAGAACTACGCAACTGACCCTTCTGAAGAATGTCACCAGTAATATTCCGAGATCCCGCCTTAGATCGACCTTCACCCATCTGACATTCGAAGGAAAAATACTCTTTAGAAATCTTAATCCAAGAATAAACATATTGCGAATGGCTTGTCTGATGAAATTAAGTCAAGTCTAACTTTTACGAAAAAAAATACCAAAAAAAGACTTTTGTCAAACGAAATCCATTCTCTTAGTGATTGAAACTACAAAGCATAAGCAACCAGAAACTCTCGTGTCGACTATTTGTTTTGTCCCTACTAAAGGTATAACTACTATTATTGTAACGTACTGTAAGAATGATATATAAGCAAGTTGCCAATAAAAATATTAGCAAGTCACTGGAGTTTTAATTTCCCTACACTTGTGCAAATTAATGTTATAGAAACACAATGTTATCTATACTATTTGTATACAACTTCTATTATTTACGCCGCGGCGAAAAATTTCCCTACTTATTAAAACCAAGTTTTCAATCTAGACACCTAAAAAATCAACCTTGGATTCGAAGCAAAACATTTCAGAAATAATAAAAGTTTTTGGTTCCCAATATCCCTGCTTAATTTAGAAAGACCGAAATCAATGTTTATTAAGAAAATAACATACGAATTTCTAATTCTACTTTCTAATTTTCGATATCCAAATATATCTGTTTTAACGAACGGCAGAGATCGTTTCCAAAGAACAACTTTGAAGCTTCAAACTTCCTCAAGGTTTTAATAAGGAAGTTAAAGATTACATTGAGTTGGGTGTGGTTGAATGATATTTATGTACATTGATGAAGTTATTCATCAGAAATGGGAAATATCAAGAAAAAATATGCAATGGAGAAGCTTACATTAAACTAGGTAGTCCTCTTGACCGTATTCGGTAATGACAGCTAATCTCAGCGGAGCTTCGCCAGTAACGCAGGGAACGTTATTAGTGCACAAGTGTGTGCCTCAATACAGTAAACTACTACTTTTATTCAGAAGTCAAGATCGTAATTTCATAATCCTCATCATCATTCTCCTGACCTTTTTCCCAATTTATTTAGGGTCTTCGCAGCATGTCTTCTTCTTCCATACTTCTCTATTACTCGTCATCTCATCATACACCTCCTTTCTTGCCATAGCATCCTTCACATAGTCCATCCATCGTTTCTTTGGTCTTCCTTTACTTCTATAGGCATTCACATTCATACTTAAAACTTTCCTCACGACATTTTCTTCATTCCTTAGATCATAATGTCGTAATGGAAAGTCAGGAAGAGTGTCATCAAAAACTAAAATTTGTTTGCCGTAGAATTTGTAAAAAAAACCGAGTCATTCGTCTTGATGAAAAACATTTAATTCTCTTTGCTTTCCACAAAGCGAAAATTCATCAAATATTTCCAACAATTAAGACCTTTATTCGTTGCTTCCATCGCAGTCAAAGCTAAATTAATTTCGCCTACTGGCTCGTTCCCGATCCAAGCCGAGTAATCTAAGCCCGAATCAGTTCGTACTTTATGAATGAAACATTTTAGCTTTTCTCGAAACTTCTGTATCTGTGGCGGATAGATAAATCAACTGTGCCCAAGTTTGTTCCTTCCCTTCGATAAGAGAATCTTTAGAGCATGATTTTGTTAAACTTTCAGACTTGTTGTTTTATTAAATTAAAGGAAGGTTTTTGTTCAAGCTTGTTTATTCGAGTTTCGTGAATATTTAAAGCTTAGCCTGTGTAGGTGGAAACGTATTCTTCGAATCTGGTAGACTGTTTAAGGTTATTATGTTTTTGTCTGGTATCTTGAGATAATAGTTAGTTTTCATCTTGTTATTTTGGTTCGTTATGATTGACTGGATTTGGAATTTCAAGTGGTTTTTCAGCATGGTGACTATTTTTGTCTTCAATACAATAATTTTATATATTTTCTTGTCTGCAATCGAAGTTTATTTTAATATTCCCAAAACTATTTTCACGCTGCATAGCACATGGGAGGAATTTACTACCAACGTAAGTTTTCGTAGTGAAACATAACATTTACTTGGTCTTGTGTAGACCTGTATGCTCTTGAGTGTAACATCTGTGAATAAAATGAAATATTTCTAGTTTATATTCTTTTTGTGTTGTATGAAGTAGATTTACAAAGTTTTTAATATTATGTCTCCCTATTTGTGGCAGGTTGCAGAACGCACGAGCCGAAAGCGTGAGGGGGGCCCGGCGGTCGCCGGATGCCCGCCAAAACTCGTGGCCGCGCATCACCAGTACACCACCCACGCCCAATAGGTGAGCATCATCGTCATCATCAACCAACTTCAAAGTAGGGTCAAAGGGCATCATCAACCAACTTCATAGAACTTCTATTTTTATTATAATGTTAGGTCTGTATAGTTATTAATTAAAAATTGTGATGTTTTTGATGAAGACGAACACTATCATGATATCAACAACAATTTTATCAACCTTGAAGAAAGACATACACAGTTCTAAAATTAGATTGACTAGTTGGAAACTTGGGCTAAGATTACTTTCAGAGCTAGTAAATTTATTTGATATCTTTTTTTTTTTAAGCTTGTTAAGATTTGTACAGTCACGAGCACCAATCTGTGAACACTTCACAACTTTTAAAAGTGTTTTTCTTCTATTGTTTTGATTAAAATTTCATGTTGTAACGAACATAGCATTCTGAAGCTCATATTTTTATGAAAAAGATCCTTTCTCCAAGTTACAATAGTTATTTCTGGCAAAAATTGCTTTTAAATTTAGGAAAGTGCATACATATTGGTGCTCGTGACTATACAGTCTTTTACACTTCGTCATTGTCTGCTTACGAAAATATATCGATTGACTGAAAAAGCATATTTATTCTGGAGTACAAACTAATAGATTCTAATTTTACTTTCAATTTTCTAGGATCGTTGATTACCTTGCTCCTGAATCGCCAATGAACGTGGACGAAGATCTTCTACTAGAGCTTCTGTTTAAAATCTAACAACGGCAGTTATTCAACGGACACTATCCATTCCCTAAACTATGTTCATTTACATTCTAACTTCTATCGGAGGTTTTCTGTTATCATTTTACATGTCGAAATCTTTTGTTGAATTTCTATGTTCTGATGTATTTTGTATTTCAAATTACGCGTTTTCACCAACTGCCTTTCGCATTATCTAAATACTGTCTGACATAACTTTAGCTACTTTCACAAAAACAGGTTTCTTATCGGAGTTGTGAACTGACTCAGGCCTTGTCTATTTGAAATGTTTTAACTATTCTTTTGTATATCGTATTTTATTGTAGACGATACGAAAAGTTTTGACTACCACGTTCAGTTTTTGTTTTCTGAAATAAAACACCACGTTATGATTCCATACCGATTCAATTGATTGAACGGTCTTATATGATACGGAATCGTTGTATTCGTTCTTCGAATGTAAATCTCCGCAGTTCCATCTGCGCGTAATGTAAACGGATTATAGCAACGCGTGTGACTAGGAAGTAATTATGTTCTCCTTAGAAATGACTTGTTCAGAGTTTAGATTTCGATTTATTCTTTATTTTAAACTCTTCAGGTCATAGACAGGGTTATATTTAGTATAAATTTTATCGTATTTGTATTATATTTTCATAATGTATTTTTGAGATATTTGTTTAGAACATTTATTGGAATCATATTTTTGAAAACTCTAAATTGGATGTAAAGTAATTAAACCTAGATCATCAAACGTATTGGCTGAAAAAATTCGTAAGACTTGACGCAAAATTTTTGAAAATTCATAAAATATCTACAAGAATGGTTGCGGAACGTTTGGCTTTTGCGATTCACTTCAATTGCAAACGATTTGATAATGAATTTTAATGTGAAAAATTGAGTTGGTTTATTTGCTTCGAACTTTAGATCGAGTCAAAACTTGAATTATATTCTATGAATGATTTCAGCAATGGAGTTTAAAATATGTAGGTTAAGTACAAATTCAAATTATTAAAAAGCCACTGTTCTTATAAAGTAGATGCACTTAGCGTATAATACAATAAACCCGACGAGCTGTGAGTATTTTGAGATTTTATCGTATTTAAGAGAAATAAAAGTAATTACGCGGTTAGTTTCGGTCGAAAGTTTACAATAGGTTTCATTCCAGCCTAAATAGTTTTAATTCTTTTAGTCTATGCAGTGAATATGAAGCCTTAGATATCATCGAACATGATCTACGATCTTTGAGACTCCCTTTAGATTAGATCTAATCTTATGAGAGACCTTCGACCGTGTTACCCATTCTTTCTTTTCTATTCGTTCTTCGACTTCTTCTTTCGCCCCTATATCGTTAAGTTCTTATTCCTCCTCCCCTAGTTCCTATTCCAATAAGTGCAGACCCCTAATATGAATTTTCATCGACTACCTACATCTACTATTAGTTCCTTAGATAGTGACTTTTGTTTTAGATCCTCGTTATGCTAACGCCATATTTACCTAGCGTTCATGAAGAAATAAGGTTGTGCACCACTTAAATATAGAAAATAAAAACCTAAATATTCCCTTTTTCTGAATTCTCTGATATTTTAACGTAGTAAACATAGTAAAGTTTTATAGTATAAGAAATAATAGAATAATCATAGCTTAACCATAAGAAGACGTGCTACAGTCGAGATATTTTCGATTCGTATTTTTATAAAGCAAAAGTTTCGAACGAATAAGGACGCTTTGCTTGAGCAGGGCCCTGGTACTTTGAGTTATCAAACTTACTTCTCCTCACTCGTTTCACTTTCTTTATTACATTCAGTTTTATGATATTGTAATTAGATTTCATACTTAGTTTTTCTTGAAAATTCTAATCTTTCTTCAATTTATTAATTCAACTGTTCGTATATTCCGATATATTCCTGTTTATTTAGATTTTGAGAGGCCCAGAGTTGAGAAAAGTAGGTAAAATACATTGGTTGATTCGCAGCGGAAGTTTCAATTTTTCGCCGTTTGATGTCGAACGGTGTTTTGTTGGGAATGAGCCAGCGTTTTTTCGATTAGAGGAAAAATAAACACACGACGAGGATTGAGAAAAACCGTCCAGTTGTGGCGGCTTTTGCACCCTCCGGTAGCGAACGGCACAAGTCGCAGGTATCGCGAGTCGCACTTGGTGTGGAGTGTGGAGGCACTCGCGAGCGCGCAGCGGCCGGGGGCGCACTAATACAACACGTATATTTCATATTTTTGGATCGCTAATTTTAAGAAGTTATATTTATATATGTATATGTAGTAATGGCGGGTACGATACCAGTATTTCGAGATGTATTGCGCCAAAAGTTTTGATGTATTAATTTTCCATAAAAGTTATTCTATCATTTCTGTCTTAATTTTCGAACAAATAGTTCGTTTAGCTAGTGGTCATGCGAATACCTATATTTTTAGATAGCGTGCACGATTGCTTATGGAGCGCCTAAAAATTAATATGCGAAACGGGTGGAAATATGAAGAAAATAAATAAAAAAATATTTTTCTCAGTAACGCAGAACCTCTGAAAGCAATAATATTTTTGTGGTGGAATAAACTCCGATTTGTAAAGAAAGAGTATTTTAATATCCACGCGATCGTCACATTACAGTTGAAATATAGACGCTTCTTAGTGCCACCGCTACTGTGTCTTTTTTAATATCCATTTTTTTTTAGTAAAATATGTGAATGATTTAAAAAAAATGCCAAAAACTTACCAAAAAAAGTATTAACTTATTTTGTTGTCGTTTTTATAAAAGATATGTCAATTACATAAAATAGTAAAAAAAAGAATTCATTTTTGTAAAAAAAGATTGTGAAACAAGCTCGTTAACAGACTTTACAATGTTTTTCTTTTATGTTTATAAAATAACGAAAGCAATAAACTTTTTGAGGATAATAAAAGCGACACAGTTACGGCGAGGCTTAGTAATTGACCACAGCTAAAAGATAGTGCACTAGAAGTAGATATAGTTAGATAAAATACTATTATATGAAATAATAAAAAAAACTTGAAATCTATACATAGAATTTAAAACTAAAAGTTTAACTAATACTTTTTATTATTATATTATAAGAAGCTTGTTCACACATTTTAACTTCATATTTAGTAAGTATTCCTAAGACTAAAAGATAGAAATTGTTACTAACTGGTACTGGAATGAGATATTAGTGAGACCATGATTGGATTTTTTTTTATCTTTTAGGGTGGGCCGTAACTAGTTGAGCTTTATGAATTTATTATGCCGTAGGCACGTTTCTTTTGACGAAAATGTGATAAAAAATTGGAAAAGGTATTGTTTGTTAGCGTCTATGATTTTAATGTATGTAGTTCTAAGTTACGTACGTCTGTGGTTTATGCGATTCTGGTAGTGAATTAATTTGCGGTAGCTTGCGTATACTTTGCAGAGGTGAATTATTTTAGTTTTAGTCATTTTAATCTTTTTTTAATAAAAAAAAAGATATTTTATGTAGAAAAGATTCGCAAATTGATGAATGGCTAAAACTAATTTTGATCACCTCTGTGTAAAAATGATGTTTTTTTTAATCAAAAATGAGCCTGCCTAAAGTATATTGCATATCACTTAGATACTTACTTAATTATAACTTTGACATTTTCGACACTCGCGTATGATATTAGTTGTATTTTTTTTTATGAAATGCTAGATCACTAGTAATTAATTTAATAATAATATTTTTAGCTGCTAAATCCTTTTAGTAGGATTGTAATAATATTTTGAAGTGCATTTCAGTAAAATTTTTAAATTTTTAAATATTTTAGCCAAATATTACCAAAAATGAGTTTAGTTTATTTCAAATAATATTAACTTATTTACCGTACTTATACATTAATACAATAGTGCCTGATTTAGACATACAAAAATCAAAAAGTAATGTCATAAATGTTTAGTAACCTGAATCCTAGTCATTTTTTTTGTAAAAAGAAAAATACAGTTTTATTTTTCAAAAATCATTACAATCCTATATTTTTATAGCTAGCTACTAGTATTATTGCTTTATAAACAAATTTATATAGAAAACGAGCGTTTGATAGCGATTTTTATGATGTTATTTAATTTTTTAATTAATATAATTATTTATATGCAATCTTAAGCGTTGTATGTAAGATTTTCTTTAGTTTAAATATTTAGCGAATGTAAGAAATTGTTACGTACTGCCAGTTTCAAGGTTTCTAAGACACCAAAATATGGAGAGACGTATGAATGAGGACTGTCCAGACGAACAGCTTAGAATCTCTTTTTATAGTTCATCTTTCGTAAAAAAAATGTATAAATTATAATTTATAGTTCATCTTTCGTAAAAAATGTTGTATGAATTATAATTGGATTAAATAATTATGTGAACGGTATTTTTGACATCTATTCTTAATAGGTAATGTACTTGAAAATGAGTTGTAAATAATTTCTGAAAAAGAAAATGTTGTATACATTGTTTTTAGTCACCAGTGATTTTTTTGTTGTTTTTTAATTTTGTAGGTATTTTGAGTGTACTGTAAATAAACAATATTGTTCCTAAGTATTTATAATCGTAATTAATCATGTACTTATTTCTTATGAATGTATTCAATATGACATAATGATTTTATGAATGGTAATGATTTCAAAGTTTTTTTTTTCATTTTGTAATTTTAAGAAATTCATGTGTATTTTAGTCTAAGTTAACATTTTCGAAAAATGATTTTTGGAAAAAAAGGGTTATCATTTTAAAATGAATTCAAAATGTTATCAGAATAAGGTTACCTATTTTAATTTGTTAAAAAAATAAGTTAAAATTTTTGTGATTTAATTTTAGTAATGAAATGAGAATATTTTTGTCTTTTTGTAAAATATTCTGAGATGACGGACACGAGTGCATGTCGACGAACTGTTGGATAAGTGTACTTTGAACAAAAAATAATCTTCCTTTGTAATTATTATAATCTATAAACACTACAAAATTGTGATTCAAAGCAATTTAAAATATTACTGCTGATTATATTTTGTGTTTTATTTCAACAAAACCTACTTACCCGTAGTCAGAATAATATTTTAGCAGTAGAAGCCCTACCGTGATGTAACGATGATATTGATGAGAGGTATCTGGGATTATTCTTATTCTTTATTGCACAAAAAATTAAGGCAGATAGAGAGAGAGAGAGGGAGAGAGAGAGAGAGAGAGAGAGAAAGAAAGAAAGAAAGAAAGAAAGTTCATCATAGTGCTATTTAGACAGACGGAATGATGCAACAAAATTTAAAAACAACGATAACGATCGATCGATCGTTACTTGTTTATTGCAATAAAACTTCAAAAAGAAAAGAAACAGTTAAAAGCTATCCTTAAGTGAAGACACGGTACATCACTAATTTCGACAGCCAAAAGAGAGTACCTATCTATTGCTTGTGCGTAGACTACCTTACAGAGGGAAGTAGGTAGTTTTATTTCTGAGTGGACTAAATATACCCATCGCCGCAACACTCGTACGTAAGTAGAGTTGACTTTGTAAATGCTTTTCCACCCTCAGGTTGAATGTAACTTGCACGTCATAAAACAACAACGCCTATTTGTCTACATCAGTCACATAGTACGAGACTTAGTGAACGTACGAAATATACTGGGAATTGTTTTTAAAAGTGGTAAAGCAATTTTGAGGGTGAGTAAATATCTAAGGAAAGAAGAAAGGAAGAAGGAAGATTTGTTGATATCTTCTTTGATATAATTAACTATGGCCAATTAGCTACTAGCTGCAGCTGACCTATGTAGATTTATATGTTAATATGCAGTTAAAAAGTTAGCTCTTATCTCGCTACAAAAACTTAAGCGAGAAAAGTGCTTAGTCAAAATCCTTGTATTTATTGCAGGACTAAGCGGCCGAGATAAGAAGTCAGGCTAAGTTTTGTAACTAGAAATTTAAATGTTCTGTCTTAAGAACTTTAAGTAAAATATCAAGTATTTTAGGCCTAAAACTGTCGTTTAAAATTTTACTGCAAAGGCTGCTTCACTGTTTTATCTAATAAGGCATTTCTCCCACTGCACCGCGCTCCGTCGCGTCGCGTAGCGCGGGGCCGCTGGTTTTTACATTGTAAGAAAGTATCTGAATTTGTATAGAAAACACGCCTAGGACAACACACTGAAAAAGCGCTATGCGACGAAAAGCGGTGCAGTGGGAGAATCGCCTAAGGTGACAAGGGTGATAGGTTGCGCCATCCTATCTTCCTAGCACGGCATGCTGTGCTGCAGCGGCTGCTGCATGTGCTTATATGCTGAAACCCCCAATTGGCGCAAATTCAATAACTTAATTGGTAGTCATGTGTTTGAGCCGTTTGGGGTTGAAACCATGGATTAACGTGGGGTGATTTGTGCGAAAGCCTTGTATTTAAAAAAAATAAAAAAGTTAGGAACAAAGCACTAGCCCGGTCAATACAAAGTGCGTGCGCAATACTGCGTGTTTGCAATTACAAACAGAGTAAATTACTTAGTTGACCTTAGGGTTTTCTTTAAGATAGCTCCAGAATAAAGAACTCATTAATTCACCAGCACAAAGCATACCAGCTATTTACATTTCTCGGTAAACACAAAAAGAACCTCTGTGATAAGAGTTTGAGAGCTAAGTGTTAGGAACTTTAAAAATCATCAAAATAAAGAGACAAACCGCTTAATTAAACACCACTTTTAACAAAGGACTTTTTAACTTTAGACAAACAATTAAAAATTTAATTTAAATTTTGATATATATTTATAGTATTTGATATATATTTATAGTATTTGATATACATTTATAGTATTTTATATATCCTTGTAGTTAATCTTATTATTATTTAAAATTATTTTCAGATTTACACCTACCACTGCTTGTCTTTGCATCACCCAAAGGTTGACTGGTAGAAAATGCCTATGGCATTAAGTCCGCCTCTGTACTTCTGTGCTTGAAGTGTTAAATAAATAAATAAATAAATAAAAATACCTTTTACTACATCTTAATCCTCAACTCTGAAATCCCGCCGTTTTACTAACAGATTGGTCGTATAATTTCCTTTATAGGGCACGTAAAATTTAAATGGGCCCATATTTTATTGGCAGGGCGCTCAGAGCTTTGATTAAAAACCTTTTGGGAATACCCAATCGTTAGTACGTGGATATCCTTATCATTAAAATATAGTTAGAGGGTTCTATGCCAGACATTATTAATTCATGGGTGAAATTGAATTTTTCGGTACATTTCATTTCTTGGGTTGTGGCAAGCATAAAAATTATTGCCGTCTTTGCCCAGAAGTGAAACAGATTTTTTCTTAACATAAGCTCATATGCGTACACTAAGATACATATGTATGATGATAAACAAATATGGCGGCGCGGGGCACATGACGTTCGACCAATCAGCGCGCGAGGTGCGATCCGTCGCATGCCATTTCACAATTTGACAGTTTCACTTCGATAGATTATAATCAGTAAGCTACGGTTCACAATCTTTCGACAGTTTACAATCTCGCCAGATAGATTATAATCTAACAGTTTTTACAATTTTACGGTGACATATACACACAGCACACAGTGTCCATTGAGTTGATGCTCAGTCTTCTTTATAGATATCTACGCATTGGAATGGGCAACTACAGTACTTTCACAAGTTCTTATGCCTTGTGACTGGGACTTTTGCTTCATCTTTTTGTTTTTGCCCTTCAAAAGTTCCTGTAACGGACTAATTGAAATAAATGCTTTGAGTTTGAATTTGACACGTTTCAAGTCTCAACGCGTACTTCTAAAGTTGAAGAAAATCTCGGAAAACAGAATTTTCTCCTTCTTTTTTAATTCTGCAGCAATAAAAGGAAAATCCCAAAACGTAAGGATTCTCTATAGGCTTCCCTAGTCCTCTAATGTCTACAAAGAGCTTTGAGAAATCAGTAACTCACGTAGCATAGGCTCATAAGAGTAATGCCCTAGTGATCTCCTAGACAGCTAGGAGATCACTAGGGCATTACTTTTAGAAATCAGTAATTCACGTAGCATAGGCTCATAAGAGTAATGCCCTAGTGATCTCCTAGCTGTGTAGTACTACACGAAGTTGTTGACAGCTCTTTGTGATATATTAGTCTCCGTAGAAGAGGCGTTTAATGCTTACGTATTTCTCAAAGTAGATAGTTTCGTTTTGTTACTGACATAATAACAAGTTAACTCGACACAACTTTCATATCTTTTGAACAGTTGATCTTCGAAAGATGTGGAACCTTTTAATTTGTGTCTGTATAGGGTGGCTGGTAATTAGTGACTGATACTTAAACGTGATTATACTCATGATAACAAACAACTTTCCCAAAAGAAACATTTTTTTTTTATACCTACTCGTTCACTTCTATCCCAATAACAAAACAGCCGTATGAAATTCGCGCTCGCGCGTCTTTGATCTATCAGCAGTGAACAAAAAGAGCAAAAAATGTAACTGTAGTAAAGCATCGTCAATTGAGAGTGAGTGTGCGTCCGGTCTCACGGGATGCAGCAGAATACCAGTATTTTACGTGGAGCGATTGACCTCCATAACCCGGTTAGTACTGGGCAATATGATACCCGATATAAGATTTTAAACTATCATGGTCACTAACATTATTATACTAGAAACGGGATATTTACCATGTTTACTGTTTTCTTGTTATCGGGAACTTAAACTTAATTTAAACTTATTCATTCAAATCTACAAATAACCGGTAAGCAGATCACTGAACTGTTTGTATTTACCACAGATAACCTTCCCCTGTAGTATTTACTAAAGATTCAAACGAACTTATTTTGATATTTGTTCTGTTTGATATTTCTTGAGCTATAAACAGAAAAAAATGGATTTATAAGGAAATAACGATGATCTATAAATTTTACAGCTAGTAAGTAAACACGGTTGTTGGAGACATCATAAAGATCTTTTACATTTACTCAGTTTTGTTTAAGTTCATGTAATCGGTCCGGACACAAACAGAAACGTGGACCAAAAAAGTTACTGAATGGTACCCAAGGGACGGAAAAAGACGAAGAGGAAAGCAGATCAAAAGATGGGAGGATGATCTGCCTAAGGGATGGAGGAATATAGCGAGGGATCGACAAATGTGGAGGGAACTTGAGGAGGCCTATGTCGCAAGACAGCCTGACCTGGTAGTTGAGAAAGTTAAGATAAAAAAATAAATGAAATATATATATAATCTAAGGTTAGTTAAGCTATAATTTAAGTTTAGATGTAGAAAACATATAAGTGAAGTTTATATTTATTTTTCAATATTATTATATTGTGTATACGAAGGTCAGAATAACACAGTGGGTGGAGTGGGTTATGGAGGTCAGATAGGCAGTCGCTCCATGTAAAATATTGGTATTCAGCTGCATCCGGTTAGACTGGAAGCCGACCCCAACATAGTTGGGAAAAGTCTAGGCAGATGATGATGATGATGAAGGTCAGAGTAAATAAAGGCTATTTTTATTTATTTTATTTATTTATTAATCGGCCCGGACCGGGCTTATATCCAGTCTACTGGTTACTGACTTTCTGATGAAATTCCTATACATCACTTTACCAGACCTGGAAATCAAGCCCAGGACCACATACTCAACAGTAGCGCTTGCAACCAGTAGACCAACATGAGGCAGTTCGTCTAGATACTGATTTAAATATCAATGCTCTATATTACTTTTTCCAATTGTAGCAAAGAATAGCTACCTCATTTTACCTTCAAAGCCAGTAAAATCTCACCTTCCTTTGTCCAAAAAAGAAACACAAAATAAAAAGAAAACACGAAAGAAAAAGAAACCGTATAAGTCCACAACCAAACATTGAAAATAATCCCGGTTGAGACCGGTATATACAAAACATCCGGGTTTCATGTGATTTTACCCGGCCACCGCAATTTATACCCGGCCTACCCGGCCCGGATTAATACCGGAGCTTTTTTAGATCCTCATTCAATGAAAATGCGATTTTTGGCAGGATTATTTGACTTTTAAAGGAAATGTTGCCAAGTATCTCTTCTCGTTTCGTCGTAGCCGTCCGTGTGTTTCATACAAATAAAAACGATAACAAAAAGCATTTTTCAAAGTCAATGTCAAAATTATTTATTTGCGGTAAATGTAAAAAAGGCGGTAAAAACTAACATTTAGTGCAATGACACATTTCGCTATAAAAGAAGGTTGCAAATATTAATAATCCCAAACATTAAATTAGGCAGGTAACTAAATAAAATACTGAAAATGTCACAAACATTCTTATTCCTGTTGACTGCCTCGTTGGTCTAAGCGCAACTGCTGAACATGAGGTCCTGGATCGATTCCCAGGTCGGGCAAAGTGTTATAGGGTTTTATTTAGCAGCCACGAAGTCTGGATTTTATCCAGTTGATGGCAGTAGGCTCGTCCTCTTTTACATGGAACTTCAACACATCTGGCGAAATGTAGTTGTACTATGAGGTACACCGTTGCCCAGTCCTTCGGAGATTACAGGCGTGGTGTTATATTTATTTAACCTATTCTAAATATATACTTGGGTGTGTAGATTTTACGACCTCATTGGTCTAATAATTACAAGCGTTCGATTCCCAAGTCTGGCCGTGTTTTGAAGAACTTTACTTTCATGAAAATGCTCGGATTCCTGAGCCTGTTACCACGGTTCATTAGGTATAAAAAGACACTACATGTGAGTTTTACAATTTTGATGGACAATAAAGCATAGAATAAATAGGCTAATTACTCTAAGTTATAAAGTATATTCTATCCCTTTATTAATCGATTAAAACCGTTATTAGAAACTTCTTCGAAAAACGTTTAGGTATATATACTATATTATCAGTGCATCATTTCGAAAATATTCTGTGGGGCACAGAAATTTTTCATCGGCATATAAAAAAAATCTTTGTTTCTTACAAAAGTTCTATACCTCCGCGGTCAAAAAATGAATGGCTCAGTTTTTTTTTAAATTGCCGATGAAAGATATGTATGTGTGGATGTTTAGAATAATGCACTGAACACATTTGAATGTCAGTCTTCTACTGTGGGTGGGTATCATAAAACTAATGAATATTGTTTGTCCGAAGGGATAGTCAGAGTTATAAGCTTAGTATATCCACATTTCAGCAATTATTTTCAAGTAATACGGGGCGAGCCCATTGCCATCGACTGCGCTTAAATTCTAAGTCCTTGCTGCTACTGAAAAGTTTCTGATGGAAAGACTTAAAAACACGACCAGACTTGGGAATCGAATGCAGGACCTCGTGTTGTGTAGGAACCAGCGCTTGCGATTACTAGACCAATGCGCTATTAAAACCTACCTCAAGTATATAGTTAGAATAGGTTGAATTAAAGTAAAAAATTCAGCTGTATACTAGTATTTTACATGGACCGACTTCGTATCTGATCTCCACGACCCAAAGTATGGATTATACCCCATTTTAAGACTGGTTGTCAGACTTTCTGGCCACTGAGTACCTGCAATAACTGTCATGGACCAACCTAGGCAATCGCAGCTTAACCTGAAGATCGACCTGAGCGGCTGTTATTATTTAGCCACGATCTCCTTAAATAGCAACAATGTCGTCAGATCATGAAGATTTAAAAAATATAAGGGGTCCACTCATCAAAATAATAACGTGCAACTATCATCTAGGCTAGGCTAGGCTAGGCTAGGCTAGGCTAGGCTATACCTACGATGCAACAGTGTCGTAAGCCCAATAAGATCTTTAATGACATTGAATTAAAATGCAAAACCAACTTTCTACGAAAGGCTAAAATCATTATTTAGAATTAGGCAACCAGAGAGAGAAAAAAACATTTAAAGGTCAATAAATTCTTCATTTAGTAATTACTCTATTATAATTCACTTAGGTACTGGAATGCTTCTTAATTCGTTCCTAGGGACAGCAATTAGGTAATGGCGGTCTTAACTTTAAGTATCGAATAGTTTTTTTGTGTCATTAATTATTGCGTAGTACAGAAATGATCATTATGACCGAATTCTGTTAATGACGTTTTATAAATACTTGCGTTTCATCAAATATTGGATCATTCAGAATAACGTATTTGTTGACACCATCTCAAGTGTGATTCTGTATTGAATTGCGTGCTTTCTTACATTCCAATCATCATGAATTCTCATTCTGTTGTACCAACTTATTGTTGCCGTTGTGATTTCGTAAGTTATTTCAATTTATTTATTTATACCAAGGGGTATCGTATTTCCTAGTACTAACTAGGTTGTGGAGGAAAATACTAGTATTCAGCTGAATCCGGACTAGAAGTCAACTCCAACATAGTTGTGATGGCTCGGCAGATGATGATGATGATTTCGATTTATCTATCTGTCTACTACTTCAGAAGGATCTGTAGTCTACCACCACAGTCACTCCATGTAAAATACTGGTACTCAGCTGCATCCCGTTAAACTGGAATTCAACCGCAACATAGATGATTATGTGTCTACTACTTACAATATTTTACATTTCCTTTCATTATTTATTTCTATTCGTTTTGTTTGTTGACAATTGAATACGTTTGTTTTAATGAGTAGATTCGGCAATGTTTGCTTCGATTTATCAACCCATGCTTCCTCATTTCAGGTGAAACGCTGGCTAGACCAGCACGAGAAATACTTCGTGCAACCTTCGTACATAGCAAATGCGCCCGGATTCTCCGAATACGTATATAGGACCAGCCCGAACCAGCACCATAATAAAGATCACTATTTCTATACGAAAACGCCTCCTGGCATGTCTGCTGCTCATCATATTTTGTCATCGGCAGGGCCCATTCCTCATTATGTCCCAAAAATTGTAAACAACAGAAAGAGATGAACCTTATTTTGTTTGTTAATAAATTAATGACTTAATATCATATTTTTTTTTATTATTTATGAACACACAAGAGACAACATAAGGATTGTTTGTAAATGAGTGACTTCATTAACACAGTTTTAACGACTTGAGAAAACATCGAGATTTTATTTTTCATATGAATATATACATACCTAAGTTTAATATTAACGTAGTACCTTATAAACCTTCCAGATTTTTATTCTGATAGCCACATCAAAATCAGTTTTGTAATTTAAAATAGCAACGCGGTCACATAGACAGTAACGAATAAATTCATATTTTGCATTTGTATTATTTAATATTATGGATTTTCGCAAAGTAACACCTGATACTATCACTTAGGGGTGCGTTGTCAGAATTCCTCCTCGTGTGCCTGATGGCTGCCGGTCCCTCTCGATACATCTGGAGGGAATAGCAGCTGCTGGGCCGGTGCACCCTGGGCGTGGGCAGTATCCTTCCCCGAGGAATGGGAAGAGATTCTTATTCCTCGGGAAATGTTACTGTCCATGGCTAATATTCTGACATGGGGGGGTCCCTCATGGACCAAGGGGGCGTTGCTCCGCGTGACCCTCTGAAAAGCAGAGGGCACAGCGGAGGAGCAAGGGGGAGCTCGGTGTGCACTTACCCTGCCTCCGAGCAGACAGTGAAGGACGTGCGTCCTTCACTGTCTCCGTCGATATCGTAATCCCACCGTCGAAGTGTCGTGGAACACGTCTCGCGGCTTCGATTGGGACCGAGGGTCTTGGCTTAACCGCCCGGACCACGAGGTAGAAAACCTCTATAAAAAGTTACCCCGAATCTCAAGCGGCGGCGCACCGCGAGGAGATGTATGGCTGACGGGTTCCTTTGGAAAATCAGTCTCTAGTGCGAACCACTGCCGGGCCTGGCTATGGCTTATCTGGGTACAGGGGGCACTGCCCAGATGGACTTTTTATTTCCCCCATACTCGTGGGAACAGTATGGAAAGATCGAAAACCCAAAAAACGGCCGATAACGGCGAAAGAAGGGAGGAGAGGGATGCGGGGTCGGAGTCCGGCGCCGCATCCAGCGAGGTGAGCGCGGGAGGCTCAGTGAGCTCACAGCGCGGGAGGCGCGGGGCTGCTGCGGGGAACAGGGAGTTCCTACGCAAGCGGTCCAGGCCGGTAGGCGACCGAGAGTCGTCGTCAGATGGGGAGCTGGTTTCGGCTCGTAAGATCCCCACCAGCAAGCGCGGCGGGATCCGTGGCAAGGAGAGAGGCCTTTCTGCCACCGAGAGGTCGGCGCGGCTTGCCGAGGAGGGCCGCCATCCGGGGGTGGTCGCCGGTCACGGGGTGGCCCGTTCGGGCTCCTCTGGCGACGAAGCGGGCGCAGATGGCGACTCCGATGCGGAGCGTAAGGCCGGACTTGCAAAGGAGGTAGAGGCGGCGCTGAGGGCTGTCTCTCTGAAACAAAAGCCCTCTACCAGGCAAAGGGCTATACCTGCAGCGGTCGCCTCCATTATAGCATCAGCGGAGGCCAGATTTGCGGGGCCCCCGCCAGACGGCATGGCCACACTGAGGGCGGAGGTCGCTCGACTGACGGCTGCCACGGAGCTTCTAAAAGAGGAGAACATGAGGCTCCGAGCAGACCTGGCCAGTCTGCGCGAGTCCGGCTCTCGCGAGGCGCCCCAAAATGGGGGCCAGAAGCATCCAAGCCAGCCCGTGCCGGTGGAGAACCAGGTTCTGAATCTGGTTCGGCAGGAGCTGGCTGCCTTCCAGGCGCGGTTCTCCGTCCTGGAGGGTATTGTCCTGCGCCCCCCCCTAGCGGCAAACAAGGCGCCCCCGGGCCCGAGGGCGGCCTCATATGCGTCTGCTGCGGCCTCCGCACCGGGGCCGTCCAGCCAGCCCCCCGGCAGGGTTATGTCGGCCCCGACGAAACCGGCTCCAGTTAAGAAGGCGGCGGCCCTGAAACAGGGCAAGGCGGCGGCCCAAAAGAAGGGAAAGGTGGCGAATATGCCAGGGCCAGCCACGAGACAGCCGCTACCGCCACCCCCCCCGCCCCCTAAGCCTTCCGCGGCCGAGACCGGGTGGCAGGTGGCCGGAGAAAACGCGAGGGAGCGAAGGGCGGCCAAAAAGGCCAGGAGGCAGGAGCAGAAACGCCGGCAAAAGGAGCGGGGCGTCGCGGTTAGGCTCAGCGCCCCGAAGACCGCAGCTGTAGTGATTACACTACAGCCGGACGCGGAAAAGAGGGGCGTGACCTACCGCGACGTGCTCGCTAAGGCGAAAGCGACGGTGGATCTCGGAGAGCTCGGGATCACCGGGGGCCTCCGGCTTAGAGTCACCGCAACAGGGGCTCGAGTGCTGGAGATCCCTGGCGAAACCCGTGGCTCGTCCGCTGACGCTCTGGCTGAAAAGCTTAGAGCGTCCCTAAATGCGGACGAGGCCCGAGTGTCCAGGCCCGTCAAATGCGCAGACCTGCGCATACTGGGTCTGGACGACTCGGTGACCGAGAAGGAGGTGGTGGCCGCCGTCACCAGGACCGGTGGGTGCCCTGCCGAGCAAGTCAAGGCAGGCACCATACGTCCGGACCTGTCGGGCATGCGAACCATAACGGTAAGCTGCCCTGTGACGGCGGCGAAAGTCATTGTGGAGGGCCGAAGGCTCTTGGTGGGCTGGGTTTCGGCACAGGTGAAGCTGCTGGAACCCAGACCTCTGAGGTGCTTCCGCTGCCATGTGGGGCACCACGTGTCGGTCCGGTGCACCTCGGAGGTGGACCGCAGCGGCCTGTGCTTCCGCTGCGGCCAGCCTGGTCACATGGCCGCGGCTTGCTCCGCCGCGCCGCGCTGCGCTGCATGTGCGGCAGCTGGCAAGCCGGCCGATCACCGGGCAGGGAGCAAGTCCTGCGGTACTCCCGCCAAGGCCAGGGGCAAGGGAAGGCCCTCCGCCACCACCGCCAAAACCCCCACCGTCGCCACCACCGCAGCCGCCGCCACTGTCGCCGCCGCCACTGTCGCCGCCGCTGCCGCTACTGCTGCAACTTCCGCAGCGGGGCCCTTGCAGGGGGCCCGGGAGGGGGCTGAAATGGAGTGCCAGTAACGGCCCCATTACGCCTTCTCCAGGCGAACATCAACCACTGCGCCTGCGCTCAGGATCTGTTGCTCCAGAGCATGGCACAGTGGTCGATTAACATCGCCGTGGTCGCTGAGCCGTACTTTGTCCCGCCCAGGGATGACTGGGTGGAGGACCTTAGCGGCTCAGTGACCATAATTGCGTCGGTCGCCGCCGGTACCCCGACCCTTGAGAGTGTCAGAAAGGGTCAGGGGTGCGTAGCAGCACGGTTCGGGGAGATCGTTGTAGTGGGAGTCTACTTTTCCCCGAGCCGAACTCTCGCCGAGTTCCACAACTCCCTCACGGAGTTGAGTGTCGTCATCGGAAGCCATTCCCTCCCCGTGCTTGTGCTCGGGGACTTCAATGCCAAGAACTTGGCTTGGGGTTCTCGTTACACGGACGTGCGGGGTAGAATGGTGGAGGACTGGGCTCTGGAGACAGGCCTGGTCGTCCTAAATCGGGGTTCTGTCCCCACGTGCGTGCGGATGCGGGGCGAGTCGGTGGTGGACCTCTCGTTTGCCAGCCCCGCTCTGTCACCGCGTGTCGTTGACTGGCGCGTCATGGAGGGGGTGGAGACCTATTCCGACCACCGGTACATCCGGTTCGACGTCTCCACCCAGTCCTCAAGCGTGCCGGTCCTACAGGCCCCGAGTGGTCCGCGATGGGCGCTGAAGCAGCTGGACCGGGAGCTCCTCCTGGAAGCCTCGATCGTGCAGGCCTGGTTGTCATCACCAGTCAGGCCTGCCGACATCAACAACGAGGCGGGTTGGTTCCAGGAGGCCATGTCCGAGATTTGCGACGTGGCAATGCCCCGAGTTCGGCCAGGAAGCGCCCGGCGTCAGGTGTACTGGTGGTCGCGAGAGCTGACGTCTCTGCGCAAGGCGTGCGTTGCCACGCGGCGCCTGTACGCCAGGCATCGCAGGCTCCGCATCCGCCCTCCGGATGCGGCAGCCATTGAGGCGGAGCTTTACGAGGGGTACAGAGCGGCGAAGACCGCCCTCCAAGAGGCTGTCCGGCGGGCCAAGAACTTGGCCCGCGAGGAGATGCTGGAGTCTCTGAACGGAGATCCGTGGGGGCGCCCTTACAAGATGGTGCGGGACAAACTCCGCACCCGGGCCCGCTAACGCAGAGTCTCCGGCCTGAGCTCGTGGAGGACGTGGTGAGCGCTCTGTTCCCTTCGCGAGGGGAGCACCCTCCCCCGCCTATGGCTCCGCCGCCGTGTGCGGTGCCGGAAGCGGACCACACCGATGACGATGACGACGTTCCGGAGGTGACTGGGGTAGACCTGAGAGTGGCGGTATGCAGGCTGAAAACCAGAAACACCGCCCCGGGACCCGATGGCTTGCCTGGCAAAGCCTGGGTCCTGGCCTCTGAGGCTCTCGGGCCCCGACTGGAAGGGCTCCTAAGCGCATGCTTGGAGGGAGGCCAGTTTCCGCTTCGTTGGAAGACGGGGAAGCTGGTCCTCATCCGGAAACCAGGGCGCCCTGCGGACTCTCCGTCCGCATACCGGCCCATCGTGCTACTCGACGAGGTGGGCAAGCTCTTTGAAAGAGTCATTGCCAACCGCCTCGCCGGGCACCTTGCGGGGATGGGGCCGGATCTTGCGGAACACCAGTTTGGTTTCCGCAAGGGGCGCTCGACGGTGGACGCCATCATGCGCGTGAGAGCCCTCACGACGGGGGACGCGGTGTCCCGGGGCGGGGTCGTCTTGGCGGTGTCTCTTGACATCGCCAACGCCTTCAACTCCATGCCCTGGAGCTGCATTAGGGAGGCACTCCGGTATCACCGGGTGCCGACCTACCTTCGTCGTGTGGTCGGGGACTACCTGACGGATAGAGCCGTCATCTACCCTGGTCGAAGCGGAGAATCGAACCGGCGAGAGATGTCGTGCGGTGTTCCACAGGGATCGGTTCTGGGGCCGGCCTTGTGGAACATCGGTTACGACTGGGTGCTGCGCGCCGACCTCCCTACCGGCGTCAGCGTAGTTTGCTACGCTGACGACACGCTGGTACTGGCACAAGGGAGGTCGCACGAGGCGGCGGCCGAAAACATGACACGCGGGGTTGCGATAGTCGTGGAGAGGATCCGGCAATTGGGTCTCGAGGTGGCACTGCACAAGTCCGAGGCCATGTGTTTTCATGGGCCTCGGAATGCGCCACCGTCGGGATCCCTACTGACGGCAGGAGGGGTTTCCATCGGCGTCGGGTCGACGTTGAAGTACCTAGGACTCGTCCTCGACAGCCGGTGGAACTTCGTGGAGCACTTCCGACGTTTGGCTCCCAAACTGGAACGGACAGGGGCTGCCTTCAAGCGGCTCTTGCCCAACCTGAGGGGTCCAAACGCCTCCTGCCGGAGGCTATACGCGGGGGTCGTGCGGTCCATGGCCCTTTACGGGGCCCCGGTGTGGGCGCGTTCTTTGAGGCGGCAAGCCGCCCACTACCTGAACGCGCCCCAAAAGGTAATAGCCATAAGGCTAATCCGGGGGTACCGCACGATCTCCGGCGAGGCGGCTAGCCTCCTTGCCGGATTGCCGCCATGGGATCTGGAGGCGATAGTCCTCGCGCGCCTGCATGAATGGCGCGCGGAGGCACTACGTCGGGGGGAAACTCCGCTGCCGCGGCAAATTGCCGCTCAGCGGACAGACCTCCGGCGTGATATCATGGCGACATGGAGAGAGCGACTGTTGCAACCCCGTGCAGGGCACGCTACCATAGTGGCGATAAGTCCCCTCTTTGAGGAGTGGCTAGAGAGGTGCCACGGCGCCCTCACCTACCGCCTGACGCAGATCCTCACCGGACACGGTTGTTTCGGGAGGTTCTTGCACCGAATCGGGCGGGAGGAAACGCCCGGGTGTTTCCACTGCGAGGATCGTCCGGAGGACACGGTGGAGCACACCGTAGAGGTCTGCCCCGCTTGGGCGGAGCACCGCCGTGTCCTTGTAGCGGCGATTGGCGGCGGCGATCTCTCGCGTCCGGCCCTGGTTCAAGCCATGGTCCGGAGCGAGAGGGAATGGGAAGCCGTCACCACCTTCTGTGAAGCAGTCATGCTAGTGAAGGAGGTGGCGGGACGTGAGAGGGAAAGAACCTCACGTCCCAGCCGCCGCGGGAGACGCCCTGGGCGTCGGGGGTCACGTGGTGGCTCCCGGCCACCGTAGGCGCGGGCCTGTGGTCGGCGAGTTATGGGCTAGCTCGCCGTCCGGCCGTCTTATGTCGACAGGCCGTGCCGACGGCGCGTTCGTGTTCCACGCGCGCCTCAAAGAGATGTCAGCAAATAAGTAGGGGTCCGCAAGGGCCGATGCCTGCCAGGGCTGCGGGACTGTTCGAAAGAGATACCGTGGCCCTGGAACACAAAGGCAAAGAAGGAACATGGGTGGGTTTTAGTCAGTACAAGTCTGACACTCCCTTCCGCTCCGCCCAGAGCGGGGGGGGTCATTTGATGATTTCCCATCCGGAAAAAAAAAAAAAAAAAAAAATACTATCACTTATCAAATATAGTTGGACAAGAATACCTTATTTATTAGCTTGCAAAACAGTTGCGCATTTAAACAACTGTAATTCGAAAAAAAATGTCTGCCTTCAATGGAATGCAATACCATTAAACGCAAACAACCTTTGACAATCACCTCAATAACAATGAGACTCAATAATAATCAGAATAGAAATAATTTCGAGACTATACGGCTCGGCTTCGATGTCGACTCATTAGATGACTCATTAGAATGGATGCTGTTGAACCAATTTATTAATTGGTACACTAATATTTTTTTAGTATATAGGGTCAAACTATTGGTACACGAAATATTTCAATAAATCATCTAACGGCTATAACAAAGCCATTTCAAGAGATTTTTTTTTATCTGAGTATATTTTTATACAAAATAAATAATTTAAAATTACTCGACCCACAAAATAAATACTGGCTCCATATTTTTAAGCATCCGTTACGATAGTTTACTACGTCGTATTTACCTTCTGTCATTGTTAGAATATGGGAGTTAAGGTTTTATGCAAAAAGTCTCAAAAAATTTTAGAATTATAATAATTTTGTAAAAAAAAAACATTCAGATAATTTTTTTTTTCGCTGCTATGGCGACTTTACGACATAAAGAAGTTACTCTTAAAATATTTCGTGTATGAAAAGATAGACCTTATATTTATTGGCACGCGACTATGACGGAACGGTTTAGTAGCATTGTCTCATACTTTCAATACTAAATATAGGGCTTAACCGCGTACGATGACAGTTCTAAACCCGTTACAAACGGAAATGATAAGCTATTGATACAGTGTAGTTGGCAAAGTAGTTCGTGTCGTGTTTCTTTCCATGTCTGATTCGTTCATACAGTCATGGTATCGCACAGTGTAGTGGGCAGACTCCTTTATTCGAGCCCCGGCTCATGCACAGAGATAGTGGATTTAAATTCCGAGTATAAACCTGATTACAATTCCATTTAGCTGTTCCAGGATAACAGAGGAGATAGCAGATTGCTTTATATTTTCTATCGCAATAAGTTCACCCCTAGAGTATGCACATTCAGCCAAATAGCAGACAAGCACCCTTTTAACAGCCGGAGAGCAAATTTCTCACAAGTGGTGCTGGAGCAATCGCAGCTAACTCGCATGAACCAATTGTTCATTTTAGAAAGTACTTATTTCACTCAATTGAACTGTAGTAGTGAGGGGGTCCTGTAAAAGAATATGAGCTGGAACATTTGGTATTTTTCTAACAGGTTTGTAGTAATAATAAAACATGTAACAAATCTTTACATGACCCACAACACTAAAACATACTTATTTATGATACGCTTGATCACAGTCGCTTGTAGAAATATGAATATTAACTTAATACTGATTACATTTATTTTCGCTACTGAGGTAAGATTGTCTAAGTTGGCTCTTTAGATTATAGCCTCAATCTTATTTAAAAACAAAGTCTTTCTGTGGACATAATATGTTTACGCCACGGAGCCATTTTGAAATAATAACAACGTCATCAGTGTTGTATAAAGAACTATATTCCAACCATAGTTGCATTATCACTACAAATCAATTAAATTTTGAATCGTAATTAAATTAAGTACTTTACTTTCATGTAAATGCTCGGATTCCTGCGCCTGTTTCCACGGTTCATTAGATATAAAAAGACACTACATGTGAGTTTTACAATTTTGGTGGACAATAAAGCATAGAATAAATAGGCTAATTAATCTAAGTAATAAAGTATATTCTATCCATTTACCTAAACGGTCGAACAAAAAAAAAAATGGAACAGTTTTTGTTTTAAATTGCCGATGAAAGATATGTATGTGTGGATGTTTAGAATAATGCACTGAACACGTGGTAGCCGTTTGTGCGTCAATGTCCCTTCCACCCTGTATTTTCTCTTATTGGCAACTTGGCAGTAGGTGAGTTCTCTTCAAAACGTCTACGCTTGATTCTTTAATAAGATTAAACTAAATATAGAAGTGATTTTCCGACCCAGTGGTGTTTGCGGGCGTAATGAGATTCGATGTTATTTCGAAAGACGCGCCCGACTAGGGGACGAGGTATTGGGTAAAGAAATAGGTTCCTGAAGTATAGGCTTCGAATAGGTTCGCTGAATGTCAGTCTTCTACTGTGGGTGGGTGTCATAAAAGTCATGAATTTTATTTCTCCGAAGGATAAATAAAATTCATGACTTTTACATGCATTTTTATAAAATTTATAATTTATAAAATTTATTATAAAATTTATGCATTCCCAGACTCATGGAAGGGATGGCCCTATTCTTTTCCCACGTTCCCCAGACCTAACTCCGTTAGATTTTTACATCTAGGGACGGGCCAAGGAACTTGTCTACGCCACGGAAGTTGAAACTAGGGATGATTTAGTCCAACGCATTGAGGCGGCCTTCATGACCATCAAAGCAGAAATGGGTTTACGCACCACTACAGTTGAGATAAGACGAATATGTCGCACGTGCATACGCAATAGTGGCGGACAATTTGAACAAGATTTGCAATTAGGTATTTATTAAATAAATTATTATTTTTAATTTTCTCTTTCATTTCAAGTTCGAGGAAAATTAGAACCCTATGTAAGAAAGAGATAAGAGACTGCGTAAGAGTGAGATAACAGTATCTACCTACTTACAGCATGTTATTTATGCAAAAACTAGAGTTTTATCCTGTATATGGAGTAGCTTGATGGTGCGTCTCAATACACAAATTTAACGAATTAACGAAGTTATCAAAATATTTTTTTAGCACATTGCATACCGTTATAAAGAGGACCGACTAGAGAACTTTTTAAAAGAATTCAAAGATCTCGATCGCTTCTAGTTTTTTTTTTCATAGCAATTTAAAGTTGAGTTTAAGATTATTTTTTCTTCTTCCAAAAGCTTTGTGAGTTATTCAAAAATAAAACTAGATGTTACTAGCGACTAGTTTTGAATTTGATAGAACCATACAACAGTACGTATAAAAATTAAAATGTAATTTAAGGATTATACTAATACCTTTGTTTTTAATTTAAGCTTTAATGTTAAGTTTGGGAATTTTTCAAAATAAAAGTTAGAAAAACCGAATAAAAAAACCGCTGTGGCCAAGAGTGAGTTCTTGGGCCTGAAGAGATAGTAAATGACCTTTCCATTCGGCCAATTAAATTTGGCAAATGATGCACCAAACACCCTGTATACTTGGGTAGGTTTTACAAGCTGATTGGTCTAGTAATCGCAAGCGCTGGTGCCTACAGAACACGAGGTCCTGCGTTCGATTCTCAAGTCTGGTCGTGTTTTTAAGTCTATCCATCAGAAACTTCTCAGTGGCAGCAAGGACTCAGAATTTGGGCGCGGTTGATGGCAATGGACTCGCCCCGTATTACCTACTAGGGTATACTTAGATTATAATTCTGTGTATCCCTTCGGAGAAATAAAATTCATGACTTTTATGACACCCACCCACAGTAGAAGACTGACATTCAGCGAACCTATTCGAAGCCTATACTTCAGGAACCTATTTCTTTATCCAATACCTCGTCTCCTAGTCGGGCGCGTCTTTCGAATTAACATCGAATCTCATTACGCCCGCAAACACCACTGGGTCGGAAAATCACTTCTATATTTAGTTCAATCTTATCAAATAATCAAGCGTAGACGTTTTGAAGAGAACTCACCTACTGCCAAGTCTGCCAATAAGAGAAAATACAGGGTGGAAGGGACATTGACGCACAAACGGCTACCACGTGTTCAGTGCATTATTCTAAACATCCACACATACATATCTTTCATCGGCAATTTAAAACAAAAACTGTTCCATTTTTTTTTTGTTTGACCGTGTAGGTAAATGAATAGAATATATTTTATTACTTACAGTAATTATCCTATTAATTCTATGCTTTATTGTCCACCAAAATTGTAAAACTCACATGTAGTGTCTTTTTATATCTAATGAACCGTGGAAACAGGCGCAGGAATCCGAGCATTTACATGAAAGTAAAGTACTTAATTTAATTACGATTCAAAATTTAATTGATTTGTAGTGATAATGCAACTGTGGTTGGAATATAGTTCTTTATACAACACTGATGACGTTGTTATTAGTTCAAAATGGCTCCGTGGCGTAAACATATTATGTCCACAGAAAGACTTTGTTTTTAAATAAGATTGAGGCTATAATCTAAAGAGCCAACTTAGACAATCTTACCTCAGTAGCGCAAATAAATGTAATCAGTATTAAGTTAATATTCATATTCCTACAAGCGACTGTGATCAAGCGTATCATAATAAAGTATGTTTTATTGTTGTGGGTTATGTAAAGATTTGTTACATGTTTTATTATTACTACAAACCTGTTAGAAAAATACCAAATGTTCCAGCTCATATTCTTTTACAGGACCTCCGCACTACTATAGTTCAATTGAGTGAAATAAGCACTTTCTAAAATGCACAATTGGTATATGCGAGTTAGCTGCGATTGCTTCAGCACCACTTGTGAGAAATCTGCTCTCCGGCGGTTAAAAGGGTGCTTGGCTGCTATTTGGCTGAATGTGCATACTCTAGAGGTGAACTTATTGCAATAGAAAATATAAAGCTATCTGATATCTCCTCTGTTATCCTGGATCAGCTAAATGGAATTGTAATCAGGTTTATACTCGGAATTTAAATCCACTATCTCTGTGCATGAGCCGGGGCTCCAATAAAGGAGTCTGCCCACTACACTGTGCGATACAATGACTGTATGAACGTATCATACATGGAAAGAAACACGACACGAACTACTTTGCCAACTACACTGTATCAATAGCTTATTATTCCCGTTTGTAACGGGTTTAGAACTGTCATCGTACGCGGTTAAGCCCTATGTTTAGTTTTGAAAAGTATGAGACAATGCTACTAAACCGTTCCGTCATAGTCGCGTGCCAATAATTTTTTTTTTTTTTACAAAATTATTATAATTCTAAAATTTTTTGAGACTTTTTGCATAAAACCTTTACTCCCATATTCTAACAATGACAGAAGGTAAATACGACGTAGTAAACTACCGTAATGGATGCTTAAAAATAAGGAGCCAGTATTTATTTTGTGGGTCGAGTAATTTTAAATTATTTATTTTGTATAAAAATATACTCAGATAAAAAAAATCCCTTGAAATGGCTTTGTTATAGCCGTTAGATGATTCCTTGAAAATATTTCGTGTACCAATAGTTAGACCCTATATACTAAAAAAATATTAGTGTATTAATTGGTTCAACAGCATCCATTCTGTAATGAGTCGACATCAAAGCCGAGCCGTATAGTGTCGAAATTATTGATATTCTGATTATTATTGAGTCTCATTGTTATTGAGGTGATTGTCAAAGGTTGTTTGCGTTTAATGGTATTGCATTCCATTAAAGGCAGACATTTTTTTTTCGAATTACAGTTGTTTAAATGCGCAACTGTTTTGCAAGGTACCTAATAAATAAGGTATTCTTGTCCAACTATATTTGATAAGTTATAGTATCAGGCGTTACTTTGCGAAAATCCATAATATTAAATAATACAAATGCAAAATATGAATTAATTCGTTACTGTCTATGTGACCGCGTTGCTATTTTAAATTACAAAACTGATTTTGATGTGGCTATCAGAATAAAAATCTAGAAGGTTTATAAGGTACTACGTTAATATTAAACTTAGATATGTACATATTCATATGAAAAATAAAATCTCGATGTTTTCTCAAGTCGTTAAAACTGTGTTAATGAAGTCACTCATTTACAAACAATTCTTATGTTCTCTCTTGTGTGTTCATAAATAATAAAAAAAATAATGATATTAAGTCATTAATTTATTAACAACCAAAATAAGGTTCATCTCTTTCTGTTGTTTACAATTTTTGGGACATAATGAGGAATGGGCCCTGGCGATGACAAAATATGATGAGCAGCAGACATGCCAGGAGGCGTTTTCGTATAGAAATAGTGATCTTTATTATGGTGCTGGTTCGGGCTGGTCCTATATACGTATTCGGAGAATCCGGGCGCATTTGGGATGTACGAAGGTTGCACGAAGTATTTCTCGTGCTGGTCTAGCCAGCGTTTCACCTGAAATGAGGAAGCATGGGTTGATAAATCGAAGCACACATTGTCGAATCTACTCATTAAAACAAACGTATTCAATTGTCAACAAACAAAACGAATAAAAATAAAAAAAATAATGGAAATGTAACATATTGTAAGTAGTAGACACATAATCATCTATGTTGCGGTTAAATAACAGTTCAACGGGATGCAGCTGAATACCAGTATTTTACATGGAGTGACTGTGGTGGTAGACTACAGATCCTTCTGAAGTAGTAGACAGATAGATAAATGGAAATCATCATCATCATCTGCCGAGCCATCCCAACTATGTTGGAGTTGACTTCTAGTCCGGATTCAGCTGAATACTAGTATTTTCCTCCACAACCCAGTTAGTATTGGGAAACACGATACCCCTTGGTATCAATAAATAAATTGAAATAACTTACGAAATCACAACGGCAACAACAAGTTGGTACAACAGAATGAGAATTCATGATGATTGGAATGTAAGAAAGCACCCAATACAATACAGAATCACACTTGAGTTGGTGTCAACCAATACGTTATTATGAATGATCCAATATTTGACGAAACCCAAGTATTTATAAAACGTCATTAACAGAAATCGGTCTTAATGATCATTTCTGTACTACGCGTGTTTTAAACGACTCAAAAAAACTAGAGGATGCTTAAAGTAAAGAGCGCTATTACCTAATTGCTGTCCCTAGGAACGAATTTAGAAGGGTTCCAGTACCTAAGTTATAATAGAGTAATTACTAAATGAAGAGTTCATTGACCTTTAAATGTTTTATTCTCTCTCTGGTTGCCTAATTCTAAATAATGATTTTAGCCTTTCGTAGAAAGTTGGTTTTGAATTTTAATTCAATGTCATTAAAGATCTTATTGGGCTTACGACACTGTTGCATCGTAGGTATAGCCTAGCTAGATGATAGTTGCACGTTATTATTTTGATGAGTGGACCCCTTATTTTTTTTAAATCTTCATGATCTGACGACATTGTTGCTATTCAAGGAGATCGTGGCTAAATAATAACAGCCGCTCAGGTCGATCTTCTGGTTAAGCCGCGATTGCCTAGGTTGGTCCGTGACAGTCATTGCAGGTACTCAGTGGCCCGAAAGTCTGACAACCAGTCTTACCATGGGGTATAATCAATACATTGGGTCGTGGAGATCAGATACGAAGTCGGTCCATGTAAAATACTAGTATACAGCTGAATTTTTGACTTTAATTCAACCTATTCTAACTATATACTTGAGGTAGGTTTTAATAGCGCATTGGTCTTGTAATCGCAAGCGCTGGTGCCTACAGAACACGAGGTCCTGCGTTCGATTCTCAAGTCTGGTCGTGTTTTTAAGTCTATCCATCAGAAACTTCTCAGTGGCAGCAAGGACTCAGAATTTGGGCGCGGTTGATGGCAATGGACTCGCCCCGTATTACCTACTAGGGTATACTTAGATTATAATTCTGTGTATCCCTTCGGAGAAATAAAATTCATGACTTTTATGACACCCACCCACAGTAGAAGACTGACATTCAGCGAACCTATTCGAAGCCTATACTTCAGGAACCTATTTCTTTATCCAATACCTCGTCTCCTAGTCGGGCGCGTCTTTCGAATTAACATCGAATCTCATTACGCCCGCAAACACCACTGGGTCGGAAAATCACTTCTATATTTAGTTCAATCTTATCAAATAATCAAGCGTAGACGTTTTGAAGAGAACTCACCTACTGCCAAGTCTGCCAATAAGAGAAAATACAGGGTGGAAGGGACATTGACACACAAACGGCTACCACGTGTTCAGTGCATTATTCTAAACATCCACATATACATATGAAAGAAAGAAGAAAGAAAATACATTTATTTGGCACATGCCACAAGTGCACACAGTATAAAAAAAATAAAAAATATAACAAATAAAAACCAAAAAAATGAAAAAACTTAAAATCTAAACAAGAAAAAAAAAAAAAAAAAAATAATAGTGTGACACTGTGTGCCTCACGGCTGCGCCAAATAGGCCCAGTTCAGCAAAAATGCCGGACAACTAGTGCCCGACGCTGGTTTTCAACTGGACCTGAATTAGTGAGGTCCCGGATGTGAAGCAGCTTTATATTTTGTGTCAATGGTGGTAGTGAATAGGTACTTAAATATGAAAAATGGATCTGCACACAAAAAATAATAATAATAAAATGAAATAAACAAACAATAAAATAAACTAGAGCGACTTAACGAAGGTGCGAAACAAAAATATATAGGAAAACAGATAGATAAATAATATATATATATATATATATATATATTTTTTTTTTGTCTCAGATACCGTGTCATGCTCAAGTTAATTAGGATGCGGATGCGGATGTTCCCACCTCCCAGGTAGGAACGCACATCATATTATGGATTCATTTAGAGCAATCATATCCAGCTTGCGTTGCGCTTCTATGAGAAACTGCCGCAAACGACTTCTGAAAATGCCAATCGACTTGATTAGTCTTATCGGTGGTGGCAGGTTATTCCATACTTTAGAAGCCGCATAACGAAAGCTACCTCTGAAAGCAGCTGTATTATGTAACTGACCCGAGAGTTGTTGCGAACATTGTCTTCTGCCACATTCCCGCCTACTTGTAATCCAACTCAATTTATTATACAAGTAGTCCGGTTTTTGATATTTGACCACACCGAATAAAAGGCAAGCCAGGTGTAGCTTGCGTCTGGACTTCATTTTTAGCGTGAAATGCTTGTTAATAAAAGGTGTGACATGATTTCTACGAGGTATGTTGTAACAAAATCGAGCGCACGCGTTTTGTACCCTTTGTATGAGCCGATCTGTACGAGCTAATAGGCGCGGGCCGTACACAGTGTCGGCGTAGTTCAACCGAGACAGGACTAAGGTTTCTACAAGTTGTTCCCGTAACGATTCGGATAAATAAGGCCTCATCTTGTACAAAACCTTCAGGCGATAAAAACAGTTTCTTACTGAGTCTGCTACGTGTTTCTCAAAACGAAGATTTTTGTCCATGGTTAGACCCAGATTACGCGCCTCATACACTCGCTCAATTGGTTCGCCCATTAGTTCTAAAAAAAAAAGTCAAAGGTAGTCGAACCAGCTGTTGTCTAGTACCAAATACCATATACTTAGTTTTTGTAGGGTTTAGTGACAGACAGTTCTCCTCGGACCAATCAGCGATTCGTCGGAGATCTTCATTAAGATCCTTAATGGCGCTGTAAATACTCTTCCGGTCTGAAGGAAATATATAATTGTACATCGTCGGCGTATATGTGGTACTTGCATTTCTGTAGACATCTTATTATGTCTGCGCAGTACAGAATAAAGATAATGGGACCTAAAATAGAGCCCTGCGGGACTCCTCTTTCTACAGGTATAGGTGCCGATCTAAGAGCAGTGCCGTCACTCAAACGCAGGTCTACTAGTTGTTCCCTATTATTTAAGTAGCTGCGGAACCATTGTACAGCTCCTTGGTCGAAACCATAATATTTTAGCTTTGACAATAGCAACGGTATATTAATAGCGTCAAAAGCCCTGGAAAAGTCTAGTAGAACAAGTAACGTGCACATTCCCCTATCTTGGGCCGATAAAATGTTGTCAGTAACATCCAGTAGAGCCGTAGATGTACTGCGCTGTTTTCTGAACCCTGACTGTAAATCAGGTAAAACGTTATGTTGTTCCAGAAAAAGCGTAAGTTGATGACCGACGATTTTCTCTAGTACTTTGGATAAGCATGGTAATATACTAATAGGGCGCAGATCTTTTAAGGATAATGGATTTGAATTTTTTGGCAAAGGCCTAATGGAGGCAATTTTCCATAGATCAGGGAATGTTGACGTCACTATAGAGCGATTTATTATGTCCGTAACAACATCTAACGTGTGCGGCAAAGTCATATTAATCATGTCCAGGGTAATGTTGTCGTACCCTTCGGCATTACTTTTAAGACTAGCAATAGTACGTGAGACATTGTTCTGGTCCACTGGAGTGATTGTAAAAATTGCTTCACCGTGGCGATGATTGTCATAATAACTTAAAAGCGATGCGTTTGCTATGGGGTTACCGGGAACAATCAAGAAGTTTTTATTAATTAAATCATCATCTGTAAAATGCGACGGAAGGTCTTGTCTGGGTTTATAGGACGATACGATGGATTTCAAATTTTTCCATAGCAATTTAGGGTTTTGTATTTTATTATTTATATTCTGTTTGAAGTACGCAATTTTTTCATTGTACAGCGAACCAATCACCAAGTGTTTCAATTCTTTGTAGTATTTTTCCTTAGAGTCGGATTTTGTTTTCCTATAACTACTTAGTGCGTCGTCGCGTAAACGCATCATAATTTTGATTGTATCCGTAATCCACGGAGACGATTGTTCCTTTATAGTACACGTCTTGATCGGCGCGTGGACATCAAACAAGGAAGTAAGATGGGTGTTAAAGACATACACCATATCATTGACAGTGTCAAGCGACGGAACAATTCCAAGATTTAACAGCGATAAGTCCACATTAAATGTTTCCATGCACACGTTTTTAAGAGGTCGAAACTTTACCCAGTCTTTCAAAGGCAATTTAAAAAAAAAACTGAGCCATTCATTTCTTGAAAAGGATTCACTAACCCAAACAAAACAATTATACCTACTGCGACCAACTTCGATGAAGAACTCGCCGGCCGCTGCCACGGCGCCACTCGCTACACTCTCTGGCCTCGCGCGAGGGTGATCGCTGATGCAACGTAATCTTACCATTCAGTCGGGGTGCCCTATGATAGTCTTTTTAAAATAAGCTCTAGTTTGGTAACTTTGACCCGAAATCGGGCCGGCAACATATACGTAGGTACCTCGTGTCGCAAAGCCTGAAAAGCCGAAACAGCTTTCTGAAGTGTGTCAGCCCACTCACTGGCGAGCGGTCTACGGAAAGACTAAAGCTGTGGCGAGGTAGTGCATCCGTACCTAACCCATTTGTTCCTCCTGCTGAAAATTTCCCACCAGGACATGAGGTGCCATGGCTGACCTGGAAGACTTTAAATAGACTCCGGACCCAGATTGGCCGCAGCAAGGAAAACTGGATGCTTGCTCAGGTAGAGATTCATTAAAGGCTCTGCCCTTTTTTTTTTTTTCGGATGGGACATCATCAAATGACCCCCCCTACTCTGGGCGGAGCGAAAGGGAGTGTCAGACTTGTACTGACTAAAACCCATCCATGTTCCTTCTTTGCCCTTTGTGTTCCAGGGCCACGGTGTCTCTTTCGAACAGTCCTGCAGCTATGGCAGGCAAGGCTCTGTCATGGAGTGTTAATGCGGTCCTATTCTACAAACAATTGGGCACTTAATATTGTGTCCTGCGTGTCCAGCCGTTTGTGCATCACGGGAACTGATGGACGCTACAGAATGCGCCTGGTCAGGTCTGGGCCGACACAATTTACATTGCCATCGACACGCTAGGAAGAAAAATAATGTTCGGAACTTTGAAAAGCCTTATATCGTGAAGTTTGAATTCTTTTATCTTCCAATACCATCGAGTGGGGTATCAAAATGAAGGGTTTTAAAGGGATTACAAAAATATAAACAACTTATATGTTTAAAGCTAATTGGAAGTGATAAATCGTATAAAAAACCGGCCAAGTGCGAGTTGGACCTAAGGATTTTGTATCAACTTATAGGTATTTTGTTATTAAACTACATATTTACGATTTTCAGATTTTTTAGTTTACATTATTGGAGGATTGGATTCCCGGTTTAGGCAGGTGATAATTTAAAAAATCTTTAAACATGCAGTTCTAATTATTATTAAAATCAAAATGAAGTTTTCTAAAATAAACAATATGAAATTTTAAGGTGGCATAGCCGTGGGACGCAACGTATAATAAAAAAGTTAAATCGTCTGCGAAATCTTTCAGGTTACTAAACTATAAAATGCCGGAAATAAAAAAGTAGTTGAAAAAAAAAACTAGACTGAAAAAACTGAAAAGCATAAAATAAGCACATTTCAAATTAAACAAAAGTTGGAAGCAGGCCCCTTTCCATTTTCATAATTTTATATTCAAATGGGCCCCGCCTGCTTTTCAATTTTTTCAGTCGGGTTTTTTTAGTTTTTTGAGAAACAATTTCTGTGATTTCTGAGAATGCAGTTCCTTTATCAATTTCTCAAAAAGGATCGCGTCCAAAGAATGTGTAATTATTATCCAAATTCTACCTTCAAAAGCAACAATGTCAACATCATCTGCCTAGCCGTTTCCCAACTATGTTGAGGTCGACTTCCAGTCTAACCGGATGAAGCTGTATACCAGTATTTTACATGGAGCGACTGCCTTTCTGATCTCCACGACCCAAAGTATTGATGATACCCCATGGTAAGATTGGTTGCCAGGCTTTCGGGCCACTGACTACCAGTAACGACTGTCACGGATCAACCTGGCAAGCGCGGTTTAACCTGAAGATCGACCCGAACCGCTGTTAGTTTTAGCCACGATCTCCTTCAATAACAACAATGTCGTCGGATCATAAAGATTAAAAAAAAATAAGGGATCCACTTATCAAAACAATAACGTGCAATTATCATCTAGCTAGGCTAAACCTACGATGCAACAGTATCGTAGGCCTAATAAGATCTTTATTGACATTGAATTAAAATGCAAAACAAACTTTCTACGAAAGGCTAAAATCTTGATTTAGAATTAGGCAACCAAAGAGAGAAAAAAACATTTAAAGGTCAATGCATTCTTCATTTAGTAATTACTCTATTATAATCCAGTTAGGTACTGGAATCCTTCTTAATTCGTTCCTAGGGACGGCAATTAAATAATGGCGGTCTTTACGTTAAGTATCGTATAGTTTTTTTGAGTCATTAATTTTTGCGTAGTACAGAAATGATCATTATGACCGATTTCTGTTAATGACGTTTTATAAATACTCGGATTTCGTCAAATATTGGATCATTCATAATAACGTATTGGTTGACACCAACTCAAGTGTGATTCTGTATTGTATTGCGTGCTTTCTTACATTCCAATCATCATGAATTCTCATTCTGTTGTACCACCTTTTTGTTGCCGTTGTGATTTCGTAAGTTATTTCAATTTATTTATTTATACCAAGGGGTATCGTATTTCTCAATACTAACTGGGTTGTGGAGTCAGATAGGCAGTTACTCCATGTAAAATACTGGTATTCAGCTGCATCCCGTTAAACTGGAATTCAACCCCAACATAGATGATTATGTGTCTACTACTTACAATATGTTACATTTTCCTTTCGTTATTTATTTATTCGTTTTGTTGGCAATGTTTGCTTCGATTTATCAACTCATGTTTCCTCATTTCAGGTGAAACGCTGGCTAGACCAGCACGAGAAACACTTCGGGCAAACTGCATACGTCCCAAGTGCGCCCGGATTCTCCGAATACGTATATAGGACCAGCCCGAACCAGCACCATAACAAAACTCAGTATTTCTATACGAAGACCCCTCCTTTCATGTCTGCTGCTCATGATATGGTATCATCGCCAGGGCCCATTCCTCATTATATCCCAGAAATTGTTAACAACAGAAAGCGATGAGCCTTATTTTGTTTGTTAATAAATTAATGACGAAATATCATAATTTCTTTTATTATTTTGTATTATTATTTATGAACACACAAGAGACAACATTAGGATTGTTTGTAAATGAGTTACTTCATTAACACAGTTTTAACGACTTGAGAAAACATCGAGATTTTATTTTTCATATGAATATGAAAAAGTATAATATTAATGTAGTACACAATACACCTTCCACATTTTTATTCTGATAGCCACATCAAAATCAGTTTTGAAATTTAAAATAGCAACGCGGTCACATAGACAGTAACGAATTATTTCATATTTTGCAATTGCATTATTAAATATTATGGATTTTCGCAAAGTATCGCCTGATACTATAACTTATCAAATATAGTGGGACAAGAATGCCTTATTTATAAGGTACCTTGCAAAACAGTTGCGCATTTAAACAACTCATCATCATCTGCTTAGCCTTTTCCCAACTATGTTGGGGTCGGCTTCCAGTCTAACCGGATGCAGCTGAATACATGTATTTTACATGGAGCGACTGCTTATCTGCGCATTTAAACAACTGTAATTCGAAAAAAAAAATGTCTGCCTTTATGGAGTGCAATATCATTAAACGCAAACAACCTTTGACAATCACCTCAATAACAATAAAACTCAATAATAATCAGAATATCAATAATTTCGACACTATATGGCGCGGCTTCGATGTCGACTCATTACAGAATGGATGCTATTGAACCAATTAATACACTAAATTTTTTTAGTATATTTATTGGCACACGACGATGACGAAACGGTTTAGTGGGCATTGTCTCATACTTTCTAAAACTAAATAGAGGGCTTAATCGCGTACGATGACCGTTCTAAACCCGTTACAAACGGGGATGATAAGCTATTGATACAGTGTAGTTGGCATAGTAGTTCGTGTCGTGTTACTTTCCGTATCTGATACGTTCATACAGTCATGGTATCGTACAGTGTAGTGGGCAGACTCCTTTATTCGAGCCCCGGCTCGTGCATAGAGATAGTGGATTTAAATTCTGAGTATAAACCTGATTACAATTCCATTTAGCTGTCCCATGATAACAGAGGAGATCGCAGTTAATTTTACATTTTCTATCGCAGTAAGTTCACCTCTACAGTATGCAAATTCAGCCAAATAGCAGCCAAGCAGCCTTCTAACCGCCGGAGAGCATATTTCCCACAAGTGGTGTTGGAGCAATCGCAGCTAACTCGCATGAACCAAATGTGCATTTTAGAAAGTGCTTATTTCACTCAATTGAACTGTACTGGTGAGGGTGAGGGGGTCCTGTAAAAGAATATGAGCTGGAACATAAGGCTTGTAGTAAGTCAGGTGTTCTTTAATGTATTTTGGTATTGCAAAGACGAACGATAAAACATGTAACAAATCTTTACATAACCCACAACACTAAAACATACTTTATTATGATACGCTTGATCACAGTCTTTTGTAGAAATATGAATATTAACTTAATACTGATTACATTTATTTTCGGATGAAGCGCTACTGGGGTATAACTGTCTAAGTTGGCTCTTTAGGCTTTAGCCTCAGTCTTACATGAAAACGAAGTCTTTCTGTGGACATATGTTTAAGCCACGGAGCTATCCGGAGGACACGGTGGAGCACACCGTGGAGGTCTGCCCCGCTTGGGCGGAGCACCGCCGTGTCCTCGTAGCGGCGATTGGCGGCGGCGATCTCTCGCGTCCGGCCTTGGTTCAAGCCATGGTCCGGAGCGAGAGGGAACGGGAAGCCGTCACCTCCTTCTGCGAAGCAGTCATGCTAGTGAAGGAGGTGGCGGGACGTGAGAGGGAAAGAACCTCACGTCCCAGTCGCCGCGGGAGACGCCCTGGGCGTTGGGGGTCACGTGGTGGCTCCCGGCCACCGTAGGCGCGGGCCTGTGGACGGCTAGTTACGGGCCAGCTCGCCGTCCGGCTGTCTTATGACGACAGGCCGTGTCGACGGCGCGTTCGTGTTCCACGTGCGCCTCAAAGAGATGTCAGCAAATAAGTAGGGGTCCGCAAGGGCCGATGCCTGCCAGGGCTGTGGGACTGTTCGAAAGAGATACCGTGGCCCTGGAACACAAAGGGCAAAGAAGGAACATGGATGGGTTTTAGTCAGTACAAGTCTGACACTCCCTTCCGCTCCGCCCAAAGTGGGGGGGGTCATTTGATGATTTCCCATCCGGAAAAAAAAAAGCCACGGAGCTATTTTTAAATAATAACAACGTCATCAGTGTTGTATAAAGAACTACATTCCAACCAAAGTTGCATTCTCATTACAAATCAATTAAATTTTAAATCGTAATTAAATAAGAACTTTACTTTCATGAAAATGCTCGGATTCCTGCGCCTGTTTCCACGGTTCATTAGGTATTAAAAGACACTACATGTGAGTTTTACAATTTTGGTGGACAATAAAGCATAGAATAAATAGGCTAATTACTCTAATCAATAAAGTACATTCTATACCTTTATTTATCGATTAAAACCGTTATTAGTAACTTCTTCGAAAAACGATTAGGTACAGACTACACATTCAGTGCATCATATCGAAAAAATCGGTGGGGCACAAAATTTTTCATCAGCAATTCCCTACGCGATCAAAACTGAATGGAAAAGTTTTTTTTTAAAATTGGCGATGAAAGATATGTATGTGTGGATGTTTAAAATAATGCACTAAACTTGTGGTAGCCGTTTGTGCGTCAATTTCACTTCCACACTGTATTTTCTCTTATTAGTAACTTGGCAGTAGGTGAGTTTTCTTCAAACCGTCTACGCTTGATTCTTTGATAAGACTGAACTAAATATAGAAGAGATTTTCCGACCCAGTGGTGTTAGCGGGCGTAATGTGATTCGATGTTAATTCGAAAGACGCGTCCGACTGGGGGACGAGGTATTGGATAAAGAAATAGGTACCTGAAGTATAGGCTTCGAATAGGTTCGTTGAATGTCAGTCTTCTACTGTGGGTGTGTATCATAGAAGGGATAGTCAGAGTTATAAGCTTAGTATATCCACATTTCAGCAATTATTTTGAAGAAATACGGGGCGAGCCCATTGCCATCGTCCGCGCTTAAATTCTAAGTCCTTGCTGCTACTGAAAAGTTTCTGATGGAAAGACTTAAAAACACGACCAGACTTGGGAATCGAATGCAGGACCTCGTGTTCTGTAGGCACCAGCACTTGCGATTACTAGACCAATGCGCTATTAAAACCTACCTCAATTATATAGTTAGAATAGGTTGAATTAAAGCCAACAATTCAGCTGTATACTAGTATTTTACATGGACCGACTTCGTAACTGATCTCCACGACCCAAAGTATTGATTATACCCCATGGTAAGAATGGTTGTCAGACTTTCGGTCCACTGACTATCTGTAATGACTGTCACGGACCAACCTAGGCAAGTGCGGCTTAACCTGAAGATCGACCTGAGCGGCTGTTATTATATTATTAAGTCACAATCTCCTTGAATAGCAACAATGTCGTCAGATCATGAAGATTTAAAAAAAATAAGGGGTCCACTCATCAAAATAATAACGTGCAACTATCATCTAGCTAGGCTATACCTACGATGCAACAGTGTCGTAGGCCAAATAAGATCTTTTATGACATTGAATTAAAATGCAAAACCAACTTTCTACGATAGGCTAAAATTATGATTTAGAATTAGGCAACCAGAGAGAGAAAAGAAAAATTTAAAGGTCAATAAATTCTTCATTTAGTAATTACTCTATTATAATCCACTTAGGTACTGTAATGCTTCTTAATTCGTTCCTAGGGACAGCAATTAGGTAATGGCGGTCTTAACTTTAAGTATCGTATAGTTTTTTTTGTGTCATTAATTATGGCGTAGTACAGAACTGATCATTATGACCGATTTCTGTTAATGACGTTTTATAAATACTTGCGTTTCGTCAAATATTGGATCATTCAGAATAACGTATTGGTTGACACCAACTCAAGTGTGATTCTGTATTGTATTGCGTGCTTTCTTACATTCCAATCATCATGAATTCTCATTCTGTTGTACCAACTTGTTGTTGCCGTTGTGATTTCGTAAGTTATTTCAATTTATTTATTTATACCAAGGGGTATCGTATTTCCTAGTACTAACTAGGTTGTGGAGGAAAATACTAGTATTCAGCTGAATCCGGACTAGAAGTCAACTCCAACATAGTTGGGATGGCTCGGCAGATGATGATGATGATTTCCATTTATCTATCTGTCTACTACTTCAGAAGGATCTGTAGTCTACCACCACAGTCACTCCATGTAAAATACTGGTACTCAGCTGCATCCCGTTAAACTGGAATTCAACCCCAACATAGATGATTATGTGTCTACTACTTACAATATTTTACATTTCCGTTCATTATTTATTTTTATTCGTTTTGTTTGTTGACAATTGAATACGTTTGTTTTAATGAGTACATTCGACAATGTGTGCTTCGATTTATCAACCCATGCTTCCTCATTTCAGGTGAAACGCTGGCTTGACCAGCACGAGAAATACTTCGTGCAACCTTCGTACATCCCAAATGCGCCCGGATTCTCCGAATACATATATAGGACCAGCCCGAACCAGCACCATAATAAAGATCACTATTTCTATTCGAAAACGCCTCCTGGCATGTCTGCTGCTCATCATATTTTGTCATCGCCAGGGCCCATTCCTCATTATGTCCCAAAAATTGTAAACAACAGAAAGAGATGAACCTTATTTTGGTTGTTAATAAATTAATGACTTAATATTTTTTTTTTATTATTATTTATGAACACACAAGAGAGAACATAAGGATTGTTTGTAAATGAGTGACTTCATTAACGACTTGAGAAAACATCGAGATTTTATTCTTCATATTAATATGTACATACCTAAGTTTAATATTAACGTAGTACACAATAAACGTTTCAGTAATATTATACTTTTTCATATGAATATGAAAAAAACATGTAACAAATCTTTACATAACTCACAACACTAAAACATACTTTATTATGAAACGCTTGATCACAGTCGCTTGTAGGAATATGAATAAAATCAAAATCAAAAACAAAAATCAAAATCAAAGCATTTATTTCAAGTAGGCCAGTTACAGGCACTTTTGAATTGTCGAAACAAAGACAACAGTAAAAAATAGCTACAGTCCCAGTCACAAGGCACAAAAACTGTGAAAGTACTGTAGTTGCCCATTCCCTAACGTAGATCTCAATGGAGAAGAACGGGCAAGAAACTCCATGGACACTCTTTTAAATCAGAATACTTTAACAAAACCTTGGTCACATCATTCATTTTGAGATGGTAAATTATGTGAGAACGATGCAGCAAGATGTGTACGTTAAAAGTGTCCATAGTACAAACAATTCAATAATAAAATAATTAATTCAAATAAACCGTGGCAAACAAGAGATGACCAGTCACAACTGTCAGCGCCCGTTCACGAACATGACGCATGTATCAGCACCATTCAACTCAACCATTTTAAAGGGAACTAAATGATCCGACACACGTGCCACCATCAGCGAGACATTTGAGTGAGCATGACATACTCCTAACCGCCAGGGCACATTCAAGTCAAGAAAGGACGCAGGTTTCCAGCGAATGACAGCTTTCTAGTACATAGTACGCACACAATATGGGCTAGGCGGCTATATAATACAAAAGAGGTTGAATCTATACAATGCAAAGATAGTTATACAATCTTCAGCAGCTCCGACAATACTATTTAATGCTATCAATTTAGGCGCCCCTGTTCTTGTGGAGCAGGACCGGCATTGAGTCAAGCATTTTTATCAGTGATATAATCGTCCAACTTGTAATATGCTTTCTTACATAGTGTGCGTTTAATGCATGTTTTAAATTTCGTTTCATTCAGTTCAAGAATACTTTGTGGAATTTTATTATAGCATCTCAAACAGTACCCCATGAAAAATGAGTCTACTTTAGCGAGTCTGAAGCCTGGCTGAACTAATTGGTCTCTATTTCTAGTACTGTAATTGTGTCTGTCACCTCTTTTATTAAAAAGATGTAGATTTTTTCTTACATACATTATGTTTTCGTAGATGTATTGACAATGTACCGTCATGATGTTAATTTCCTTAAACAGTTCCCTTAGAGAATCGCGGCTACAAAGATTATATATGGCTCTGATGGCTCTTTTTTGCAGAATAAATATAGACTCAATGTCTGCAGCCCGTCCCCACATTAAAATGCCATAAGACATAATACTATGAAAGTAACTAAAATAGACCAGTCTAGCGGTATCTACATCAGTATATTGACGGATTTTTCTTATAGCATACGCTGCTGAACTTAGCCGCCCCGCAAGAGATGTTAAATGAGAACCCCATTGTAGCCTTGAATCAAGCGTAATCCCCAGGAAAACCGTTTTATCTACAAATTCAAGTTTCTCTTTATTCAATACTATATCACAATCGCTAATTTTAACATTCGGTAAAGCAAATCTTACGCATTTCGTTTTTTTTTCATTTAACACTAATATGTTTGCTGTGAACCAATTATGGACCTGAAGTAGGGCAATATTTACGTCATCTAGATTTTGGGCCCGTCTATTTATCTTAAAAATTAGGGAAGTGTCATCAGCGAATAACACCATATTTTGAGGTTGGTTTTTCAATAAATAGGGGAGATCATTTATATATACTAGAAAGAGGAAAGGACCCAATATTGAGCCTTACGGTACCCCCATTTTTACTTTTAATCCCTGTGAATTAACACCATTTATTTGCACATGTTTTTGTCTATCACTCAAATAAGATTTTACCAAACTAAGTGCAAGTTTCCCTAGTCCGTAATGCTCAAGTTTCAAAAGTAATGTGTCGTGATTTACGCAATCAAATGCTTTGGAGAGGTAACAAAAAATTCCAATGGCGTCTTGGGACTCTTCCCACGCAGTAAATATGTGCTTTAATAAGGTTACACCGGCGTCAGTTGTACAACGTCCCTTGGTGAAACCATACTGTTGATCGTGTAAGATTCTGTTGGTGTTAAAATGATTGAGCATTTGATTTAGCATTACCTTTTCAAACACCTTGCTAAAAACTGGCAACACGGATACAGGTCTATAATTATTTGTATCTTTACTATCTCCGGATTTAAACAGAGGTATGCCTTTACTGTATTTCATTAAGTCCGGGAAAACTCCTTGATCTACACACAAATTAAAAAATAAAGCTAAGTATGGTGCTATAGTCTCAACTATGGATGTACAAACTCTGATAGACATTCCCCAAAAATCTTCGGTCAGTTTGACTTTTATTTGCCGGAAAGCTTTAATAACTATCATAGGGTTTATGTGTTTAAATTTAAATTCAGCCGGGCAGTCAGACACATTCGCCTTTAATAAACCAATTGAGACTTCAGGGGAGGAATTAAGAGCCTCCGTAGTTTTTAACGGTATATCGGTAAAGAAATTTACAAACTCATGAGCTACTTCCTGATTAGAGCTTTTAGGACCACATGCTGTATCTAATGTGTAGCTAGTGTTACGTATTTTCTTCCTGTTAGTCTCGTTATTTATGACTTTCCAAACTGTCTTAATTTTGTTTTCTGCTGTTTTGATCTTGTTGCTAATGTGCAAGGCTTTGGCAACCTTGCATGTATTTCTAAAAATGTTTGAATACTTAGCAACATACTTGTTAAAAGTTTCAGAGTTTATATAAGGCTTAAGGCCATAAAGCTCAAATAACTATCATCTGCCCAATCACTAAATATAAATTTAGGGCAAATACATTTTGTCTTCTTTTCAAAAGTTTTGTTAAACTCAGTGTGAACTATTGAAAAGAAATTATCTTATGATTTATATTAATATCGTCCATATGATGGCTCATAACACTTAACTTGTTCTGGAAGGAAATATTATACCTCTTTAAATTATTGGTAGTTATAGGTCTAAATTGAATCTGAACTTTTTGCAATGGTATGTTACACCTAAAAGTTACAGTTTGTCCGCTATGGTCAGACGGCAAACAATTTACTATGGCTTTTTTTTTTTTTTTTTTTCTTCTTTTGTTCGATTATCGATTGCTATTAGAATTTCCTTCTAAAATATTGATATTGAAATCACCACAAATAATTATAGGTTTATCACTGGCTGCAAGTTTTGCCAGGACATCTTCCATTATTGATTCAAATAAGGAAAAGTTTTGATAGTTTGAGGGTCTGTACACACACACAATTACATGCTTATCTAGCTCAACACAAGACAGTTCGACGCAATGTTCCGCCGAGAGACCTACTATGTCATTACGTTGCTTATATTTAACACAATTTTTCAATAATATTAGGGAACCTCCACGCAGCATAGATTTACGGTTAAAACAGCTACCCACCGCATAGTTCTCATAATTAGTAAGCATTTGGTAATCCTTTAGCCAATGTTCAGTAAAACAAATAATATCAAACATACTTCTTTCTAAAAATAATTCAATTTCTAATAATTTGGAAGAAATGCCTTGGATATTTTGGTGGAATAATTTTAAGGTGTTCTGCTGAGGCCCTTTTTTAATATTTAAATGAGTGCAAGAAGGTACCTTGATGTTGGTAGGTTTAACAAAATTGTTAATGGTACCTTCTGTTGTCTCACTTCCTAGTTTAAATTAATATTAATATCTGGAGTGAGCCCCGAGATTCCCGTGCCATCACCAGACAATAAAATCCTATTACTAATATACCCTAATTGAGAATTTTCCATGGTGACACATGGATCCTCCTCAGTACAATTTTTGTAAACATTTATAGCACTAATGCTATATTTATTTAAGGTAGCAGTGTTAATAATATAACTAAACTTCGACATACTACTTATGTCTGAGTGAATATTAAAAGCTAATAGCCGAGCTATTTTGTGTCTACATCTAATAGGTAGATACACTTTACCCCGAGTCGACTGAAGTTTATCAACAAAAGTGTTGACATAAAGATATATAAGTTTGTCACTATAGTGACCTACTAAAAAATGTACATGTTTATTTAACATGTGTATAAAATTGTTTTTTCTATTAGATAAATTTTCAAAATATGGAAAAGCACACAATATGATTCTATTACAATTTAGCTTTAACAACTCTATTATATAATATTAACTTAATACTGATTACATTTATTTGCGCTACTGAGGTATGATTGTCTAAGTTGGCTCTTAAGATTATAGCCTCAATCTTATTTCAAAACAAAGTCTTTCTGTGGACATAATATGTTTACGCCACGGAGCCATTTTTAAAAAATAACAACGTCATCAGTGTTGTATAAAGAACTATATCCCAACCACAGTTGCATTATCACTACAAATCAATTAAATTTTGAATCGTAATTAAATTAAGTACTTTACTTTCATGTAAATGCTCGGATTCCTGCGCCTGTTTCCACGGTTCATTAGATATAAAAAGACACTACATGTGAGTTTTACAATTTTGGTGGACAATAAAGCATAAAATTGATAGGATAATTACTGTAAGTAATAAAATATATTATATCCATTTACCTACACGGTCAAACAAAAAAAAATATGGAACAGTTTTTGTTTTTAATTGAAAGTACTTATTTCACTCAATTGAACTGTAGTAGTGAGGGCTAATACAGTTCAATTGAGTGAAATAAGTACTTTCTAAAATGCACAATTGGTTCATGCGAGTTAGCTGCGATTGCTCCAGCACCACTTGTGGGAAATATGCTCTCTGGCGGTTAAAAAAGTGCTTGGCTGCTATTTGGCTGAATGTGCATACTCTAGAGGTGAACTTATTGCGATAGAAAATATAAAGCTATCTATATAAATTTTTTGAGACTTTTTGCATAAAACCTTTACTCCCATATTCTAACAATGACAGAAGGTAAATACGACGTAGTAAACTACCGTAATGGCTGCTTAAAAATAAGGAGCCAGTATTTATTTTGTGGGTCGAGTAATTTTAAATTATTTATTTTGTATAAAAATATACTCAGATAAAAAAAAAATCCCTTGAAATGGCTTTGATATAGCCGTTAGATGATTTCCTGAAAATATTTCGTGTACCAATAGTTAGACCCTATATACTAAAAAAATATTAGTGTATTAATTGGTTCAACAGCATCCATTCTGTAATCAGTCGACATCGAAGCCGAGTCGTATAGTGTCGAAATTATTTATATTCTGATTATTATTGAGTTTCATTGTTATTGAGGTGATTGTCAAAGGTTGTTTTCGTTTAATGGTATTGGATTCCATTGAAGGCAGACATTTTTTTTTTCGAATTACAGTTGTTAAATGCGTAACTATTTTGCAAGGTACATAAACCTTGCAAAATAGTTACGCATTTAACCCCCTGTCTAATAGGGTAAAATAAGGTATTCTTGTCCAACTATATTTGATAAGTTATAGTATCAGGCGTTACTTTGCGAAAATCCATAATATTAAATAATGCAAATGCAAAATATGAATTAATTCGTTACTGTCTATGTGACCGCGTTGCTATTTTAAGTTTCAATACTGATTTTGATGTGGCTATCAGAATAAAAATGTTTACTGAAACTTTTATTGTGTACTACATTAATATTAAACTTAGGTATATACATATTAATATGAAAAATAAAATCTCGATGTTTTCTCAAGTCGTAAAAACTGTGTTAATGAAGTCACTCATTTACAAACAATCCTTATGTTGTCTCTTGTGTGTTCATAAATAATAAAACAAAAAAAAAAAAAAAAATATGATATTTCGTCATTAATTTATTAACAAACAAAATAAGGTTCATCGCTTTCTGTTGTTAACAATTTCTGGGATATAATGAGGAATGGGCCCTGGCGATGATACCATATCATGAGCAGCAGACATGAAAGGAGGGGTCTTCGTATAGAAATACTGAGTTTTGTTATGGTGCTGGTTCGGGCTGGTCCTATATACGTATTCGGAGAATCCGGGCGCACTTGAGACGTATGCAGTTTGCACGAAGTGTTTCTCGTGCTGGTCTAGCCAGCGTATCACCTGAAATGAGGAAACATGAGTTGATAAATCGAAGCAAACATTGCCAACAAAACGAATAAATAAATAACGAAAGGAAAATGTAACATATTGTAAGTAGTAGACACATAATCATCTATGTTGCGGTTAAATAACAGTTTAACGGGATGCAGCTGAATACCAGTATTTTACATGGAGTGACTGTGGTGGTAGACTACAGATCCTTCTGAAGTAGTAGACAGATAGATAAATCGAAATCATCATCATCATCTGCCGAGCCATCACAACTATGTTGGGGTTGAGTTCTAGTCCGGATTCAGCTGAATACTAGTATTTTCCTCCACAACCCAGTTAGTATTGGGAAATACGATACCCCTTGGTATCAATAAATAAATTGAAATAACTTACGAAATCACAACGGCAACAACAAGTTGGTACAACAGAATGAGAATTCATGATGATTGGAATGTAAGAAAGCACGCAATACAATACAGAATCACACTTGAGTTGGTGTCAACGAATACGTTATTATGAATGATCCAATATTTGACGAAACCCAAGTATTTATAAAACGTCATTAACAGAAATCGGTCTTAATGATCATTTCTGTACTACGTGATAATAAACGACTCAAAAAATCTATATGGTACTTAAAGTAAAGAGCGCCATTACCTAATTGCTGTCCTTAGGAATGAATTTAGAAGTATTAGAGTACCTAAGTGGATTATAAAAGATTAATTACTAAATTAAGAGTTCATTGACCTTTAAATGTTTTATTCTCTCTCTGGTTGCCTAATTCTAAATAATGATTTTAGCCTTTCGTAGAAAGTTGGTTTTGCATTTTAATTCAATGTCATTAAAGATTTTATTGGGCTTACGACACTGTTGCATCGTAGGTATAGCCTAGCTAGATGATAGTTTCACGTTATTATTTTGATGAGTGGACCCCTTATTTTTTTTAAATCTTCATGATCTGACGACATTGTTGCTATTCAAGGAGATCGTGGCTAAATAATAACAGCCGCTCGGGTCGATCTTCAGGTTAAGCCGCGCTTGCCTAGGTTGGTCCGTGACAGTCATTACAGATACTCAGTGGCCTGAAAGTCTGATAACCAGTCTTACTATATGGTATACCCCATACTTTGGGTCGTGGAGATCAGATACGCAGTCGTTCCTTGTAAAACACTGGTATACAGCTGCATTTTTGACTTTAATTCAACCGATTCTAACTATACACTTAAGGTAGGTTTTAATAGCGCATTGGCTAGTAATCGCAAGCGCTGGTGCCTACAGAATACGAGGTCCTGCGTTCGATTTGGGAACCGAACGCAGGACATTGCATTCTGCATTCGATTCCCAAGTCTGGTCGTGTTTTAAGTCTTTCCATCAGAAACTTATCAGTACCAGCAAGGACTTAGAATTTAGGCGCGGTCGATGGCAATGGGCTCGCCTCGTATTACTTGAAAATAATTGCCGAAATGTGGATATACTAAGCTTATAACTGTGACTATCCCTTCTATGATACCCACACACAGTAGAAGACTGACATTCCACGAACCTATTCGAAGCCTATACTTCAGGAACCTATTTCTTTATCCAATACCTCGTCTCCTAGTCGGGCGCGTCTTTCGAATTAACATCGAATCTCATTACGCCCGCAAACACCACAGGGTCGGAAAATCACTTCTATATTTAGTTCAATCTTATCAAAGAATCAAGCGTAGACGTTTTGAAGAGAACTCACCTACTGCCAAGTTGCCAATAAGAGAAAATACAGTGTAGAAGGGACATTGACGCACAAACGGCTACCACGTGTTCAGTGCATTATTCTAAACATCCACACATACATATCTTTCATAGGCAATTTAAAAAAAAAAACTGAGCCATTCATTTTTTGAAAAGGATTCTACCACTGGGACTAACCCAAACAAAACAATTATACCTACTGCGACCAACTTCGATGAAGAGCTCGCCGGCTGCTGCCATGGCGCCACTCGCTACACTCTCTGGCCTCGCGCGAGGGTGATCGCTGATGCAACGTAATCTTACCATTCAGTCGTGGTGCCCTATGATTGTCTTTTTAAAATAAGCTCTAGTTTGGTAACTTTGAACCGAAATCGGGCCGGCAACATATACGTAGGTACCTCGTGTCGCAAAGCCTGAAAAACCGAAACAGCTTTCTGAAGTGTGTCAGCCCACTCACTGGCGAGCGATCTACGGAAAGACTAAAGCTGTGGCGAGGTAGTGCATCCGTACCTAACCCATTTGTTCCTCCTGCTGAAAATTTCTGAAAATTTAATTAGAATGCCATCGACACGCTAGGAAGAAAAATAATGTTCGGAACTTTGAAAAGCCTTATATCGTGAAGTTTAAATTCTTTTATCTTCCAATACCATCGAGTGGGGTATCAAAATGAAGGGTTTTAAAGGGATTACAAAAATACAAACAACTTATATGTTTAAAGCTAATTCGAAGTGATAAATCGTATAAAAAACCGGCCAAGTGCGAGTTGGACCTAAGGATTTTGTATCAACTTGTAGGTATTTTGTTATTAAACTACATATTTACGATTTTCAGATTTTTTAGTTTACATTATTGGAGCATTAGATTCCCGGTTTAGGCAGGTGATAATTTAAAAAATCTTTAAACATGCAGTTCTAATTATTATTAAAATCAAAATGAAGTTTTCTAAAATAAACAATATGAAATTTTAAGGTGGCATAGCCGTGGGACGCAACGTATAATAAAAAAGTTAAATCGTCTGCGAAATCTTTCAGGTTACTAAACTATAAAATGCCGGAAATAAAAAAGTAGTTGAAAAAAAAAACTAGACTGAAAAAACTGAAAAGCATAAAATAAGCACATTTCAAATTAAACAAAAGTTGGAAGCAGGCCCCTTTCCATTTTCATAATTTTATATTCAAATGGGCCCCGCCTGCTTTTCAATTTTTTCAGTCGGGTTTTTTTAGTTTTTTGAGAAACAATTTCTGTGATTTCTGAGAATGCAGTTCCTTTATCAATTTCTCAAAAAGGATCGCGTCCAAAGAATGTGTAATTATTATCCAAATTCTACCTCCAAAAGCAACAATGTCAACATCATCTGCCTAGCCGTTTCCCAACTATGTTGAGGTCGACTTCCAGTCTAACCGGATGAAGCTGTATACCAGTATTTTACATGGAGCGACTGCCTTTCTGATCTCCACGACCCAAAGTATTGATGATACCCCATGGTAAGATTGGTTGCCAGGCTTTCGGGCCACTGACTACCAGTAACGACTGTCACGGATCAACCTGGCAAGCGCGGTTTAACCTGAAGATCGACCCGAACGGCTGTTAGTTTTAGCCACGATCTCCTTCAATAACAACAATGTCGTCGGATTAAAAAGATTACAAAAAAAATAAGGGGCCCACTTATCAAAACAATAACGTGCAATTATCATCTAGCTAGGCTAAACCTACGATGCAACAGTGTCGTAGGCCTAATAAGATTTTTATTGACATAGAATTAAAATGCAAAACCAACTTTCTACGAAAGGCTAAAATCATGATTTAGAATTAGGCAACCAGAGAGAGAAAAAAACATTTAAAGGTCAATGCATTCTTCATTTAGTAATTACTCTATTATAATCCAGTTAGGTACTGGAATCCTTCTTAATTCGTTCCTAGGGACGGCAATTAAATAATGGCGGTCTTTACGTTAAGTATCGTATAGTTTTTTTGAGTCATTAATTTTTGCGTAGTACAGAAATGATCATTATGACCGATTTCTGTTAATGACGTTTTATAAATACTCGAATTTCGTCAAATATTGGATCATTCATAATAACGTATTGGTTGACACCAACTCAAGTGTGATTCTGTATTGTATTGCGTGCTATCTTACATTCCAATCATCATGAATTCTCATTCTGTTGTACCAACTTGTTGTTGCCGTTGTGATTTCGTAAGTTATTTCAATTTATTTATTTATACCAAGGGGTATCGTATTTCTCAATACTAACTGGGTTGTGGAGTCAGATAGGCAGTCACTCCATGTAAAATACTGGTACTCAGCTGCATCCCGTTAAACTGGAATTCAACCCCAACATAGATGATTATGTGTCTACTACTTACAATATGTTACATTTTCCTTTCGTTATTTATTTATTCGTTTTGTTGGCAATGTTTGCTTCGATTTATCAACTCATGTTTCCTCATTTCAGGTGAAACGCTGGCTAGACCAGCACGATAAACACTTCGGGCAAACTGCATACGTCCCAAGTGCGCCCGGATTCTCCGAATACGTATATAGGACCAGCCCGAACCAGCACCATAACAAAACTCAGTATTTCTATACGAAGACCCCTCCTTTCATGTCTGCTGCTCATGATATGGTATCATCGCCAGGGCCCATTCCTCATTATATCCCAGAAATTGTTAACAACAGAAAGCGATGAGCCTTATTTTGTTTGTTAATAAATTAATGACGAAATATCATAATTTCTTTTATTATTTTGTATTATTATTTATGAACACACAAGAGACTACATTAGGATTGTTTGTAAATGAGTTACTTCATTAACACAGTTTTAACGACTTGAGAAAACATCGAGATTTTATTTTTCATATGAATATGAAAAAGTATAATATTAATGTAGTACACAATACACCTTCCACATTTTTATTCTGATAGCCACATCAAAATCAGTTTTGAAATTTAAAATAGCAACGCGGTCACATAGACAGTAACGAATTATTTCATATTTTGCAATTGCATTATTAAATATTATGGATTTTCGCAAAGTATCGCCTGATACTATAACTTATCAAATATAGTGGGACAAGAATGCCTTATTTATAAGGTACCTTGCAAAACAGTTGCGCATTTAAACAACTCATCATCATCTGCTTAGCCTTTTCCCAACTATGTTGGGGTCGGCTTCCAGTCTAACCGGATGCAGCTGAATACATGTATTTTACATGGAGCGACTGCTTATCTGCGCATTTAAACAACTGTAATTCGAAAAAAAAAATGTCTGCCTTTATGGAGTGCAATACCATTAAACGCAAACAACCTTTGACAATCACCTCAATAACAATAAAACTCAATAATAATCAGAATATCAATAATTTCGACACTATATGGCGCGGCTTCGATGTCGACTCATTACAGAATGGATGCTATTGAACCAATTAATACACTAAATTTTTTTAGTATATTTATTGGCACACGACGATGACGAAACGGTTTAGTGGGCATTGTCTCATACTTTCTAAAACTAAATAGAGGGCTTAATCGCGTACGATGACCGTTCTAAACCCGTTACAAACGGGGATGATAAGCTATTGGTACAGTGTAGTTGGCATAGTAGTTCGTGTTGTGTTACTTTCCGTATCTGATACGTTCATACAGTCATGGTATCGTACAGTGTAGTGGGCAGACTCCTTTATTCGAGCCCCGGCTCGTGCATAGAGATAGTGGATTTAAATTCTGAGTATAAACCTGATTACAATTCCATTTAGCTGTCCCATGATAACAGAGGAGATCGCAGTTAATTTTACATTTTCTATCGCAGTAAGTTCACCTCTACAGTATGCAAATTCAGCCAAATAGCAGCCAAGCAGCCTTCTAACCGCCGGAGAGCATATTTCCCACAAGTGGTGTTGGAGCAATCGCAGCTAACTCGCATGAACCAAATGTGCATTTTAGAAAGTGCTTATTTCACTCAATTGAACTGTACTGGTGAGGGTGAGGGGGTCCTGTAAAAGAATATGAGCTGGAACATAAGGCTTGTAGTAAGTCAGGTGTTCTTTAATGTATTTTGGTATTGCAAAGACGAACGATAAAACATGTAACAAATCTTTACATAACCCACAACACTAAAACATACTTTATTATGATACGCTTGATCACAGTCTTTTGTAGAAATATGAATATTAACTTAATACTGATTACATTTATTTTCGGATGAAGCGCTACTGGGGTATAACTGTCTAAGTTGGCTCTTTAGGCTTTAGCCTCAGTCTTACATGAAAACGAAGTCTTTCTGTGGACATATGTTTAAGCCACGGAGCTATCCGGAGGACACGGTGGAGCACACCGTGGAGGTCTGCCCCGCTTGGGCGGAGCACCGCCGTGTCCTCGTAGCGGCGATTGGCGGCGGCGATCTCTCGCGTCCGGCCTTGGTTCAAGCCATGGTCCGGAGCGAGAGGGAACGGGAAGCCGTCACCTCCTTCTGCGAAGCAGTCATGCTAGTGAAGGAGGTGGCGGGACGTGAGAGGGAAAGAACCTCACGTCCCAGTCGCCGCGGGAGACGCCCTGGGCGTTGGGGGTCACGTGGTGGCTCCCGGCCACCGTAGGCGCGGGCCTGTGGACGGCTAGTTACGGGCCAGCTCGCCGTCCGGCTGTCTTATGACGACAGGCCGTGTCGACGGCGCGTTCGTGTTCCACGTGCGCCTCAAAGAGATGTCAGCAAATAAGTAGGGGTCCGCAAGGGCCGATGCCTGCCAGGGCTGTGGGACTGTTCGAAAGAGATACCGTGGCCCTGGAACACAAAGGGCAAAGAAGGAACATGGATGGGTTTTAGTCAGTACAAGTCTGACACTCCCTTCCGCTCCGCCCAGAGTGGGGGGGGTCATTTGATGATTTCCCATCCGGAAAAAATAAAGCCACGGAGCTATTTTTAAATAATAACAACGTCATCAGTGTTGTATAAAGAACTACATTCCAACCAAAGTTGCATTCTCATTACAAATCAATTAAATTTTAAATCGTAATTAAATAAGAACTTTACTTTCATGAAAATGCTCGGATTCCTGCGCCTGTTTCCACGGTTCATTAGATATTAAAAGACACTACATGTGAGTTTTACAATTTTGGTGGACAATAAAGCATAGAATAAATAGGCTAATTACTCTAATCAATAAAGTACATTCTATACCTTTATTTATCGATTAAAACCGTTATTAGTAACTTCTTCGAAAAACGATTAGGTACAGACTACACATTCAGTGCATCATATCGAAAAAATCGGTGGGGCACAAAATTTTTCATCAGCAATTCCCTACGCGATCAAAACTGAATGGAAAAGTTTTTTTTTTAAATTGGCGATGAAAGATATGTATGTGTGGATGTTTAAAATAATGTACTAAACTTGTGGTAGCCGTTTGTGCGTCAATTTCACTTCCACACTGTATTTTCTCTTATTAGTAACTTGGCAGTAGGTGAGTTTTCTTCAAACCGTCTACGCTTGATTCTTTGATAAGACTGAACTAAATATAGAAGAGATTTTCCGACCCAGTGGTGTTAGCGGGCGTAATGTGATTCGATGTTAATTCGAAAGACGCGTCCGACTAGGGGACGAGGTATTGGATAAAGAAATAGGTACCTGAAGTATAGGCTTCGAATAGGTTCGTTGAATGTCAGTCTTCTACTGTGGGTGTGTATCATAGAAGGGATAGTCAGAGTTATAAGCTTAGTATATCCACATTTCAGCAATTATTTTCAAGAAATACGGGGCGAGCCCATTGCCATCGTCCGCGCTTAAATTCTAAGTCCTTGCTGCTACTGAAAAGTTTCTGATGGAAAGACTTAAAAACACGACCAGACTTGGGAATCGAATGCAGGACCTCGTGTTCTGTAGGCACCAGCACTTGCGATTACTAGACCAATGCGCTATTAAAACCTACCTCAATTATATAGTTAGAATAGGTTGAATTAAAGCCAACAATTCAGCTGTATACTAGTATTTTACATGGACCGACTTCGTAACTGATCTCCACGACCCAAAGTATTGATTATACCCCATGGTAAGAATGGTTGTCAGACTTTCGGTCCACTGACTATCTGTAATGACTGTCACGGACCAACCTAGGCAAGTGCGGCTTAACCTGAAGATCGACCTGAGCGGCTGTTATTATATTATTAAGTCACAATCTCCTTGAATAGCAACAATGTCGTCAGATCATGAAGATTTAAAAAAAATAAGGGGTCCACTCATCAAAATAATAACGTGCAACTATCATCTAGCTAGGCTATACCTACGATGCAACAGTGTCGTAGGCCCAATAAGATCTTTTATGACATTGAATTAAAATGCAAAACCAACTTTCTACGAAAGGCTAAAATTATGATTTAGAATTAGGCAACCAGAGAGAGAAAAGAAAAATTTAAAGGTCAATAAATTCTTCATTTAGTAATTACTCTATTATAATCCACTTAGGTACTGTAATGCTTCTTAATTCGTTCCTAGGGACAGCAATTAGGTAATGGCGGTCTTAACTTTAAGTATCGTATAGTTTTTTTTGTGTCATTAATTATGGCGTAGTACAGAACTGATCATTATGACCGATTTCTGTTAATGACGTTTTATAAATACTTGCGTTTCGTCAAATATTGGATCATTCAGAATAACGTATTGGTTGACACCAACTCAAGTGTGATTCTGTATTGTATTGCGTGCTTTCTTACATTCCAATCATCATGAATTCTCATTCTGTTGGACCAACTTGTTGTTGCCGTTGTGATTTCGTAAGTTATTTCAATTTATTTATTTATACCAAGGGGTATCGTATTTCCTAGTACTAACTAGGTTGTGGAGGAAAATACTAGTATTCAGCTGAATCCGGACTAGAAGTCAACTCCAACATAGTTGGGATGGCTCGGCAGATGATGATGATGATTTCCATTTATCTATCTGTCTACTACTTCAGAAGGATCTGTAGTCTACCACCACAGTCACTCCATGTAAAATACTGGTACTCAGCTGCATCCCGTTAAACTGGAATTCAACCCCAACATAGATGATTATGTGTCTACTACTTACAATATTTTACATTTCCGTTCATTATTTATTTTTATTCGTTTTGTTTGTTGACAATTGAATACGTTTGTTTTAATGAGTACATTCGACAATGTGTGCTTCGATTTATCAACCCATGCTTCCTCATTTCAGGTGAAACGCTGGCTTGACCAGCACGAGAAATACTTCGTGCAACCTTCGTACATCCCAAATGCACCCGGATTCTCCGAATACGTATATAGGACCAGCCCGAACCAGCACCATAATAAAGATCACTATTTCTATTCGAAAACGCCTCCTGGCATGTCTGCTGCTCATCATATTTTGTCATCGCCAGGGCCCATTCCTCATTATGTCCCAAAAATTGTAAACAACAGAAAGAGATGAACCTTATTTTGGTTGTTAATAAATTAATGACTTAATATTTTTTTTATTTTTTATTATTTATGAACACACAAGAGAGAACATAAGGATTGTTTGTAAATGAGTGACTTCATTAACACAGTTTTAACGACTTGAGAAAACATCGAGATTTTATTTTTCATATTAATATGTACATACCTAAGTTTAATATTAACGTAGTACACAATAAACGTTTCAGTAATATTATACTTTTTCATATGAATATGAAAAAAACATGTAACAAATCTTTACATAACTCACAACACTAAAACATACTTTATTATGAAACGCTTGATCACAGTCGCTTGTAGGAATATGAATAAAATCAAAATCAAAAACAAAAATCAAAATCAAAGCATTTATTTCAAGTAGGCCAGTTACAGGCACTTTTGAATTGTCGAAACAAAGACAACAGTAAAAAATAGCTACAGTCCCAGTCACAAGGCACAAAAACTGTGAAAGTACTGTAGTTGCCCATTCCCTAACGTAGATCTCAATGGAGAAGAACGGGCAAGAAACTCCATGGACACTCTTTTAAATCAGAATACTTTAACAAAACCTTGGTCACATCATTCATTTTGAGATGGTAAATTATGTGAGAACGATGCAGCAAGATGTGTACGTTAAAAGTGTCCATAGTACAAACAATTCAATAATAAAATAATTAATTCAAATAAACCGTGGCAAACAAGAGATGACCAGTCACAACTGTCAGCGCCCGTTCACGAACATGACGCATGTATCAGCACCATTCAACTCAACCATTTTAAAGGGAACTAAATGATCCGACACACGTGCCACCATCAGCGAGACATTTGAGTGAGCATGACATACTCCTAACCGCCAGGGCACATTCAAGTCAAGAAAGGACGCAGGTTTCCAGCGAATGACAGCTTTCTAGTACATAGTACGCACACAATATGGGCTAGGCGGCTATATAATACAAAAGAGATTGAATCTATACAATGCAAAGATAGTTATACAATCTTCAGCAGCTCCGACAATACTATTTAATGCTATCAATTTAGGCGCCCCTGTTCTTGTGGAGCAGGACCGGCATTGAGTCAAGCATTTTTATCAGTGATATAATCGTCCAACTTGTAATATGCTTTCTTACATAGTGTGCGTTTAATGCATGTTTTAAATTTCGTTTCATTCAGTTCAAGAATACTTTGTGGAATTTTATTATAGCATCTCAAACAGTACCCCATGAAAAATGAGTCTACTTTAGCGAGTCTGAAGCCTGGCTGAACTAATTGGTCTCTATTTCTAGTACTGTAATTGTGTCTGTCACCTCTTTTATTAAAAAGATGTAGATTTTTTCTTACATACATTATGTTTTCGTAGATGTATTGACAATGTACCGTCATGATGTTAATTTCCTTAAACAGTTCCCTTAGAGAATCGCGGCTACGAAGATTATATATGGCTCTGATGGCTCTTTTTTGCAGAATAAATATAGACTCAATGTCTGCAGCCCGTCCCCACATTAAAATGCCATAAGACATAATACTATGAAAGTAACTAAAATAGACCAGTCTAGCGGTATCTACATCAGTATATTGACGGATTTTTCTTATAGCATACGCTGCTGAACTTAGCCGCCCCGCAAGAGATGTTAAATGAGAACCCCATTGTAGCCTTGAATCAAGCGTAATCCCCAGGAAAACCGTTTTATCTACAAATTCAAGTTTCTCTTTATTCAATACTATATCACAATCGCTAATTTTAACATTCGGTAAAGCAAATCTTACGCATTTCGTTTTTTTTTCATTTAACACTAACATGTTTGCTGTGAACCAATTATGGACCTGAAGTAGGGCAATATTTACGTCATCTAGATTTTGGGCCCGTCTATTTATCTTAAAAATTAGGGAAGTGTCATCAGCGAATAACACCATATTTTGAGGTTGGTTTTTCAATAAATAGGGGAGATCATTTATATATACTAGAAAGAGGAAAGGACCCAATATTGAGCCTTGCGGTACCCCCATTTTTACTTTTAATCCCTGTGAATTAACACCATTTATTTGCACATGTTTTTGTCTATCACTCAAATAAGATTTTACCAAACTAAGTGCAAGTTTCCCTAGTCCGTAATGCTCAAGTTTCAAAAGTAATGTGTCGTGATTTACGCAATCAAATGCTTTGGAGAGGTAACAAAAAATTCCAATGGCGTCTTGGGACTCTTCCCACGCAGTAAATATGTGCTTTAATAAGGTTACACCGGCGTCAGTTGTACAACGTCCCTTGGTGAAACCATACTGTTGATCGTGTAAGATTCTGTTGGTGTTAAAATGATTGAGCATTTGATTTAGCATTACCTTTTCAAACACCTTGCTAAAAACTGGCAACACGGATACAGGTCTATAATTATTTGTATCTTTACTATCTCCGGATTTAAACAGAGGTATGACTTTACTGTATTTCATTAAGTCCGGGAAAACTCCTTGATCTACACACAAATTAAAAAATAAAGCTAAGTATGGTGCTATAGTCTCAACTATGGATGTACAAACTCTGATAGACATTCCCCAAAAATCTTCGGTCAGTTTGACTTTTATTTGCCGGAAAGCTTTAATAACTATCATAGGGTTTATGTGTTTAAATTTAAATTCAGCCGGGCAGTCAGACACATTCGCCTTTAATAAACCAATTGAGACTTCAGGGGAGGAATTAAGAGCCTCCGTAGTTTTTAACGGTATATCGGTAAAGAAATTTACAAACTCATGAGCTACTTCCTGATTAGAGCTTTTAGGACCACATGCTGTATCTAATGTGTAGCTAGTGTTACGTATTTTCTTCCTGTTAGTCTCGTTATTTATGACTTTCCAAACTGTCTTAATTTTGTTTTCTGCTGTTTTGATCTTGTTGCTAATGTGCAAGGCTTTGGCAACCTTGCATGTATTTCTAAAAATTTTTGAATACTTAGCAACATACTTGTTAAAAGTTTCAGAGTTTATATAAGGCTTAAGGCCATAAAGCTCAAATAACTATCATCTGCCCAATCACTAAATATAAATTTAGGGCAAATACATTTTGTCTTCTTTTCAAAAGTTTTGTTAAACTCAGTGTGAACTATTGAAAAGAAATTATCTTACAATTGATTTATATTAATATCGTCCATATGATGGCTCATAACACTTAACTTGTTCTGGAAGGAAATATTATACCTCTTTAAATTATTGGTAGTTATAGGTCTAAATTGAATCTGAACTTTTTGCAATGGTATGTTACACCTAAAAGTTACAGTTTGTCTGCTATGGTCAGACGGCAAACAATTTACTATGGCTTTTTTTTTTTTTTTTTTCTTCTTTTGTTCGATTATCGACTGCTATTAGAATTTCCTTCTAAAATATTGATATTGAAATCACCACAAATAATTATAGGTTTATCACTGGCTGCAAGTTTTGCCAGGACATCTTCCATTATTGATTCAAATAAGGAAAAGTTTTGATAGTTTGGGGGTCTGTACACACACACAATTACATGCTTATCTAGCTCAACACAAGACAGTTCGACGCAATGTTCCGCCGAGAGACCTACTATGTCATTACGTTGCTTATATTTAACACAATTTTTCAATAATATTAGGGAACCTCCACGCAGCATAGATTTACGGTTAAAACAGCTACCCACCGCATAGTTCTCATAATTAATAAGCATTTGGTAATCCTTTAGCCAATGTTCAGTAAAACAAATAATATCAAACACCTTGATGTTGGTAGGTTTAACAAAATTGTTAATGGTACCTTCTGTTGTCTCACTTCCTAGTTTAAATTAATATTAATATCTGGAGTGAGCCCCGAGACTCCCGTGCCATCACCAGACAATAAAATCATATTACTAATATACCCTAATTGAGAATTTTCCATGGTGACACATGGATCCTCCTCAGTACAATTTTTGTAAACATTTATAGCACTAATGCTATATTTATTTAAGGTAGCAGTGTTAATAATATAACTAAACTTCGACATACTACTTATGTCTGAGTGAATATTAAAAGCTAATAGCCGAGCTATTTTGTGTCTACATCTAATAGGTAGATACACTTTACCCCGAGTCGACTGAAGTTTATCAACAAAAGTGTTGATATAAAGATATATAAGTTTGTCACTATAGTGACCTACTAAAAAATGTACATGTTTATTTAACATGTGTATAAAATTGTTTTTTCTATTAGATAAATTTTCAAAATATGGAAAAGCACACAATATGATTCTATTACAATTTAGCTTTAACAACTCTATTATATAATATTAACTTAATACTGATTACATTTATTTGCGCTACTGAGGTATGATTGTCTAAGTTGGCTCTTAAGATTATAGCCTCAATCTTATTTCAAAACAAAGTCTTTCTGTGGACATAATATGTTTACGCCACGGAGCCATTTTTAAAAAATAACAACGTCATCAGTGTTGTATAAAGAACTATATCCCAACCACAGTTGCATTATCACTACAAATCAATTAAATTTTGAATCGTAATTAAATTAAGTACTTTACTTTCATGTAAATGCTCGGATTCCTGCGCCTGTTTCCACGGTTCATTAGATATAAAAAGACACTACATGTGAGTTTTACAATTTTGGTGGACAATAAAGCATAAAATTGATAGGATAATTACTGTAAGTAATAAAATATATTATATCCATTTACCTACACGGTCAAACAAAAAAAAATATGGAACAGTTTTTGTTTTTAATTGAAAGTACTTATTTCACTCAATTGAACTGTAGTAGTGAGGGCTACTACAGTTCAATTGAGTGAAATAAGTACTTTCTAAAATGCACAATTGGTTCATGCGAGTTAGCTGCGATTGCTCCAGCACCACTTGTGGGAAATATGCTCTCTGGCGGTTAAAAAAGTGCTTGGCTGCTATTTGGCTGAATGTGCATACTCTAGAGGTGAACTTATTGCGATAGAAAATATAAAGCTATCTATATAAATTTTTTGAGACTTTTTGCATAAAACCTTTACTCCCATATTCTAACAATGACAGAAGGTAAATACGACGTAGTAAACTACCGTAATGGCTGCTTAAAAATAAGGAGCCAGTATTTATTTTGTGGGTCGAGTAATTTTAAATTATTTATTTTGTATAAAAATATACTCAGATAAAAAAAAAATCCCTTGAAATGGCTTTGTTATAGCCGTTAGATGATTTCCTGAAAATATTTCGTGTACCAATAGTTAGACCCTATATACTAAAAAAATATTAGTGTATTAATTGGTTCAACAGCATCCATTCTGTAATCAGTCGACATCGAAGCCGAGCCGTATAGTGTTGAAATTATTTCTATTCTGATTATTATTGAGTCTCATTGTTATTGAGGTGATTGTCAAAGGTTGTTTTCGTTTAATGGTATTGGATTCCATTGAAGGCAGACATTTTTTTTTTTCGAATTACAGTTGTTTAAATGCGCAACTGTTTTGCAAGGTACCTAATAAATAAGGTATTCTTGTCCAACTATATTTGATAAGTGATAGTATAAGGCGTTACTTTGCGAAAATCCATAATATTAAATAATACAAATGCAAAATATGAATTAATTTGTCACTGTCTACGTGACCGTGTTGTTGTTTTAAATTTTAAAACTGATTTTGATGTGGCTATCAGAATAAAAATCAGGAAGGTTTATAAGGTACTACGTTAATATTAGACTTAGGTATGTACATATTCATATGAAAAATAAAATCTCGATGTTTTCTTAAGTCGTTAAAACTGTGTTAATAAAGTCACTCATTTACAAACAATCATTATGTTCTCTCTTGTGTGTTCATAAATAATAAAAAAAAATATGATATTAAGTCATTAATTTATTAACAAACAAAATAAGGTTCATCTCTTTCTGTTGTTTACAATTTTTGGGACATAATGAGGAATGGGCCCTGGCGATGACAAAATATGATGAGCAGCAGACATGTCAGGAGGCGTATTCGTATAGAAATAGTGATCTTTATTATGGTGTTGGTTCGGGCTGGTCCTATATACATATTCGGAGAATCCGGGCGCATTTGGGATGTACGAAGGTTGCACGAAGTATTTCTCGTGCTGGTCTAGCCAGCGTTTCACCTGAAATGAGGAAGCATGGGTTGATAAATCGAAGCACACATTGTCGAATCTACTCATTAAAACAAACGTATTCAATTGTCAACAAACAAAACGAATAAAAATAAATAATGAACGGAAATGTAAAATATTGTAAGTAGTAGACACATAATCATCTATGTTGGGGTTGAATTCCAGTTCAACGGGATGCAGCTGAGTACCAGTATTTTACATGGAGTGACTGTGGTGGTAGACTACAGATCCTTCTGAAGTAGTAGACAGATAGATAAATGGAAATCATCATCATCATCTGCCGAGCCATCACAACTATGTTGGAGTTGACTTCTAGTCCGGATTCAGCTGAATACTAGTATTTTCCTCCACAACCCAGTTAGTATTGGGAAATACGATACCCCTTCGTATCAATAAATAAATTGAAATAACTTACGAAATCACAACGGCAACAACAAGTTGGTACAACAGAATGAGAATTCATGATGATTGGAATGTAAGAAAGCACGCAATACAATACAGAATCACACTTGAGTTGGTGTCAACCAATACGTTATTATGAATGATCCAATATTTGACGAAACCCAAGTATTTATAAAACGTCATTAACAGAAATCGGTCTTAATGATCATTTCTGTACTACGTGATAATAAACGACTCAAAAAATCTATATGGTACTTAAAGTAAAGAGCGCCATTACCTAATTGCTGTCCTTAGGAATGAATTTAGAAGTATTAGAGTACCTAAGTGGATTATAAAAGATTAATTACTAAATTAAGAGTTCATTGACCTTTAAATGTTTTATTCTCTCTCTGGTTGCCTAATTCTAAATAATGATTTTAGCCTTTCGTAGAAAGTTGGTTTTGCATTTTAATTCAATGTCATTAAAGATTTTATTGGGCTTACGACACTGTTGCATCGTAGGTATAGCCTAGCTAGATGATAGTTTCACGTTATTATTTTGATGAGTGGACCCCTTATTTTTTTTAAATCTTCATGATCTGACGACATTGTTGCTATTCAAGGAGATCGTGGCTAAATAATAACAGCCGCTCGGGTCGATCTTCAGGTTAAGCCGCGCTTGCCTAGGTTGGTCCGTGACAGTCATTACAGATACTCAGTGGCCTGAAAGTATGATAACCAGTCTTACTATATGGTATACCCCATACTTTGGGTCGTGGAGATCAGATACGCAGTCGTTCCTTGTAAAATACTGGTATACAGCTGCATTTTTGACTTTAATTCAACCGATTCTAACTATACACTTAAGGTAGGTTTTAATAGCGCATTGGCTAGTAATCGCAAGCGCTGGTGCCTACAGAATACGAGGTCGATTCCCAAATCGAACGCAGGACATTGCATTCTGCATTCGATTCCCAAGTCTGGTCGTGTTTTAAGTCTTTCCATCAGAAACTTATCAGTACCAGCAAGGACTTAGAATTTAGGCGCGGTCGATGGCAATGGGCTCGCCTCGTATTACTTGAAAATAATTGCAGAAATGTGGATATACTAAGCTTATAACTGTGACTATCCCTTCTATGATACCCACACACAGTAGAAGACTGACATTCCACGAACCTATTCGAAGCCTATACTTCAGGAACCTATTTCTTTATCCAATACCTCGTCTCCTAGTCGGGCGCGTCTTTCGAATTAACATCGAATCTCATTACGCCCGCTAACACCACTGGGTCGGAAAATCACTTCTATATTTAGTTCAATCTTATCAAAGAATCAAGCGTAGACGTTTTGAAGAGAACTCACCTACTGCCAAGTTGCCAATAAGAGAAAATACAGTGTAGAAGGGACATTGACGCACAAACGGCTACCACGTGTTCAGTGCATTATTCTAAACATCCACACATACATATCTTTCATAGGCAATTTAAAAAAAAAAACTGAGCCATTCATTTTTTGAAAAGGATTCTACCACTGGGACTAACCCAAACAAAACAATTATACCTACTGCGACCAACTTCGATGAAGAGCTCGCCGGCTGCTGCCATGGCGCCACTCGCTACACTCTCTGGCCTCGCGCGAGGGTGATCGCTGATGCAACGTTATCTTACCATTCAGTCGTGGTGCCCTATGATTGTCTTTTTAAAATAAGCTCTAGTTTGGTAACTTTGAACCGAAATCGGGCCGGCAACATATACGTAGGTACCTCGTGTCGCAAAGCCTGAAAAACCGAAACAGCTTTCTGAAGTGTGTCAGCCCACTCACTGGCGAGCGATCTACGGAAAGACTAAAGCTGTGGCGAGGTAGTGCATCCGTACCTAACCCATTTGTTCCTCCTGCTGAAAATTTCTGAAAATTTAGTTAGAATGCCATCGACACGCTAGGAAGAAAAATAATGTTCGGAACTTTGAAAAGCCTTATATCGTGAAGTTTAAATTCTTTTATCTTCCAATACCATCGAGTGGGGTATCAAAATGAAGGGTTTTAAAGGGATTACAAAAATACAAACAACTTATATGTTTAAAGCTAATTCGAAGTGATAAATCGTATAAAAAACCGGCCAAGTGCGAGTTGGACCTAAGGATTTTGTATCAACTTGTAGGTATTTTGTTATTAAACTACATATTTACGATTTTCAGATTTTTTAGTTTACATTATTGGAGCATTAGATTCCCGGTTTAGGCAGGTGATAATTTAAAAAATCTTTAAACATGCAGTTCTAATTATTATTAAAATCAAAATGAAGTTTTCTAAAATAAACAATATGAAATTTTAAGGTGGCATAGCCGTGGGACGCAACGTATAATAAAAAAGTTAAATCGTCTGCGAAATCTTTCAGGTTACTAAACTATAAAATGCCGGAAATAAAAAAGTAGTTGAAAAAAAAAACTAGACTGAAAAAACTGAAAAGCAGAAAATAAGCACATTTCAAATTAAACAAAAGTTGGAAGCAGGCGGGGCCCTTTCCATTTTCATAATTTTGTATTCAAATGGGCCCCGCCTGCTTTTAAATTTTTTCAGTCGGGTTTTTTTAGTTTTTTGAAAAACAATTTCGTGATTTCTGAGAATGCAGTTCCTTTATCAATTACTCAAAAAGTTAGATCCCGTCCAAAGAATGTGTAATTATCATCCAAATTCTACCTCCAAAAGCAACAATGTCAACATCATCTGCCTAGCCGTTTCCCAACTATGTTGAGGTCGACTTCCAGTCTAACCGGATGAAGCTGTATACCAGTATTTTACATGGAGCGACTGCCTTTCTGATCTCCACGACCCAAAGTATTGATGATACCCCATGGTAAGATTGGTTGCCAGGCTTTCGGGCCACCGACTACCAGTAACGACTGTCACGGATCAACCTAGGCAAGCGCGGTTTAACCTGAAGATCGACCCGAATGGCTGTTAGTTTTAGCCACGATCTCCTTCAATAACAACAATGTCGTCGGATCATAAAGATTAAAAAAAAATAAGGGGTCCACTTATCAAAACAATAACGTGCAATTATCATCTAGCTAGGCTAAACCTACGATGCAACAGTGTCGTAGGCCTAATAAGATATTTAATGACATTGAATTAAAATGTAAAACCAACTTTCTACGAAAGGCTAAAATCATGATTTAGAATTAGGCAACCAGAGAGAGAAAAAAACATTTAAAGGTCAATGCATTCTTCATTTAGTAATTACTCTATTATAATCCAGTTAGGTACTGGAATCCTTCTTAATTCGTTCCTAGGGACGGCAATTAAATAATGGCGGTCTTTACGTTAAGTATCGTATAGTTTTTTTGAGTCATTAATTTTTGCGTAGTACAGAAATTATCATTATGACCGATTTCTGTTAATGACGTTTTATAAATACTTGGGTTTCGTCAAATATTGGATCATTCATAATAAGGTATTGGTTGACACCAACTCAAGTGTGATTCTGTATTGTATTGCGTGCTTTCTTACATTCCAATCATCATGAATTCTCATTCTGTTGTACCAACTTGTTGTTGCCGTTGTGATTTCGTAAGTTATTTCAATTTATTTATTTATACCAAGGGGTATCGTATTTCCCAATACTAACTGGGTTGTGGAGGTCAGATAGGCAGTCACTCCGTGTAAAATACTAGTATTCAGCTGAATCTGGTTAGACTAGAACTCAACTCCAACATAGTTGTGATGGCTCGGCAGATGATGATGATGATTTCGATTTATCTATCTGTCTACTACTTCAGAAGGATCTGTAGTCTACCACCACAGTCACTCCATGTAAAATACTGGTATTCAGCTGCATCCCGTTGAACTGTTATTTAACCCCAACATAGATGATTATGTGTCTACTACTTACAATATGTTACATTTTCCTTTCGTTATTTATTTATTCGTTTTGTTGGCAATGTTTGCTTCGATTTATCAACTCATGTTTCCTCATTTCAGGTGAAACGCTGGCTAGACCAGCACGAGAAACACTTCGTGCAAACTGCATACGTCCCAATTGCGCCCGGATTCTCCGATTACGTTTATAGGACCAGCCCGAACCAGCACCATAACAAAACTCAGTATTTCTATACGAAGACCCCTCCTGGCATGTCTGCTGCTCATGATATGGTATCATCGCCAGGGCCCATTCCTCATTATGTCCCAGAAATTGTTAACAACAGAAAGCGATGAGCCTTATTTTGTTTGTTAATAAATTAATGACGAAATATCATATTTTTTTCATTTTGTTTTATTATTTATGAACACACAAGAGATAACATAAGGATTGTTTGTAAATGAGTGACTTCATTAACACAGTTTTAACGACTTGAGAAAACATCGAGATTTTATTTTTCATATGAATATGTACATACCTAAGTACATATTAATGTAGTACACAATAAACGTATTAGATTTTTATTCTGAAAGTCACTTCAAAATCAGTTTTGAAATTTAAAATAGCAACGCGGTCACATAGACAGTAACAAATTAATTCATATTTTGCATTTGTATTATTTAATATTATGGATTTTCGCAAAGTAACGCCTGATACTATAACTTATCAAATATAGTGGGACAAGAATGCCTTATCTATAAGGTACCTTGCAAAACAGTTGCGCATTTAAACAACTCATCATCATCTGCTTAGCCTTTTCCCAACTATGTTGGGGAGGGCTTCCAGTCTAACCGGATGCAGCTGAATACATGTATTTTACATGGAGCGACTTCTTATCTGCGCATTTAAACAACTGTAATTCGAAAAAAAAATGTCTGCCTTTATGGAATGCAATACCATTAAACGCAAACAACCTTTGACAATCACCTCAATAACAATAAAACTCAATAATAATCAGAATATCAATAATTTCGACACTATATGGCGCGGCTTCGATGTCGACTCATTACAGAATGGATGCTATTGAACCAATTAATACACTAATATTTTTTTAGTATATTTATTGGCACGCGACGATGACGGAACGGTTTAGTGGGCATTGTCTCATACTTTTCAACACTAAATATAGGGCTTAACCGCGTACGATGACCGTTCTAAACCCGTTACAAACGGGAATGATAAGCTATTGGTACAGTGTAGTTGGCATAGTAGTTCGTGTCGTGTTACTTTCCGTATCTGATACGTTCATACAGTCATGGTATCGTACAGTGTAGTGGGCAGACTCCTTTATTCGAGCCCCGGCTCGTGAATAGAGATAGTGGATTTAAATTCTGATTACAATTCCATTTAGCTGTCCCATGATAACAGAGGAGATCGCAGATAATTTTACATTTTCTATCGCAGTAAGTTCACCTCTACAGTATGTAAATTCAGCCAAATAGCAGCCAAGCAGCCATCTAACCGCCGGAGAGCATATTTCCCACAAGTGGTGTTGGAGCAATCGCAGCTAACTCGCATGAACCAAATGTGCATTTTAGAAAGTGCTTATTTCACTCAATTGAACTGTACTGGTGAGGGTGAGGGGGTCCTGTAAAAGAATATGAGCTGGAACATAAGGCTTGTAGTAAGTCAGGTGTTCTTTTATGTGTTTTAATATTGCAAAGACGAACGATAAAACATGTAACAAATCTTTACATGACCCACAACACTAAAACATACTTATTTATGATACGCTTGATCACAGTCGCTTGTAGAAATATGAATATTAACTTAATACTGATTACATTTATTTTCGGATGAAGCGCTATAACTCAGATAAGACTGTCTAAGTCTGCTCTTTAGATTTTAGCCTCAGTCTTATTTCAAAACAAAGTCTTTCTGTGGACAGAATGTGGTCCTAAAAGCTCTAATCAGGAAGTAGCTCATGAGTTTGTAAATTTCTTTACCGATATACCGTTAAAAACTACGGAGGCTCTTAATTCCTCTCCTGAAGTCTCAATTGGTTTATTAAAGGCGAATGTGTCTGACTGCCCGGCTGAATTTAAATTTAAACACATAAACCCTATGATAGTTATTAAAGCTTTCCGTCAAATAAAAGTCAAACTGACCGAAGATCTTTGGGGAATGTCAATCAGAGTTTGTATATCCATAGTTGAGACTATAGCACCATACTTAGCTTTAATTTTTAATTTGTGTGTAGATCAAAGAGTTTTCCCGGACTTAATGAAATACAGTAAAGTCATACCTCTGTTTAAATCCGGAGATAGTAAAGATACAAATAATTATGGACCTGTATCCGTGTTGCCAGTTTTTAGCAAGGTGTTTAAAAAGGTAATGCTAAATCAAATGCTCAATCATTTTAACACAAACAGAATCTTACACGATCAACAGTATGGTTTCACCAAGGGACGTTGTACAACTGACGCCGGTGTCACCTTATTAAAGCACATATTTACTGCGTCGGAAGAGTCCCAAGACGCCATTGGAATATTTTGTGACCTCTCCAAAACATTAGATTGCGTAAATCACGACACATTACTTTTGAAACTTGAGCATTACGGACTAGGGAAACTTGCACTTAGTTTGGTAAAATCTTATTTGAGTGATAGACAACAACATGTGCAAATAAATGGTGTTAATTCACAGGGTTTGAAAGTAAAAATGGAGGTACCGCAAGGCTCAATATTGGGTCCTTTCCTCTTTCTAGTATATATAAATGATCTCCCCTATTTATTGAAAAACCAACCTCAAAATATGGTGTTATTCGCTGATGACACTTCCCTAATTTTTAAGATAAATAGACGGGCCCAAAATCTAGATGACGTGAATAATGCCCTACTTCAGGTCCATAATTGGTTCACAGCAAACAATTTAGTGTTAAATGAAAAAAAACGAAATGCGTAAGATTTGCTTTACCGAATGTTAAAAGTAGCGATTGTGATATAGTATTAAATAAAGAGAAACTTGAATTTGTAGATAAAACGGTTTTCCTGGGGATTACTGTGTGATTTACTGTGTGACTGAATTATTGTGTGAGTACTATGTACTAGAAAGCTGTCATTCGCTGGAAACCTGCGTCTTCTCTTGACTTGAATGTGCCCTGGCGGTTAGGAGTATGTCATGCTCACTAAAATGTCTCGCTGATGGTGGCACGTGTGTCGGATCATTTAGTTCCCTTCAAAATGGTTGAGTTGAATAGTGCTGATACATGCGTCATGTTCGTGAACGGGCGCTGTCAGTTTTGACTGGTCGTCTCTTATTTGCCACGGCTTATTTGAATTAATTATTTTATTTTTGAATTGTTTTTACTATGGACACTTAATGTACACATCTTGCTGCATCGTTCTCACATAATGTACCATCTCAAAATGAATGATGTAACCAAGGTTTTGTTAAAGTATTCTGATTTAAAAAAGTGTCCATGGAGTTTCTTGCCCATTCTTCTCCATAGACATCTACGTTAGGGAATGGGCAACTACAGAACTATCACAGTTTTTGTGCCTTGTGACTGGGACTGTAGCTATTTTTTACTGTTGTCTTTGTTTCGACAATTCAAAAGTGCCTGTAACTGGCCTACTTGAAATAAATGCTTTGATTTTGATTTTGATTTTGACATATGTTTAAGCCACGGAGCCATTTTTTTAATAAAAACAACGTCATCTGTGTTGTACAAAGAACTACATTCCAACCACGGTTGCATTCTCATTACAAATCAATTAAATTATAAATCGTAATTAAATTAAGAACTTTACTTTCATGTAAATGCTCGGATTCCTGCGCCTGTTTCCACGGTTCATTAGGTATTAAAAGACACTACATGTGAGTTTTACAATTTTGGTGGACAATAAAGCATACAATTAATAAGCTAATTACTCTAAGCAATAAAGTATATTCTATCCCTTTATTAATCAATTAAAACCGTTATTAGAAACTTCTTCAAAAACGATTAGGTATAGACTACACATTCAGTGCATCATTTCGAAAGAATCGGTGGGGCACAGAAATTTTTAATCGGCAATTTAACAAATTCGCTGTTTCTTACAAAAGTGCTATACCTACGCGGTCAAAAAATAAAGGCAGTGTTTTTTTTAAATTGCCGATGAAAAATATGTATGTGTGAATGTTTAGAATAATGCACTGAACACGTGGTAGCCGTTTGTGCGTCAATGTCCCTACCACCCTGAATTTTCTCTTATTGGCAGACTTGGCAGTAGGTGAGTTCTCTTCAAAACGTCTACGCTTGATTCTTTGAAAAGATTGAACTAAATATAGAAGTGATTTTCCGACCCAGTGGTGTTTGCGGGCTTAATGAGATTCGATGTTAATTCGAAAGACGCGCCCGACTAGGGGACGAGGTATTGGATAAAGAAATAGGTACATGAAGTATAGGCTTCAAATAGGTTCGTGGAATGTCAGTCTTCTACTGTGGGTGGGTATCATAGAAGGGATAGTCAGAGTTAAAAGCTTAGTATATCCACATTTCGGCAATTATTTTCAAGTAATACGGGGTGAGCCCATTGCCATCGACTGCGCTTAAATTCTAAGTCCTTGCTGCTACTGAAAAGTTTCTGATGGAAAGACTTAAAAACACGATCAGACTTGGGAATCGAATGCAGGACCTCGTGTTCTGTAGGCACCAGCACTTGCGATTACTAGACCAATGCGCTATTAAAACCTACCTCAAGTATATAGTTAGAATAGGTTGAATTATAGCCATTGCATTAAAATACAAAACCAACTTTCTACTGAAGGCAATAAATCATCATTTCGAAATAGGCAACCAGAGAAAAGAAACATTTAGGTAAAGGTCAAGAATTCTTCATTTAGTAATTACTCTATTATAATCCACTTAGGTACTGGAACCCTTCTAAATTCGTTCCTAGGGACAGCAATTAGATAATAGTGCTCTTTACTTTAAGTATCGTATAGTTTTAATTTATTATTGCGTAGTACAGAAATGATCATTATGACCGATTTCTGTTAATGAGGTTTTATAAATACTTGGGTTTCGTCAAATATTGGATCATTCATAATAACGTATTGGTTGACACCAACTCAAGTGTGATTCTGTATTGTATTGCGTGCTTTCTTACATTCCAATCATCATGAATTCTCATTCTGTTGTACCAACTTGTTGTTGCCGTTGTGATTTTGTAAGTTATTTCAATTTTTTTATTTATATCAAGGGGTATCGTATTTCCCAATACTAACTGGGTTGTGGAGGTCAGATAGGCAGTCACTCCATGTAAAATACTAGTATTAAGCTGAATCTGGTTAGACTAGAAGTCAACTCCAACATAGTTGGGATGGCTCGGCAGATGATGATGATGATTTTGATTTATCTATCTGTCTACTACTTCAGAAGGATCTGTAGTCTACCACCACAGTCACTCCATGTAAAATACTGGTACTCAGCTGCATCCCGTTAAACTGGAATTCAACCCCAACATAGATGATTATGTGTCTACTACTTACAATATGTTACATTTTCCTTTCGTTATTTATTTATTCGTTTTGTTGGCAATGTTTGCTTCGATTTATCAACTCATGTTTCCTCATTTCAGGTGAAACGCTGGCTAGACCAGCACGAGAAACACTTCGTGCAAACTGCATACGTCCCAAGTGCGCCCGGATTCTCCGAATACGTATATAGGACCATCCCGAACCAGCACCATAACAAAACTCAGTATTTCTATACGAAGACCCCTCCTGGCATGTCTGCTGCTCATGATATGGTATCATCGCCAGGGCCCATTCCTCATTATGTCCCAGAAATTGTTAACAACAGAAAGCGATGAGCCTTATTTTGTTTGTTAATAAATTAATGACGAAAAATCATATTTTTTTTATTTTGTTTTATTATTTATGAACACAGAAGAGATAACATAAGGATTGTTTGTAAATGAGTAACTTCATTAACACAGTTTTAACGACTTGAGAAAAATCGAGATTTTATTTTTCATATGAATATGTACATACCTAAGTACATATTACTGTAGTACACAATAAACGTATTAGATTTTATTCTGATAGCTACTTCAAAATCAGGTTTGAAATTTAAAATAGCAACGCGGTCACATAGACAGTAACAAATTAATTCATATTTTGCATTTGTATTATTTAATATTATGGATTTTCGCAAAGTAACGCCTGATACTATAACTTATCAAATATAGTTGGACAAGAATACCTTATTTATTAGGTACCTTGCAAAACAGTTGCGCATTTAAACAACTGTAATTCGAAAAAAAAAAAGTCTGCCTTTAATGGAATGCAATACCATTAAACGCAAACAACCTTTGACAATCACCTCAATAACAATAAAACACAATAATAATCAGAATATCAATAATTTCGACCCTATATGGCGCGGCTTCGATGTCGACTCATTACAGAATGGATGCTATTGAACCAATTAATACAGTAATATTTTTTTAGTATATTTATTGGCACGCGACGATGACGGAACGGTATCGTGGGCATTGTCTCATACTTTTCAAAACTAAAACAGGGCTTAACCACGTACGATGACCGTTCTAAGCCCGTTACAAACGGGAATGATAAGCTATTGATACAGTGTAGTTGGCATAGTAGTTCGTGTCGTGTTTCTGTCCGTATCTGATACGTTCATACAGTCATGGTAACGCACAGTGTAGTGGGCAGACTCCTTTATTCGAGTCCCGGCTCATGCACAGAGACAGTGGATTTGAATTCCGAGTATAAACCTAATTACAATTCCATTTAGCTGTTCCAGGATAACAGAGGAGATCGCAGATAGCTTTACATTTTCTATCGCAAGAAGTTACGCAATAAGTTAATTTTACCCTCAGTCTTATTTCAACACAAAGTTTTTCTGTGGACTATGTTTAAGCCACGGAGCCATTTTTAAATAATAACAACGTCGTCAGTGTTGTATAAAGAACTAAATTCCAACCACAGTTGCATTTTCATTACAAATCAATTAAATTTTGAATCGTAATTTATTTAAAAACTTTACTTTCATGTAAATGCTCGGATACCTGCGCCTGTTTTCACGGTTCATAAGAAATAAAAAGACACTTCATGTGAGTTTTACAATTTTGGTGGACAATAAAGCATAGAATAAATAGGCTAATTAATCTAAGTAATAAAATATATTCTATCCATTTATTAATCGATTGAAACCGTTGTTAGAATCCTTTTCGTCAAATACCATTTTCAAAAAATTCTGCCCGCAACTTTTAAAGAAATCGGTTTCTTACAAAAGAACTATATTCCAACCATAGTTGCATTATCACTACAAATCAATAAAATTTTGAATCGTAATTAAATTAAGTACTTTACTTTCATGTAAATGCTCGGATTCCTGCGCCTGTTTCCACGGTTCATTAGATATAAAAAGACACTACATGTGAGTTTTACAATTTTGGTGGACAATAAAGCATAGAATTAATAGGATAAATACTGTAAGTAATAAAATATATTCTATTCATTTACCTACACGGTCAAACAAAAAAAAATATGGAACAGTTTTTGTTTTAAATTGCCGATGAAAGATATGTATGTGTGGATGTTTAGAATAATGCACTGAACACGTGGTAGCCGTTTGTGCGTCAATGTCCCTTCCAGCCTGTATTTTCTCTTATTGGCAACTTGACAGTAGGTGAGTTCTCTTCAAAACGTCTACGCTTGATTCTTTGATAAGATTGAACTAAATATAGAAGTGATTTTCCGACCCAGTGGTGTTTGCGGGCGTAATGAGATTCGATGTTAATTCGAAAGACGCGCCCGACTAGGGGACGAGGTATTGGATAAAGAAATAGGTTCCTGAAGTATAGGCTTCGAATAGGTTCGCTGAATGTCAGTCTTCTACTGTGGGTGGGTGTCATAAAAATATAATAAATAAATAAATATAATGTGTCATAATATTATGCATTTTTATAAAATTTATAATTTATAAAATTTATTATAAAATTTATGCATTCCCAGACTCATGGAAGGGATGGCGCTATTCCTTTCCCACGTTCCCCAGACCTAACTCCGTTAGATTTTTACATCTAGGGACGGGCCAAGGAACTTGTCTACGCTACGGAAGTTGAAACTAGGGATGATTTAGTCCGCTGGCCTGTGGACGGCGAGTTATGGGCTAGCTCGCCGTCCGGCCGTCTTATGACGACGGGCCGTGTCGACGGCGCGTTCGTGTTCCACGCGCGCCTCAAAGAGATGTCAGCAATCAAGTAGGGGTCCGCATGGGCCAACGCCTGCCGGGGCTGCGGGACTGTTCGAAAGAGATACCGTGGCCCTGGAACATAACGGGCAAAGAAGGAACATGGATGGGTTTTAGTCAGTACAAGTCTGACACTCCCCTCCGCTCCGCCCAGAGTGGGGGGGGTCATTTGATGATTTCCCATCCGGAAAAAAAAAAAAAAAAAAAAAAGGGATGATTTAGTCCAACGCATTGAGGCGGCCTTCATGACCATCAAAGCAGAAATGGGTTTACGCACCACTACAGTTGAGATGAACGAATATGTCGCACGTGCATACGCAATAGTGGCGGACAATTTGAACAAGATTTGTAATTATTTATTTATTAAATAAATTATTATTTTTAATTTTCTCTCTCATTTCAAGTTCGAGGAAAATTAGAACCCTATGTAAGAAAGAGATAAGAGACTGCGTAAGAGTGAGATAATAGTATCTACCTACTTAGAGCATGTTATTTATGCAAAAACTAGTGTTTTATCCTGTATATGAAGTAGCTTGATGGTGCGTCCCAATACACAAATTTAACGAATTAACGAAGTTATCAAAATATTTTTTTAGCATATTGCATACCGTTATAAAGAGGACAGACTAGAAAACTTTTTAAAAGAATTTGAAGATCTCGATCGCTTTAAGTTTTTTTTTTTATAGCAATTTAAAGTTGAGTTTAAGATTATTTTTTCTGCTTCCAAAAGCTTTGTGTTATTAAAAAAAAAAAACTAGATGTTACTAGCGACTAGTTTTGAATTTGATAGAACCATACAAAAGTACGTATGACAATTAAAATGTAATTTAAGGATTATACTAATACCTTTGTTTTTAATTTAAGCTTTAATGTTAAGTTTGGGAATTTTTCAAAATAAAAGTTAGAAAAACCTTATAAAAAAACCGCTTTGGCCAAGAGTGAGTTCTTGGGCCTGAAGAGATAGCAAATGACCTCTCCATTCGGACAATTCAATTTGGCAAACGATGCACCAAACACATATTTAGAATAGGTTAAATAAAACTCAACAAAAACCTTCCATGGATGACTTAAAGAATATTATTGAATTAAAAAGTTGATTGGCAATGTGTAATATATTATCTCACCAGTCACTTGTCTGACCGCATGTGGTCAGACAGGTTGAACGTAGTAGCATAATGGGCACGTAAGAACCGAAGCATGTTATCGCGTTCATTTTGCGACGTTACAGCAATTAGTATAGCAAGAACATAACATAACATCACGCCTGGAATCTCGGAAGGGTTAGGCAGAGGTGGACGTAGTTCATCCACATTTTGCCAGTTATGTTCAAGTCCCATGTAATAGGGGACGAGCCTATTGCAATCATCTCTGTGGCTGATACTGAGAAATTCCTGAGGGAAAAACCCAATACCTCACTTTGTTCGACATGCTCAGCAGGCGCGCTTGCGATCCTAGTAACGACGCAGTCAATAAGAATAGGAATGTTTAAGATATATTCTGTCAAACTACCATAAGAGAAAAAGCGATAAGGTGACATAATTACATTTCTTTCAAACTTTCAAAAGTTGGTTAGTTCATGCCGTCTTTCATTAAAAATTCCTCACCGTCAATCACGCAATTAGAGCACCTCTACCGCCACACTTAATAATCTATATAAATAAAAAGAAAAGTCCTGACTGACTGACGTATCAGTGCCCAGCCCAAACCCTACCAACCTAGAAAGCTGAAATCTTGCACATAGGTTCCCTTTTTAATATAGTCAAAGAATAAGGAAGGATTTTTTGAAATTCGAACTCGAAGAGGGTGAAATAGGATTTCATGGGTGGTGGTTGTAGTATTCTGTAAAACTCTTTATTCTCGGAGTCGATCGACTTGAAAATCGGTGGACCAGTGCTGGTAACGCGACTTCAGGTCCTGGTTGTGGGTTTGAACCCTGAGCGACCCAATTTTAGGCCAAATTAATTTGTCCTAGGCCAAACTGGTATACCAGTTTATCGTGTCAGGATTCACTAACCCAAACAAAACAATTATATCTACTGCGACCACCTCCGATGAAGAGCTTGCCGGCCGCTGCCACGGCGCCACTCGCTACGCTCTTTAGCCTCACGCGACGGTGATCGCTGATGCAACGTAATCTTACCATTCAGTCGGAGAGCCCCATGATTGTCTTTTTAAAATAAGCTCTAGTTTGGTAATGACTGTCACGGATCAACCTAGGCAAGCGCGGTTTAACCTGAAGATCGACCCGAATGGCTGTTAGTTTTAGCCACGATCTCCTTCAATAACAACAATGTCGTCGGATCATAAAGATTAAAAAAAAGTAAGGGGTCCACTTATCAAAACAATAACGTGCAATTATCATCTAGCTAGGGTAAACCTACGATGCAACAGTGTCGTAGGCCTAATAAGATCTTTATTGACATAGAATTAAAATGCAAAACCAACTTTCTACGAAAGGCTAAAATCATGATTTAGAATTAGGCAACCAGAGAGAGAAAAGAAACATTTAAAGGTCAATGAATTCTTCAATTAGTAATTACTCTATTATAATCCACTTAGGTACTGGAATCCTTCTTAATTCGTTCCTAGGGAAAGCAATCAAATAAAGGCGGTCTTTACGTTAAGTATCAGTCATTAATTATTGTGTAGTACAGAAATTATCATTAAGACCGATTTCTGTTAATGACGTTTTATAAATACTCGGGTTTCGTCAAATATTGGATCATTCATAATAACGTATTGGTTGACACCAACTAAAGTGTGATTCTGTATTGTTTTGCGTGCTTTCTTACATTCCAATCATCATGAATTCTCATTCTGTTGTACCAACTTGTTGTTGCCGTTGTGATATCGTAAGTTATTTCACTTTATTTATTTATACCAAGGGGTATCGTATTTCCCAATACTAACTGGGTTGTGGAGGTCAGATAGGCAGTCACTCCATGTAAAATACTAGTATTCAGCTGAATCTGGTTAGACTAGAAGTCAACCCCAACATAGTTGGGATGGCTCGGCAGATGATGATGATGATTTCGATTTATCTATCTGTCTACTACTTCAGAAGGATCTGTAGTCTACCACCACAGTCACTCCATGTAAAATACTGGTATTCAGCTGCATCCCGTTAAACTGTTATTTAACCGCAACATAGATGATTATGTGTCTACTACTTACAATATGTTACATTTTCCTTTCGTTATTTATTTATTCGTTTTGTTGGCAATGGTTGGTTCGATTTATCAACTCATGTTTCCTCATTTCAGGTGAAACGCTGGCTAGACCAGCACGAGAAACACTTCGTGCAAACTGCATACGTCTCAAGTGCGCCCGGATTCTCCGAATACGTATATAGGACCAGCCCGAACCAGCACCATAACAAAACTCAGTATTTCTATACGAAGACCCCTCCTGGCATGTCTGCTGCTCATGATATGGTATCATCGCCAGGGCCCATTCCTCATTATGTCCCAGAAATTGTTAACAACAGAAAGCGATGAGCCTTATTTTGTTTGTTAATAAATTAATGACGAAATATCATTTTTTTTTTTTTGTTTTGTTTTATTATTTATGAACACACAAGAGAGAACATTTATGTTCTCTCTTGTGGAGGATTGTTTGTAAATGAGTGACTTCATTAACACAGTTTTAACGACTTGAGAAAACATTGAGATTTTATTTTTCATATTAATATGTACATACCTAAGTTTAATATTAATGTAGTACACAATAAACGTTTCAGTAAACATTTTTATTCTGATAGCCACATCAAAATCAGTTTTGAAACTTAAAATAGCAACGCGGTCACATAGACAGTAACGAATTAATTCATATTTTGCATCTGTATTATTTAATATTATGGATTTTCGCAAAGTAACGCCTGATACTATAACTTATCAAATATAGTTGGACAAGAATACCTTATTTATTAGGTACCTTGCAAAACAGTTGCGCATTTAAACAACTGTAATTCGAAAAAAAAAAGGCTGCCTTTAATGGAATGCAATACCATTAAACGCAAACAACCTTTGACAATCACCTCAATAACAATAAAACTCAATAATAATCAGAATATAAATAATTTCGACACTATACGGCGCGGCTTCGATGTCGACTCATTACAGAATGGATGCTGTTGAACCAATTAATACACTAATATTTTTTTAGTATATTTATTGGCACGCGACGATGACGGAACGGTTTAGTGGGCATTGTCTCATACTTTTCAAAACTAAAATAGGGCTTAACCACGTACGATGACCGTTCTAAGCCCGTTACAAACGGGAATGATAAGCTATTGATACAGTGTAGTTGGCATAGTAGTTCGTGTCGTGTTTCTGTCCGTATCTGATATGTTCATACAGTCATGGTAACGCACAGTGTAGTGGGCAGACTCCTTTATTCGAGTCCCGGCTCATGCACAGAGACAGTGGATTTAAATTTCGAGTATTAACCTGATTACTTATAGCTTTACATTTTCTATAGCAAGAAGTAACGCAATAAGTTAATTCTACCCTCAGTCTTATTTCAACACAGTCTTTCTGTGGACATACGTTTAAGCCACGGAGCTATTTTTAAATAATAACAACGTCGTCAGTGTTGTATAAAGAACTACATTCCAACCACAGTTGCATTTTCATTACAAATCAATTAAATTTTGAATCGTAATTTAATTAAAAACTTTACTTTCATGTAAATGCTCGGATACCTGCGCCTGTTTTCACGGTTCATAAGAAATAAAAAGACACTACATGTGAGTTTTACAATTTTGGTGGACAATAAAGCATAGAATTAATAGGCTAATTAATCTAAGTAATAAAATATATCCTATCCATTAATTAATCGATTGAAACCGTTGTTAGAATCCTTTTCGTCAAATACCATTTTCAAAAAATTCTGCCCGCATTTTTTAAAGAAATCGGTTGCTTACAAAAGTGCTATACCTACACGGTCAAAAAAATTATGGAACAGTTTTTGTTTTAAATTGCCGATGAAAGATATGTATGTGTGGATGTTTAGAATAATGCACTGAACACGTGGTAGCCGTTTGTGCCTCAATGTCCCTTCCAGCCTGTATTTTCTCTTATTGGCAACTTGGCAGTAGGTGAGTTCTCTTCAAAACGTCTACGCTTGATTCTTTGAAAAGATAGAACTAAACATAGAAGTGATTTTCCGACCCGGTGGTGTTTGCGGGCGTAATGAGATTCGATGTTAATTCGAAAGACGCGCCCGACTAGGGTGCGAGGTATTGGATAAAGAAATAGATTCCTGACGTATATACTTCAATTGGCTTCAAACACACCAAATTACGTGAGTCATCATTGGTGGAGGTCATTGACCCCGCCCTCTACATTTTCGTCACACACGGTCATCGCAGCTGATTGGTCGCAACATCGGACAGCTACATCACATACTAGGAGGTCTTTTTTTTTAAATCATTAAATAACTGTCAACAAAATGAATTGTCTAGCTTGCAACCAATAAATAAAATACGCTTGAGAGAATTGCTTAGGGTGCGCAAGTAAAAATCATTATTATTATTATATTTAATTCAAGTAACAGGACTCACAAAGTTAGTAACAATATTTCCTTACAACTATGTTAGTAAACTTAACCTACACACTTAACCTAACACTGTCTCACATTATAGATTTATGCGAATCCCTGCTACAAGCTTAACACCGAAGTAGAAAGCTTGCAGCAACGATTCACACACAAACAGTCCAGTCTGCTCGCCACACACTGCAGTATAATGTTGGGGCTGGCCCGCACCCGGCGCACCAGGGAAGCGCATCTTTTACGCATCGTGGTGTAGAAACAATCGACACGCGCATCAGCAAACATCCCTGATGCGCTACAGAAGCGGAACAGCCCCATCAATACCCGGAACGCGTTATTATATTGAACGCGAAGGGCGCTGTACGATTTTTGAGTGTAATCTACCCACAGGCTGCACGTGTAAAATGAGGTGCAATATGCACGAAATAAGGTTCTTTTTACAACGACAGAACAACGTGCAAACCTGCGAGCGATCATATTAGCTCTTACCGACAGCGCCCTTCTTTCTCTCTCAATATCATCATCGTCTCTGAGGTCAGCGGTCAAGAGATGTCCCAAGTATTTCATTTTATATACCCTCACAAGCGATATTCCGTTCAACTTGACCGGAGGGATAGCATCAGGACATCGACCACCGGCACCAAAGACCATGACTTCACTTTTAGTGACGTTGTAGACCAATCCATGAAGTAAAGCATATTCTTCACAGATGGTCACCAATCTCCTAAGACCACAAACCGAGGCGCTCAGCAGCGCCATATCATCGGCGTAACTAATGTTGTTTACACATACTCCATCAATGTAACAGCCGGCACGCTCTCTGCTGAGCACCTCGATCAGCCCATTGACATAGAGGTTGAAGAGCGTGGGGGAAGTCAACCCCCCCTGCCTTACCCCACACTCCAACCTATACGGTTCCGAAAAAGCCCCGGCCCAGCGTACCTGATTGATCTGGCCTCTATACCAGCATTTAAAAGTGTTAATCAACTCTGGAGGAACACCAGATTCTTCTAACTTCCTCCAGAGGATATTGTAGGAGACCAGATCAAAAGCTTTGGAGAGGTCGAGGAAGCAAGCATACGTAGGAGTTTTCCTATCCGAGTAGTACCTCACAGCCCACTTTAGACACAAGATAGCACTTTCAGTAGATAGTCCGGATCGAAATCCGAACTGATTGTCGTGCAGCTGAACAAAGTTATTAAGTTGTCTGTTAAGCAGGCCGTCAAGCACTTTCGCGATCACTGTTGCCAGAGAAATGGGCCTATAGTTCTTTATGTCAGCAATATCACCCGTTTTATTTTTAATAATGGGCACTACGATAGTTTTAGTCATATGGCAAGGTAAATACGCATGACTCACACAAAAGTTATAAAACATTGCTAACACTCTTGGTAAATGAGGGCCCGCGAACTTGAGGTGCTCAATGCTGAGACTATCATGACCTGGAGACTTGCCTCTTGACATACTGTTAATAACACATTTAACGTCCCTAGCAGTGAATCTCGTTCCAAGGTCACCAAGGTCAACAACATCAGGCTCGGAAACGCAGGGACCCAGTGGAGACTTTATTCTAAAATGTTCCTTAAAGAGATCAGCAATGCCTACGGGATCGCTCTCCCCATAGAGAGACACAGGGAGGCCTGGCTTACTGCTCAGCTTATTTGTGTGTTTCCAAAACGATCGAAAATCATTGCTTGAATGTTTTGAAGCCAAAATATCCATTTTTATTTGGTCTTCATTATTTTGGCACCATTTCAAGCGAGACTTAAACATTCTCTTTGCTTCACGCATATCACAAAATGTGGGACCAGCAGAAGGCTTCCCAAGGTCTTCCCAAAGTCGAAACTTCTGCCTGGCCACCCTGTAAGCCTCACCTACATGCGCATTCCACCCTACCACTACTTTCTTTTTTCTACGCTTATTGCGACCCCGACCCACCGCAGCTGACTCGGATAAAGCACTAACTATATCTTTATACATATTGTCTATAACAGCGCGATGACATACTTGATTGCAACTTTTGTCACTACAGATTCTGAAGTCTTCAGGAAAATCAATAAGTCTAAGTCTTTCATGACATGCCTTTGTGTAAGACTGAGACTGTTCAAGACTTCTGTCTCCCCAAACAATAACATTTTCCATATAATTAGAATTCCATTGCTTTTCACAAACATTATCGAATAGACATTCTAGAACAAGCGGGTAATGGTCCGACCATAATGTATCGTATACAACACTCGCATTAACTACAGACTCACGGGCCGCTTTGGTAACCACACAGTGATCAAGCCACCTCCGCGAACCGTGTGCGTCACTCACAAAAGTGTAGATATCTGAGTCTAACCCCAATATCTCCGTATCAACACAGTTCCACTCAAATTCCTGACAGAAGCCTATCAGTTCTGTAAAAAATCGTTCTGTTGGGTGTGCATTGAAATCACCAAGAATATAACAGTTTTCAATACTTGAACTATCAATAATGGCACTCACCAAACTGAGGCAATCCGTGAATTCCACTAAGTTACTAGCCACGTCCGTGGGCATGTACACATTAAACACTAATATTGACCTTTTGTTTATCACTATTTTAATAGCGCACACTCGCGGGTTACTGCACTCAACTACCGACACATTGTTGAACGCACTTTTTCTCCAAAGGAGGGCTAGGCCACCGTACGGTCGCCCCCGAAGAATGCCCGCCGTCGTATCCACCGCCGACGTACCGGTGCAGCCGAACTCATCGCTGATACAATGTAGGTACGAAAGTTCCTCTGGTAACAACCATGTTTCTTGAAGTGCGATGATATCGTTATTGGAACACAGCTCCCGTATGCCATCAATAGACCGTTTAACACTTTTACAGTTATAAGTCACCAGCTTATATATCTGTTTATCCGTTTTTCTTAGGTGTAGGGCCGACACTAGAACTTATATTATTATTTCCAGTCGCATACGTATTCTTATAATACAAGAAACGTCTAAATATTATGCCCTTCGGCCACAAGTTGTCATCCAAAAATACTTGTATTTTAGACTCAGGCACATAAAACTTGTAAGATTTATACAAATTCTGTTTATTCGATAATATTCTATCTAACTTTACAGACATCTGTGTTTTAGAGACAATATAATCTGCTATGTCTTTCACACTCGTATTGATGTGTACGTTCGAAATAAAAATAGGTACTTTTCTCTCTGCTGCTTTGAAATTGCCTGCAGAATCAATTGCTAAACCTATTTTACCTCTCCTACGATTTTTCGTACTTGATTTACGATAGGTAACTGTAGTCCACTGCCCATGTTCAGCCCGCTCTTTGGCTAAACCGTTCTTCAATACCGACGCAGCGGTTTGTTTACATTCATCCGTCGCACAGATCGGCTGCGCGCTCGCCGCACTCATTGACGCAGTTCCGTTCTCCGCTCGTAATGACGTGAGCGCTTGAGTAACGGTACTATTTGACTGTGGCGCAACTCCGATCGCACTCAGTAGTTGAGACTGTACAAAAATACCCTCACTTTGCAGGTTGTTGTCATGACTTTGCAAATTTTCTTCTTCATCAGCCTTAGGTAAAGAACAGCAGTCTATATCGGAAGAAATGGATCTATCCGAATCTACTAACAGCGTCATATCCACATTTCTATCCCGTCTATTCGCACCTCTTCTCGTGTTAACATTAATGTTCTTCGTAAACTGCTCCTCCTTCTTTAGTATTTCTAACTGGTCAAGTGATACATATGAGGTTTTAATCTGGTTAACTTCCTCTCGCAGCAGAGTAATCTTTTTAAGAAGGTCAGACACATCCAAGTGATCGAATGTAATCGGCGGGAGCTTCTCCAGGCTACGAGCCACGAACACAGGCATCAGGTCAGGATCCGAAGCTTTGAAGGCACTGATAATGTCACTGAGAGCACGATTTTCTTTTCCTTGTCCTTTACGAACAGGTTTTCGTTTATCAGCCGGTAACGATTCAAATAATAGTGATTTCGACTTTTCAATTTCCTCACCACGAAACGCCGACACACAAATTCTGACCAGGCTTTCTTCGTCGATGATCGATATCTTATTTTGAACATAAGCCAATAATTCGTCGATAACTATATTACAACTACTACATTTTAAAGTAACTGCCATATTCACTCGTAACATAAGCGTAAACGGTGAAACAAAGAACAAACATGACGCGTCGTACCAGTATGCGCGCGAATACATTATGCATGCCTAAATATGACATCTGCCTATTATTTAGAAAATATTTTCCAACTTATGAAATATATTAATGTTGGCGTTGCCAGGACGGTACTAATGTCACTCGTCGCTATAGAAATGATAATACCCCAATCCGGGAAACAAACATATCACCACTAAACGACACCACAATGTCAATTGACGATGCAAAATATGAACAAAACACTAGCATTACACATACAGAGTGTAAAACCCACGACCATAACAGCCAAAACACTTCCAAAACGCAGGAAACCCTACCAGAAGGACTTTCGATTACCTTAGATAGTCTCAGTAAATTGCTAGATTCTAAGCATGAAAAGAATAATCAATCCCTACTATCTGTACTAAAGAACACAATTAAAAAAAAACTAAATACTATCACAAACATAAAGGAATATATTTTGAAAGATACCCACAACCTAACACACGAACAAGAAATAATAAAAAACGATAACACTAATGTTTTGATATCGTTTAGACAAGGAAATAGAAACATTACAAGTAGAAAACGAAGAACTGAAACAGCGACTAAAAGAAATAAAATATAACAATAATAGGAAACCCACAACAGGATAATTATAATAAAAAAACGTACAATTCGGACTTACAGAATACGACCAAGAATCAGAAAACGAAATAGAGTATCGTATTGTTGAAGCATTCAAAGACATCTTAAATGTTGACCTGACTGGATATATTGAGGGGCTTTCACGAATAGGAAAAAACAACAACTTTAGGAGACCCATCGTTATTGATCTTATAAGCAAATGAATGACGAAATATGTATTAGATGGCGCAATGTACTTCAAACATACAGGACTTTGTTTTTATTTCCGAATACTTAAATGACACTGCTCTCCGACAAAAAAAGACCTTACACGAAAACCTACGCTTAGCAAGACAACGGGGACACCACGCGATCATAAAAAATAATCAATTAATAGTAGATAGCCGACGGCAAGAACTCACTGCAAAGACAAGACAAAACGACGAAACCAAAAACACTGACTTCATTCAACCTCTTAATTCGCAAAAATGAAATTCCCAACGACATTCCCAACCAAAGCACTAACAATATACACGAACACGACACCAATAACCCAAGGACAAACACAAGTGAAATTTGCACCTTTCGTTACCCAAGATATTGACAGCACAGTATTATTCCAAAATATGCAAAGTATCAGCAATAAACTACACTTATTAGAAGCATTTCTCGACGAAAACAACGGACACTACCAGGCACTTTGCTTGTCGGAAACTTGGTTATCACCAGGAAAGAAAGAAATAATTTACATAAATAGATACATCCTAGCTTCATCATACTGTCTACAGAACTACGAAGGCGGCGGTGTATGCATATTATTGCAAGACGACTTGGAATTTATTGAGCGACGGATAAGTTCGTAGAATACCTAATAGAAGTATGTGCCATTGAATTGCCTAAACTTAAAACTATAGTTATAACTTTATATTAGAACAACAGACAGCTTGATGTATTTTATAGACAGTTAACACTTATTCTAGAACTTCTACTAAATAAATATAATAAGAATAAAATCATCATTGGAGGTGATTTCAATGTCAATATTCTGGAAAAAGTTTACACCAAAACACTAATAAACTTAATGCTAGAATATAATTTCATCCAATGTATTAAAAAACCAACACAAGTAACAGAAACCACTTCAACATGTCTTGATTTAGTATTTATAAACTTTGTGTCCAAATTAATAATTTCTCAGGTACACAATTATGGTTTTTCTGATCATAAGCATAGCATAGCATAATCAGCCTATTAATGTTCCCACTGCTGGTACGCAGACCTCCTCTCAATGAGAGGGAATGGGCCATAATCCACCACGCGGGCCCAGTGCGGGTTGGTAGATGTCACATGTATTCGAATTTTTGGTTCTAGGACATGCCGGTTTCCTTAAGATGTTTTCCTTCACCGTTTTTGAGAGCAGTTGTGATGAAATAACTTACACAAAGTAATGCGCCTGGCTGGGTTTAAACCCATGACTTACTGCTCGTAAGTCGGGGTCTCTGCCACTGGGCCACCGCTGCTCTCAAAAACTGATCATAAAGGAACTATAGTAAACTTAAAAAACAAGACGCCATGCTGACTAAATGCAAAAAATGGAAAACAAAAAAACTATAAACAGTATCGAAAAATTTAAACTCACATTAAAATACATTAATTGGAACTTAATAATAACCTCGGATAAAATCATGAATGAAACTTACATCTCATTTGAGACGTTTTTACTTAAAATATTAAATAACTGTATACCCATTAAAATATTAAAACTAAATCAAAACAAACGAAAGGATTGGTTGACAAGAGGCATTAAAATATCATGTAAAAATAAACGGTTGTTAATAATTCTTACTTCATACACTCTAATAATCCTGTATTAACAAAACAATATAATATATACGGAAAAACATTAAAACAGATAGTCAATAAATAAAAAAAAATACAATTTATTAAGGAAATCAGAAACTCAACCAATAAAACAAAATCGATGTGGAAATAATTAAAGAGCGTACTAATAAAAAACTAACTAAGACACATCAAAACATTAAATACCCAATCCATAATAAACTAACGTCCGACCCAAAACAAGTTTCTAACTGGTTTAATGATTCAGAGCCACGCGGCCGGCCTGTGCTCCGACGGACTGATAACACTATGTTATTACATCCACCCACACCGCAATAAATAAAAAATATAATAAAACACCTAAAGGGCAAATATAGTCACGGATTAGATGAATTACCCCCATATTAATAAAAACGTGTGCTGAAGAACTTACATTACCATTTTACCTGTTAATCTATTAATCATTTTCTGAAGGGATATTCCCAAACACTTTAAAAAAATCAATTATAAAACCTGTTCACAAAAGAGAAAAACTGGAAGTCTGACCCAAATAATTATCGTCCAACAATTTCTGCGAAAAATTTCATATTTTCGATGAAACTCAAAATGGTTTTCGGAAAAAAAGATCCACAATTTTAGCAACTTATAAATTTAAGCAAAAAATACAGGACGTTTTAAATGATAAAAAATACGCGATTCGAATCTTACTTGACATGACAAAGGCTTATGATAAGGTACTGTACAATATTCTACTTGACAAACTATACGGAATCGGCGTTAGAGCGATAACTCATAAATGGTTCGCATCCTACCTACAAAACCGAGAACAATTCGTAGAAATTGACCATTAGGATCATGACACTGGGGAACTTAGAATGTATGTTCAAATGCGCTCTGTGCTAAAAATTCAATTCCTCAAGGTAGGTTACAGGGTGTTTATTATTCTTGATTTTATTAACGATCTCCCCAAAATTATGACGGAATCGTGCGTACGGTTCGCTTTCAATAATATCTCAAAAATTACTTCCTGTAATGAATGTCAACGCCTACATGATACTTTAAATAATATTATGTTGACTATACAAAATTGGATGAAAGACCTTAACATAGAAATAAACTTCTTGAAAACCAAAATTATGCAATTTACGCCTTTTAAAAACGCTTGTCTAAAGTATGGAATAAATTCTTTGGGGAAATAGTGTTGATGTCAACGAGTTGTTTATTCGCTGAATTCTATGTGTCTGTAACCTACTACCACTAAAAAGGAAGTAAAATTGTTACTAACCCTATGGACTCCGGTCTGAAATATTTTTTTTCTAATTCTATTCTATTCTATTGCAAAAAAAATGTGTTAGGATATTGGTCCATATTGAAAACGACGAAAGTAGTAGACCACATTTTAGAAACTGGACATTCTAACTCTGACGTCGATTTATATTCTAGAAATTTGTAAATTTGTGAGACAGTATCCAAACTTCTTTGTTAAAATCTACTCGAGACCGGCCTCGCAGCATAAGAATGAATCCTGATAAAGAGCAAGGTGTGTTGTGATCGGTGGACCAGTGCTGGTGATAACGGACGCGACTTCGGGTCCAGGTTGTGGGTTTGAACCCTGAGCGACCCAATTTTAGGCCAAATTAATTTGTCCTAGGCCAAACCGGTATACCAGTTTATCGTGTCAGGATTCACTAACCCAAACAAAACAATTGTACCTACTGCGACTAAATTCGGTGAAGAGCTCGCCGGCCGCTGCCACGGCGCCACTCGCTACGCTCTCTGGCCTCGCGCGAGGGTGATCGCTGATGCAACGTAATCTTACCATTTAGTCCGGGTGCCCTATGATTGTATTTTTAAGATAAGCTATAGTTTGGTAACTTTGGCTTAGGACAAACTAGTTTGACCCGAAATTGGGCCGGCAACATATATGTAGGTACCTCGTGTCGCAAAGCCTGAAAAGCCGAAACAGCTTTCTGAAATGTGTCAGCCCACTCACTGGCGAGCGATCTACGGAAAGACTAAAGCTGTGGCGAGGTAGTGCATCAGTACCTAACCCATTTGTTCCTCCTGCTGAAAATTTCCCACCTGGACATGAAGTGCCATGGCTAACCTGGAAGACTTTAAATTGACTCCGGGCCCAGATTGGCCGCAGCAAGGAAAACTTGCTCAGGTAGAGATTCATTAAAGGCTCTGCCCTGGAGTGTTAATGCGGTCCTATTCTACAAACAATTGGTCACTTAATATTGTGTCCTGCGTGTCCAGTCGTTTGTGCCTCACAGGAACTGATGGACGCTACAGAATGCGCCTGGTCAGTTCTGGGCCGACACAATTTACATTGCCATCGACACGCTAGGAAGAAAAAGAATGTTCGGAACTTTGAAAAGCCTTATATCGTGAAGTTTGAATTTTTTTATCTTAAAATACCATCGAGTGCGGTATCAAAATGAAGGGTTTTAAAGGTTGTTTATATTTTAATTCGAAAGACGCGCCCGACTAGGGGACGAGGTATTGGATAAAGAAATAGGTACATGAAGTATAGGCTTCGAATAGGTTCGTGGAATGTCAGTCTTCTACTGTGGGTGGGTATCATAGAAGGGATAGTCACAGTTAAAAGCTTAGTATATCCACATTTCGGCAATTATTTTCAAGTAATACGGGGCGAGCCCATTGCCATCGACTGCGCTTAAATTCTAAGTCCTTGCTGCTACTGAAAAGTTTCTGATGGAAAGACTTTTCGTGTTCCACGCGCGCCTCAAAGAGATGTCAGCAACCGAGTAGGGATCCGCATTAGCCGATGCCTGCCAGAGCTGCGGGACTGTTCGAAAGAGACACCGTGGCCCTGGAACACAAAGGGCAAAGAAGGAACATGGATGGGTTTTAGTCAGTACAAGTTCTGACACTCCCTTCCGCTCCGCCCAGAGTGGGGGGGGTCATTTGATGATTTCTCATCCAAAAAAAAGGCAATAAATCATCATTTCGAAATAGGCAACCAGAGAAAAGAAACATTTAGGTAAAGGTCAAGAACTCTTCATTTAGTAATTACTCTATTATAATCCACTTAGGTACTGGAACCCTTCTGAATTCGTTCCTAGGGACAGCAATTAGATAATAGTGCTCTTTACTTTAAGTATCGTATGGTTTTCATTTATTATTGCGTAGTACAGAAATGATCATTATGACCGATTTCTGTTAATGAGGTTTTATAAATACTTGGGTTTCGTCAAATATTGGATCATTCATAATAACGTATTGGTTGACACCAACTCAAGTGTGATTCTGTATTGTATTGCGTTCTTTCTTACATTCCAATCATCATGAATTCTCATTCTGTTGTACCAACTTGTTGTTGCCGTTGTGATTTCGTAAGTTATTTCAATTTATTTATTTATACCAAGGGGTATCGTATTTCTCAATACTAACTGGGTTGTGGAAGTCAGATAGGCAGTCACTCCATGTAAAATACTAGTATTCAGCTGAATCTGGTTAGACTAGAAGTCAACCCCAACATAGTTGGGATGGCTCAGCAGATGATGATGATTTTGATTTATCTATCTGTCTACTACTTCAGAAGGATCTGTAGTCTACCACCACAGTCACTCCATGTAAAATACTGGTATTCAGCTGCATCCCGTTAAACTGGAATTCAACCCCAACATAGATGATTATGTGTCTACTATTTACAATATTTTACATTTTCCTTTCGTTACTTATTTATTCGTTTTGTTGGCAATGTTTGCTTCGATTTATCAACTCATGTTTCCTCATTTCAGGTGAAACGCTGGCTAGACCAGCACGAGAAACACTTCGTGCAAACTGCATACGTCCCAAGTGCGCCCGGATTCTCCGATTACGTTTATAGGACCAGCCCGAACCAGCACCATAACAAAACTCAGTATTTCTATACGAAGACCCCTCCTGGCATGTCTGCTGCTCATGATATGGTATCATCGCCAGGGCCCATTCCTCATTATGTCCCAGAAATTGTTAACAACAGAAAGCGATGAGCCTTATTTTGTTTGTTAATAAATTAATGACAAAATATCATATTTTTTTCATTTTGTTTTATTATTTATGAACACACAAGAGATAACATAAGGATTGTTTGTAAATGAGTGACTTGATTAACACAGTTTTAACGACTTGAGAAAACATCGAGATTTTATTTTTCATATGAATATGTACATACCTAAGTACATATTAATGTAGTACACAATAAACGTATTAGATTTTTATTCTGAAAGTCACTTCAAAATCAGTTTTGAAATTTAAAATAGCAACGCGGTCACATAGACAGTAACAAATTAATTCATATTTTGCATTTGTATTATTTAATATTATGGATTTTCGCAAAGTAACGCCTGATACTATAACTTATCAAATATAGTGGGACAAGAATGCCTTATCTATAAGGTACCTTGCAAAACAGTTGCGCATTTAAACAACTCATCATCATCTGCTTAGCCTTTTCCCAACTATGTTGGGGTCGGCTTCCAGTCTAACCGGATGCAGCTGAATACATGTATTTTACATGGAGCGACTGCTTATCTGCGCATTTAAACAACAGTAATTCGAAAAAAAAAATGTCTGCCTTCAATGGAATGCAATACCATTAAACGCAAACAACCTTTGACAATCACCTCAATAACAATAAAACTCAATAATAATCAGAATATCAATAATTTCGACCCTATATGGCGCGGCTTCGATGTCGACTCATTACAGAATGGATGCTATTGAACCAATTAATACACTAATATTTTTTTAGTATATTTATTGGCACGCGACGATGACGGAACGGTTTAGTGGGCATTGTCTCATACTTTTCAAAACTTAATATAGGGCTTAACCACGTACGATGACCGTTCTAAGCCCGTTACAAACGGGAATGATAAGCTATTGATACAGTGTAGTTGGCATAGTAGTTCGTGTCGTGTTTCTGTCCGTATCTGATAGGTTCATACAGTCATGGTAACGCACAGTGTAGTGGGCAGACTCCTTTATTTGAGTCCCGGCTCATGCACAGAGACAGTGGATTTAAATTCCGAGTATAAACCTGATTACAGTTCCAATTAGCTGTTCCAGGATAACAGAGGAGATCGCAGATAGCATTACATTTTCTATCGCAAGAAGTTACGCAATAAGTTAATTTTACCCTCAGTCTTATTTCAACACAAAGTCTTTCTGTGGACTATGTTTAAGCCACGAAGCTATTTTTAAATAATAATAACGTCGTCAGTGTTGTATAAAGAACTACATTCCAACCACAGTTGCATTCTCATTACAAATCAATTAAATTTTGAATCGTAATTTAATTAAAAACTTTACTTTCATGTAAATGCTCGGATACCTGTGATTTTGGTGGACAATAAAGCATAGAATTAATAGGCTAATTAATCTAAGTAATAAAATATATTCTATCCATTTATTAATCGATTGAAACCGTTGTTAGAATCCTTTTCGTCAAATACCATTTTCAAAAAATTCTGCCCGCAACTTTTAAAGAAATCGGTTTCTTACAAAAGTGCTATACCTACACGGTGAAAAAAATTATGGAACAGTTTTTGTTTGAAATTGCCGATGAAAGATATGTATGTGTGGATGTTTAGAATAATGCACTGAACACGTGGTAGCCGTTTGTGCGTCAATGTCCTTTTCACCCTGTATTTTCTCTTATTGGCAACTTGGCAGTAGGTGAGTTCTCTTCAAAACGTCTACGCTTGATTCTTTGAAAAGATTGAACTAAATATAGAAGTGATTTTGGTGGTAGTCCCGGTGGTGTTTGCTTGTTATGAGATTCGATGTTAATTCGAAAGACGCGCCCGACTAGGGTACGAGGTATTGGATAAAGAAATAGATTCCTGACGTATATACTTCAATTGGCTTCAAACACACCAAATTACGTCAATCATCATTGGTGGAGGTCATTGACCCCGTCCTCTACATTTTCGTCACACACGGTCATCGCAGCTGATTGGTCGCAACATCGGACAGCTACATCACATACTAGGAGGTCTTTTTTTTTTTTTTTTTTAAATAATTAAATACTGTCAACAAAATGAATTGCCTAGCTTGCAACCAAGAAATAAAATACGCTTGAGAGATTCTGAAATGCTTATTGTGCGCAAGTAAATATCACTATGCATGCCTAAATATGACATCTGCCTATTATTTAGAAAATATTTTCCAACTTATGAAATGTTGGCGTTGCCAGGACTGTACTAATGTCACTCGTCACTATAGAAATGATAATACACCAATCCGGGAAACAAACATATCACCACTAAACGATACCACAATGTCAATTGACGATGCAAAATATGAACAAAACACTAGCATTACCACACATACAGAGTGTAAAACCCCCGACTATAACAGCCAAAGCACTTCCAAAACGCAGGAAACCCTACCAGAAGGACTTTCGATTACCTTAGATAGTCTCAGTAAATTGCTAGATTATAAGCATGAAAAGAATAATCAATCCCTACTATCTGTACTAAAGAACACAATTCAAAAAAAAAATACTTAATACTATCACAAACATAAAGGAAGATATTTTGAAAGATACCCACAACCTAACACACGAACAAGAAATAATAAAAAACGATAACACTAATGTTTTTATATCGTTTAGACAAGGAAATAGAAACATTACATTTGGACAAGTAGAAAACGAAGAACTTAAACAGCAACTAAAAGAAATAAAATTTAACAATAATAGGAAACCCACAACAGGATAATTATAATAAAAAAACATACTATTCGGACTTACAGAATACGACCAAGAATCAGAAAACGAAATAGAGTATCGTATTGTTGAAGCATTCAAAGACATCTTAAATGTTGACCTGACTGGATATATTGAGGGGTTTTCACGAATAGGAAGAAACAACAACTTTAGGAGACCTATCGCCCACCGTCGGGATCCCTACTGACGGCAGGAGGGGTTTCCATCGGCGTTGGGTCGACGTTGAAGTACCTAGGACTCGTCCTCGACAGCCGGTGGAACTTCGTGGAGCACTTCCGACGTTTGGCTCCCAAACTGGAACGGACAGGGGCTGCCTTCAAGCGGCTCTTGCCCAACCTGAGGGGTCCAAACGCCTCCTGCCGGAGGCTATACGCGGGGGTCGTGCGGTCCATGGCCCTTTACGGGGCCCCGGTGTGGGCGCGTTCTTTGAGGCGGCAAGCTGCCCACTACTTGAACGCGCCAAAAAAGGTGATAGCCATAAGGCTAATCCGGGGGTACCGCACGATCTCCGGCGAGGCGGCTAGCCTCCTTGCCGGATTGCCGCCATGGGATCTGGAGGCGATAGTCCTCGCGCGCCTGCATGAATGGCGCGCGGAGGCACTACGTCGGGGGGAAACTCCGCTGCCGCGGCAAATTGCCGCTCAGCGGACAGACCTCCGGCGTGATCTCATGGCGACATGGAGAGAGCGACTGTTGCAACCCCGTGCAGGGCACGCTACCATAGTGGCGATAAGTCCCCTCTTTGAGGAGTGGCTAGAGAGGCGCCACGGCGCCCTCACCTACCGCCTGACGCAGATCCTCATGGGCCGATGCCTGCCAGAGCTGCGGGACTGTTCGAAAGAGACACCGTGGCCCTGGAACACAAAGGGCAAAGAAGGAGCATGGATGGGTTTTAGTCAGTACAAGTCTGACACTCCCTTCCACTCCGTCCAGAGTGGGGGGGGTCATTTGATGATTTCCCATCCAAAAAAAAAAAAAAAAAGGAGACCCATCGTTATTGATCTTATAAGCAAATGAATGACGAAATATGTATTAGAAGGCGCAATGTACTTCAAACATACAGGACTTTTTTTTTATTTCCGAATACTTAAATGACACTGCTCTCCGACAAAAAATGACCTTACACGAAAACCTACGCTTAGTAAGACAACGGGGACACCACGCGATCATCAAAAATAATCAATTAATAGTAGATAGCCGACGGCAAGAACTCACTGCAACGACAAGACAAAACGACGATTCAACCTCTTAATTCGCAAAAATGAAATTCCCAACGACATTCCCAACCAAAGCACTAACAATATACACGAACACGACACCAATAACCCAAGGACAAACACAAGTGAAATTTGCACCTTTCGTTACCCAAGATATTGACAGCACAGTATTATTCCAAAATAGGCAAAGTATCAGCAATAAACTACAGTTATTAGAAGCATTTCTCGACGAAAACAACGGACACTACCAGGCACTTTGCTTGTCGGAAACTTGGTTATCACCAGGAAAGAAAGAATTAATTTACATAAATAGATACATCCTCGCTTCATCATACTGTCTACAGAACTACGAAGGCGGCGGTGTATGCATATTATTGCAAGACGACTTGGAATTTATTGAGCGACAAGATATTATGGATAAGTCGGTAGAATACCTAATAGAAGTATGTGCCATTGAATTGCCTAAACTTAAAACTATAGTTATAACTTTATATTAGAACAACAGACAGCTTGATGTATTTTATAGACAGTTAACACTTATTCTAGAACTTCTACTAAATAAATATAATAAGAATAAAATCATCATTGGAGGTGATTTCAATGTCAATATTCTGGAAAAAGTTTACACCAAAACACTAATAAACTTAATGCTAGAATATAATTTCATCCAATGTATTAAAAAACCAACACAAGTAACAGAAACCACTTCAACATGTCTTGATTTAGTATTTATAAACTTTGTGTCCAAATTAATAATTTCTCAGGTACACAATTATGGTTTTTCTGATCATAAGCATAGCATAGCATAATCAGTCTATTAATGTTCCCACTGCTGGGACGCAGACCTCCTCTTAATGAGAGGGAATGGGCCATAATCCACCACGCGGGCCCAGTGCGGGTTGGTAGATGTCACATGTATTCGAATTTTTGGTTCTAAGACATGCCGGTTTCCTCAAGATGTTTTCCTTCACCGTTTTTGAGAGCAGTGGTGATGAAATAACTTACACAAAGTAATGCGCCTGGCTGGGTTTAAACCCATGACTTACTGCTCGTAAGCCGGGGTCTCCGCCACTGGGCCACCGCTGCTCTCAAAAACTGATCATAAAGGAACTATAGTAAACTTAAAAAACAAGACGCCATGCCGACTAAATGCAAAAAAATGGAAAACAAAAAAACTAATTTTTAATTTAAACAATATCGAAAAATTTAAACTCACATTAAAAGACATTAATTGGAACTTAATAATAACCTCGGATAAAATCATGAATGAAAATTACATCTCATTTGAGACGTTTTTACTTAAAATATTAAATAACTGTATACCCATTAAAATATTAAAACTAAATCAAAACAAACGAAAGGATTGGTTGACAAGAGGCATTAAAATATCATGTAAAAATAAACGGTTGTTAATAATTCTTACTTCATACTCTAATAATACTGTATTAACAAAACAATATAATATATACGGAAAAACATTAAAACAGATAGTCAATAAATAAAAAAAAATACAATTTATTAAGGAAATCAGAAACTCAACCAATAAAACAAAATCGATGTGGAAATAATTAAAGAGCGTACTAATAAAAAACTAACTAAGACACATCAAAACATTAAATACCCAATCCATAATAAACTAACGTCCGACCCAAAACAAGTTTCTAACTGGTTTAATGATTCAGAGCCACGCGGCCGGCCTGTGCTCCGACGGACTGATAACACTATGTTATTACATCCACCCACACCGCAATAAATAAAAAATATAATAAAACACCTAAAGGGCAAATATAGTCACGGATTAGATGAATTACCCCCATATTAATAAAAACGTGTGCTGAAGAACTTACATTACCATTTTACCTGTTAATCTATTAATCATTTTCTGAAGGGATATTCCCAAACACTTTAAAAAAATCAATTATAAAACCTGTTCACAAAAGAGAAAAACTGGAAGTCTGACCCAAATAATTATCGTCCAACAATTTCTGCGAAAAATTTCATATTTTCGATGAAACTCAAAATGGTTTTCGGAAAAAAAGATCCACAATTTTAGCAACTTATAAATTTAAGCAAAAAATACAGGACGTTTTAAATGATAAAAAATACGCGATTCGAATCTTACTTGACATGACAAAGGCTTATGATAAGGTACTGTACAATATTCTACTTGACAAACTATACGGAATCGGCGTTAGAGCGATAACTCATAAATGGTTCGCATCCTACCTACAAAACCGAGAACAATTCGTAGAAATTGACCATTGGGATCATGACACTGGGGAACTTAGAATGTATGTTCAAATGCGCTCTGTGCTAAAAATTCAATTCCTCAAGGTAGGTTACAGGGTGTTTATTATTCTTGATTTTATTAACGATCTCCCCAAAATTATGACGGAATCGTGCGTACGGTTCGCTTTCAATAATATCTCAAAAATTACTTCCTGTAATGAATGTCAACGCCTACATGATACTTTAAATAATATTATGTTGACTATACAAAATTGGATGAAAGACCTTAACATAGAAATAAACTTCTTGAAAACCAAAATTATGCAATTTACGCCTTTTAAAAACGCTTGTCTAAAGTATGGAATAAATTCTTTGGGGAAATAGTGTTGATGTCAACGAGTTGTTTATTCGCTGAATTCTATGTGTCTGTAACCTACTACCACTAAAAAGGAAGTAAAATTGTTACTAACCCTATGGACTCCGGTCTGAAATATTTTTTTTCTAATTCTATTCTATTCTATTGCAAAAAAAATGTGTTAGGATATTGGTCCATATTGAAAACGACGAAAGTAGTAGACCACATTTTAGAAACTGGACATTCTAACTCTGACGTCGATTTATATTCTAGAAATTTGTAAATTTGTGAGACAGTATCCAAACTTCTTTGTTAAAATCTACTCGAGACCGGCCTCGCAGCATAAGAATGAATCCTGATAAAGAGCAAGGTGTGTTGTGATCGGTGGACCAGTGCTGGTGATAACGGACGCGACTTCGGGTCCAGGTTGTGGGTTTGAACCCTGAGCGACCCAATTTTAGGCCAAATTAATTTGTCCTAGGCCAAACCGGTATACCAGTTTATCGTGTCAGGATTCACTAACCCAAACAAAACAATTGTACCTACTGCGACTAAATTCGGTGAAGAGCTCGCCGGCCGCTGCCACGGCGCCACTCGCTACGCTCTCTGGCCTCGCGCGAGGGTGATCGCTGATGCAACGTAATCTTACCATTTAGTCCGGGTGCCCTATGATTGTATTTTTAAGATAAGCTATAGTTTGGTAACTTTGGCTTAGGACAAACTAGTTTGACCCGAAATTGGGCCGGCAACATATATGTAGGTACCTCGTGTCGCAAAGCCTGAAAAGCCGAAACAGCTTTCTGAAATGTGTCAGCCCACTCACTGGCGAGCGATCTACGGAAAGACTAAAGCTGTGGCGAGGTAGTGCATCAGTACCTAACCCATTTGTTCCTCCTGCTGAAAATTTCCCACCTGGACATGAAGTGCCATGGCTAACCTGGAAGACTTTAAATTGACTCCGGGCCCAGATTGGCCGCAGCAAGGAAAACTTGCTCAGGTAGAGATTCATTAAAGGCTCTGCCCTGGAGTGTTAATGCGGTCCTATTCTACAAACAATTGGTCACTTAATATTGTGTCCTGCGTGTCCAGTCGTTTGTGCCTCACAGGAACTGATGGACGCTACAGAATGCGCCTGGTCAGTTCTGGGCCGACACAATTTACATTGCCATCGACACGCTAGGAAGAAAAAGAATGTTCGGAACTTTGAAAAGCCTTATATCGTGAAGTTTGAATTTTTTTATCTTAAAATACCATCGAGTGCGGTATCAAAATGAAGGGTTTTAAAGGTTGTTTATATTTTAATTCGAAAGACGCGCCCGACTAGGGGACGAGGTATTGGATAAAGAAATAGGTACATGAAGGCTTCGAATAGGTTCGTGGAATGTCAGTCTTCTACTGTGGGTGGGTATCATAGAAGGGATAGTCACAGTTAAAAGCTTAGTATATCCACATTTCGGCAATTATTTTCAAGTAATACGGGGCGAGCCCATTGCCATCGACTGCGCTTAAATTCTAAGTCCTTGCTGCTACTGAAAAGAGGGACGCGGTGTCCCGGGGCGGGGTCGTCTTGGCGGTGTCTCTTGACATCGCCAACGCCTTCAACTCCATGCCCTGGAGCTGCATTAGGGATGCACTCCGGTATCACCGGGTGCCAACCTACCTTCGTCGTGTGGTCGGGGATTACTTGACGGATAGGGCCGTCATCTACCCCGGTCAGAGCGGAGAATGGATGTTCCACAGGGATCGGTTCTAGGACCGGCCCTGTGGAACATCGGTTACGACTAGGTGCTGCGCGCCGACCTCCCTACCGGCGTCAGCGTAGTTTGCTACGCTGACGACACTCTGATACTGGCACAAGGGAGGTCGCACGAGGCGGCGGCCGAAAACATGACACGCGGGGTTGCGATAGTCGTGGAGAGGATCCGGCAATTGGGTCTCGAGGTGGCATTGCAGAAGTCCGAGGCCATGTGTTTTCATGGGCCTCGGAATGCGCCACCGTCGGGATCCCTACTGACGGCAGGAGGGGTTTCCATCGGCGTCGGGTCGACGTTGAAGTACCTAGGACTCGTCCTCGACAGCCGGTGGAACTTCGTGGAGCACTTCCGACGTTTGGCTCCCAAACTGGAACGGACAGGGGCTGCCTTCAAGCGGCTCTTGCCCAACCTGAGGGGTCCAAACGCCTCCTGCCGGAGGCTATACGCGGGGGTCCTGCGGTCCATGGCCCTTTACGGGGCCCCGGTGTGGGCGCGTTCTTTAAGGCGGCAAGCCGCCCACTACCTGAACGCGCCCCAAAAGGTAATAGTCATAAGGCTAATCCGGGGGTACCGCACGATCTCCGGCGAGGCGGCCAGCCTCCTTGCCGGATTGCCGCCATGGGATCTGGAGGCGATAGTCCTCGCGCGCCTGCATGAATGGCGCGCGGAGGCACTACGTCGGGGGGAAACTCCGCTGCCGCGGCAAATTGCCGCTCAGCGGACAGACCTCCGGCGTGATATCATGGCGACATGGAGAGAGCGACTGTTGCAACCCCGTGCAGGGCACGCTACCATAGTGGCGATAAGTCCCCTATTTGAGGAGTGGCTAGAGAGGCGCCACGGCGCCCTCACCTACCGCCTGACGCAGATCCTCACCGGACACGGTTGTTTCGGGAGGTTCTTGCACCGAATCGGGCGGGAGGAAACGCCCGGGTGTTTCCACTGCGAGGATCGTCCGGAGGACACGGTGGAGCACACCGTAGAGGTCTGCCCCGCTTGGGCGGAGCACCGCCGTGTCCTTGTAGCGGCGATTGGCGGCGGCGATCTCTCGCGTCCGGCCCTGGTTCAAGCCATGGTCCGGAGCGAGAGGGAATGGGAAGCCGTCACCACCTTCTGTGAAGCAGTCATGCTAGTGAAGGAGGTGGCGGGACGTGAGAGGGAAAGAACCTCACGTCCCAGCCGCCGCGGGAGACGCCCTGGGCGTCGGGGGTCACGTGGTGGCTCCCGGCCACCGTAGGCGCGGGCCTGTGGACGGCGAGTTATGGGCTAGCTCGCCGCCCGGCCGTCTTATGACGACAGGCCGTGTCGACGGCGCGTTAGTGTTCCACGCGCGCCTCAAAGAGATGTCAGCAACCGAGTAGGGGTCCGCATTAGCCGATGCCTGCCAGAGCTGCGGGACTGTTCGAAAGAGACACCGTGGCCCTGGAACACAAAGGGCAAAGAAGGAACATGGATGGGTTTTAGTCAGTACAAGTTCTGACACTCCCTTCCGCTCCGCCCAGAGTGGGGGGGGTCATTTGATGATTTCTCATCCAAAAAAAAGGCAATAAATCATCATTTCGAAATAGGCAACCAGAGAAAAGAAACATTTAGGTAAAGGTCAAGAACTCTTCATTTAGTAATTACTCTATTATAATCCACTTAGGTACTGGAACCCTTCTAAATTCGTTCCTAGGGACAGCAATTAGATAATAGTGCTCTTTACTTTAAGTATCGTATAGTTTTCATTTATTATTGCGTAGTACAGAAATGATCATTATGACCGATTTCTGTTAATGAGGTTTTATAAATACTTGGGTTTCGTCAAATATTGGATCATTCATAATAACGTATTGGTTGACACCAACTCAAGTGTGATTCTGTATTGTATTGCGTTCTTTCTTACATTCCAATCATCATGAATTCTCATTCTGTTGTACCAACTTGTTGTTGCCGTTGTGATTTCGTAAGTTATTTCAATTTATTTATTTATACCAAGGGGTATCGTATTTCTCAATACTAACTGGGTTGTGGAAGTCAGATAGGCAGTCACTCCATGTAAAATACTAGTATTCAGCTGAATCTGGTTAGACTAGAAGTCAACCCCAACATAGTTGGGATGGCTCAGCAGATGATGATGATTTTGATTTATCTATCTGTCTACTACTTCAGAAGGATCTGTAGTCTACCACCACAGTCACTCCATGTAAAATACTGGTATTCAGCTGCATCCCGTTAAACTGGAATTCAACCCCAACATAGATGATTATGTGTCTACTACTTACAATATTTTACATTTTCCTTTCGTTACTTATTTATTCGTTTTGTTGGCAATGTTTGCTTCGATTTATCAACTCATGTTTCCTCATTTCAGGTGAAACGCTGGCTAGACCAGCACGAGAAACACTTCGTGCAAACTGCATACGTCCCAAGTGCGCCCGGATTCTCCGATTACGTTTATAGGACCAGCCCGAACCAGCACCATAACAAAACTCAGTATTTCTATACGAAGACCCCTCCTGGCATGTCTGCTGCTCATGATATGGTATCATCGCCAGGACCCATTCCTCATTATGTCCCAGAAATTGTTAACAACAGAAAGCGATGAGCCTTATTTTGTTTGTTAATAAATTAATGACAAAATATCATATTTTTTTCATTTTGTTTTATTATTTATGAACACACAAGAGATAACATAAGGATTGTTTGTAAATGAGTGACTTGATTAACACAGTTTTAACGACTTGAGAAAACATCGAGATTTTATTTTTCATATGAATATGTACATACCTAAGTACATATTAATGTAGTACACAATAAACGTATTAGATTTTTATTCTGAAAGTCACTTCAAAATCAGTTTTGAAATTTAAAATAGCAACGCGGTCACATAGACAGTAACAAATTAATTCATATTTTGCATTTGTATTATTTAATATTATGGATTTTCGCAAAGTAACGCCTGATACTATAACTTATCAAATATAGTGGGACAAGAATGCCTTATCTATAAGGTACCTTGCAAAACAGTTGCGCATTTAAACAACTCATCATCATCTGCTTAGCCTTTTCCCAACTATGTTGGGGTCGGCTTCCAGTCTAACCGGATGCAGCTGAATACATGTATTTTACATGGAGCGACTGCTTATCTGCGCATTTAAACAACAGTAATTCGAAAAAAAAAATGTCTGCCTTCAATGGAATGCAATACCATTAAACGCAAACAACCTTTGACAATCACCTCAATAACAATAAAACTCAATAATAATCAGAATATCAATAATTTCGACCCTATATAACGCGGCTTCGATGTCGACTCATTACAGAATGGATGCTATTGAACCAATTAATACACTAATATTTTTTTAGTATATTTATTGGCACGCGACGATGACGGAACGGTTTAGTGGGCATTGTCTCATACTTTTCAAAACTTAATATAGGGCTTAACCACGTACGATGACCGTTCTAAGCCCGTTACAAACGGGAATGATAAGCTATTGATACAGTGTAGTTGGCATAGTAGTTCGTGTCGTGTTTCTGTCCGTATCTGATAGGTTCATACAGTCATGGTAACGCACAGTGTAGTGGGCAGACTCCTTTATTTGAGTCCCGGCTCATGCACAGAGACAGTGGATTTAAATTCCGAGTATAAACCTGATTACAGTTCCAATTAGCTGTTCCAGGATAACAGAGGAGATCGCAGATAGCTTTACATTTTCTATCGCAAGAAGTTACGCAATAAGTTAATTTTACCCTCAGTCTTATTTCAACACAAAGTCTTTCTGTGGACTATGTTTAAGCCACGAAGCTATTTTTAAATAATAATAACGTCGTCAGTGTTGTATAAAGAACTACATTCCAACCACAGTTGCATTCTCATTACAAATCAATTAAATTTTGAATCGTAATTTAATTAAAAACTTTACTTTCATGTAAATGCTCGGATACCTGTGATTTTGGTGGACAATAAAGCATAGAATTAATAGGCTAATTAATCTAAGTAATAAAATATATTCTATCCATTTATTAATCGATTGAAACCGTTGTTAGAATCCTTTTCGTCAAATACCATTTTCAAAAAATTCTGCCCGCAACTTTTAAAGAAATCGGTTTCTTACAAAAGTGCTATACCTACACGGTGAAAAAAATTATGGAACAGTTTTTGTTTGAAATTGCCGATGAAAGATATGTATGTGTGGATGTTTAGAATAATGCACTGAACACGTGGTAGCCGTTTGTGCGTCAATGTCCTTTTCACCCTGTATTTTCTCTTATTGGCAACTTGGCAGTAGGTGAGTTCTCTTCAAAACGTCTACGCTTGATTCTTTGAAAAGATTGAACTAAATATAGAAGTGATTTTGGTGGTAGTCCCGGTGGTGTTTGCTTGTTATGAGATTCGATGTTAATTCGAAAGACGCGCCCGACTAGGGTACGAGGTATTGGATAAAGAAATAGATTCCTGACGTATATACTTCAATTGGCTTCAAACACACCAAATTACGTCAATCATCATTGGTGGAGGTCATTGACCCCGTCCTCTACTTTTTCGTCACACACGGTCATCGCAGCTGATTGGTCGCAACATCGGACAGCTACATCACATACTAGGAGGTCTTTTTTTTTTTTTTTTTTAAATAATTAAATACTGTCAACAAAATGAATTGCCTAGCTTGCAACCAAGAAATAAAATACTCTTGAGAGATTCTGAAATGCTTATTGTGCGCAAGTAAATATCACTATGCATGCCTAAATATGACATCTGCCTATTATTTAGAAAATATTTTCCAACTTATGAAATGTTGGCGTTGCCAGGACTGTACTAATGTCACTCGTCACTATAGAAATGATAATACACCAATCCGGGAAACAAACATATCACCACTAAACGATACCACAATGTCAATTGACGATGCAAAATATGAACAAAACACTAGCATTACCACACATACAGAGTGTAAAACCCCCGACTATAACAGCCAAAACACTTCCAAAACGCAGGAAACCCTACCAGAAGGACTTTCGATTACCTTAGATAGTCTCAGTAAATTGCTAGATTATAAGCATGAAAAGAATAATCAATCCCTACTATCTGTACTAAAGAACACAATTAAAAAAAAAATACTTAATACTATCACAAACATAAAGGAAGATATTTTGAAAGATACCCACAACCTAACACACGAACAAGAAATAATAAAAAACGATAACACTAATGTTTTGATATCGTTTAGACAAGGAAATAGAAACATTACATTTGGACAAGTAGAAAACGAAGAACTTAAACAGCAACTAAAAGAAATAAAATTTAACAATAATAGGAAACCCACAACAGGATAATTATAATAAAAAAACATACTATTCGGACTTACAGAATACGACCAAGAATCAGAAAACGAAATAGAGTATCGTATTGTTGAAGCATTCAAAGACATCTTAAATGTTGACCTGACTGGATATATTGAGGGGTTTTCACGAATAGGAAGAAACAACAACTTTAGGAGACCTATCGCCCACCGTCGGGATCCCTACTGACGGCAGGAGGGGTTTCCATCGGCGTTGGGTCGACGTTGAAGTACCTAGGACTCGTCCTCGACAGCCGGTGGAACTTCGTGGAGCACTTCCGACGTTTGGCTCCCAAACTGGAACGGACAGGGGCTGCCTTCAAGCGGCTCTTGCCCAACCTGAGGGGTCCAAACGCCTCCTGCCGGAGGCTATACGCGGGGGTCGTGCGGTCCATGGCCCTTTACGGGGCCCCGGTGTGGGCGCGTTCTTTGAGGCGGCAAGCTGCCCACTACTTGAACGCGCCAAAAAAGGTGATAGCCATAAGGCTAATCCGGGGGTACCGCACGATCTCCGGCGAGGCGGCTAGCCTCCTTGCCGGATTGCCGCCATGGGATCTGGAGGCGATAGTCCTCGCGCGCCTGCATGAATGGCGCGCGGAGGCACTACGTCGGGGGGAAACTCCGCTGCCGCGGCAAATTGCCGCTCAGCGGACAGACCTCCGGCGTGATCTCATGGCGACATGGAGAGAGCGACTGTTGCAACCCCGTGCAGGGCACGCTACCATAGTGGCGATAAGTCCCCTCTTTGAGGAGTGGCTAGAGAGGCGCCACGGCGCCCTCACCTACCGCCTGACGCAGATCCTCATGGGCCGATGCCTGCCAGAGCTGCGGGACTGTTCGAAAGAGACACCGTGGCCCTGGAACACAAAGGGCAAAGAAGGAGCATGGATGGGTTTTAGTCAGTACAAGTCTGACACTCCCTTCCACTCCGTCCAGAGTGGGGGGGGTCATTTGATGATTTCCCATCCAAAAAAAAAAAAAAAAAGGAGACCCATCGTTATTGATCTTATAAGCAAATGAATGACGAAATATGTATTAGAAGGCGCAATGTACTTCAAACATACAGGACTTTTTTTTTATTTCCGAATACTTAAATGACACTGCTCTCCGACAAAAAATGACCTTACACGAAAACCTACGCTTAGTAAGACAACGGGGACACCACGCGATCATCAAAAATAATCAATTAATAGTAGATAGCCGACGGCAAGAACTCACTGCAACGACAAGACAAAACGACGATTCAACCTCTTAATTCGCAAAAATGAAATTCCCAACGACATTCCCAACCAAAGCACTAACAATATACACGAACACGACACCAATAACCCAAGGACAAACACAAGTGAAATTTGCACCTTTCGTTACCCAAGATATTGACAGCACAGTATTATTCCAAAATAGGCAAAGTATCAGCAATAAACTACAGTTATTAGAAGCATTTCTCGACGAAAACAACGGACACTACCAGGCACTTTGCTTGTCGGAAACTTGGTTATCACCAGGAAAGAAAGAATTAATTTACATAAATAGATACATCCTCGCTTCATCATACTGTCTACAGAACTACGAAGGCGGCGGTGTATGCATATTATTGCAAGACGACTTGGAATTTATTGAGCGACAAGATATTATGGATAAGTCGGTAGAATACCTAATAGAAGTATGTGCCATTGAATTGCCTAAACTTAAAACTATAGTTATAACTTTATATTAGAACAACAGACAGCTTGATGTATTTTATAGACAGTTAACACTTATTCTAGAACTTCTACTAAATAAATATAATAAGAATAAAATCATCATTGGAGGTGATTTCAATGTCAATATTCTGGAAAAAGTTTACACCAAAACACTAATAAACTTAATGCTAGAATATAATTTCATCCAATGTATTAAAAAACCAACACAAGTAACAGAAACCACTTCAACATGTCTTGATTTAGTATTTATAAACTTTGTGTCCAAATTAATAATTTCTCAGGTACACAATTATGGTTTTTCTGATCATAAGCATAGCATAGCATAATCAGTCTATTAATGTTCCCACTGCTGGGACGCAGACCTCCTCTTAATGAGAGGGAATGGGCCATAATCCACCACGCGGGCCCAGTGCGGGTTGGTAGATGTCACATGTATTCGAATTTTTGGTTCTAAGACATGCCGGTTTCCTCAAGATGTTTTCCTTCACCGTTTTTGAGAGCAGTGGTGATGAAATAACTTACACAAAGTAATGCGCCTGGCTGGGTTTAAACCCATGACTTACTGCTCGTAAGCCGGGGTCTCCGCCACTGGGCCACCGCTGCTCTCAAAAACTGATCATAAAGGAACTATAGTAAACTTAAAAAACAAGACGCCATGCCGACTAAATGCAAAAAAATGGAAAACAAAAAAACTAATTTTTAATTTAAACAATATCGAAAAATTTAAACTCACATTAAAAGACATTAATTGGAACTTAATAATAACCTCGGATAAAATCATGAATGAAAATTACATCTCATTTGAGACGTTTTTACTTAAAATATTAAATAACTGTATACCCATTAAAATATTAAAACTAAATCAAAACAAACGAAAGGATTGGTTGACAAGAGGCATTAAAATATCATGTAAAAATAAACGGTTGTTAATAATTCTTACTTCATACTCTAATAATACTGTATTAACAAAACAATATAATATATACGGAAAAACATTAAAACAGATAGTCAATAAATAAAAAAAAATACAATTTATTAAGGAAATCAGAAACTCAACCAATAAAACAAAATCGATGTGGAAATAATTAAAGAGCGTACTAATAAAAAACTAACTAAGACACATCAAAACATTAAATACCCAATCCATAATAAACTAACGTCCGACCCAAAACAAGTTTCTAACTGGTTTAATGATTCAGAGCCACGCGGCCGGCCTGTGCTCCGACGGACTGATAACACTATGTTATTACATCCACCCACACCGCAATAAATAAAAAATATAATAAAACACCTAAAGGGCAAATATAGTCACGGATTAGATGAATTACCCCCATATTAATAAAAACGTGTGCTGAAGAACTTACATTACCATTTTACCTGTTAATCTATTAATCATTTTCTGAAGGGATATTCCCAAACACTTTAAAAAAATCAATTATAAAACCTGTTCACAAAAGAGAAAAACTGGAAGTCTGACCCAAATAATTATCGTCCAACAATTTCTGCGAAAAATTTCATATTTTCGATGAAACTCAAAATGGTTTTCGGAAAAAAAGATCCACAATTTTAGCAACTTATAAATTTAAGCAAAAAATACAGGACGTTTTAAATGATAAAAAATACGCGATTCGAATCTTACTTGACATGACAAAGGCTTATGATAAGGTACTGTACAATATTCTACTTGACAAACTATACGGAATCGGCGTTAGAGCGATAACTCATAAATGGTTCGCATCCTACCTACAAAACCGAGAACAATTCGTAGAAATTGACCATTGGGATCATGACACTGGGGAACTTAGAATGTATGTTCAAATGCGCTCTGTGCTAAAAATTCAATTCCTCAAGGTAGGTTACAGGGTGTTTATTATTCTTGATTTTATTAACGATCTCCCCAAAATTATGACGGAATCGTGCGTACGGTTCGCTTTCAATAATATCTCAAAAATTACTTCCTGTAATGAATGTCAACGCCTACATGATACTTTAAATAATATTATGTTGACTATACAAAATTGGATGAAAGACCTTAACATAGAAATAAACTTCTTGAAAACCAAAATTATGCAATTTACGCCTTTTAAAAACGCTTGTCTAAAGTATGGAATAAATTCTTTGGGGAAATAGTGTTGATGTCAACGAGTTGTTTATTCGCTGAATTCTATGTGTCTGTAACCTACTACCACTAAAAAGGAAGTAAAATTGTTACTAACCCTATGGACTCCGGTCTGAAATATTTTTTTTCTAATTCTATTCTATTCTATTGCAAAAAAAATGTGTTAGGATATTGGTCCATATTGAAAACGACGAAAGTAGTAGACCACATTTTAGAAACTGGACATTCTAACTCTGACGTCGATTTATATTCTAGAAATTTGTAAATTTGTGAGACAGTATCCAAACTTCTTTGTTAAAATCTACTCGAGACCGGCCTCGCAGCATAAGAATGAATCCTGATAAAGAGCAAGGTGTGTTGTGATCGGTGGACCAGTGCTGGTGATAACGGACGCGACTTCGGGTCCAGGTTGTGGGTTTGAACCCTGAGCGACCCAATTTTAGGCCAAATTAATTTGTCCTAGGCCAAACCGGTATACCAGTTTATCGTGTCAGGATTCACTAACCCAAACAAAACAATTGTACCTACTGCGACTAAATTCGGTGAAGAGCTCGCCGGCCGCTGCCACGGCGCCACTCGCTACGCTCTCTGGCCTCGCGCGAGGGTGATCGCTGATGCAACGTAATCTTACCATTTAGTCCGGGTGCCCTATGATTGTATTTTTAAGATAAGCTATAGTTTGGTAACTTTGGCTTAGGACAAACTAGTTTGACCCGAAATTGGGCCGGCAACATATATGTAGGTACCTCGTGTCGCAAAGCCTGAAAAGCCGAAACAGCTTTCTGAAATGTGTCAGCCCACTCACTGGCGAGCGATCTACGGAAAGACTAAAGCTGTGGCGAGGTAGTGCATCAGTACATAACCCATTTGTTCCTCCTGCTGAAAATTTCCCACCTGGACATGAAGTGCCATGGCTAACCTGGAAGACTTTAAATTGACTCCGGGCCCAGATTGGCCGCAGCAAGGAAAACTTGCTCAGGTAGAGATTCATTAAAGGCTCTGCCCTGGAGTGTTAATGCGGTCCTATTCTACAAACAATTGGTCACTTAATATTGTGTCCTGCGTGTCCAGTCGTTTGTGCCTCACAGGAACTGATGGACGCTACAGAATGCGCCTGGTCAGTTCTGGGCCGACACAATTTACATTGCCATCGACACGCTAGGAAGAAAAAGAATGTTCGGAACTTTGAAAAGCCTTATATCGTGAAGTTTGAATTTTTTTATCTTAAAATACCATCGAGTGCGGTATCAAAATGAAGGGTTTTAAAGGTTGTTTATATTTTAATTCGAAAGACGCGCCCGACTAGGGGACGAGGTATTGGATAAAGAAATAGGTACATGAAGGCTTCGAATAGGTTCGTGGAATGTCAGTCTTCTACTGTGGGTGGGTATCATAGAAGGGATAGTCACAGTTAAAAGCTTAGTATATCCACATTTCGGCAATTATTTTCAAGTAATACGGGGCGAGCCCATTGCCATCGACTGCGCTTAAATTCTAAGTCCTTGCTGCTACTGAAAAGAGGGACGCGGTGTCCCGGGGCGGGGTCGTCTTGGCGGTGTCTCTTGACATCGCCAACGCCTTCAACTCCATGCCCTGGAGCTGCATTAGGGATGCACTCCGGTATCACCGGGTGCCAACCTACCTTCGTCGTGTGGTCGGGGATTACTTGACGGATAGGGCCGTCATCTACCCCGGTCAGAGCGGAGAATGGATGTTCCACAGGGATCGGTTCTAGGACCGGCCCTGTGGAACATCGGTTACGACTAGGTGCTGCGCGCCGACCTCCCTACCGGCGTCAGCGTAGTTTGCTACGCTGACGACACTCTGATACTGGCACAAGGGAGGTCGCACGAGGCGGCGGCCGAAAACATGACACGCGGGGTTGCGATAGTCGTGGAGAGGATCCGGCAATTGGGTCTCGAGGTGGCATTGCAGAAGTCCGAGGCCATGTGTTTTCATGGGCCTCGGAATGCGCCACCGTCGGGATCCCTACTGACGGCAGGAGGGGTTTCCATCGGCGTCGGGTCGACGTTGAAGTACCTAGGACTCGTCCTCGACAGCCGGTGGAACTTCGTGGAGCACTTCCGACGTTTGGCTCCCAAACTGGAACGGACAGGGGCTGCCTTCAAGCGGCTCTTGCCCAACCTGAGGGGTCCAAACGCCTCCTGCCGGAGGCTATACGCGGGGGTCCTGCGGTCCATGGCCCTTTACGGGGCCCCGGTGTGGGCGCGTTCTTTAAGGCGGCAAGCCGCCCACTACCTGAACGCGCCCCAAAAGGTAATAGCCATAAGGCTAATCCGGGGGTACCGCACGATCTCCGGCGAGGCGGCCAGCCTCCTTGCCGGATTGCCGCCATGGGATCTGGAGGCGATAGTCCTCGCGCGCCTGCATGAATGGCGCGCGGAGGCACTACGTCGGGGGGAAACTCCGCTGCCGCGGCAAATTGCCGCTCAGCGGACAGACCTCCGGCGTGATATCATGGCGACATGGAGAGAGCGACTGTTGCAACCCCGTGCAGGGCACGCTACCATAGTGGCGATAAGTCCCCTCTTTGAGGAGTGGCTAGAGAGGCGCCACGGCGCCCTCACCTACCGCCTGACGCAGATCCTCACCGGACACGGTTGTTTCGGGAGGTTCTTGCACCGAATCGGGCGGGAGGAAACGCCCGGGTGTTTCCACTGCGAGGATCGTCCGGAGGACACGGTGGAGCACACCGTAGAGGTCTGCCCCGCTTGGGCGGAGCACCGCCGTGTCCTTGTAGCGGCGATTGGCGGCGGCGATCTCTCGCGTCCGGCCCTGGTTCAAGCCATGGTCCGGAGCGAGAGGGAATGGGAAGCCGTCACCACCTTCTGTGAAGCAGTCATGCTAGTGAAGGAGGTGGCGGGACGTGAGAGGGAAAGAACCTCACGTCCCAGCCGCCGCGGGAGACGCCCTGGGCGTCGGGGGTCACGTGGTGGCTCCCGGCCACCGTAGGCGCGGGCCTGTGGACGGCGAGTTATGGGCTAGCTCGCCGCCCGGCCGTCTTATGACGACAGGCCGTGTCGACGGCGCGTTAGTGTTCCACGCGCGCCTCAAAGAGATGTCAGCAACCGAGTAGGGGTCCGCATTAGCCGATGCCTGCCAGAGCTGCGGGACTGTTCGAAAGAGACACCGTGGCCCTGGAACACAAAGGGCAAAGAAGGAACATGGATGGGTTTTAGTCAGTACAAGTTCTGACACTCCCTTCCGCTCCGTCCAGAGTGGGGGGGGTCATTTGATGATTTCTCATCCAAAAAAAAGGCAATAAATCATCATTTCGAAATAGGCAACCAGAGAAAAGAAACATTTAGGTAAAGGTCAAGAACTCTTCATTTAGTAATTACTCTATTATAATCCACTTAGGTACTGGAACCCTTCTAAATTCGTTCCTAGGGACAGCAATTAGATAATAGTGCTCTTTACTTTAAGTATCGTATAGTTTTCATTTATTATTGCGTAGTACAGAAATGATCATTATGACCGATTTCTGTTAATGAGGTTTTATAAATACTTGGGTTTCGTCAAATATTGGATCATTCATAATAACGTATTGGTTGACACCAACTCAAGTGTGATTCTGTATTGTATTGCGTTCTTTCTTACATTCCAATCATCATGAATTCTCATTCTGTTGTACCAACTTGTTGTTGCCGTTGTGATTTCGTAAGTTATTTCAATTTATTTATTTATACCAAGGGGTATCGTATTTCTCAATACTAACTGGGTTGTGGAAGTCAGATAGGCAGTCACTCCATGTAAAATACTAGTATTCAGCTGAATCTGGTTAGACTAGAAGTCAACCCCAACATAGTTGGGATGGCTCAGCAGATGATGATGATTTTGATTTATCTATCTGTCTACTACTTCAGAAGGATCTGTAGTCTACCACCACAGTCACTCCATGTAAAATACTGGTATTCAGCTGCATCCCGTTAAACTGGAATTCAACCCCAACATAGATGATTATGTGTCTACTACTTACAATATTTTACATTTTCCTTTCGTTACTTATTTATTCGTTTTGTTGGCAATGTTTGCTTCGATTTATCAACTCATGTTTCCTCATTTCAGGTGAAACGCTGGCTAGACCAGCACGAGAAACACTTCGTGCAAACTGCATACGTCCCAAGTGCGCCCGGATTCTCCGATTACGTTTATAGGACCAGCCCGAACCAGCACCATAACAAAACTCAGTATTTCTATACGAAGACCCCTCCTGGCATGTCTGCTGCTCATGATATGGTATCATCGCCAGGACCCATTCCTCATTATGTCCCAGAAATTGTTAACAACAGAAAGCGATGAGCCTTATTTTGTTTGTTAATAAATTAATGACAAAATATCATATTTTTTTCATTTTGTTTTATTATTTATGAACACACAAGAGATAACATAAGGATTGTTTGTAAATGAGTGACTTGATTAACACAGTTTTAACGACTTGAGAAAACATCGAGATTTTATTTTTCATATGAATATGTACATACCTAAGTACATATTAATGTAGTACACAATAAACGTATTAGATTTTTATTCTGAAAGTCACTTCAAAATCAGTTTTGAAATTTAAAATAGCAACGCGGTCACATAGACAGTAACAAATTAATTCATATTTTGCATTTGTATTATTTAATATTATGGATTTTCGCAAAGTAACGCCTGATACTATAACTTATCAAATATAGTGGGACAAGAATGCCTTATCTATAAGGTACCTTGCAAAACAGTTGCGCATTTAAACAACTCATCATCATCTGCTTAGCCTTTTCCCAACTATGTTGGGGTCGGCTTCCAGTCTAACCGGATGCAGCTGAATACATGTATTTTACATGGAGCGACTGCTTATCTGCGCATTTAAACAACAGTAATTCGAAAAAAAAAATGTCTGCCTTCAATGGAATGCAATACCATTAAACGCAAACAACCTTTGACAATCACCTCAATAACAATAAAACTCAATAATAATCAGAATATCAATAATTTCGACCCTATATAACGCGGCTTCGATGTCGACTCATTACAGAATGGATGCTATTGAACCAATTAATACACTAATATTTTTTTAGTATATTTATTGGCACGCGACGATGACGGAACGGTTTAGTGGGCATTGTCTCATACTTTTCAAAACTTAATATAGGGCTTAACCACGTACGATGACCGTTCTAAGCCCGTTACAAACGGGAATGATAAGCTATTGATACAGTGTAGTTGGCATAGTAGTTCGTGTCGTGTTTCTGTCCGTATCTGATAGGTTCATACAGTCATGGTAACGCACAGTGTAGTGGGCAGACTCCTTTATTTGAGTCCCGGCTCATGCACAGAGACAGTGGATTTAAATTCCGAGTATAAACCTGATTACAGTTCCAATTAGCTGTTCCAGGATAACAGAGGAGATCGCAGATAGCTTTACATTTTCTATCGCAAGAAGTTACGCAATAAGTTAATTTTACCCTCAGTCTTATTTCAACACAAAGTCTTTCTGTGGACTATGTTTAAGCCACGAAGCTATTTTTAAATAATAATAACGTCGTCAGTGTTGTATAAAGAACTACATTCCAACCACAGTTGCATTCTCATTACAAATCAATTAAATTTTGAATCGTAATTTAATTAAAAACTTTACTTTCATGTAAATGCTCGGATACCTGTGATTTTGGTGGACAATAAAGCATAGAATTAATAGGCTAATTAATCTAAGTAATAAAATATATTCTATCCATTTATTAATCGATTGAAACCGTTGTTAGAATCCTTTTCGTCAAATACCATTTTCAAAAAATTCTGCCCGCAACTTTTAAAGAAATCGGTTTCTTACAAAAGTGCTATACCTACACGGTGAAAAAAATTATGGAACAGTTTTTGTTTGAAATTGCCGATGAAAGATATGTATGTGTGGATGTTTAGAATAATGCACTGAACACGTGGTAGCCGTTTGTGCGTCAATGTCCTTTTCACCCTGTATTTTCTCTTATTGGCAACTTGGCAGTAGGTGAGTTCTCTTCAAAACGTCTACGCTTGATTCTTTGAAAAGATTGAACTAAATATAGAAGTGATTTTGGTGGTAGTCCCGGTGGTGTTTGCTTGTTATGAGATTCGATGTTAATTCGAAAGACGCGCCCGACTAGGGTACGAGGTATTGGATAAAGAAATAGATTCCTGACGTATATACTTCAATTGGCTTCAAACACACCAAATTACGTCAATCATCATTGGTGGAGGTCATTGACCCCGTCCTCTACTTTTTCGTCACACACGGTCATCGCAGCTGATTGGTCGCAACATCGGACAGCTACATCACATACTAGGAGGTCTTTTTTTTTTTTTTTTTTAAATAATTAAATACTGTCAACAAAATGAATTGCCTAGCTTGCAACCAAGAAATAAAATACTCTTGAGAGATTCTGAAATGCTTATTGTGCGCAAGTAAATATCACTATGCATGCCTAAATATGACATCTGCCTATTATTTAGAAAATATTTTCCAACTTATGAAATGTTGGCGTTGCCAGGACTGTACTAATGTCACTCGTCACTATAGAAATGATAATACACCAATCCGGGAAACAAACATATCACCACTAAACGATACCACAATGTCAATTGACGATGCAAAATATGAACAAAACACTAGCATTACCACACATACAGAGTGTAAAACCCCCGACTATAACAGCCAAAACACTTCCAAAACGCAGGAAACCCTACCAGAAGGACTTTCGATTACCTTAGATAGTCTCAGTAAATTGCTAGATTATAAGCATGAAAAGAATAATCAATCCCTACTATCTGTACTAAAGAACACAATTAAAAAAAAAATACTTAATACTATCACAAACATAAAGGAAGATATTTTGAAAGATACCCACAACCTAACACACGAACAAGAAATAATAAAAAACGATAACACTAATGTTTTGATATCGTTTAGACAAGGAAATAGAAACATTACATTTGGACAAGTAGAAAACGAAGAACTTAAACAGCAACTAAAAGAAATAAAATTTAACAATAATAGGAAACCCACAACAGGATAATTATAATAAAAAAACATACTATTCGGACTTACAGAATACGACCAAGAATCAGAAAACGAAATAGAGTATCGTATTGTTGAAGCATTCAAAGACATCTTAAATGTTGACCTGACTGGATATATTGAGGGGTTTTCACCAATAGGAAGAAACAACAACTTTAGGAGACCCATCGTTATTGATCTTATAAGCAAATGAATGACGAAATATGTATTAGAAGGCGCAATGTACTTCAAACATACAGGACTTTTTTTTTATTTCCGAATACTTAAATGACACTGCTCTCCGACAAAAAATGACCTTACACGAAAACCTACGCTTAGTAAGACAACGGGGACACCACGCGATCATCAAAAATAATCAATTAATAGTAGATAGCCGACGGCAAGAACTCACTGCAACGACAAGACAAAACGACGAAACAAAAAAAACTGACTTCATTCAACCTCTTAATTCGCAAAAATGAAATTCCCAACGACATTCCCAACCAAAGCACTAACAATATACACGAACACGACACCAATCACCCAAGGACAAACACAAGTGAAATTTGCACCTTTCGTTACCCAAGATATTGACAGCACAGTATTATTCCAAAATATGCAAAGTATCAGCAATAAACTACACTTATTAGAAGCATTTCTCGACGAAAACAACGGACACTACCACGCACTTTGCTTGTCGGAAACTTGGTTATCACCAGGAAAGAAAGAATTAATTTACATAAATAGATACATCCTCGCTTCATCATACTGTCTACAGAACTACGAAGGCGGCGGTGTATGCATATTATTGCAAGACGACTTGGAATTTATTGAGCGACAAGATATTATGGATAAGTCGGTAGAATACCTAATAGAAGTATGTGCCATTGAATTGCCTAAACTTAAAACTATAGTTATAACTTTATATTAGAACAACAGACAGCTTGATGTATTTTATAGACAGTTAACACTTATTCTAGAACTTCTACTAAATAAATATAATAAGAATAAAATTATCATTGGAGGTGATTTCAATGTCAATAATCTGGAAAAAGTTTACACCAAAACACTAATAAACTTAATGCTAGAATATAATTTCATCCAATGTATTAAAAAACCAACACGAGTAACAGAAACCACTTCAACATGTCTTGATTTAGTATTTATAAACTTTGTGTCCAAATTAATAATTTCTCAGGTACACAATTATGGTTTTTCTGATCATAAGCATAGCATAGCATAATCAGCCTATTAATGTTCCCACTGCTGGGACGCAGACCTCCTCTTAATGAGAGGGAATGGGCCATAATCCACCACGCGGCCATTTCCCACCTGGACATGAGGTGCCATGGCTAACCTGGAAGACTTTAAATTAACTCCGGACCCAGATTGGCCGCAGCATGGAAAACTTGCTCAGGTAGAGATTCATTAAAGGCTCTGCCCTGGAGTGTTAATGCGGTCCTATTCTACAAACAATTGGTCACTTAATATTGTGTCCTGCGTGTCCAGTCGTTTGTGCCTCACAGGAACTGATGGACGCTACAGAATGCGCCTGGTCAGTTCTGGGCCGACACAATTTACATTGCCATCGACACGCTAGGAAGAAACAGAATGTTCGGAACTTTGAAAAGCCTTATATCGTGAAGTTTGAATTTTTTTTATCTTAAAATACCATCGAGTGCGGTATCAAAATGAAGGGTTTTAAAGGTTGTTTATATTTTAATTCGAAAGACGCGCCCGACTAGGGACGAGGTATTGGATAAAGAAATAGGTACCTGAAGTATAGGCTTCGAATAGGTTCGTTGAATGCCAGTCTTCTACTGTGGGTGGGTATCATAGAATGGATACTCAGAGTTATAAGCTTAGTATATCCACATTTCGGCAATTATTTTCAAGAAATACGGGGCGAGCCCATTACCATCGTCCGCGCCTTAATTCTAAGTCCTTGCTGCTACTGAATAGTTTCTGATGGAAAGACTTAAAAACACGACCAGACTTGGGAATCGAATGCAGGGCCTCGTGTTCTGTAGGCACCAGCACTTGCGATTACTAGACCGATGCGCTATTAAAACCTACCTCAAGTATATAGTTAGAATACGTTGAATTAAAGCCAAAAATTCAGCTGTATACTAGTATTTTACATGGACCGACTGCGTATCTGATCTCCACGACCCAAAGTATTGATTATACCCCATGGTAAGAATGGTTGTCAGACTTTCGGGCCACTGACTATCTGTAATGACTGTCATGGACCAACCTAGGCAAGCGCGGCTTAACCTGAAGATCAACCTGAGCGGCTGTTATTATTTAGCCACGATCTCCTTGAATAGCAACAATGTCGTCAGATCATGAAGATTTCAAAAAATAAGGGATCCACTCATCAAAATAATAACGTGCAACTATCATCTAGCTAGGCTATACCTACGATGCAACAGTGTCGTAAGCCCAATAAGATCTTTAATGACATTGAATTAAAATGCAAAACCAATCATGATTTAGAATTAGGCAACCAGAGAGAGAAAAGAAACATTTAAAGGTCAATAAATTCTTCATTTAGTAATTACTCTATTATAATCCACTTAGGTACTGGAATGCTTCTTAATTCGGTCCTAGGGACAGCAATTAGGTAATGGCGCTCTTTACTTTAAGTATCGTATAGTTTTTTTGAGTCATTAATTATTGAGTAGTACAGAAATGATCATTATGACCGATTTCTGTTAATGACGTTTTATAAATACTTGCGTTTCGTCAAATTTTGGATCATTCATAATAAAGTATTGGTTGACACCAACTCAAGTGTGATTCTGTATTGTATTGCGTGCTTTCTTACATTCCAATCATCATGAATTCTCATTCTGTTGTACCAACTTGTTGTTGCCGTTGTGATTTCGTAAGTTATTTCAATTTATTTATTTATACCAAGGGGTATCGTAGTTCCCAGTACTAACTGGGTTGTGGAGGTCAGATAGGCAGTCACTCCATGTAAAATACTAGTATTAAGCTGAATCCGGTGAGACTAGAACTCAACCCCAACATAGTTGGGATGGCTCGGCAGATGATGATGATGATTTCGATTTATCTCAATTCTTTATCTGTAGTCTACCACCACACTCACTCCATGTAAAATACTGGTACTCAGCTGCATCCCGTTAAACTGGAATTCAACCCCAACATAGATGTGATGTGTCTACTACTTACAATATGTTACTTTTTCCTTTCGTTATTTATTTTTAATCGTTTTGTTTGTTGACAATTAAATACGTTTGTTTTAATGAGTAGATTCGGCAATGTTTGCTTCGATTTATCAACCCATGCTTGCTCATTTCAGGTGAAACGCTGGCTAGACCAGCACGAGAAACACTTCGTGCAAACTGCATACATCCCAAATGCGCCCGGATTCTCCGATTACGTATATAGGACCAGCCCGAACCAGCACCATAACAAAACTCAGTATTTCTATACGACGACCCCTCCTGGCATGTCTGCTGCTCATGATATGGTATCATCGCCAGGGCCCATTCCTCATTATATCCCAGAAATTGTTATCAACAGAAAGCGATGAGCCTTATTTTGTTTGTTAATAAATTAATGACGAAATATCATATTTTTTTTTTATTTTGTTTTATTATTTATGAACACACAACAGATAACATAAGGATTGTTTGTAAATGAGTGGCTTCATTAACACAGTTTTAACGACTTGAGAAAACATCGGGGTTTTTTTTTCATATTAATATGTACACTCACCTGCAAAATTGCATGGATACCTTAGAGGCTATTTTCCAGTAAAGGTTAGAGTGCAAGTTTTCGAAAATAAAAACTAGATGCCGTTGGTTTCTTCATAACTATGGCTAATTTACGAAACGTTTTAACTCCTTAATTAGCAGTGTCAGTTGTAGGTGGCAGAAGTTTAATGATTTTTTTCTACTACAAAGCAGTTTTACTTTTAACTTCTACCTATCTTTAGGTAGAAGTTAAAAGTAAAATAATATGCCATAACATGCCTTGATAATAAAAATCACATGTGTCATGTGTCATGAGAAGCTCGTGGCTAAGTACTAACAGCCGCCCGGTCGATCTTTAGGTTAAGCCGCGCTTGCCTAGGTTGGTCTGTGGATGGATGGACCACTCATTACATACCGAGTTTCCTCCGTGCCTCGGAAAGCACGTTAAGCCGTTGGTCCCGGGTGTCATTTGTAGATCTTTGACAGTCGTTATAGGTAGTCAGTGGCCCAAAAAGTCTGACAACCAGTCTTACCAAGGGGTATCGTATTACCCAGTACTAACTGGGTTGTGGAGGTCAGATAGGCAGTCGCTCTATGTAAAATACTGGTATTCAGCTGCATCTGGTTAGACTGGAAGCCGACTCCAACATAGTTGGGAAAAGGCTAGGCAGATGATGATGTGTCATGATGTGTCCTTAAAAGTTTTGTCTTTACACAATGACAATACCCAGTGTCACTTGTAAGTGAAATAAAAAGGGGGTAGATTTTTATACTTTATTTTTTTTACTTGGGGGTAGATATTGGAAAAAAAGTTGACCTTGAACATGGGAATTATAGGGATATGTAAGGAGTTAGGAAGAAACGTATTAAATAGCATTAAAGCTAATACATTTATCTAATTATCTATTTAAGCTTTAGTGAAGCATTACATTTACTAGCAATACATTATCATTTAAGCTAAGTATGTAGCTTAAATGATAAAAACTAAAGAAACCGATAGGAATAATTATATTTATTAAGCTAACGAGTGCGTATTAAATTTATTTGAGTTGGTAGATAGTTAGTAAAGGCAAAAGGGCAGAGTCATCGTAGGTAAACAGGCTCGCCAAACAAAAAGACACTATTAAAACATTATAGAGGTTTATTTCTTACAATTTATTATTCATATTTAACAGTCAGTTTATTAAGTATCGTATAGCATTATAATATTATGTAAAACTTCTTACTGAGGCCATAGCTTAAGTATTCGTTTCCAAAATCGGAAAGAGGATTGAAACTTATGTAACCTCAATAAAAAAAATGTGAGCCGTCACGGGACGCCTAGCAGATGTGAAACATCGACATTATTTTGTAAAAGTAATATGCAGAAAAGAACAGATTGTGATAGGAACTAAATGTCATAATGATAAAATAAAATATTACGATTTTTTTTCCAGATAACGATGACTATTTATTGAATAAACATTTATGTTCATTAAATACAAAAAAATACGAATTTATTTCAAATCGTGACTACTTAATTCGTTTAATCAGTGACTTCGGTAATAGTTATATTCGATGTTGCCTCTGAGGACGGTATTACTGTGACAATTGGTCGATGGTAACTAAAGTATGTTACAAAAGTATTGGACATAACATTATCAAGATATCTAATAAATACAGCATCTATTGTTGTTCCGTATCTGGTGGTAGGTTCTCTTGGATTGTTATTAATTTGCAACTGAAATTATTCTTGGAGAAAAAAAAAAAAAAAAAACTCTTATAATGTAATGCCTCTAGATACATCCAGCAGGTGACGCACCGTACACACTACTGCATATAGACTGTATATATATACCATCATATAGCGTGGCGACGCGTCGCCACGGCATGCGTCGCCACGCCAGAAATCGGTTTTACGTGCGGCTATAGATGTTTCACTTCAAAAAAACAGGAGACATTATTTTATCACAAAAGTCAAACGGATTAAATAGGTAGGCTAAAAACTACAAAATTGCACAAAAACATACCAAAATGGTTAGTAGGCAACATAAAAAAATAAAAAATTATGTTATGTTTAAACTTGAACTGTTCATAACTTTTTTAAGTTATTAAAAATACGTAAGTTATACACACAACCAGGTCTCCAGATAACATAAAGAATAAGTACTAAGTAAAATTATATTAATTAAGCATAATCGAATATTTATTAATAGCTCGTGTAACCACCATTCTGGTCGATAACAGCTTGCATGTGGGAAAGCATTGAATTAATTAATTTTTTACACAAATCTGAACCACGACTACTCTCCCATATTTGTAAACAATGAGCCTCTAACGCATCTGGAGTACGCTCATTTTGATTATTCCACCGTTGAACGATAACACCCCATACATTTTCAATGGGTTTTAAATCCGGTGATCTAGCATGCCAAGGAATAACGAAAATGTCATTATGCTCACGAAACCACGCCTGCACACTGTGCGAAGGGTGTATTGGACAATTATCCTGCACAAATTTTATGTGTGTTTTTTGGTGAGTTTTATTCTTCTCTTGGAAACGCATTTCGAACGGTAGGCAACATGGTCTCCTGCAGCACTTCTATATAATTTGCACTATTTGCTCGACTTGCTAGTCCGACTAGTTCTCCCGGATCTGCTGCACTCATCCATCCCCACATGTTCACTGTAATATGACCGGATTGCATATTGGGCACTACGTGACCACTTGTGTATCGCGTATTATTTCGGCACCACAAACATGAGCGTCCGTGTTCACTGGACTTAAAAGTTTTTTCATCTGTAAAGATGACATTACTCCGATCGAAATTTAGGTGATCCAAAGCGAACTGTAATCTTGCCCTTTTATGGTTTTCCGTGAGCAAGGGGTTCACAGCATGCCTGCGATAATGCAGCCCTTCACTATGAAGAGCACGACGGACAGTATCAACACTGGTGTCAAATAAACCAGCATAGTGGTTCGTCGGCAAAATCCATTTTCTTCATACACCCTTATCATGGTTTGACACTGCAATCTTCTATCTTCTATCTATCTATGTATATAAAATGGTAAACTGACTGACTGACTGGTTGATATATCAACACACAGCCCAAACTGCTGGTTCTAGAGACATGAAACTTGGAGGGTGTGTTCTTTGTAAAAAGTAAGTTTCCACTAAGAAAGGATTTTTGAGAATTCCACCCTTAAAGGGGTAAAATAGGAGATGGCAGTTTATATGAAAAATTGTCAGTTTTGAAGTTAGGATCTTCAAATTTTGTGTTTAGGCTGATGATTGAAAATTAATTTATACATGTCTCAGCGTATTTGACAATTGTACCCCCGAAGGGTTAAAAAGGGCTGCCAGGGCTGCGGGACTCTGCCAGGGCTGCGGGACTGTTCGAAAGAGATACCGTGGCCCTGGAACACAAAGGGCAAAGAAGGAACATGGATGAGTTTTAGTCAGTACAAGTCTGACACTCCCCTCCGCTCCGCCCAGAGTGGGGAGGGTCATTTGATGATATCCCACCCGGAAAAAAAAAAAAGGTTCAAAAAGGGGGATGAAGGTAAGTAACTATGTTTGTTCGGGTGGAATCTTGCAACTCAATTTTGAACAAACGATTGAGCTGTAATTTTGCACACACCTTTGGTTCTGGTGACAATATATTTTTCAGACAAACGTTCCTTAATCCTGCAGCCAGGATCGTCTCCTCAAGAGATAACTCTTCAACGGTTGAGTAGCACGGACAGGAAACTTTGTATACGCGTTCAAGTTTGATAGATAAAGATGATTTTTATCATGACCGCATCCTGCAGCTAGGATCGTCTTCTCACTTAGGAACTCCTCAACGATTACTAGCGTTTTTAAAAAGGTATTAATATGTTAAAATCACTAATATTTCGGCTTATGGTTGGAAACTAACACAACGTAAATCGTTGTTTTTTTTTTAATTTCAACCCAAAAGAGGGTGAAAAGGGGGATGAAGTTTTGTATTGAAGTTGTTCGTTCGCAAATATTTGTTTTCAAGTAAAAGTAAAATAAGTACACGTGTACCGCTTTTATCTTTTCATAGAATTAAGCGATTGCGATGAAACAAAAACTAAATGTTACTCCAACTTATACACAATATTTATTTAAATGTAAGGTCGCGGACACGAAGTCAGAGGGTGCGGGGTGGCAACAAAACAACGCAGCGGTTGAACAAAATATATCCGGTAGTTTTTACGTCAACGTTCAGAACAACAGACAGAAAGAAAGTTGTCCGAAAGCTCGATAGATGGCAGCAGTGGCAAAATTAGAAGTCGCTATGGTTTCGTTACCGCGCTTTGTATAAGTACCACAGCGCTCCGTACCATTGGTACGATTTTATTCCGGTTGAGTATAATTATGAAGGAAATAAAATAATTAGATAGCTTATCTAGGTTAAGAAAGTTGGAGCAGCTTTATGTGTGAAATATCAAAATTTGTTTTTATAATAATAGGATAATATTTTTCTTTTAGGTATTTGTAATATTGTTTAGTCTCTTTTCTTTATATGGATTTAAAGTAAATTATTATTAAATTTTTGTTTTTTTTATTTTTGACTAGCTGTTGCCTGCGACTTCGTTCGTGTGAAAATTTTGGGATTATTAATTTTTTAGTCTTCTTTAAAAAACACATCGGTACATAAATCAGTAAAAATAAATAAATGTAATAAGTAGTAAACATGGTTTTAACCACTCTTATACTTCGACCGAATATTCTTCTTTCGGTAAAATATCTCGACCTTCTTTATCTGGTAGGTTATGGGACCAATGATGCAGTTCATGGTTATTATTTTCTTTATTTTACTTAATTCTCCTATTTTAGACTTCCCGGATTTTTTTTAAGGGAATATTCAGTTTGTACAATTTGAAAATAGATAGCTGTTATCTAAATAGTTTATATCTGAAGTTTTTCGACAGTAGTTTGATAATAACTCGATGTGTCCTTTGATAAAGTCCACATCTTCCTGTTTTTTTTTTATTATGTGCCGCGTGCTTACCACGTCTATATACCCCTTCGAAAGTACCCGAACTTCAAACATCAGAAAATGCTTTGTTAATAGGGCCATTAGATATGCAAAGAGTTCATGGCTGTTTTTTTTTTTTAAATAAGTGCACGATACAGTTCTTTTCTCGTAACATTTACTAAACATCTTTGAGCTGTTCACATTCATGAGTATAAAATCTGTCCTTTGTAAACGAATGTTTCTGGTGAGTGTCGGTGGAGATGGTGACGCTTTAATCTTCTTCTACTTCATATTGCTGGCACGACAAATTTTATGTATTGCTAGCCCTAATCTTTGCCACTTCCACCGCATCTTCGTTGGCAGCGCAGAGGTCACTTTGGCTACATGTTTTTGGGCTAAGAGGGTAGGATAGGAGATGGAGCGTAGTTTGTGACACAGCTCCACAACCACAGGCCAAGGGAACCGTATCCAATGAGGCCTGCGGTGGCCTGTCGTCGCTTATCCTATCCGGCCTATCCTGGCCGTAGGAATGGTTGGCACGGGCCCCGACAAGCCTCAACAGGCTTAGCAATGCCTGGTGCTGCCTGTCATTTAATAGGCCGTGGGTCGTTGCATTTTGCCAGAAATCATTAATTCTTTAATCTCTAACTAAACGTACGTTTTTGTCGAAGCAATCCCGCGTTGAAGCGCCTTCCGGCCGCTTGCCACTCGGTTCGCAGAGGCACCCTGCCCCCATAAATTCAAGTCAAAAAGAGTGTTTATCGGAGTCGATCACAAGTAATTAACTGTAATTAATTTGTATAAAAATGAATGGATTGCATATACTTCGAAAAACAAAGAATCGCTAAGAAAACAATAAGTGATTTTAACCAAACTAAAACTATAAATAATATTCGTCCCTTGTTGCAACAGAAGTCGTTAAAATTGTATAAAGTTTTTTGTCATAAATCATAAATTTAAAGAAGTAATTATTTGCACTTAATGAACTTTCACCAAATGCTGTTATAAGTGATGTGCGTAACGCTTATCTTAAAAAGTTATTAAGTCACTTAAGTGACATTTATATTACAATAAAATGTGGCATTTTGTTTTTTTTTTGGATTTGTTACAAACTATTATTGTACTTTACCGAGTTTCTAAGAACCAGGTCGTTCGAAATGGTAATTATCGACTTTACGTCTTGGTCATAACGTCCAAATTTGAAAAGCCAGAAATAATGAGTTTTTGCTTTATACAAAACTAATCGAGACGAGTTTAACTGTATGATTAAGTGTACTTAATGATTTTTTGTAGTTAATGAGTTGCAGTAAGCCGACGAAATAAGAAATTCTTGTCCAACTATATTTGATAAGTTATAGTATCAGGAGTTACTTTGCGAAAATGCATAATAATATTATGGATTATATATATATATTTTTTGATATTATTGGTTTTATTTGTTATTATTATGGTTTTTGTTTTGGATTATTAAATAATGCAAATGCAAAATATGAATTAATTCGTTACTGTCTATGTGACCGCGTTGCTATTTTAAATTTCAAAACTGATTTTGATGTGGCTATCAGAATAAAAATGTGGAAGGTGTATTGTGTACTACATTCATATTATTAGGTACTAGCTGTTGCCTGCGACTTCGTTCGCGTGAGAATTTTGGGATTATTTTTTTTTTAGGATATAATCTATCTCCTTGCCTTTCATTACGATCCAATCAGCCGTTTAGTCATGAAAACGTAACAAACAAACAGAGTTACTTTCGAATTAATAATATTAAAATGGATTTGGTAGAGCAGCGGTGGCCCAGTGGCGGAGACCCCGACTTACGAGCAGTAAGTCATGGGTTTAAACCCAGCCAGGCGCATTTTTTTTTTTTTTTTTTTTCCGGATGGGAAATCATCAAATGACCCCCCCCACTCTGGGCGCAGGCGCATTACTTTGTGTAAGTTATTTCATCACCACTGCTCTCAAAACGGTGAAGGAAAACATCGTGAGGAAACCGGCATGTCCTAGAACCAAAAATTCGAAGACATGTGACATCTACCAACCCGCACTGGGCCCGCGTGGTGGATTATAGCCCATTCCCTCTCATAGAGAGGTGGCCTGCGTTCCAGCAGTGGGAACATTAATAGGCTGATTATGCTAATGGATTATTTTGTAGAGGATGTCGGGAATATACTACGACTTCACGTTCTCAGGTAATGTTCCCTAATAATGCCTAAAGAATACGCGCTCACGTGACCGAAACCGCGGGCACAGCTGGTATACTAATAAACTGACTTAGTGTTAATTAAAACTAAAACCTGTTAGTACGTCTTTGTTTTAAGTATTAAAGGAACTCGGAGTCAATTTCTGGGGGGAATCAATTTAGATTGGCATCGACATGCTAAGAAGAAGTTTCTGAACGAAAGCAAATAGATTCAATTCATGATCTATCATATTTCCCGACGCTGAGCATCCTTCAACTCTGAGAGCTTAATCAGCCGACGGAAAACATAAATGTGAATATGCAAAAAGCCCATTACTGGAAAATACTTGCTGCTTAAATTTAATGTATTTAGTAATGGAACCAGAAAGAGTATGCGCTTTGGTTATCTTCTTATGTCAGAATTAACACGAACGTCGTCGGCCGCAGTGTGATCCCTTCTAAGTTTGGTTTTTCAACGCATTATAGTGCTTTCATTTTTCATACTTACGAAGTCGCTCCACTTTGGTCACACTTCGATTTATTTATGTTACTCAAAGGTTTTAAAAAAAGTTTAAGCCGTAAATCTGTAATATTTTAACCATGGTGGTATATAGGCATGTACGTCCATGGTTGTAGCAGCTCAATGTGCATACGCGGCTCCTAACCAGACCATGGCCGACTTGCAGGAGTGTCCAAAGACCACCCGCGTTTAAGAGGACTTACTGTCAAAATCGCTACTGACGCCTCGGTTATCGTAGCCACGTGGGTGTTAACAATTTGATAAACCATAGAATCGATGTGAAAAAAGAAGAACAGGGCAGTAATATTACATCTATGCATACACATATTACATTAAGGTTACATCTCGTATTTCCGAAGATAGACCATGATTGCCGAAGAGTATACTTTTCTAATGACTCTGATGAACGGGAAAAAAAATTGATGCGTAGACGAAGGTCGATGTAACAAATACTGTCAAAGCAAGCCCTTCGTCTTTTCACCATATTTATATTAACTATATTAATATTTTGCTCCGAAGTTTACATGCAAGTGCAGTCATATTTAAAAGTTAAAGACGAGCCGCGAGTGAAATAGTTACTTTTACGGATCTGTGGTATCACCACAATTGTAAATAAAGCCTGTCTAGTACCAAATAAGTGCCTGGTCCGACTCCATTTGCTTACCGATTGAAAAATATAAATTGTAGTCTACATGAAAAAACATTATTATAACGAATGGGTTGCCTGATGACATTAAGTCAAGACTATTTAAAATTGCGACAACCGTGAGTGAGACTTCACTGATTTTTCTTAGACAACGTTATACCATCCTGTTGGTTATGATCTTTTATTAAGTAGAAGTAAATTTTTTTTTTTTTTTTTTTTTAAATATTTAATAAGAAAGCAGATGAGTGTATGCAGGGTGGGTAATCGTGGAAAAGAAAGAAGCCGATAGTTGGGGTTATTAGGGTAATTTTTTGGTAATACATTTTTTTTACAGTATGGTTCTGAAGTTACAAATAATCTTTCGTGAGACTTAAAAGATATTGAAAAAAGTGCCAATACTCATAAATCTTAAAAGCACTTTTGTAGTGATGATAGATTACCTAGAAGCAACCCACTTTACTCTGCCTATTTAGTAAAAATGTTGGTTTATTTTCAGTTAGTATTGGGAAATACGATACCTCTTGGTATAAATAAATAAAACTCAAAAACTCAAACTCAAAGCATTTATTTTAATTAGACCATCACAGGCACTTTTAAATGTCAAAAAAAACAAAAAAACCGAAGCTACAGTCACAATCACAAGGCATAATAACTTGAGATAGTACTGTAGTTGCACATTCCAAAGCGTAGATCTCTATGGAGAAGAATGGGCAAGAAACTCCATGGACACTCTTTTAAATCAAAATATTGTTACAAAATCTTGGTTAAATCATTCATGTTGAGATCATACATATATTATGTGAGAACGATGTATGAAGACGTGCACATTAAGAGCGTCCCGAGTAAAAGATTAAATCAACAAAGAAAAAATAAAGTAATTAAAATAAACCGTGGCAGCTAAGAGATGACCAGTCCCAACTTACAGCGCCTGTTCACGAACATGACGCATGGATCAGCGCCATTCAACTCAACCATATTAAAGGGAACTCGACACATCCGCCAACGTCAGCGAGACATTTGAGTGCGCATGACATTCTCTCAGCCACCAAGGCACATTCAAGTCAATAAAAGATAACAAAATTAAAATTGTAGCCTCACAGTACATAGTACTCACACATGTGATATGCAATTATGTAATACTAACATATGGAATCTATACAAAGCAAGAATACTTTAAAATCTTCTGCAGTTAAATTGAAGCTAAATTGAAATAACTTTCGAAATCATAACGGCAAGTTGGTATATGAGAATGAGAATTCATGATGATTGGAATACACAACTTTCAAACGAATGTAAGTAAGCACACAATACAATAAAGAATCACACTTGAGTTGGGTCAACCAATACGTTATTACGAATGATCAAATATTTGACGAAACCCAAGTATTTATAAGACGTCATTAACAGAAATCGGTCATAATGATAATTTCTGTACCACGCAATAATTAATGACTCAAAAAAACTAAACGATACTTAAAGTAAAGACCGCCATTACTTAATTGCTGTCCCTAGGAGCGAATTTAGAAGGATTCCAGTACCGATGTGGATTACAATAGAGTAACTAAATGAATGATCTTATTGGGCTTACGACACTGTTGCATCGTAGGTAGTTAGATGATAATTGCAAGTTATTATTTTGATGAGTGGACCCTTAATTTTTTTAAAATCTTCATGATCTGACGACATTGTTGCTATTGAAGGAGATCGTGGCTAAATAATAACAGCCGTTCGGGTCGATCTTTAGGTTCAGCCGCGCTTGGCTTGGTTGGTCCTTGACAGTCATTACAGGTAATCAGAGGCCTGAAAGTCTGACAACCAGTCTTACCATGGGGTATAATAAATACTTTGGGTCGCGGAGATCAGATACGCAGTCGTTCCATGTAAAATACTAGTATACAGCTGCATTTTTTACTTTAATTCAACCTATTCTAACTATACACTTGAGGTAGGTTTTAATAGCGCATTGGCCTAGTAATCGCAAGCGCTGGTGCCTACAGAACACGAGGTCCTGCGTTCGATTCCCAAGTCTGGTCGTGTTTTTAAGTCTTTCCATCAGAAACTTATCAGCAACAGCAAGGACTTAGAATTTAGACGCGGTCGATGGCGATGGGCTCGCCTTGTATTACTTGAAAATAATTGCCGAAATGTGGATATACTAAGCTTATAACTCTGACTATCCCTTCTATGATACCCACCCACAGTAGAAGACTGACATTCCACGAACCTATTCGAAGCCTATACTTCAGGTACCTATTTCTTTATCCAATACCTCGTCCCCTAGTCGCGCGCGTCTTTCGAATTAACATCGAATCTCATTACGCCCGCAAACACCACCGGGTCGGAAAATTACTTCTATATTTAGTTCAATCTTTTCAAAGAATCAATCGTAGACGTTTTGAAGAGAACTCACCTACTCCCAAGTCTGCTGATAAGAGAAAATACAGGGTGGTAGGGACATTGACGCACAAACGGCTACCACGTGTTCAGTGCATTAATCTAAACATCCACACATATATATCTTTCATCGGCAATTTAAAAAAAAAACTGCACTTTTGTAAGAAACAGCGATTTTGTTAAATTGCCGATGCAAAATTTCTGTGTCCCACCGATTTTTTCGAAATGATGCACTGAATGTGTAGTCTGTACCTAATCGTTTTTTGAAGAAGTTACTAATAACGGTTTTAATCGATTAATAAAGGGATAGAATATACTTTATTATTTAGAGTAATTAGCTTATTAATTATATGCTTTATTGTCCACCATCATCTGCCTAGCCTTTTCCCAACTATGTTGGGGTCGGCTTCCAGTCTAACCGGATGCAGCTGAATACCAGTATTTTACATGGAGCGACTGCCTATCTGACCTCCACAACCCAGTTAGTACTGGGTAACACGATACCCCTTGGCAAGACTGGTTGTCAGACTTCTTGGGCCACTGACTACCTAACGACTGTCAAAGATCTACAAATGACACCCGGGACCAACAGCTTAACGTGCTTTCCGAGGCTTTATTGTCCACCAAAATTGTAAAACTCACATGTAGTGTCTTTTAATACCTAATCAACCGTGGAAACAGGCGCAGGAATCCGAGTATTTACATGAAAGTAAAGTTCTTAATTTAATTACGATTTAAAATTTAATTCATTTGTAATGAGAATGCAACTGTGGTTGGAATGTTGTTCTTTATACAACACTGGCTCCGTGGCTTAAACATATGTCCACAGAAAGACTTTGTTTTGAAATAAGACTGAGGCTAAAATCTAATGAGCAGACTTAAACAGTCCTATCTCGGTTATAGCGCTTCATCCGAAAATAAATGTAATCAGTATTAAGTTAATATTCATATTCCTACAAGCGACTGTGATCAAGCGTATCATAAATAAGTATGTTTTAGTGTTGTGGGTCATGTAAAGATTTGTTACATGTTTTATCGTTCGTCTTTGCAATACTAAAATACATTAAAGAACACCTGACTTACTACAAGCCTTTTAGAAAAATACCAAATGTTCCAGCTCACATTCTTTTACAGGACCCCCTCAACCTCACCAGTACAATTCAATTGAGTGTGTTGGGTACGCAAGGTATAAAAATGAGACTCGTGGTGATGGCTGAAATATGGAATGAATGTATTTAGAAAAGTCGGTCCCTTTTACACAAAATTTGTAACAAAAAATCAATGCATAGTAGGTACATATAAAAACTTAGTTTGGGCACAATATTGTCGATGTACCCTACGTACTATATTGTTACTGTGAGGATGATATTCCGCTACAGTACACCCCCCCACACATTAAAGAACACCTGACTTACTACAAGCCTTTTAGAAAAATACCAAACGCTCACATTCTTTTACAGGACCCCCTCAACCTCACCAGTACAGTTCAATTGAGTGAAATAAGCACTTTCTAAAATGCACATTTGGTTCATGTGAGTTAGCTGCGATTGCTCCAGCACCACTTGTGGGAAATAAATGCTCTCCGGCGGTTAGAAGGCTGCTTGGCTGCTATTTGGCTGAATTTGCATACTGTAGAGGTGAAGTTACTGCGATAGAAAATGTAAAGTTTTTCTGCGATCTCCTCTGTTATCCTGGGACAGCTAAATGGAATTGTAATCAGGTTTATACTCGGAATTTAAATCCACTATCTCTGTGCATGAGCCGGGGCTCGAATAAAGGAGTCTGCCCACTACACTGTACGATACCATGACTGTATGAACGTATCAGATACGGAAAGTAACACGACACGAACTACTATGCCAACTACACTGTATCAATAGCTTATCATTCCCGTTTGTAACGGGTTTATAACGGTCATCGTACGCGGTTAAGCCCTGTATTTAGTTTTGAAAAGTATGAGAGAATGCCCACTAAACCGTTCCGTCATCGTGGCGTGCCAATAAATATACTAAAAAAATATTAGTGTATTAATTGGTTCAACAGTATTGATTGTCAAAGGTTGTTTGCGTTTAATTGTATTGGATTCCATTTTTTTTTCGAATCAGTTGTTTAAATGCGCAACTGTTTTGAAAGGTACCTAATAAATAAGGTATTCTTGTCCAACTATATTTGATAAGTTATAGTATCAGGCGTTACTTAGCGAAAATCCATAATAATGATAATGGAAATGAAAAATATGAATTAATTCGTTACTGTCTATGTGACCGCGTTGCTATTTTAAATTACAAAACTGATTTTGATGTGGCTATCAGAATAAAAATCTGGAAGGTTTATAAGGTACTACGTTAATATTAAACTTAGGTATGTACATATTTATATGAAAAATAAAATCTCTATGTTTTCTCAAGTCGTTAAAACTGTGTTAATGAAGTTACTCATTTACAAACAATCCTAATGTTCTCTCTTGTGTGTTCATAAATAATAAAAAAAATTATGATGCTAAGTAATTAATTTATTAACAAACAAAATAAGGTTTATCTCTTTTTGTTGTTTACAATTTTTGGGACATAATGAGGAATGGGCCCTGGCGATAACAAAATATGATGAGCAGCAGACATGCCAGGAGGCGTTTTCGTATAGAAATAGTGATCTTTATTATGGTGCTGGTTCGGGCTGGTCCTATATACGTATTCGGAGAATCCGGGCGCATTTGGGATGTACGAAGGTTGCACGAAGTATTTCTCGTGCTGGTCTAGCCAGCGTTTCACCTGAAATGAAGAAGCATGGGTTGATAAATCGAAGCACACATTGCCGAATTTACTCATTAAAACAAACGTATTCAATTGTCAACAAACAAAACGAATAACAATAAATAATGAAAGCAAATGTAAAATATTGTAAGTAGTAGACACATAATCATCTATGTTGCGGTTAAATAACAGTTTAACGGGATGCAGCTGAATACCAGTATTTTACATGGAGTGACTGTGGTGGTAGACTACAGATCCTTCTGAAGTAGTAGACAGATAAATAAATCGAAATCATCATCATCATCTGACGAGCCATCCCAACTATGTTGGAGTTGACTTCTAGTCCGGATTCAGCTGAATACTAGTATTTTCCTTCACAACCCAGTTAGTATTGGGAAATACGATACCCCTTGGTATAAATAAATAAATTGAAATAACTTACGAAATCACAACGGCAACAACAAGTTGGTACAACAGAATGAGAATTCATGATGATTGGAATGTAAGAAAGCACGCAATACAATACAGAATCACACTTGAGTTGGTGTCAACCAATATGTTATTATGAATGATCCAATATTTGACGAAACGCAAGTATTTATAAAACGTCATTAACAGAAATCGGTCTTAATGATCATTTCTGTACTACGCAATAATAAACGACTCAAAAAAACTATATGATGCTTAAAGTAAAGAGCGCCATTACCTAATTGCTGTCCCTAGGATTGAATTAAAAAGCATTCCAGTACCTAAGTGGATTATAATAGAGTAATTACTAAATGAAGAATTCCTTGAAGGTAGAATTTGGATGATAATTACACATTCTTTGGACGGAATCCGACTTTTTGAGAAATTGATAAAGGAACTGCATTCTTAGAAATCACAAAAATTTTTTTTGCAACTAACTAAGACCCGACTGAAAAAACTGAAAAGCAGGCGGGGCCCATTTGAATATGAAATTATGAAAACGAAAATTATGAAAATACTGGTATACAGCTTCATCCGGTTTTTCCATAGTTGTTCCGTAGTTTTTCCATGTAGAATACTAGTATACAGCTGCATTTTTGACTTTAATTCAACCTAATCTAACTATACACTTGAGGTAGGCTTTAATAGCGCATTGGTCTAGTAATCGCAAGCGCTGGTGCCTACAGAACACGTGGTCCTGCGTTCGATTCCCAAGTCTGGTCGTGTTTTTATGTCTTTCCATCAGAAACTCATCAGCATCAGCAAGGACTTAGAATTTAGGCGCGGTCGATGGCAATGGGCTCGCCCCGTATTACTTGAAAATAATTGCCGAAATGTGGATATACTAAGCTTATAACTCTGACTATCCCTTCTATGATACCGACAGAATAGAAGACTGACATTCAACGAACCTATTCGAAGCCTATACTTCAGGTATCTATTTCTTTATCCAATACCTCGTCCCCTAGTCGGGCGCGTCTTTCGAATTAACATCGAATCTCATTACGCCCGCGTGAGTACCTGAGTGTGTGAGAATAATTATGAGGTGTGTGTGTGGCTTTGAGTATGCGTGAGTGTATGTGTGTAGGTGAGCTATTTTGAGAGTGTATTTACGTTTTCTGTGCTCTTAGCCGTATTTTTACAGCGGTAAAAATAGTAGTTGTTCAGTCTCCTCGTAGCTTACTTTCTGTAATTATTGGCATACTTTTAATTTGCATTGTTTTCTAGTCAAGGGGTAGATATGTATTTTTTTTTAAGCTTATTATAAAGATAAGAGCCTAGAAAACTTACAAATCTTTTACCAAAAGTTGTCTTAAATGTGGTTAGATTGTTACATACATGATGTTTACGACGTCTCTGTAATAGCATTGTGTTGTAGGGCTGTTTGTTATGTTCTTGCCTGATAATTTTGAGTACAAATAACTGTCTTACTGTCAAAACCTCGCACAACTGGAACAGTGTTACTGTGGGAGAACGCATCGGTTTAAATGTGCTAAACAGCTGCCTTTAGCGTGGTTTTTCAGATACTTCCCCAGGATGAAATGCAGTAGGTAAGAAGCGATTGACATAGGGCCTGATATATTCGCTTCAGCAGTACAGAGTCCGCGACATGACGTAGGTTATTAAATACATAAATTAATTTTCGAACTCTATCACAAATAATTTTGACATGTTCTTTAAAGTTGAGGTTATTGTCTAAGGTATTTTAGAGTATTAACGCGTTGTAGAGGTAAACATGCGTAACTATCTGCAGAGATGCACTCATGTGAGACAATTCGTAGGTCGCCACGAATACTCACCGCTTGCCTAATGCTGAAACAAATATATTTAGTTTTATCTACGTTCAAGGTAAGTATGTTTTTTTGCAGCCATCCCTTAACCGTATCAAGGCCATTCTGTGCGATAGTGAAAACCTTCTCCCAACCATCACCCGCAAACACAAGCGCATATATCTTTTATCTACATTTAATATTTCTCCTGATGTTTTATTGATCGTCTTTGCATTACTAAAATACGTTAAAGAACACCTGACTTACTACAAACCAGTTAGAAAAATACTAAATTTTCCAGCTCATATTCTTTTACAGGACCCCTTCACCACCCCTACAGTTCAATTGAGTGAAATAAGCACTTTCTAAGATGCACATTTGGTTCAAGCGAGTTAGCTGCGAGTGCTCCAGCACCACTTGTGGGAAATTTGCTCTCCGGCGGTTAGATGGGCGCTTAGCTACTATTTGGCTGGATGTGCATACTGTAGAGGTGAAGTTACTGCGATAGAAAATGTAAAGTTATCTGCGATCGCCTCTGTTATCCTGGGACAGCTAAATGGAATTGTAATCAGGTTTATACTCGGAATTTAAATCCACTATCTCTGTGCATGAGCCGGGGCTCGAATAAAGGAGTCTGCCCACTACACTGTACGATACCATGACTGTATGAACGTATCAGATACGGAAAGTAACACGACATGAACTACTATGCCAACTACACTGTATCAATAGCTTATCATTCCCGTTTGTAACGGGTTTAGAACGGTCATCGTACGCGGTTAAGCCCTATATTTAGTATTGAAAAGTATGAGACAATGCCCACAAAACCGTTCCGTCATCGTCGCGTGCCAATAAATATACTAAAAAAATATTAGTGTATTAATTGGTTCAACAGCATCCATTCTGTAATGAGTCGACATCGAAGCCGCGCCATATAGTGTCGAAATTATTGATATTCTGATTATTATTGAGTTTTATTGTTATTGAGGTGATTGTCAAAGGTTGTTTGCGTTTAATGGTATTGGATTCCATTTTTTTTTCGAATTACAGTTGTTTAAATGCGCAACTGTTTTGAAAGGTACCTGACGAAGTCGTTAAAACTGTGTTAAGGAAATCACTAATTTATAAATAATCCTTATGATCTCCTCTTCCTGATCCTTATGTACATAAATAATAAGATAAATAAAACTGTGATGATATTTCGTCATTAATTTATTTACAAACAAAATATGGTTCATCTCTTTCTATTGTTAACAATATTTGGAATATAATGAGGAATGGGCTCTGACGATGATACAATATGATGAGCAGCAGACATGACAGGAGGGCTCTTCGTATAGAAATACTGATCTTTGTTATGGTGCTGGTTCGGTCTGGTCCTATACACGTAATCGGAGAGTCCGGATGCATTTGGGATGTATGAAGTTTGCACGAATTGTTTCTCTCCGAAACTGTTCACCGCTGTACTGGAGGATGTCTTCAAGGTTCTGGACTGGAGAGGGCTAGGCATCAACGTCACTGGCGAGTACATCTCTCACATTCGGTTTGCCGACGATATAGTGGTCATGGCTGAGACCATGGAGGACCTCAGTACTATGCTCGGTGACATCAGTAGAGCTTTCGAAAGAGTGGGTCTTAAAATGAACATGGACAAAACCAAAGTCATGTTGAATGCTCATGTAACACCCACTCCTATCAAGATCGGAGACTATACTCTCGAAGTTGTAGACGATTATGTCTACCTATGACTAACGATCCAGTTAGGTAGGTCTAACTTCGAGAAAGAGGTTAATCGTCGAATCCGACTCGGCTGGGCAGCGTTCGGGAAGTTGCGTGGTATCTTCTCGTCAAACTTACCGCAGTGTCTCAAGACGAAAGTCTATGACCAGTGTGTGTTGCCAGTCAATCATCGAATCCGACTCGGCTGGGCAGCGTTCGGGAAGTTGCGTGGTATCTTCTCGTCCAACTTAGCGCAGTGTCTCAAGACGAAAGTCTATGACCAGTGTGTGTTACCAGTGATTAGAAACGGGACCGAGACGTGGTCGCTCACAATGGGCCTCATCAGAAGGCTTAAAGTCACCCAAAGGGCAATGGAGAAGGCTATGCTCGGAGTTTCCTTGCGTGATCAAATCAGAAATGAGGAAATCCGCAAGAAAACCAAGGTTACCGACGTTACCCGAAGAATAGCCAAACTTAAGTGGCAGTGGGCAGGTCACATTGCTCGCAGAACGGATGGCCGATGGGGCCGGAAAGTTCTAGAGTGGCGACCGCGAACTGGAAGAGTTTGCGTTGGAAGGCCTCCCACTAGGTGGACCGATGACCTGGTAAAGGTTACAGGGATCCGCTGGATGCGAGACCCACGGGACCGCTCAATGTCGCGACACTTGGGGGAGGCCTGTGTCCAGCAGTGGACGTCTTTCGGCTGAAATGATGATGATGATATTTCTCGTGCAGGTCTAGCCAGCGTTTCACCTGAAATGAAGAAACATGCGTTGATAAATCGAAGCAAACATTGCCAAATCTACTCATTAAAACAATCGTATTCAATTGTCAACAAACAAAACGAATAAAAATAAATAACGAAAAGAAAATGCAAAATATTGTAAGTAGTAGACACATAATCATCTATGTTGCGGTTGAATTCCAGTTTAACGGGATGCAGCTGAGTACCAGTATTTTACATGGAGTGACTGTGGTGGTAGACTACAGATCCTTCTGAAGTAGTAGACAGATAGATAAATTGAAATCATCATCATCATCTGCCGAGCCATCCCAACTATGTTGGGGTTGACTTCTAGTCTAACCAGATTCAGCTGAATACTTGTATTTTACATGGAATGACTGCCTATCTGACCCCCACAACCCAGTTAGTACTGGGAAATACGATACCCCTTGGTATAAATAAATAAATTGAAATAACTTACGAAATCACAACGGCAACAACAAGTTGGTACAACAGAATGAGAATTCATGATGATTGGAATGTAAGAAAGCACGTAATACTAATACAATACAGAATCACACTTGAGTTGGTGTCGACCAATACGTTATTATGAATGATCCAATATTTGACGAAACCCAAGTATTTATAAAACGTCATTAACAGAAATCGGTCTTAATGATCATTTCTGTATTACGCAATAATAAACGACTCAAAAAAACTATATGATGCTTAAAGTAAAGAGCGCCATTACCTAATTGCTGTCCCTAGGATTGAATTTAGAAGGGTTCCAGTACCTAAGTTATAATAGAGTAATTACTAAATGAAGAATTCTTGACCTTTACCAAAATGTTTCTTTTCTCTGGTTTCCTATTTCGAAATCATGATTTATTGTATTCAGTAGAAAGTTGGTTTTGTATTTTAATGCGATGTCATTAAAGATCTTATTGGGTTTACGACTCTGTTGCATCGTAGGTATAGCTTAGTTAAATGATAATTGCACGTTATAATTTTGATGAGGGTCCACTCATCAAAATTATATATATTTTTTTTAATCTTTATGATCTGACGACATTGTTGCTATTGAAGGAGATCGTGGCTAAATAATAACAGCCGTTTGGGTCGATCTTCAGGTTAAGCCGCGCTTGCCTAGGTTGGTCCGTGACAGTCATTACAGGTATTCAGTGGTCTGTAAGTCTGATAACCAGTCTTACCATTGGGTATAATCAATACTTTGGGTCGTGGAGATCAGATACGCAGTCGTTCCTTGTAAAATACTGGTATACAGCGGCATTTTTGACTTTAATTCAACGTATTGTAACTATTCACTTGAGGTAGGTTTTAATAGCGCATTGGTCTAGTAATCGCAAGCGCTGGTGCCTACAGAACACGAGGTCCTGCGTTCGATTCCCTAGTCTGGTCGTGTTTTAAGTCTTTCCATCAGAAACTTATCAGTACCAGTAAGGACTTAGAATTTGGGCGAGGTCGATGGCAATGGGCTCGCCTCGTATTACTTGAAAATAATTGCCGAAATGTGGATATACTAAGCTTATAACTCTGACTATCCCTTCTATGATACCCAACCACAGTAGAAGACTGACATTCCACGAACCTATTCGAAGCCTATATTTCAGGTACCTATTTCTTTATCCAATACTTCGTCAACTAGTCGGGCGCGTCTTTCGAATTAACATCGAATCTCATTACGCCCGCAAACACCACCGGGTCGGAAAATCACTTCTATGTTTAGTTCAATCTTTTCAAAGAATCAAGCGTAGACGTTTATTTATTTATTTAACTATTTATGCACACACAGAAGACAACACAGGAAAATAACATTATAATATATGAGTACAAAGGTACTGCTTATATCAAAAGAAATTTCTGCCAGCAGACCCGCAAAAAGGAGAAATGAAAAAGAAAAGTAGACAATAGTGTGTAAAAGGGAAGAGAATAATTTTTATAATATGTGCCTTAACTAACTAACTTATATAAATATACATATAAGTAAATATTAATATATACTTATATAAATACATAATTTTAAGATATATAAACTAATAAAAATATATTATATTATAAATCATAATTGAGAGGAAAGGTAATGCTCTTTCACTCTGGTTTTAAACAATGAAATGTTCTTTAGATCACGGATGCTAGGCGGAAGTGAGTTCCACAACCTTACAGCATGGACGGAGAAGGAGTAGGAGTAATAGCTAGATTTATGAGGATCTAAGATGCGATCTACACGGTGCATCCGTAGGGCGAGCATATGAAAAACGCTCGCGCAGGTAAGAAGGATAGGACGGGTTGTGTAGGATATTGAAGAGGAGACATAGGATCCTAGTGTTCCTGCGGAGGCGGATTGGGAGCCACTTGAGTTTGCGACGTTTTGAAGAGAACTCATTTACTGCCAAGTTGCCAATAAGAGAAAATACAGGGTGGAAGGGACATTGTCGCACAAACGGCTACCACGTGTTCAGTGCATTATTCTAAACATCCACACATACATGTCTTTCATCGGCAATTTAAAAATAAAACTGCCATTATTTTTTAACGCGGAGGTATAGAACTTTTGTAAGAAACAGCGATTTTTTTTTAAATTGTCGATGAAAAATTTCTGTGTCCCACAGATTTTTTTCGAAATGATGTACTGTATATGTTGTATATACCTAATCGTTTTTCGAAGAAGTTTCTAATAACGGTTTTAATCGATTAATCTTCTTCTTAGCGTGTCGATGACAATCTAAATTGAGTCAGCCCAGAACTGAGTTACTAGTTTGGCGCTTTCGGTAGCGTCCATCAGTTCCTGAAGTGAACAAACAACAGGACACGCAGGACACGATATTAGTGCCCCATCATTTGTGGAACAGCACCACATTTACATTGCAGGGCAGAGTCATTAATGAATCTCCACCTGAGCAGGTTTTCCTTGCTGCGACCAACCTGGGTCCGGAGTCTATTTAAAGACTTCCAGGTCAGCCATTGCAACTCATGTCCAGGTGGGAGATTTTCAGCAGGTGGTACGAATGGGTTGGGTAAGGACGCACTACCTCGCCAGAGCCTTAATCTTTCCGTAGACCGCTCGCCAGTGAGTGGGGCGACACACTTCAGAAAGCTGTTTCGGCTTTTCAGCCTTTGCGACACGAGGGTATTTAGATGTTAAGGGTGTCGTGTGTCTGAAATCATTTTGGCTCTTTCACTAGAGCTCGCCACCGTTCTGCAAACTTCTGGTGGCGCTATTCCTACCAGTGGGTACAGCATTTGTGCCGGGGTCGGTTTAAGGCAACCAGTGATGATCCGGCACGTTTCATTCAGAGCTGTATCCACTAACTTTGCGTGGGCTGAACGGCCCTTTATCAAATAATAAAGAGATAGAATATACTTTATTACTTAGAGTAATTAGCCTATTCATTCTATGCTTTATTGTCCACGAAAATTGTAAAATTAACATGTAGTATCTTTTTATACCTAATGAACCGTGGAAACAGGCTCAGGAATCCGAGTATTTTCATGAAAGTAAAGTTTTTAATTAAATTACGATTCAAAATTTAATTGATTTGTAATGAGAATGCAACTGTGGTTGGAATGTAGTTCTTTATACAACACTGACAACGTTGTTATTATTTAAAAATAGCTCCGTGGCTTAAACATATGTCCACAGAAACACTGTGTTAGAATAAGACTGAGGGTAGAATTAACTTATTGCGTTACTTCTTGCGATAGAAAATGTAAAGCTATAAGTAATCAGGTTTATACTCGGAATTTAAATCCACTATCTCTGAGCATGAGCCGGGGCTCGAATAAAGGAGTCTGCCCACTACACTGTACGAACGTATCAGACACGAAAAGAAACACGACCCGAACTACTATGCCAACTATACTGTATCAATAGCTTATCATTCCCGTTTGTAACGGGTTAAGAACGGTCATCGTACGCGGTTAAGCCCTATATTTAGTTTTGAAAAGTATGAGACAATGCCCACTAAACCTTTCCGTCATCGTCGCGTGTCAATAAATATACAAAAAAAATATTAGTGTGTTAATTGGTTTAATAGCATCCATTCTGTAATGAGTCGACATCGAAGCCGAGCCGTATAGGTCGAAATTATTTATATTCTGATTATTATTGAGTTTCATTGTTATTGAGGTGATTGCCAAAGTTTGTTTGCGTTTAATGGTATTGGATTCCATTGAAGGGGGACATTTTTTTTTCGAATTACAGTTGTTTAAATGAGCAACTGTTTTGCAAGGTACCTAATAAATAAGGTATTCTTGTCCAACTATATTTAATAAGGTATTAGTAACGCCTGATGGCGTTACTTTGCGAAAATCCATAATAATAGATAATGAAAATGCAAAATATGAATTAATTCGTTACTGTCTACGTGACCGCGTCGCTGTTTTAAATTACAAAACTGACTTTGATGTGTCTATCAGAATAAAAATCTGGAAGGTTTATAAGGTACTACGTTAATATTAAACTTAGGTATGTACATATTAATATGAAAAATAAAATCTCGATGTTTTCTCAAGTCGTTAAAACTGTGTTAATGAAGTCACTAATTGATAAACAATCCTTATGATTTCTCTTGTATGTACAGTAGACCTCAAAAGTGCAGTACCATGCTAAAGATTACATTGCTATGAACTGTGCGAGCGCGATACAGCAGTGTGTGTGCGTGTGCGTGTATGAGTGATGTCTCAACATTCTACACATAACACTAAACACACACTAATGAACTGTCGTCACACTACGCGAAATAGCATTATATTTCTGTTGCATTTAGAATACACATCATAGTGATGACCTGTTCTTACCATTGCATTGTTAAAATTCGCGTAGTATTAACATGGGTTGGTAGCTGTTTGGGCTGAGCATGGGTTCACGATCAATGAAGTCCAAGTTCGAATCCATGTTATTACAATGTGTGGCTGTTTTTTGTTTCTTTGAAACCTTAATTATATTTGTATTTTAAGCAGAAAGTCGTTAGGTATTTATGTTTATTTATAATATAGTCATGCTTATTATTTATTTTTTATAAGAAGTTAAATATTAGATAGTTATTGTATTATTATTTAACCTCATTAATTGATTTTTATTATATGTTTTCGGTGTTGGAAGGTGGAAATAAAAAAATCATGCTGAATGATAACAAAAATGTTTATTCGTTTTATTTATTTATAAAATTAACAAACTTTTATGAGAATGTGACGTCACATTCCTATCTAGGCAAAAAAAGTTCTCTTATCACCGTCCATAAGATTTTTTGTTGTATAGCCACTTAGTCAATTCATAATAAGAATAAAATAACACGGAAAGGATATTCTAATAACACAAATATAATTGTTGATACCCGCTTACTATAGGTATCAGTATTCAGCAGAGTTAATTGAATACTAATATATGAGTTAGACTTTATGAACGGGTTTTTTTATGTAACGTCACGTTGAATGTATTGAGGTTATAGCTTAAGTGTTCATTTTCTTGACGAAAAGAATATTGAAACTAAACCCCAATTTAAGATCATTACGGTTATGTTACTAGTACTAAATATTTAGTTACCCGGTCTACTTATTAACTTTTCGCCATAAATTAAGTCTTCCTTTTGGCAAGACTTGAAAGTCTTCTCGTCAGAAAATACAGTCACCTCCCAGTTAAAATGTAAATAATCTCGAGCAAAACGTAGTCTTTCCTCCCTGTGTTTTTGTGTCAAAAATGGTTTTTAGCTGGCTTCCGATGATGTAAACCTTCAGCATGAACTGCATGGCGAACAGTCTGTAATGTAGTATCCAATTGCTCTGCAAACATTAAAGTTGGAATGAAACCATTTGTTTCGTATTCTTCCACCATAAAACGTCGCTGAGTCGGGTTAATATGCGGCGGCCTTTCACTTCTTAGACGACTCTTCAGACTTCCTTCTTCCTCAAACCTCTTTACCCAACGGCTAACAGAATTTCTAAAAAAAAACAAAATGTGATTACACACTTGCAACTAGCAATTTATTTAATAATAAGAAAATCACACACCACAACTATCATCATAATAATTATAATTTTTAAAAATAACTTACACATTTTAAGCCAGTTTCAGTTGAAATTTGAGAAATATTAAGCCCATTTTTACGCAAAGTGACAATATTTGCCCTGTCATCAATACTAAATATTAGCTTGCATCTTGAATAAAGACAATCAAAGAATACGCTACTCGTAATAATAACACAAACGCTCGTAACAAAGTTACCAACTAACAACGTCATAACTAACTACTTTGTTCAATCCAGAAGTTTATTTTTTTCACATTCACCCTCATCTTTTTTGTTAATAATAAGTTTCAACTAATATTTAGAAAAACATATCTCATCGGGTCTAACGTATCATTTATAATTAAAACACAAAAAGTGTAATGTCACTTGGGTTCGAACGCAGACTATACTGTGCGAGACATTTTATCTATAGCGTTAACCGCTAAGCCAGATAGACACATAATTGTTTGTTTGAAATTAAATATCACTAACTTAATACTCCGTCGCGACATGACAGGCTTGTCACTAAGGCAAATGATCATTATATCGCACTCTTTCTGACTAGATAATTATGAAAGAGAGCGATATACGAGATCGTGTATGTGTGCAAAATGTTTGTTATGGAAAAAGGTCGTAAGTGCGACTTGTTTTGATGCGATCGTTTTGTGAAACTGCTACTGCACTTAAAGTCTCTACTGTACATAAATAATAAGATAAATAAAAACTGTGATGATATTTGGTCATTCATTTATTTACAAACAAAATATGGTTCATCTCTTTCTATTGTTAACAATATTTGGAATATAATGAGAAATGTGCTCTGACGATGATACAATATGATGAGCAGCAGGGGTATGATGCCAGGAGGGCTTTTCGTATAGAAATACTGATCTTTGTTATGGTGCTGGTTCGGTCTGGTCCTATACACGTAATCGGAGAATCCGGGCGCATTTAGGATGTATGCAGTTTGCACGAAGTGTTTCTCGTGCTGGTCTAGCCAGCGTTTTACCTGAAATGAGGAAGCATGGGTTGATAAATCGAAGCAAACATTCCGAATGTACTCATTAAAACAAACGTATTCAATTGTCAACAAACAAAACGAATAAAAATAAATAACGAAAGGAAATTGTAAAATATTGTCAGTAGTAGACACATAATCATCTATGGTGGGGTTGAATTCCAGTTTAACGGGATGCAACTGAGTACCAGTATTTTACATGGAGTGACTGTGGTGGTAGACTACAGATCCTTCTGAAGTAGTAGACAGATAGATAAATCGAAATCATCATCATCATCTGCCGAGCCATCCCAACTATGTTGGGGTTGACTTCTAGTCTAACCGGATTCAGCTAAATGCTAGCATTTTACTTGAAATGACTGCCTATCTGACCTTCACAACCCAGTTAGTACCTTGTGCAGAGTTACCTCCGCATTTTAACTTTTTTTGGTGGAACCTCGAGACCCAATATTTTTCTTTTAATTGTCAATTCTAAATTTGAAATAACTGGTTTTGGAGAGACGAATGTTTTTTTTTCATTTTTTCCATTCGTGTGCGAAGCTTCAAAGAGCATCTGTCGATTTAAAAATTTAAACCAATAATTTTATGAAGATTTAGTAATGGTGAGCGGGTTTGAGACCCCGAGTGTAAAGCAGTTTATTGATGTCGTCATCACGCAAGTGATGTAAGATACATTGTTTTCCTGGTACGTATTGCTGGTTTAATCTTTTAGTTGAACATCCTATTTATCCTGGTATTTTTCTCATCCTGATGATCTTGTCATTGAAAACTGAAATTTTAGACCGAATATTTCATTTGTTATAGGTTGAAAAATCAGTGGATGGGATCATAATCTTTCAAGCCCCTTTTATTTTAGTTTCCAATCTGGAAACACGTCTAAAATATACAACATGTAACGTAATTGACGCACATCCTCAGACACCCCAATTAGTATATTATGTTATAATCATAATACATACACTGAATTTTTAGTTAAACATAACAGAATGTTCAGAATCGTTTACTGAATAAACGATTCTGAAAAAGCTAATTTCAGGATGTGCGTTAATTATGTTACATGTTGTATATATATATATATATATAATGTCGATGAACGATTGAAAGTCGCCGGCGAGGTTGGTTACGACCCGATGCTCGTCCTGTGATTGAGATTGCGCAAGGAGCGACGTGAGCGACGTTCAGGTTCCAAATTTAAAAAAAATATCTATGAAAGCGAGGTATTATTTAAGGATATTATAGTCAGCAGCAGTGATGTACATAAACTGTGTATTCTATATGAAGACGTTAGACATTTAAAAGATAGGGTAATATATCTTACGTTGTTTTAGCCATTTTGTAAAATGTAATTGCGTATTTTGTTTAAAACAAGAAATCCAAAATTTGTCATTTTTTGCAAAGAAGTATTTCTAAACAAAAAATCCTTCAACAATTTAAATTCTTATATAAAAATACGATTACATGCTAGGTGCACGAATAGAAAAAAATATTTTTATATAGCACTGTATTTTTTACTTTTTTATCTAAACGACAAATTCTTTTCTATTAAATTTTGTACAAAAGTGAAGTGAATGTATTTTTTATTTATAACTCCACACTTGGTATAAATAAATAAAACTCAAAAAGTCAAACTCAAAGCATTTATTTCAATTAGACCATCACAGGCACTTTTGAATGTCAAATAAAACAAAAAAAAGCGAAGCTACAGTCACAATCACAAGGCATAATAACTCAAGATAGTACTGTAGTTGCACATTCCAAAGCGTAGATCTCTATGGAGAAGAATGGGCAAGAAACTCCATGGACACTCTTTTAAATCAAAATATTGTTACAAAATCTTGTTTAAATCATTCATGTTGAGATCATACATATATTATGTGAGAACGATGTATGAAGACGTGCACATTAAGAGCGTCCCGAGTAAAAGATTAAATCAACAATGAAAAAATATAGTAATTCAAATAAACCGTGGCAGCTAAGAGATGACCAGTCCCAAGTTACAGCACCCGTTCACGAACATGACGCATGGATCAGCGCCATTCAACTCAACCATAATAAAGGGAACTCGACACATCCGCCAACATCAGCGAGACATTTGAGTGCGCATGACATTCTCTCAGCCACCAAGGCACATTCAAGTCAATGAAAGATAACAAACTTAAAATTGTAGCCTCACAGTACATAGTACTCACACATGTGATATGCAATTATGTAATACTAACATATGGAATCTATACAAAGCAAGGATACTTTACAATCTTCTGCAGTTAAATTGAAGCTAAATTGAAATAACTTTCGAAATCACAACGGCAAGTTGGTACATGAGAATGAGAATTCATGATGATTGGAATACACAACTTTCAAATCAATGTAAGTAAGCACACAATACAATAAAGAATCACACTTGAGTTGGGTCAACCAATACGTTATTACGAATGATCAAATATTTGACGAAACCCAAGTATTTATAAGACGTCATTAACAGAAATCGGTCATAATGATAATTTCTGTACCACGCAATAATTAATGACTCAAAAAAACTAAACGATACTTAAAGTAAAGACCGCCATTACTTAATTGCTGTCCCTAGGAGCGAATTTAGAAGGATTCCAGTACCGATGTGGATTACAATAGAGTAACTAAATGAATGATCTTATTGGGCTTACGACACTGTTGCATCGTAGGTAGTTAGATGATAATTGCAAGTTATTATTTTGATGAGTGGACCCTTAATTTTTTTAAAATCTTCATGATCTGACGACATTGTTGCTATTGAAGGAGATCGTGGCTAAATAATAACAGCCGTTCGGGTCGATCTTTAGGTTCAGCCGCGCTTGCTTGGTTGGTCCTTGACAGTCATTACAGGTACTCAGAGGCCTGAAAGTCTGACAACCAGTCTTACCATGGGGTATAATCAATACTTTGAGTCGTGGAGATCAGATACGCAGTCGTTCCATGTAGCGCATTGGTCTAGTAATCGCAAGCGCTGGTGCCTACAGAACACGAGGTCCTGCGTTCGATTCCCAAGTCTGGTCGTGTTTTTAAGTCTTTCCATCAGAAACTTATCAGCACCAGCAAGGACTTAGAATTTAGGCGCGGTCGATGGCAATGGGCTCGCCCCGTATTACTTGAAAATAATTGCCGAAATGTGGATATACTATGCTTATAACTCTGACTATTTCTTCTATGATACCCACCCACAGTAGAAGACTGACATTCCACGAACCTATTCGAAGCCTATACTTCAGGTACCTATTTCTTTATCCAATACCTCGTCCCCTAGTCGGGCGCGTCTTTCGAATTAACATCGAATCTCATTACGCCCGCAAACACCACCGGGTCGGAAAATCACTTCTATGTTTAGTTCAATCTTTTCAAAGAATCAAGCGTAGACGTTTTGAAGAGAACTCACCTACTGCCAAGTTGCCAATAAGAGAAAATACAGGGTAGAAGGGACATTGACGCACAAACGGCTACCACGTGTTCAGTGCATTATTCTAAACATCCACACATACATATCTTTCATCGGCAATTTAAAAAAAAAACTGCCATTATTTTTTGACCGCGTAGGTATAGCACTTTTGTAAGAAACAGCGATTTTGATAAAATGCCGATGAAAAATTTCTGTGCCCCACCGATTTTTTCGAAATGATGTACTGAATGTGTAGTCTGTACCTAATCGTTTTTTGAAGAAGTTTCTAATAACGGTTTTAATCGATTAATAAAGGGATAGAATATACTTTATTACTTAGAGTAATTAGCTTATTAATTATATGCTTTATTGTCCACCAAAATTGTAAAACTCACATGTAGTGTCTTTTTATACCTAATGAACAGGCGCAGGAATCCGAGCATTTTCATGAAAGTAAAGTGCTTAATTTAATTACGAATTAAAATTTAATTGATTTGTAATGAGAATGCAACTGTGGTTGGAATGTAGTTCTTTATACAACACTGATGACGTTGTTATTATTTAAAAATGGCTCCGTGGCTTAAACATATGTCCACAGAAAGACTTTGTTTTGAAATAAGACTGAGGCTAAAATCTAAAGAGCAGACTTAGACAGTCCTATCTCAGTTATAGCGCTTCATCCGAAAATAAATGTAATTAGTATTAAGTTAATATTCATATTTCTACAAGCTTCTTGATCAAGCGTATCATAAATAAGTATGTTTTAGTGTTGTGGGTCATGATTTGTTACATGTTTTATCGTTCGTCGTTGAAATACTAAAATACATTAAAAAACCCTTTTAGAAAAATACCAAACGCTCACATTCTTTTACAGGACCCCCTCAACCTCACCAGTACAGTTCAATTGAGTGAAATAAGCACTTTCTAAAATGCACATTTGGTTCATGTGAGTTAGCTGCGATTGCTCCAGCACCACTTGTGGGAAATATGCTCTCCGGCGGTTGAGGCTTGGCTACTGTTTGGCTGAATTTGCGTACTGTAGAGGTGAAGTTACTGCGACAGAAAATGTAAAGTTATCTGCGATCTCCTCTGTTATCCTGGGACAGCTAAATGGAATTGTAATCAGGTTTATACTCGGAATTTAAATCCACTATCTCTGTGCATGAGCCGGGGCTCGAATAAAGGAGTCTGCCCACTACACTGTACGATACCATGACTGTATGAACGTCTCAGATACGGAAAGTAACACGACACGAACTACTATGCCAACTACACTGTATCAATACCTTATCATTCCCGTTTGTAACGGGTTTAGAACGGTTATCGTACGCGGTTAAGCCCTATATTTAGTTTTGAAAAGTATGAGACAATGCCCACTAAACCGTTCTGTCATCGTGGCGTGTCAATAAATATACTAAAAAAATATTAGTGTATTAATTGGTTCAACAGCATCCATTCTGTAATGAGTCGACATCGAAGCCGCGCCATATAGTGTCGAAATTATTGATATTCTGATTATTATTGAGTTTCATTGTTATTGAGGTGATTGTCAAAGGTTGTTTGCGTTTAATTGTATTGGATTCCATTTTTTTTCGAATCAGAGTTGTTTAAATGCGCAACTGTTTTGAAAGGTACCTAATAAATAAGGTATTCTTGTCCAACTATATTTGATAAGTGATAGTATCAGGCGTTACTTTGCGAAAATTCATAATATTAAATAATACAAATGCAAAATATGAATTAATTTGTTACTGTCTATGTGACCGCGTTGCTATTTTAAATTACAAAATTGATTTTGATGTGTATATCAGAATAAAAATCTGGAAGGTTTATAAGGTACTACGTTAATATTAAACTTAGGTATGTACATATTAATATGAAAAATAAAATCTCGATGTTTTCTCAAGTCGTTAAAACTGTGTTAATGAAGTCACTCATTTACAAACAATCCTTATGTTGTCTCTTGTGTGTTCATAAATAATAAAAAAAAATATGATATTAAGTCATTAATTTATTAACAAACAAAATAAGGTTCATCTCTTTCTGTTGTTTACAATTTTTGGGACATAATGAGGAATGGGCCCTGGCGATGACAAAATATGATGAGCAGCAGACATGCCAGGAGGCGTTTTCGTATAGAAATAGTGATCTTTATTATGGTGCTGGTTCGGGCTGATCCTATATACGTATTCGGAGAATCCGGGCGCATTTGGGATGTACGAAGGTTGCACGAAGTATTTCTCGTGCTACCTGAAATGAGGAAGCATGGGTTGATAAATCGAAGCAAACATTGCCGAATCTACTCATTAAAACAAACGTATTCAATTGTCAACAAACAAAACGAATAAAAATAAATAACGAAAGGAAATTGTAAAATATTGTAAGTAGTAGACACATAATCATCTATGGTGGGGTTGAATTCTAGTTTAACGGGATGCAGCTGAGTACCAGTATTTTACATGGAGTGACTGTGGTGGTAGACTACAGATCCTTCTGAAGTAGTAGACAGATAGATAAATCGAAATCATCATCATCATCTGCCGAGCCATCCCAACTATGTTGGAGTTGACTTCTAGTCCGGATTCAGCTGAATACTAGTATTTTCCTCCACAACCCAGTTAGTATTGGGAAATACGATACCCCTTGGTATAAATAAATAAATTGAAATAACTTACGAAATCACAACGGCAACAACAAGTTGGTACAACAGAATGAGAATTCATGATGATTGGAATGTAAGAAAGCACGCAATACAATACAGAATCACACTTGAGTTGGTGTCAACCAATACGTTATTATGAATGATCCAATATTTGACGAAACCCAAGTATTTATAAAACGTCATTAACAGAAATCGGTCTTAATGATCATTTCTGTATTACGCAATAATAAACGACTCAAAAAAACTATATGATGCTTAAAGTAAAGAGCGCTATTACCTAATTGCTGTCCCTAGGAACGAATTTAGAAGGGTTCCAGTACCTAAGTTATAATAGAGTAATTACTAAATGAAGAATTCTTGACCTTTACCAAAATGTTTCTTTTCTCTGGTTTCCTATTTCGAAATCATGATTTATTGTATTCAGTAGAAAGTTGGTTTTGTATTTTAATGCGATGTCATTACAGATCTTATTGGGTTTACGACTCTGTTGCATCGTAGGTATAGCTTAGTTAAATGATAATTGCACGTTATAATTTTGACGCAGTCGTTCCTTGTAAAATACTGGTATACAGCGGCATTTTTGACTTTAATTCAACGTATTGTAACTATACACTTGAGGTAGGTTTTAATAGCGCATTGGTCTAGTAATCGCAAGCGCTGGTGCCTACAGAACACGAGGTCCTGCGTTCGATTCCCTAGTCTGGTCGTGTTTTAAGTCTTTCCATCAGAAACTTATCAGTACCAGTAAGGACTTAGAATTTGGGCGAGGTCGATGGCAATGGGCTCGCCTCGTATTACTTGAAAATAATTGCCGAAATGTGGATATACTAAGCTTATAACTCTGACTATCCCTTCTATGATACCCAACCACAGTAGAAGACTGACATTCCACGAACCTATTCGAAGCCTATATTTCAGGTACCTATTTCTTTATCCAATACTTCGTCAACTAGTCGGGCGCGTCTTTCGAATTAACATCGAATCTCATTACGCCCGCAAACACCACCGGGTCGGAAAATCACTTCTATATTTAGTTCAATCTTTTCAAAGAATCAAGCGTAGACGTTTATTTATTTATTTAACTATTTATGCACACACAGAAGACAACACAGGAAAATAACATTATAATATATGAGTACAAAGGTACTGCTTATATCAAAAGAAATTTCTGCCAGCAGACCCGCAAAAAGGAGAAATGAAAAAGAAAAGTAGACAATAGTGTGTAAAAGGGAAGAGAATAATTTTTATAATATGTGCCTTAACTAACTAACTTATATAAATATACATATAAGTAAATATTAATATATACTTATATAAATAGATAATTCTAAGATATATAAACTAATAAAAATATATAAGTATATTATAAATCATAATTGAGAGGAAAGGTAATACTCTTTCACTCTGGTTTTAAACAATGAAATGTTCTTCAGATCACGGATGCTAGGCGGAAGTGAGTTCCACAACCTTACAGCATGGACGGAGAAGGAGTAGGAGTAATAGCTGGATTTATGAAGATGGGATTTAAGTAGAGATCTAAGGAGCGATCTACACGGTACGTCCGTAGGGCGAGCATATGAAAAACGCTCGCGCAGGTACGAAGGATAGGACGGGTTGTGTAGGATATTGAAGAGGAGACATAGGATCCTAGTGTTCCTGCGAAGGCGGATTGGGAGCCACTTGAGTTCTTTGCGACGTTTTGAAGAGAACTCACCTACTGCCAAGTTGCCAATAAGAGAAAATACAGGGTGGTAGGGACATTGACGCACAAACGGCTACCACGTGTTCAGTGCATTATTCTAAACATCCACACATACATATCTTTCATCGGCAATTTAAAAAAAAAACACAGCCTTAGTCTTTCCGTAGACCGCTCGCCAGTGAGTGGGGCGACACACTTCAGAAAGCTGTTTCGGCTTTTCAGCCTTTGCGACACGAGGGTATTTAGATGTAAAGGGTGTCGTGTGTCTGAAATTATTTTGACTCTTTCACTAGAGCTCGCCACTGTTCTGCGAACTTCTGGTGGCGCTATTCCCAACAGTGGGTACAGAATCTGTACCGGGGTCGGTTTAAGGCAACCAGTGATGATCCGGCACGTTTCATTCAGAGCTGTATCCACTAACTTTGCGTGGGCTGAACGGCTTTATTATCAAATAATAAAGGGATAGAATATACTTTATTACTTAGAGTAATTTGCCTATTCATTCTATGCTTTATTGTCCACCAAAATTGTAAAATTAACATGTAGTGTCTTTTTATACCTAATGAACCGTGAAAACAGGCGCAGGAATCCGAGCATTTACATGAAAGTAAAGTTTTTAATTTACATGAAAGTAAAGTTTTTTCAAAATTTAATTGATTTGTAATGAGAATGCAACTGTGGTTGGAATGTAGTTCTTTATACAACACTGACGACGTTGTTATTATTTCAAAATAGCTCCGTGGCTTAAACATATGTCCACAGAAAGACTGTGTTGAAATAAGACTGAGGGTAAAATTAACTTATTGCGTAACTTCTTGCGATAGAAAATGTAAAGCTATAAGTAATCAGGTTTATACTCGGAATTTAAATCCACTATCTCTGTGCATGAGCCAAGGCTCGAATAAAGGAGTCTGCCTACTACACTGTACGATACCATGACTGTATGAACGTTTCAGACACGGAAAGAAACACGACCCGAACTACTATGCCAACTACACTGTATCAATAGCTTATCATTCCCGTTTGTAACGGGTTTAGAACGGTCATCGTACGCGGTTAAGCCCTATATTTAGTTTTGAAAAGTATGAGAGAATGCCTACTAAACCGTTCCGTCATCGTCGCGTGCCAATAAATATACTAAAAAAATATTAGTGTGTTAAAGCCGCGCCATATAGTGTCGAAATTATTGATATTCTGATTATTATTGAGTTTCATTGTTATTGAGGTGATTGTCAAAGGTTGTTTGCGTTTAATTGTATTGGATTCCATTTTTTTTCGAATCAGAGTTGTTTAAATGCGCAACTGTTTTGAAAGGTACCTAATAAATAAGGTATTCTTGTCCAACTATATTTGATAAGTGATAGTATCAGGCGTTACTTTGCGAAAATTCATAATATTAAATAATACAAATGCAAAATATGAATTAATTTGTTACTGTCTATGTGACCGCGTTGCTATTTTAAATTACAAAATTGATTTTGATGTGTATATCAGAATAAAAATCTGGAAGGTTTATAAGGTACTACGTTAATATTAAACTTAGGTATGTACATATTAATATGAAAAATAAAATCTCGATGTTTTCTCAAGTCGTTAAAACTGTGTTAATGAAGTCACTCATTTACAAACAATCCTTATGTTGTCTCTTGTGTGTTCATAAATAATAAAAAAAAATATGATATTAAGTCATTAATTTATTAACAAACAAAATAAGGTTCATCTCTTTCTGTTGTTTACAATTTTTGGGACATAATGAGGAATGGGCCCTGGCGATGACAAAATATGATGAGCAGCAGACATGCCAGGAGGCGTTTTCGTATAGAAATAGTGATCTTTATTATGGTGCTGGTTCGGGCTGATCCTATATACGTATTCGGAGAATCCGGGCGCATTTGGGATGTACGAAGGTTGCACGAAGTATTTCTCGTGCTACCTGAAATGAGGAAGCATGGGTTGATAAATCGAAGCAAACATTGCCGAATCTACTCATTAAAACAAACGTATTCAATTGTCAACAAACAAAACGAATAAAAATAAATAACGAAAGGAAATTGTAAAATATTGTAAGTAGTAGACACATAATCATCTATGGTGGGGTTGAATTCTAGTTTAACGGGATGCAGCTGAGTACCAGTATTTTACATGGAGTGACTGTGGTGGTAGACTACAGATCCTTCTGAAGTAGTAGACAGATAGATAAATCGAAATCATCATCATCATCTGCCGAGCCATCCCAACTATGTTGGAGTTGACTTCTAGTCCGGATTCAGCTGAATACTAGTATTTTCCTCCACAACCCAGTTAGTATTGGGAAATACGATACCCCTTGGTATAAATAAATAAATTGAAATAACTTACGAAATCACAACGGCAACAACAAGTTGGTACAACAGAATGAGAATTCATGATGATTGGAATGTAAGAAAGCACGCAATACAATACAGAATCACACTTGAGTTGGTGTCAACCAATACGTTATTATGAATGATCCAATATTTGACGAAACCCAAGTATTTATAAAACGTCATTAACAGAAATCGGTCTTAATGATCATTTCTGTATTACGCAATAATAAACGACTCAAAAAAACTATATGATGCTTAAAGTAAAGAGCGCTATTACCTAATTGCTGTCCCTAGGAACGAATTTAGAAGGGTTCCAGTACCTAAGTTATAATAGAGTAATTACTAAATGAAGAATTCTTGACCTTTACCAAAATGTTTCTTTTCTCTGGTTTCCTATTTCGAAATCATGATTTATTGTATTCAGTAGAAAGTTGGTTTTGTATTTTAATGCGATGTCATTACAGATCTTATTGGGTTTACGACTCTGTTGCATCGTAGGTATAGCTTAGTTAAATGATAATTGCACGTTATAATTTTGACGCAGTCGTTCCTTGTAAAATACTGGTATACAGCGGCATTTTTGACTTTAATTCAACGTATTGTAACTATACACTTGAGGTAGGTTTTAATAGCGCATTGGTCTAGTAATCGCAAGCGCTGGTGCCTACAGAACACGAGGTCCTGCGTTCGATTCCCTAGTCTGGTCGTGTTTTAAGTCTTTCCATCAGAAACTTATCAGTACCAGTAAGGACTTAGAATTTGGGCGAGGTCGATGGCAATGGGCTCGCCTCGTATTACTTGAAAATAATTGCCGAAATGTGGATATACTAAGCTTATAACTCTGACTATCCCTTCTATGATACCCAACCACAGTAGAAGACTGACATTCCACGAACCTATTCGAAGCCTATATTTCAGGTACCTATTTCTTTATCCAATACTTCGTCAACTAGTCGGGCGCGTCTTTCGAATTAACATCGAATCTCATTACGCCCGCAAACACCACCGGGTCGGAAAATCACTTCTATATTTAGTTCAATCTTTTCAAAGAATCAAGCGTAGACGTTTATTTATTTATTTAACTATTTATGCACACACAGAAGACAACACAGGAAAATAACATTATAATATATGAGTACAAAGGTACTGCTTATATCAAAAGAAATTTCTGCCAGCAGACCCGCAAAAAGGAGAAATGAAAAAGAAAAGTAGACAATAGTGTGTAAAAGGGAAGAGAATAATTTTTATAATATGTGCCTTAACTAACTAACTTATATAAATATACATATAAGTAAATATTAATATATACTTATATAAATAGATAATTCTAAGATATATAAACTAATAAAAATATATAAGTATATTATAAATCATAATTGAGAGGAAAGGTAATACTCTTTCACTCTGGTTTTAAACAATGAAATGTTCTTCAGATCACGGATGCTAGGCGGAAGTGAGTTCCACAACCTTACAGCATGGACGGAGAAGGAGTAGGAGTAATAGCTGGATTTATGAAGATGGGATTTAAGTAGAGATCTAAGGAGCGATCTACACGGTACGTCCGTAGGGCGAGCATATGAAAAACGCTCGCGCAGGTACGAAGGATAGGACGGGTTGTGTAGGATATTGAAGAGGAGACATAGGATCCTAGTGTTCCTGCGAAGGCGGATTGGGAGCCACTTGAGTTCTTTGCGACGTTTTGAAGAGAACTCACCTACTGCCAAGTTGCCAATAAGAGAAAATACAGGGTGGTAGGGACATTGACGCACAAACGGCTACCACGTGTTCAGTGCATTATTCTAAACATCCACACATACATATCTTTCATCGGCAATTTAAAAAAAAAACACAGCCTTAGTCTTTCCGTAGACCGCTCGCCAGTGAGTGGGGCGACACACTTCAGAAAGCTGTTTCGGCTTTTCAGCCTTTGCGACACGAGGGTATTTAGATGTAAAGGGTGTCGTGTGTCTGAAATTATTTTGACTCTTTCACTAGAGCTCGCCACTGTTCTGCGAACTTCTGGTGGCGCTATTCCCAACAGTGGGTACAGAATCTGTACCGGGGTCGGTTTAAGGCAACCAGTGATGAACGTTTCATTCAGAGCTGTATCCACTAACTTTGCGTGGGCTGAACGGCTTTATTATCAAATAATAAAGGGATAGAATATACTTTATTACTTAGAGTAATTTGCCTATTCATTCTATGCTTTATTGTCCACCAAAATTGTAAAATTAACATGTAGTGTCTTTTTATACCTAATGAACCGTGAAAACAGGCGCAGGAATCCGAGCATTTACATGAAAGTAAAGTTTTTAATTTACATGAAAGTAAAGTTTTTTCAAAATTTAATTGATTTGTAATGAGAATGCAACTGTGGTTGGAATGTAGTTCTTTATACAACACTGACGACGTTGTTATTATTTCAAAATAGCTCCGTGGCTTAAACATATGTCCACAGAAAGACTGTGTTGAAATAAGACTGAGGGTAAAATTAACTTATTGCGTAACTTCTTGCGATAGAAAATGTAAAGCTATAAGTAATCAGGTTTATACTCGGAATTTAAATCCACTATCTCTGTGCATGAGCCAAGGCTCGAATAAAGGAGTCTGCCTACTACACTGTACGATACCATGACTGTATGAACGTTTCAGACACGGAAAGAAACACGACCCGAACTACTATGCCAACTACACTGTATCAATAGCTTATCATTCCCGTTTGTAACGGGTTTAGAACGGTCATCGTACGCGGTTAAGCCCTATATTTAGTTTTGAAAAGTATGAGAGAATGCCTACTAAACCGTTCCGTCATCGTCGCGTGCCAATAAATATACTAAAAAAATATTAGTGTGTTAATTGGTTCATTACCATCCATTCTGTAATGAGTCGACATCGAAGCCGATCCGTATAGGTCGAAATTATTTCTATTCTAATTATTATTGAGTTTCATTGTTATTGAGGTGATTGTCAAAGGTTGTTTGCGTTTAATAGTATTGGATTCCATTGAAGGCAGACATTTTTTTTTCGAATTACAGTTGTTTAAATGAGCAACTATTTTGCAAGGTACCTAATAAATAAGGTATTCTTGTCCAACTATATTTAATAAGGTATTAGTAACGCCTGATGGCGTTACTTTGCGAAAATCCATAATAATTGATAATGGAAATGCAAAATATGAATTAATTCGTTACTGTCTACGTGACCGCGTCGCTATTTTAAATTACAAAACTGATTTTGATGTGTCTATCAGAATAAAAATCTGGAAGGTTTATAAGGTACTACGTTAATATTAAACTTAGGTATGTACATATTAATATGAAAAATAAAATCTCGATGTTTTCTCAAGTCGTTAAAACTGTGTTAATGAAGTCACTAATTGATAAACAATCCTTATGATTTCTCTTGTATGTAAATAAATAATAAGATAAATAATACTGTGATGATTTTTGGTCATTAATTTATTTACAAACAAAATATGGTTCATCTCTTTCTATTGTTAACAATATTTGGAATATAATGAGAAATGTGCTCTGACGATGATATAATATGATGAGCAGCAGACATGCCAGGAGGGCTCTTTGTATAGAAATACTGATCTTTGTTATGGTGCTGGTTCGGTCTGGTCCTATACACGTAATCGGTGAATCCGGGCGCATTTGGGATGTATGCAGTTTGCACGAAGTGTTTCTCGTGCTGGTCTAGCCAGCGTTTTACCTGAAATGAGGAAGCATGGGTTGATAAATCGAAGCAAACATTGCCGAATCTACTCATTAAAACAAACGTATTCAATTGTCAACAAACAAAACGAATAAAATAAATAACGAAAGGAAATTGTAAAATATTGTAAGTAGTAGACACATAATCATCTATGGTGGGGTTGAATTCCAGTTTAACGGGATGCAGCTGAGTACCAGTATTTTACATGGAGTGACTGTGGTGGTAGACTACAGATCCTTCTGAAGTAGTAGACAGATAGATAAATCGAAATCATCATCATCATCTGCCGAGCCATCCCAACTATGTTGGAGTTGACTTCTAGTCTAACCGGATTCAGCTAAATACTAGCATTTTACATGAAACGACTGCCTATCTGACCTCCACAACCCAGTTAGTACCTTGTGCAGAGTTACCTCCGCATTTTAACTTTTATTGGTGGAACCTCGAGACCAAATATTTTTCTTTTAATTGTCAATTCTAAATTTGAAATAACTGTCTTTTTAGAGACGAATGTTTTTTTCATTTTTTCCATTCGTGTGCGAAGCTTCAAAGAGCATCTGTCGATTTGAAAATTTAAACCAATAATTTTATGAAGATTTAGTAATGGTGAGCGGGTTTGAGACCCCGAGTGTAAAGCAGTTTATTGATGTCGTCATCACGCAAGTGATGTAAGATACATTGTTTTCCTGGTACATATTGCTGGTTTAATCTTTTAGTTGAACATCCTATTTATCCTGGTATTTTTCTCATCCTGATGATCTTGTCCTTGAAAACTGATATTTTAGACCGAATATTTCATTTGTTATAGGTTGAAAAATCAGTGGATGGGGTCATAATCTTTCAGGCCCCTTTTATTTTAGCTTCTAATCTGGAAACACGTCTAAAATATACAACATGTGACGTAATTGACGCACACCCTCAGACACTTCAATTAGTATATTATGTTATAATCATAATACATACACTGAATTTTTAGTTAAACATATATGAGCAATGATTATTGATTGATTTAGTTATACTAATTCCGGAAGAATGTTGTGGTCACAGTACAAATCCACGAACGCAGACAGTCGCAAACGTAGGTAAGAGGGTCTTGTTAGCCTAGTAGGTATTCGCTCGCGTTCGAAACGAGTTAACGAGTTTTTACTGTAATTTACGTAGTTTTAATTATTTTTGGGAAAAAAAAAATACCTATAATAAAAATTATAGAAATCGATTCAGTAAACGATTATGAAAAACTAATTTCAGGATGTGCGTTAATTATGTTACATGTTGTATATATATAATGTCGATGAACGATTGAAAGTCGCCAGCGAGGTTGGTTACGACCCATGCTCGTCCTGTGATTGAGATTGCGCAGCGACGTGAGCGACGTTCAGGTTCCAAATTTTAAAAAATATCTATGAAAGCGAGGTATTATTTAAGGATATTATAGTCAGCAGCAGTGATGTACATAAACTGTGTATTCTATATGAAGACGTTAGACATTTAAAAGATAGGGTAATATATCTTACGTTGTTTTAGCCATTTTGTAAAATGTAATTGCGTATTTTGTTTAAAACAAGAAATCCAAAATTAGTCATTTTTTGCAAAGAAGTATTTCTAAACAAAAAATCCTTCAACAATTTAAATTCTTATATAAAAATACGATTACATGCTAGGTGCACGAATAGAAAAAAATATTTTTATATAGCACTGTATTTTTTACTTTTTTTATCTAAACGACAAATTCTTTTCTATTAAATTTTGTACAAAAGTGAAGTGAATGTATTTTTTATTTATAACTCCACACTTGGTAAAAATAAATAAAACTCAAAAAGTCAAACTCAAAGCATTTATTTCAATTAGACCATCACAGGCACTTTTGAATGTCAAATAAAACAAAAAAAAGCGAAGCTACAGTCACAATCACAAGGCATAATAACTCAAGATAGTACTGTAGTTGCACATTCCAAAGCGTAGATCTCTATGGAGAAGAATGGGCAAGAAACTCCATGGACACTCTTTTAAATCAAAATATAGTTACAAAATCTTGTTTAAATCATTCATGTTGAGATCATACATATATTATGTGAGAACGATGTATGAAGACGTGCACATTAAGAGCGTCCCGAGTAAAAGATTAAATCAACAATGAAAAAATATAGTAATTCAAATAAACCGTGGCAGCTAAGAGATGACCAGTCCCAAGTTACAGCACCCGTTCACGAACATGACGCATGGATCAGCGCCATTCAACTCAACCATATTAAAGGGAACTCGACACATCCGCCAACGTCAGCGACACATTTGAGTGCGCATGACAATCTCTCAGCCACCAAGGCACATTCAAGTCAATGAAAGATAACAAAATTAAAATTGTAGCCTCAAAGTACATAGTACTCACACATGTGATATGCAATTATGTAATACTAACATATAGAATCTATACAAAGCAAGAATACTTTAAAATCTTCTGCAGTTAAATTGAAGCTAAATTAAAATAACTTTCGAAATCACAACGGCAAGTTGGTATATGAGAATGAGAATTCATGATGATTGGAATACACAACTTTCAAATGAATGTAAGTAAGCACACAATACAATAAAGAATCACACTTGAGTTGGGTCAACCAATACGTTATTACGAATGATCAAATATTTGACGAAACCCAAGTATTTATAAGACGTCATTAACAGAAATCGGTCATAATGATAATTTCTGTACCACGCAATAATTAATGACTCAAAAAAACTAAACGATACTTAAAGTAAAGACCGCCATTACTTAATTGCTGTCCCTAGGAGCGAATTTAGAAGGATTCCAGTACCGATGTGGATTACAATAGAGTAACTAAATGAATGATCTTATTGGGCTTACGACACTGTTGCATCGTAGGTAGTTAGATGATAATTGCAAGTTATTATTTTGATGAGTGGACCCTTAATTTTTTTAAAATCTTCATGATCTGACGACATTGTTGCTATTGAAGGAGATCGTGGCTAAATAATAACAGCCGTTCGGGTCGATCTTTAGGTTCAGCCGCGCTTGCTTGGTTGGTCCTTGACAGTCATTACAGGTACTCAGAGGCCTGAAAGTCTGACAACCAGTCTTACCATGGGGTATAATCAATACTTTGAGTCGTGGAGATCAGATACGCAGTCGTTCCATGTAGCGCATTGGTCTAGTAATCGCAAGCGCTGGTGCCTACAGAACACGAGGTCCTGCGTTCGATTCCCAAGTCTGGTCGTGTTTTTAAGTCTTTCCATCAGAAACTTATCAGCACCAGCAAGGACTTAGAATTTAGGCGCGGTCGATGGCAATGGGCTCGCCCCGTATTACTTGAAAATAATTGCCGAAATGTGGATATACTATGTTTATTTATTTATTTAACTATTTATGCACACACAGAAGACAACACAGGAAAATAACATTATAATATATGAGTACAAAGGTACTGCTTATATCAAAAGAAATTTCTGCCAGCAGACCCGCAAAAAGGAGAAATGAAAAAGAAAAGTAGACAATAGTGTGTAAAAGGGAAGAGAATAATTTTTATAATATGTGCCTTAACTAACTAACTTATATAAATATACATATAAGTAAATATTAATATATACTTATATAAATAGATAATTCTAAGATATATAAACTAATAAAAATATATAAGTATATTATAAATCATAATTGAGAGGAAAGGTAATACTCTTTCACTCTGGTTTTAAACAATGAAATGTTCTTCAGATCACGGATGCTAGGCGGAAGTGAGTTCCACAACCTTACAGCATGGACGGAGAAGGAGTAGGAGTAATAGCTGGATTTATGAAGATGGGATTTAAGTAGAGATCTAAGGAGCGATCTACACGGTACGTCCGTAGGGCGAGCATATGAAAAACGCTCGCGCAGGTACGAAGGATAGGACGGGTTGTGTAGGATATTGAAGAGGAGACATAGGATCCTAGTGTTCCTGCGAAGGCGGATTGGGAGCCACTTGAGTTCTTTGCGACGTTTTGAAGAGAACTCACCTACTGCCAAGTTGGCAATAAGAGAAAATACAGGGTGGTAGGGACATTGACGCACAAACGGCTACCACGTGTTCAGTGCATTATTCTAAACATCCACACATACATATCTTTCATCGGCAATTTAAAAAAAAAACACAGCCTTAGTCTTTCCGTAGACCGCTCGCCAGTGAGTGGGGCGACACACTTCAGAAAGCTGTTTCGGCTTTTCAGCCTTTGCGACACGAGGGTATTTAGATGTAAAGGGTGTCGTGTGTCTGAAATTATTTTGACTCTTTCACTAGAGCTCGCCACTGTTCTGCGAACTTCTGGTGGCGCTATTCCCAACAGTGGGTACAGAATCTGTACCGGGGTCGGTTTAAGGCAACCAGTGATGATCCGGCACGTTTCATTCAGAGCTGTATCCACTAACTTTGCGTGGGCTGAACGGCTTTATTATCAAATAATAAAGGGATAGAATATACTTTATTACTTAGAGTAATTTGCCTATTCATTCTATGCTTTATTGTCCACCAAAATTGTAAAATTAACATGTAGTGTCTTTTTATACCTAATGAACCGTGAAAACAGGCGCAGGAATCCGAGCATTTACATGAAAGTAAAGTTTTTAATTTACATGAAAGTAAAGTTTTTTCAAAATTTAATTGATTTGTAATGAGAATGCAACTGTGGTTGGAATGTAGTTCTTTATACAACACTGACGACGTTGTTATTATTTCAAAATAGCTCCGTGGCTTAAACATATGTCCACAGAAAGACTGTGTTGAAATAAGACTGAGGGTAAAATTAACTTATTGCGTAACTTCTTGCGATAGAAAATGTAAAGCTATAAGTAATCAGGTTTATACTCGGAATTTAAATCCACTATCTCTGTGCATGAGCCAAGGCTCGAATAAAGGAGTCTGCCTACTACACTGTACGATACCATGACTGTATGAACGTTTCAGACACGGAAAGAAACACGACCCGAACTACTATGCCAACTACACTGTATCAATAGCTTATCATTCCCGTTTGTAACGGGTTTAGAACGGTCATCGTACGCGGTTAAGCCCTATATTTAGTTTTGAAAAGTATGAGAGAATGCCTACTAAACCGTTCCGTCATCGTCGCGTGCCAATAAATATACTAAAAAAATATTAGTGTGTTAAAGCCGCGCCATATAGTGTCGAAATTATTGATATTCTGATTATTATTGAGTTTCATTGTTATTGAGGTGATTGTCAAAGGTTGTTTGCGTTTAATTGTATTGGATTCCATTTTTTTTCGAATCAGAGTTGTTTAAATGCGCAACTGTTTTGAAAGGTACCTAATAAATAAGGTATTCTTGTCCAACTATATTTGATAAGTGATAGTATCAGGCGTTACTTTGCGAAAATTCATAATATTAAATAATACAAATGCAAAATATGAATTAATTTGTTACTGTCTATGTGACCGCGTTGCTATTTTAAATTACAAAATTGATTTTGATGTGTATATCAGAATAAAAATCTGGAAGGTTTATAAGGTACTACGTTAATATTAAACTTAGGTATGTACATATTAATATGAAAAATAAAATCTCGATGTTTTCTCAAGTCGTTAAAACTGTGTTAATGAAGTCACTCATTTACAAACAATCCTTATGTTGTCTCTTGTGTGTTCATAAATAATAAAAAAAAATATGATATTAAGTCATTAATTTATTAACAAACAAAATAAGGTTCATCTCTTTCTGTTGTTTACAATTTTTGGGACATAATGAGGAATGGGCCCTGGCGATGACAAAATATGATGAGCAGCAGACATGCCAGGAGGCGTTTTCGTATAGAAATAGTGATCTTTATTATGGTGCTGGTTCGGGCTGATCCTATATACGTATTCGGAGAATCCGGGCGCATTTGGGATGTACGAAGGTTGCACGAAGTATTTCTCGTGCTACCTGAAATGAGGAAGCATGGGTTGATAAATCGAAGCAAACATTGCCGAATCTACTCATTAAAACAAACGTATTCAATTGTCAACAAACAAAACGAATAAAAATAAATAACGAAAGGAAATTGTAAAATATTGTAAGTAGTAGACACATAATCATCTATGGTGGGGTTGAATTCTAGTTTAACGGGATGCAGCTGAGTACCAGTATTTTACATGGAGTGACTGTGGTGGTAGACTACAGATCCTTCTGAAGTAGTAGACAGATAGATAAATCGAAATCATCATCATCATCTGCCGAGCCATCCCAACTATGTTGGAGTTGACTTCTAGTCCGGATTCAGCTGAATACTAGTATTTTCCTCCACAACCCAGTTAGTATTGGGAAATACGATACCCCTTGGTATAAATAAATAAATTGAAATAACTTACGAAATCACAACGGCAACAACAAGTTGGTACAACAGAATGAGAATTCATGATGATTGGAATGTAAGAAAGCACGCAATACAATACAGAATCACACTTGAGTTGGTGTCAACCAATACGTTATTATGAATGATCCAATATTTGACGAAACCCAAGTATTTATAAAACGTCATTAACAGAAATCGGTCTTAATGATCATTTCTGTATTACGCAATAATAAACGACTCAAAAAAACTATATGATGCTTAAAGTAAAGAGCGCTATTACCTAATTGCTGTCCCTAGGAACGAATTTAGAAGGGTTCCAGTACCTAAGTTATAATAGAGTAATTACTAAATGAAGAATTCTTGACCTTTACCAAAATGTTTCTTTTCTCTGGTTTCCTATTTCGAAATCATGATTTATTGTATTCAGTAGAAAGTTGGTTTTGTATTTTAATGCGATGTCATTACAGATCTTATTGGGTTTACGACTCTGTTGCATCGTAGGTATAGCTTAGTTAAATGATAATTGCACGTTATAATTTTGACGCAGTCGTTCCTTGTAAAATACTGGTATACAGCGGCATTTTTGACTTTAATTCAACGTATTGTAACTATACACTTGAGGTAGGTTTTAATAGCGCATTGGTCTAGTAATCGCAAGCGCTGGTGCCTACAGAACACGAGGTCCTGCGTTCGATTCCCTAGTCTGGTCGTGTTTTAAGTCTTTCCATCAGAAACTTATCAGTACCAGTAAGGACTTAGAATTTGGGCGAGGTCGATGGCAATGGGCTCGCCTCGTATTACTTGAAAATAATTGCCGAAATGTGGATATACTAAGCTTATAACTCTGACTATCCCTTCTATGATACCCAACCACAGTAGAAGACTGACATTCCACGAACCTATTCGAAGCCTATATTTCAGGTACCTATTTCTTTATCCAATACTTCGTCAACTAGTCGGGCGCGTCTTTCGAATTAACATCGAATCTCATTACGCCCGCAAACACCACCGGGTCGGAAAATCACTTCTATATTTAGTTCAATCTTTTCAAAGAATCAAGCGTAGACGTTTATTTATTTATTTAACTATTTATGCACACACAGAAGACAACACAGGAAAATAACATTATAATATATGAGTACAAAGGTACTGCTTATATCAAAAGAAATTTCTGCCAGCAGACCCGCAAAAAGGAGAAATGAAAAAGAAAAGTAGACAATAGTGTGTAAAAGGGAAGAGAATAATTTTTATAATATGTGCCTTAACTAACTAACTTATATAAATATACATATAAGTAAATATTAATATATACTTATATAAATAGATAATTCTAAGATATATAAACTAATAAAAATATATAAGTATATTATAAATCATAATTGAGAGGAAAGGTAATACTCTTTCACTCTGGTTTTAAACAATGAAATGTTCTTCAGATCACGGATGCTAGGCGGAAGTGAGTTCCACAACCTTACAGCATGGACGGAGAAGGAGTAGGAGTAATAGCTGGATTTATGAAGATGGGATTTAAGTAGAGATCTAAGGAGCGATCTACACGGTACGTCCGTAGGGCGAGCATATGAAAAACGCTCGCGCAGGTACGAAGGATAGGACGGGTTGTGTAGGATATTGAAGAGGAGACATAGGATCCTAGTGTTCCTGCGAAGGCGGATTGGGAGCCACTTGAGTTCTTTGCGACGTTTTGAAGAGAACTCACCTACTGCCAAGTTGCCAATAAGAGAAAATACAGGGTGGTAGGGACATTGACGCACAAACGGCTACCACGTGTTCAGTGCATTATTCTAAACATCCACACATACATATCTTTCATCGGCAATTTAAAAAAAAAACACAGCCTTAGTCTTTCCGTAGACCGCTCGCCAGTGAGTGGGGCGACACACTTCAGAAAGCTGTTTCGGCTTTTCAGCCTTTGCGACACGAGGGTATTTAGATGTAAAGGGTGTCGTGTGTCTGAAATTATTTTGACTCTTTCACTAGAGCTCGCCACTGTTCTGCGAACTTCTGGTGGCGCTATTCCCAACAGTGGGTACAGAATCTGTACCGGGGTCGGTTTAAGGCAACCAGTGATGATCCGGCACGTTTCATTCAGAGCTGTATCCACTAACTTTGCGTGGGCTGAACGGCTTTATTATCAAATAATAAAGGGATAGAATATACTTTATTACTTAGAGTAATTTGCCTATTCATTCTATGCTTTATTGTCCACCAAAATTGTAAAATTAACATGTAGTGTCTTTTTATACCTAATGAACCGTGAAAACAGGCGCAGGAATCCGAGCATTTACATGAAAGTAAAGTTTTTAATTTACATGAAAGTAAAGTTTTTTCAAAATTTAATTGATTTGTAATGAGAATGCAACTGTGGTTGGAATGTAGTTCTTTATACAACACTGACGACGTTGTTATTATTTCAAAATAGCTCCGTGGCTTAAACATATGTCCACAGAAAGACTGTGTTGAAATAAGACTGAGGGTAAAATTAACTTATTGCGTAACTTCTTGCGATAGAAAATGTAAAGCTATAAGTAATCAGGTTTATACTCGGAATTTAAATCCACTATCTCTGTGCATGAGCCAAGGCTCGAATAAAGGAGTCTGCCTACTACACTGTACGATACCATGACTGTATGAACGTTTCAGACACGGAAAGAAACACGACCCGAACTACTATGCCAACTACACTGTATCAATAGCTTATCATTCCCGTTTGTAACGGGTTTAGAACGGTCATCGTACGCGGTTAAGCCCTATATTTAGTTTTGAAAAGTATGAGAGAATGCCTACTAAACCGTTCCGTCATCGTCGCGTGCCAATAAATATACTAAAAAAATATTAGTGTGTTAAAGCCGCGCCATATAGTGTCGAAATTATTGATATTCTGATTATTATTGAGTTTCATTGTTATTGAGGTGATTGTCAAAGGTTGTTTGCGTTTAATTGTATTGGATTCCATTTTTTTTCGAATCAGAGTTGTTTAAATGCGCAACTGTTTTGAAAGGTACCTAATAAATAAGGTATTCTTGTCCAACTATATTTGATAAGTGATAGTATCAGGCGTTACTTTGCGAAAATTCATAATATTAAATAATACAAATGCAAAATATGAATTAATTTGTTACTGTCTATGTGACCGCGTTGCTATTTTAAATTACAAAATTGATTTTGATGTGTATATCAGAATAAAAATCTGGAAGGTTTATAAGGTACTACGTTAATATTAAACTTAGGTATGTACATATTAATATGAAAAATAAAATCTCGATGTTTTCTCAAGTCGTTAAAACTGTGTTAATGAAGTCACTCATTTACAAACAATCCTTATGTTGTCTCTTGTGTGTTCATAAATAATAAAAAAAAATATGATATTAAGTCATTAATTTATTAACAAACAAAATAAGGTTCATCTCTTTCTGTTGTTTACAATTTTTGGGACATAATGAGGAATGGGCCCTGGCGATGACAAAATATGATGAGCAGCAGACATGCCAGGAGGCGTTTTCGTATAGAAATAGTGATCTTTATTATGGTGCTGGTTCGGGCTGATCCTATATACGTATTCGGAGAATCCGGGCGCATTTGGGATGTACGAAGGTTGCACGAAGTATTTCTCGTGCTACCTGAAATGAGGAAGCATGGGTTGATAAATCGAAGCAAACATTGCCGAATCTACTCATTAAAACAAACGTATTCAATTGTCAACAAACAAAACGAATAAAAATAAATAACGAAAGGAAATTGTAAAATATTGTAAGTAGTAGACACATAATCATCTATGGTGGGGTTGAATTCTAGTTTAACGGGATGCAGCTGAGTACCAGTATTTTACATGGAGTGACTGTGGTGGTAGACTACAGATCCTTCTGAAGTAGTAGACAGATAGATAAATCGAAATCATCATCATCATCTGCCGAGCCATCCCAACTATGTTGGAGTTGACTTCTAGTCCGGATTCAGCTGAATACTAGTATTTTCCTCCACAACCCAGTTAGTATTGGGAAATACGATACCCCTTGGTATAAATAAATAAATTGAAATAACTTACGAAATCACAACGGCAACAACAAGTTGGTACAACAGAATGAGAATTCATGATGATTGGAATGTAAGAAAGCACGCAATACAATACAGAATCACACTTGAGTTGGTGTCAACCAATACGTTATTATGAATGATCCAATATTTGACGAAACCCAAGTATTTATAAAACGTCATTAACAGAAATCGGTCTTAATGATCATTTCTGTATTACGCAATAATAAACGACTCAAAAAAACTATATGATGCTTAAAGTAAAGAGCGCTATTACCTAATTGCTGTCCCTAGGAACGAATTTAGAAGGGTTCCAGTACCTAAGTTATAATAGAGTAATTACTAAATGAAGAATTCTTGACCTTTACCAAAATGTTTCTTTTCTCTGGTTTCCTATTTCGAAATCATGATTTATTGTATTCAGTAGAAAGTTGGTTTTGTATTTTAATGCGATGTCATTACAGATCTTATTGGGTTTACGACTCTGTTGCATCGTAGGTATAGCTTAGTTAAATGATAATTGCACGTTATAATTTTGACGCAGTCGTTCCTTGTAAAATACTGGTATACAGCGGCATTTTTGACTTTAATTCAACGTATTGTAACTATACACTTGAGGTAGGTTTTAATAGCGCATTGGTCTAGTAATCGCAAGCGCTGGTGCCTACAGAACACGAGGTCCTGCGTTCGATTCCCTAGTCTGGTCGTGTTTTAAGTCTTTCCATCAGAAACTTATCAGTACCAGTAAGGACTTAGAATTTGGGCGAGGTCGATGGCAATGGGCTCGCCTCGTATTACTTGAAAATAATTGCCGAAATGTGGATATACTAAGCTTATAACTCTGACTATCCCTTCTATGATACCCAACCACAGTAGAAGACTGACATTCCACGAACCTATTCGAAGCCTATATTTCAGGTACCTATTTCTTTATCCAATACTTCGTCAACTAGTCGGGCGCGTCTTTCGAATTAACATCGAATCTCATTACGCCCGCAAACACCACCGGGTCGGAAAATCACTTCTATATTTAGTTCAATCTTTTCAAAGAATCAAGCGTAGACGTTTATTTATTTATTTAACTATTTATGCACACACAGAAGACAACACAGGAAAATAACATTATAATATATGAGTACAAAGGTACTGCTTATATCAAAAGAAATTTCTGCCAGCAGACCCGCAAAAAGGAGAAATGAAAAAGAAAAGTAGACAATAGTGTGTAAAAGGGAAGAGAATAATTTTTATAATATGTGCCTTAACTAACTAACTTATATAAATATACATATAAGTAAATATTAATATATACTTATATAAATAGATAATTCTAAGATATATAAACTAATAAAAATATATAAGTATATTATAAATCATAATTGAGAGGAAAGGTAATACTCTTTCACTCTGGTTTTAAACAATGAAATGTTCTTCAGATCACGGATGCTAGGCGGAAGTGAGTTCCACAACCTTACAGCATGGACGGAGAAGGAGTAGGAGTAATAGCTGGATTTATGAAGATGGGATTTAAGTAGAGATCTAAGGAGCGATCTACACGGTACGTCCGTAGGGCGAGCATATGAAAAACGCTCGCGCAGGTACGAAGGATAGGACGGGTTGTGTAGGATATTGAAGAGGAGACATAGGATCCTAGTGTTCCTGCGAAGGCGGATTGGGAGCCACTTGAGTTCTTTGCGACGTTTTGAAGAGAACTCACCTACTGCCAAGTTGCCAATAAGAGAAAATACAGGGTGGTAGGGACATTGACGCACAAACGGCTACCACGTGTTCAGTGCATTATTCTAAACATCCACACATACATATCTTTCATCGGCAATTTAAAAAAAAAACACAGCCTTAGTCTTTCCGTAGACCGCTCGCCAGTGAGTGGGGCGACACACTTCAGAAAGCTGTTTCGGCTTTTCAGCCTTTGCGACACGAGGGTATTTAGATGTAAAGGGTGTCGTGTGTCTGAAATTATTTTGACTCTTTCACTAGAGCTCGCCACTGTTCTGCGAACTTCTGGTGGCGCTATTCCCAACAGTGGGTACAGAATCTGTACCGGGGTCGGTTTAAGGCAACCAGTGATGATCCGGCACGTTTCATTCAGAGCTGTATCCACTAACTTTGCGTGGGCTGAACGGCTTTATTATCAAATAATAAAGGGATAGAATATACTTTATTACTTAGAGTAATTTGCCTATTCATTCTATGCTTTATTGTCCACCAAAATTGTAAAATTAACATGTAGTGTCTTTTTATACCTAATGAACCGTGAAAACAGGCGCAGGAATCCGAGCATTTACATGAAAGTAAAGTTTTTAATTTACATGAAAGTAAAGTTTTTTCAAAATTTAATTGATTTGTAATGAGAATGCAACTGTGGTTGGAATGTAGTTCTTTATACAACACTGACGACGTTGTTATTATTTCAAAATAGCTCCGTGGCTTAAACATATGTCCACAGAAAGACTGTGTTGAAATAAGACTGAGGGTAAAATTAACTTATTGCGTAACTTCTTGCGATAGAAAATGTAAAGCTATAAGTAATCAGGTTTATACTCGGAATTTAAATCCACTATCTCTGTGCATGAGCCAAGGCTCGAATAAAGGAGTCTGCCTACTACACTGTACGATACCATGACTGTATGAACGTTTCAGACACGGAAAGAAACACGACCCGAACTACTATGCCAACTACACTGTATCAATAGCTTATCATTCCCGTTTGTAACGGGTTTAGAACGGTCATCGTACGCGGTTAAGCCCTATATTTAGTTTTGAAAAGTATGAGAGAATGCCTACTAAACCGTTCCGTCATCGTCGCGTGCCAATAAATATACTAAAAAAATATTAGTGTGTTAATTGGTTCATTACCATCCATTCTGTAATGAGTCGACATCGAAGCCGATCCGTATAGGTCGAAATTATTTCTATTCTAATTATTATTGAGTTTCATTGTTATTGAGGTGATTGTCAAAGGTTGTTTGCGTTTAATAGTATTGGATTCCATTGAAGGCAGACATTTTTTTTTCGAATTACAGTTGTTTAAATGAGCAACTATTTTGCAAGGTACCTAATAAATAAGGTATTCTTGTCCAACTATATTTAATAAGGTATTAGTAACGCCTGATGGCGTTACTTTGCGAAAATCCATAATAATTGATAATGGAAATGCAAAATATGAATTAATTCGTTACTGTCTACGTGACCGCGTCGCTATTTTAAATTACAAAACTGATTTTGATGTGTCTATCAGAATAAAAATCTGGAAGGTTTATAAGGTACTACGTTAATATTAAACTTAGGTATGTACATATTAATATGAAAAATAAAATCTCGATGTTTTCTCAAGTCGTTAAAACTGTGTTAATGAAGTCACTAATTGATAAACAATCCTTATGATTTCTCTTGTATGTAAATAAATAATAAGATAAATAATACTGTGATGATTTTTGGTCATTAATTTATTTACAAACAAAATATGGTTCATCTCTTTCTATTGTTAACAATATTTGGAATATAATGAGAAATGTGCTCTGACGATGATATAATATGATGAGCAGCAGACATGCCAGGAGGGCTCTTTGTATAGAAATACTGATCTTTGTTATGGTGCTGGTTCGGTCTGGTCCTATACACGTAATCGGTGAATCCGGGCGCATTTGGGATGTATGCAGTTTGCACGAAGTGTTTCTCGTGCTGGTCTAGCCAGCGTTTTACCTGAAATGAGGAAGCATGGGTTGATAAATCGAAGCAAACATTGCCGAATCTACTCATTAAAACAAACGTATTCAATTGTCAACAAACAAAACGAATAAAAATAAATAACGAAAGGAAATTGTAAAATATTGTAAGTAGTAGACACATAATCATCTATGGTGGGGTTGAATTCCAGTTTAACGGGATGCAGCTGAGTACCAGTATTTTACATGGAGTGACTGTGGTGGTAGACTACAGATCCTTCTGAAGTAGTAGACAGATAGATAAATCGAAATCATCATCATCATCTGCCGAGCCATCCCAACTATGTTGGAGTTGACTTCTAGTCTAACCGGATTCAGCTAAATACTAGCATTTTACATGAAACGACTGCCTATCTGACCTCCACAACCCAGTTAGTACCTTGTGCAGAGTTACCTCCGCATTTTAACTTTTATTGGTGGAACCTCGAGACCAAATATTTTTCTTTTAATTGTCAATTCTAAATTTGAAATAACTGTCTTTTTAGAGACGAATGTTTTTTTCATTTTTTCCATTCGTGTGCGAAGCTTCAAAGAGCATCTGTCGATTTGAAAATTTAAACCAATAATTTTATGAAGATTTAGTAATGGTGAGCGGGTTTGAGACCCCGAGTGTAAAGCAGTTCATTGATGTCGTCATCACGCAAGTGATGTAAGATACATTGTTTTCCTGGTACATATTGCTGGTTTAATCTTTTAGTTGAACATCCTATTTATCCTGGTATTTTTCTCATCCTGATGATCTTGTCCTTGAAAACTGATATTTTAGACCGAATATTTCATTTGTTATAGGTTGAAAAATCAGTGGATGGGGTCATAATCTTTCAGGCCCCTTTTATTTTAGCTTCTAATCTGGAAACACGTCTAAAATATACAACATGTGACGTAATTGACGCACACCCTCAGACACTTCAATTAGTATATTATGTTATAATCATAATACATACACTGAATTTTTAGTTAAACATATATGAGCAATGATTATTGATTGATTTAGTTATACTAATTCCGGAAGAATGTTGTGGTCACAGTACAAATCCACGAACGCAGACAGTCGCAAACGTAGGTAAGAGGGTCTTGTTAGCCTAGTAGGTATTCGCTCGCGTTCGAAACGAGTTAACGAGTTTTTACTGTAATTTACGTAGTTTTAATTATTTTTGGGAAAAAAAAATACCTATAATAAAAATTATAGAAATCGATTCAGTAAACGATTATGAAAAAACTAATTTCAGGATGTGCGTTAATTATGTTACATGTTGTATATATATAATGTCGATGAACGATTGAAAGTCGCCAGCGAGGTTGGTTACGACCCATGCTCGTCCTGTGATTGAGATTGCGCAGCGACGTGAGCGACGTTCAGGTTCCAAATTTTAAAAAATATCTATGAAAGCGAGGTATTATTTAAGGATATTATAGTCAGCAGCAGTGATGTACATAAACTGTGTATTCTATATGAAGACGTTAGACATTTAAAAGATAGGGTAATATATCTTACGTTGTTTTAGCCATTTTGTAAAATGTAATTGCGTATTTTGTTTAAAACAAGAAATCCAAAATTAGTCATTTTTTGCAAAGAAGTATTTCTAAACAAAAAATCCTTCAACAATTTAAATTCTTATATAAAAATACGATTACATGCTAGGTGCACGAATAGAAAAAAATATTTTTATATAGCACTGTATTTTTTACTTTTTTTATCTAAACGACAAATTCTTTTCTATTAAATTTTGTACAAAAGTGAAGTGAATGTATTTTTTATTTATAACTCCACACTTGGTAAAAATAAATAAAACTCAAAAAGTCAAACTCAAAGCATTTATTTCAATTAGACCATCACAGGCACTTTTGAATGTCAAATAAAACAAAAAAAAGCGAAGCTACAGTCACAATCACAAGGCATAATAACTCAAGATAGTACTGTAGTTGCACATTCCAAAGCGTAGATCTCTATGGAGAAGAATGGGCAAGAAACTCCATGGACACTCTTTTAAATCAAAATATAGTTACAAAATCTTGTTTAAATCATTCATGTTGAGATCATACATATATTATGTGAGAACGATGTATGAAGACGTGCACATTAAGAGCGTCCCGAGTAAAAGATTAAATCAACAATGAAAAAATATAGTAATTCAAATAAACCGTGGCAGCTAAGAGATGACCAGTCCCAAGTTACAGCACCCGTTCACGAACATGACGCATGGATCAGCGCCATTCAACTCAACCATATTAAAGGGAACTCGACACATCCGCCAACGTCAGCGACACATTTGAGTGCGCATGACAATCTCTCAGCCACCAAGGCACATTCAAGTCAATGAAAGATAACAAAATTAAAATTGTAGCCTCAAAGTACATAGTACTCACACATGTGATATGCAATTATGTAATACTAACATATAGAATCTATACAAAGCAAGAATACTTTAAAATCTTCTGCAGTTAAATTGAAGCTAAATTAAAATAACTTTCGAAATCACAACGGCAAGTTGGTATATGAGAATGAGAATTCATGATGATTGGAATACACAACTTTCAAATGAATGTAAGTAAGCACACAATACAATAAAGAATCACACTTGAGTTGGGTCAACCAATACGTTATTACGAATGATCAAATATTTGACGAAACCCAAGTATTTATAAGACGTCATTAACAGAAATCGGTCATAATGATAATTTCTGTACCACGCAATAATTAATGACTCAAAAAAACTAAACGATACTTAAAGTAAAGACCGCCATTACTTAATTGCTGTCCCTAGGAGCGAATTTAGAAGGATTCCAGTACCGATGTGGATTACAATAGAGTAACTAAATGAATGATCTTATTGGGCTTACGATACTGTTGCATCGTAGGTAGTTAGATGATAATTGCAAGTTATTATTTTGATGAGTGGACCCCCAATTTTTTTTAAATCTTCATGATCTGACGACATTGTTGCTATTGTAGGAGATCGTGGCTAAATAATAACAGCCGTTCGGGACGATCTTTAGGTTAAGCCGCGCTTGGCTTGGTTAGTCCTTGACAGTCATTACAGGTACTCAGAGGCCTGAAAGTCTGACAACCAGTCTTACCATGGGGTATAATCAATACTTTGAGTCGTGGAGATCAGATACGCAGTCGTTCCATGTAGCGCATTGGTCTAGTAATCGCAAGCGCTGGTGCCTAAAGAACACGAGGTCCTGCGTTCGATTCCCAAGTCTGGTCGTGTTTTTAAGTCTTTCCATCAGAAACTTATCAGCACCAGCAAGGACTTAGAATTTAGGCGCGGTCGATGGCAATGGGCTCGCCCCGTATTACTTGAAAATAATTGCCGAAATGTGGATATACTATGCTTATAACTCTGACTATTTCTTCTATGATACCCACCCACAGTAGAAGACTGACATTCCACGAACCTATTCGAAGCCTATACTTCAGGTACCTATTTCTTTATCCAATACCTCGTCCCCTAGTCGGGCGCGTCTTTCGAATTAACATCGAATCTCATTACGCCCGCAAACACCACCGTGTCGGAAAATCACTTCTATGTTTAGTTCAATCTTTTCAAAGAATCAAGCGTAGACGTTTTGAAGAGAACTCACCTACTGCCAAGTTGCCAGTAAGAGAAAATACAGGGTGAAAAGGACATTGACGCACAAACGGCTACCACGTGTTCAGTGCATTATTCTAAACATCCACACATACATATCTTTCATCGGCAATTTAAAAAAAAAACTGCCATTATTTTTTGACCGCGTAGGTATAGCACTTTTGTAAGAAACAGCGATTTTGATAAAATGCCGATGAAAAATTTCTGTGCCCCACCGATTTTTTCGAAATGATGTACTGAATGTGTAGTCTGTACCTAATCGTTTTTTGAAGAAGTTTCTAATAACGGTTTTAATCGATTAATAAAGGGATAGAATATACTTTATTACTTAGAGTAATTAGCTTATTAATTATATGCTTTATTGTCCACCAAAATTGTAAAACTCACATGTAGTGTCTTTTTATACCTAATGAACAGGCGCAGGAATCCGAGCATTTTCATGAAAGTAAAGTGCTTAATTTAATTACGAATTAAAATTTAATTGATTTGTAATGAGAATGCAACTGTGGTTGGAATGTAGCTCTTTATACAACACTGATGACGTTGTTATTATTTAAAAATGGCTCCGTGGCTTAAACATATGTCCACAGAAAGACTTTGTTTTGAAATTAGACTGAGGCTAAAATCTAAAGAGCAGACTTAGACAGTCCTATCTCAGTTATAGCGCTTCATCCGAAAATAAATGTAATTAGTATTAAGTTAATATTCATATTTCTACAAGCTTCTTGATCAAGCGTATCATAAATAAGTATGTTTTAGTGTTGTGGGTCATGATTTGTTACATGTTTTATCGTTCGTCGTTGAAATACTAAAATACATTAAAAAACCCTTTTAGAAAAATACCAAACGCTTACATTCTTTTACAGGACCCCCTCAACCTCACCAGTACAGTTCAATTGAGTGAAATAAGCACTTTCTAAAATGCACATTTGGTTCATGTGAGTTAGCTACGATTGCTCCAGCACCACTTGTGGGAAATATGCTCTCCGGCGGTTGAGGCTTGGCTACTGTTTGGCTGAATTTGCGTACTGTAGAGGTGAAGTTACTGCGACAGAAAATGTAAAGTTATCTGCGATCTCCTCTGTTATCCTGGGACAGCTAAATGGAATTATAATCAGGTTTATACTCGGAATTTAAATCCACTATCTCTGTGCATGAGCCGGGGCTCGAATAAAGGAGTCTGCCCACTACACTGTACGATACCATGACTGTATGAACGTCTCAGATACGGAAAGTAACACGACACGAACTACTATGCCAACTACACTGTATCAATACCTTATCATTCCCGTTTGTAACGGGTTTAGAACGGTTATCGTACGCGGTTAAGCCCTATATTTAGTTTTGAAAAGTATGAGACAATGCCCACTAAACCGTTCTGTCATCGTGGCGTGCCAATAAATATACTAAAAAAATATTAGTGTATTAATTGGTTCAAAAGCATCCATTCTGTAATGAGTCGACATCGAAGCCGCGCCATATAGTGTTGAAATTATTTATATTCTGATTATTATTGAGTTTCATTGTTATTGAGGTGATTGTCAAAGGTTGTTTGCGTTTAATGGTATTGGATTCCATTTTTTTTCGAATCAGAGTTGTTTAAATGCGCAACTGTTTTGAAAGGTACCTAATAAATAAGGTATTCTTGTCCAACTATATTTGATAAGTGATAGTATCAGGCGTTACTTTGCGAAAATTCATAATATTAAATAATACAAATGCAAAATATGAATTAATTCGTTACTGTCTATGTGACCGCGTTGCTATTTTAAATTACAAAACTGATTTTGATGTGGCTATCAGAATAAAAATCTGGAAGGTTTATAAGGTACTACGTTAATATTAAACTTAGGTATCTACATATTAATATGAAAAATAAAATCTCGATGTTTTCTCAAGTCGTTAAAACTGTGTTAATGAAGTCACTCATTTACAAACAATCCTTATGTTGTCTCTTGTGTGTTCATAAATAATAAAAAAAAATATGATATTAAGTCATTAATTTATTAACAAACAAAATAAGGTTCATCTCTTTCTGTTGTTTACAATTTTTGGTACATAATGAGGAATGGGCCCTGGCGATGACAAAATATGATGAGCAGCAGACATGCCAGGAAGCGTTTTCGTATAGAAATAGTGATCTTTATTATGGTGCTGGTTCGGGCTGATCCTATATACGTATTCGGAGAATCCGGGCGCATTTGGGATGTACGAAGGTTGCACGAAGTATTTCTCGTGCTGGTCTAGCCAGCGTTTCACCTGAAATGAGGAAGCATGGGTTGATAAATCGAAGCACACATTGTCGAATCTACTCATTAAAACAAACGTATTCAATTGTCAACAAACAAAACGAATAAAAATAAATAATGAACGGAAATGTAAAATATTGTAAGTAGTAGACACATAATCATCTATGTTGGGGTTGAATTCCAGTTTAACGGGATGCAGCTGAGTACCAGTATTTTACATGGAGTGACTGTGGTGGTAGACTACAGATCCTTCTGAAGTAGTAGACAGATAGATAAATCGAAATCATCATCATCGTCTGCCGAGCCATCACAACTATGTTGGAGTTGACTTCTAGTCCGGATTCAGCTGAATACTAGTATTTTCCTCCACAACCTAGTTAGTACTAGGAAATACGATACCCCTTGGTATAAATAAATAAATTGAAATAACTTACGAATTCACAACGGCAACAATAAGTTGGTACAACAGAATGAGAATTCATGATGATTGGAATGTAAGAAAGCACGCAATACAATACAGAATAACACTTGAGATGGTGTCAATTAATACGTTATTCTGAATGATCCAATATTTGACGAAACGCAAGTATTTATAAAACGTCATTAACAGAATTCGGTCATAATGATCATTTCTGTACTACGCAATAATTAATGACACAAAAAAACTATTCGATACTTAAAGTTAAGACCGCCATTACCTAATTGCTGTCCCTAGGAACGAATTAAGAAGCATTCCAGTACCTAAGTTATAATAGAGTAATTACTAAATGAAGAATTCTTGACCTTTACCAAAATGTTTCTTTTCTCTGGTTTCCTATTTCGAAATCATGATTTATTCTATTCAGTAGAAAGTTGGTTTTGTTTTTAATGCGATGTCATTACAGATCTTATTGGGTTTACGACTCTGTTGCATCGTAGGTATAGCTTAGTTAAATGATAATTGCACGTTATAATTTTGACGCAGTCGTTCCTTGTAAAATACTGGTATACAGCGGCATTTTTGACTTTAATTCAACGTATTGTAACTATACACTTGAGGTAGGTTTTAATAGCGCATTGGTCTAGTAATCGCAAGCGCTGGTGCCTACAGAACACGAGGTCCTGCGTTCGATTCCCTAGTCTGGTCGTGTTTTAAGTCTTTCCATCAGAAACTTATCAGTACCAGTAAGGACTTAGAATTTGGGCGAGGTCGATGGCAATGGGCTCGCCTCGTATTACTTGAAAATAATTGCCGAAATGTGGATATACTAAGCTTATAACTCTGACTATCCCTTCTATGATACCCAACCACAGTAGAAGACTGACATTCCACGAACCTATTCGAAGCCTATATTTCAGGTACCTATTTCTTTATCCAATACTTCGTCAACTAGTCGGGCGCGTCTTTCGAATTAACATCGAATCTCATTACGCCCGCAAACACCACCGGGTCGGAAAATCACTTCTATGTTTAGTTCAATCTTTTCAAAGAATCAAGCGTAGACGTTTATTTATTTATTTAACTATTTATGCACACACAGAAGACAACACAGGAAAATAACATTATAATATATGAGTACAAAGGTACTGCTTATATCAAAAGAAATTTCTGCCAGCAGACCCGCAAAAAGGAGAAATGAAAAAGAAAAGTAGACAATAGTGTGTAAAAGGGAAGAGAATAATTTTTATAATATGTGCCTTAACTAACTAACTTATATAAATATACATATAAGTAAATATTAATATATACTTATATAAATAGATAATTCTAAGATATATAAACTAATAAAAATATATAAGTATATTATAAATCATAATTGAGAGGAAAGGTAATACTCTTTCACTCTGGTTTTAAACAATGAAATGTTCTTCAGATCACGGATGCTAGGCGGAAGTGAGTTCCACAACCTTACAGCATGGACGGAGAAGGAGTAGGAGTAATAGCTGGATTTATGAAGATGGGATTTAAGTAGGGATCTAAGGTGCGATCTACACGGTGCGTCCGTAGGGCGAGCATATGAAAAACGCTCGCGCAGGTACGAAGGATAGGACGGGTTGTGTAGGATATTGAAGAGGAGACATAGGATCCTAGTGTTCCTGCGGAGGCGGATTGGGAGCCACTTGAGTTCTTTGCGACGTTTTGAAGAGAACTCATTTACTGCCAAGTTGCCAATAAGAGAAAATACAGGGTGGAAGGGACATTGTCGCACAAGCGGCTACCACGTGTTCAGTGCATTATTCTAAACATCCACACATACATGTCTTTCATCGGCAATTTAAAAATAAAACTGCCATTATTTTTTAACGCCGAGGTATAGAACTTTTGTAAGAAACAGCGATTTTTTTTTAAATTGTCGATGAAAAATTTCTGTGTCCCACAGATTTTTTTCGAAATGATGTACTGTAAATGTTGTATATACCTAATCGTTTTTCGAAGAAGTTTCTAATAACGGTTTTAATCGATTAATCTTATTCTTAGCGTGTCGATGACAATCTAAATTGAGTCAGCCCAGAACTGAGTTACTAGTTTGGCGCTTTCGGTAGCGTCCATCAGTTCCTGAAGTGAACAAACAACAGGACACGCAGGACACGATATTAGTGCCCCATCATTTGTGGAACAGCACCACATTTACATTGCAGGGCAGAGTCATTAATGAATCTCCACCTGAGCAGGTTTTCCTTGCTGCGACCAACCTGGGTCCGGAGTCTATTTAAAGACTTCCAGGTCAGCCATGGCAACTCATGTCCAGGTGGGAGATTTTCAGCAGGTGGTACGAATGGGTTGGGTAAGGACGCACTACCTCGCCAGAGCCTTAATCTTTCCGTAGACCGCTCGCCAGTGAGTGGGGCGACACACTTCAGAAAGCTGTTTCGGCTTTTCAGCCTTTGCGACACGAGGGTATTTAGATGTTAAGGGTGTCGTGTGTCTGAAATCATTTTGGCTCTTTCACTAGAGCTCGCCACCGTTCTGCAAACTTCTGGTGGCGCTATTCCTACCAGTGGGTACAGCATCTGTGCCGGGGTCGGTTTAAGGCAACCAGTGATGATCCGGCACGTTTCATTCAGAGCTGTATCCACTAACTTTGCGTGGGCTGAACGGCCCTTTATCAAATAATAAAGGGATAGAATATACTTTATTACTTAGAGTAATTAGCCTATTCATTCTATGCTTTATTGTCCACGAAAATTGTAAAATTAACATGTAGTATCTTTTTATACCTAATGAACCGTGGAAACAGGCTCAGGAATCCGAGTATTTTCATGAAAGTAAAGTTTTTAATTAAATTACGATTCAAAATTTAATTGATTTGTAATGAGAATGCAACTGTGGTTGGAATGTAGTTCTTTATACAACACTGACAACGTTGTTATTATTTCAAAATAGCTCCGTGGCTTAAACATATGTCCACAGAAAGACTTTGTTGAAATAAGACTGAGGGCAAAATTAACTTATTGCGTAACTTCTTGCGATAGAAAATGTAAAGCTATAAGTAATCAGGTTTATACTCGGAATTTAAATCCACTTTCTCTGCGCATGAGCCGGGGCTCGAATAAAGGAGTCTGCCCACTACACTGTACGATACCATGACTGTATGAACGTTTCAGACACGGAAAGAAACACGACACGAACTACTATGCCAACTACACTGTATCAATAGCTTATCATTCCCGTTTGTAACGGGTTTAGAACGGTCATCGTACGCGGTTAAGCCCTATATTTAGTTTTGAAAAGTATGAGAGAATGCCTACTAAACCGTTCCGTCATCGTCGCGTGCCAATAAATATACTAAAAAAATATTAGTGTGTTAATTGGTTCATTACCATCCATTCTGTAATGAGTCGACATCGAAGCCGAGCCGTATAGGTCGAAATTATTTCTATTCTAATTATTATTGAGTTTCATTGTCATTGAGGTGATTGTCAAAGGTTGTTTGCGTTTAATGGTATTGGATTCCATTGAAGGCAGACATTTTTTTTTCGAATTACAGTTGTTTAAATGAGCAACTGTTTTGCAAGGTACCTAATAAATAAGGTATTCTTGTCCAACTATATTTAATAAGGTATTAGTAACGCCTGATGGCGTTACGTTGCGAAAATCCATAATAATTGATAATGGAAATGCAAAATATGAATTAATTCGTTACTGTCTACGTGACCGCGTCGCTATTTTAAATTACAAAACTGATTTTGATGTGTCTATCAGAATAAAAATCTGGAAGGTTTATAAGGTACTACGTTAATATTAAACTTAGGTATGTACATATTAATAAGAAAAATAAAATCTCGATGTTTTCTCAAGTCGTTAAAACTGTGTTAATGAAGTCACTAATTGATAAACAATCCTTATGATTTCTCTTGTATGTAAATAAATAATAAGATAAATAATACTGTGATGATTTTTGGTCATTAATTTATTTACAAACAAAATATGGTTCATCTCTTTCTATTGTTAACAATATTTGGAATATAATGAGAAATGTGCTCTGACGATGATATAATATGATGAGCAGCAGACATGCCAGGAGGGCTCTTTGTATAGAAATACTGATCTTTGTTATGGTGCTGGTTCGGTCTGGTCCTATACACGTAATCGGTGAATCCGGGCGCATTTGGGATGTATGCAGTTTGCACGAAGTGTTTCTCGTGCTGGTCTAGCCAGCGTTTTACCTGAAATGAGGAAGCATGGGTTGATAAATCGAAGCAAACATTGCCGAATCTACTCATTAAAACAAACGTATTCAATTGTCAACAAACAAAACGAATAAAAATAAATAACGAAAGGAAATTGTAAAATATTGTAAGTAGTAGACACATAATCATCTATGGTGGGGTTGAATTCCAGTTTAACGGGATGCAGCTGAGTACCAGTATTTTACATGGAGTGACTGTGGTGGTAGACTACAGATCCTTCTGAAGTAGTAGACAGATAGATAAATCGAAATCATCATCATCATCTGCCGAGCCATCCCAACTATGTTGGGGTTGACTTCTAGTCTAACCGGATTCAGCTAAATGCTAGCATTTTACATGAAATGACTGCCTATCTGACCTTCACAACCCAGTTAGTACCTTGTGCAGAGTTACCTCCGCATTTTAACTTTTTTTGGTGGAACCTCGAGACTCAATATTTTTCTTTTAATTGTCAATTCTAAATTTGAAATAACTGGTTTTGGAGAGACGAATGTTTTTTTTTCATTTTTTCCATTCGTGTGCGAAGCTTCAAAGAGCATCTGTCGATTTAAAAATTTAAACCAATAATTTTATGAAGATTTAGTAATGGTGAGCGGGTTTGAGACCCCGAGTGTGAGGCAGTTTATTGATGTCGTCATCACGCAAGTGATGTAAGATACATTGTTTTCCTGGTACATATTGCTGGTTTAATCTTTTAGTTGAACATCCTATTTATCCTGGTATTTTTCTCATCCTGATGATCTTGTCATTGAAAACTGAAATTTTAGACGGAATATTTCATTTGTTATAGGTTGAAAAATCAGTGGATGGGGTCATAATCTTTCAAGCCCCTTTTATTTTAGTTTCCAATCTGGAAACACGTCTAAAATATACAACATGTAACGTAATTGACGCACATCCTCAGACACCCCAATTAGTATATTATGTTATAATCATAATACATACACTGAATTTTTAGTTAAACATAACAGAATGTTCAGAATCGTTTACTGAATAAACGATTCTGAACAAACTAATTTCAGGATGTGCGTTAATTATGTTACATGTTGTATATATATAATGTCGATGAACGATTGAAAGTCGCCAGCGAGGTTGGTTACGACCCATGCTCGTCCTGTGATTGAGATTGCGCAGCGACGTGAGCGACGTTCAGGTTCCAAATTTAAAAAAATATCTATGAAAGCGAGGTATTATTTAAGGATATTATAGTCAGCAGCAGTGATGTACATAAACTGTGTATTCTATATGAAGACGTTAGACATTTAAAAGATAGGGTAATATATCTTACGTTGTTTTAGCCATTTTGTAAAATGTAATTGCGTATTTTGTTTAAAACAAGAAATCCAAAATTTTTCATTTTTTGCAAAGAAGTATTTCTAAACAAAAAGTCCTTCAACAATTTAAATTCTTATATAAAAATACGATTACATGCTAGGTGCACGAATAGAAAAAAAATTTTTATATAGCACTGTATTTTTTACTTTTTTATCTAAACGACAAATTCGTTTCTATTAAATTTTGTACAAAAGTGAAGTGAATGTATTTTTTATTTATAACTCCACACTTGGTATAAATAAATAAAACTCAAAAAGTCAAACTCAAAGCATTTATTTCAATTAGACCATCACAGGTACTTTTGAATGTCTAATAAAACAAAAAAAAGCGAAGCTACAGTCACAATCACAAGGCATAATAACTCAAGATAGTACTGTAGTTGCACATTCCAATGCGTAGATCTCTATGGAGAAGAATGGGCAAGAAACTCCATGGACACTCTTTTAAATCAAAATATTGTTACAAAATCTTGGTTAAATCATTCATGTTGAGATCATACATATATTATGTGAGAACGATGTATGAAGACGTGCACATTAAGAGCGTCCCGAGTAAAAGATTAAATCAACAATGAAAAAATAAAGTAATTAAAATAAACCGTGGCAGCTAAGAGATGACCAGTCCCAAGTTACAGCACCCGTTCACGAACATGACGCATGGATCAGCGCCATTCAACTCAACCATAATAAAGGGAACTCGACACATCCGCCAACATCAGCGAGACATTTGAGTGCGCATGACATTCTCTCAGCCACCAAGGCACATTCAAGTCAATGAAAGATAACAAACTTAAAATTGTAGCCTCACAGTACATAGTACTCACACATGTGATATGCAATTATGTAATACTAACATATAGAATCTATACAAAGCAAGGATACTTTACAATCTTCTGCAGTTAAATTGGTATATAAGTTGGTATATGAGAATGAGAATTCATGATGATTGGAATACACAACTTTCAAATCAATGTAAGTAAGCACACAATACAATAAAGAATCACACTTGAGTTGGGTCAACCAATACGTTATTACGAATGATCAAATATTTGACGAAACCCAAGTATTTATAAGACGTCATTAACAGAAATCGGTCATAATGATAATATCTGTACCACGCAATAATTAATAACTCAAAAAAACTAAACGATACCTAAAGTAAAGACCGCTATTACCTAATTGCTGTCCCTAGGAGCGAATTTAGAAGGATTCCAGTACCGAAGTGGATTACAATAGAATAACTAAATGAATGATCTTATGGGGCTTACGACACTGTTGCATCGTAGGTAGTTAGATGATAATTGCAAGTTATTATTTTGATGAGTGGACCCCTAATTGTTTTTAAATCTTCATGATCTGACGACATTGTTGCTATTGAAGGAGATCGTGGCTAAATAACAACAGCCGTTCGGGTCGATCTTCAGGTTCAGCCGCGCTTGGCTTGGTTGGTCCTTGACAGTCATTACAGGTACTCAGAGGCCTGAAAGTCTGACAACCAGTCTTACCATGGGGTATAATCAATACTTTGGGTCGCGGAGATCAGATACGCAGTCGTTCCATGTAAAATACTAGTATACAGCTGCATTTTTGACTTTAATTCAACCTATTCTAACTATACACTTGAGGTAGGTTTTAATAGCGCATTGGCCTAGTAATCGCAAGCGCTGGTGCCTTCAGAACACGAGGTCCTGCGTTCGATTCCCAAGTCTGGTCGTGTTTTTAAGTCTTTCCATCAGAAACTTATCAGCACCAGCAAGGACTTAGAATTTAGACGCGGTCGATGGCGATGGGCTCGCCACAAGGCGACAAATAATTAATTAACAATTATTTTCAAGTAATACAAATTACTTGAAAATAATTGCCGAAATGTGGATATACTAAGCTTGTAACTCTGACTATCCCTTCTATGATACCCACCCACAGTAGAAGACTGACATTCAACGAACCTATTCAAAGCCTGTACTTCAGGTACCTATTTCTTTATCCAATACCTCGTCTCCTAGTCGGGCGCGTCTTTCGAATTAACATTGAATCTCATTACGCCCGCAAACACCACTGGGTCGGAAAATCACTTCTATATTTAGTTCAATCTTTACAAAGAATCAAGCGTAGACGTTTTGAAGAGAACTCACCTACTGCCAAGTCTGCTGATAAGAGAAAATACAGGGTGGTAGGGACATTGACGCACAAACGGCTACCACGTGTTCAATGCATTATTCTAAACATCCACACATATATATCTTTCATCGGAAATTTAAAAAAAAACTGCACTTTTGTAAGAAACAGCGATTTTGTTAAATTGCCGATGCAAAATTTCTGTGTCCCACCGATTTTTTCGAAATGATGCACTGAATGTGTAGTCTGTACCTAATCGTTTTTTGAAGAAGTTACTAATAACGGTTTTAATCGATTAATAAAGGGATACAATATACTTTATTACTTAGAGTAATTAGCTTATTAATTATATGCTTTATTGTCCACCATCATCTGCCTAGCCTTTTCCCAACTATGTTGGGGTCGGCTTCCAGTCTAACCGGATGCAGCTGAATACTAGTATTTTACATGGAGCGACTGCCTATCTGACCTCCACAACCCAGTTAGTACTGGGTAACACGATACCCCTTGGCAAGACTGGTTGTCAGACTTCTTGGGCCACTGACTACCTAACGACTGTCAAAGATCTACAAATGACACCCGGGACCAACAGTTTAACGTGCTTTCCGAGGCTTTATTGTCCACCAAAATTGTAAAACTCACATGTAGTGTCTTTTAATACCTAATCAACCGTGGAAACAGGCGCAGGAATCCGAGCATTTACATGAAAGTAAAGTTCTTAATTTAATTACGATTTAAAATTTAATTGATTTGTAATGAGAATGCAACTGTGGTTGGAATGTAGTTCTTTATACAACACTGACGACGTTGTTATTATTTAAAAATAGCTCCGTGGCTTAAACGTATGTCCACAGAAAGACTCTGTTTTGAAATAAGACTGAGGCTAAAATCTAAAGAGCAGACTTAAACAGTCCTATATCGGTTATAGCGCTTCATTCGAAAATAAATGTAATCAGTATTAAGTTAATATTCATATTCCTACAAGCGACTGTGATCAAGCGTATCATAAATAAGTATGTTTTAGTGTTGTGGGTTATGTAAAGATTTGTTACATGTTTTATCGTTCGTCTTTGCAATACTAAAATACATTAAAGAACACCTGACTTACTACAAGCCTTTTAGAAAAATACCAAATGTTCCAGCTCACATTCTTTTACAGGACCCCCTCAACCTCACCAGAACAATTCAATTGAGTGTGTTGGGTACGCAAGGTATAAAAATGAGACTCGTGGTGATGGCTGAAATATGGAATGAATGTATTTAGAAAAGTCGGTCCCTTTTACACAAAATTTGTAACAAAAAATCAATGCATAGTAGGTACATATAAAAACTTAGTTAGGGCACAATATTGTCGATGTACCCTACGTACTATATTGTTACTGTGAGGATGATATTCCGCTACAGTACACCCCCCCACACATTAAAGAACACCTGACTTACTACAAGCCTTTTAGAAAAATACCAAACGCTCACATTCTTTTACAAGACCCCCTCAACCTCACCAGTACAGTTCAATTGAGTGAAATAAGCACTTTCTTAAATGCACATTTGGTTCATGTGAGTTAGCTGCGATTGCTCCAGCAGCACTTGTGGGAAATATGCTCTCCGGCGGTTAGAAGGCTGCTTGGCTGCTATTTGGCTGAATTTGCATACTGTAGAGGTGAAGTTACTGCGATAGAAAATGTAAAGTTATCTGCGATCTCCTCTGTTATCCTGGGACAGCTAAATGGAATTGTATTCAGGTTTATACTCGGAATTTAAATCCACTATCTCTGTGCATGAGCCGGGGCTCGAATAAAGGAGTCTGCCCACTACACTGTACGATACCATGACTGTATGAACGTATCAGATACGGAAAGTAACACGACACGAACTACTATGCCAACTACACTGTATCAATAGCTTATCATTCCCGTTTGTAACGGGTTTATAACGGTCATCGTACGCGGTTAAGCCCTGTATTTAGTTTTGAAAAGTATGAGAGAATGCCCACTAAACCGTTCCGTCATCGTGGCGTGCCAATAAATATACTAAAAAAATATTAGTGTATTAATTGGTTCAACAGCATTGATTGTCAAAGGTTGTTTGCGTTTAATTGTATTGGATTCCATTTTTTTTTCGAATCAGTTGTTTAAATGCGCAACTGTTTTGAAAGGTACCTAATAAATAAGGTATTCTTGTCCAACTATATTTGATAAGTTATAGTATCAGGCGTTACTTTGCGAAAATCCATAATAATGATAATGGAAATGAAAAATATGAATTAATTCGTTACTGTCTACGTGACCGCGTTGCTATTTTAAATTACAAAACTGATTTTGATGTGGCTATCAGAATAAAAATCTGGAAGGTTTATAAGGTACTACGTTAATATTAAACTTAGGTATGTACATATTCATATGAAAAATAAAATCTCTATGTTTTCTCAAGTCGTTAAAACTGTGTTAATGAAGTTACTCATTTACAAACAATCCTAATGTTCTCTCTTGTGTGTTCATAAATAATAAAAAAATTATGATGTTAAGTAATTAATTTATTAACAAACAAAATAAGGTTCATCTCTTTTTGTTGTTTACAATTTTTGGGACATAATGAGGAATGGGCCCTGGCGATAACAAAATATGATGAGCAGCAGACATGCCAGGAGGCGTTTTCGTATAGAAATAGTGATCTTTATTATGGTGCTGGTTCGGGCTGGTCCTATATACGTATTCGGAGAATCCGGGCGCATTTGGGATGTACGAAGGTTGCACGAAGTATTTCTCGTGCTGGTCTAGCCAGCGTTTCACCTGAAATGAGGAAGCATGGGTTGATAAATCGAAGCACACATTGCCGAATTTACTCATTAAAACAAACGTATTCAATTGTCAACAAACAAAACGAATAAAAATAAATAATGAAAGCAAATGTAAAATATTGTAAGTAGTAGACACATAAGCAGTAAGCAGTAGAAACTCTATGTTGGGGTTGAATTCTAGTTTAACGGGATGCAGCTGAGTACCAGTATTTTACATGGAGTGACTGTGATGGTAGACTACAGATCCTTCTGAAGTAGTAGACAGATAGATAAATCGAAATCATCATCATCATCTGCCGAGCCATCCCAACTATGTTGGAGTTGACTTCTAGTCCGGATTCAGCTGAATACTAGTATTTTCCTCCACAATCCAGTTAGTATTGGGAAATACGATACCCCTTGGTATAAATAAATAAATTGAAATAACTTACGAAATCACAACGGCAACAACAAGTTGGTACAACAGAATGAGAATTCATGATGATTGGAATGTAAGAAAGCACGCAATACAATACAGAATCACACTTGAGTTGGTGTCAACCAATATGTTATTATGAATGATCCAATATTTGACGAAACGCAAGTATTTATAAAACGTCATTAACAGAAATCGGTCTTAATGATCATTTCTGTACTACGCAATAATAAACGACTCAAAAAAACTATATGATGCTTAAAGTAAAGAGCGCCATTACCTAATTGCTGTCCCTAGGATTGAATGAAAAAGCATTCCAGTACCTAAGTGGATTATAATAGAGTAATTACTAAATGAAGAATTCCTTGAAGGAGAATTTGGATGATAATTACACTTTCTTTGGACGGAATCTGACTTTTTGAGAAATTAATAAAGGAACTGCATTCTTAGAAATCACAAAAATTTTTTTTTGCAACTAACTAAGACCCGACTGAAAAAACTGAAAAGCAGGCGGGGCCCATTTGAATATGAAATTATGAAAACGAAAATTATGAAAATACTGGTATACAGCTTCATCCGGTTTTTCCACAGTTGTTCCGTAGTTTTTCCATGTAGAATACTAGTATACAGCTGCACTTTTGACTTTAATTCAACCTAATCTAACTATACACTTGAGGTAGGCTTTAATAGCGCATTGGTCTAGTAATCGCAAGCGCTGGAGCCTACAGAACACGTGGTCCTGCGTTCGATTCCCAAGTCTGGTCGTGTTTTTATGTCTTTCCATCAGAAACTCATCAGCATCAGCAAGGACTTAGAATTTAGGCGCGGTCGATGGCAATGGGCTCGCCCCGTATTACTTGAAAATAATTGCCGAAATGTGGATATACTAAGCTTATAACTCTGACTATCTCTTCTATGATACCGACAGAATAGAAGACTGACATTCAACGAACCTATTCGAAGCCTATACTTCAGGTATCTATTTCTTTATCCAATACCTCGTCCCCTAGTCGGGCGCGTCTTTCGAATTAACATCGAATCTCATTACGCCCGCGTGAGTACCTGAGTGTGTGAGAATAATTATGAGGTGTGTGTGTGGCTTTGAGTATGCGTGAGTGTATGTGTGTAGGTGAGCTATGTTGAGAGTGTATTTACGTTTTCTGTGCTCTTAGCCGTATTTTTACAGCGGTAAAAATAGTAGTTGTTCAGTCTCCTCGTAGCTTACTTTCTGTAATTATTGGCATACTTTTAATTTGCATTGTTTTCTAGTCAAGGGGTAGATATGTATTTTTTTTTAAGCTTATTATAAAGATAAGGGCCTAGAAAACTTACAAATCTTTTACCAAAAGTTGTCTTAAATGTGGTTAGATTGTTAAATACATGATGTTTACGACGTCTCTGTAATAACATTGTGTTGTAGGGCTGTTTGTTATGTTCTTGCCTGATAATTTTGAGTACAAATAACTGTCTTACTGTCAAAACCTCGCACAACTGGAACAGTGTTACTGTGGGAAAACGCATCGGTTTAAATGTGCTAAACAGCTGCCTTTAGCGTGGTTTTTCAGATACTTCCCCAGGATGAAATGCAGTAGGTAAGAAGCGATTGACATAGGGCCTGATATATTCGCTTCAGCAGTACAGAGTCCGCGACATGACGTAGGTTATTAAATACATAAATTAATTTTCGAACTCTATCACAAAGAATTTTGACATGTTCTTTAAAGTTGAGGTTATTGTCTAAGGTATTTTAGAGTATTAACGCGTTGTAGAAGTAAACATGCGCAACTATCTGCAGAGATGCACTCATGTGAGACAATTCGTAGGTCGCCACGAATACTCACCGCTTGCCTAATGCTGAAACAAATATATTTAGTTTTATCTACGTTCAAGGTAAGTATGTTTTTTTGCAGCCATCCCTTAACCGTATCAAGGCCATTCTGTGCGATAGTGAAGACCTTCTCCCAACTATCACCCGCAAACACAAGCGCATATATCTTTTATTTTACTGGTGTTAATATCTACATTTAATATTTCTCCTGATGTTTTATTGATCGTCTTTGCATTACTAAAATACGTTAAAGAACACCTGACTTACTACAAACCAGTTAGAAAAATACTAAATGTTCCAGCTCATATTCATTTACAGGACCCCTTCACCACCCCTCACCACTACAGTTCAATTGAGTGAAATAAGCACTTTCTAAGATACACATTTGGTTCAAGCGAGTTAGCTGCGAGTGCTCCAGCACTACTTGTGGGAAATTTGCTCTCCGGCGGTTAGATGGGCGCTTAGCTACTATTTGGCTGGATGTGCATACTGTAGAGGTGAAGTTACTGCGATAGAAAATGTAAAGTTATCTGCGATCGCCTCTGTTATCCTGGGACAGCTAAATGGAATTGTATTCAGGTTTATACTCGGAATTTAAATCCACTATCTCTGTGCATGAGCCGGGACTCGAATAAAGGAGTCTGCCCACTACACTGTACGATACCATGACTGTATGAACGTATCAGATACGGAAAGTAACACGACATGAACTACTATGCCAACTACACTCAATCAATAGCTTATCAATCCCGATTGTAACGGGTTTAGAACGGTCATCGTACGCGGTTAAGCCCTATATTTAGTGTTGAAAAGTATGAGACAATGCCCACTAAACCGTTCCGTCATCGTCGCGTGCCAATAAATATACTAAAAAAATATTACTGTATTAATTGGTTCAACAGCATCCATTCTGTAATGAGTCGACATCGAAGCCGCGCCGTATAGTGTCGAAATTATTTATATTCTGATTATTATTGAGTTTCATTGTTATTGAGGTGATTGTCAAAGGTTGTTTGCGTTTAATGGTATTGGATTCCATTTTTTTTTCGAATCACAGTTGTTTAAATGCGCAACTGTTTTGAAAGGTACCTAACAAAGTCGTTAAAACTGTGTTAAGGAAATGACTAATTTATAAATAATCCTTATGATCTCTCTTGTATGTACATAAATAATAAGATAAATAAAACTGTGATGATATTTCGTCATTAATTTATTTACAAACAAAATATGGTTCATCTCTTTCTATTGTTAACAATATTTGGAATATAATGAGGAATGGGCTCTGACGATGATACAATATGATGAGCAGCAGACATGCCAGGAGGGCTCTTCGTATAGAAATACTGATCTTTGTTATGGTGCTGGTTCGGTCTGGTCCTATACACGTAATCGGAGAGTCCGGATGCATTTGGGATGTATGAACTTTGCACGAAGTGTTTCTCTCCGAAACTGTTCACCGCTGCACTGGAGGATGTCTTCAAGGTTCTGGAGAGGGCTTGGCATCAACGTCACTGGCGAGTACATCTCTCACCTTCGGTTTGCCGACGATATAGTGGTCATGGCTGAGATCTTGGAGGACCTCGGTACAATGCTCGGTGACTTCAGTAGAGCTTTCGAAAGAGTGGGTCTTAAAATGAACATGGATAAAACCAAAGTCATGTTGAATGCCCATGTAACACCCACTCCTATCAAGATCGGAGACTATACTCTCGAAGTTGTAGACGATTATGTCTACCTGGCACTAACGATCCAGTTAGGTAGGTCTACCTTCGAGAAAGAGGTCAATCATCGAATCCGACTCGGCTGGGCAGCGTTCGGGAAGTTGCGTGGTATCTTCTCGTCCAACTTAGCGCAGTGTCTCAAGACGAAAGTCAGTGTGTGTTACCAGTGATTAGATACGGGACCGAGACGTGGTCGCTCACAATTGGCCTCATCAGAAGGCTTAAAGTCACCCAAAGGGAAATGGAGAAGCCTATGCTCGGAGTTTCCTTGCGTGATCAAATCAGAAATAAGGAAATCCGCAAGAGAACCAAGGTTACCGACGTTACCCGAAGAATAGTCAAACTTAAGTGGCAGTATATTGCTCGCAGAACGGATGGCCGATGGGGCCGGAAAGTTCTGGAGTGGCGACCGCGAACTGGAAGAGGTTGCGCTGGAAGGCCTCCCACTAGGTGGACCGATGACCTGGTAAAGGTTGCAGGGATCCGCTGGATGCGAGACACATGGGACTGGTCAATGTGGCGACACTTGGGGAAGGCCTATGTCCAGCAGTGGACGTCTTTCGGCTGAAATGATGATGATGATATTTGTGCAGGTCTTGCCAGCGTTTCACCTGAAATGAGGAAACATGGGTTGATAAATCGAAGCAAACATTGCCGAATCTACTTATTAAAACAATCGTATTCAATTGTCAACAAACAAAACGAATAATAATAAATAACGAAAAGATAATGCAAAATTTTGTAAGTAGTAGACACATAATCATCTATGTTGGGGTTGAATTCCAGTTTAACGGGATGCAGCTGAATACCAGTATTTTACATGGAGTGACTGTGGTGGTAGACTACAGATCCTTCTGAAGTAGTAGACAGATAGATAAATCGAAATCATCATCATTATCTGCCGAGCCATCACAACTATGTTGGGGTTGACTTCTTGTCTAACCAGATTCAGCTGAATACTTGTATTTTACATGGAATGACTGCCTATCTGACCCCCACAACCCAGTTAGTACTGGGAAATACGATACCCCTTGGTATAAATAAATAAATTGAAATAACTTACGAAATCACAACGGCAACAACAAGTTGGTACAACAGAATGAGAATTCATGATGATTGGAATGTAAGAAAGCACGCAATACAATACAGAATCACACTTGATTTGGTGTCAACCAATACGTTATTATGAATGATCCAATATTTGACGAAACCCAAGTATTTATAAAACGTCATTAACAGAAATCGGTTTTAATGATCATTTCTGTACTACGCAATAATAAACGACTGAAAAAAACTAGAGGATACTTAAAGTAAAGAGCGCTATTACCTAATTGCTGTCCCTAGGAACGAATTTAGAAGGATTCCAGTACCTAAGTGGATTATAACAGAGTAATTACTAAATGAAGAATTCTTGACTTTTACCTAAATGTTTCTTTTCTCTGGTTGCCTATTTCGAAATCATGATTTATTGTATTCAGTAGAAAGTTGGTTTTGTATTTTAATCTGATGTCATTAAAGATCTTATTGGGCTTACGACACTGTTGCATCGTAGGTAGTTAGATGATAATTGCAAGTTATTATTTTCATGAGTTTTATTTTTTTTTAAATCTTCATGATCTGACGACATTGTTGCTATTGAAGGAGATCGTGGCTAAATAATAACAGCCGTTCGGGTCGATCTTCAGGTTAAGCCGCGCTTGCCTAGGTTGGTCCGTGACGGTCATTACAGGTAGTCAGTGTCCCGAAAGTTTGATAACCAGTCTTACCAAGGGGTATAATCAATACTGTGGGTTGTGGAGATCAGATAAGCAGTCGCTCCATGTAAAATACTAGTATACAGCTGAATTTTTGGCTATAATTCAACCTATTCTAACTATATACTTAAGGTAGGTTTTAATAGCGCATTGGTCTAGTAATCGCAAGCGCTGGTGCCTACATAACACGAGGTCCTGCGTTCGATTCCCAAGTCTGGTCATGTTTTTAAGTCTTTCCATCAGAAACTTATCAGCACCAGCAAGGACTTAGAATTTAGGCGCGGTCGATGGCAATGGGCTCGCCTCGTATTACTTGAAAATAATTGCCGAAATGTGGATATACTAAGCTTATAACTCTGACTATCCCTTCTATGATACCCACCCACAGTAGAAGACTGACATTCAACGGACCTATTCGAAGCCTATATTTCAGGTACCTATTTCTTTATCCAATACTTCGTCCCCTAGTCGGGCGCGTCTTTCGAATTAACATCGAATCTCATTACGCCCGCAAACACCACCGGGTCGGAAAATCACTTCTTTGCTTAGGTCAATCTTTTCAAAGAATCAAGCGTAGACGTTTATTTATTTATTTATTTAACTATTTATGCACACACAGAAGACAACACAGGAAAATAACATTATAATATATGAGTACAAAGGTACTGCTTATTTCAAAAGAAATTTCTGCCAGCAGACCCGCAAAAAGGAGAAATGAAAAAGAAATGTAGACAATAGTGTGTATAAGGGAAGATAATAATGTGTATAATATGTGCCCTAACTAACTAACTTATATAAATATACATATAAGTAAATATTAATATATACTTATATTAATACATAATTCTAAGATATATAAACTAATAAAAATATATATGTATATTATAAGTCATAATTGAGAGGAAAGGTAATGCTGTTTCACTCTGGTTTTAAACAATGAAATGTTCTTCAGATCACGGATGCTAGGCGGAAGTGAGTTCCACAACCTTACAGCATGGACGGAGAAGGAGTAGGAGTAATAGCTTGATTTATGAGGGTGGGATTTAAGTAGGGATCTAAGGTGCGATCTACACGGTGCGTCCGTAGGGCGAGCATATGAAAAACGCTCGCGCAGGTAAGAAGGATAGGACGGGTTGTGTAGGATATTGAAGAGGAGACATAGGATCCTAGTGTTCCTGCGAAGGCGGATTGGGAGCCACTTGAGTTCTTTGCGACGTTTTGAAGAGTACTCACCTACTGCCAAGTTGCCAATAAGAGAAAATACAGGGTGGTAGGGACATTGACGCACAAACGGCTACTACGTGTTCAGTGCATTATTCTAAACATCCACACATACATAATCTTTCATCGGCAATTTAAAAAAAAACTGTACAAGAAACAGCGATTTTATTAAATTGCCGATGCAAAATTTCTGTGCCCCACTGATTTTTTCGAAATGATGCACTGAACGTGTAGTACATACCTAACAGTTTTTTGAAGAAGTTACTAATAACGGTTTTAATCGATTAATAAAGGGATAGAATATACTTTATTACTTAGAGTAATTAGCCTATTCATTCTATGCTTTATTGTCCACCAAAATTGTAAAACTAACATGTAGTGTCTTTTAATACCTAACGAACCGTGGAAACAGGCGCAGGAATCCTAGCATTTTCATGAAAGTAAAGTTCTTAATTTAATTACGATTTAAAATTTAATTCATTTGTAATGAGAATGCAACTGTGGTTGGAATGTAGTTCTTTATACAACACTGATGACGTTGTTATTATTTAAAAATGGCTCTGTGGTTTAAACAAATGTCCACAGAAAGACTTTGTTTTGAAATAAGACCGAGGCTAAAATCTAAAGAGCAGACTTAGACAGTCTTATCTCGGTTATACGCTTAACGCTTCATCCGAAAATAAATGTAATCAGTATTAAGTTAATATTCATATTCCTACAAGCGACTGTGATCAAGCGTATCATAAATAAGTATGTTTTAGTGTTGTGGGTTATGTAAAGATTTGTTACATGTTTTATCGTTCGTCTTTGCAATACTAAAATACATTAAAGAACACCTGACTTACTACAAGCCTTTTAGAAAAATACCAAATGTTCCAGCTCACATTCTTTTACAGGACCCCCTCAACCTCACCAGTACAATTCAATTGAGTGTGTTGGGTACGCAAGGTATAAAAATGAGACTCGTGGCTGAAATATGGAATGAATGTATTTAGAAAAGTCGGTCCCTCTTACACAAAATTTGTAACAAAAAATCAATGCATAGTAGGTACATATAAAAACTTAGTTTGGGCACAATATTGTCGATGTACCCTACGTACTATATTGTTACTGTGAGGATGATATTCCGCTACAGTACACCCCCTCAAGCGAAGCGTACAACTGGTTTCACAGTTCTTCCTGATCGCGTTGTTTTCTGTGTGTCATTATGTCCTTGCTCGTTCATAGTGTAGGCAGGCTTCAGACGGTCGATCGAGACGTTGGTTACTCTTCCTGGTAGTTGCAGCTTGTAGTATTTCTCACATCTTTCCAATACGGGATATGGGCCTTCATATGACGGCTGTAATGGTTTTTTTGTGCAATCTCTTCGTAGGTAAACATTTTCGCAGGTACGTAGGTCGGAATGTACAAACATTTTGTTGTTGCTATACATTTTGTTGTTGCTATGCATTTTGTCGCAGCTGTTCGACGAAATCGTGACTCATTTGGCTTCCTTTTGTTTCAACAAAAAAATCTCCTGGTAATCGCAGCGATGTTCCGTAGGTATATTGTGCGGGACTAATTAGTGTGTCGCTGCGAGTAGCCTCGCGTAATCCAAGTAATACGGTCGGTAACTCGTCAAACCACTTTCCGTTCGCACTAGTAGTGCAGCGCGCGGTAAGTACGGCTTTGAGTGAGCGGTGCCAGCGTTCGATGATTCCATTTGATTGTGGGTGATATGCAGTTGTTCTCGTTCTGTTTATTCCCATTAATTTCATTAATTCAGAGAAGAGTTGGCTCTCAAACTGGCGGCCTTGATCGCTTGTTATCGTGATAGGACAACCAAATCTTGTTACTACTATTGTTTCTGCAGTTATGTCGTGGAGAGGTAATGCTTCGGGCCATCGCGTGTACCGGTCGATAATAGTGAGCAGGTACTTGTGTCCATATTGTGCTATATTTGACTTGCGCGCTTGACAATGCTTTGGAGAAATAACCCAGTGGCTGCCATTTGTTGTGTACATATTGTTGCAGTACAGCACCGGCGCACTTATCAGAGGCGTCAGTCATCAATGCGATCGGTGCGTTATGTGAGGGGTGAGCTAGTAATGCTGCGTTTTGTAAGCCAGCTTTACATAGCTCAAATGCCTTCTTGGCTTCGTCGTTCCATACGATCTTTGTTTTGTCTCGTTTCTTGCTGTTGTGCAAATATGCATTTAGAGGTGCTTGTATTTCGGCTGCCTTTGAAATGCAGTCTCTGTAGAAGTTGACGGTGCCAAGGAATCTTCTCAATTGTTCAATGGTTGTGGGTAGTGGAAAGTTGGTGATTGCTTCTACTTTTTCTGCTGGAGGTTTGATGCCATCTTGTGAGACAGTGTGTCCAAGGAATTTGATCACTTTCTTGCCTAGTACACATTTCGATGGGTTTATAGTGATGCCTGCCATATTTGTTCAGTCGTTGCAGGACGGTGCGTAAATGCTGTCTGTGTTCTTCTTCTGTACTGGAGCTTATGATGATGTCATCCATAAAAGGGTAGGCAAAATCGAGTCCGTGAAGTACCTCATGAATGAAGCGTTGGAAAGTCTGTCCAGCATTTTTCAGACCAGGGCACATTTGGGGAAATTCAAATAGCCCGAATGGTGTGATAATGGCTGTTTTTTCAATGTAATCTTCCAGAACAGGCAATTGTTGGTAAGCCCTATTTAAGTCAAGCGTTGAGAATACCTGCTTCCCGTTCAACTGGTAAGTGAAATCCTTCAAACGTGGTACCGGATATCGGTCTGGCTTAGTTATGGCGCTAAGTCTTCTATAGTCTCCACATACACGTAAGTCTCCGTTTGGTTTTGGGTACCACGTGAAGTGGACTGGCCCAGGGGCTCTTGCTTGGTCGGCATAATCCCTGATCCATCATGGTTTGAAATTCTTTCTTCGCAGCTTCGTAACGGTGAGGTGGCAGTGGACGTGCTTTGCAGTATAATGGCGGCCCTGTTGTTTCGATATGGTGCTCGACGTTGTGCTTCGGAGTATTTTTCATAGTGGAAAGTCTTGTTATATCGGGGAATTCCGCTAATATGTCAGGATATTTTTGTTCCAGGTCTATGGTTCTGATTGTTGGTGCTGTAGATTTGCAAATGGAAGTTTTCACTGACAAGTTAGTTATCTTGTCGATTAAACATTTTCCAGCGAGGTCGACTAGAAGGTGATGGTGCTTCAAGAAGTCAGCGCCGATGATGGGCTTACTGACTGCTGCTACGACGAACTTCCATCTGAATGGTCGTCTCAGGTTGAAATCTAGATCTATTGTTTTTTCACCGTAGGTGGGTATTTCTGTGTTGTTTGCTGAATAAAGTTTGAATGCGGTGGGCTTGAGGATTTCGCAGTGTTTTCGAGGAATGACGGATATGTTTGCACCAGTATCGATGAGAAAGCTTAGTTTTGTCTTCTTGTCTTTCAGAAATAGACGGTGTGATTATTCCCAGGCGCTATATTCCGTCTCTGCTAACACCTGCTTTAGTTTCCCGTGCTTGAAGGGTGATTATCTTCATAAGTACATGGTCTAGTACATTTTCGGGCTTGTCCGCCGAACTTTCGATGATAATAACAAACGGAATTGTCGTAGTTCTCAGTCCTGTGTTGTTGATTTGAATCCGACCGGCGGTTACCGTGCGGCGATCTGTATGAACTGCGTGATCGATGACGGGCGCCTCGCCAGTTGCGCTCGCGCTGCCTTCCGTAGCGGTTGTGGTGTGTTTTTAATTCCGATATTTCTTTCGCCAACATGTCGTTCTTCGCGTGAAGTAATGCGTTTTCATGATTTGTAGCTACTGGTGGAGTGGGTGGTGTTGACGATAATGACGTGTTGTGGACTGCTGATATTTGGTGGTGAAGTTGTTCCAGCATTTTATCGGCCATTATTGCTAACTCACTTAGTTCGGTTTTCTTGGCTATAGTTTCGCTCACAGCTAGAATGGCGCGCACAGATGGGGGTAGGTGCTTTGTCCATATAACACGCAGCGTGTTGTCAGCGATGTTGTTACCGGCTAAATTTTGCATGCGGCGTAGTAGTTGCGACGGCTTCAAATCTCCTAGCTCCACGTTGGACAGTAACCTCTCGAGTTTAGTGTGGTCACTCTCGTCGTAGGTTTGGATGAGCCTCATCTTCATGGTGGCGTATCTGTTATTTTCTGTGGCATTTCTGGTATCGAACATGATGTCTTGAATTTCGTCAAGATCTTGTAGGTCGAGTTGGCGGATGAGCAACTCTGATAGTTCCTTGTTGCTTAGTTTTCCTGCAGACACGATCGCTTCAAATTGCAGGAACCAGAGCTTGATTCTATTTCTCCAAAGAGGCGGTGTCCGTTGGTTGTACGAGACGGCTGACAGTTCGTGCGAATCTTTATGCGGCGATGTTGTGTCGCTTCCAACGTTCTGCTTCGAAGTAATCGGGTTCATGTTTGTTTCTAGGTGTTTCTTCAGTCGGGGTCACCAATGTTGGGTACGCAAGGTATAAAAATGAGACTCGTGGTGATGGCTGAAATATGGAATGAATGTATTTAGAAAAGTCGGTCCCTTTTTATACAAAATTTGTAACAAAAAATCAATGCATAGTAGGTACATATAAAAACTTAGATTGGGCACAATATTGTCGATGTACCCTACGTACTATATTGTTACTCTGAGGATGATATTCCGCTACAAGTGAAATAAGCACTTTCTAAAATGCACATTTGGTTCATGTGAGTTAGCTGCGATTGCTCCAGCACCACTTGTGAGAAATATGCTCTCCGGCGGTTAGAAGGCTGCTTGGCTGCTATTTGGCTGAATTTGCATACTGTAGAGGTGAAGTTACTGCGATAGAAAATGTAAAGTTATCTGCGATCGCCTCTGTTATCCTGGGACAGCTAAATGGAATTGTATTCAGGTTTATACTCGGAATTTAAATCCACTATCTCTGTGCATGAGCCGGGGCTCGAATAAAGGAGTCTGCCCACTACACTGTACGATACCATGACTGTATGAACGTATCAGATACGGAAAGTAACACGACACGAACTACTATGCCAACTACACTGTATCAATAGCTTATCATTCCCGTTTGTAACGGGTTTAGAACGGTCATCGTACGCGGTTAAGCCCTATATTTAGTTTTGAAAAGTATGAGACAATGCCCACTAAACCGTTCCGTCATCGTCGCGTGCCAATAAATATACTAAAAAAATATTAGTGTATTAATTGGTTCAACAGCATCCATTCTGTAATGAGTCGACATCGAAGCCGAGCCGTACAGTGTCGAAATTATTTATATTCTGATTATTATTGAGTTTCATTGTTATTGAGGTGATTGTCAAAGGTTGTTTGCGTTTAATTGTATTGGATTCCATTTTTTTTTTCGAATCACATTTGTTTAAATGCGCAACTGTTTTGAAAGGTACCTAATAAATAAGGTATTCTTGTCCAACTATATTTGATAAGTTATAGTATCAGGCGTTACTTTGCGAAAATCCATAATATTAAATAATACGAATGCAAAATATGAATTAATTTGTTACTGTTTATGTGACCGCGTTGCTATTTTAAATTACTAACTGACTGAATAGCCACATCAAATGTGGCTATTCATATGAAAAATAAAATCTCGATGTTTTCTCAAGTCGTTAAAACTGTGTTAATGAAGTCACTCATTTACAAACAATCCTTATGTTGTCTCTTGTGTGTTCATAAATAATAAAAAAAAATATGATATTAATTCATTAATTTATTAACAAACAAAATAAGGTTCATCTCTTTCTGTTGTTTACAATTTTTGGGACATAATGAGGAATGGGCCCTGGCGATGACAAAATACGATGAGCAGCAGACATGCCAGGAGGCGTTTTCGTATAGAAATAGTGATCTTTATTATGGTGCTGGTTCGGGCTGGTCCTATATACGTATTCGGAGAATCCGGGCGCATTCGGGATGTACGAAGGTTGCACGAAGTATTTCTCGTGCTGGTCTAGCCAGCGTTTCACCTGAAATGAGGAAGCATGGGTTGATAAATCGAAGCACACCTTGTCGAATCTACTCATTAAAACAAACGTATTCAATTGTCTACAAACAAAACGAATAAAAATAAATAATGAAAGCAAATGTAAAATATTGTAAGTAGTAGACACATAATCATCTATGTTGGGGTTGAATTCTAGTTTAACGGGATGCAGCTGAGTACCAGTATTTTACATGGAGTGACTGTGGTGGTAGACTACAGATCCTTCTGAAGTAGTAGACAGATAGATAAATCGAAATCATCATCATCATCTGCCGAGCCATCCCAACTATGTTGGAGTTGACTTCTAGTCCGGATTCAGCTGAATACTAGTATTTTCCTCCACAACCCAGTTAGTACTAGGAAATACGATACCCCTTGGTATAAATAAATAAATTGAAATAACTTACGAAATCACAACGGCAACAACAAGTTGGTACAACAGAATGAGAATTCATGATGATTGGAATGTAAGAAAGCACGCAATACAATACAGAATCACACTTGAGTTGGTGTCAACCAATATGTTATTATGAATGATCCAATATTTGACGAAACGCAAGTATTTATAAAACGTCATTAACAGAAATCGGTCTTAATGATCATTTCTGTACTACGCAATAATAAACGACTCAAAAAAACTATATGATGCTTAAAGTAAAGAGCGCCATTACCTAACTGCTGTCCCTAGGATTGAATTAAAAAGCATTCCAGTACCTAAGTGGATTATAATAGAGTAATTACTAAATGAAGAATTCCTTGAAGGTAGAATTTGGATGATAATTACACATTCTTTGGACTGAATCAGACTTTTTGAGAAATTGATAAAGGAACTGCATTCTTAGAAATCACAAAAAATATTTTTCAACCAACTAAGACCCGACTGAAAAAACTGAAAAGCAGGCGGGGCCCATTTCAATACAAAATTATGAAAACGGAAATTATGAAAATACTGGTATACAGCTACATCCGGTTTTTCCACAGTTGTTCCGTAGTTTTTCCATGTAGAATACTAGTATACAGCTGCATTTTTGACTTTAATTCAACCTATTCTAACTATACACTTGAGGTAGGTTTTAATAGAGCATTGGTCTAGTAATCGCAAGCGCTGGTGCCTACAGAACACGAGGTCCTGCGTTCGATTCCCAAGTCTGGTCGTGTTTTAAGTCTTTCCATCAGAAACTTTTCAGTAGCAGCAAAGACTTAGAATTTAAGCGCTGTCGATGGCAATGGGCTCGCCCCTTATTACTTGAAAATAATTGCTGAAATGTGGATATACTAAGCTTATAACTCTGACTATCCCTTCTATGATACCCACCCACAGTAGAAGACTGACATTCCACGAACCTATTCGAAGCCTATACTTCAGGTACCTATTTCTTTATCCAATACCTCGTCCCCTAGTCGGGTGCGTCTTTCGAATTAACATCGAATCTCATTACGCCCGCAAACACCACCGGGTCGGAAAATCACTTATATATTTGATTCAATATTTTCAAAGAATCAAGAGTAGACGTTTTGAAGAGAACTCACCTACTGCCAAGTTGCCAATAAGAGAAAATACAGGGTGGTAGGGACATTGACGCACAAACGGCTACCACGTGTTCAGTGCATTATTCTAAACATCCACACATACATAATCTTTCATCGGCAATTTAAAAAAAAACTGTACAAGAAACAGCGATTTTGTTAAATTGCCGATGCAAAATTTCTGTGCCCCACTGATTTTTTCGAAATGATGCACTGAACGTGTAGTACATACCTAATAGTTTTTTGAAGAAGTTACTAATAACGGTTTTAATCGATTAATAAAGCGATAGAATATACTTTATTACTTAGAGTAATTAGCCTATTCATTCTATGCTTTATTGTCCACCAAAATTGTAAAATTAACATGTAGTGTCTTTTAATACCTAATGAACCGTGGAAACAGGCGCAGGAATCCGAGCATTTACATGAAAGTAAAGTTCTTAATTTAATTACGATTTAAAATTTAATTCATTTGTATTGAGAATACAACTGTGGTTGGAATGTAGTTCTTTATACAACACTGATGACGTTGTTATTATTTAAAAATGGCTCCGTGGCTTAAACAAATGTCCACAGAAAGACTTTGTTTTGAAATAAGACTGAGGCTAAAATCTAAAGAGCAGACTTAGACAGTCTTATCTCAGTTATAGCGCTTCATCCGAAAATAAATGGAATCAGTATTAAGTTAATATTCATATTTCTACAAGCGACTTGATCAAGCGTATCATAAATAAGTATGTTTTAGTGTTGTGGGTCATGATTTGTTACATGTTTTATCGTTCGTCGTTGAAATACTAAAATACATTAAAAAACCCTTTTAGAAAAATACCAAACGCTCACATTCTTTTACAGGACCCCCTCAACCTCACCAGTACAGTTCAATTGAGTGAAATAAGCACTTTCTAAAATGCACATTTGGTTCATGTGAGTTAGCTGCGATTACTCCAGCACCACTTGTGGGAAATTTGCTCTCCGGCGGTTAGAAGGCTGCTCGGCTGCTATTTGGCTGAATTTGCATACTGTAGAGGTGAAGTTAAGCCGTTGGTCCCGGCTGTCATTTGTAGATCTTTGACAGTCGTTAGGCAGACAGTGACCCAAAAAGTCTGACAACCAGTCTTACCAAGGGGTATCGTATTACCCAGTACTAACTGGGTTGTGGAGGTCAAATAGGCAGTCTCTCCATATAAAATACTGGTATTCAGCTGCATCCGGTTAGACTGGAAGCCGACCCCAATATAGTTGGGAAAAGGCTAGGCAGATGATGACTGGGAAATACGATACCTCTTGGTATAAATAAATAAAACTCAAAAACTCAAACTCAAAGCATTTATTTTAATTAGACCATCACAGGCACTTTTGAATGTCAAAAAAACAAAAAAAAGCGAAGCTACAGTCACAATCACAAGGCATAATAACTTGAGATAGTACTGTAGTTGCACATTCCAAAGCGTAGATCTCTATGGAGAAGAATGGGCAAGAAACTCCATGGACGCTCTTTTAAATCAAAATATTGTTACAAAATATTGGTTAAATTATTCATGTTGAGATCATACATATATTATGTGAGAACGATGTAGGAAGACTTGCACATTAAGAGCGTCCCGAGTAAAAGATTAAATCAACAATGAAAAAATAAAGTAATTAAAATAAACCGTGGCAGCTAAGAGATGACCAGTCCCAAGTTACAGCACCCGTTCACGAACATGACGCATGGATCAGCGCCATTCAACTCAACCATATTAAAGGAAACTCGACACATCCGCCAACATCAGCGAGACATTTGAGTGCGCATGACATTCTTTCAGCCACCAAGGCACATTCAAGTCAATGAAAGATAACAAAATTAAAATTGTAGCCTCACAGTACATAGTACTTACACATGTGATATGCAATTATGTAATACTAACATATAGAATCTATACAAAGTAAGGATACTTTACAATATTCTGCAGTTAAATTGAAGCTAAATTGAAATAACTTTCGAAATCACAACGGCAAGTTGGTACATGAGGGGTGCGTTGTCAGAATTCCTCCTCGTGTGCCTGATGGCTGCCGGTCCCTCTCGATACGTCTGGAGGGAATAGCAGCTGCTCGGCCGGTGCACCCTGGGCGTGGGCAGTATCCTTCCCCGAGGAATGGGAAGAAATTCTTATTCCTCGGGAAATGTTACTGCCCATGGCTAATATTCTGACATGGGGGGGTCCCTCATGGACCAAGGGGGCGTTGCTCCGCGTGACCCTCTGAAAAGCAGAGGGCACAGCGGAGGAGCAAGGGCGGGCTCGGTGTGCACTTACCCTGCCTCCGAGCAGACAGTGAAGGACGTGCGTCCTTCACTGTCACCGTCGATATCATAATCCCACCGTCGAAGTGTCGTGGAACACCTCTCGCGGCTTCGATTGGGACCGAGGGTCTTGGCTTAACCGCCCGGACCACGAGGTAGAAAACCTCTATAAAAAGTTACCCCGAATCTCAAGCGGCGGCGCACCGCGAGGAGATGTATGGCTGACGGGTTCCTTTGGAAAATCAGTCTCTAGTGCGGACCACTGCCGGGCCTGGCTATGGCTTATCTGGGTACAGGGGGCACTGCCCAGATGGACTATTTATTTCCCCCATACTCGTGGGAACAGTATGGAAGATTACAAAACCCAAAAAACGGCCGATAACGGCGAAGGAAGGGAGGAGAGGGATGCGGGGTCGGAGTCCGGCGCCGCATCCAGCGAGGTGAGCGCTGGCTCAGTGTGCTCCCAGCGCTGGAGGCCCGGGGCTGCTGCGGGGAACAGGGAGTTCCTACGCAAGCGGTCCAGGCCGGTAGGCGACCGAGAGTCGTCGTCAGATGGGGAGCTGGCTTCAGCTCGCAAGATCCCCACCAGCAAGCGCGGCGGGATCCGCGGCAAGGGGAGAGGCCTCTCTGCCACCGAGAGGTCGGCGCGGCTTGCCGAGGAGGGGCGCCACCCGGGGGTGGCCGCCGGTCACGAGGTGGCCCATTCGGGCTATTCTGGCGACGAGGCGGGCGCAGATGGCGGCTCTGATGCGGAGCGTAAGGCCGGGCTCGCGAAGGAGGTGGAGGCAGCGCTGAGGGCTGTCTCCTTCAAACAAAAGCCCTCCACCAGGCAAAGGGCTATACCTGCTGCGGTCGCCTCCATTATGGCGGCAGCGGAGGCTAGATTTGCGGGGCCGCCGCCAGACGGCGTGGTCAAACTGAGGGCGGAGGTCGCTCGACTGAAGGCGGCGGCCCTGAGACGGGGCAAGGCGGCGGCCCAAAAGAAGGGCAAGGTGGCGAATATGCCAGCGCCAGCCGCGAGACAGCCGCTATCGCCGACCCCCCCCGCCCCCTAAGCCTTCCGTGGCCGAGACCGGGTGGCAGGTGGCTGGAGAAAACGCGAGGGAGCGAAGGGCGGCCAAAAAGGCCAGGAGGCAGGAGCAGAAACGCCGGCAAAAGGAGCGGGGAGTCGCGGTTAGGCTCAGCGCCCCGAAGACCGCAGCTGTAGTGATAACACTACAGCCGGACGCGGAAAAGAGGGGCGTGACCTACCGCGACGTGCTCGCTAAGGCGAAAGCGACGGTGGATCTCGGAGAGCTCGGGATCACCGGGGGCCTCCGGCTTAGAGTCACCGCAACAGGGGCTCGAGTGCTGGAGATCCCTGGCGAAACCCGTGGCTCGTCCGCTGACGCTCTGGCTGAAAAGCTTAGAGCGTCCCTAAATGCGGACGAGGCCAGAGTGTCCAGGCCCGTCAAATGCGCAGACCTGCGCATACTGGGTCTGGACGACTCGGTGACCGAGAAGGAGGTGGTGGCCGCCGTCACCAGGACCGGTGGGTGCCCTGCCGAGCAAGTCAAGGCAGGCACCTTACGTCCGGACCTGTCGGGCATGCGAACCATAACGGTAAGCTGCCCTGTGACGGCGGCGAAAGTCATTGTGGAGGGCCGAAGGCTCTTGGTGGGCTGGGTTTCGGCGCAGATGAAGCTGCTGGAACCCAGACCTCTGAGGTGCTTCCGCTGCCATGTGGGGCACCACGTGTCGGTCCGGTGCACTTCGGAGGTGGACCGCAGCGGCCTGTGCTTCCGCTGCGGCCAGCCTGGTCACATCGCCGCGCTGCGCCGCATGTGCGGCAGCTGGCAAGCCGGCCGATCACCGGGCAGGGAGCAAGTCCTGCGGTACTCCCGCCAAGGCCAGGGGCAAGGGAAGGCCCTCCGCCACCACCGCCAAAACCCCCACCGTCGCCACCACCGCAGCTGCCGCCACTGTCGCCGCCGCTGCCGCTACTGCTGCAACTTCCGCAGCGGGGCCCTCGCAGGGGGCCCGGGAGGGGGCTCAAATGGAGTGCCAGTAACGGCCCCATTACGCCTTCTCCAGGCGAACATCAACCACTGCGCCTGCGCTCAGGATCTGTTGCTCCAGAGCGTGGCGCAGTGGTCGATTAACATCGCCGTGGTCGCTGAACCGTACTTTGTCCCGCCCAGGGATGACTGGGTGGAGGACCTTAGCGGCTCAGTGACCTTAATTACGTCGGTCGCCGCCGGTACCCCGACCCTTGAGAGTGTCAGGAAGGGTCAGGGGTGCGTAGCAGCACGGTTCGGGGAGATTGTTGTAGTGGGAGTCTACTTCTCCCCGAGCCGAACTCTCGCCGAGTTCCACAACTCCCTCACGGAGTTGAGTGTCGTCATCGGAAGCCATTCCCTCCCCGTGCTTGTGCTCGGGGACTTCAATGCCAAGAACTTGGCTTGGGGTTCTCGTTACACGGACGTGCGGGGTAGAATGGTGGAGGAGTGGGCTCTGGAGACAGGCCTGGTCGTCCTAAATCGGGGTTCTGTCCCCACGTGCGTGCGGATGCGGGGCGAGTCGGTGGTGGACATCTCGTTCGCCGACATCAACAACGAGGCGGGTTGGTTCCAGGAGGCCATGTCCGAGATTTGCAACGTGGCAATGCCCCGAGTTCGGCCAGGAAGCGCCCGGCGTCAGGTGTACTGGTGGTCGCGAGAGCTGACGTCTCTGCGCAAGGCGTGCGTTGCCACGCGGCGCCTGTACGCCAGGCATCGCAGTCTCCGCATCCGCCCTCCGGATGCGGCAGCCATTGAGGCAGAGCTGTACGAGGGGTACAGAGCGGTGAAGACCGCCCTCCAAGAGGCTGTCCGGCGGGCCAAGAACTTGGCCCGCGAGGAGATGCTGGAGTCTCTGAGCGGAGATCCGTGGGGGCGCCCATACAAGATGGTGCGGGACAAACTCCGCACCCGGGCCCCCCCGTTGACGCAGAGTCTCCGGCCTGAGCTCGTGGAGGACGTGGTGAGCGCTTTGTTCCCTTCGCGAGGGGAGCATCCTCCCCCGCCTATGGCTCCGCCGCCGCGTGCGGTGCCGGAAGCGGACCACACCGATGACGATGACGACGATGTTCCGGAGGTGACTGGGGTAGACCTGAGAGTGGCGGTACGCAGGCTGAAAACCAGAAACACCGCCCCGGGACCCGATGGCTTGCCTGGCAAAGCCTGGGTCCTGGCCTCTGAGGCTCTCGGGCCCCGACTGGAAGGGCTCCTAAGCGCATGCTTGGAGAGAGGCCAGTTTCCGCTTCGTTGGAAGACGGGGAAGCTGGTCCTCATCCGGAAACCAGGGCGCCCTGCGGACTCTCCGTCCGCATACCGGCCCATCGTGCTGCTCGACTAGGTGGGCAAGCTCTTTGAAAGAGTCATTGCCAACCGCCTCGCCGGGCACCTTGCGGGGATGGGGCCGGATCTTGCGGAACACCAGTTTGGTTTCCGCAAGGGGCGCTCGACGGTGGACGCCATCATGCGCGTGAGAGCCCTCACGACGCGGTGTCCCGGGGCGGGGTCGTCTTGGCGGTGTCTCTTGACATAGCCAACGCCTTCAACTCCATGCCCTGGAGCTGCATTAGGGAGGCACTCCGGTATCACCGGGTGCCGACCTACCTTCGTCGTGTGGTCGGGGACTACCTGACGGATAGACCCGTCATCTACTCTGGTCGAAGCGGAGAATGGAACCGGCGAGAGATGTCGTGCGGTGTTCCACAGGGATCGGTTCTGGGGCCGGCCTTGTGGAACATCGGTTACGACTGGGTGCTGCGCGCCGACCTCCCTACCAGCGTCAGCGTAGTTTGCTACGCTGACGACACGCTGGTACTGGCACAAGGGAGGTCGCACGAGGCGGCGGCCGAAAACATGACACGCGGGGTTGCGATAGTCGTGGAGAGGATCCGGCAATTGGGTCTTGAGGTGGCACTGCACAGGTCCGAGGCCATGTGTTTTCATGGGCCTCGAAATGCGCCACCGTCGGGATCCCTACTGACGGCAGGAGGGGTTTCCATCGGCGTCGGGTCGACGTTGAAGTACCTAGGACTCGTCCTCGACAGCCGGTGGAACTTCGTGGAGCACTTCCGACGTTTGGCTCCCAAACTGGAACGGACAGGGGCTGCCTTCAAGCGGCTCTTGCCCAACCTGAGGGGTCCAAACGCCTCCTGCCGGAGGCTATACGCGGGGGTCGTGCGGTCCATGGCCCTTTACAGGGCCCCGGTGTGGGCGCGTTCTTTGAGGCGGCAAGCCGCCCACTACCTGAACGCGCCCCAAAAAGTAATAGCCATAAGGCTAATCCGGGGGTACCGCACGATCTCCGGCGAAGCGGCTAGCCTCCTTGCCGGATTGCCGCCATGGGATCTGGAGGCGATAGTCCTCGCACGCCTGCTCGAATGGCGCGCGGAGGCACTACGTCGGGAGGAAACTCCGCTGCCGCGGCAAATTGCTGCTCAGCGGACAGACCTCCGGCGTGATCTCATGGCGACATGGAGAGAGCGACTGTCGCAACCCCGTGCAGGGCACGCCACCATAGTGGCGATAAGTCCCCTCTTTGAGGAGTGGCTAGAGAGGCGCCACGGCGCCCTCAGCTACCGCCTGACGCAGGTCCTCACCGGACACGTTTGTTTCGGGAGGTTCCTGCACCGAATCGGGCGGGAGGAAACGCCCGGGTGTTTCCACTGCGAGGATCGTCCGGAGGACACGGTGGAGCACACCGTGGAGGTCTGCCCCGCTTGGGCGGAGCACCGCCGTGTCCTCGTAGCGGCGATTGGCGGCGGCGATCTCTCGCGTCAGGCCTTGGTTCAAGCCATGGTCCGGAGCGAGATTGAATGGGAAGCCGTCACCTCCTTCTGCGAAGCAGTCATGCTAGTGAAGGAGGTGGCGGGACGTGAGAGAGAAAGAACCTCACGTCCCAGTCGCCGCGGGAGACGCCCTGGGCGTTGGGGGTCACGTGGTGGCTCCCGGCCACCGTAGGCGCGGGCCTGTGGACGGTGAGTTATGGGCCAGCTCGCCGTCCGGCCGTCTTATGACGACAGGCCGTGTCGACGGCGCGTTCGTGTTCCACGCGCGCCTCAAAGAGATGTCAGCAAATAAGTTGATGACATTCTTGCTATTGGGTGTAGCATTTGTAAGGACTTTAACTTTTTGTGTAATTGAAAAAGGAACTGCATACTCAGAAATCACAAATATATATATTTTTTTAAATACTGTTCCTTGTTGGCTCGTTTAAAAAATCTAAAAAATCTTTACCAAAGACATTGTTCTTGTTTCTTTTTAAAAAACCAGCTCTTTTAACCTAATATCTTTCGTGATTTCTTGGAAAAGTTACATAATAAAAGGATCTTTGGCATATAGAGATGCCTGGGATGGTCAACTGTACGTGAAAATCTAAAATCATGTTAGAAAGACATGAAGACGAGTTACCCTCACGACCCCATATGTTGACTTGGTGAATGGATCAAGGAGTGGGCAGAAGCGTTTAAAACTATGTAACTACAGGTATAGGTACCTAATTATTTTTTATATAACAAAGTCTTTTCGCGAGTCAGACAATTTGGTTGGTCTTCTAAACGGATTTTGATACAGCCGGTTGCCACCATTATTTAGAAAATGTATTCTAGAAGGTTCGGGTGTGTTATGTAGATATTAATACTAGCTATGCCCTGCGGTTTCGGCCGCAGCGTGATGTTATGCCTATAACCCGTTTCAAGAATTGGGCTAATATTTTTTCAAATCCTACGGGAAACTTCAGAGTTTAGCAGTAGAATTTTTTACATTAAGTACTAAAATAATATTATGATAAATCTCAATGTTTAGTCAAGTTGTGAAACCCTACGAAGCAGCGGGTGTAAAGTTACTAATTATTAAAAAAAAAAATACTCTCGACCCACACGAGGAAAATATTTTGTGGAAACCTAGTATTCATTATTATCGAAAATCTCCAAGACGAACCCTGCGTTCAAAGTATCATGACTGGTGATCAAGTGCGTTTGCGAGTTCTTTCTTTTTGATCAATGTACGACTGAAAGTTTCTTGTTCGTTTATGCAGATGTATTTATCAATCAGTGAAACAGTTATGCAGACTAAAAAAGAGTGTACATGGAGTTATTTGCCCATTCTTCTCCATAGAAATCTACGCTTTGGAATGTGCAACTACAGTACTTTCTTAAGTTATTATGCCTTGTGTCTGTGACTGTAGCTTCGCTTCTTTTTGTTTTTTTTTGACATTCAAAAGTGCCTGTGATGGTCTTATTGAAATAAATCCTTTGACTGTGACTTTAATATTTCAATAGGACTTTTCTTTTTAAATAGTTGTTGGTCCATAAACATTTTCCTGTAACTTACGCCAAACTTCAAAAGCTATCAAGCGAAAAATTTCCTCTAAAATAAGTCAAGTTGAGTTTTTTGTTTGAGTTAATTATACACCGTGACTTTTTAGTCGTCTTTCAAAGATGGTCCACTCAATTTATCCGACATAAAATACCTCTAGGCGCAATTATTTCTATTTTACCATTAATTAAGATAACAGGTACAAAGAAAAATAAATAATACCTACATTAGAATTATGAAACATCTTGTTATTAATGTTTACGTGTCAAACGGTAGAACATACCTACCCAACACACGAGTCGAGTAGATCATCGCTCGCAACGGGTTACAACTACGTTATCCATCATAATAGTGAATAGCCGCGTACCCACCTAGCGCACAGGCTCGCGCGGCAGCCTCGCGAGCCAAATGCCTCGGCTGGTGTGGAGGATGTTCATGTTCTGCTGTACGCGGCTATTTTAATATTTTTATTTTTAAATTATTAAAATCTCATAAATACCTATTTTTTATGAATGTTTAGTAGTCATTGGATACACGAAGTGGGCTGCCGTTGTAAGACGACTAAAAATCACGGTGTAAATTCTGACCTAGTTTAAAAGTCAATAGGCCTAGCCAGTGTATACGATAACAATGTAGGAAAAGCAAAAATTACTTGGATTTAGAATGACATTATGCTAACAAAAATACGAAACGTTTTGCCTTATGAATCCATTACCCGTTTTGCTTTTTAAGCCATACCGTTTGGTTTCAAATAAAGAACATTTTTTTTTCTAGATAATTTCTTGTAATCAGTGAAGGATCTTCCTTATTACCTCAGTGCACTACGACATACAATTTTTTTTTTATATTTAAAAATATTTACATTACCTTCCTTGTACACAAACGCACTTTGTGCGCTTTCCTAGACCTGGCTAAAGCTTTCGACACCGTTTCAATAAAAGGCTTAAAAGCTACCTGTCCAGTAGAAGGCAATTTGTTAAACTCGGTGATATCTCTAGCAGCCTACTTCCTATCAACTATGGAATCCCGCAAGGTAGTACGCTTGGTCCGACGCTTTTCTTACTTTATATGAATGATATCTTAAATGTATCTCTCGCCAGCGCTGAAATAATAGCTTATGCAGACGATACAGCGGTCATATTTCATGGCAAAAATTGGGACCAGGTGTACAGCATTGCCCAAGAGGGACTACTCACAATAGCTAAAGCTCTTGATAGGAACTTACTAACCTTAAACGTTAAAAAGACTAAGATAATTACTTTCTATAAGACCACGACATCAAGACCCCTCCAACACCTAACTCTCACATTTCATTCTTGCTCCCATAACCCTAACTCTCGAACTGCGGGCTGTTCGTGCACTGTGATTGAGCGTATACAATCAATGGAATATTTAGGAATTACTTTAGATGAGAACTTATCTTTTAAACCACAAATACACGCACTATCCGGCAGAGTCAGGAAACTTATCTACATCATGAAAAAATTACGTGAGTGCACACCCTCTCCTATACTGCGTACTGTTTACTTTGGTCTCTGCCAGTCCGTCCTTCAATATGGTATTTCTGTCTGGGGAGGTGCAGGCAAGGCCACATTTATTGAAGTCGAGAGAGCACAAAGAGCGGTCATTAAAGTAATGCTCAAGAAACCTTTACTCTATTCAACTGACAATCTCTATAAGGATTTCCCGGTCCTCCGTGTCCGACAGCTTTTTATCCTAAATGCAGTACTACAAACACACAGAAAATTAAAATCCAGACCAGATTACACAGAGATAATCTCAAAACGTACATTTAGGATACCCATCCCCCAAACAAACTCTCTTATGGTTAGACGCTTTCCAAACTATTTATATCCACGCATATACAACGAAGCTGTTATGAACTGTAACATAATAGACCTCAAAATATCCCTGTGTAAAAAGGTCATAAAGGACTGGCTCCTAACACTCTCCTACGACGAAACAGAAAGGATTATTTACAAATACCTACATAAGAAGTAAGACTACACAAACTGATAGCGCTCCTTATCTCACTCTGATACACACACGCACACACATACATACACGCTCACACAAACCCACGCACACACACATTTATGTTGAATCTTGTTTGTGAATAAGTATTGTTCCTAAGTTTTTGTTTTTTACTCTCTTAATTATATTTTCCTTATTTTTACTTCAATTTATTAATTTTACTTTTCGTTTAATTTTATTAATAATCACTGTATACGACCTTTTTGTATAATAAAACGAAAATGTACAACTCTGATCCCCAAGATACGGACTAACGTCTAGTTTGGGGATCACCGTTCAAATTTCTATGTTTAATGTGCATGATTATTAATAAATAATTTGAATTATTTAATAAATAATTTAAAAAAAATAATTTGAATGTTAATACTCAATTCTTTATTGCATTCCACAATGTAGGCTTGGGTGGTAGACATTTTTTAAAAGAAACAATCGTGGACCCTGTCGGGTACTGCAAAAGAAAGATGAGGACTTATCATTTAAGTATCTTATAATCTAACTTATTCTAAAAACATTTGAGTTTATTCTATACTTTTCAATGATTTCTCATTTAAATATTCATTGACACTCTAGTAATATTTGCTTATTAATACCTTTTTTTAAATTGTTAGTGAATTGATGTTACTAATATATTTTCACACCACGCGTGGTTATAATACGGTGTACCTTATGAACTTTTTATAACACCCTCTGAACCTGTGTTATGCAAATGAATGATTTGTATTTTGCACATTTTGAGCATATTGAAGCGACTTCCTCTATATCTTCACATGTCATTTATCTCTTTCTACAATCTGCGACAGTCACGTCACATTCATGACGTGACATTCAGTCCCAGATATAATTTTGTTTGTTTTCTTCTGGTGACTGGTGATATATTGAATTGAAAGTATTTTGTGGGTCAAGACTCATGTCGTTGTTTATATAAAAGCTAACATATAGGTCAGCTTTTGTTAGTAAGTTATTTTGCGTCTACTGTTTTTGATGAGTAGATGAAAAGTTATTTTTTTGCCGTCTGTGATTCGTTTTGTTAGATGGTTGTCCTTGAATCAGTTTAGTTGGAATTAGGCTGATGGAAAGTAAAACTTGTATAGTGTCTAGAAAATACTGTACATACACACATAAACTCACGTCTTTTCTCCATGGGGGTAGGCAGCAACCACAGAACGCCACCTTCTTCGATCCTTACATACTCCTTTTGCCTCGTCCACGTTCATAAATCTGGTCATACACGCACGCCGGTTGCGGATACTACGCACCTGATCTTTCTGAAAAACATCACCAATAAGGTCAGTGTATGTCCCCAGTGGACGTCCCCTCTCGGCGTTGCCACTCACATCTGCCTTCTGTTGGTCACGTTTCACTCATCAACTCCACATTGCCAAACCATCTATGCATACTCTTATAATTTTTTGTCACTACATAAAAAATATTGTATTACTTGAATTAAAATCAGGAGATTGTTTCATGATAGCTAGTTTATTAAAAAAAAAAAACATAGAATAATCTTTCGTTTCAAAAAGTGTGTCTGGAAGATGTTGTAAACATCAGTGACCGTCTTTTTTAATCCAGTCCCTTGTGACTGTCTGTCACGTACTCCTAATTATTAAGTAGATATTTTAGTATTGATTTTTATTTAAAATCATCCCACGGTCTGGGCCACTTATAAACACATTAAACTTCTATTTTATGGCTTGACAGGCTGGCAAGTGACCGTAATTAATAAAGATTTAGTGAGCTTTCTTCCCTGAATTGTAAAACAATATTGCACACTTAGAAACGCATAAATTCTTTACTTAATGGTAAAGGGACTAGGGACTGACAGGCCAAATATAAAAAAATATCTAATTTCAATACGTAGTTCTGAATGCTATGAATGCACAAAAAAGAAACGGATTCTGAAAAGGCGACCCAAGCGTGGTGGCTTTTGGAGGCTGGGCCGGAGAAAGCTGGGTGGATTCGAGGCAGTTGGTTTTAAGTCGCGGAAGTGTCGACACGTGGAGTCGAGTTAAGTCAGGGAGTCGGTCTAAAACGGTTAAAGAGCTAGGACGTTCTAGGTTAGGTTGATGTAGTTAGCGTAATCTTGGTACCAAGATGGACATGTCCCAGAGGACTGTCGTAAGAGAGCGATTAGTATTTTATAAGTTAAATATAAGTAGTAGCTATATGCCTAATTAAAGTGAGTGACGAGATCCTGAAGAAGACGCTGTAGCGGAGGTGAGACTGGTAGTGTGTGCAGTACTATGTAAGTAGCTGGTGACTAGTCCTCCTCAATGAACAATGAACACGTGGTAAGTGTTAACTATAATTACCTCCTAGCTTAAGTAGCAGTTTAGCGGAAACGCAGCGATGCTAATAATTATTTATTTCAGCATGACGGCAGAGCCGCTTTATCATCACAATGTATATTATTATGTCCTGTGTTGTGTGTCCTAATAACTCCTAATTAAACCTTGGCACATATTCTTCATCTGCGTTTGGTTATAGGGACGGAGACCGCCTTTCGCAACACTATACACACATTTCATGCATACGACAAACACACTATACACCAACACACCCGACTATTGACGAAAGTTGACTTTTATCTGACGTACTACACATGAAAGGCCGAACCGTAATATTCACATTAAAACTGGGATAAAATATATTGTTCAGTGGTGAAGGCAACACCGTAATATTCACGAATTTATTAAGACAAATTATACTGCTCAGTGATATAATGCCGACTTGTACTTGTGGTACAAAACAACCAAACGTTGCTGATGAATACTGCTTCCTGTAAAGGTCTAGCTCAGAAACATTGCGTAGAGATTGTTGGCGCACATTTCAGGGAGTGGGGGTAGGCTTCACCAAGTATCCTAAACTGATTGGATAGCTACGTTCTTAGGAACGCTAGGGACTGTGTCTCGTTAAAACTAACCCCGGCTGCCACAGGCCTATTACTGAATCGACACTATTTAGCGAGACACGCAACCACGACATGGGGCAGAGTAAAGAAATGTGAAGTGACGATGGAATAACCACTTCGGCGTCCACCAATAACAATCGCAATATGTTCTGCTACAGACTGAGTCTACGGTACGCTTGTGACAATTGTGTTACAATATAGTAATTGGGGTAATCTGCCGTAAGGGTGTTATTAACGTGAGTACGCGTATAAGTAGAAAAACTAGAAACCTGTCTTCCTCAATGGCAGTGGCCTCACAACCCACTGCCTTAGGATTGGGAAAGATATGTAGATGGAGCCTAGGGAACGTGGCCTGTTAGAGTTCATAGCAATGTTCTCAGTAGGACTATGCACTTAGGTCTAACAGTACACGTACGCCGAGCAAACGTTGTAAAACGGTTCCATGTTGTAACATGGAATCGTTTGCGTTTGCAAATCGGCAACTAGTATTTTGGAATCATCAAATTAACGTAACCGTAAAATAATAAATCTCTTAAGCGCAAGCGTAACATTTCCTCTCACCAACCTTTCATCATATATATATATCTTTGCGCCCTCTTGTCTTATTAGCTTCATACTTTATTACTGATTTAGTTTTATAGGATTTGATATTATTCATGTAGATGTCTTAACTGTGACCTCCCAAAATTAACTACACCTTGTACCCCTCCCTGTCCCTTAGCTTCTAAAGTCGGGACAGGGCTGGAGTTCAATTTAGTAGTCGGTGGAAAGATGACCAGTTTGGTGTCGAGTCTTACAAGGCCGTGCGGACGGAGGGGCACGGCCTCTCCTCCTTCGGGGGGAGGCGGCATTAATACTAATATGTGCATGATTTAGGAAAAACGAAAATTTTATCAGCCTAGGGTAATTTACGAACAGTCACATGTGGTGCCGTGACCAGGATTCTCGTCATTAAATGTACTGATTCACTTCAGTGCAACGAGAAAGAACAATGTATGGGTTACTACAATAAAACACAACGTAATTTTATGGTTCTAGAAAATGTAAGAAACAGCTAGAGTTACAACGGCTAAATAAACATATTTTTAATTAAGTCACGGTTTGATTGAGGTGATTGAATTCTTCAACCACTGGTAGTGGGTTCAATTCCCGCATGATTTATCAGTTGATATACTTGCACTCCATTGTCATGGATTTTGGGTTCGATTCCCGCCTGACACAATAGTTGATAAGTAAATAGATTATGTCACGGTTTGTGAATTTAATTCCCGCGTGTTTCGTTGGTTTAAACGGTTTTGGTCCCGATGCTAGTAAAAGTGGGTTCGATTCCCGTATACTATATGTGGAGCTTTATCTGCTTTTAAGTGGATAACAATCCAAAAGGCTGTTGCTTTTGTTCCAGTGCGACTTTAATGATGGGTTCGAGTCCCTGTTGATGAAGGTTTAGTGCCCGATAGTACTCTTACAGATTTTGATACATGTTTGCTATTGCACGATTTGTATTGGTACGAGTATGAGTGCGTGGACGAGTGAAAGTAGTTGTAAGACACGCCCTCAACTATGGGTAAACTTTATATTATTATTGCTTAGATACCAAGAAGCATGAATCCTACAAATAGACAATCAATTTACTAAGAGTTTAATTAAACTAATCTCATAGGAAGTTAACCTAAAACTTTCCAACTCTTATACATATTTTTGTAACGTATGTCATATAATTGGACAGATACTCGTGTGGACTTATTTCGAATTCCAGGATATTTCAAATCTTCGCTTGGCTGTCACTACGCTTTGTCTAAACCTTTGGGTTGTGCGTTGCGCTTGGGTCAAAGTTTCACCAAATTCAGCTGACGTCGGCCGACTCCAACGGCAGCCGTAGCATGGCTCCAGTTACGAAGCTAAGTTCTATTTTTATTAGACGCTAATATTACCCGTTGTCACGCGTTATGACTTTGTTATCTCGACAATACATATTTTATATTGTTTTGAGCTCTAGTACTTTACAAACCTACCTAATCAGTTTCAATATTGGAAGCTGTCAGGTAATACTCTTGCCAATATTTTATTATCCAAGTCAGGAGATTACAACACTGTGTCCTAATAGGTCAATAACCGTTAAAATAATCTATGGTGTCCACATTCAAAGTTAATGCCAAAGTCAAGATTCTTATTTGCTCAATGAAGGTGCACAAAATGTATTGTATTTTAAATTTTAGGTAGGCCCCTATTCTTGCAAATGATCGTTATTTCAAATTACATAACATTCATTTTCTAATACAACTTTCCAAATCTAGTTGGATTTCAGAACGGCTCTTTCCTCCTCGAAACGGAGGGGGGCGACTAATTGGAATAAAGTCTAATATGTCTATGTGCGGACTATTTCAGCTACTCCTACAACTACGAGCAACTCAACTGACTAAGCTGACTCAGCGTTGAGGTGCATTGGGGAAGGCCTCTGTCCAGCAGCAGCTGCGGTAGGCTGAGTTTAGAACGAGGAAGCACCGTAGGTAGCGTCGCCCGATAGCACAAATACTCTTAAAAGAGACTCTGGTATGTAAAACTAAATTATAAGCATGCGCAGTTCTTCTGCAATTACCTGAAATGTGATAAATGGTAAAAGTATTTTGAAAGAGAATAATTTAAAATAGAGGAATTGTGTATCGATTAAAAGATACTTCTGCGAAACTAATCAAATTATAGCAGACGATGCATCTTATTAGATTACAGTTCCAGTTGGAACAATTAAAATAATCTGTTCAGGTGAACATGGCAGACGGGAGTACTTAATGTATTCTTTAGTACTGTCATGAAACGGCACAGCTTATCCTAATGTGAAAGCTCATCCGCTGTACTGCGTTACGCGTCTGATTTTCAGAGGGGGGAATGTGACTGTCTGTCACGTACTCCTAATTATTAAGTAGATATTTTAGTATTGATTTTTATTTAAAATCATCCCACGGTCTGGGCCACTTATAAACACATTAAACTTCTATTTTATGGCTTGACAGGCTGGCAAGTGACCGTAATTAATAAAGATTTAGTGAGCTTTCTTCCCTGAATTGTAAAACAATATTGCACACTTAGAAACGCATAAATTCTTTACTTAATGGTAAAGGGACTAGGGACTGACAGGCCAAATATAAAAAAATATCTAATTTCAATACGTAGTTCTGAATGCTATGAATGCACAAAAAAGAAACGGATTCTGAAAAGGCGACCCAAGCGTGGTGGCTTTTGGAGGCTGGGCCGGAGAAAGCTGGGTGGATTCGAGGCAGTTGGTTTTAAGTCGCGGAAGTGTCGACACGTGGAGTCGAGTTAAGTCAGGGAGTCGGTCTAAAACGGTTAAAGAGCTAGGACGTTCTAGGTTAGGTTGATGTAGTTAGCGTAATCTTGGTACCAAGATGGACATGTCCCAGAGGACTGTCGTAAGAGAGCGATTAGTATTTTATAAGTTAAATATAAGTAGTAGCTATATGCCTAATTAAAGTGAGTGACGAGATCCTGAAGAAGACGCTGTAGCGGAGGTGAGACTGGTAGTGTGTGCAGTACTATGTAAGTAGCTGGTGACTAGTCCTCCTCAATGAACAATGAACACGTGGTAAGTGTTAACTATAATTACCTCCTAGCTTAAGTAGCAGTTTAGCGGAAACGCAGCGATGCTAATAATTATTTATTTCAGCATGACGGCAGAGCCGCTTTATCATCACAATGTATATTATTATGTCCTGTGTTGTGTGTCCTAATAACTCCTAATTAAACCTTGGCACATATTCTTCATCTGCGTTTGGTTATAGGGACGGAGACCGCCTTTCGCAACACTATACACACATTTCATGCATACGACAAACACACTATACACCAACACACCCGACTATTGACGAAAGTTGACTTTTATCTGACGTACTACACATGAAAGGCCGAACCGTAATATTCACATTAAAACTGGGATAAAATATATTGTTCAGTGGTGAAGGCAACACCGTAATATTCACGAATTTATTAAGACAAATTATACTGCTCAGTGATATAATGCCGACTTGTACTTGTGGTACAAATCAACCAAACGTTGCTGATGAATACTGCTTCCTGTAAAGGTCTAGCTCAGAAACATTGCGTAGAGATTGTTGGCGCACATTTCAGGGAGTGGGGGTAGGCTTCACCAAGTATCCTAAACTGATTGGATAGCTACGTTCTTAGGAACGCTAGGGACTGTGTCTCGTTAAAACTAACCCCGGCTGCCACAGGCCTATTACTGAATCGACACTATTTAGCGAGACACGCAACCACGACATGGGGCAGAGTAAAGAAATGTGAAGTGACGATGGAATAACCACTTCGGCGTCCACCAATAACAATCGCAATATGTTCTGCTACAGACTGAGTCTACGGTACGCTTGTGACAATTGTGTTACAATATAGTAATTGGGGTAATCTGCCGTAAGGGTGTTATTAACGTGAGTACGCGTATAAGTAGAAAAACTAGAAACCTGTCTTCCTCAATGGCAGTGGCCTCACAACCCACTGCCTTAGGATTGGGAAAGATATGTAGATGGAGCCTAGGGAACGTGGCCTGTTAGAGTTCATAGCAATGTTCTCAGTAGGACTATGCACTTAGGTCTAACAGTACACGTACGCCGAGCAAACGTTGTAAAACGGTTCCATGTTGTAACATGGAATCGTTTGCGTTTGCAAATCGGCAACTAGTATTTTGGAATCATCAAATTAACGTAACCGTAAAATAATAAATCTCTTAAGCGCAAGCGTAACATTTCCTCTCACCAACCTTTCATCATATATATATATCTTTGCGCCCTCTTGTCTTATTAGCTTCATACTTTATTACTGATTTAGTTTTATAGGATTTGATATTATTCATGTAGATGTCTTAACTGTGACCTCCCAAAATTAACTACACCTTGTACCCCTCCCTGTCCCTTAGCTTCTAAAGTCGGGACAGGGCTGGAGTTCAATTTAGTAGTCGGTGGAAAGATGACCAGTTTGGTGTCGAGTCTTACAAGGCCGTGCGGACGGAGGGGCACGGCCTCTCCTCCTTCGGGGGGAGCCGACATTAATACTAATATGTGCATGATTTAGGAAAAACGAAAATTTTATCAGCCTAGGGTAATTTACGAACAGTCACACCCTTATCATAATCAGGCTTTAATGTTCCTAAGCCTGAGACACGGGACTCCTCTCTGTTTGAGGGAGTAACCTTAACCCCACCAATCCTATCCATTCCTAAAATAAAAGATAAAATTTCAAAGTGCCTCATCATCAACATAATGTATAACCTTTTCCCAACTATGTTGAGGTCAGCTCACAGTCTAACCGTATGCACCTGGGTACCAGTATTTTACATGGAGCGACTGCCTATCTGACCTCCACAACCCAGTTAGTACTGGGTAATACGATACCTCTTAGTAAGACTAAGAAAGTGGTTATTTTCAAAAATAAATTGTCAATAAAGCAACTTAAATACAAGACCTTGAGTATCGCCTGAATGCTTTTAATCTTAATACGACAGGGCTTAAGATCTCCTTTTTAATTAGCCACCAATGCTCCGGGGGCATATTGAAAACATTAATATTTATAGAACTCTTTAAATATCGAGATTGATTTGATTGATTTTGAAATTTCTTTATTTTAACATAAACAAGAAAGATAAATGACATTCAGACCTTATTCTAAAAGCATTAAACATTATGATTGGGTGTTTTGTGCAGACTATGGCGCCTATATAAAACATTGACGAATACATGCAAAGTTTAAACGTTATTATGAATCAAAAGTATCATAAATTACTTACGTTGAACAATATCGAACTGTACAGCGCGATAATTAGACACTAACGCACTTTATGACACTTAATATACTAATTATTTTATAAAAGATTGTAACAAATAACATAAATAACATTAAATTTTACTTTGACAGTATAATAAGTAGTATCTAAAATGCAAATGAGCTCCGTGTATTGAATGTGATTGATTGTAAATCTACCCTACATTTTGAGCGAACGTAATAAAATAGTGCGGTGATGTGCCAGACGGTATCGATAATATGTCTCGATATATTTTAAGTTTGTAGATCGGGTTCGGCCAATGATGGAAATAAGTGGGTATAAGTGGGTTATAATGTTTAGGGTTACTTACCAAATAAAACTTTTTTGTTAGTTTTGTAATTAATTGTTTGGGAAATTTAATTGACTATGTAACGTTTTCAGTTTTGTCCGAATGGGTGTGTTGAATGAGGTTTTTATTGCTTTATTCTGTACTCCAGACCGAAGCCGCATACGTAATGCAGGGTCTTACAAGGGTTGTGTAGATTTATAATTTGGTCTTTGCGCTGACTTTAAATCGACGTTTCAAGTTTGGATGCAGGCAGTTAAGAGCTTATACCTTTAACGCGGAAGTATTCAGTATTTTTGGTCCAGTTAATTTTATTATCCAGCAATTATAGTCCAAGGTACTTGGTCGATACACGCCTTGGCAAAGTATAATCATCCACTTTTAAGTGTTTTTTAGGGAATGATCGCTTTCGCGTGAACATTATGACCTGAGTTTTTGTGGAATTTAAATTTAATTTCCATTGGATAAAATATGAAACTAGAAGCTGTAGTGATAACTGAAGCCGTTCAACTATCAAATAGGTGTCTTTACTTGAAATAAATGATGCTGTATCATCAGCAAAACACGCAAGATGTGTATGGGCCTGTTTGGGCAAGTCGTTTATAAACAGTATGAATAAATGAGGCCCGAGCAAGGAGCCTTGTGGCACCCCCGCAGGAATAGATCTTGGTTTGGACACACTATCGCCAATATGAACACAGAACAACCTATCCATCAAATACGCCTGAATGATTTTTACAAGTCCAATCGGTACACCACATTTAGATGGCTTGTGTAAAAGGCCTACATGCCAGACGGCATCAAAAGCCTTTTCTACGTTAAGCAACATCATGCCTGTAGATTTACCCATATTTAAGTGGTGCGTAACATGCTCTGCGACCCTGGCAAGTTGCAGGGCTGTGGAATGAGTCTTTCTGAATCCGAACTGCACAGGCAATAACAGGTGGTTTGTAGCGTTTGATAAACGCGCTGAGATGAGATTACTCCTTCGAGTAATTTTTCCAAGGATGGTGGGAGACTTATAGGCCGATAGCTAATGGATGAATTTTCCTCTTTACCTGGTTTCGTGAACGTTATAATTTTGGCTCTTTTCCTAACAGACGGAAAGTAGACAATTTCAAGGTAACCATTAAAAGTGCTATTGGGCTTTTCCATCAGGAATTTTTCAGTACCAGCCACGGAGTCTGGATTTGTGTCCAGTTTATGGCAATAGGCTCGCCTCCTATTACATGGGACTTAAACATGACTGGCGAAATGTAGTATTAGGTACACCTCTGCCTAACCTTTCGGGTATCACAAGCGTGATGTTATGTGGAAAGGAGATATGGATAAGCCGTTGGCCCCGGCAGTCATTCGTAGAACTTAAACACTCGAGTTGTGGAGGTTACTAAGGTAGTCGGTTCAAACTGTATCAAGTAAAATACTGGTATTCAGTTGTATACAGTTAGACTTGCAGCCGACCACAACTATTGGAAAAAGCAGCTGCCTAGGCAGATAATGATTTTGGACAAAGATACCAATTATGTAATTGTGACAATTAATTTACTAAAATAACTCATTTTGGTAAATTAATTGTAACCTTCCATTAAGTAATTAGGTGCAAATTGTAGTAGAAAAACTTAATGATATTTAGAACTAAACTGACTGAAGTTATCCAATTATGGGGAAAATATTCTGCAACTTTGTCATTGGACTTATACAAATTTGAAAAGACAAGAAGAAACAATTTACTTTAAGTGAATTGTTTTTATTTAATCCCAACATAATAATTCGCTTCTTTCTTGTGCCAAACATAAGACTTATTTAGTCCAAACATTTGGAAATGCGGTGTACGAGAATGACAAGAATATTAAACGAGAAAATCTGATTTCCGAGAGTGCATTTGTCTAACCTAACGACGCGGGCAACTGAAGCCAAAATCTTGGCATACACTGTCTGCATCTAAAATAGGTAAGACATTAATATTTTATAACACATTTATCATGTCTTGTCACGATTCCTTCGACTGTTGGCGAAATGTTTTGAGATATTTCACTGTAATATAATAATGCTCTTTAGGTTTGAATGAATTGTGTTTAAATCTATTGCCAAGTTCCTGTTTACAAAGCATCTTGATAAAATTGGCATGTCCTAAAACCAAAAATTCGAAGACATAATGACATCTACAAACCTGCATTGGGCCCGCGTACGGCCCGCTCACGGCTCGCGTACGGCCTGCATACGGTCCGCACACGGCCCGCTTCCTCTTACCGAAAGGAAGCCTCTGTCATCATTGGGAACATTATATGATTATACTGCTAATGACTTTTTCTGGGGTATAATAAGCTAACTTTGAAAGTGATACCTGTACTGTGTTTCATAATAATAAGTGTATTTATTTGCTTGGACTCTGATCCCGATACCAGTGGGCTAATTTTTTTAAATATTTTTAAACGTTTTTTTTTATATTCTTTTTTGTAAGGAATATTTAAAAATATAAAATTATTTTTTATAGAAATAAATAAAGGCAATTATAGAGTGTATTTCAAGGAATCATAAAAAAAAATCGCATACTATCCTATACATTTCTTGGATTCGGTATTTTCTTGTTTACTCTCTGAGGGCCCAGATCGGAGAGTCCTTCAAGTAAATATTGACTGTATGAAATTAATGTTTTGTTTACATACTTTTATGTTCAAGGAAGAACACATTAATAAAGCTATGTTAAACAACAGAGCAAATCACTGTTACCTTAATTATAAAGCCGAGATATACAAGAGAGTTTTTTTCTTTACTTGATTTTACAAAAGGGCCCAGTTGATCTAGCTTGCCGTCCGGCCGTCTTATGACGACAGTCCGTGTCGATGGCACGTTCGTGTTCCAAGCACGCCGCAAAAATTGCAGTTAGTCGGGTATCTATCAGTAACAATACTAATGTTTCCACCACATAAGTTATCATCATCATTTAAAGCCTTCTCTGTGCCTCTGCGGGTAAAACCACTCGTCAGGTTTACGCCAGCCTTTTCTGTTTTGAGCCAATCTGTTCAGTTCTTAAAAAACTTAATTGCGTCGCCAAACCATTGTACCATCGGTCTTTTTCATCTTATGTAATCGTAATTCGTAAATGAGTTCTCAACATTTCACAGTGTTTGCCCTAAAAGTCATCCAAAAAGCGTACCTATTGCATTTCTAATCCCTAAATATACTTTGGTTTAAACTTCAACGAAGCATACCTCAGCGAATAACGCGCAAAATTGAGCGTAAACTGAGCATCTGTAGTGTTGAGCTCATGCATTTTAAACGCTCAACTGCGGTTTGCTTTTAGTTTTAAAAGGGAATTTATAAATCAATAGGACAAGAGGTTATTCAGATGGATGAACGTGGCCTGGAATTGCTTAGTGGTGTGCAATTGAGGAGAACATTGTCCACTAGTGGCTTGCTATAGCTATTGATGATGAAGCGAAGTCATTTATTGGTACACGATGTAATAACGAATGCTTTTTCAAATTACAGAAGTAAAAGAAAGTTTTCCAGGGCGGACTGCGCGGCGGGACTGTTCGAAAGAGATACCGTGGCCCTGCAACACAAAGGGCAAAGAAGGAACATGGATGGGTTTTAGTCAGTACAAGTCTGACACTCCCTTCCGCTCTGCCCAGAGGGGGGGGGGGGGGTCATTTGATGATATCCCAACCAAAAAAAAAAGAAAGTATGTTAAATTAATGAATTCCGAAGTGTATGTTCAAAAATTAAATTCTGTAATGATATTTTACTTGTCGCTTTATAATTCTGCGAGTGCTGTGCCCTTTCTCTTTAAGTGACGAATTCACCATACCCAAAACTGTTTGTTATCTATGGTTATGTATGTTTTAAGTAAGTCGTAAAAGTGCCATTTAAATAAATGACACAAGCAGATGGAATGTTTTTTCAAAGACATGAATAAAGTTGAAGGCTTTTTGGTGAATGAAAGAAGAAAGGTGAAGGATCTTTCATCATGGTCCAAAGAGGTTATGCAGTAACATACATACAAAAAGCACTAATTTGACATGCTAGAGTTGTTTCTAACCAAAATTGATTACAAATATTAAAAATATAATAATGACTATTGTTCTTAGGATTTATAAATAAATATCTACAATATAATATATAATAATAATATAATTATAAATAATATTGATGTAATGATGTTGCTTTATGTTTTTCGTGTAATTGTACTAAGTATGTTACTCATAACCCTCTATTTGTAAATTATAAGTAGAAATGGTTGTCTATGATATCATTAACTATATAAAATTTAATTTTAATATTTTATATTGCTGTGCCCTAACAGGGTCCATAATTGTTCTTAACTGTAAGCCTTTTGTAACAACTGTTTTAAAATTGGAACGCAATAAAATGAATATGAAAGAAAAAAAAATCGAAAGTAAGGCAAGGCTTACAATTAATAAATTTAAAAGGAGGCACTAATAAAGCTAACCGCCTGTAACTTGGCCCTCAATTTAATTAACTCCAAGATTTTTTACTGTAAATTGAAAAAATGTAACAACATTCTTGTAGTTAAAGTCGTCATTCTGTCATTCGAATCACTGGGGCTCGTTTCGTGGAGGAAATTAAATTTTAATACAAAGATTTTGTGTATTTACACCGAGAGGATGATTTACGGTTTTTTTTTCTTCAGTGAATTTGAGGAGTTTTATTTGTTTGAAACAAAAGAAGCTTTATAATTATATTCTGAAAACTTTTTATGTGATTTTTATGTCTTTGTCACCATCTCCTGATTATTTTTGTCATAATACAACGTCAAAAATACTCTATATTTCAATTTCATAATAGATTCTCGTCGGTTTTCCATTTTTTCTTCAAATGTTTACGCAATATCTACCATACGGTCTTTGTGTATAAATTAAATGTTATCACAAATTGATTTTTCTATCTTGGAACATTAATCTAGGTTTCATAATTTCTTACATTACGCTTGAGAAATAATATTGTGTTTCAAGCCCTAAAAATGTCGTAATAAAATCAGAGAAATTAATTTTTAGCAACACTACAAAGAGTACTACAGCAACATAGAACAAAAAGTACTACAGCGCCATCTATAACACAGACGATGAACTAAACATCGAAATACATCTGTATCCTACATCACGCAAGGCAAGCTGAAAGCTTCTGCTGCTGTTAGAAGAACCCGACAACAATTACTGTTGGGCAGTGGCCCAATAGACATAACACCCGTCTGGTCGAAGGATCGAAGGATGATTAGGGATAAAATAAATAACTATGATATGAAATGACTGTGGACTGACATAAACCCTTAATTAAAAGCAAATTGCATCACCTCAAATAAAAAGAAAACATTCTCTCCAAGCGTTCTTAAATAAATGTCATGCTCATTATTTATTAAATTCCACACGGAGCTCTGTGAGGCTGAACGTATGCATTAAAATAATCTTTTATTAAATCTTCTAGAGTCACTTGCAGACGGGCCGCTTTGCCGGTGAGTTGAGTAAAGCGGGCTATTCAATGTTCAGGTGATATTTTTTCAGCAATATTATAGGATAAGTCATAACGACGTGTGTGTGTGTGTTACATATTTACTTGCACTAGTAATCCGTTCAAAAACCTCAAAGTTTAGGCTACCATAAAATGTTGATCTGTTTTTAATTTATCGGTATTCAGAGACCGTAAAAGAAGCTATGCAGTCAAAGTAAAGTTGACGCCCATAGCTGCATGTTTCATCGTTTGTGTTAACCGATTTATGGCAATTGTGTGGTACATGTTGGTTAAAATACCGGCAATATAAGGCAGCCAGTACCGAGGCCAAAACCGAGGAATTCATATTAATATAACATACAATGTGTAAACGGACCCTTCACGAAGCCGTGAACCAACCATTCTGTACACATCAAACTAAGTAACCCTACGCAAAAATTATTGCTGGGGAACGACTTTTTATTTTATGATGAAAAATCACGTTTTACGGTAAAACTCAATGTAACGCACTCAAAACATTGTGCTGATGGATGCATTGAATAGTAAACATGTCATGGAGGTATTTAAAGTAAAGTTATACGCATAAAAACTAGTAGACTTAAATAAAATAACTTGGGAAAAACTTTAACTGGAAGGTTCGTAGGTTCAGAACAAAAAAAATATCGCAATGACGGGGAGAACAAGTGCCTTTCGGCTTCAATAAGGGTCTATTTACAACCTTTGTAACAAGATAACAGTTATGTTTGCGGCGCATTAAGGGCTCTGGAGACACACCAAAGCCACCGACCCGACACGCCGGCATGCGACTGCAACTTTGTCGGTGCACTTGTTGTCGTCTTTAAATTATTGCAAGTCGAAAAGGGTGGAATGTCGGTGGCACGAGTTTCATTCATCAAATCATTAAATTATTTTCAGAACAAAGCATTATAAATTACCAACTTTAATAACCCAAACACGTATACACTCCTCGTAAAATAAAGACATGAAATACGACAACTTACTACAGTTTCCTGCGACACGATTGGCTGAAGTATTTGTAGGTGCCTTGTTACCTCAATATGTCTGACGGTGAATGGGCAACCTTGGGTGCAGAATGCACTTGACAATGCTGATAATTTTAGATCTGTTGAAGATAATATTTTGGAATGAATCCAGAAGTTTGTAGATTTTAATTTATTTTCTTTTGTTAGAGTTGGTTGAATTTTTGTACCTTTTATTGGAGGTGTTTTGACAGTTAGTTTTATGGTGTTGGTATACAATGCTGCTGGTTTCAGCTGATTTTGAAAATACTTAGGTGGGTATATGAGAATGGGTAGTATTTAAACGAGCGAACATAAATTCAAATTAAAGGTGTCAAAAATATTGAAAATGGGCTACTGACATACTAAGTGAGCGACAAACTGTGGGCGAATACAAATGTTTAAAACAGCGACTTGAAAATAGAAATTTGAGTTACTAGTTGTTCAGTACGATTATGTGATAATTTAAGGACTCCTGTAAAAAACTTAAAACAAGGTTATTAATCACTAGATTGTAGATAAGGCGTAGTCGACGAACCCCCGCTGAGCGGGGCTCCTATATCTGTTTGCAGAGTTTAAAGTAACCTAACACGAAGGGGATTCCGGGGTCTTAGTTCGCTCACTTCGCTCGCTCACTAGACCCCGCCATCCCCTTCGAACCTAACCTGTCAGAGTCGGGGTGCCACAAGTCTCTCTCAGCATTCGCTCGCTCTTGCTTCCTATATTCTCCTTGCCACAATGACCGGATAAATAGTTGCTTACTTGGTACAATAGTCGCCCATTTAGTATATTGGTCGCCAATTAAATCTTTATTCGCCCGATTAATAATTTCCCTATGAGAATTGGTTATCAATGCAAATCGGTCGCACTATCTATTATCTTATCTTCTTGGGTTGGCCATTGTTGTGTTGTTTTTGTTCAATCATAGTCTCTTATGCTGTTTTATAAAATTAAAAGTTAGGTCACTATAAGATCTCTGATAAATAAACAACTGTTTAGGTATTGATAAAACCACCACTGTTAGGAGAAGTAACTAGCTATATCCTTCAGGCAATTTCGCACTTACTATTACTACTATCTAACTGTCGTACTGATCGATTTCCTGTACCTATAAGTACGTTACATACATACACACTACATCTACAAAACGCCGCCTGCTACGATCCTTACATACTCCTTTTGTCTCGTTCACGTTCATACATTTAGTCATATACGCAAGGTTGTAAGTACTACGCACCTAACCTTTCTGATGAATCTCACCAGTCAGTGTGTGCCGTTGCCACTCAAATCTGTCTTGTAAAACCTTTAGAATTTTTTTTTTTTTGTCCAGCTGCTTGAGTCGCGCTGCAATGTCAACTCTAAGGCGTTCGTGGTGCGAATATCAACGTGTTATCTGCACCTCGCCTTGGAACAGTACTTTTGACTGCACCGATTGGTGTTCCGTCGCAACCACGGGCAAGTGCCCCATGAACACACAGTGGCATAGTGCACAAATGTGTTACTAACGTAGTTTTATGGTTCGATTTGTATTTTGCCATATGTATGTTAGTCTGTAAGCTATATCTATGGGCCTAATAACTCCCTGAAAATAAATGAATGTTATGTTATGTTTGTTTTCAGTTTTTGTGATTACATCTTATTTTAAGTACATTGTAGGTATCAAATATAATTGTAGTTCTGGAAATAAAATTGCTAAGAATAACCTCAGCAATATGATAAGTGGCCCAAATAGACACAAAATTAATGAGCCGTCAATCCTGAACGGTTGGCACTCGTCTGAACGACGACGGTTCGTTCATACATCTCTGTTACGCCTCGTTAGTGTTACTTTATAATAATGTTGTTGTGTAGATCTGTAGGAAGTCTCCGCATTCGGAAAATTAGCCAATGTAAACAAGAAAAGAGATTTTTGTTTACATTGGCTAGTTGTGTGATGGGTGACGTGTGTAAAGGAAGTTGGAATAAGATAATTTTGTGTTTTTGTATGAGGTATTAATTATAAATATATTTTTAGTGTCAACTAGCGACCCGCACTTGCTTCGCACAGCGCCACCAATGGGACCAAAACTATATCTAATGTAGCCTATATTTTAAGTTAAGCGTCTAGCAGTGGAGCGGTGAAAACTGCGTTCAAATTAATGCAGTAGTTTTTGCGTGATGCGCGTACAAACATACAGACAGAAAGACAAACAACAAAACTAATATTTTTCAAAATCTTCAATGTACAGACATCGGCCTGTTATAATTTTATTATATGTATGAATTAATTGATGCTCTCTTTCGTGTAAACATAGTAGGTATAGCTTGATTCCTGTTTGATGACTACATATAAGGCATGCATTGCCTATAAAATTCCCACTGCTGGGACACACGGCTTCCACTCTATGAGAGGGAACGGGCTATAATCCACCACACTTGCCCAGTGCGGGCTGGTAGATGTCTTCGAATTTTTGGTTTTTGGACAGGCTGGTTTCCTCACGATGTTTTCCTACACCGTTTTGAGAGCAGTGGTGATGCCATAAATTACACAAAGTAATGCGCCTACCTGGCTTCGAACCTACGACTTACTGTTCGTAAGTCGGGGCCGCCACCACTGGGCCACCGCTGTTCTACATATAAGGCGTTAGTGGCCATCTTTATCCGAAAATACGAACCACAGACTTAATTAAATTATCAGTTATTTGTTTTAGAATGGGAATGTGAACTTGAGTTTGTAGCTGGTAACTTTTGAGTAACGTCGTGCACAACAGGCCTAATATTGTGTTTCCAGGCCATTAATACAAGTTCCATCAGGTTATTTTTAGTGTAATCTGTAGAGTCATTATAATTTTAAGATTGGCTATGGCTGCAAATAATATTTCTTTACTAGGTATTAAAAATCATGCTTTTAACATTGTAAAAGTTAGAACAGCTTTCGACAACATTTTAAGCCCAAATTAAAAGAAATAGCCACAAAATTGCAACATATTTTCATTCGACTATAAAAAAAGAAAATTCCGCACGACACAGCTTTGACACAGTGTCCACTTTTTATCACACGCTTGCCAAGCCAACGGATTTATGTCTCAATTTCCTAAAGCTTATAAATCGTCCCCATTTCAAAGATACTTCTTTCGGTTTCAAAGTTGTGTTGTGAAAAATGTTCGATGTACTTAAAATTATGGTATATTTTATATTTTTTTTACCGATACTTGGGAAGTTATATTTTATGAAGATCATATTTTGGCACGAAGTAGCGTTAATTCTTGTAAAAATAATGACATTTAGGGAACAAAGGTTTTGAACTTGGTCCCAATAAAAGAGACAAGCTGGGTACTAAGCTGTGCTTTATTTCAAGGTACAAATGTATAGCCTCCTTTTTGTGAAGTCGGTTGAAAAAATGTCGATGTTCAGCCATCCTGAAGATTAAATATTACAAAGTTGCCTCGTTAGTCGAGTGGTCGCAAACACGACTGCTGAGCATGAGGTCCTAGGTTCGATTCCCGGGTCGGACAAAGTGTTATTAGGTTTTTCCTTCAGGAATTTCTCAGTAGCAGCCACTGAGTATGGATCGCTTGACAGCAATAGGCTCGCCCCTTATTACATGGGATTTAAAATGTAAATGTATATAGTATGTGTTCTTAAAAATAAAAAATAAAAGCTTGGGTCCTAAAGAAATACACCGTAGGATGGATTAGAAAGTTTAATATGCAATCAATACAGGAAATGGATTTTCCGACGACCAATAAAAATTATAACCACCCACAAAAATATCTCCTAAAGTACTAAAAGTCACACTTCCCCATTGTAAATTGGTTTCAATTGCGTCGCAAAGTATATAAATATGCCTCAAACAGCCTTGTGGGAGTCATATGGCCCTCTTATGATAGATTTATGGTTACCCTGTCACCGATAGGGTGCTTCCACACGTTTCGACACGACCATGTACAGTCAAGCACCAAATTGTATATAACATTTTCTCCTAACATATTAATTTTCATGTTGTTAGGAATCTAGTATTGAGGACCTCGATAATAACAGCTGCTCGGGTTGATCTTCAGATTAAGAAGCGCACGAAATTGGCACGTTTGTTTTTAAAACGTTGCCCCACCATAGGAATTTCTCCTGTACCGTGGGTGTGTTAACAAAAATTTTAACTCACGTACTTAAGCAGCCAGACCCGGAACAACTGTAGGCATATATTTGCTCCGTTCGTGGATCCAAGTCGCGACACGCAGCCCAGCAGTCAATCGCTCAGCCACTGCGCCAATCATAACGTCAACGTCACTTTGACGTTCATAAAAATTCTGACATTGGAGTAAAAGTGACATAGACGGTGCTATACAAAACCTAAACATATTCTTAAACATAATATGCCATATTTTCAACCTCTGCAATTAGTTTTATGAACTGACCATTCTGACCAGTCTTACTTTCAAGACCAATCAAAGATGTCATACAATTTGGCAAATTGCATGTCACGTAGTGATGGAAGAGACATGCTTGAATGATTAATTTTCTGTGACCATTTTAACATCCTCCTACTAACTCTAATGCGATCTTGGCAAACATACTTGACCTTATAATGTTTTTATTGGCAGTCAGGAGGACGCTGCTTTTGCGAACCGCCAGCCTGTGGAATTCACTGCCGGCTTCTCTGTTCCCTGAACATTATAATCAGGATCTATTCAAAGTTCGAGAGAATCTGTTTTTGCTCGGCAACCCAAATGCAAGCCTATTTATACACCGTGACTATTTACCATTTATTTATGATAATTCCTTAAAAAAATAAATCATTAGAATTATGAAACATCCTGTTAACGATGTTTACGTGTCAAACGGTAGAACATACCTACCCAGCGCGAGTCGAGTAGATCATCGGCATCGCTCGGAACAGGATGTTTCAACTACGTCATGCGTCATAATAATAATATTTTTTATTTTTAAATTGTGCAAATCTCATAAATACTTTTTTTATGAATGTTTAGTAGCCATTGGATACATACAAGTGGGCTGCCGTTGTAACACGATTAAAAAATTACGGTGTGTAACAAAAAAAAACCTAATTACCTACTCGTTACTTTAAGTCATTCGCAAGTGCCATGGGAAAGCATTTTCTAGCAAAGACTGCAATAATAAAATTTTAATTCAAATGTCCTTTAGGATATACTCTTTTACCTCAATAATTTATTTGATTCACTATCTTTCTTTTTATCCATAAAATTTTGGAACACACTTATACATTCGGCTTTTCTTCGCCGACATCTTATAGTTATGCTTATGCACATCATTATTGGCCTAGTTTTTTCCCAACTATGTTGGGTTCGGCTTCCAGTCTAACCGGATGCAACTAAATACCAGTATTATACATTTAGCGACTGCCTATCTGACCTCCACAACCCAGTTAGTACCGGGTAACACGATTTCCCTTAGTATGACTGGTTGTCAGACTTTCGGGCCACTGACGAACTGTAACGACTGTCAAATATTTACAAATGGTAACCTGGATCGATGCCTTAACGTGCTTTCCGAGACACGCAAGAAACTCAGTATGTAATGAATGGTCACCCATCTACGGGCTCATCTTGGCAAGCGCTGCTTAACTTGAAAATCGACCCATGCGGCTGGTATTATTTAGTCACGAGTTATTTACCAATGTGACTATAGATCGTTACCCACACATAATAGTTAGCTCTGTGGTCAAATCACGTTCTATTGTAATTTGTAAATCAAACTCGTTACTGACATTAATTTAGTTGGAATTGAAACTGATTGCAATCGCAATTATAATGTATTTAGCGAGGGAATTAGAATTAAATATCTGTTGTTAATCGTAAACAATTTTGAATTATTTGTTTATTAATTGCAGGCATTACAGGCAATGAAACTTGCACGTTTTGTTTGAGTATATTATACACTCGCTGTTGCCTGCGAGTTCGGTCGCGTGGGAATTTAAATGTGTGTGTGTTAGAAAAAAAAATATTTGCTATTCTAGACTATAATCTATCTCTGTGCCACATTTTATACAGATCCGTTCAGCCGTTCTGGCGTGATTGAGTAACAAACGTCCCGCCATCTCAACTTTAGTTTGTATAATAGTAGAAAGAAATAAATGTAGTTTCTTCAAAAAAACATCCACAACAGTCCACTGTTGTGCACTGTGAGCACATGTGCCTCTCCAATAGTTCCACCATCAAACAATAACTCCACGACACAATTTCTCTAAAAATAAATTTTATTTTAGTCCTGAAAACCCGACTCATTCTCAATTTACTGTTAAATTAGATTTTTATTTGCTTTACAATCAATAAATAGTCGAATCATTGAGTTGGCAAATTAGTGACGTCATAGGTTGCGATTGCCATAAAAAATCTATGGGGCACTGGGATCAAAGCAAATCGACGGCTCGAAAAAATGTCACTTGATTGGTAGTGCAACTAACGTATTACACGCCAATCAGCTCGATTCTCGTGAACCGCCAGCTGATACCAGCCAGCCTTGGGTAGATCGTCGCGCCACCTTGCCTGAGGACGTTCCACTTTACTACACCTACAAATAAATAAAATGTAAGTGTCTCGTACATACTACGGTACTTCATCATCATCATCTGCCTAGCCTTTTCCCAACTATGTTGGGGTCGGCTTCCTGTCTAACAGGATGCAGCTGAATACCAGTATTTTACATGGAGCGACTGCCTATCTGACCTCCACAACCCAGTTAGTACTGGGTAAAACGATACCCCTTGGTAAGACTGGTTGTCAGACTTTTTCGGCCACTGACTACCTAACGACTGTCTATAGACAAATAACGAATGTCTATATCTATAAATGACAGCCAGGACCAACGGCTTAACGTGCTTTCCGAGGCACGGAGGAAACTCGGTATGTAATGATTAACATACTACGGTACTTATAACAAAAAAAAAATCTGTCTGTCTGTTTGTTCCGGCTAATATCCGAAACGGCTGGAATGATTTTGACGGAAATCTTACTGGCAAATAACTCAGGCAACATGATGCTACAAGGTGCAACTTAGGCATAGATTTATTTTTGAAAACATTACCCTCATTTTGACGCAGTTGGGTAAAAAAGGATTTGAGTTCCGTGCAAAAAAAATAAAACCCATTAAATTGTTAACAAAATCCAATTTAAATAATGGAGTAATATTTTTTTTTTGTTACTTTACGCAGACGAAAGTCGCAGGCAACAGCTAGTATTTTTATTGTAATAATCCTTGAACTGTAAAAACCTATATAGTATCTTTATCAGACAAGTTCCTTTATAACTCAACTCCAAACATAATCCCAATAAAAGAAGGTATCACAATAAGTAGGACAGCCGGCAGCCAGCGTCGAGCGTCCGTTCTCAACAACCCAGCATCCGTTGTACTCCAGACTTCAGGAAATGGATTCCTCTGAAACCCTCTCTGAATAATACGCTGCCTTATACACATCACGTTACATCAAGAAATACTCTTTTTACCAACGAAAACCGATCCAAAATGCACCCTATCTTGAGAAGATTGAGTTAGTTTTAGAGTGTGGGGAAAACATCTTGAGATGTACACGAATTTTAAGCGAATGTAGACTCAATGGTTGATGGAGGAGGGTCTTATTTCGGTTGGGGGTGGAAAAGGGTGTCAGTATCTCAGAAATGCAAAAGGAATGGAAATATCTACTTGTCGCAAATAGATACAATCTGTAAACCTGTACAATGCTAAAGAAAAGTTCGTTGAAAAGTTGTAAGGTAACCTTGAGAGTGCTCGTCACAACGGTGTTGTTATTTTTAATTCGATGCAAAGTGAAAATTGTGTCGTTTTTCTGCTATCTTAGTTACAAGGACGCTAGAAATATGATGAAAAGTGCTTACAGAGTTATGTTTTAATGTTAGTATATAATTAAAGTGAATAAGGCACAGTCACATTTATCTTAAGCATAATCAGCATACAACATTCCAACTGCTTGGACATAGGACTCCTTTCTTTGACAGCGAGTGGGCCATAATCCACCACGTGTTGGATAAACCACCCAGTTCGGGTTGGTAGATGTCATGTCGAGTGGTGACCGCAAACCGGAAGACGTTGCGTTGGAAGGCCTCCCACTAGGTGGACCGACGACGTGAAGGTTGCAGGGATCTGCTGGATGCGAGACGCACGGGACCGGTCAATGTGGCGACACTTGGGGGAGGCCTATCTCCAGCAGTGGACGTCTTTCGTCTGAAATGATGATGATGATAGTACATGACGGTTTCCTCACGATGTTTTCCTTCAAATTTTTGGAGCAGTTGTGATGTAATAAATTGAACAAGGTACCTAACGCCCCTGCCGGGGATCAAACCAACGACCTGCATCTCGTAAGTCGGGGACGGCACCATTGGGCCACCACTGCTCCTACTTGTTCCACCTGTATAGCACTAACTAGTCAAGATAGAGTTTTTATTTTTAAATATGTAGTAAAATGTGATTGTTCAGAGAGAAAATATTCTATAGCTACATAGTTACTTCCTCGTCAGACATTAATTAAGAAGAAGAAAGTAGTATATAAGATCGTACCTGTTTTTTTTTTTCGGATGGGAAATCATCAAATGACCCCCCCCCCCACCCACTCTGGGCAGAGCGGAAGTGAGTGTCAGACTTGTACTGACTAAAATCCATCCATGTTCCTTCTTTGCCTTTTGGGTTCCAGGGCCGCGGTATCTCTTTCGAACAGTCCCGCAGATGTAAGATCGTACCTGATGGCGTTCTGTAGTTTCTGGCTGGGCACCATGGGGAAATGGCGTGAGTTTATATATGAATGTATCAAGAATTCCATAACCTTTTTAAAATTTTAATACCACAAAATATTCTCTGCTCCTTCGAGTATTCTTCCAAGACAATGTACTTACATACAAAGTGCTACCAAATGCAATATGCGCGACATCTAATTTACTGTCTTTTGGAACACAAAGGAACTGAACGCATTTCCAATTTAGCCGAGTTATACCGTTCGTATCAGGGCTCATATATCCAGGGGAATTACACATGGATTACACACCGAACGTGTGGATTACATTACGTATTTGTGGTTCAGATAAACTATATTGCGCTTCGAGTAACTGTATTTTATATATATGTGAAATAGGGGCTTGGATTGGGAGGAATTGTTGAGGGAAGTTTTGAATATGAATGTGGATGGCTATAAGGTTGGATGTAGACCATATAAACGGTGGATGGACTGTGTGAAGGATGATATGCCTGGAAAGGATGTGACTGCTGATATGACAAGTAATAGAAAAGTATGAAGAAGAAGACATCCTACGCCGACCCAAAATAATTGGGGATAAGAACAGAACCCAATATTTCCGTAACTAGAAGGTTCCCAGGTATGGTCATCATCTGCCTAGCCTTTTCCCAACTATGTTGGGGTCGGCTTCCAGTTTAACCGGATGCAGCTGAATACCAGTATTTTACATGGAGCGACTGCCTATCTGACCTCCACAATCCAGTTAATACTGGGTAATACGATACCCCTTGGAAAGACTGGTTGTCAGACTTTTCGGGCCACTGACTACCTAACGACTGTCAAAGATCTACAACTGACACCCGGGACCAACGGCTTAACGTGCTTTCCGAGGCACGGAGGAAACTCGGTAAGTAATGGGTGGTCACCCATTCACAGACAACCAGACAGTCAGTTGGTCAGACCAACCTAGGCAAGCACGGCTTAACCTAAAGATCGATCCGAGCGGCTGTTATTATTTAGCCATGAGTTCCCAGGTATGGTCTAGAACAAAAAAAAATATCGCAAGTATGGGGAGAACAACTGCCTTTCGACTTCGTTAAGGGTAGTTAAATGAGGAAAACAAACAACTATAACATATTTTCGAACATTCTTTCCAACGGACAGGTATTAAAACGTTACAGCCTTAATGAAAGTAAAGACTAGAGACCACTAATAAAGGTAAACACAGTGTTGTTTTTAACTTGTAATTAAATACAAAATAAAATTCCAAGGGAAACTAATTGTAAGTTTATGAAAAAAAGAAGAAATAAAATACTTTTTTGCGGTTTTTTGAATTAGTAGTCTGTTGTGGTCTAAGTGGTAAGGTAGCGGATACTTAAGAATTAGAAAAGCGATTTTGTAAAATGCTATATACACCGTGACTTTTTAGTCATCTTACAAAGGTCGTCCTCTCAATGTACCCGACACAAAATAGCTCATGGCGCAATAATTTTTTATCTTCCATAATATGGCGAGTACATCTCTCACCTTCGGTTTGCCGACGATATAGTGGTCATGGCTGAGACCATGGAGGACCTCGGTACTATGCTCGATGACCTCAGTAGAGCTTCCGGAAGAGTGGGTCTTAAAATGAACATGGACAAAATCAAAGTCATGTTGAATGTCCATGTAACACCCACTCCTATCAAGATCGGAGACCCTACACTCGAAGTTGTAGACGATTATGTCTATCTGGGACAAACGATCCAGTTAGGTTTGGTCTAACTTCGAGAAAGAGGTTAATCGTCGAATCCGACTCGGCTGGGCAGCGTTCGGGAAGTTGCGTGGTATCTTCTCGTCAAACTTACCGCAGTGTCTCAAGACGAAAGTCTATGACCAGTGTGTGTTGCCAGTGATTACATACGGGACCGAAACGTGGTCGCTCACAATGGGCCTCATCAGAAGGCTTAAAGTCACCCAAAGGGCAATGGAGAGGGCTATGCTCGGAGTTTCCTTGCGTGATCAAGTCAGAAATGAGGAAATCCGTAAGAGAACCAAGGTTACCGATGTAGCCCGAAGAATAGCCAGACTTAAGTGGCAGTGGGCAGGGCATATTGCTCGCAGAACGGATGGCCGATGGGGCAGGAAAGTTCTGGAGTGGCGACCGCGAACTGGAAGACGTTGCGTTGGAAGGCCTCTCACTAGGTGGACCGATGACCTGGTAAAGGTTGCGGGGATCCGCTGGATGTGAGACGCACGGGATCGGTCAATGTGGCGACACTTGGGGGAGGCCTATGTCCAGCAGTGGACGTCTTTCGGCTGAAATGATGATGATGATGATGATGAATAGGTACAAAGCAAAATAATTATAAAAAAATAGAATAAAGTTATGAAACATCCTGTTAATGATGTTTACGTGACAAGTGGGAGAACAATACCTACCCAGCGCTCGAGTCCTGTAGATCATCACTCGCAACAGGGTGTTTTAACTACGTCATGCGTCATAATACGGAATAATATTTTTATTTTTAAATTATTAAAATCTCAAAAATACCTATTTATTTTATGTGAATGTTTAGTATTCATTGGATGCATGAAGTAGGCTGCCGTTGTTAGACGACTAAAAAGTCACGGTGTATAGGTATTTTAAATCTTATTTCCAATTTATCTTCTTAGCGTGTCGATAGGAATCTTATTTGAGTCAGCCCATTTGGCAGCGAGTTTGTCAATTTCAGTAGCATCCATTAGCCCCTGTGGCAAACAACAGGACAAACAATTTATGACTGAAGTTCATGAAACATTTCTGACATGATTTGACGATGGCGTTCCGGTTGTATGCATCGTTACCGGACTTTGTTTCATAAATACACAGTTCTGCCAGAAAACACTGCAGAACTCCCAATAAAAAGATTTAGTAGATAATAATTACTTAAAGAAGAAAAATAATTATTTTTGTACCTAAAGAAAAAGAACACATACGTTCCAGCAATGCCTTAAAAGCAAGAAAAGGTCGCAACACGCTCGGATGAACTTAAATCTGTATTAATTTCTCTGTAATGCGAAAATCAACGCGAAATCTCTTATAATCACACTTAAGCATACATTTTAATCAAAAGCTTACACACTGAATATAAGGGCCTTGGCATACAGGATGGAATATTATTTCTTTCACACTTCAGAGGCGAGAATAACTCAGTTACAGAGGAATAATATAATCCGGGAATCTCAAAGGATTAATAATTTTATCAAAACTTGAACAAAGACGCATGAAGCATCTAGTTAAGACATAAATCTTATTTTATACGCTTTTGGAATACATTTTAACGTTGTATGTGAACGATAACTTTGAAAATTGTATGTTTTAATGCTTTGAATTGGGTAACTTTCTCAATCAAGTTTACTATGTGAAAAGAAAATTTATGAAAAAAACTGGAGTAGTTTGATGTACATAATGCTTGGTTGACGGCTTCGTGAAGGGTCCGTTTACACCTTGTTTGTCCAAAAACTGCTTATAACAACTACTTACGAAAAACAACCAACAAAACTAGTACCACCCGAACACTTCTCCAAGTATTATCAATACCACTTTTAGCCAGTGGCCGGCTGTTTATACAGTTTGTGAGGGGTGTTACATTATGTATGAGGAGAAGCTTTTTCCTAACAGGATGAGCAGGGACTTAAGCGCCGGCACCACTAATTAAGCGACGGTTCGCCACTCCAACTCCTAAGTGTTGAATTATTTATGAGGCCTTAGTTTTTTCAGCAAGTTCCGAGAGGTCTAGGATTGAAATAGAGTTTGGGAGGCTTTTAGGCTGGAGCTTCAGTTGATTTGGTGATGTTATGACGTTGATAGACGGCTGTCGCTTGGTTTTTTCAGGGTCATCAGTAGTTGATTACGGCTGCAGAGTTGTTTACAGCTGTCAATTGTATATATCTTTGACAGTCGTTACAGTTAGTCAGTGGCCCGAAAGTCTGACAATCAGTGTTACCAAGGGGTATCGTACTAACCGGGAGTTGATCCCAAGATCTCATGCTCAGCATATGCAATTAGCATGTACTACCGCGCTCACTGATCGACCAATTTTCAACCTTATTACTGAGGACATAAAAGAGAAAAGTGGTCGACCGTCAGTGAAATTGGTAGTCCCTTAATATATTACATTAAAATCCGAAAATCGCTCCCCTTAAGCAGCATCTTCTGACCCTGAAAAACATCTGTCGTACCTGTGGGTACAAGCAAAGCAATTATAAACACGAAAAAGGTTCTATTTTTCATCTAAGTGTGCTCTGCAGTAACACCCTAGTACTAACTATTATAAAATAAATGAGATTTTTAATTGAGTTCTGATAAATGTTGGAGCCGTGACTGTTAAGTACTGAAGTGCAATCTAAGTTGGGTTTAGGACTTTTGTTGTGTTAAGAACAATAAGTTGGTACTACGTGATTTGCAAATGTAAAACAAATGAAAGTAGAGGATGACTTATATAAATGCTTTGAGTGTTCCTCCGCTAACAATAAGGGTTTTGATAAAAGCAACTAAAGCGAGAAAAGTCTAGACCAAGACAATAGTTTTGAAAGCGTTTCGAGTATCTACAACGTATTTCGACAGAGTTGATATAGGTAAGTTTTTCAGTTGGTGAAGAGTGAGGTACATAGAGAGGAGAATTTTGCTTCTATATTTTAGTCTCATTATAAACCATTTCATAAAAAAAAAACGAGGAATTACTGTACAAAAACTAAAACGGATCAACAGACCAAAAATATTTATAAATTTTCATAATAAAGGAAAAGTAATAAAGCGCTCTTCCTCTCTATACTTATTTAAAAAAATTACTGTGCCCGACAGGGTCCATTATTGTTTCTTTTTTTTTTTTTTACCACCTGTAAGTGTACATTATAGATATAGCAATAAACGATTTGATTTGATTTAATACCAACACAATAAAAAATGACGTTTGCAGGCGTCGCCTCCAAAATGAAAAATTCTATCGCTAGTTTTAAAAAAGAAAATAAACTAAATGTCAACGAAAAATCCACCGGATCAAAATTCAAAAACGGAACCAAGTTCAAGGAAAGTGTTCCGTTTCACCGACAGACTATGATAAAAGTTTGTCTGAGTTATCAGTGGGTGGAATATCACGTGCCGACGACCAGTCACTTCCTTGGTACTTCGCTAACAAGATTTATTTTAAAACTACCTACCTTTAGATTTATCTTGTATAGATTCGGGTTTGTATGGTAGGGGCTCGCTGTTATATAATAATAGCCGCACGTGTCGATTTTCAAGGTTAAGCAGCGCTTGCCAAAATCGGTCTGCGGATGGGTGCACATATTACATACCGACTGGGATATTTAGGGAATCATCGGAAAGTCTGGATTTATGGTGATCAAAATAAAAATGCAAGACACTGTTAAAACTATATCCCGAGTCAGTATCAGTTATCCACCTCTATATAATAATGAGCAAGAACATTAATTTATGTTTACACACATACTGTACACCGAGTTTACACCATGCCTCGGAAAACACGATAAGCCGTTGGTCCCGGCTGACATTTGTAGATCTTTGACAGTCGTTACAGGTAGTCAGTGGCCCGAAAGTCTGACAACCAGTTTTACCAAGGGGTATTGAATTACCAAGAAACTGGGTTGAGGATGTGGAAAAGATCTAGGCAGTTGGTGATGAAATAAAAGATATCTATTTTCAATGATATTATAAAGAAAGATACGCTACATTCAAAATGAGCGGGGTTCAAATATCGTTGCTTTGTTACGACTGTGATAGTTAAAACGGAACGTATGATACAGAAAGAGATAGCTAATGCGCTTGAAGTACTTAAATTACGACAATTGTCTGAATTTTTCTGCAAAAAATTACGTTAGTGCGATATCTATCTCTTTTTATTTATAATATCATTACAACCTCTTTTTAAGCCAGTTCTCGTCAAACCACAGTAAATAACAACTGAATAAACTAGAAAAATACGCCTTTAAGAGCTTTAAACCTCAAAGTATTCGAGTCACGTCCACCACAATATGATGGTATGATAACTTTCTTACCACAAACCCTTTTACGTGGCCGCGGGGATATGGAACTGTTTATAGGGTTTCTTTGCATAAAAATAAGAAGGGTACGTGAGTTTTCATAGTGATTTTGGGGAGATAAATTTACCTAGTGTCGTATTAAGTTTGAATGTTGGGTTTTGAGTGTTGGTTGATGGCAATACGCTCGCCTCCGATTACATGGGACTTCGACATAAAATGTGGGTGTACTGTTGAGGTACACCTCTATTTAACTGTTCGGGGATTACAGGCGTTATGTTAAGTTAAGTTTACTGTGCTTTACCTCTGAAGTACAAATGATGGTAAAACTTTGAAGTGACGGAAAACCACGGAACCGCTGAAGGCATATGACCAATTAAAAATCAGTTAAAATGTTGGCCATTAGTTAGTAACACAACCATTAAAATAAATTACTGTTGTAACTCCAGTCTTATATTATTCTTACTAATGCTTTAACAAAAAAAGATGAATGATTTTTTTAATAAATTCAAAGAATCCCCTAAATACTATAAACCACTTCAAATAAATATAACTTCAAAATAACTACTAACTAGGTAAACATTTAAAAAAAAAAACGGCTAGATTATGACTAAAACTAAGTATCTACATTTAAAATATTATAAAAAAAAACCAAATTAAAAAAAAAAACATACGACACCCGTAACGTGCGTACGTAACTTTCGTATTTTAAATGTTAAACATCTTGGCATTCAGACCTACCTAGTGTTCCATTTTTTAAATAAATATCTATTCCTGCCTTCCAGTTTATTAATAGATGCCTGCCACACGATACAAAATGATGTTTTAAGATAAAAGGTAGCAGACTTAAAAGCCTGTCCGTCTGTATTACCCTTGATAGTGTGAACGCTAGTCTGACTTGGCCGTTTTAATGCACTAAGGAGGTCGCTCTATACGTGCAATATTTTAAATCAAGGAGGATTTAATTAAAAGTTATCATTTTAAAACTGGTTTACAAATAGAGAAATGGAGACAATGAAAAGCTGTAACCATCATAATTAACTGAATTATCTAAAATACTTCGCTTCCATACTTCCATACTTCACTCCAAAATTCAAATAGCTGATGCTGGCCTTACAGCTGCTAGGTTGAAGTGGAACTGGGCTGGTTACTGAGCAATGGGCAAAAATTACCACTCAGTGGTTACCAAACAGCAGGAAATGACAACGCGACAGACCCAGAAGGAGATGGCGGGATGAGCTGGACTCTTTCTCAAAGGATTGGCCTACAATCGCACTAGATTACGAAATGTAGAAGGAAGGAAGAGAGGCCTTTGCCCTGCAGTGGGACATTATAGGGATTTTTTCTAAAATATTTCTTGTTCAGTATTAAAAACATTGGAAACACATTCAACTCCTATTTACTGATTAAGTGGTTTATGGTAACAATATAAACCAAATATTCTTTTCTACGTATTTTGTTCAACGGAACAGAAAAGGACCAACTTTACTTAAACTTGCATTAACCGAAATTATTTTTAGAGCTCGTGGCCAAATAATAACAGCCGCTCGGATCAATCTTTAGGTAAAGTCGCTTTTACCTAGGTTGGTCCGTGGATGGGTGATCACCCATTACATACCGAATTACCTCCGTGTCTTGGAAAGCACGCTAAACCGTTGGTCCCGGCTGTCATGTATAGATCTTTGACTGTCGTTGCAGGTAGTCAGTGGCCCGAAAGTTTGACAACCAGTCTTACCAATACTGTCATACTGGGTAATATGACACCCCTTGGTAAGTACTGGTTAGTACTAACTGAATTTTGTTGGTCAAATAGGCAGACGCTCCATGTAAAATTCTGGTATTTAGCTGAATCCGGTTAGACTGGCAGCCGACCCCAACATAGTAGGGAAAAGGCTAGGCAGATGATTACTCATTAATCTGTTTTCAGGAACTTGCAAACAAAACACCCAACGATTCAAGACAACACTGCAAATGGCACCCCAACAAATTAACCCTAACCTGCTCAAACAAAATATACGAACATCAACTCATTGGGGGGATGAGTATGAACAAATAAAATAGCTGGAGTTGTACCACGTACAACGAAATTGACTCAACCCCCAGGGATACGAGTCGCAACCGAATTGTACACCAACTTTACTTGTGTGCTAACACGCAAGGATATTGTGTTGTTCTCGATGTTGATTTATGGCAATTCCGGTTATTGTAATCGTTTTTTTTTATTTGGTGTTTGTTTATTCAATGTTCTATCGATGTTTCAGTTTAGTTTTGAGGAAAATAGGACAGCTTTTTCTTTGTTTGATCAGAAATTAAGAAGATTGGCAGAAACGGACTCCCGCGAAGTTAAAAACATAAATTGAATGCATGTAGGAATAACAAATTATCATTCATTCATCATCATCTGCCTAGTCTAATCCCGTACTATGTTGGAGTTGGCTTCCAGTGTAATTGGATGCAGCTGTATTTTACATGGAGCGACTGCAGTTAGTGGGAGATACAAGACACTTTGGTGAGACTGGTTACCAGACTTTCGTGCTTTTGACTTCTCGAAACGGCTGTCAGGTATCAAGGAACAGCTAATTATACACCATGTACCGGAATACGCTCAATACCCCTTTAGCGCGAATTATACAGAAACGGCGTAAGGTGAAAACGCGGCAAAAGACGCAGCGCAAACGTGTAATTTATAAGGAAACGAAATAACGACGTGCCTGCGTCGCCCCGCTTGTGTGTAACTCACGACACGTAGCCTACGTATCAGCCTGCGCCGCGCCTTCAGCTTACGCCGTTTCTGTATAAATCGCACCTAAGGTGGTGATCCAGACCATCAAACTGAACCACTTTTCCAGGGACCATGGACAGAAAAAAATAGGTTGAGTAGTTTGGAATAAAGAAGATAATTTATTTCAGAACATCTAGTTAGGTACACCTATTTAAAAATTAAAATGAAACAACAAGATAAATGATGCATTTTTGTAACTGAAATATTAAGTGCCATAAACGAAAAATTAGTTTACCTCGTATATGGCTCTCAATATGATAATTTAATAATGTGATAATTTATTTTGACATTTTTTTTTTTTATTTATTCTGAATCGGTTGTGTATTTTATTTTTGACTTTTTAATTTAATTCAATAATGTTTCTAATTTAATGTAATGTAATTCTGATATTTAGGTTTTAGCTATAATTTGTGTTTGTATTTGTATTTACGTCTTGTTTTGGTTTTTATATGGGTCTTGGAAATGAAATATATGGAATTTATTATTTATTTATTTAATATAAACGACTTGACAAAATCAAAAATTCCACTCAACGCCAACAACACTACTTACAAACAACATTTTCAATCATTTTTATTTGCGGTGACATCGGGTTAATACCTCAGTACATCGGACACGCAGCGGCGGTCACAGGGTTAATCGATAAACATAAAATTTAATTACAACCATAGACCGCATGAGGCGGTTTTATTGTGAAATTCATTTATTTTAAAATTACTTGTCACTTTGGCTGTAATACTTGGGGACTTTGTAGCAATCAATGGTAAATTGATCCTTTTTTTTACAGACATTGATTTATAAATATAAAAATTCTAAATGTCACATCAGAAAGCGTCGTTGATAAATCAAACTAAAAATTCTGATTGCTTAACAAAAATTCGAACTTATACCGACCACATAAAGTTGTTGTTTAAACGCGAGCAAGATACATTATGTCACGTTTCTAATTCAATTCCCGAAAAACAATCGGTGTAAGTTCTAATTTGGAAGTCACAGGAAGGACTTTGCCAAGCAGTACGATGACGCAGGGTAACAGTAAGGTTCATTCCTTATACGGTTGTAACAAAACCAGTATTAACTGGCCTTGTATTCTTTTGAATCTTCGACTACGCTAGGCCAGCTTACGGTTAAAGCATTATCGCAAACATGTGGTCTACTGTGTTTATTGCTGTTATTGCACTAATGAAATTTCAACTCTCGCCGCTGAGCCGAGCGATACAAATCCAATCGCTTTTACAAATTTTTATGCTTCTAAGTGTTAGGGAAAACGTTCAGTAGAAAAATGGGACTGCAAATGCATCCACGATAAAAGCAAGTTTAAAAACAACTAAATGCTTCGCTGCTGAGGAGCAGCGAAGCATTTACTTACCCAACTTTATCATAATTTATTTTCAATCCCCCAATTTCTTTGGGGTCGGTGTATCGTCGTTGGGGTAGCAGGTCGTCTCCTTCTTCCATACTTCTCTCTTACTCGTCATCTCATCAGTTACCTCCTCTCTAGCCATATCATTCTTCACATATTCCGTTCATCGTTTCTTTAGTCTTCCTAAAGCAAAGTTTTCACAATGAATGTTGGTGGCTGTAAGAGTAGTCTTATAGCCACCAACATTCATTGTGAAAAATTTACATGAATTCTATAAAGTTTCACAACTTACATAACATAACATCACGCCTGTAATCCCCGAAGGGTTGGGCAGAGTTGTACCTAAATATGTAGTACAACCTTCATTTCGCCAGTTATGTTTAAATTCCACGTAATAGGGGGCGAGTCTATTACCATTAACCAGGCACAAATCCAGACACCGGGACTGCTACAGAGACATTCGTGATGGAAAAACCCAATAACACTTTGTCCGACCCGGAAATCGAACCCAGGATCTCATGCTCAGCAGTCGCGCTTGCGATTACTCGACCAACGAGGCAGTTCTTTGGTCTACCTCCTACTCTTATGGCCACCAATATTAATTCTGAAAACCTTCCCAGCTAACATGATACAAAATAGTTTACTAATCCCGTCACCACTTAATCATCCATGCAGGTATACCGTAATCTCGAAATACCGTCACACTCGACGTTTAGGGTCAACACACATTTAAAAGTACTGCACGGGATTAACATCACCTGAACTTGAAGAGTTCGGGATTTTATCTATGAAACTCCATACTGCTCTCTCATTTAATAAGTACCGTAACTTCGTCATGAGTGGAGATTCAGTGGTAGTGGTGGCAGACTTGCGAGTTGTATGACGTGGATTCGAACCCAAGAAGGTGCGTTACTTTAAGCTCTATCATCATCTGTCTGGCTTTTTCCCAACTGTGTTGATGTCGGCTTCCAGCCTAACCGGATTCAGCTGAATACCAGTATTTTACATGGGGCGACTGCCTATCTGATCTCCACAACCCAGTTAGTACGGGGTACCCAGTTAGTGGGGGATACATCTTGGTAAGACTGGTTGTCACACTTTCGGGTAACTGACTACGTGTAACGACTGTCGAAGACAAACAACCGGGGACCAACCGGGACTAACGGCTTTACATGCTTTCCGAGGCACGGGGGCAACTCGGTATGTAATGAGTGGTCACTCATCCTTAGACCAAACTATGCAAGCGCGGCTTAACAAGATCAACCCAAGCAGCTGTTATTATTTCGCCACGAGCTCCTCCAAATAAGATAATTTCATCACCACTGTTCCCAAAACAGGTAAAGAAAACATCGTGAGGAAACCGGCATGTCCTAGACCCAAACATTCAAAGGCATGTGACATAAGACATCTACCAACCCTTACTGGGCAAGCGTGGTGGATTATAGCCCATTCCCTCTCATAGAGACGAGGCCTTTGTTCCAGCAGTGTGAACATTTTCAAGTAAAAAACCGGCCAAGTGCGAGTCCGACTCGCACATGAAGGGTTCCGTACCATCGTAGTAGGAGAGCCCCCTTTATTTTTATTTTTTGTTTTTATAGCTTTCTTATAGGCTTTCCTGTAATTTATAGCGCAAAGAATTACTTTTGTAATTTTTTTTTCAAAATTTTCGGCCCTGTAGTTTCGGAGTTAAGGTCACCGACTTTCATATGTGTACCAAATTTCAACTCAATGGGTCCAGCAGTTTTGGAGTAAATTGGCTGTGACAGACGGACAGACAGACAGACACGCGAGTGATCCTATAAGGCTCCGTTTTTCCTTTTAAAAATGAAGTGATGTAATGCCGATACGGCGCGGTGCATGTAGGTGTGCCATGAGCTTAAGACTGCACCTAGCTTCAGTAAGTACTTCTTCAAAGTTTAACTTTAGTTAAGCCGGCAGTTGACCGGGATATCCTGGGTTACGTGGTCTAAGAGGAGTTTGATCAAAGCTTTTGTGAGTTTCTCTATGAAGGGTTTTAGTTTGTTTAGCAATGAGGAATATAACCTTCTGAGGAGAATTAAACTGCTATTTATTTATTACATTAACGTTTATCGTCATAATTAAATTTATAAGTTTCTAGTATTGTGATCTTATGCAATCCATATCTACAACGTGTATTATAAAGGTGTTGTTATATTAAATGTATGTGTTCAATGTTCATTTAAGGTATAAAGGCTGTGGAACAAGAAAACCAAACTGAATTTATTACTTTCTGTTTGGGACCAACATCGTAACCGTGAAAAAATAATAAGCTGTCTCATATAAAACTTCAATACATACCCCACCTAATAATGCGGGATAGCTGATAATTTTTTTGCAATTTACACGTTGGTTCCCTGGATAAAGCGATGATTCTTGATGTCCACCACCTGCTTGTCCACCACTGTTAGACTTTGACACGATTTTATTTTTTACTAGCGACCCACCCTTGCTTCGCACAGCGCCACCTATCGGGCCCAAAACTATATCTAATGTAGCCTATATTTTAAGTGAAGCATCTAGCCGTAGAGCGGTGAAAACTGCGTTCAAATCCATGTAATAGTTTTTGCGTGATGCGCGTACTAACATACAGACAGAAAAACAAACAAACAGACAGATAAAAATTCTAAAAACTATTGTTTTGGCTTCTGTTGCTCTAATAAAGACCCCCATTTATAATTTTTTCAATATCTTGAATATGCCGCGTAGATACTAAATTGCATATCATCAAAACATGTAAAAGCCTTGCATAAGCAGATGTAGCACAACCTCATTTCTAAGTCGACGCAATAGTAATGATCCTCATTAATGAAAAAACCAGGCTAAACCTCAACGAAAAAAAATATCCGACCCTTTTTTTTCAATCACAGTACAGTAGGCATGCAAAGCCTTTGGATCCGATCCGCTGTGAATTTAATTATTAGTTACGCCGCAAATTTAAATTGGATTGATCTCGTATAATCTGGTCCATCCGGCTGGTTTAACCCCCCCTCTGCTAAGGTATGGGAGGTGGGTTTTAAGCCTTCACTATTGACTGTGTAGCGTTTTAGGGTTAGTTAAGAATAACCAAGAGGTTGCTTACGCTTTATTCAGGTTTGTGTAGCTTCACTGTATGCTCGTCCGATGATAGAATGGGGATGGGGGAATGAGATTAGTTTACACCAGTACCAGTTTTGTTTGCACCAGTTTTGTCGATCCAAGGCTAAAGGTAACACTGGTCTTTGGTTTTGTCCAGCTCTTCAGCGAGGTCTGCCACGAGGACTTGAATGTAAGGTCATACTGGAACATACAGGGTATTTCTGGAGCAATATGAGAAAATCCGAATCCATAAGAGATGACGAGAAACTGTCTTAAGAAAATTTAGCTCCTTTTTAATGAAAACTATTTAACAATTTGACCAACTTCCGCTGACCCGATTTTCTTTCTCCCATACAATGAAAGGACACTTACAGAAAAGAAAAGAACGAAATTAAAAAAAATTGTAAATTTCACTCATTTTTATAGACAAGTCACACTTGACCAAACATTAACTATGCCAAAATTCTTTTCCATGAAAAGGAGCTAAAGTTTCCTAAGAGTCATTTCTCGGTATCTTTTACGGAATCAGATTTCCCTTCATTGTCCCACTTAAAATAATCACTCACTAAGGATTTATGTACAAACGACGACATAAGGAATATATTCCTTATGTCGTCGTTTGTACATAAATCCTTTCGTAGAATCTGTCTAGGCATTGAGCTAGACTCAATCCTTGCTTATACCCGTCAAGAGCCTTTGTAGACTGTAAACAGAAATAAATAGGCATTATTTTTGAATGGGTACGTGTTAGGTCTAGATTAGGGATTTCTCTGTGTTTGATGTTCGTTTATTTTAATAGATTTCAGTCAAGTGGGTAGATGTAACTCCAGCCTCGTTAAGTGGGGCTACCTGAGTGAAACAGCAGCGGGGTGTGCTTGGGCACCTGTGTCATAAACTATGATCCACTTCCTATCCTACACTCTCAGCACAAAAACATACACCCGAAGTCACCTTTGCGCTGTCACCGACGACGCGGTGGAAGTGGTCAATTTCTGGGCTAAAAAAAAAATAAAAATTGTCGTGCTAGCGACATGACGAAGAAAAATAGTTTTTAATTATTGTTCTGTGTGAACTGCCGACCTGATTTATCGGTCTAGTGCCAGCAATATGCCCCCAGACTGTGTTTTAAAACCTTTGTCAGCTCACATATTCTTGAGTTTTTACACTAGAACCGCTCAGTAGCACCCTGAATCTATTATTGTTTTGTGCCTGTTCAACGGCAATAAGTTGCAGAATCATAACTAGTAAAATGTATGTAGGTACACACCTCGATGTACAGTCAGGAAATTGTTTATCAATTTGCATGGCAACCGTTTCATAAAACTATTAAAAACGAATTTTGATTCGAATCTTGTGTCTTGAGTCATTCAAATCAATTAAGCTGGTAGTCAATTATTTGATAACCAACTGATTTCACAAACTCAACTGTGATTGATCATCCTCTTGGAGAACATAAGTCATTATGTGTGTATCATCATGATTCCCTTATTAAAATTTATTCATGGTTGGCGCAGCATGTCTTCTTCCATACTTCTCTATTACTCGTCATCTCATCAGACACCTCCTTTCTAGCCATATCATCCTTCACACAGTCCATCAATAGTTTCTTTGGTGTTTCTCTACTCTTATATCCATCCACATTCATACTCAAAACTTTCCTCACTACATTTTTTTTGTTCTGTGTGTGCAAGCGTAAAAGCCTTCACAATCTTAAATCTAGCGTAGTAAAAAAGCTTGTCCTAAAACCTTAGCTAGAATGACAAGGGAGACGATCGATTCGAGGTTAAGCTGCGATTACCGCCGTCAGTGCGAGGAATTGTCTATTCTTTAGACAAGGAGTTAAGACTTGGCGTGATTTACTCTTTGTCTACAGTATTTTGTTAGAACTTCAGTACATTAAGTATTATTGTATTTTATTCCTTAAACACACAAATAAATTACTATTTTTTTATATTATTATTAATGTTTTTGCTTCTATAAGAAATTACTAAATACATTCCATTGTTAACTTACATAGTTGGTTTTATTCAGCTCGTTCCGCCATTTTGGACGAGGTCTGCTGAGTCGCTTTATGGGGAACAAAAACAACGGCCAGTGGTCCACATTACCCAGCAGCCAGCAGTGGGCTGATACAGGCTAATCGTAACAAGAACCCGTTCATTTAGTAAGTAATACTTACATAATTATCTACAGACGACTATGAAAACTCCTAAGCGTGTAAAAGTGGAAAATGAACATACTGCCACAATCCCTCTGAGTTCCTGGCCTTGCATGTAATTGACAAATAATTAGTAGTGCCTCGTTGGTCGAGTGGTCACAAACGCGACTGCTGAGCATGACATCCTGGATTCGATTCCCCGGTCTATTCCATTGGGCTTAAAAAACATAACTCGCGATGTGTGGGTGTACTATTAGGTACACCTCTGCCTAACCCTTCGGGGATTACAGGCGTGATGTTATGCTATTCGTTACAGAATATTCAAAACAGACAGAGAGATTTGTTCTAAAAACCTTTTATCTATTTATGGAAGTATTCAGACGTCAAAGCTTCTTATTCCAACACTTAAGTTAGCTCTTAAGATATCTACTCTTATTGGGAGCTAAACCATCTAGGCTTGCCTAGTCTTTATCGTGGGAAACCTAGATAGTAATCTTCTTAGATTGGCTGGCTCAGTCGAGTTTTGTAAAGTGGTTCAATGTAGTTTCTCTCCATTCACGAAAATATTTAAGTAAAGATACAAAAAAGGATAAGAGGTAAGATAAACAGCAGTGAAATCAAAATAAAGTAACATGTGGTGTAGTTTATTTTCACCAGACAAAAGTGTACCCTGGGATGCCTTGCCTCGAAGGTAAGATGGCTTAAATAAATATCGAGTTTGTAGTATGATTGTGGTACTTTCCCGTCATCTTCATTGCTGATAAAAATTCACTTTATCCAGAATACATTAATCTAAATTGGAACATATTGTTTAGCGACTGCCGTAGAATCGTAGTACTTCTCTGAACGAATTCCTTCACAAAGACAAGCTAAAATCCTCACCATAAAAGTCCATTTTTGCATGAAATTAGTTTGCATATAGATCGCAAAGAGGCAGGGGCGACCAGCGACGGATATTAAACGACACGGCTCGATGGCTCGCAGTCTGAGGTACTCTTGAATGGAGATACGAGGTCTGAACAGCCGGCCCTATTGTTTGGACACGGTATTATCTACGTTTATCTGATGTGGAATGTAACACACATATAAATAGGAATACTGAGGCTGAGATTAATAAGTGATTAGGTGAATAGAACGTTCCCACTGCTGGGACACATAGGCCTTCTCTCTGTAGGAAGGAGTGGCAATAACGCGGGCCCAGTGTAAATTGGTGGATGGCGCATGTCTTCGAATTTTCGGTTCTAATAACAGAACTTAGGACGCACTTTGGTTAAGCATTATATCTGTGCAGTTGTATCTGTGACGTTGCCAAAATTAATAAATGTGCAATATGAGCGGGGAACATTCATACAGGCGTGCTTAAGGTACATATTTTATTACTTTGGGCCTAAGTAACCGCACTTGCCTATGTTGGTCCGTGGATGGGTGACCACCTATTACATACCGTATTTCTTCCGTGCCTCGGAAAGCACGTTAAGACTTTGGTCGCAGTAACAGTTGGCATTAGTAGATTTTTGACGGTCGTTACAGGTAGTCAATGGCCGAAAGTCTGACAAGAAGTCTTACCAAGGCGTATCGTATTACCCAGTACTAACTGGGTTGTGGAAATGTGGAGGCCAGACAGGCAGACGCTCCATGTAAAATACTGATAATCAAGCTGAATCCGATTGGAGTGGAAAGCGAGTCCAACATAGTTGGGAATAGGCTAGGCAGATGATGAATGTAAATGATGAACGATGATGTACTTTTCGAGCGACATAAGTACAGTGACGGTAAATTGAACGACTTAAATCTTTACCTTTAATCAATTCAACCAGATACCGTCTCTTCAAAATAACACGTTGGATTTGCCACATCCTCCAGTACACTAAGACGAAGAATCTACTGTCATGGTGTTATGCACTGGTGAGTCGCCGGTGGGTATCAGGGCTGGCGTTTGGTTCAATGCATAACCGGTGTGGGTAGTTGGAAAGTTGTATAGGTGAAATTACACTAAGCGGCACGAAATGTGGTCCAAATTTGTATTTGGACCACATTTCGTGCCGCTTGTATGTACAAATCGAATAACAGGTGATTTTGGTATTTGGTATGAGAATTATATATGACCTGGGGAGGATTGCAGGGATCCGCTGGATGCGAGTCGCACGGGACCGGTCAATGTGGCGACACTCGGGGAAGGCTTATGTCCAGCAGTAGACGTCTTTTTTCTGAAATTGATGCTGATGATAAGAATTTCGAGTGGCAGTTTGTCAGGACATTTGTTTTGGTTAATTTAAGAGGGTTAGCAGCAAATAAAAAATCATTCGTTACATTATAATTCAACAAAACATTTATTTCACAAACATCACAAAAACATTCAAAACTGAAGACAAACAAGACATCAAACAAAATGGCTGCCTCGATAAAAACTTACTATTTTAAGGTCAACGCACACTTATAGGCTCTGCATGGGATCAGCATTGCCTCGGCTCATCGATTTGTCGTCCACAAACTTAACCACGTAACCGTATCGGCTCATCTAGCCTTATCCTTTGGAGAGGGCTAAAATTGGGTTCGAATATTATTATAATTTTTTGTCTTTTTCCTTATGGCTAAATACAACTTTCCGGAACTATTCAGATTCGAAATTCTAAAAAAACAAAAATGTCACGCCACTCTATTGTTTGTAATTGAAACATGCCTGCTGTTTACTAGCCCATTCCGAACAAGGACGATGTCGTTACGATGCTTATAAAATATGTGATTGTGAGTTGCAGTTTACAAGGTGTAGCATAATAAACGCAAGACCTTCCGTGTGGTCTCTCGGACCATGAAACTGAACTACTTTTGTTCTACGAGTTCTCGAAATTTGCAATAAATATTGGACTTTGTATAGGAACTACCGCTATCAGCTTATCAACATGTATAGTAAAACTAAAAAAAAATGTGAATGTCTAGAAGTCATAGAACAAAAGGTGTTAATTTTCATGGTCTAAGACACCACACGAGGTCTTGCGTTTATTATGTTACACCCTGTATAGAGTTTCAAAGAAGGAATTCCGAATAGCAGGGGTTGAGGCGATGCTGGTGCCGTGCAGTGCTTATAACTGTGCGTCGACCTTAAAGGGGAAGTATCAAAAACTAAAACAATATAAAGCGCGTAATCCCGAGCGATTTAACTTAAGGCCAAGCTATTCCGGCGCGATTTATTACGCTGAATTACCCGACTGCGTAAGTTTATTAAGTGTAGTGAGTAAATGTTTAGTTGTTTGATGTTTTTGTTGGGCCTTTGGTCCCGGAACTTGTTGAATATTTTGTTTTGTGCAGTGTTTTGCTGCAATGGTTAGAAGAACCATCCATGGTATCTGTTGCTTTTAAAGGTTGTTGTTCAATATTAATAAAAGAGTTTTTTTTTTTAAATGAACGAGAATAATGGTATGAGTGAGTAAATAATCAGAAATAAGCTTGTTTTGCTAAATATTGTACAGACGCCAGCACATCATCGATTTTTACCTTTACGTATCGCAGAATTAGGTTCAAGGTTGATTGGAAAAATTTGACATTTTCGGGTCACTTGATGTGCTGGCGTCTGTACACAATGTTTGGCAATCCTTGATGTAACGGTGAGCGCAGCCAATGACTTACGTACCTACAACGGGCCACAGGTTCGATTCACATGCTTAAACTTACCTAAAAAAGTGTTTTCCTACAATGTTATGATGAATTTGTTTAGTGTGATTAGTGTTTGTAATTTTACTCACGACATAGGTGACTTCTTTATCGTGTGTTTACTGCCTAACCCAGGTTAGGCAGTAAACACACGATAAAGAAGCGCATGGGCGGCATTTAAACTCTGACACCAGTGTCAGAGTTTAAATGCCGCCCATGGGCCTCTGATTTGGCTTTACATGACATGCTGGTTTCCTCACGGTATCTTCCTTCAAGCAAGTGATAATTAGACAATACGCAAATGAACCCGAAAAATTAAAGGTTTTGGGTTCGAAATTTGAATGAGGTGGGTTCTGTATAGCGAGAAAACTGGCAAACAATTGCTTTACCACACACCATTAATAAACTACCAAAACACTTAACTAAACCTGCCACTTGACCTAAGCTAATCGGCACATGTAAGTAAATTAACTATCCCAATTACATTCACTAACTGCTCTAAACTACAGTTAAGTTTCTAAACTGCCGACAAGTATAGTTAAGTTTTCACCTACTGATCTCAAACGCTTAGTAAGATTTAACTTAGTAAGACGAACAGTACCAAATTGATGGGTAAATAATTCTGAAGTAAGTTTAGTAATTATCTAGTTTCCGGTTGTCGGGCGATAATGGGTTTGTGAAGTGTGTCTGACGTGAGGTTTAACTTTAGATTTCAGTCTAACTTATAATTCTGAAGTCCACATGGCAGTTATTCCAAACGATTGTGGAATAACTGCCATGGATTTCCGCCTATTCATCATCATAATAAGTGCAGTGGTGGCTAAGAGAATACAGGGTGTAAACGGACCCCTCACGAAGCCATCAACCAAGCATTATGTACCACAAACTAAGTAAGTTTACGCAAAAAATATTGCTGGGAAACTTTCTTTTTCGGGGTGAAAAATCACATTTTACGGTAGGACTCAATGTTATAGAAATTAAATTATGTGTACACTTACCTACGTCATTAATAAAATACACGACAAGTAGTTCTTAAGTATCTAGCGTTCAAATAGACAGTCGCACAGAGAGACCTTCTTATAATAAGATCTGGATACTCATCCACAACAGACTTCCCCAAACCTTTTTACCCAACCATAACATCATCAACTTCAGGCGTCATATGGCTCAAATTCCCTTATCAGTCTTTTACAACTTCCTTCAGCATCCCAAGGTCTTTCTCCATAATATTGGTGACACGAGAATTTATGGTTATTACGGTATCGGGACAAAGAGGGGTTGTCATTATTTTGAATCGGGGTGCATCTCAATGGGGTACTAGGAACACATGAGGCTATGGGACCCTGGTGTGTGAAGATGGCGTATCGTTAGATTTTATTTGACCTGCCCACCTTTGGAATGGTTTAGGTCGAGTTTGATCGTTTGGAGATGTCTATAACTATACACAGTGACTTTTTAGTCGTCTTACAACGGCAGCCCACTCCATGTATCCAATTAATACTTAACATTTAAAAAAAAATAGGTATTTATGAGATTTTAATAATTTAAAAATAAAAATATTATTCAGTATTATGACGCATGACGTAGTTAAAACACCCTTTTGCGAGCGATGATCTACTGGACTCGAGTGCTGGGTAGGTATATGTTCTCTCGTTTGACACGTAAGCATCATTAACAGTATGTTTCATAGTTTTATTCAATTTTTTTATTATTATTTTTCTTTGTACCTACTATGGAAGATAAAAAAAATCGCGCCTAGAGTTGTTTTATGTGTGTGCATTAGTGGATGACCTTTGTAAGACGACTAAAAAGTCACAGTGTATATATAATAGCTTGTAAACGAAAACAGATATAAGTTTAGTAAAGTCGGTTTCATTGTATCTCATACTTAAGATCCCTTACACTGCTTAAGAGTATGTGTTTGTGTATTAGTGGTGTGTGGTAAGTGTGAGTGTGTGTTCAGGCTTGAATGAATTGTTACCAAGAGGTACTCTCCAATGCCAACGACACATATGCATAACCTTAGATAGATAGACTTTACTCGAATAAATTAATATTCGTCCTTAAACGCCTTTTTTCGATAAAGTGTTCATTTAGACTAGCTGGCTAACCCTCTTTCTGCCACACAGAAAGAGTGTTCCTTAAGAAAACACAGCCATATTTAATGTAGTAAAGAAGGTAAATTATCAATTGAAAAAGTTCTTGTAACCAAACACGAGCCACCACACTTTCAAAATATTTTAAATACGAAAATAACTCAGTGTGTCTAACTGTCTGTTACCTTTTAACGCTTTAACGACTGATCGAATTTTGATGAAATTTAAAACAGTGGTAGACCATGATTTAATTTGGAAATAGGATATGTACACCTTGATTGTATTTTTCCGTGGAACAATTTTCGAATTCGCGAGCTAGTAAAATAATATTTGTATTGTTTTGGCTCAAATTAATAAGCCATTAGTGACTTTACAGAACTATCACTGTACCTCACATTCCCATCTACTCCACGCTCTCCGTTTCACACACAACCTACAACAAAGTACTAACACACAACTAGAAGCATTTAGCGAGACCGCGTAAATGGAACCGCGTGCTTACGAGTGAAAATTATGGCTTACTTTACTACTGTTTCAAATGTAAGCTGCTGAACGCAAGCGAATGTGTTGGAGTAAGCTATAAAGCATTCTTAGAGTTCTAGATTCTCATGTTTATGTGGAAAGAAAGAGGTTTATCGTCTTTTCTTTGAGATCGTAGAAAATGGAAGTCTTGTGATGTCTTGCATGACGAGAACATAGTTTGAGGGTTTGTATTAAAACCCTCAAACTATGGAACACAAAGGGCAAAGAAGAAACGTGGATAGATTTTAGTCAAGAAGAAGAAGACACTCCCTTCCGCTCCGCCCAGAGCGGTCATTTGGAAATATCCAATCCGAAAAAAAAATAGGTTTTGGATGAGGTTTTTAGCCACATTTTGTCAACTACGTGAGATTTAAACATAACTGGCGAAATGTGGGTGTACTATTAGGTACACCTCTTTCTAAGTGCCTAAACCTTCGGGGATTACCGGCGTGATGTTATGTTATGTTATTTTACCAACTAGGTTTTGTTCGCGGCTGCGCTCCCTTATATACGGAAACCATTAACCCATGAGAACGTTTAAAATAACTTGTAACACTCGGGGGTAATGTAGATTCTCGTAAGTAAAAGATTTTTGGAAATCGGAGCAGTAGTCCCGAAGATATAAAAACTTACCTTTTTATAATATTAATCATTATCATTCTCTTGCCTTTATCCCAATTCATTTGGGGTCGGCGCAGCATGTCTTCTTCTTCCATACTTCTCTATTACTCGTCATCTCATCAGACACCTCCTTTCTTGCCATATTATTCTTTACACAGTCCATCCATCGTGTCTTTGGTCTTCCTCTACTCAGTACTTATATACCCATCTTCCTCATTTATATTATTAATATTAGTATATAAAAGCATACCTAATCTACTGAAACTATTTATGTCAGAATGTTGTTGCAATGTTAATTACTGAAGTGGCAGTTTGGTTTCTGAAATGACCGCGGCGTGAATTCGCTGTTGTTAATTAACAAAATGTTTGATAGCAATTATTCAGGGTGATTTCCAGCAATTATTAAACTTAACGTGATCAGCACATCTAAAAACGTTCAAAAGCCGTTAGCGTCAATTTCACAGAACAGTGATGACATTGACAGCACTTTAGTTTGTCTTATTTTTTAGCTTTTCTTGTTTACTTTTTTGTTTTATTGTTAATTTTAAAAATTTTGTTTTGTCTTGTGCGAGACAAATAAATACTTTTTCTTACACTTTTATGTAGTTAATTTAATTTAATCACGATTTGGTGAAATACATTTTTCATCAGTTAAACACTATCTGTCTAGCCTTTTCACGACTATGTTGGGGTTCGGGAGCTCGTGGCTAAATAATAACAGCCGCTCGGATCGATCTTTAGGTTAAGCCGTGCTTGCTTAGGTTGGTCTGTGGATGGGTGACTACCTATTATATACCGAGTTTCCTCCGTGCCTCGGAAAGCACGTTAAGCCGTTGGTCCCGGCTGTCATTTGTAGATCTTTGACAGCCGTTACAAGTAGTCAGTGGCCCAAAAAGTCTGACAACCAGTCTTACCAAAAGGGTATCGTATTACCTAGTACTAACTGGGTTGTGGAGGTCAGACAGGTAATCGCTCCATGTAAAATACTGGTATTCAGCTGCATCCGGTTAGACTGGAAGCCCAACCTAACATAGTTGGGAAAAGGCTAGGCAGATGATGATGTTGGGGTTCGGCTTCCAGTCTAACCAGATGCAGCTGAATACCAGTATTTTACATGGAGCGACTGCCTATATCAGCACATCGCGATATAGGCATATAGCCAAATTTAAGTGGCAGTGGGCAGGGCATATTGCTCGCAGAACGGATGGCCGATGGGGCAGGAAAGTTCTGGAGTGGCGACCGCGAACTGGAAGACGTCGCGTTGGGAGGCCTCTCACTAGGTGGACCGATGACCTGGTAAAGGTTGCGGGGATCCGCTGGATGCGAGACGCACGGGACCGGTCAATGTGGCGACACTTGGGGGGGGCCTATGTCCAGCAGTGGACGTCTTTCGGCTGAAATGATGATGATGATGACGATGACTGCCTATCTAACCTAAACAACCCTGTAAGTACTTGGTAATACGATACTCTTTGGAATGACCACCTTTTTTTTTTTGTTTTCGTAAAAACCTTCAAAAGGCGACCGGTCTTTGGGGATAAGACCGGGAAGAGTGGGATTTTTACCACACTAAAACCACCTCGGTGGTCACCATCCGCACATGAGAGGAGACACCGTTTCCTCTTAAAAGACCTGTCCAGAGCCCCCTCTGTGCAACGCCTGTTAAGGCACATCCCTGGTTTGGTAAGACCACCTACAATTTTTTTTCTTTAACATTTCGGCCTACATTTTATTAAACCTTGTATAGCCCGAGAATTACTTAAACTAAAAACGCGTAACAATGCCATTCATATCCTAAGCACTCAATTCCAAAAGAGCCGTCTCAAGAACTAATTTCATTAAAAATTCTAGATTCCCATCTCATCAAGTAAAAGCGTTAGGCACACAATAAAGTATCCCTAACAAAAGAGTGCCTAGCAAGAAGCGGCACATGCCGAGAATGACCAGCTATTACGAACACCCCGGGGGTCTAGCAGATTGGGGTCTATCTCCGGCGTCGTATGTAAGGGCCTTTATTACCATTACGAGCTGGGGTTCAAGATTATGAAGTCCTGGGAAATGAGCCGATATTTAAAATGGTGTTTTTGGAATGGAGGTCTAGAATGTATGAAGATTCGGAGGGAAGAAGGTCTAGTTGAATGTCTGTTTACGGTACGAATAGTCAACTTACGCATCAAGCCATATATATTACAACGGCACGGTTGGCGCAGTGGCTAAGCGATTGGCTGCCATGCCGCGTGTCCCGGGTTCGATTCCCGCACGGAACAAATATTTGTATGATCTGCAGGTAGATGTTTGTAAATGCACCCACGATACTGGCGAAATTCCTGTGTGGGGCAATGTTTAAAAAAATATATAAAAAAACTGTTTGAAGCGAGAATGCTGACAATATAATGACTTACCGACTTATGAATATAATATGTCAATTCCATGTCATACAGTAAACGGAGGCTTTTTTAATGTATGAAATTTCTAAACTCGGTGCATTTTTCAAAGCATTTTTTGCGGTGGGTATAAAAATGTTCAAACCTGCAACATTGTTAATCTATAGTAATATCGCCATAAGTACATTGGATGCAGCTGAATACCAGTATTTTACATGGGACGACTGCCTGTCTGATTTCTATAACCCAGTTAGTTCTAGGTAATACGATACCTCTTGGTAAGAATGGTTGTCAGACTTTCGTGCCACTGACAACTCGTAACGATTGTCAAAGATCTACAAATGACAGCCTATTATTTTATGTCAGTATAAAAGTTTTATTGTACTTACCAACTACCCAAATTAACTAACCCCACCAAAACACTTAGTAAACTTCCTCCCACCAGTTTACCGACCAATTTTACATAATTACTTAAGCAAAGGTGTCCTAAGGGTTCCGCATAATCAGCCCTTAATTACAAAGACTGACGGGACCCTATTCTTGAAGCCATTAAATCAGCGCCAGGATTACAATATAGCCGAAAGGCCAAAGGTTAAGGCTATTTCGCTGATGACTTCCCATCTTGAAGCTATTGGGCTGATGAAAAAAAAGGGCGTTTTGTTTGCGACGCGCAAGGATGGTTTTCATAGAGTAGAAGGTGACAGATGTGCCGGCCGTGCTATTCCGGGACATCACGACATAATTTTTCACCGAAAATCGTACACATTATTTTCTTTTTTTTTCGTATTGATGTAAAAAATATTTATGCTGTCTTGGCTTCCGTACGTTTTTTCATGGGTGACCACTAAAAACCAGCTATGTGTTGTGAGCCCCCCATAGCACAGCATCATGCTGAGTGGTAACCTGCTTGTCGCAGTCACTTCGTGCAAGCTGTTAACTTTTTTCTTTTTTTGTTCCATCGTCTGAATTGCACGTCCTGTCCCAATGACAAATAAATATTTTTTCTTTCTTTCTTTCTTTAACTGTGCCATGCACTTTTTTCGTATACGTATTGCACTTTTGTATGTTGCAGTTGTTTTTTTTTTTAGATTAACGAGAAGTTTCGTTGCTAGTCGGTCTCCTATTCTGAATGGTTAAAAGTTTGTAGCACGATATTCCTTACATGCATGTCTTATTTTTAGCGAATTTTTTTACGATGACAATGAAATCGAAATCACGATGTTCGTGATTTTACTGCATTACCACCGCGAGGTAGTGTCTTTTTTATTACAACATTACGTCAAACGATGGTACACAGTTCTGTCTATATGATGTTTGTGTTTGTTTTTCTTTTTTATGTTAAAGTACCTATTATGAATTTTTGATGTCGTGTGTAGCCAGGATCGTCAATTTGTTTCAATATTAAATATACAGACATTGACATGTCTATGTATTAAAGGCTCTGTGGCTCCACCAAATGAGATCCTTTTGCTCGATATTCTTTTAGATTTTTCGAGTCAATCAAGGTGAGATTCCTATTATGTCAGCTTTAAATCGTGAAGTAAAAAGAGGGATAAATTGGTATGTTTCGACAAGAAAGATGATAGGAAAATAAGAAAGTAAGATATCCGTCTATAATGTTTCGGTTAGAGGCAGTATGTCATATTCATAATCCACCACGCGAGCATAGTGAAGTTTTGTGAATTTTAAATACCTATTGATTTCAGGACACATCGTCATCGTCCGCGTCGCAGAGTGTACCTAATAGTACACCTACATATGCTAGGTATGTTTAAGTCCCATACAAAAGGGGGCGAGCCTATTACCATCAACCGGGCAAAAATCCAGAATCTGTGACTGCTACTGATAAATTCTTGATGAAAAACCCAATAACAATTTGCCCAACCAGGGAATCCAACCCTGGCAGTAAAATTTCGCAATGTTTTCCTTCACATAAAATGACGTTTGCAAATAGTAGCCTGCTAACATGAAATATGATCGTTAACTCCTTACAAACAAATAACTAGATTGAAGTGACGTAGATGACGTTTGTAAGCTTCAAACTATAGTTAGATTTACTGACTTACACGGGTAGTCTACTAATAATGATTAAGCTAGATTATTCCTGTCACGATATATTAGTTCACTTGTCACACTAACTGGTAATATAGGTGTTTAGTGGCACCTGGTTAGACTAGAGGTTGATTCATTACAATGAATGGTTAAAGTAGTTACAATAGACTAGAATACAATATTACCTAGCAGTAAACTCATATACCACCAGTTGTGTTAAAATCCCATGTAATAGGAGGCGAGAATATTGCCATCAACCGAGCAGATCAGACTCCGTGGCTGCTAAGGGAAAATTCCTAATGGTAAAAACCATTAACACTTTTCCCGACCTAGGAATTGAACCCAGGATCTCCTTCTCTGCAGTTACGCTTGCGATTACTAAACCAACGAGTCGAAAACATATTACTAATGTAACATTCAAACAATTTCTCATTTTGTTACCTGAAATTATGAAAATGTCTACAGGTTGTTTCAACATCTAAAACCAACCATAAAGGCCGGACTTCACCGAAGCGGAGGCGAGATGAGAACAGAGGAGATGTGTTGTAAACCACCAATAGAATTTCGTTATTTACACTTCTCGTCTCCTCTTAGCTTTAGTGGAAACGGTTGAGCAGAGAGAAACGATGACTCGTAATTGTTTAGGCCAGCGAAGAGGAGAAGAGACGTGAGCAGCGTGAGGTTAGCGGTGTGCTGTGTACCGCGTGCGGTGAGTGGTGTGCTGTGAGCGGCGTGCGGTGAGCTGTGTGCTGTGAGCAGCATGCGGTGATCGGTGTGCTGTGAGCTGCGTGCGGTGTTCGGTGTGCCGTGAGCGGCGTGCGGTGAACGGTGTGCTGTGAGCGGCGTGCGGTGGGTGGTGTGTTGTGAGCTGCGTGCGGTGATCGGTGTGCTGAGTACCGCGTGCGGTGAGAGGTGTGCTGTGAGCGGCGTGCGCTGAGCTGTGTGCTGTGAGCAGCATGCGGTGATCGGTGTGCTGTGAGCTGCGTGCGGTGTTCGGTGTGCCGTGAGCGGCGTGCGGTGAACGGTGTGCTGTGAGCGGCGTGCGGTGGGTGGTGTGTTGTGAGCTGCGTGCGGTGTTCGGTGTGCCGTGAGCGGCGTGCGGTGAACGGTGTGCTGTGAGCGGCGTGCGGTGGGTGGTGTGTTGTGAGCTGCGTGCGGTGATCGGTGTGCTGAGTACCGCGTGCGGTGAGAGGTGTGCTGTGAGCGGCGTGCGCTGAGCTGTGTGCTGTGAGCAGCATGCGGTGATCGGTGTGCTGTGAGCTGCGTGCGGTGTTCGGTGTGCCGTGAGCGGCGTGCGGTGAACGGTGTGCTGTGAGCGGCGTGCGGTGGGTGGTGTGTTGTGAGCTGCGTGCGGTGATCGGTGTGCTGTGAGCGGCGTGCGGTGAACGGTGTGCTGTGAGCGGCGTGCGGTGAGCTGTGTGCGGGTGAGCGGCGTGCGGTAAGCTGTGTGCTGTGAGCGGCATGCGGTGATCGATGTGCTGTGAGCTGCGTGCGGTGATCGGTGTGCTGTGAGCGGCGTGTGGTGAACGCTGTGCTGTGAGCGGCGTGCGGTAAACTGTGTGCTGTGAGCGGCATGCTGTGATCGGTGTGCTGAGAGCTGCGTGCGGTAAGCTGTGTGCTGTGAGCGGCATGCTGTGATCGGTGTGCTGTGATCTGCGTGCGGTGATCGGTGTGCTGTGAGCGGCGTGCGGTGATCAGTGTGCTGTGAGCGGCGTGCGGTGAACGGTGTGCTGTGAGCGGCGTGCGGTGAGCGGTGTGCTGTGAGCGGCGTGCGGTGAGCGGTGTGCTGTGAGCCGCTTGCCGATTTCCACATCTCCTCTCCTCTTCGCTTCGCACATCTCCGCTCGTCTCCGGTGTCCGCGTCTCGTTTGGTGGAGTCCGGACCTAAACATGGCTATTAGCATAAGCATATGTGTTCAAAAAAAGACACAAATCTTTCAAACCAAAATTACTTTCCTCTGTCCAAAAAACACTAATGCAACAGTAAAAACATTTCTACACCTCGAAATAATATTACAAGCTGTGATACAAGTACTTACGTCACAACGGTGTTTTTGGCACTAATTCATATTCACCTGTTGCTTTATATGAGGGTGTCAGCAGGAATATTTATGTAACTGTTTAATGTTAACGCGTGCGAAATTACGAAATGTTAGCGAATAATAAATTAGGTTTTTTATGTAGGTTTTTTGACGATGTGTGGATGTGTGGCGGTGACTTTCGTGTGGAAAATTCGTGAAATTCTTGCTTGGAACAATCGGTTTTTTTTTTAGTAGTTATAAACTAGTATCCAATTCAGTTTGCATCAAGTAGTTTGAAGTAGCATTAAATAACCTTTCAATTAGGTAGGCACTTATTTTTGTGAGTGTTAAAATAAATTAAGCTTAGGATTATGTTAGTACCCACATGTAATCGTGTAATACCCATCAATACAAGGTGCCAACGGTCCCTTCACGAAGCCGTCAACCAGGCATTCTGTACATCAAACTAAGTAACTCAACGTAAAAATTATTGCTGGAAAACGCCTTTTTTTGGGGTGAAAAATACACGTTTTTTGGAAGGTCTCAATGTTACGCACTCAAAACATTGTGCTTATAGATGCCTTCAATAGTACGGGGGTTGTGGAGGTATATAAAGTAAAATTATAACATTAAAAACTTGTGAAAATGGCTTTGACCCCCAATATTCCCGTAACTAGAAGGTATGGTCTAGAACAAAAAAAAAATATCGCAATGACGGGGAGACAAATAGTGTATTTTGGCTTCGTTAAAAGGTAATTTTACACCCATCATATAAACTGTTGGTAAACATGCAATTTATTATAACTAGAAGACGGGATATTTACCATGTTTATTGTTTTCTTTGAGATCCCGATATTTCCACCATAAACGGTAGACCGTTTTGTCTGCTCATAAACACCCACCCGCAATAACTTCAGTTTATCCGTGATCATGGTGCTTGCAACAGCGCCGAAATATCGGGAACGAAAAGAAAACAATAAACATGGTAAATATCCCGTCTTCTAGTTATAATAATTTTAGTGACCATGAAAGTTTAAAATCTGACATGCAATTTGGCAAAATTTTGCATGTTTTAATGACTTATTATGGAGCGATAAAATACTGATATTTATATGTAAAACAACATACTAACTAACAAGTCCTAAAATAATTCTATTTATATTCTAAAAAGAAAACACAGCCTCTTTCATAAACACAAAAACTAACGACTTCAGCCAACAAAAAATTTACTTGGAAAAAAAAATCTCTTTATCTACACGCTTTTCTCTCAATTTTCACCAAACTTCTCACAAAATTGTGCGATATTTTTTTTTCAGTACGAAAAAGAATGCCTTTAAGTTATATAAGATGTGAAGGGGACCCTGAAACTTTTTTCACTTCACGACACATTTAGCAAAGAAAAATGCCTAATTTCAGAGACGGCCGTAATTGAACTCTGTAGACATGGGTACGGTAATGCACGTTCAGGCACGTTTCATATAGTCGCGGAGACAGGGAGAATTTTTGGTAATGTTTTTAGTCAGTTGGTGTATTGTCGGTATATTCTGATTAGATATACACTGGGGCTTTTTATTTGTTCCATTATTTATTTATATACAATAAGAAGGGTTGTGATGGAAGAAAAAAAGAGCCATGTATACACGGCGACACGTCAAGCATATCATATCCAGTATATCCTGACCTCGCTTTTTATTAGCTTCCCGTATAATGAGAGATCAGCTTAATTTGGTTTTCTTTGCTTGATTGGTCGTCGTGAGTACGGTACATACGCTTGAGAGACCAGATATAGATAAAGGGAGAGGCGATGAGCCGCAACAGTACAGAAACTTAAAAATTTTATTACTAATACTATTTCACTGTTTTCATTTGTATTTTTCGGCTTTACAGGCCGACTGCAATTCAAAGTAAGTCGTGACAGGCTGCATGACTGGAGAATCACGTGTTCTGGCATAATTTGGGAGATTCTTATGACCGGCAAAGGATAGCAATCACCCGAGATGATTGAGAGATTAATTGGATCTACCATCGTTGTACATCCAAATAATCTATCAATACGTGGCCAGTTACTGAGCCCGAATATTGTAACTTAACGAATATAACGCCGAAACGAAAAGAAGAAGAAGATATATTAATTTATTACTGCATTCATTTTCCTAATATTGTTAAGTAGCTTTGTATTGTGGTTGTTTTCTTTTTTTTTGTATAGATGAATTCAGAACGAAAAAGTTATAGCTACCTTTAAGTCTTTCTTAAGAAATAAGAAGAAATAAATAAAATCTATTTATCTATTTTTGTCTATCACGTAAGAAACACTGCCCTGCGCTCCATTACTCAAGTTGCAGATGTTGGAGAAAAACAGCCAAGCTGAAGTGGGAGTGGGCTGGCCACGTAGCACGGATGCGCCCGGAGAGGATGGTCGACGGTCATCACCCACTGGACGCCTGTCGGAGGAAATTGCCGTCGTGATAGACCGCGGCGAAGGTGGTGTGACGATCTGATCTCGTTTGCGGGACGAACATGGCCAGATATCGCATAGGACAGAGAAGTTTTTAGGGAGAAAGGCCTCCCCAAGCCTTTGCCCAGCTGTGGGATACTCAAACAGGCTAACAAAAAAAAGTCTTCATAAACTCTGTCTTGAAATACGTGAAAGTCTACATTATCATTGTGTCTTTTATTCCGAATCTTCCAGACCTTTTTACGATATTCAAACAAAAGCAAATCGTGAATAAAGTTCAAGGACTCAGTCAACCGGCTTATTCGAAACCAACAAGAGAAAATATTTTATTTAGGCATTTAAAAAAACCCTTTTAACGATTTACAAGTCTGGCTGTTCCCGTAAATCACTCAACGCGTAGTAACTAATATTTATTACTACAAATTTACACGGACAAAAATTCAAGGCTGACTATTTGTAAATGTATTTAAAAATAAAACTGTTTAAAGGCTGCTAGCAGATAAATCAATATTACCTACCAAGTTTTAGGGGTTTTCTTTTACAAGAAACTGTATTTTTAATCAAAATACATAATCATCATTTCATTATCATCATCATTTTCATATTACGTCTTATGTTTAAAATGATACTTATTTTTTACGCTAACTTTTTACGACATACAAGGTATTTTATTTAATTAAATATAATAGAAATGATGAATGACGTTACTACCAAGAAGTATAAAAATAGATGAAATAATATTTGATAACCCAGACTCCTCGCCTAACATGACCTTTGTTTTCCCAGTTTTACGAAAGCAGGTAAATTGAAGTAGGTACCTACGCAGTGGCAGACTGCTAAAGCACTGCCACACTCAAGCAGCCATTTTTTGTTCAGATTAAAATGAACTAGGGCGATAACCTCTAGAGACTTTTACGTTAAAAAGTTACGCGTACTGTTTGAGACGGAATTTTTCCGTTGACTTTTGTTATGTGTTTCATGAGGGAAATTCCTGTACAAATAGTTTAGGGTCGTTCATGATTAAGAAAGAGAAATAAACTCACCCAGTTGTGATTTTTGCTGAAACTTGGTTTCAGTTCCAGTTGGTCCTTCTGGGTTTACTAACATGATCTCTACTTTATCCTAACGTGAATTCGTCACATCGTTTTGGCTTGGCTTTCTGGATGAGAAAAAATTATCGACGAATAAGAAAACGCCTTTGTATGGTGCGTTCATCTTCATATGCATGAATGAAAGGTTTTGAACTCAAAAGTAAAGCACATCTCATCATGATCATTATTTCAGTCGAAATACGTGCACTCCTGGATATAAATACATAGACCTCTCCCAAGCGTTGCCACATCGATCATGCTTACATGCCTCATACCATACCTCATTGCATACTACAGCTCATTTAAGCTAGAACCCAGCGCTTGAGAAGATTAAACAGGCAGACAAATTCTCAATCTGTAAGCACTACCAGCTAGTCGCAACTTTAAAATAATCTTAAGGCGCAAACCCACCACGGCCTACGGATATGCTACACGTGTGTTAAGCTTCGCTTTGTAAGAAAATGTATGTATTGTGTCCACTCCAAACCACAGAAACGCTATGCATGAAATGACGTCATTAGTACATGCGCGGCTTGCTCGAATAAGGCGCTCACATAGCTCAACACGAATATTAACCCACGACTATGCCGCGGTGTGCCACGCACAATACGTTGTGGGTGTGTAGCGTGTACTGCTGTGGAAACGTAGGCCCACGTTGTCAAACAAATGAATCCACGCAGCTAAAATGCGCCGCGTGCCCGTGCACAGCGTGCACCGCGGTGACTTTGCCCCTTTACCCTATAAGTACATATTTAAATTTTGACCCAAAACCTATTCATATTCCAACCAACATGACATGCATAATACCCAGTTCCATTTTCGTACAAAATAAATTATTAAACAATCAGTAATTAGGACAAAGTACAACACTAGTAACAAACTCACCGCCTGCCTTAATTCTCAAAGGAGTTCGTAATATTGAATTTCGGAGTCGATGAATAAACAGTGTGAGTCTACATGTTTAGTAAGGCAGGTACTCGTATATACTGCTGAGAGGAGGTTCTGCTTAAATAACAGATGAGTGCAGCAATGTGTAACATAAGACTGCTCTTGTTTTGGTCATTTATTTATTTAGGGCTAGCTTATGCCCGCGGTTTTGCACGCGTGGAGTTCGGCAAGTATTCCACGGGATCGTACTACCGGCGTAAAAAATACTATGAGTTAATCCAGGTTATAAACTATCTGTGTGCCAAATTACATCCAAATCCAGTCAGTAGTTTTTGCGTGAAAGTGTAACAAACATCTATACATCCAAACTTCCATACATCCTCACATTTGTTGAAAATGCAGATAAATTTTGCATTTAAAATATTAGTAGGATTACCAATAAACGAGTTGCATTACAATTTATCTATACTTATACTATAAAGAGGTAAAATTTGTTATTTTCGTTTTTTAGTCTGGATTTATGCCCGGTTGATGGAAGACATAACTGGCGAAATGTGGGTGTACTGTTAGGTACACCTCTGCCTAACCCTTCGGGGATTACAGGCGTGATGTTATATAGGAAAGAAGACAAAATGATAAACCAATGTTATTAATGGTTTCCCATTCCTATTATTTTTGCCGTGCCAGACAGGGTCCATAATGATCTCATTTTATAAATTACCACCTATGAACACGAAATAGAACGCAATACATGATGGAGTATCAAATAACTCTGAGCAGAAAACTCGTCTTTCTCACCAAGAACCATTGTCTCCCTCCCTGTTCATTTACTACAAACTAAATCACGAACGGATTGAAACTCTCAGTTTGATATCGACCTACATTTCAATCCGAGCGCACCGCAGATCTACCTCCATTGAACTAATAATATAAATGAACCGTCTGTTTGTTACTTAATCACGTCTTGGAGGAGTAAAGCTCGATCCATCCTCAGTGGAAACTAATTGCGTCTATATGCAATTGTGTAGATATAGTGACAGAGGCTTTAATCATAGTTAGATGTTCTGCTTTGTGTCAAGAAGGCGACGTGATACTTAATTACCTACATAGGTAAAGAGTTCGTCCTTTAATCACGTGAGCTTTGTACAGGGGGGAGGCGGTCAGAAAAAATCACGATTAATCACGATGCGGATCAAAGGATAATGTAACAATCACGTATATTTTTTTCATGGGACGAAAAAAATTAATTTAATGTGTCGCGTGTAAAATCTTTTTAACAATAATTAATTAAAAACCCGAGCAAGTGATTTTTGTCGAAAAAACCCGACCAGCCACATTTTTATTTAAAAAAATTAAGATGGAAAAATTATATTTTTTATTAAAAGATTCAAAAATTATCTGATTTTGCCAGTAAAAAGAAATATAAGTGATGCGAGGTAGGAGAAGTGGTAACCTAAAACCTCACGACGTGTCACCAAGGGGACTATAAAAGTGGCCTAAAATCTCACGTGATTAAAGGATGGCCCCTAAATTCTTGTGATTTTATTTCTGTTAGCTAAGCCTAGGACTTGGATCTATTTTGCTATTTAGGTCGATATTATGGTCCAAAGAAAGGATGGATGGAATGTGTGAAAGATGGTATGGCTAGAAATGAGGTGACTGCTGTGATGATGAATAATAGAACAGTTTGAAAGAAGAAGACATGCTGTGCCGACTCCAAATAAATTGGGATAAGGTCAGGACAATAATGATCTTGACGAAGCCGATATAAGGTGTAGCATATAGTCGATAGTTAGAAAAACCTTTCTTTAAAAAAACTGTTTTAAAGTAATCTAAACTAACTAACTTAACAATAAACTCAAAAAGTGCACCTAAAATGCCTCAACGCTGTCAACTGGTAATGCCCCCAAGAGAATTACATTCTTCAAATCTTTTTATTTTCCTTACATCAACAGTCTTTTAATGAAAGGTAATTTTACACTAATTATCCAAGAAACAGTTTTAAAAATATCAAGTTTGTAAAACATTGCTTATAACTTAGTTGGTGACCACCACTTCATTAGTGTTTCTTAAAAGTGGTCTCAACCTAATTCAGAATCACCATCAAATTAAAATCAGCCAAATCAAACTCTATCTTGTTCGCTAAGGAAATAAAGTTGCTTTTCCTTTGGTTGTTAGTACTACATGAGTTGTTTTAATTCGGTGGTATGTGAAACTTCCAAAATGTAGTGTGTGAAACGTTTTCAAGGAAACTGAATTATGTTGAATGCGGTTTATTTTCTGGTGTTGCTTTTTGAGGCTGGAATTTTGTATTTTATTCTAGTTTTTGGTAGGCTACACTTTCTCTCTAAGCACCTCGAAAAAATTAACGCAACGTGTTGATGACAGATTTTTTTTCGAAATGTGAACGGTTTCGACACTTTTTTTTTAATATTGTCAAATGGTGCGGTTTCATGCCTATACTAATATTAAAAAGAGGTGAAGTTTGTATGTCTGTAAGTTTGGATGAAGTAGAAAATTTTTCGATGTAATTTGAAATCGGATCAGTCAGATTTGATTCCTAATTCTTTGATTAAGGGGAGGCTACATTATCTTCAAGTGTCATAGACTATATTTAAAACCTTTCCGTGGTATAATTGTAGACCATAACTCGAGCGAAGCCACGGGCAAAAGCTATTTTAGTATAAATAAGTTTTTGGGAGTACTTCCATAGTTTATTCCATTCCATATCAATTTTTTGGCAATAATTTATCAAGAGCAAACTTTCATACAATACCATCTTCCTTAGTAAAGATGTTATATTTACTCAACTGCAATCAGCCACCAAAATACTCCAAAAAGCCTTGCCGGGCCAAATCCTACATGAAATCCCAGTCCGAATTGAAAGCGAGAAGATTGGCAAAGCCTAAACCACTGGTCACCGACGGACTCATTATCGGCCCCTGTAGAACACAGTTTGGGAGACACTAATCAACTGTCTCGGGCTAGCCTCTGCAACTGATTAAAAGGTGTTTTAGATTTTGCGACACGAATGAGAATTTGAGTGAAATAGTGGCGAGAATCTGCAGGAATCAAATGCGCCATCTTTTATTTTTGTAACGAAGACAGGTTTTGTGGGCAACGCACACGAACAGTTAGCAAAGCAGAGGGGTACTTTCAGTATCTTTAAGAACATCCGCCTTCCAATTTCCGACTCAATTTGTCAAAAGACTTCGAATTTATCTGCATTTTCCACAAGATTTTTCGCTGAAATGTAATTGCGACTAAATTAAAAAAAAATATTGTATTTGTAGCCAACTGAACTGACTCTCTGAGTAGGGTTGCAAATTGACCCTTTGGGACTTAAAAGCCCAAGCCACTTGCCTAGCATAATAATCCTCCTTTTTTTTTTTTTTTTTGGATGGGAAATCATCAAATGACCCCCCCCCCCCCACTCTGGGCGGAGCGGCAGGGAGTGTAAGACTTGTACTGACTAAAACCCATCCATGTTCCTTCTTTGCCCTTTGTGTTCCAGGGCCACGGTGTCTCTTTCGAACAGTCCCGCAGCTCTGGCAGGCATCGGCCCTTGCGGACCCCTACGTGGTTGCTGACATCTCTTTGAGGCGCGCGTGGAACACGAACGCGCCGTCGACACGGCCTGTCGTCATAAGACTGCCGGACGGCGAGCTAACCCATAACTCGCCGTCCACAGGACCGCGCCTACTGTGGCCGGGAGCCACCACGTGACCCCCGACGCCCAGGGCGTCTCCCGCGGCGGCTCTGACGTGAGGTTATTTCCCTCTCACGTCCCGCCACCTCCTTTACTAGCATGACTGCTTCACAGAAGGTGGTGACGGCTTCCCATTCCCTCTCGCTCCGGACCATGGCTTGAACCAGGGCCGGACGCGAGAGATCGCCGCCGCCAATCGCCGCTACAAGGACACGGCGGTGCTCCGCCCAAGCGGGGCAGACCTCTACGGTGTGCTCCACCGTGTCCTCCGGACGATCCTCGCAGTGGAAACACCCGGGCGTTTCCTCCCGCCCGATTCGGTGCAGGAACCTCCCGAAACAACCGTGTCCGGTGAGGATCTGCGTCAGGCGGTAGGTGAGGGCGCCATGGCGCCTCTCTAGTCACTCCTCAAAGAGGGGACTTATCGCCACTATGGTAGCGTGCCCTGCACGGGGTTGCAACAGTCAACTCTCTCCATGTCGCCATGAGATCACGCCGGAGGTCTGTCCGCTGAGCGGCAACTTGCCGCGGCAGCGGAGTTTCCCCCCGACGTAGTGCCTCCGCGCGCCATTCATGCAGGCGCGCGAGGACTATCGCCTCCAGATCCCATGGCGGCAATCCGGCAAGGAGGCTAGCCGCCTCGCCGGAGATCGTGCGGTACCCCCGGATTAGCCTTATGGCTATCACCTTTTGGGGCGCGTTCAGGTAGTCGGCGGCTTGCCGCCTCAAAGAACGCGCCCACACCGGGGCCCCGTAAAGGGCCATGGACCGCACGACCCCCGCGTATAGCCTCCGGCAGGAGGCGTTTGGACCCCTCAGGTTGGGCAAGAGCCGCTTGAAGGCAGCCCCTGTCCGTTCCAGTTTGGGAGCCAAACGTCGGAAGTGCTCCACGAAGTTCCACCGGCTGTCGAGGACGAGTCCTAGGTACTTCAAGGTCAACCCGACGCCAATGGAAACCCCTCCTGCCGTCAGTAGGGATCCCGACGGTGGCGCATTCCGAGGCCCATGAAAACACATGGCCTCGGACTTGTGCAATGCCACCTCGAGACCCAATTGCCGGATCCTCTCCACGACTTTCGCAACCCCGCGTGTCATGTTTTCGGCCGCCGCCTCGTGCGACCTCCCTTGTGTCATTATTAGCGTGTCGTCAGCGTAGCAAACTACGCTAACGCCGGTAGGGAGGTCGGCGCGCAGCACCCAGTCATAACCGATGTTCCACAGGGCCGGTCCCAGAACCGATCCCTGTGGAACACCGCACGACATCTCTCGCCGGTTCCATTCTCCGCTCTGACCAGGGTAGATGACGGCCCTATCCGTCAAGTAGTCCCCGACTACACGACGAAGGTAGGTTGGCACCCGGTGATACCGGAGTGCCTCCCTAATGCAGCTACAGGGCATGGAGTTGAAGGCGTTGGCGATGTCAAGAGACGCCGCCAAGACGACCCCACCCCGGGACACCGCGTCCCCCGTCGCGAGGGCTCTCACGCGCATGATGGCGTCCACCGTGGAGCGCCCCTTGCGGAAACCAAACTGGTGTTCCGCAAGATCCGGCCCCATCCCCGCAAGGTGCCCGGCGAGGCGGTTGGCAATGACTCTTTCGAAGAGCTTGCCCACCTCGTCGAGCAACACGATGGGCCGGTATGCGGACGGAGAGTCCGCAGGGCGCCCTGGTTTCCGGATGAGGACCAGCTTCCCCGTCTTCCAACGAAGCGGAAACTGGCCTCCCTCCAAACATGCGCTTAGGAGTCCTTCCAGTCGGGGCCCGAGAGCCTCAGAGGCCAGGACCCAGGCTTTGCCAGGCAAGCCATCGGGTCCCGGGGCGGTGTTTCTGGTTTTCAGCCTGCGTACCGCCACTCTCAGGTCTACCCCAGTCACCTCCGGAACGTCGTCATCGTCATCGGTGTGGTCCGCTTCCGGCACCGCACGCGGCGGCGGAGCCATAGGCGGGGGAGGATGCTCCCCTCGCGAAGGGAACAGAGCGCTCACCACGTCCTCTACGAGCTCAGGCCGGAGACTCTGCGTTAGCGGGGGGGGCCGGGTGCGGAGTTTGTCCCGCACCATCTTGTAAGGGCGCCCCCACGGATCTCCGTTCAGAGACTCCAGCATCTCCTCGCGGGCAAAATTCTTGGCCCGCCGGACAGCCTCTTGGAGGGCGGTCTTCGCCGCTCTGTACCCCTCGTACAGCTCCGCCTCAAAGGCTGCCGCATCCGGAGGGCGGATGCGGAGCCTGTGATGCCTGGCGTACAGGCGCCGCGCGGCAACGCACGCCTTGCGCAGAGACGTCAGCTCTCGCGACCACCAGTACACCTGACGCCGGGCGCTTCCTGGCCCAACTCGGGGTATTGCCACGTCGCAGATCTCGGACATGGCCTCCTGGAACCAACTCGCCTCGTTGTTGATGTCAGCAGGCCTGACTGGTGATGACACCCAGGCCTGCACGATCGAGGCTTCCAGGAGGAGCTCCCGGTCCAGCTGCTTCAGCGCCCATCGCGGACCACTCGGGGCCTGTAGGACCGGCACGCTTGAGGACTGGGTGGAGACGTCGAACCGGATGTAACGGTGGTCGGAATAGGTCTCCACCCCCTCCATGACGCGCCAGTCAACGACACGCGGCGACAGAGCGGGGCTGGCGAACGAGATGTCCACCACCGACTCGCCCCGCATCCGCACGTGGGGACAGAACCCCGATTTAGGACGACCAGGCCTGTCTCCAGAGCCCAGTCCTCCACCATTCTACACCGCACGTCCGTGTAACGAGAACCCCAAGCCAAGTTCTTGGCATTGAAGGAAGTCCCCGAGCACAAGCACGGGGAGGGAATGGCTTCCGATGACGACACTCAACTCCGTGAGGGAGTTGTGGAACTCGGCGAGAGTTCGGCTCGGGGAGAAGTAGACTCCCACTACAACGATCTCCCCGAACCGTGCTGCTACGCACCCCTGACCCTTCCTGACACTCTCAAGGGTCGGGGTACCGGCGGCGACCGACGCAATTAAGGTCACTGAGCCGCTAAGGTCCTCCACCCAGTCATCCCTGGGCGGGACAAAGTACGGCTCAGCGACCACGGCGATGTTAATCGACCACTGCGCCATGCTCTGGAGCAACAGATCCTGAGCGCAGGCGCAGTGGTTGATGTTCGCTTGGAGAAGGCGTAATGGGGCCGTTATTGGCACTCCATTTCAGCCCCCTCCCGGGCCCCCTGCGAGGGCCCCGCTGCGGAAGTTGCAGCAGTAGCGGCAGCGGCGGCGACAGTGGTGGCGGCTGCGGTGGTGGCGACAGTGGGGGTTTTGGCGGTGGTGGCGGAGGGCCTTCCCTTACCCCTGGCCTTGGCGGGAGTACCGCAGGACTTGCTCCCTGCCCGGTGATCGGCCGGCTTGCCAGCTGCCGCCCATGCGGCGCAGCGCGACGCGGCGGAGCAAGCCGCGGCCATGTGACCAGGCTGGCCGCAGCGGAAGCACAGGCATAATAATCCTCCTTTAGGTCCTAAATTTAACAGTTGAAGTAGAACTAAAAATGGTCTAAATCAAGGCATTTAATAATAATATAATTATGTTGGATATGTCAGGATTTATTCCGTTAGGCTAGTACATCATGTGGGCAGACCATGGGTTTCGTGCTATGAAAACACACTGGGTTCAATACACTGTTTCTAGCAAACTAACGAATTACTTGAGATTACAAGTTAACACAATAACACGGGGCACAATGAATCGGGTACGACGACAACAACGGGTCACGACGACGTCTCAACTCCGCCGCGATCAGACATTGACCGTCGTCCTCCCTCGAGTTCTACATCAGAGTTCCGTGCAAGCATACCGTGTGGTGGGTAGACTGGTTAGTAAGTCGTGTGATGTCACCACTGCACACTGGCGCGATTTCCAATTCATTTTATGTCCGTACTACTGACCGGATCCGACATTATAATATAATTTATTTGCTCAGACAACAATGATCCTACTGTATTTTTGCCACAAGTACCATTTTATGAAATAGGTACAAATGTATCTCTAGTACTACCTGTCTCACTGGCGATCGACCACTTTTCAACCTTATTACTCAGGTTGGAAAAGTGGTTCACCGTCAGTATTTACTGTTGTGCATGTATATTATTATTTGTTGTTAGATTTACTTTAGGTACAATCGACTGTGGTTCTCTAATCAACTACCTATATTCTGCTTCAAGAAACGGTAAAATAGAGTTTTACTATACACGACTATTCGGTATCTTTAGAAACTACTTAAATTATGGTAAAATTATAGTCGAGACTCTGAGAAATTGTAAAAACTTCCTACTAGATTTTCATCGTCAAACCAGTCTCCTGACCTTCCATTACCATCAATTAATATTTAGAAGACAAAAAAAATAGTAATATCCAAGTGAATTTTGCCTAAAGTTATATAAGCAAGTTTCGTTATTAAATGTGACAATGACAAGAGACAATGTAAAGAAACAAAATAACATCGTAGAAAATAGACACAAACACTAAATACACACATCCCGACAGTCGTATCGTCTACCCTAAAAGTCCTCGAAACGAACGACCCTGGTTTAATCGAAGTTTATCTAGGAGTTTGAAATACGGCGACCAGAAGGTGTTGGCAGATAGGTACCTATGTGGTCACCCTGAGTTATTGCCAACAGATAGTCCACCTAACCAAGTTTACGAACCGATAAAATCTAGAATGCAAATCGGTGGAAGTTACTGGAGAGATTGGAAGCTGGAGAGGAAATAGCCGCTTTTGAGAAACTGCGTCCAAGTTCTTGAAGTGGTGTGCCGTTATGGCATGACTTTAAAGTACCATTTTTGATTGGTAGGAAGATGTAGTGACAAAAATTTAAAAGAATATGCTAGATGCTTTGATGCATGATGAGAGGATGAGTGATACGCTGACCTTACTGCTGATGGTTTTTAGAAATGATCGTAGACGAAGCAAAATGAGTTCCTGCCTACCCCCATAGGAAAGAAGGCGGTGGTTTGAGTAAAATTAGTTTATAAAAACCTCTTAAAACCAAGAAAACAATGGTTTTTTTTTATGCTAAAAGGGCCTCGACTCAGCATAATGCAAACTTGACGCTAATTTTGAGCAGCTGCAGCCCATGGTTTTAGTTACAAATCACATACCTACAAAACATTATCTACAATATGTGTTGGCGATATTTTGAATAGACTTCATTTCACAGTTTCACTACGCGACCAGAGTTAAACAATAGTCAAAACTTATACTGTCACCTACGGGATTTCTTCCGTGATTGTTCATTATTTTGAGCTCCCGATATTAATTTACTATTTTTTATTTATTATTAGATTTATTTTCCATCCACCCGCATTCTCCAGTCAACCCGCGATCATGGCGCTTGCAATAGCGTCAAAATATCGGGAGCTCAAAATAATGAACAATCACAGAAGATATCCCATAAGTGACAGTATAAGTTTACTTGTAAACCGTGAAAGCTTAAACAGTGTTAAAACAATAGTCAATTACTGACTCACAAAAAGACAAATAAACAGCTACCTAGACCATCAAATGATCTTAACCGCACAATCCAATATTTATACATTACCAATGAAATCGAAAACCCGGATACCCAGTAAAGATAATCCGGTCACGCAAGCTTTGAATTATGGGCACAAGGGTTGGGAATTACTTGCCAATTCTGAATATATCAATTATTTAGTGGTTTACCTTTTTGGTCGTATTTACGAAACGTATCCTTTCAAGGTCAAATATTCAGGATATTGGTGTTATATTGAAGCGTATGTTTTTGTTTTATTTGATTGTTTCCTTTTATTTTGTCGTTTTTCTTTTTTGGGGCATTTTTTCTTTACCACACTGGGTTTATAACAGTTGTTCAATTGATGGAGTATTAACAGGTGGTACAACAACATATCATCACGCCTGTATTACCCCGAAGGGTTAGGCAGTACACCCGCAGTTCCCCAATGATATTTAATTTCTATGTCAAATTGTCACCGTCGAGCCAATAGTCATTAACCGGGCAAAAATGTAAACTCCGGGTTGTTCCTGATGAAAAACTTAAAAACCTTCTGCATGACAAACAAATCAAACCTAGAATTTCGCGGAACATATGGTAGATAGTGAGTAATTCAAAATCGAACACTTCAATTGTCTTTTGTTTCTTTCTGACGTCATCAATTTATATTTGCTATTCAAGTCCACTATGTGAAAAAATAGTTGTATCTATTTTATTGCCTACGGTACATTCCTGCCGATAAAATCGAGGGATACCGATTCACCATCCGACAATAACGATACCATATCGACTAACCCGTAAACGCTCAACAAATAAAACGAGCACAAACGAATTAAGAGCGTTTACGACTTACGGCATTTCATACAAACTGTTAAGTCCTTTTTTTTTTTCGAAATGACTGAACCGATTTTAATGAAACTTCATACGCATAAGCAAAATACACAGGTCTAAAAGCAATCAGAAAAAAAATCCGAAAAAAGTGTTACAGCTAAATTAGACCGATTTTAGATTTTCCATAGACACAGAAATTCTTTTTAAAAAAAAGTCATTTTGAAAATTTCGTGGATAATTTTTTTTGCCTTATGTATCTTGCTTATACGTATGAGTTTCATTAAAATCGGTTCAGTCATTTCGAAAAAAAAAAGGACTTGAAAGTTTATGAAATGCCGTAAGTCGTAAACGCTCTTAACAGCACGCCTTTTAATACCGAAAGCCTATAAACTTAAATGCACAGCGAGTATGTAATTTGTATTTAATATTCTAAAATTTTGCTTCGCCAGCAGTATTTCAGAAGCGGGATTTTGCAAGCAATTAAACCGGAGTAAACGCTCACTCGACGCGACGGTTGAGGGTTAAAAACGAGTATAAAACGCGTATTTTCGCTGCCTTACACCTTAATGGAGCATGGGCTTATGGTAGGAAATTGAGGGTTGGTATGTTTTTGTCGGTTTCGTGGTGTTTCGATTGATCAATGTTAATTGGTTGACTTTGTAAAGGTCAGGGAGTCTAAGTCTAACACCCGTGTAGTACTAGTTTACGTAATTACTTATGCAACCATTTTGAAAGCAAAGCTAATTCGTCGTTCAAGTCCTAACACCACGTAAGTCATTTTTGGTGGTTTTGACATTTTGGGCTTTTGATTCCGTTTGCTAGAGAATCAGAAGACGCTTTGTGGCATCCAATCACAGAAACAAGCGTCTCTGTTTAATTTGAACTGAACATAAATTATAAAATGGCATTATGCCATTACATGGTACAAAATGGCAGTTTTTTCAATGTCCTGTAAAGTTGTTATTTTTGACTTATGTGGTATATAACTCCAACGACGAATTCTATCTTTTGACAGTTCTTACTTCAAGCAATTACTCATCATCTGCCTAGCTTTTTCCCCAACTACGTTGGGGTCGGCTTCCAGTCTAACCGGATGCAGCTGAATACCAGTATTTTACATGGAGCGTCTGCCTATCTGTCCTCCACAACCCAATTAGTACTGGCGATACCCTTTGGTAAGACTGGTTGTCAGACTTTTTGGGCCACTGAATACTGTAACGACTGTCAAAGATCTACAGATGATAGTCGGGACCAACGGATCAACGTGCTTTCCAACGCACGGAGGAAACTCGGTATGTAATGGGCGGTCACCCATCAATAGACCAACCGAGGCAAGCATGGCTTAACCTAAAGATCGACCCGAGCGGCTGTTATTATTTAGCCACGAGTTCCTCATAATCAAAAGTACATGTATGTAATTTCATTAACAATGCCTTAAAATTCCAAGCGACGTGAATATCAACCTACAATATGACCTTACTACTAATTACTAACTACAGAATAAAAATCGTACCCTAAACAATTACTTTTACTAAATCACTTTGACCAGTATATAGATCTATACGGGTGCCTTTAATAAAAAGTATATTATTGGCCAGTAATACCTTTAAAGGAACCAAAGAAGATATGAAACATTGAACCATCCAACCAGTCACAGCTAATAACACGAAATGATAACAAATTACATTCACTAATCTACCATTTCATTACACGAGGCTTGAACATAACCGGCGATATGTGGGTGACACTATAAGGTACACCTCTACGTGGTGTCAATCTACTATCCTTCACAATAATCATAATTTGTTATTATAACATACTAGCTTTTGCCCGCGGCTTTGCTCGCGTTAATTTAGGATTTGTCAATCAACTCTGGTTATAATAATATAATTCAATCATGATTCCAAAGACACGTGGCGCCATCTATTATCATAAGAACGTTATGGTTGATTTCTCCGGGAACACTACTTTTTTTTGAGATGATAGGTACCTTATGTCCGTTTCTGTACACCTAACAACGTTTGTGCAAAATTTCAGGATGATCAGTTCAGTAGTTTAGGCGTGAAAAGGTAACAAACAAACAAACTTAGTTTCGCATTTATAATATTAGTTAGGATTAGGACAAGGTCATCATTCTGAAACCCCCCCACAAAGAAATTTTTCGTCGGTAATTAAAAAAAATCAGCTGATTTTTTTTTAAATTACCGATGAAAAATTTCAATGTGGCTCCCCACATTTAAATTTTGATGTATGATGAAGTATGATGAAGTATGAAGTACTGATTACGTGTTAATCGTTTTACCGTCGGTGTTCCTTCCACCTTGTATAAACCTTACACTAAAGTGAAAAGATGAACTACAGTAAGTTCTATGTTAACTACAAGACCTTCTGATCGCCAAAAATATCCGTGAACACACTATAAAAGAAAAAAAAGACAGACTATCTCTCCCAAAACAAAACACTATCAAAATCTCGAGAAAAATCTACATACAAAATTGACAACGCAAACTGTTGTGCCGTATTCGTGTGAAATACGTATCAATGGTAATTTATTTCATTTGGCAAAGTGAAGAACAGAACATTGCTGAATAATGCAACGAATTCTTTACGGGAACCTTCGCTCGGTCACTTGTTTTATCGACTGTACTGTATGTGAGCTTGCCTGTAAAAAATGTGGGTAGTTCTGTGCGGAGTTTGACATTCTGTTGAAGCTGTTGGGACATACTGATTGCATTAAAGAATCTAATGCAAATTTGTTCTGCCCCCCGATTTTCACTCGCCCACAGGCTCTGACTGTTATTTTTGCCTAGCTCGTAAGGGTCTTTGCGTAATGATAAATAACTTTCCTCAAGAATAGGGCTATCAAATGCAAAACCAAATCTGACTGGTAGTTTCATGCAACGAATTCTTTACGTGGCACCTACGCTCGGTCACTTGTTTTATCGACTGTTCTGTATCTGAGGTTGCCATGTTAAAAATGTGGGTACCTGCTAAGTTCTTAGTTTGACATTTTGTTGCAATATTTCAGAAAGTATTGGGATAGATTGATTGTATTGAAGAATAGAATAGAAAAAAATTTCTTATCGAATCGATGGTAAAAATATTGAATATTAAGTAAGTTTGGCCACGTTAATTGCGGCTTCCTTGGCGGGTTTTAAGGTCTTCAGAATATAAAATATATAAAATCAATGGAATGCATGAGTTGTAATTTAATAAATAAATAATAAATATTTAAAAAATAATACTGCCAAACTATTTTTCTGTAAAATATTACTAAATTTTTGAGAAATAAATTTATTTATTTATAATTATTATTTATTAAAAAAATATATAAAATCAATGCAATGCATGAGTTGTATGTTTGAATGTTATGATATGTAAATGCACAATGAAAGCGCTTTCCAAATATTCAATGTTTTCTACAATATGAAATGTTTTTATTTTTTATGGCAACCTTTAAAGCAATCATCTAGATTTTATAGTAATCCTCTGTATTTTATGCGTCTGGAAACGTGAATAAATTTAAATAACATTTCACGTAATAGAAGTGAAATGATATGGAAAAAACGGAAATAATATCCATATTTACTTTTGTAAGCTGCAAAATCCTTCGAGAACCAGAGGTGTCACACAAATTGCTTTTAAAACCTTTTTACATGTCTGAGGAAAATCAGTTTCAACTGAATTTAAAATTAAATTAGAAGAAACACAATAATCTTAAAATTCATAGAACAGGGCCTTTAAATAGGTCTCAATAATAAATGTACCATAATAAGTTATATATTTATAAAAAGCTCTACTCTGTTTCAAAATTTATATTATGTACTTTTAATAATTTTTCTATGTGAGTGTAGTGTATCAACCCGCACTGGGCCCGCGTGGTGGATTATAGCCCATTCCCTCTCATAGAGAGGAGGCCTGTGTCCCAGCAGTGGGAACATTATAGGCTGATTACGTTATATTATGTTATTATGTGAGTGTAGCGGAATATTCCTCACAGAAATATAAAAAGGAAATATTTTCATTCCATGCTCAACCTCACCACTAGTCTCATTTTCATACCCTGCGTATCCCAACATGAGCATAAACACCTGAACAAATAGATCTAACAGACAAAAATAACCAGGACTTAAAAAAAACAAGCAAACTCGCGGGAAAATCTTGTAGTAGGTTCAAGCAATCATTACCCAATTTAGACTCACCTACGATGACCGAATGTTTAAATCTTTCTTTAAATAACTCGCAAAATGATCTAGAAAGCGTAAACAGATAACAAAAATAGTTCAATAAAAGTAGACAAGTTTATTTTCATGTTTTCCAATTTTACGAGCAAAGTGTTGATGTGTAAAGTGTTTATCATAAAAATCTTTCATTAAGGTCATTTTGGTCTTTTCGAATGACCAATATTATAAGTGGTATTTTAATAATATACTATCATACATGTATCGTGGTAATGACATGTGATGCGGAGGAATGAGGAAAATGTTGTGAGGAAAGTTTTGAGTATCTTTATGAATGTGGATGGGTGTAAGAGTAGAGGAAGACCAAAACAACGATGGATGGACTGTGTGAAGGATGATAGCAGTAGAAAGGAGGTGACTGCTGAGATGACGAGTAATAGAGAAGTATGGAAGAAGACATACTGCGTAAACCCCAAATACATTGCGATATATGATAGGACAAGAGAATGATGATGATGACTTGAAGGTCAATATTGTCATGACACACATGTTTTCAATATTACAGTAGGTGACGTTAGTGGTAACAAAACCAGTATAAGCTCACCCCTTATACTATTGAAACTCCAAACTACGCTAGGCCAGTTCAAGATGGTTCTGGATGACTTTCTTGAATGACATTGTTACCACCGACGACTAGCGGTCGACAGTTTAGCAATTCAGAAATCAACTTAGTTTACACTATCATAAAGGTAATGTTCGTGTGACGGAAACATAACCTAACGATGCGCCTATAATCCCAGAAGAGTTAGGCAGAGGTGTACCTATTAGTGCACCAACATTTGTCACCAGTTATGTTTAATTCCCATGTAATAGGGGTCGAGCCTGTTGCCATCAACCGGGCACAAATCCAGACTCCGTGGCTGCTACTAAGAAATTTCTGGTGGAAAAACCCAATAACACTTTCTTCGATCTGGGAATCGAACCCAAGACAAAAGTCGATATATATTGAGGTTCTTCAAAGCCCTTAATGTGTTGGTCCAACTTCTATGGCGCACCCTTAAGTAATGAATATGGTAATGGTTAATAGCCTGTTTTTGTAAACACAAGGTAGACATCTCAATGTTTAAATAAAACGCGCTGTTCGATTTTCAAAACTCGACTCAGCTCAAAAATCCAACAGCATATCTAGCGCAACAGCTACAGTAAATTCACGTTTTATTTTTGCACGTTTCTGAAAGCGAAAATTTCTATATACCTAGATTTTATTGCACCTGGCGTTCTCGGATGTTTGGATGACGTCATACCCACTCATAGCCTGAGCAACGCTTCCGGATACCGGTAATCTGCTACCCACCTACTGATTTTGACACTCAAAGAGCTACAGCAGGAAATATTTTTCGATAGACGTTCAGAAAATTCTGGTTACACCTTTGCGATCTCACACTTTTGAAAATTAACAATGAATAATTTCTGGAATATTCTAGGAGAAACGTGAACTACACAGCTTCATACCATAGGGTGTGTTAATAATTGTCAGCTTATCTAGCTTGTGGGTGTTTTTTTTAATGGTAGAATTTGGTTAATCTTTCCGGTATTTATTGCTGTACATATTAATTACATTTTTAATATAAAATAATATTAAAAAGAAACATTAAAAAATAGTAGCCCACCGGAATTAGGGACAGCGTCCAAGCTACCGGCGGCGGTCAAGTGCTCCAGAGAGAGGAACCTCCTAACAATACGAACCGTGTCCAGGAGTTTCGCTTTCTGAATCAAGATCTTGCTCCAGTTGTTTAACGGCAGACTCCTCTAGTATTGGCCGAGGCTCTTAGCAATTAAGCCATTGACTGAAACAATGATCGTTGAGTTCACATGCCACTGTATGTCGGAAACCTCGCGAGCCAAGTCAACAGACTCGATTTGCTTATCTATCTCGGCTTTCCCGATTTTTCTTTATCCAAACCTTTACCTGAGTGGTGAGATAGATGCACTGGAACTTTTGGCATTTGGCAGGCGTTGTTGGTAAACATTTATAAAAGTGTCATAAAAATGTGTAGAAAATATTTACAAGATTGCCGAATTATTTCCAATTTGGGCTATACTTACACTAATAGGTCAAATGGCCAAAATCAATCATCATCTGCCTAGCCTTATCCCAACTATGTTGGGGTAAGCTTCCAGTCTAACCTGATGCAGCTGAGTACCAGTATTTTACATGGAGCGACTGCCTATCTGACCTCCAAAACCCAGTTTGTATTGGGTAATACGATGCTTCTTGGTAAGACTGGTTGTCAGACTTTTTGGGTCACTGACTACCTAACGACTGTCAAAGCTCTACAAATGACAGCCGGGACCAACGGCTTAACGTACTTTTCGAGGCACGGAGGAAACTCGGTATGTAATGGGTGGTCACCCATCCACAGACCAACGTAGGCAAGCATGGTTTAACCTAAAGATCAACCCGAGCGGCTGTTATTATTTCGCCACAAAATCAATGTGAAAGTAAAAAAAAAATACTAAAAAACAGTCTTGCTGCTGTTAGTTGGAGCGTTTTCACTCAAACTAATGAAGGTATTAACTAAATACAGCTTCAGCCACACGCTTTAGTTTTCCTCATAGCAATCTTAATCTTTTTCCGGGTTCCTAACCAGCTAATGGATGGGAACTGTGATTGATATGCACTAATGGAGGTAGCTTTTTGTATTTCTTTCTCACATTATAAAATCGTTCTTCTGTTTGTCTAGTCGTTGGAGTGCATATCGAGAGCCACTTATCAGATTAACGCTGTTTTTTTTCATCAGGACAATGTTCGTTGGTTCCATTTGTATTATTTGATGGGGTGGTGTCAAGTTGTCGTTGTGGGCCCAATGATAGTGCCTTGACGAACTCCTTAATTTTTGTCAAACTAATTATGAACTTACTGTTGTCCGCAATTTCACGTGCATTCTGGTGATGTTACCTGATGTGCTTGGATTAAAAACATTTTATGTTATAACATAAAAGATATAAATAATAAAGGATAGGATCTATCTGCATGCCAAATATGACCCCAATACATTCACCCGTTTATGAGCGATTGAGTAACAAGCATCTTCAGAATCTTTCACGTTTAAAATATCAGCAAGGATGTCTAAAGAAACTGTTCAATTTTGACACTATCTATTTTATTCGCCGAACTGTGTATGATTAATGATTTCAGCTTTAGTGTTTGACGACTTCTTTATATAGCTTACCTAGCTAGGCTTGAGTTGTCAAGTCAAATCGATTTATCAACTCGACATTTTGAATTAACTGAACTGTACTACTAAATATTATCTTTGAAAATTCCTTGTAAAATTATTTCTGGTAAAATTGGAAGCTTCTTTAATTTTTTTGGGTAAATAAGATTTGTAATAAGAATTTCGGATATTTTTGTTATAATTCACTCGCTTTACAAGACCCCGCCTTCCCTTCCTGTATGTCCCTATTCTATTTAGATTTAAGTTTCGTCTGAATGTATCACTTTAAATTTAGTTTCATAAGATACTAAACATCACTAGTATTTGTACCATCAATCATTACTATTTACTTAACTATAAGATATTATTAATTAATTTTTGTAAAAGTAACTTGTTCGCTAAATTCAAGGGATTGTCACGTCGTAATTTTAAGTACAACTCCAAATTCAATCATAACTTCACCTCTAAACGTTTCCTATAAAAACCTATTTCGATTGTTCGTTCTTTCGGTTTTTCGATGGCGAAAATCTGAAAATCCGTACAATCGCCGGAATCAATCGAACTGTAATGGTTAAGAATTCAATTCACGTTTCATACACATTGTGGTGGAGTTTATTTTTTTGTTTTGCTTTATTTTCTACCACGCATTGGATCCAACCAATGCTTTATTGAGTGCAAATTCGCACTTTGATTTAGAGATAGAAATATCCGGTGACTTTTCCTTTTTTATTTCAGTTGAAAATATTGAGGAATATTGGCTCGTGGCTAAATAATAAAGTCATACGAGTCGTTCGTTAAACTTCGGTTGCCGAGGTCGGTCCGTGGCCATTGTTGTCACGTCACCATACAATATTCACGTATATCGTTATTGTTATAAGGGTGTAAAAAGACTCATAATGAAGCCGAATGGCATTTGTCCTCCCCGCCACTGCGATATTTTTTTTTGTTCTGGATTGTATTTCGGAACCTTCTTGTTACGCAGATATTGAAGGCCAAGTTCCAACTTTTTCTCAAGTTTAAAAAAATTACTAGTTTTAGGGTTATAACTTTACTGTAAATATCTCCATGACCCGTTTATTATTCAATGCATCCATCAGTACAATGTTTTGAGTGCGTTACATTGAGTTTTACTGAAGGCTTGGTTGACTGGTTCGTGTAGGGCCCATATACACCGTGCATTGTATAGTTCAGTGCTATTCAAGTCAAGAATAACTTATCACCATATCGGAATCGCAGTCGGAAGACGTGCACTGCTGGACATAAGTCCACAAGCGTCATCATATCGACTCTGGTCTTCGAATCCAGCGGCTTCCTAATGGGAGGCCTACCAACCCTGCGCGTTCCTATCTTAGAAATAACTCATCAATCATCATTTTAGCTCAAAATATCCCAGTTTTGGCTATAGGTATAACTCACTTTCTATAAAAAAACATAACAAAACAACATCAAAACTTTCGCAAAGGCAAAATTATCAAAAAAAGCAAAAATAACCCTTCAGTACATACTTCCATAGCCAGTGAGTACGGGCCCTTATCTCAATGCGATTTCCGACTGAAGAGTAAGTTGTTCTTGGACAAACAATAGTCTTGCATGGACACGACTACTCTTAAGCAGTCAGCTTCCGTTTGGAATTCCACTGCGCTCTTTATAAAGAGTCTTTGAGATCAAAGTTATACTAGGTACGCAATGGACTTCTGATTGGTTACAATTTTATATGTTTTTCTTTGTTGGCGTAATGTCACAGTAGTTGAAGTCTTACAACTGATTCACGAGGTTGATGGTTCAGATTAGGACAAGTACCAATCTGATTTTTAGGGTTTCGTTGTCAACAAGGAACCCATATAGTTTGGCCATGTCCGGCCGTCTGTCTGTCTGGCTGCCTTTAGCTCAGACTCTTAGTTTATTATCTTACTAGAAAGCTGTATTTTAGCATGACTATCCATATTAATCACGCCAACCCGATAAGTCTAAAATTACCAACTAGACTTGGCAAACATGGTGATCAATGCTACTGCCTTTTCTGAATGAGAAAAAAAAGAGTAGGTACAGTACCTTCAGTAAAACGTAAGGCTTAAATAATGTAATATTTAACTGTAATAAAGCTAGGATACTTTACTGAAGTTTATAGCTATACCCTGTTCATTTATTTACTGATTTAAACCGTTCTCTAGTTCTGTGCTGAATTTAGAGATGTTTTAAAAAAAAAATCGCTTTCATTGGTTGAGTTGTAAAATTCAAGCACACATCAATTTCTTTCTGAAAACACGTACTGGGTGTTTTATTAAAAAATAGCATAAGCAGCATAATCAGCCTATAATGTTGCCACTGCTGGGACTCAGACCTCCTCTATGAGAGGGAGTGGGCTATAATCTACTATAATCCACCAAGCGCCAGTGCTCGTTGGTAGATGTCACATGTTTTCAAATTTTTGATTCCAGGATATGCCAGTCTCCTCACGATGTTTTCCTTCACCGTTTTGAGAGCAGCGGTGATGAAATAAATTACACAAAGTAATGCACCTTCCTGAGTTCGAACCCACGATTTACTGCTCGTAAGTTAGGGCCGGTACAACTGGGCCACCGCTGCTCTCTAATAGCATAAGAAATGTACCTTACTCCATATTTTCAGCAGTCAGCCTTTCTAACTCGCATCTCCGTTCCTTTTACCTCTAAAGTTAGATTTTATTGAACTTTCCTAGGTAGGTAACTAGATATAAAAACTAGGAAGCAATGCATGCAGACTTTTACAAGAACTTTGTATTTTTCTTACAAACAGCTACAAACATACTATTTAGCGCCCAAGAAAGTTCCCCAGTTCTAAATGAAGATAGTGCAGAGTAGATTTTCTTTCATTCCTAACAAACTTTGAAACTTTGAAGTCTTTTCAGTTTAGTGAAATGTTCACAGCATAGAGATAAGGTTTTAACTGTTGTTTAAGTTTAAGCTGGGAGTTAAGAGGTTTCTAGTGCTATTTTGTTTCGATAAGGCACATGAATGGTCCAGCAATGTTTGAGAGTTTGGTTTTTAAGAAGATTGTATCGTAAAGTATTATTACTTAAATTTTAAACTGCTCTTCACTGTTGACTGCCTCGTTGGTCTAGAGGTCGCAAGCGGGACTGCTGAGCCTGAGGTACTGGGGTTTGATTCCTGGGTCGGGCAAAGTGTTATTGGGTTTTTCCATCAGAAATTTCTTAGTAGCATCCACGGTGTCTGGATTTGTACCCGGTTGATGGCAATAAGCTCGCCCCCTATTACATGGGACTTAAACATAACTGGCGAAATGTGTGTGCACTGTTAGGTACACCTCTGCTAACCCTTCGGGGGTTTAAAGGCGTTATGGTATAGTGTTTAAGTAGCTCTTTATTTGTTTGTTTCAGGTAAAATTCCGAATGCCAGACCACCGCGACGCGACTGGTCACTCTTTGGATACAACAATTGGCGGCAATATCGCCAATATCCACGGAAGTGTTTTGCCGCAACAGTTTGCGGTTGCGGTGCCTTTTGATATGGTAAAACTTCTAGAAACAACACTCAACATACTAAACTTATACCTGCCACTTACCGGATATCTTCCGTGATTGTTCATTATATTGAGCTCCCGATATTTCGGCGCTGTTGCAACGCTATGGTTGCGGGTTGACTGGAGAATGCGGGTGGATGGAAAATAAATTGCTAAGAGCAGACAAATCTATCTACCCTCTTTCTTTGTCTTTTGCTACGCGCACAACTGGAAGAACACAGACAGTGACAGTGGTTGACTCAACATACTGTTATTTACATACAAACTATGACCTATGCAGGACTCATTCATAATTTTCAGTTCCACAGCAATACTGTTCTTATCTTCACATCATCATCTGCCTAGCCTTTTCCCAACTATGTTGGGGTCGGCTTCCAGTCTAACCGGATGCAGCTGAATACCAGTATTTTACATGGAGCGACTGCCTATCTGACCTCGATAATACGATACCCTTTGCTGGTTGTCAGACTTTTTGGGCCACTGACTACCACTACTACTGTTCTTATCTTCACATAAAGTTTCAAATGCACAACGGTCGTGTAAAGCGAAACTAATGCAACAGATAGGGGACACTCACAAACTAGTCCCATACTATCTAAACTTAACCCTCTACGTCCAAAGCTTCAACATTTTAGAGATAAGCATCCCTCAACTAAAAGCAGATCAGACTTCAAATAAAATAAAACAAAAATAAAAATTTTCGACTGCATTTCTCAACGAATGAAACGGCGCAAATGCAAAATCCACGTAGCCCTAGCCATTCCGGCTAGAACCGGATTCATGCGATTTAAAACAGATTCTATCCGGTAAATACTGGTCCATGCCGGCTGGCGGATACAATTTCGCCATTTTGTTGCGGATTAGGCGGCGCGCCCCGCCGAAATTGCCCCGTTAACTTTTAGTTAAGTTTTGAATTATAATTTTCATGCTCAATTTCGTTTTAACATTGTATGTGGAAGTGGATAAATATAAACATGTTTTGTTTTGGAAATAACCAGAAAATACCGGCCATCTGCGAGTCGGACTCACGCATGAAGGGCTTCGGTTTCTTTTTTCGGGTATTGCCCCGTAGTAAAACCGGTTTTTCCCGGGTTTTACTTTGTGACCGAAACCGGGTTTCACATGCCCTAGTTCCGTACCCTCGTAGTAGGGGAGCCCCCCTTTAATTTTTAATTTATTTTTATTATTTGTTGTTATAGTGGCAACGGAAATACACATTATGTGAAAATTTTAACTGTCTACCTTTTACGGATCATGGAATACAGCCCGCTGACAAACAGACGGATGGATAGACGGACGGATGCACAGCGAAGGCTTAGTAATAGGGTTCTGTTGGTTACCCTTCGGAACGGTACGGAACCCTAAAAACGATCATGACCGAGAAGTCCTACTAATTTTCGAAAATTATCATTTACAAATCTTGTTCCTTAAAGTCGATTCTAAACACATAAACCCCACGTCACTGAAAAAGCGGAGCGGAAGCGAACAAAGCCTCTATCTCCATTGTACTGAAGTTTCCATGCGCCATTTTCCAGAGGACTACGTTGAACGCCGCGGGGCTTGAGTCGTCCTATAGATAATCCCTGCCGTTCCTGATAGCCAGTGCCTTTTGTGTGAGAGGCACTTTATAGGTTACACTTTTCAGATATTGCCTGAAGCCTTCCTTTGCTGTTGCATATAAGGATAACAGATACGGTGCTTCAAGGAGATTTATGTGGGAGGTCAAGCGATATTTGTTATAGTAGAGACTGAATTGATTGGTAAGCCTTTTCATGGTAAAATAACAAGCAGATCGTAGGGATTATTTTTTTGTCTACTATAGTTTGAAATGCAGTTCGTCTCGATAGCATCGGCTGCATATCATTGAATGAGACTGTCATCGTAGGGTAGGATAGAATCAATACCCCAGATTAGTTTCTCTTTCTCAACTAGTTTACTTCAGAATAATTTTGTTCCAACTTTACTCACTCACTCATCATCAGCTCACTGTCCTTGTCCCATTTTTTTATAATAATTCTTATCTAATTGACATCATTTTCGGTGCCCTTTCAAAGAGCTTATCAATGCCCGCGATTTCATTATAATAATGGTCGCTAAGTTCTTAAGCGTGTAACAGCTGAATTGTAAAACCAGACTGATGTCAAAAATAATAAAATTGAGGAAACATTCTCTACCAAAGACAAACAAACCAAAACTAGACAAATAACTCAAAAAGCAACATTGAAAGAAACAAAACTTTCAAAAAGGGTTGTCGTTGAACAAATCCGGCGTCGAATCGGCAGCTAATTACCCATTGTCTTCGAAATAATTGACAAAGCTCCTGCTAATTACGGTTTGTCACTAAAGAAACAATTGGGGTCTGTTTTATTTTGAATGATATTCTTTGAAAGTTTCAAGTTACAATGGCGCCTCATTTTGGAAGTTAGAATGGTCTTACTTCACTAGGTGAGGTATTATTGACGTCAAACTTGCGATATGTCGACGTTTTCTCATTCTCACGTCAAGGATCTTCGAGCAAGCATTCACTCGTAAGCACGTATTGTTTTTCGACTGGTCGAATTATATGTTACTTACTACAAGACTATAATCCTTGGACTCGCCCGACTGTACCGAAAAATGTCATAGATGGAAAGACGGGCGAGATAAAAACACGAAAAAGAAACACACACAAATACCTGAAGACGTTACGTTTGAACGCCTTCCACTAGGTGAACCGATGACCTTGTGAAGGTTCTGAGGACTCACTGGATGAGAGACGCACGGGACCGGTCACTGTGGCGACACTTGGGGGAGGCCTATGTCCAGCAGTGGACGTCTTTCGGCTGAAATGATGATGATGACATATACAAATCTTAGATTCGTTCAGATTAGTCTCCGATAAGGAAAATGTTGTGAGGAAAGTTTTGAGTATGAATGTGGATGGCTATATGAGTAGAGGAAGACCAAAGAAACGATGGATGGACTGTGTAAAGAATGATATGGCAAGAAAGGAGGTGTCTGGCGAGACGACGAGTAATAATACGAAGAGAAGTATGGAAGAAGAAGACATGCTGCGCCGACCCCAATTGAATTGGGATAAGACCAAGAGAATGATGATAGTCTCCAATAAGCCCTTGTCGGGAAACACCTGGATAAGGGATGAACGGAACCGGGAAGTGTTGCAAAAAAAAGGGGAGGCCTATTACCCAACAGTGGGTGATTCCGGGTTGATTTATGATGATGAGAGGATGATATGATGATGTCTGCAAAATAGGCTAACGTGTAAAAGAGTGACTATAGAAACATACTTAGTAAATAAAATAAACAAAGCCCACGTTAAGTAATTTTCAAGTATTGTAGTAGGTGCTTGTTCAAATTGAGGAAATATTCCAGTAAGTATTTTAATGAAAAGTCTACATCAAAATGAGCTTGCGACATACCAGAGTTACCTGTTTCAAAAACACAAGACAAAAAAAGCCTGGCTTTCTCAAATCTTCAGGGATCATTCTTAGCAAAACTTATAACTGTTTAAAGAAGTTTGCATACTTGATTTCCCTTGACTATTAAGTTACCTAAATGACGTCAAAAACCTTTGTTTTTATTAAGGAACTGTTTCATTATGAATGGTACACGTGTAACTAGCCCTCTGGGGTTTACAGGCGTGATGTTATATTTCGTTATTTTTGTTTTGGCATATCTAGCAATAATAAGATGTCCTCAAATAATATTGATTTGGAAACTGTAAAAATACTTTTTGAATTGGAAATGAGAATTTTAAAATTAGAGGATAGAATACTTCAGATATAATCATAAATCATATTTATTTCTGTAAATTGGTTTACAAAACTCTTTTACATATCACTACATGTTCTGTTTTAAAACTAGATGGGGCCGGTGTTTCGTACCTGACTACTCTGAGAAGAAACATCCGAAACAAACTCAGAGATCACTGTCTCTTTTAAAGTTCAGACATTGCTAAAGTCATATGAGGACCATGTAGATTAATGCCTGAGATGGTCTTTTGAAGAAATAACCACACAGATTTGAGTGGAACTGTCCAGACAATGTAAGCATTTGTCAGTGATCGTGTAGCTCGACTCATAATCCAAGGAGCTCAACGACACGACGAACAATACCAAAGAAAGGACATTTGGGTAGGCCGCATAAAGTACTCAAACTGCCAGACAATCATGAAACTAACTAAACTAAAAAATAAAAATAATAATAACAGTATGACCCACGTAGTCAGTAGTATATTTTTTTTCTACTGTTACAATTTTATAAGGGGAAATCTAATATTATAAAAAGAAATATTTAATTGTCCACAAAAGTTCTTTTCGTAAATGATTCATTTCTTAGACTTAAAATCATTATTATTCTTTTCATAATCAAAATACATCTGCCTAGCCTTTTCCCAACTTTGTTGGGGTCGGCTTCCAGTCTAACTGGATGCAGCTGAAAACCAGTATTTTACATGGAGCGACTGCCTATCTGACCTCCACAACCCAGTTAGTACTGGGTAATACGATACCCCTTGGTAAGACTGGTTGTCAGACTTTTTGAGCCTGACTACCTGTAACGACTGTCAAAGATCTACAGATGACAGCCGGGACCAACGGCTTAACGTGCTTTCCGAGGCACGGAGGAAACTCGGTATGTAATGGGTGGTCACACATCCACAGACCAACCTAGATAAGCACGGCTTAACCTAAAGATTGACCCAAGCGGCTGTTATTATTTAGCCACGAGTTCCTCATAATTAAAAGTACATATATGTAATTTCATTAACAATGCCTTAAAATTCCAAGCGGCGTGAATACCAACCTACAATATGACCTTTGAAATCTAACCTAATAATCTAATCTAATCTTTTTTTAATAGGAGCCTGCGATCATCGCAAAACCGTATGCTTCAATGTCCCTCTCACCGCACTGATTTCATTCACCGATCTTTCTTTGTCCAGTCTATTTCTCTGTGGAATTCGCTTCCCCAGGAAATCAGGATGGCAACCAATCGCTTATCTTTTAAAATTAAAGTTCGTGAGTAAATTCGAAAGAAGCCGGCAGTTTCGTCACAACGGTAATGTTTTCCCCATGGTTTGTGTTTTTATTTTGGTATATTCGTGGAAATGTTTATTTACATTAATTTGATATATATTTATAGTATTTTATATATCCTTGTAGTTAATCTTATTATTATTTAAAATTATTTTCAGATTTACACCTACCACTGCTTGTCTTTGCATCACCCAAAGGTTGACTGGTAGAAAATGCCTATGGCATTAAGTCCGCCTCTGCACTTCTGTGCTTGAAGTGTTAAATAAATAAATAAATAAATAAATCTCAATCATATGCCTGCATTCACAATAGAGTAATAGTTCAAAGTCCTTAAATTTATAATTGATGTAGCATATAAATTAATAATAACTAAAATTTATAGCTAACATGTCATAAATATCAGTTACCCTTAAATATACATAGCTTTAATATACGTACGTCTTAGTTAGTAAATATTTTAGATTCATTGTTATGATGATTTTGAAGTAAATGTTATTACTGGCTTCTCTTTGTGTTTTGTGATTAAATATTATAATGTATTTATTTAAAGTAAAACAAATACCAAAAATACTTTAGTCATAGAAGAATATACACTGATCTTTTTGGTCCTTGTCTTCCGAAAGGTCATACAGTAGGACTTGTAACCGGCGCGGCCTTTTTTTTTTCTGATGGGAAATCATCAAATGACCCCCCCCCCCCCACTCTGGGCGGAGCGGAAGGGAGTGTCAGACTTGTACTGACTAAAACCCATCCATGTTCTTTCTTTGCCCTTTGGGTTCCAGGGCCACGGTATCTCTTTCGAACAGTCCCGCAGATGTAAGATCGTACCTGATGGCGTTCTGTAGCGTTAGACTTTTACTGACTAAAACCTTCTTTGCCCTTTGTGTTCCAGGGCCACGGTATCTCTTTCGAACAGTCCCACAGCCCTGGCAGGCATCGGCCCATGCGGACCCCTACTTATTTGCTGACATCTCTTTGAGGCGCACGTGGAACACGAACGCGCCGTCGACACGGCCGGTGCGGCCTGCGTGTATGATTAGATAAAAGAACATGGACAAAACAAAAGTAGTAAGAGTCGCAGCTAGACGTTTCTGCCTAACCCCATGCATGGAAAAAAAACATCAGTTTATACAAGTATGAATTCTTTTCAGTCATTCTTTATCGTGATGCTAGTGCTTTACCTGGCCCACTATTCACAAATTCTTCCATTTGATTTCGATTCGGAAAGTCGTATGTCTATTTCGCTCGTTTTCGTAATACCAAAAAAAGATAGACATACGACTTTTCGAATCGAAATCGAATCGAAGCGTTTGTGAATACGGGGGCTGGTGTCAGAGCTTTACATGCCGTCGAGAAATATCTCTCAGGCATGCTGGTTTCCTCACGATGTTTTCCTACACCGAAGCAAGTGATAATTATACAATACGCACATGAATACTTTTGTATAGCAACTAATTAGTAAAATTAAAGCCCTCTTCCTCTCTCCTACTTTGCTGTGCCCTTACAGAGTCCATATGTACCTAGCTTTAAATCCTTTATAACATCTTTTTACAATATGGAAAGCGAAATAAATGAATAATATAAATATGAATCCGAAAATCAGAGGTGCGTGTCTTGAGTTCGAACTCGAGACCTATGACTTTTCTTCTTTTCAGTTTGCACGATATTTTTTGGACTCACCAAATAATGTCGTGCGTATTTGGTGAGTCCCAACAGTAAAATAAATTGCTTATTACTAAACTCAACGCCATAAATAAAATGCATACAGAAATTCATTGCGTTTTAAATAATGATATTTGTTTGGGTAGAATCATACGCCATACAGAAACAAAGCGAGCAAAACTCCCGCTTAAATGTACAAACTTTAATAGCCTGTATAAGCAATGGAAGTTCCTATCTACACAGTGGGCCACTGTGTAAAGAGGAAGCACGTAGAATGGACTGTCTATTTGAGCAGTCAAAATATCATTTTGCCTACATTTCACGAACTACGTCGCAGTAGAACCAGAATTTGCGTAAATACATAACTTTATGTGCGAATAGAAAATATTTTTTCTTCTACGTCTATTTTCTATTATGACGCAAATTTTTCCTACCAATAGACAAATGGTGGAAAGTTTGCAGGAACTTTTACGTATGCACATTCTATAGAATACGTGAACAGGTCTGTGGCCCGAATTTAGAATTCTATTTGCGCTGTCTTACTATGAGAGCGTGTTTTAAGAGAATTTGTATCACTTCTGGAGATATTCCCGTTGCAAATATGCTATTTCTATTATTGTTCTTTCTGCACTTTATATTCAAGCCTAGATGTATCCCGCGGTTTCACCCGTCGTTTTAGACTTTTTTTACATTTCGCTCGGCTCCTTAGGCCGCAGCGTGATGATAAAGTTCCCTAAGGCCTTTACCTAAGGCCTTTTTTACGCGGTGTCAGGCCTAAAACCGCACCGCGCTGGTTCCCGCAACGGAGCCATTTTGTTTGAAACCGTGCGGGCGTCCTCTTTACGCAGTTTCAGGCCTAAAACCTTCCTCAAAAAGTGGGCTATCAAATACAAAAAGAATTGTTCAATACACTTCCTCGAAAACTGGCTCATATTGCACTACTATTAAGTGCAGAATGCAGTGTATTTTACACTCGTGGTTTTTTGTCATTTATTTCTACTATGTTTTATTTTCACAGGTATCTTTAGACTAAGTCCAACGTGATTGTTTTTTTTTAAATCTCTTCAAAGAGGAGCATGCCTCATCATCCGCCTAGCCTTTTCCCAACTATGTTGGGGTCGGCTTCCAGTCTAACCGGATGCAGTTGAATACCAGTATTTTACATGGAGCGACTGAAGAGGAGCATGCCTTTAAAGGTTTAAATATTTAAATTGTAGTGTGTCAACATGTACTATTTCAAATTTGACTGGTAGTCGTAGAGATTAGCAAACGTTTGAAATGAACATTACTATAGATTTTGTACACATAAAATCAAGCAACCGTTTGTTTTGACTGGCACCCTCAATTATTTTTCGAAAAAGTGCTGCATTTGAGTTTGCTCGAGAAACTAAACGTATATTTTGATTTTGTATGCAATCAATTAGAAACAAAAGTTCGAAGAATTGAATGAAACTGGTATGTACGAGTATATTTGACAAAGTAGTAATTTATATTTTGTTATATATAACCTAACTGATTTTTGTGAGTAGATCGTCAGTCTATTTTTGAAATTGCTAATAATGATAATGTCTCATCTCAACATGACTTCTGAAGCAGAAATTTGAATTTCAAGTAAAAAGAATTGTGAGTATTTAAAGTCATAAGATTAATTGTTTACGTGGAAAACTCATTTTTTCAGGTGCTTATAACAAATGTAAAGTAATCTTAGTTTTGTCATAATAGCTTTTCCTGAAGAACAATCCCGCAAGTGTTATTCTGTAATTATTTTTTACATTTAAGAGCTTTAACGTCTTACGGCATTTCATACAAACTTTCAAGCGATTTTTTTTCCAAATGACTGAAGCGATTTTAATCAAACTTCGTACACATAAGCAAAATACATAAGTCTAAAAACTTGAAAGAGAACATTTTCGAAAAATAGTGTTACAGCTAAATTTGACCGATTTTAGATTTTCCATAGAAAAAGAAATTTCAAATTATCTTTTTTTAAAAAGATATTCCAAAAATTTCTCTGTCAAGTTTTAGACTTATGTATCCTGCTCATGCGTACACAGTTTCATTAAAATCGGTTCAGTCATTTCGAAAAAAAATTTCTTGAAAGTTTGTATGAAATGCCGTAAGACGTTAACGCTCTTAAATGAAAAAGATGTTTGTCATAATCTTTTTTCTCTAGCCTATGCTGTCCAAGTATGTCCATGAACTACGAGTTACTAACTGCAATGTGGGGGCACATTGGGGCACCCCACAACGCAAAATTCAAAAACCCATTACTGAAATAAACTTTGACACTAGACAACATTCACAAACAAAAGCACCATTATTTTATAAACGCAATAAACAAAACAATCCACACAAAATATTTTAATTCATTGCTTCTCAAAATACTATAAGCCTTTGTCACTTTACGAAGCTACATATAAAAATAAACGTTAAAAACATTGAAAGCCACGAACAAATAGCTTTATTCGCGACCGGGTTTTAATGAGATTTTTTTAGTTCAAATGAAGAGGCCACGGTTTTCTCTGTCCTTTCGTTTAAATGAATTGAATTGAACTGAGGCGATTAACATCTTATTCTACGTTTGAATCCAATGAATGAATAGATAGTGGGCTTCTGTCGTATTGTTTCATTCTAAATTTAAATTTAAACTGTTTCTGTGAATGACGGTTATGTGGAGTGTGAATTAGAATTTTTCTTTTTAGTTACAAATATTTTTAAATTAAACATTTGATTTGTATTTCGTTGAGTTACAATATTATCATTATTTGTGTTTAGTTACATTGTTATAACAGATGAAAGAAGACGCAAATATATGAATTATTATGTAACATCCAAAAAATCCACATGAAAATAGAATACTGGAGCAGTAAATACAACAAATCAAAAACATAAATAATGTTCTATGTTTGTGACAGTTAGTCAGCCATGTTTTAACAGTTTTCACATTTTAATTTAACAGCATTTTCAAATAACACATATATAAATCGTGGCATACAGAAAAACAACAGATTTAACAGCCGAACAAATGTTAAAACTAAATCAAAAACGGGAAACTGCAAATAAATTTTGCACCAACGCCGATTTTGTGTGTGTGCAACTTTTAATATTATAGCACTACAACTCGAGTACGACCGCTTCGCTGGTTGAATGTAGTTTCAAACTGGGTTGCAACGATTGTGGCTATCGTTTAGAATTTTGCTTACGTGGCAACACTGGAAAGGAAACAAAGGATGTTTTTGTTATGATAGGTGAGCAAAAAGTGTTTTTAAAACCTAGGATTTAAAGACTATTGACATGCTTGTATGCAAAGCCAACATCATCATTCTCCTGCCCGTATCCTAATTTATTTGGGGTCGGCGCAGCATGTCTTCTTCTTCCATATATTTTCTCTCTCGTCATCTCAGCAGTCACCTCCTTTCATATCATCCTAGCCATATCATCCTTCACACAGTCCATCCAATTTAAATCCAACATATTGATTAAAATTGAATATGTATATTAATATGGTTTTGATAGCAGAGTTCATTAATCATTGCCAATAGAAACAAGAACTTCCAGAAAGGCTAGCAGTCTAATTTACTTGATTGGCTAATATTTTAGCACAACACGAGCTGTTCCGAAATCTTTAATACCCATAAAAGAGAATATGAAGCGTCACAAAAAAAGTTGTTCATTAATACAATAGCATACAAAATAGCATTTTAAAAAACTGCAGATTTCACTCAGCTCGCGTCGTCAGTTCCTCATTTTACATTTTTCCCCTTCAAGGGAACCTGTGAAAAATACATAAAGCTTTCATGAAAAGCGACATTTTGGAACGAATGTGTTTTAATTTAAAAAATTGTCGAGTCTTTTTATTTTTGTGTAATCTTACACTTGCTTTTCGGTGTGCAGATCTGAAAATGAAAGGAGTAGAAAGGTGCAGCTGTTTGAGTTGGTCATTTTAATGTACAAAATATATTTAAAATTGTTAGACTTTTTAGTAAGGACATGCGAGAAGTTGTAATACAAAAAATAATTTCTAAAACTAAAACCTGACTACTGAAAGATCACTCTCTAAAAAGTTTTATTTATTATTATAAGCCATTTTTGCCCGCTGCAGGGCAAAGGCCTCCCTTCCCTATTTTCACTTATCCCTAAAAATTGTGAAATAAGAAAATATTTTCGTCTGAAATTGTTATAGGCTAATTATGTTTTGTCATGTAAATTATTATCAGCCAGCAAGCTGTAGACTTCATACGTGAAACTACTAGACACATCTGCCTTGAAAACACTTTTTGTTCGTCATCATGTCAACATGTATTTTAAACCGCAAAATTGTCGCCAAATGTACACAAATTCCCAACACCGCTAGCTTAAACCGTTGACGTGAAAGACTGGGAACATTACAAATCCGCCATTTTATTTCAATTTCAGCGTGCAGTGGCGTCGTCACATATATTATTCATGCTCACGGGCCCGGCCGCAATAAAAATCCTTTAATTGATCACTACGGACAACGCCGTGTTACTGTTTACTGACGGTTGATGTTTTAGCTTTTTTACTGGGTGTGTGTATTAGCTTTTTTACTGGATGGATTTACATTTCATAGTATCTGTTTTAAAAATTTATTGTATTTTGCAAAATCTTTTTTTTTCTGATTAAAACCATTATTTGGTACGTTTTTTTTTCAGTAAAAGTTCCTTTTCTGCTATTATAACGATGTTAATTTCGCAAGCGTGATTGCTCAGCGTAGGATCTGCGATCTGATTTATACCCGAAAATTTTCATGATAATTCTCTTTTGTTATAACTTATTATTTTTACTAGCTTTTGCCTGTGACTGCCTATCTGACTTATGTCGTATATATTACCTAATATAATATTAGCACCTACTTCATTATGAATCATCAAGTCAACACTCTTAATTAATCATTTCGTTCTGTGTCTAGTTGTGCCATCTCACGTGTGCTATTAAATACTTCATCTCGCCGTCTTCTATGTACAAGTTAAGGTGTTTGTACACTGAGTGGACTCCTAAGATTATTAATGTATTAACTTCTACCAGTGAAGACGCCCACGTGAATCTTTGTCACTCGGCAATTATAGTGTAGCTTGTCATCAGTGAATTTTTTTTTTTTAATTGTATGTGATGTCGTGAGGAAAGTTTTAAGAATTAATGTGGATCGGTATAGAAGTCGAGGAAGACCAAAGAAACTATGGATAGACTGTGTGAAGGATGATATGGCAAGAATAGACAAGTGTGATGAGATGACGAGTAATACCGAAGTATGGAAGAAGCAGACATGCTGCGCCGACCCCAAACAAATTGGGATAAGGAGATGATGATGATGCAGTTTCAGGGATTACCTCCTACATCTATATTTTACCCCTTTATAATATTTGTAAAGATTATATTATGCTTATAAGACTTACTGACGAATCAAGCCATTATGGCATATTGACATAATAACGTCCGAGAGAGCAGTGGCGTCTCACTAGTTAGTGGTTATAGGCCCGACATACGAGTTGTGGGTCGAGGGTTCAAGCCCAGGCAGGCATTTTACGTTGTGTAATCTTTTTGATCACCACCGCTCTCAAAACAGTGAAAGAAAACATCGATAAAAAATCTTACACTGTCACTTACGGGATAATATCGTCCGTGTTTTTTTTTTTTGTCGTAATTGAAATTCCGAGTGTAGCAACGTAAAAAAATCGTTCACAACGATTTTCTTCCCATCTAATGTACAACCCATCTAAGACTAACCCCAGGACACCGCAGACGGTATTCAAGTAATTGAATGAACAAGACGCATGGCAATTTTCTACCCGTACGACTTCAATCCTACCTAGCTTATTAGTTCGTAAAAACGGTAATTTGTGACCTGCTTTCTGATTCTAAGGCAATGTGGAATTAATTTAGAAGGTCTTTAGCCTTACCAAATACAAACGAGCTGACAAAAGTAGGAGTCTTATTGAAAAGCTGGTCGAAAGAATTTGGTGAATTAGTTGATGGATGCAACAGGGCTATAATGTTAATCTTAGAAACCACTAACTTATTGTGAAAAAAAAACATTGCAAAGAAATCTACACATGATAGTCTGAATTTCTCAGCATCCGCTCCACCTCTGCTACGGTCTTCGGACTGCCTCGTTGATCTAGAGGACGCAAACGCGACTGCTGAGCAAGAGGTTCTCCTGGGTTTCATTCCCGAATCCGGTAAAGTGTTATTGGGTTTTCCTGTCAGGATTATTTTAATAGCAGCGATATCGGATCTGTGCCCAGTTGATGGCAATAAGCACGGCCCCTACTAAATGGGACTTTAAAATAGCTGGCGAAATGTGGGTGTAGTTAAGTACACTTCTGTCTAACCCTTCGGGGATTACAGGCGTGATGTTATGTTACGTCAGCACGCCTTGCTTTTACTGTTCGACGTTTGCACGCAAGTGTAAAGATGCAAAAGGCTCTAACTAACAGAGAAGTAAAATATTGTAACAAGACCTCGAAATCCAAAAGGGTACGCACACACAGATGGAACTTAGTGATCAAAGCTTTGGCGTACTTAGTGATAATATTCACAATTTTAATAACCACAAATAATCAACAGGAACAATACTCTCTCCACCCAAAACAAACTAACTATAAGTACGCAATAAGGTCCTTCTTTCCCTTGGTTTAAATAACGTCTATTTCAGACTCAACCGTTATTGAAATTTTGCCCCCAAAACTGATATTATATTCACGAAATCGACCCCAAAGATTACCGATAGGCCGTTCACTAAACAGTTTGCATAATATCCTGATAGGGAACAATAACATTTGAGTATATTAACTGGGACAATAGTATTGGTATAGGCTTATGATTCAAAATACCTTTTGTTTATATACTCGTAAGTTGAGGTTTTGGGAAGAGACCACTGAAAATAAAGATTACCCTGTAATTAAATTAGAAGCGTAATTAATGGATGTGCCACGAACCGTGGTTAACCAGTCACCTTGCTGACTGCCTCATATTTTTAACACACGGTTATTAGTTAGCAGTAGTTGTACTAGTTTCACCTGTAACTATGTAAAAAAATCTTAGAAGTTAAATATGACCCACTTCCCGATTTCCAATAGAGTTGAAATTTTGCATACTTGTTTAATTTGGATGACAACGCATGGATCGCTATGTGACGTCATTCTAAATCAAATTATGGCGGACTAGTTATTTTTTCACATTTCCATGTTAAGAGTATAAAATGAAAGTGTTTGCTAAGAAGAATACGAGAAATAAAATAAAATGACGTCACAATAAACCGTGTTTTTTTTTTTTTTTTAGGTCAGTGGATACGAAACGGGGCACTATGAAAAAGTCGAAGTAGTCCTATTTCCTTTGCAGGGTTTAGAGTAACCTAACCTAACCTAACATCGGGGTGCCCCAAGTCCCAAGCTCACCTCGCTCGCTCTTGCATCTAACACTTTATTGGCTAAAAAATTCTATCTTTTTTCCTCAATGCCCCGTTATGTACACTCTAACCAAAGAATCAAAGCAACGATGAATACACTAGAGACGGACGACTGTTAGAATAGACGAACTACTGGGGCTACAGCTATTATAGAATTAGGTATACAAAAAAGACATGTTATGCCAACCTTAAATGGGATAAGGGCAAAAGTTGAAGAATTCGTGCCATTAATCTGGTGACAATCAGTGGCATGCCTAGGGGCTAACAATAAGCAAACCCATAAGGCAACCAGACTGTTTAGGAGCCCGAATATCATGAAGAGTAGGAGGTTATAAGGGTAAGCAGTGACAGCCTAGTGGTGTGACCGTCGGACTGCTAAGTCATGGCACGCACCTCTGTTTTTTCGGATTCATGTGCGTATTGTATAATCATCACATGTTTCGGTGAGGGAAAACATCGTGAGGAAACCGGTATGCCTGAGAGATATTTCTTGACGGCATGTTAAGCCAAGTCAGAGGCCCATAAGCGGCATAAAAACTCGGACAGCAGGTTAGGAACTAACCACACGATAAAGAAGAAGGGTAAGCTAAGCTTTTAGGCTTGTATGAATATACCCTCACTAAGTGATACAGCTATCGTTCATAGATCTTTGACACTTGTTACGGATAATCAGAAGCCCGAAAGAGTGACCACTAGTCTTTTCGAAACGTGCCGTATTATTCAGAAAATGTGTTGTAGACGTCAGAGAGGCAGTCACTCCATGTAAAATACTGGAATTTAGTTGCATCCAGTTAGATTGAAGGCACAATAGAGTTGGGAAGAAGCTAGACAGATGGTGAGTTCGTGCTAGTAAAAAACAAAACCGGCCAAGTGGGAGTTGGACTCGCGCACCGAGGATTTCGTATAAACTTGTAGGTATTTTGTTATCTTCGGTTTTATTAGATTGTTTCCTTTACATTTGCTGTAAGACATTGCTTCTTGACAATTTTCATAATTTTAAGTTACCAGAAAGTATCCTAAGTGTTTGGTTCCATTGTGAAATCGCAAAATATATGACAAACGGTCATATCTTTTGTTCGCGTTGACTAGTTTGTTTATTTCACTGCTGCTGCATATTAATTTATACTATCTCCACGCGCCTTTTTTATTATCTCCACGCGTTCTTGAGAAAAAGAGTTTTGACAGACGGACAACAAAGTGATCCTATAATGGTTTCGTTTTTGCGATTGAGGTACGGAGGCCTAAAAAGAAGAAGTGTACTTTGAATGTGTCACCGTGCAAGTAGTCACTGTAATAACCTTAGCAGCTGTAGACAGTGATCAATATTAGATATATGCATGTTTCGCCTTAGCGTATTGTTATGCACATTAGCGTGTATTTACGTACGAGCGGCGTCCGGTTGTAAATAGATCATGGACTAAGCTTTAGTTATTGTTATAATAGAACAGTCGGCTACTAATTATAGGAAATTGTTTGTTATTGCATCGAAGATAAGATTAGTTTCACTTTGCAATTTATGCCTGACTATAAAACAGTGGAACGTCTCTTTGTAATTATGTTACTTCATTGTGCCGCCTTTAGAAAAGATTTCAAATATTTTTAACAAAAACGATATCAGCAAAGACGATGAAATCGATAATATATGGGACTGACATAAGGTACCGAAAAGCCCACCGTCGTTTAAGTTCTAAACCACATAAGTAATTTTATGGCGGTTTTGACATTTTGATGCCGTTTGCTAGAGAATCGGCAGACACTTTGTTTCAGCCAATCAGAAACAAGCAACGTGTCTACCTAATTGTAAGGGATCACTGTTGATAAAAATGACAAAATAGTATTGTACCTAGGTATGGTTATGCAGGTTTTTTAACTCTGCTGTAAAGTTTGTATTTTTGACTTAGGTTGCGTTAGAACTTAAGCGACGTTATGACTGTTAAATTGATATTCTTGACAGAAACTCGTAGTGTATTAATGCGATTGTCACTTGTTAAAAGGTGAAGGATATACAGTACCTTTTTATTTGGGTATCTATATAGAAAGATTCGCTCGTGTCCTGGGAAAAACTCCTTATTGTTCTCCAGCTTAGTACATCAATCTCAAAATCTCTTGTTTCTGTTTATATAACGAGTAATAGTCAGTTCTATAATAACTATCCTTTAAAATCAACATAGAAACAAACAATTATTTGACAAAAACAATAATAACATTGCAATATTTTGCACTGTCACGTTAATAGGTCATCTGCGTTTTGGCAGCAAAGATAAAAGATAGCTGCGGCTGCCAATGTGTCGAGTAGTTTAATATTCGTAAAATTATGTTTTGTTTCACAAACACAAGTGTTGTGTAGTACCAGTAGTTTCGTTCGAAAAACTCTTAAACTGTCAAAATTTATTTACTATTTCCATTATTTATTTCTATACAAATCAATTACATTTTTAAATATTCCTTAGAAAAAACAATAAAAAAAACATTTCAAAATATAAAAAAATTGTAGCCCACTGGTATCGGGAACAGGGTCCAAGCTACCGGCGGTCAGGGCTCCCGAGAGAGTCTAACAATACGAGCCGTGTCCAGGAGTACCGCTTTCTGAATCAAACCCTTGATCCAACTGCCAAAAAATCATTTTATTACTAGGTAACCTACCTAATTAATTTGTTAGCTTGTTTATTTATTTTAATGTGCATACTATGGTCTCCTGTAATTGAAAGAGTACACCTACAAAATACTTTATGGTGTCTATTATCTAAAAGGTGTAAATAGATCCTTAACATAGCCGAAAGGCACTTGTTCTCCCCGTCTTTGCGATATTTTTTTTGTTCTATACCATACCTTTGTTACGGAGATATAGGGAGTCAAAGTTCCAACGTTTTCACAAGTTTTTTTTTAAATACATGTTTTTTATGTAATATGTTTACTTTATACACCTCCACGACCTCCGTATTATTCAATCCATCCATCAGCACAATGCTTTGAGTGCTTTTCATCGAGTCCTACAGTAAAATGTGATTTTTTACCCGAAAAAAAAAGTTGATTCCCAGCAATAATTTTTGCGTAAAGTTACTTAGTTTGATGTACAGAATGTTTGGTTGACGGCTTTGTCCTGTATATGCAATGGTTTGTGTAGGTATAATATCCTTTATTGTAGATCCTAAAATAAATAAATACCTATCGTACTGGTAGACGAACTTTAAACAATCTAGTCTCGTATAGGCTCTCTAATTACACACGACTGAAAATATCCGAGAAGGAGAACATCGACAAGAAATCGGCAGGTCAATGAACCAAAAAAATTTAAACATAATCTGATCAACCCTTACCACACAGACACTTGGTAACATTATTGCAAGCTTATTATGTAATATAGGTTGCGGAGATCGTGGCTAAATAATAACAGCCGCTCGGGTCAATCTTCAGGTTCAGCCGCGCTTGCCTAGGTTGGTCCGTGGATGGAGGAGAACTCGTTACGTACCAAATTTCCTCCGTGCCTCGGAAAGGAAGTAAAGCCGTTGGGCCCGGCTGTCATTTGTACATTTGGCCCGAAAGTCTGATAACTAGTCTTACCAAGGGGTATCGTATTACCCAGTACTAACCGGGTTGTGGAGGTCAGATAGGCAGTCGCTCCATGTAAAATACTGGTATTCGGCTGCATCTGGTTAGACTGGATGGAAAAGGCTTGGCAGATGATGATTATGTAATATAGGTTAAGCTGGTTTAATGTCCAGAAAACAAAAATTGATATCCAGTTTTTTCTCCATTCTATTCGCTGAGTGACTTCATCTGATTCACATAACCTGGACCTCCTTATCACATATCAATACTAAATACAAGCTTATCCTTCTAAGAAATCACATAGTGGCGGAACAAACCACGTACATTTGCCTTATCTTGCATTACTCGCAAGATCTCTTCTGCGAACGGAAGATCCAAATGGAATACAGAGTACGCGTGGAAACGTCGCGACGCTTAGAAGCGCATACAGACGTAATGGTGGTAAAATGTAGTGTGCGGAGTTAGTACAAAATGGCGAATATAAGCTGGATATGTGTAAGGATTTTGATGCCTGATGTAGTACTTAACTCTAAGCAATAGCTACATGGCTAAATATTATTATATTGTTATTTTTGCCTAAAAGGCAAAATTAAAAAAAAGAAACAAAAACATTTTGACGGCCTCGTTGGTGTAGTGGTCGCAAGCGTGACTGCTAAGCATGGGTTCTGGGTTCGATTCTGTAGGAATTTCTCCGTTTCAGCCATGGAGTCTAGATTGATACCCGATTGATTGATATTTTATAGGCTCGTCCTCGATTACATGGGACTTAAACGTAACTGGCAAAATGAGGGCGTACTATTACGTACACCTCTGCTTAACTCTTCGGGGATAATTAGGTGTGATGTTATGTAATGTTCCATTAAAATATGCTTTTTGCTCTAAATTGTACTGTATTTTTATAATTATTCTTCGATACTGTATGATACATAGCGATATCTGTTAAGATAATAATTATCTTATTCATAATTATTATGAGCTGTAAATGACTATAGTCGGAGCGATACTTAAACCTATTAAAGAATTAACCCCTAACGGGGTCTACGTCTGTTCTTAGCTGTAAGCCTTTGATAACACCTTTTGTAAATTCATTGTGAAAAACAAATATGACGAAGAAAGTTTAATAAAATCAACATGAATAATAGAAAAAAATTGGATTTCACCGCAATACTTTCATGTTTTTTTTATTCACGGTTTTTACACATGTCAACCATCAATATTATACCCTGCAAGTTATATTTTCATACAAGTTTAGCCCTCAAACTAAACACCCACGCCACGTTAGATTGTCACAGATCTGCATATGAATAGTAAGCCGCATCAGCTATTCCACAATGGACGCACTGTATATACAAACGTTTATATAAATATTTACATAACTGCAATGGAAATGCTACAACGCTTCGCAATGCTAAAAAGTGCGCTAGAAACTTTGAAACTTGAGAAATCGCAAAATATGCGACATAAACGGTCATCTTTTTTGATCGCGTTGACTTACAAGTTTCATTTTTTCACAACTGAAAGCGACTATAGACTTGAGTATTTGATGTACATTTCAACTTGATACCTATATGTGTTCCTGAGAAAAAGGGTCTTGACAGACAGATAGACAAACCGTCAACAAAATGATCCAACAAGGGTTCCTTTTTCGTTTTGAGGTACGGAAATCTAAAAGAAAAAAGAAACATTAGGGTGTCTGTACTGTGTGTTTCGGAGAATAGACTATTAGTAATTTAATCCATAACAGCTGGTGAAATGCTACTGGTCCATGCTACGACTTCGATACTTAGCTTAGTAGATATGAGCTATGTTATGGAGTTAGCACTACACTATGAAAGTTACCCTAGAAGTTTAGTCGAAGTTTACACTACGCTACTTACCTAGAAACAAAGTGTGACTGCGAACTTCACCTTCACATTTGGGGGGGGACCTGTCTTAAGCCACTATTAATGCTGTCAAGGTGGTAAAATCGACAAGACGAGTCTTTTCTTCTTTATCGTGTGGTTAGTGCCTAACCTGGTGTCAGAGTTTTTATGCCGCCCATGGGCCTCTGACTTGGTTTTACATGCCGTTGAGAAATATCTCTCAGGTATGCTGGTTTCCTCAAGATGTTTTCCTTCACCGCAAGTGAATCCGAAAAATCAGAGGTGCTTGTCTTGGGTTTGAACTTCAGACCTATGACTTGGTGGTCTGACGGTCATACTACTACGCTATCACAGCTTGTATCAAGAAGAGGCTGCCAAGTCTACACTACGCTACGCAGTTTACTACAATATCCTGTCATCAAATTGCTTTGAATTTACAATGACAACACTACACTATTTTCCTTTCATCCAAGATTACCACGCAAACTAAACAGTACGCTAGTCTCCCAGATCTGCATATGAATAGTCCGCCACTACGCGGACTGGCATACTACGCGAACTGGTATCTACTACGCACTGAATACACAAACGTTTACATACATATTTATATTTGACATTGTGTATAAGTTTGTTCCCTCTGTTGTTACTACTTTGTAATTAAGGTTTGTAGTTTGTTTAGTGTGAGTATTACGGGCTTTGGGTACGGGGATGTAATATTAATTTGGTAATTAAATTATTTTGTGTAAATATTGTGGGGAATATTGTGTGCTTTAAGTTTAATTCGATTTTGTTTTAGAGGGAGAGAAGTATCAAAAGATTTAAGATGTAAATAATTTAGTAACTTCTTGATAGAGGGTTAAATTAAATTAGCTAGCAAAACTCCGCAGATGTGAGGGGTATCGAAATCTAAATATCATCTGCCTAGCCTTTTCCCGACTATGTTAGAGTTGGCTTCCAGTCTAACTGGATGCAGCTGAATACCAGTATTTTACTGGTACTACCAGCGATTACCTATCTGACCTCCACAACCCAGTTAGTACTGGGTAACACGATACCCTCTAGTAAGACTGGTTGTCAGGCTTTCGGGCCACTGACTACCTGTAACGACTGTCAAAGGTCTACAAATGACAGCCGGGTCCAACGGCTTAACGTGCTTTCTGAGGCACGGAGGAAACTCGGTGGTCACCCATCCACATACCAACCTAGGCAAGCGCAACTTAACTTGAAGATTGATCCGACGGCTGTTATTATTTAGCCACGAGCTCCTCGCTTATTGATATTTAACATAATTAAACAAAAAACAGTAACTTGAGATTCTTTGAAGTCAATAGCTATAACTTACTTAAAATTTGTAACAGATTAGAAAGTCCGATTGTTTTGTTTAAACACCTATCATATCTGCGTAGATTTGCTAGCTTATACAACATTAGTTTTAGTATATGCGAAACCTGAAACACGTGTCGAGTATTTTTATGTAAAGAATCTATGTACAAAATTTCAAAACTGTATCATGAAAAATCACAAAGTTATAAGCTTATTCTGTTACCTGGTTGTCCGCACAAAAACGTGGTTACCACGCAACGCGCCCGCGCGCGGGCCTCCAGCGTCGTCTTGAGCTCATTGATAAACATAATTTGGCAGTAGGTACCTAAATTATTGCGATAGGTACTTAATATCGCTCGGTGTCCAACTTGTGACTTTCTTAAATAATTTTGGGACAAAACATAACATGGTTACAAATTATTGGAATCGATTCAGTTACGTATTCTGAACAAATTATATTCAGGTTTCGCATATACTAAAAATAATGCTGTATAAATTCATGTTATAATTTTCAGAAACTACAGATCTAAAATAGACTTAAGGCATTCAAAAAGCATCATAAACATCTAGTGCAAGACCTGCATTGAACTAAGTTCATACAACATCGAAGAGTTATTTTTCTTTCAAAACTCTAACTAAAGTTTACAACATTGATGGCCAACTAGCAACCTTTTAGACTGAAAAGAAACTTGAATAAAAAGATAAGAAATACAGTAGCCAGCGCATAAAAATACCACAAGCTATCAAATTTTCTCATTCAATTTTGAACATAAACCTCTACATTTTATGGTTTAAAATTTGGAGAAATTTGACAGTCTGTGGTAACCTGATGTGCTGGCGACTGTACACAGTGTATTGGAAGTAATACTTCTTGTAAAGTAAAAGATAGTAAAAAGTAGAAACATATCAATTATAATAATGTAGGTCATACGCTTCCAGTACACATGCAACTACATGAGTTTCCATGTTCTGTTAAAGTTTTCTATTCATAACATTTTCCTTCAGTAAAGATGTAAAAACTTTAGTAGGTTAATAAGCAATGGATAAGCAAATAGGAACTTTGTAGTTCTTTGCTAGTGTCGTAACAAGTAGTGTTATTTTCAGTAACATAAAGTATCAAGTACTATAAACCTCGTTGGTCTAATAGTGGTCGCAAGCGTTATTTACTGCTGAGCATTAGGTCCTGGGATCGGTTCCCAGGTCGGGCAAAGTAGTAATGGATTTTCCCATCAGGAATTTCTCAGTATCAGCCACGGAATCTGAATTTGTGCCTGGTTGATGTCAATATGCTTGTCCTCTATTATATGGAACTTAAAGTTACTGGCGAAATGTGAGTGTTAGGTAAAGCCCTGCCTTACCTTTCGAGGAATACAAACGTGATGGTATGTTTAGGTTATAAAGTGTCTCTCGTGGTATTAACAGTCACAGGGCTACGATTACCGAGGTTGGTTCATGGAGGGAAATAAAAAAAATAAAAAAAAAAATGGATGGTGGCCATACCTTTTTTACTCTTCTGTGGTGGCCATCTTTACCTTGACTTGATCTTTTAATCGATGGCACGGTTGGCGCAGTGGCTAAGCGATTGGCTGTTGCGCTGCATGTCGCGGGTTCGATTTCAGTTTGATGGCCTAATAATTAAAAGAGGATTTTTGTATGGCCTAAAGGTAGCTGTCCCGGGTTAGGCTCTTTTCGTAATTAATGTTTGAAGCTGTGCTAATTAACAAAAGCACTCATGATGCTGGTAAAATTCTCAGTGTGGGGCAGGTTAAAAAAAAAAAATACTGAGACTCTTTCATGCCGCGGCAAGCACGACGTGACTGTCATCAGCGGATCTTTGACAATTGTTACTGGTCGAAACTTAAAAGTCCGAAAAATCAGAAAGACTCATCTTAGCGAAGGCTGGTGAAAGTTGGAACGGTCATCATGGCGGGTTCAGGGTATGGTTGTCATTATAGCCAATTCAAACAAACCCTTTTTTTAAAATAAATATTCTTTACATCATAACATCACGCCTGCAATACCCGAAGGTTTAGGCAGAGGTGCACTGAATAGTACACCCACATTTCGCCAGTTATGTTTTAAAGCCCATGTAATAAGTGGCGAGCCTATTGCCATCAACGGGCACAAATCCAGACTCCGTGGCTGCTATTGAGAAATTTCTGATGGAAAAACCCAATAGCACTTAACCCCACCTGGGAATCGAACCCAGGACCAACTACACACCAACAAAGCAGTCTTTACACTAAAAAAAAACATTGCATTCAAACATGCGATTCAATTCCTTAACAACATAGAAATACGTTAGTAATTCAGTGTTAATTCCCCTTTGAACTAATATAAAAGTGTTGATCTTGTTTGTAGCGAAAATATTAATTCTGTGGGGGACCGTGTGCGTACTGAACGTGTAGAAGAGAGCTCCCTGCACGCTGCTACCGGAATTTTCTTTGTAAATTCGCAGACTTAGTAATGGGGTGTTCACACTTGCTTGTGTATTTGTTTAAGGAAATGGCGGTTTCATTAGGTAATAGTGAAAAAAATACCGTTGTTCAGTACATTTTGTGTGTTAAGCTTTCACGGTTTATAATAATGGAGCACACAATAATTGAAAATTACTGAAGATATTCCGTAAGTGACAGTGTAAGCTTACACATGTCAATGTATGGGAGCAGCAGATTTTTCGTGATCAATGTTCAACACTTCGAAAAACTTAAGAACTTGATCCTTTAAAAGGTTGACAGAGAGGTTGAAGTTAATTTAAAAAGCTTTCTAGTTGTGTTAGGAAATCTGGTTTGATTCTTTCCTTAACTGCTGGCCTTAAAACAGGAGTCATTCCAGTGTGAGAAAGAGATGGCGCTAGACGGCCTGTATAGCTCTGTCACTGGAATTACTCCTGCTTTAAGACGTCATAGTAACATCCCTGGTGGTCTACCATGACGTCTTAAAGCAGGAGTAATTACAGTGTGGGAAAGAGATGGCGCTAGACAGCCTGTATAGCTGTCTCTTTCCCACACCGGAATTACTCCTGCTTTAAGACGTCATAGTAACATCCCTGGTGGTCTACCATGACGTCTTAAAGCAGGAGTAATTACAGTGTGGGAAAGAGATGGCGCTAGACAGCCTGTATAGCTCTGTCTCTTTCCCACACCGGAATTACTCCTGCTTTAAGACGTCATAGTAACATCCCTGGTGGTCTACCATGACGTCTTAAAGCAGGAGTAATTAAAGTGTGGGAAAGAAATGGCGCTAGACGGCCTGTATAGCTCTGTTTCCTTTTCCACACCGGAATTACTCCTGCTTTAAGACGTGATATGATAATAACACTCCTGCACGTCATTTTGTAAGACTGATTATTGTAATCTTCTTAACATATTGAAGTGTTGCTGGGGAGTTTGTTCCGCCAGTTTATCTCCTCGGCTAAAACAAAAGTGGCGAAAGGCATTTTGGAGGAATGCCGTACTTACGATTTTTTTTTCTTTTTGTACAAAAGTACTACAAATCAGCCTCAGCCTTATTTCAATAAATGAATTTAAATTTTGATTTAAATGAACTAAAAAGTAATTTTGAGTTTCAAACTTTTCCTTTACGAGTATTCTAGAAGGTTATCCTCTAATTTAAATTTCAAAATGGGTTTCATTTAAATCAAAACTGATCACTGATCGGATTAATCAATTTTCAGACAAAGGATTGATTCGAGCAAACGTTAATTAAAGTTACCCAAATAAAGTAAGCTTACAAATAAATATTTTATAAATGGGGTTTTCTGCGAAAAAATTTTTGCTGCACGAAAATAGAAAAATCGTTTCGTCGCATTTAACTTTTGTACGGCTCTCACGGGTATAATTTTGTATTTTTTATGGCAGCTGCTAAAAATAAGCACTTTATTCGCTCATAGCTCCCCACTGGGATTATAAACAAGTGTGCCAGCACCTTAACAGTTCTATTTTCCGTAAGCACGTTGAAAATTCGTTTGATTCCACCGTAGCTCGTCGGATATCAACGAGCGGTAATACTTTGTGATTTTTACGTAAAATGCCATTTTTAATACTTATAGGTTCTTGATTTTATGAAGGAGCTTCTAGATCAAATTATTTCTTGAGAAATTCTTGACTGTTTAATACGGAATTTTCATGCCGTCGAGAAATTCTTCATGTAAAAGTTTTCCCGCGTAAAATTCACTTGTGGCGGTTAATATATGGAAAAACTAATACAATACATGCTCGATTTGTTCTTTAAAATCGATTTTGAACTTTTTTTTGTAACTCTTAATGGAATTCAAAACCATTGTAAATACGTTTTTTTTTATGCTAACGTATTGTACAAAACAAGAGTTCTATTTCATACACATGTACCTACCGTTGCTGGTATGAAATTGAACTCGTATACTAAAAAAACTTACAGCTCCACTTTCAAAAACAAGCCACCAAATATAACCTCCTGCCACGTCAAAAATAATAGTCACCAATGCACTTCCACATTTCCCAAAGTGCCTTTGGGACGATCACTCTAAACTTTCAAGTATTAAAAACCATTACCGGCACAAACATCAAACGGTGCTGGTAAAAGGCTCTATCGACATTTCGATAGCCAATTCGAAGTCGGAGTGGCATGTACACACATTACCTGTGCCGGCAAAGGCACAAATATTGGTTTTCGAACATGGAAATTGGTCCTTTTCTCCAAGGATTCCACGTTCAAAGTTTTTGTTTTTGAAACTTTTTAAAAAAAAAACCTTTTTGTGTTTTTTTTTCGTTTTCATTTAACTTCTTCTTTTGTTTTTGCTTCCTTATTTGAAAACCTGTTAAAGATGTTAAGTAAGGTTGCAAGATATAGAAACCCCGAAAGTAATACTTGAATAAAAATATTATGAATACTTTTTATTTTAACAAATTTGCGGATTCTTTTCTCGGTTAAATTAAGATATATCGAAAATACCAGAATCGTCAAGTATCAATCAGCTACAATTTATACATAAAACGATCCCTTTCTCGAGATCCAACCTTTTTTAAATAACTTCAAATTCCTCGATAGGTACTTAAGTGCTAAGACCGCCAGAAGGCATAATAAATCCTCCTCGCTCGGAAGATTTTAAGGAAATGTAAAAAAAAATCAGTAGAAATGGTTAAAAATTATTCGTCCAGTCCTTCAACCCTTGAAATTTAATCCGGAGGGTGACCTTGCCCCTTTTTAATTCGACAGTTTCATAAAAAAGCTATTTTTGGTGGCAAATACGGTCTTTTATAGCCCTCCGTAAAAAGGTGGCGGATCTTTTTGATCGCAAACGTCTTTATGCAAATACTTACCTACTGTAGAAAAATGGAATGATGAAATGAATGGAAATTAATTTTTTTTTAGAAAAATAACGTGATTATGTCAGATAGGGATGTTCTATGAAATCGAGTTGGTTGATATTAGTTAGAAGGGAGGAACTAGCTAGCTGTGTGATGTTTTTGAATGAGTTAATTACTTTTTGTAAAGTGTGTTTGTTAGTTTTAATTGCGATCGACTGTTGATAGACAAATCAAAGATATAGAAAAATAATTATCACGCCATCTCTGTATCCTTCACCGTTTTTTAGAGTTGATAAGAGATGACAACCAGATTGACTACTAATATTATGTCTTTTTTGTGTTGTAACTACTTAATAATAATAAAAAATAAAAAAAAAACATTTAATTCAGATAACTTGATCCATACAGTGAAATTAAAATTAAATTAAATTAAATTAACATTGAAATGAAATAAAAAAGTTAATACAGAATTAAAAAAAAAAAATTGTAAACCCAACGATAGTGTTTTCAGGCTCGCACCATCGAATGATCGAACAAATTGTTACTAACAAGTTAAAGTATTAATCAACCGCAAGCCCTAACAAGTGTCTTTAAATATTACTTCGCAAGGTTCAACAATGTCAAAACGATAACGTCACCACTCTCATTAATCTCCGAATTACTCACACTCAAATCAACCTTTTAATTTCAAACTAAAACCTCAACCAGACGTTTCTATCAAAAAGTTGTATTAAAACCTTCTCCATACAGCGAGCAACTTGCACTCGCATTTGCAATGCTACATTTAACCCAGATCAACTTTTTGACGAAAACAACTTCGCTTCGCGGTGATGGATGATCCTTAGAAGATCGAATGCGATAACCATAATGTGAATATAGAAATTCGTTCTAACATAAGTCTAACTTTGTAGGCGATAATTTTGACATTGTAATTTGAGTTTGGGACGGGTTTCGGGTTAAAAATGATGTCGTTTATCATGTTCGTTCATTGTGTGGTTGATCCCCGATCATGCATAGATTATATTTTGTTCGTTTTTTGCCATTGTAATAAATAAAGAAAATCCCGTAATTTTACTGTTGATTTTGACTTTATTATCCATTCTGATAAAATCTTGAATTTTGGATATATCTTTATCATAAGTAAAAAGATAGATAGGTTGTAAGAAAGTATTATTATAACAATCAAGAAACTTTTAGACCTCAAGAAGGACAATCATGACTTCACACGAAAAATCGTTTACAACTGTCTGATATTGAAATCGTTCAACCCACGTTCTAAATATAAATAAATACAAATGCATTGCAAGCCAAATATATTTATTAAAAAAAAAAAACATCTGCCAAAAAAGTTTTTCTAGAATATTATTTTCTTTATCATAAAATACACTCTTCATTTAAAATCATCTCATCCTCCATGCAGTTCACTCGTAAATGTTGCAAGATATAAAAATAATACACCACTGACATTGCAGCGCACGTGTTTGCACTGGCAACCCACGCTGGAGCTCACCCACAACGTAATTACATTCTGATTATGATTTCAACTGTTTATAGTTTTCTAAAAATAACGTGTTAAATCGCCCGCAGATTTATTTCTGTAAATAATTTTGTTAGCTTATGTAGATACAATGCAATTTGGCGGTTATTCTGGTGAGCTATTATTGGAGATCTAAAATAAACGGTTGCACACTTTCCTTCTACGATTTACGATCGTTTTCAATATGTTAAAATCTTTTTGATATACAAGGCGTAAATGAGTCATGGAAATATAAAAAAATAAGAATTAAAAAAAAAAAAATGTGAAAAAGTTCTAACTTTGACTCCAATATCTCCGTAACTAAAAGGTTTCAAGGTATGACCCAGAATAAAAAAATATCGCAGTTATGAGGAGAACAAGTACCTTTCGGATTCTTTAAGGGTCCTTTTACACCCTTTATAAAAGTCACGTATCACTATAATTATTCGTACACGTTAACACGTTAATCTCTGAAACCTCCCAACCGATTTAAATGAAATTTTGTGAATGTGTTTGGTTGGTTCTAACTTGAAAGATAGGATAGTTTTGGACCCGATATGTGGCGCCGTGTAAAGCAGGGACGGGTCGCTAGTACTGTAAAAGGCTTAAGTGCCGTAGCGGACCACAATTTAATGCTCAAATAGCGACTTTTTTACTTATACCGGACCAGTGGCTTGCACTTTGAAAAAAAAAAATTAGTTTTATTTTCCTTCAAATTGGGGACTATGGGTCCCTTGACCACTTTGCGTTTCGGGTTTTACTCTGAATTCTCATCTCATAAATCGCCTTTCTTAAATTAATCAATTAATGTGAGCTCATTCGACTATCGATATCTTCAGAATTTATAAAAATCGTTAGAAAAATAAGGCATCAATTTTGGTATTTTTTTTTAACTGATGTCCTAAATTAAAAGTCCACACTTTACTAAGCATGCCAGAAAATAAAATTAAAAATGAATCAAAACCAGATATCAGTGACACACTTCACTATAAAGACGACGCTCGCCCTTAACCTGATCGCTGCACCCATAAATAGCCGCTGGAAGCGATGGCGTGCCAGCTGCCAACACACCGCTTTCACGTCAGCCAGGATGTTTGGCATTTTTGCCAGTTAAGCTATGGCCAGTGGGCAATATTGTGACGGGAGAGATGAATGTGGTGCTCATGTGGTTATGGGACCACGTGTTGCGTCTTTTAGAATGGGTTTGCGTGTTTTGCTTCAGCGAATGATTTTAGGAAAATTGGAATAAGTTAGTGATGATTTTAACGACAGATTGGCTTTGCTTAACCGCTGATTTTAGTTTCCATCTTCTTTTTTATCGTGTGGTTAGAGCCTAACCTGGTGCTAAAGTTTTTAAGCCGCCCATGGGCCTCTAACTTGGATTTACATGCCGTCGAGAAATATCTCTCAGGCATATTTGGTTTCCTCGAACCAAAAGAAGCCACACCTTCACCTAAGTGAAGGAAAACATCGTGAGGCTGATAATTACACAATACGCATATGAATCCGAATAATTTGACCCCAAGTCATGGGTCACGAGTTAGTTTCCGAATACACACGTTACATTAGTCACGTCATATCGATGACGTATTGCTACGCGCGGACGTAATAATCGACCTTGTTCAAATGGTTCGTCAATCGTTCCAGTAAATTATTTTTGAACGTGGCAGATAGAGTATTTGGCAAAAATACATGACAACTGTAAGGATATTACAATGATATAATATTATTTTAGCTTTATAGAAAGGACAACGACCATCGGCATTAAGGAACATGAAATGGAGGACAAAAGTGCATTGATTTAACAAAACAAATCGTAATAAGAAATAGACTAAAACAATAAATTAAGATAGAACAGTTCCTATCAAGGAAAATTCGATCATAAATGATGGAATGAATGAAGATAAAGATAAAGATAAAGATATATTTATTTTGTAAAACATGAGTGGTATGGTATATGGTACAGGTCTTATAAATAAAAAAAAAGTTTCTACATGTTTTGCCATATAGGAACGGCGTACAAAAAATAAAAATGTTAGGCTAAAAAACTAGTAAGTAGTAACTTAATTTAAAAAATAGAAGGTTTTACCTTAAAATATTAAATTTACGAGAAATGGCTTATAGAATAGGGTATATTAATTATTATAAAAGATATAAACCATTTATATACTCTAGTTGAAATGTTTCTAAAATCATCTTAATAAAGGTTTTAATGATTTAGTGACACCGAGAATAAGACGTACGTAAATATGAATAATTGAGTGGGATCAATTAATGTCTGCACATTTGGAGGAATTCCAAATTATCCATTTTGGTGTCGTTACTCGGCGTGAGCACGTGAAAGGCCATTATCGTACGTTCTAGTAAAATCTTGAAGCTGTAAGTATGCTAACACTATCTACGCTTATCAATGAGTTTAACAAAAAAGAGAATGCTATTTTTAATTTAACAAAGCGAGATTTACCTCCGTCTATATCGTCGAGACCATTCACTAAGTTAGCATTATCCATTATAATGTTCATTGTATTCTGAGAAATGAAAATCTGTATATCGAATGTAACGCCGAATATTATACACGGCTACATGAATACTGCTAATTGCACTTAAAAAGCATAATTCTGTCATGTTCAAACGATTGACGAAAACCAAAAGATATTTTTAATACGTGACCGTATTTTTAGTGGGCTTAAATAGTCCAATCCACTATAAACAACACATTTTAAAGCCTTTTTACACAACCTTCTATAAAAACAAATAATTTTTGTTTCTTAATATTAGAAATGAAACTGCAGCTGGTCTTTAAAATTAAGTGTGAAAATTGACCGATTGATGTTCATTGCACACGTAGCCAATAGTTGAGCACTCAATTGTGGTGACATTACGAAATACCGAGCTCTGCCAACAGCAACACGGAAACACAACTTGAAACTATTAATACCTGCTGTCACCTACTTAATTTTCACGTATTGGCATTGAATAGTGTGCTACTTGTTTCAGTATTTTTAAAACTATCTGTTTACGACTTAATTATTTGTAAAGCTTCCGGCGTGCTCGATAGATGGCGTTGTCGTCAAATTAGAACTCGCTATGGTTTCGTTACCTCGATTAGTACATAAGCAAACAGTTCTTTTTTTAATAAATTAAGGTACACAGTGGTTTCATTTTACGATTTCGCTAGTGTACCTTCAGGTCAACCTCTCCTAAATACCATCAGGTATTTAACATTGGTCCTACGAGCCGGACCATTTGCACAGTTTGAGTGGAGCCTCCGTAGGCCCGCTTCTCTGTCCCGTGTACTTGCAGTGGATCGCTGCAGCAAGGTACACGGTCCTCATAAAATAAAATCACACCTGTAATTCCTGAAGGGTTTGACAGAGGTGTACCATATTTACATTAGGTACAGCCAAGTTTTGCCTGTTATGCTTAAATCCCATGTAATTACGGGCGTGCCTATTGACATCAAATGGACACAAATCCAGACTCCCAGCTGCTACTAAGAAATTTCTAACAGAAAAACCAAATATCAATTTACTCGACCTGAAAATCGAACCCAGGGCTTGCTTTGTAGTACTATTTACGACAGCAGTTTTTGAAGTAAGTAGGAACAATAATGGTGTATTATAGTTATAAAACATTTTATCGTAACAGGTTATCGTTTGTCGCGACGATCGTTTTATGTTAGGCCTCGCCTCTTTTATGTCAGCAAATCATGTTTTGTGTTATTGTAACACAAAAAATTGGTGCTGCGGACCCGGCTTAACATAGTAAGTTTTTAGAAAACTACAAACTTTTCAGAAAATAGTGGCAACACAAAAAGAAAGTGATGGTTTTTTTTTGTAACGAACAAATTGTTTTGTCACTTTTTGTTATCTTTACAAATTAGTCAATATCAATTAAATTGCCAAACAGCAGCTAGACATTTATCTCCACACATAAATCTTTTTACTTATTAATTTATGTTTCATTTCAAACTGCTAAACATAATCAATTAGAGCAAGTTTGTTTTAGTAGACTATAAAAAATAATTGAGATCACAAACCGTTCGCGTTGTGAAAAAAATATTGTGAGAAAAAATTTCATTAGAGCAGCGTGGCACAAAAAAAATGAAGTGTACATTTTATGTAACCTAACTTAACACAGGCAATTCAAAGAAGGTGACTTTTTATTCATTAAAAAAATCATCAAAAACATATTTCGTAAAAATGTCGATATGTTTACAAAAACCCAGTTGCACCAATAACCTATTTACAATGACATAAGAGTCAACATTCTAAAATGAAACTAGACGTACTGACACCAAACATTAAAAAAAAAACCACAATGTCGTCCCGATATGTACTCTCGCACTCAACGCGAATGAGTGTCCCATCTTTTTTTAGAATTTAGCGAACGAAACACGATGGGCTGAATAGAATCAGTATCTTTGCGTTAGGCGCGCGCACACAGTAAGTTTCCAATAAAGAGATTGCATTATTTAAAAAAAAATGCAATGACAGATTAGCGAAATATTTTCCGCCGAAATTGTTGATCAGTCAAAAAGTTTTTTTATTTATTATTTTTGAATTAAGAATTTGTTTGTGCGTATACAATTTTTTGTAGATTTTTTTTGTAAATTAGTGTTGATTATCGTTAATATTAAGTGCTAGTGACAGAGTGATTAGTGGCGATTATTTTGTGTGACAAGTTTTTTTTTTTGTTGCTGTGTTTGAAATTGGAGAGTGCCCAGGCGCGACATTCTATTTTAAGATTGTTCTTTCTAACACTTTATTTCGATATATTTAACTAACACGTCTGTTCAAACTGTTTTCGCTTCGATATAGAACTTCATTCTTTTTGCTGTTTCTAGAATGAACAGAATTTTTAGCGTTTAACCTTCCAGGTATTTTTTTTTGCTGAAGAGCACTAGTGCCTATAGCAAAAGGATAGTTAGGTTATTCACGCTTACATGAACTGTATCTTTTCTGTATTAATTAATGCGGAAATTTCAGTACCTACTTAATGCTTATGTTGTAGATTCAGATCAATCAAAGTTGTTTTTAGTAAAAGTGTTCGAATTGCCTGTCTTAGTCTGAATCTGAAGATCAAGATGTATATGTCACCTAGAAAAATTGAGGTTCTATTAGCGAAAACTATGATGGAAAAAATCAAAAATATTGGATTGACAGAATCCACCAAAAAGTATATGACAATCCTGTTAAACGTATTTTGTAGAAATTTCGAAACTCTGTATAACACGAAATCTATTGTCACTTTTTTGGACCTTTGGTCAGCTGATAGCAGTTCGTCGCTGTAATTTTTTTTAAACAAGCTTTTATTCAAAATTAAAGAACAATAAAATAGGTTATACAATGTTGCGTTTCCGTGCTATAAACCGTTGAGAAGTACTGTCGAAAAAGACGATCCTAGCTGCAGGATCAAGTCATGTCTGGCATAAAATTCAATTCTTTAAAAATGTACTTTACTAGAAACAAAGGTGTGTTCAAATTTCAGCTCAATCGGTTGGGGGGAACTGGTTTGAAATTCAGTTGCAAGATTTGACCAACACATAATTAACTAACTAACAAGGCAAGGTAAATAAAAGTTCACAAAATACTGATATTTAGTAATAAAAACTAGATAAAGAAAGTTCTCGTTCAGAGCGAGTGACTAAAACGAACAAATATTATAAATAATATGATAGTGACTCCACCAGTCTGATTACCACTGAACTGATTTCGATGATATTATAGGCACAGGTAGACTATTGAAAAGAGTATGCTTAGATGGTTTGGTCATGAGGAGAGGATGAGTGAAAGGTGACTGACAAAAGGTATTTACAGGAAGGTCATATCGACAATCGCTTTATGTAAAACTATCCTATGCCCGCGGCTTCGCCCGTGGAGTTCGATAATTGTCCCACGGGATCATACTACCAGGATAAAAAATATATATTCTATGTGTTACTCCAGGCAACTATCTGTGTGCTTACACATCTAAATCCGTTCAGTAGTTTTTGCGTGAAAAAGTAACAAACATCCATCCATTCATCCATCCTCACAAAATTTAGCATTTATAATATTAAGTAGGAGTAGGATAATTATGTAGTAGTAAAACTAGGTGGACCGATGACCTGGTGAAGGTTGCAGCGTTCCGCTGGATGAGAGTCGCACGGGGCCGGTCAATGTGGCGACACTTTGGGGAGGCCTATGGCCAGCAGTGGACGTATTTCAGCTGAAATAATGATGATAATGAAAATTGTACGTGAAACGAGTATTTTTAATTTTAAAATCGACGTAAGATGCTGTTATTCGGCTGCATTCGGTTAGATTGAAAGCCGATCCCAACATAGTTGTAGAAAGACTAGGCATATGACGCAGGCGAAGATAAAGGTAAAAGCTAGTTTTAAATAAAGCACTAATTAACTAATACTATTATTATCCTCTTTACCTCTCAAAAACTACTCAAAAAGAGACATCGTGGAAAGAATGTAGTAATAGCAGGTCAAGGTAGTTAGACAGCGGGCAGATGATTCAACACAACTGCTCTTGATATTCTTGTTTATGAGTGGAAATAACTGAAATATTTTGTATTGTAGTGTAGACGCCAACGTAAGAGATTCTCACGAAAGAAACCAAAGAACTTTCAAAGTGTTTCGATTTTTACAACATATTTCAACAGGATTGAACAAGACTTGATTGACTGCCTCATTGGTCGAGTGGTCTCAAGTGTGACTGCTGAGCAGGAGGTCCTATGTTCGAATCCCGTGTCTGGCAAAGTATTATTGGGTTTTTCCAACAAGAATTTCTTAGTAGCAACCACGGAGTGTGGATTTATACCTGGTTGATGGCCACCCCGGTATTACATGGGACTTAAACGTAACTGACGAAATGTGGGTATACTGTTAGTTACGCCTCTGCCTAACCCTTCGGGGATCACAGGCGTGATTTTATGTTATGTTTTGATTGAACAAGGTTTCAGTAGCGAATGTGAATACTATACATCATCTCACAATCTCACCTGCCTAAGACTAATGACTGTCAAAGATTACAAATGAGAGCCTCCACCAACGGCTTAACGTGCTTTACGATGCACGGAGGAAACTCGGTATGTAATAATGGTCTATCCATGGAGCGACTTCGGCAAGTACTGCGTAACTTCGAAGGTCGACCCGTATGACCGTTATTATTTAGCCACGAGCCCCTCATGTGAATAATATACATTTTTTTTCCATCATTGCTGTCTAAGCCTGAGGAACTATTTCCTATTCCTATTTTATGATGTTTTTATTTCGCATTGATATTTTGAAATAGGTAGGTGTCATTGAATTTTAAAGTATTCTGCTGTCTTTAGCTCAGCATCCTAAGGTAATTTATGAAACCAAACTAATGTAAAGGCAAACCAATTTTATAATCCATCGTTAAAATTCGTAAACAAGGAAATCTGGCATAAATCTAACACCAATTTCTATTCAAACCATACAACACGCTCTCCAAAACAACATCGTACGTATAGTATTCAAACATAATCAGTAAGTACCAAAATAGCAACTTACATTGCTAATACAATAACTATAATTAATAACAGTAATTACTGAACACTTAAACGCGAAATAGCTCAAAGTGTATCGCCGTAAATTGTAATGTTTCTACGTATTTAAACTTTGGACTTGGCGAACATTTATAGCGTCGTTTGTCGTATAGGAAATGCTATAAAATGTGCGGTTTGAATGTCCGTATTTTTCGCGGTTAAATGGTCATATTTTATGGCTATTAAGATTAGAATATGCAACTGGCTTTCATTTGTACAGGAACATAGAAAATTATGTGAAATGGATTGAAATATCTATAGCTTTGTTTATCAATCTTTAGGTATGATTTATTTGCGTGGAGAAAGCTTCCTAAAATAAACTACTTACGGACTAAACATAAAATTGTAATCAAAATTACAATGTTAGGTATATTATTTGCCGACCTCCCTACCGGCGTCAGCGTAGTTTGCTACGCTGACGACACGCTGGTACTGGCACAAGTGAGGTCGCACGAGGCGGCGGCCGAAAACATGACACGCGGGGTTGCGATAGTCGTGGAGAGGATCCGGCAATTGGGTCTCGAGGTGGCATTGCACAAGTCCGAGGCCATGTGTTTTCATGGGCCTCGGAATGCGCCACCGTCGGGATCCCTACTGACGGCGGGAGGGGTTTCCATCGGCGTCGGTTCGACGTTGAAGTACTTAGGACTCGTCCTCGACAGCCGGTGGAACTTCGTAGAGCACTTCCGACGTTTGGCTCCCAAACTGGAACGGACAGGGGCTGCCTTCAAGAGGCTCTTGCCCAACCTGAGGGGTCCAAACGCCTCCTGCCGGAGGCTCTACGCAGGGGTCGTGCGGTCCATGGCCCTTTACGGGGCCCCGGTGTGGGCGCGTTCTTTGAGGCGGCAAGCCGCCCACTACCTGAACGCGCCCCAAAAGGTGATAGCCATAAGGCTAATCCGGGGGTACCGCACGATCTCCGGCGAGGCGGCTAGCCTCCTTGCCGGATTGCCGCCATGGGATCTGGAGGCGATAGTCCTCGCGCGCCTGCATGAATGGCGCGCGGAAGCACTATGTCGGGGGGAAACTCCGCTGCCGCGACAAATTGCCGCTCAGCGGACAGACCTCCGGCGTGATCTCATGGCGACATGGAGAGAGCGACTGTCGCAACCCCGTGCAGGGCACGCGACCATAGTGGCGATAAGTCCCCTCTTTGAGGAGTGGCTAGAGAGGCGCCACGGCGCCCTCACCTACCGCCTGACGCAGGTCCTCACCGGACATGGTTGTTTCGGGAGGTTCCTGCACCGAATCGGGCGGGAGGAAACGCCCGGGTGTTTCCACTGCGAGGATCGTCCGGGGGACACGGTGGAGCACACCGTAGAGGTCTGCCCCGCTTGGGCGGAGCACCGCCGTGTCCTTGTAGCGGCGATTGGCGGCGGCGATCTCTCGCGTCCGGCCCTGGTTCAAGCCATGGTCCGGAGCGAGAGGGAATGGGAAGCCGTCACCACCTTCTGCGAAGCAGTCATGCTAGTGAAGGAGGTGGCGGGACGTGAGAGGGAAAGAACCTCACGTCCCAGCCGCCGCGGGAGACGCCCTGGGCGTCGGGGGTCACGTGGTGGCTCCCGGCCACCGTAGGCGCGGGCCTGTGGTCGGCGAGTTATGGGCTAGCTCGCCGTCCGGCCGTCTTATGACGACAGGCCGTGTCGACGGCGCGTTCGTGTTCCACGCGCGCCTCAAAGAGATGTCAGCAACCACGTAGGGGTCCGCATGGGCCGATGCCTGCCAGGGCTGCGGGACTGTTCGAAAGAGATACCGTGGCCCTGGAACACAAAGGGCAAAGAAGGAACATGGATGGGTTTTAGTCAGTACAAGTCTGACACTCCCTTCCGCTCCGCCCAGAGTGGGGGGGGTCATTTGATGATTTCCCATCCAAAAAAAAAAAAAAAAGGTATATTATTTCCCTACCATCCAAGCTAACAGATATCAGAAGAAGTGCAGCAATATGCTTAAGTATACCTACGCCTCAACCACTAAATGCTTTTGTTTTCAAGAAGTCATTCAAATTTATTTATTATCACTCTATCTAGGCCCTATGCATTAAAGTAAGGGAAAGTTTTTTTTTTCTTTTCTTAACCTGTACGACAAAAATTGGGATAAGCCTTATTTTTAAAATAACACCGTCAATTAACACCTCAATGACTCCACTGAAATATAATGACAATAACTCACTTTCTAGTAACAAAAGGTACCAAAATTCCATTGTAGTAAAATTAAAAGAAAATGCGTGTTCGTAATAATTTCAAACTACTTAATTGAAATTTTTTTACTTTTGGCGTCAAAAAATTTACTTAAGTAGTTGTAACAAAGTGCCTCTTTCTAACTTTACTCTTTATCGCAAAATTATCGTCCCCATTTTGAATGAGACCTTCAAAAGCAAAGTTTTATAACCTTTTCTACAAAAACTTACTTAAACATGAATACAAGTACAAATACAAATATTTTTATTTGTTAAACATAGGTAGGTTAGGTACAGATGTTGTAATTATTAATGAACGCTATATCTAGCCGTCATCGGCGTAAAAATATTATTTTACGCACATGCTGATTATAATAAATTATCAAACAGTTTTATACTGTTTGATAATTTAAACAGTTTTATACTGTTTGATAATTTATATAAAGAAAAAAATAATAATAATTATAATATATAATATTATTAAATAATTCTTACTCAAATTGTCAACAGAGTGAGTAAACAAGTTTTTTGTTAACTCGTTAAGTAGATTAAAATTAGATGAACCTCACTGACACTTTAACACCTCTTTGACATCTCAAACACCTGACTGACGCGTTACTGACAACTCTCCCTCTAAACACTGTTTATTTCATTCACTGGACCTGCTCCAGTTCGGATAATAGTAAAATTAATTTACGCACTAAAATATGGTCGATTTCTGTTTACTTTTTAGTATGAAGAACAGGGTGTAAAATTTTTCATCCCCCATAGAAAAGACAGGCTCCTTCGACCAGACGGGTGTTGTGTCTGGTGGGCTACAGCCAGACAGTTGTTGTCAGGTTTTTCTATATCGTGTTAAGTCGCAGTTAACTTGTCTATAATAGCCCGATTTAGTATTTGGATGTTAGTTCTACATTTGTGTCATAGATGGCGCTGTAGTACTTTTTATACTGCTGTAGTACTTTATGTAGTGTTGCTACGGCGTTGCGGCGTACGGTGTTGCTGTGTCAATACTAGAGCTTGTAACAGTTTATATGGAGCCTTTGGAAAATTGACGTTAAAAAAAATGAAAATAACAATAATTAATAATTTGTATTGTGGCCTAAAAGGTACTGATTTCTGTAATGATGATGGTAAAAGTAACAGAAATAGCTGCATTGCTCATTCAAAATCGCTTGACACCTAAATTTTTAACACTTTTAGTTAAATATTTACCTACAACTTTCTTATAAGATGTGCTGTCTTCACATTTCATGCTTAATTCGATCAACACCCGAATTTTCAGCGTCTCATGGCATTTGGCAGTGCCTAATGGTCCTCCAGAACTTCCCAAGTTCAAAGTCACCTAAGTAAAGTACAACAAGTAAAGCACGCATTAAGTAATTCTCGTTAATCTATCTGAACCAACGTCGTTTACGTATCAGTTGCCATACATTAATTAATTTACGAAACTTTGACTCAACAAAAGGGAAGATTAATTGTGTTATTTACATAAAGGGAAACGTTTAAACACTAAATATATGGGAACAGAAGCCTAAAGGCCAATATGAAGAAACTAGCTTATGCCCGCGGCTTCGCCTGCGTCTAGTTTGGTTATTGTCCCACTGGATCATGCTACCGGAATAAAAAGTATCCTTAGTGTTAACCCAGGTTATAAACTATCTGTCTGCTAAATTTAATTGAAATCCATTCAGTAGTTTTTGCGTGAAAGAGTAACAAACATCCATCGATCCCTCCTCACAAACTTCGCATTTATAACATTAGTAAGAATTTTAATACGTAGATCCAGGCAAAATAAACACATTTTTGAGGATGGCCAACAAATTCGTCTATTACTTAAGTCTATGCTCATTTCATTCAATTACTATGAAACTAGGGTTATTTTGGAGTAGAGCTGCTCAGAGCCTATTCCATCGCGTTGAGCGCGTAAGCTTCAATTTGTACTGAAACTAAACCAGCGCTGTCTGTTGACAATTATGGGAGACACAGTTATTCCTAATACGTAAATTGAAGTTGACTATAACGCGATCCAGTATGGTTTTGTTTACAATATACATTACACATACTTTTTTTTTTATTGAATAGAGAATTTATATTTTCTCTAATGAATAGAAAAATGGGCATTATTATAAACATGATAGTAAAAAAAAAACACAAAAAACACTCGCACTATTCACACAGAAGGAAGTACATTTCGAGGGTACAGAACTAAAACGCTTAAAAAGTGTCCATGAAATTGTTATTTTCGAGACATTCAATATCTAAGTTTTAGGGACGAAAATACCTATGTTATTTAAATGTAGTCGTTATAATGAGTATTTGTGGTGAAAGAATTTAATTTAAAAAAAAAAAACAAATTTGTCAAATTTTGAATAAGTGGCTTTTAGCACAGACTACACACTGTTTTCAAGTTTTGTTGCAACTGCCCCTTCTAATGTGCCTACTTAGAAACATGTTGAGTTAATATTTAAAACATTATCCTGATTGGAAATTATTATGCAGGTAATTTGCGAAGAAACGGCAGCTGAAACTTGTAATTAAAGTTGATTGTGTGTTCATTGACGATTTTCGTTTGATATTGTTCCGTGTGCTTGGCAAGTTTCTTTACAGATTTTGGATTAGAAATTCATTGTTACTTAAGAGCGGCCAACCCTTCATGATTTTCATACTAACGCTCGTACGTGATTATGCCGTTGTAACACATGTATCTTTGATTTTTTTTATTGATATATATCTTGTGCATAGTGCACAAGATATATATTAATCTAGGTTTCTATCAAAGCAAAAACTAAAAATTTGGAGAAACAAATTCAGTATAAGCCTCCAAAAATCTGCTGTTTTGCACATATTTTACCTAAAGCCGTTCATAATGTACTCATAAATTGTAAAAGTAAAGAAAACATCGTGATAGAAATCTTGCACATGTAATGGAGATTTTAAATGACACATATTTATTTCACAAACTTGTAAGCCTTATTCAAAAACACGTATTTCCTGGAACAAGTTTATGAAATTTTCGGATACTATTTTTCGTTCAATGTTATCGCGTTAGGCGGTATGAGGTGCGCGGGAGACGAGGCCGGGGTCGGGGCCCCCTGAGACGGGGGAGTTGAAAAAAGATCACCGCTGTGGCTCTGGATGAAATAACAAGCTTTTCGACCATGCTCGCTTCGATTGTAGACGGATCGGGAAAGGCGCTCTTAAGATACATCATAGTTGGCTCCCAAACTGGAACGGACAGGGGCTGCCTTCAAGCGGCTCTTGCCCAACCTGAGGGGTCCAAACGCCTCCTGCCGGAGGCTATACGCGGGGGTCGTGCGGTCCATGGCCCTTTACGGGGCCCCGGTGTGGGCGCGTTCTTTGAGGCGGCAAGCCGCCCACTACTTGAACGCGCCCCAAAAGGTAATAGCCATAAGGCTAATCCGGGGGTACCGCACGATCTCCGGCGAAGCGGCTAGCCTCCTTGCCGGATTGCCGCCATGGGATCTGGAGGCGATAGTTCTCGCACGCCTGCACGAATGGCGCGCGGAGGCACTACGTCGGGAGGAAACTCCGCTGCCGCGGCAAATTGCCGCTCAGCGGACAGACCTCCGGCGTGATCTCATGGCGACATGGAGAGAGCGACTGTCGCAACCCCGTGCAGGGCACGCCACCATAGTGGCGATAAGTCCCCTCTTTGAGGAGTGGCTAGACAGGCGCCACGGCGCCCTCACCTACCGCCTGACGCAGGTCCTCACCGGACACGGTTGTTTCGGGAGGTTCCTGCACCGAATCGGGCGGGAGGAAACGCCCGGGTGTTTCCACTGCGAGGATCGTCCGGAGGACACGGTGGAGCACACCGTGGAGGTCTGCCCCGCTTGGGCGGAGCACCGCCGTGTCCTCGTAGCGGCGATTGGCGGCGGCGATCTCTCGCGTTCGGCCTTGGTTCAAGCCATGGTCCGGAGCGAGAGGGAATGGGAAGCCGTCACCTCCTTCTGCGAAGCAGTCATGCTAGTGAAGGAGGTGGCGGGACGTGAGAGGGAAAGAACCTCACGTCCCAGTCACCGCGGGAGACGCCCTGGGCGTCGGGGGTCACGTGGTGGCTCCCGGCCACCGTAGGCGCGGGCCTGTGGACGGCGAGTTATGGGACCAGCTCGCCGACCGGCCGTCTTATGACGACAGGCCGTGTCGACGGCGCGTTCGTGTTCCACGTGCGCCTCAAAGAGATGTCAGCAAATAAGTAGGGGTCCGCAAGGACCGATGCCTGCCAGGGCTGCGGGACTGTTCGAAAGAGATACCGTGGCCCTGGAACACAAAGGGCAAAGAAGGAACATGGATGGGTTTTAGTCAGTACAAGTCTGACACTCCCTTCCGCTCCGCCCAGAGTGGGGGGGGTCATTTGATGATTTCCCATCCTTAAAAAAAAAAAAAAAAAAAAGATACATCATAGTCCTGTTACGGAGAGAACTCTCAGCTGTAGTAATAACAGACGGTGCCTACATTGTAAAGTTGACCTTGTAATTATTTTACCGATCTAAAATAAAATTTTCGACAAATCTTGTAACATATTAGGGGTTGCATAATACAAATCAGTATGAAATTACTGATTTGTATTTACGATTTCGTGAAAACTAATATTTTATTATTTTACTTGGCAACGCCTGAACCGATTATGATGCAATTACAAACTATAGTTAGAGTGAAAAAAGCTGAGCAACACTGCGTATCTTAAATTCTCAAAGCACAGCGTATGACAAAAATATACCTATTTAAAGTAGGGAAACAGACGGCACATTGAAACAGGTGTATTGAAACACTACCCTATGAGGTAATATGCAACTACTAGTACGGTTTTTAAGCTCTAATAGGTACGTAATTTAACAATTAATTTAAAAAAAATGGAATTAGGAAAAAATATGACTATAGGTCAAAGTTACAAACAGAACAAAATGTGAGAAAAAAACGGCAATTTCATAGTTAAAGACCTATTTCCAACATTTTTGTTTTATTAGACCCGTAAACCCGTCATCATTCTCCTGCCCTTATTGCAATTTATTTGAGGTGGGTAGCATGTCTTCTTCCATACTTCTCTAATTACCCGTCATCTCAGCAGTCACCTCCTCTTTGGCCATATCATCCTTCAGCATGCATTATAATATAGCAAGCTGTTATTATTGTTTCTAAGAGTTATTAATATAAGCTTTCATTTATGTTGAGCATTAAGTACCAGTCCTTGGAGAATTACGCTCGTTTACAAAAGGATGTTACTCCATATATCTATGCTGAAAGGTCATGTTTAATTTAAATTATAATGTTATGTAAAGTAGGTAATCATTTAGGCGATAATGTAGAACTAGACTTACCTAATTCATAATTTTAAGGCCAAATGATTATAAAAACTTATTCAAAATTTGCAAGGACAAAACAAAATATAAAAAAGTCTGCAAAAAATCAGAATTACTGGTTTTGACGCAAAGTACCCCGTACTTTCAGGCGATAAGATTACTGGACATGTTAAAACTTTACTTTAAATGCTTCCACGACCAGCTTACTATTCAATGCATCCATCAGCACAATGTTTTGTGTGCGTTACATTGAGTTCTACCGTAAATCGTGATTATTCACCCCAAAAAAATAAATCGTTTCCCATCAATAATTTTTGCGTAGAGTTACTTAGTTTGATGTACAGAATGCTTGGTTGACGGCTTCGTGAACGGTCCATTTACGCCTTGTATATCTACGTAGGTACTAATTAAAGATAGGTAGACAAAGTTAAAATAAAAATACATAATAATATAATCTACCAAGGATAATTCTGAATACCTGGGCACTCTTTATATCTATCTATCAAGTTATTAGAATTACTTTACTTACGAGTACAGTCACGAGCACCAATACGTAAACACTTAACAACTTTTAAAAGTATTTTTCTCCTACTGTTCTGATTCAAATTTCATGTTGTCACGAACATTGTGTTTTGGAACTCATAATTTATGAAAAAAAAACCCTATCTCCAAGTTACAATCGTTATTTCTCGCGAAAATTTCTTTTAAATTTAGGAAAGTGTATACATATTGGTGCTCGTGGCTGTACGTACCCACCTCTGCCTATTCCTGCGGGGATTACTAGCGTAACGTCACGTTATTTTTAGTTAAGTAATTTTATTCTTTTTCAGGTGCGCGGCCATAGTGAAGTGAAAATAGCTGTGGACGTGAGAATTGAAAACATGTTGCAATTTTTCCAGTCGAGTGGTAAGATTTATTGTATTTTTTTATTATCTTTTTGGAGGTATTCCGATATTTACCCTTAATCACCAGGATACAGCAACCTTTAGATGATACAACTGGGTATTAACCAGTTGTATAATATCATGTCTTTAATAGGTGATAAATACCAACCAACATTTTATATTATATCTCATAGTTAGCGCCGTAGCGTGTAGCAAAGACCTTAAGCTTTAGCTATCTTCAGCTAATGGGAAGTACTTAGCGCTTATCACACCTCATTCGCTCATTCGGTGATTTCAGCGAACGATTTCTTGCGGTTTAGGTAGTAAGCGTTTTTGAAAACATTTTACAGTTTGAAAATGGTCTTCGTAATGGTTAAAAGTAATTATGTTACTGTTAATGATTTAAAATAGCCACATTGACATGGCTATCTATGTCTCACATCTTACACTTCACATCTTGGTTAGACTCATTGGGGTTGACGATTGTATTCAAACAACTATTTGCAAATTTTGTCTTTAAAGCTATTTTTGTTTATGATACTTCGATGGTAAAAAGTGTTTTTTTACCATCGAAGTAAAATAAACAAAACTTTCACCGTTTATGAAGACAGAAAAATATATAGTAATTTAGAAAACTTTTAAATAAAGCAGTAAAAAAACTTTCAAACCCTCAAAACTTTCCGGCCCGGATGGCCGATGGGGCTGGAAAGTTCTGGAGTGGCGACCACGAACTGGAAGACGTCGCGTTGTAAGGCCTCCCACTAGGTGGACCGATGACCTGGTAAAGGTTGCGGGGATCCGCTGGATGCGAGACGCACGGGATCGGTCAATGTGGCGACACTTGGGGGAGGCCTATGTCCAGCAGTGGACGTCTTTCGGCTGAAATGATGATGATGATGATGAAAGCAGTATAAAATATTTTTGTCTCGTAATAATTATATTATTTATGAACCTAATATTTGCGCGCCACACGTGGGAAAATGTGATGAGACCATTCATTAAATTCAAGACCTATAATGTACCATATTCTGACAAATAAATGAACTTTAAATTTTGGAGACAAGGTCCAATGATATAGAATCGTGCACTCATCTTCATGACATGTAGTAACATTATAGCTAACCTATAGCATAGCCACATATCGCCAGTTATATTTGATCATACAACTCTAGTCATATTCCTGTCCGCCAACCACAATTTTATTAAGCCAACCCTATCTATCATTACGACCTTTGCACCTATCAGGTGTGCCAGTGACTCAGCCAGTATTCAGAGCTGGCACGTCGCACTTCCTACACTCACCTGCGTACAATTCATCCGTTTCGTCATGTCGATATAAATGGGAGCTCTATTTTTAGTTCATTTTATTTATGGCTATTTGATCGTATTGCGTATTTTTGGCATATTGGCCGATTCGAATATCTTCTCCTTTGCGTGTCCATGGCAATCTTGGCACTTTCAGTAGGGTGAATCAGCTCCTTTAATGTGCAAACTGCAGGACAGGCAGGACACGATATTAAGTGCCCCATCGTTTATGGCACAACACCACATTTGTACTCCAGGGCAGAGTCATCTATTAATTTCATCCTAATCAGGTTATGTTTGCTTCGACAAACCGTGGTCCTCAGCCTTAAAATCTCAGCCTCATTATTCAGGTCAGCCATGGCAGGTAATGTCTTACTGGAAGATTCAGCAGGTGGCACAAAGGTTTGGGTAGGGAAACTCTGTCTCGCCACAGCTTGAATGCTCGAATCTTTCCTTTGAGCATTCATCACTGATCCCAGGACACAAAGACGTTTTAGACATGAGAATTTATCAAAATATACAAAATATATTTTTCGTAAATAATTGTAAAGGAACAAAAAAAAATGCGAGAAACTTGCAAATAACGGTCACAAATCGACAAAATAGAACTTGAGACTTATTTTCGTATCATAATCAGCCTATAATGGTCCCACTGCTGGGACACACGCCTCCTGTATATGACAGGGAATGGGCTATAATGCACCACGCGGGCCCAGTGAGACTTGGTAGATGTCACATGTCTTCGAATTTTTGGTTCTAGGACATACCGGTTTCTTCACGATGTGTTCCTACAACGTTTTGAGAGCAGTGGTGACGAAATAAATTACACAAAGTAATGCACCTGCCTAGGTTCGAACCCACGACTTACTACTCATAAGTCGGTGCTTCCACCACTGGGCCACCGCTGCTCTCATCTCTTATTTTCGTATGTTACCTTTGATTGTACTAAAAAATGTTGCCCAAACGTCTTTCAATAAAATACGAACTATAGCAGCGATGAGAGATTTAGCGCCACTCGTGAATTTGGCAGTCACATCCGATACCACTGAAAAGCCATTACGTGCCAAACAATAATCTCTAATCGACAGTAATTTATTTTGTCTTCCTATCTGTAACGAGAGGCTGTCAAATATGATGAGAACGTTGACTTGTACCGTAGGGGTAAACTGTAAAGGCGCAAACTCACCGCGGTGCACGCTGTGCAAGGGCACGCGGCGCATTTTAGCTGCGTGGATTCATTTGCTTGACAACATGGGTCTACGTTTCCACTGCAATACACACTAAACACCCACAACTATGTACAACTATAGCGTGAATTAAGTAAGCGACAACGGAAGTATTTAAAATAACTTTATTCCGACAGAGTTACAGCGAAACAGTAATTAATTAAATCTAACAAAATATTGATCTTATATACTAACTTAATTGCTAACGTAGTACATGCACAGCGTGATCAGATTGACGCATGTTCTAGATAATTATAAATGCTGATCGCGCAGTGGGGAAATTGGGAAATAATAATCTAGTAAATACTTATTGTCTGACAAAGCTAATATTGGTAGGTTGGGGTTCCTTAACTCCTCCCTCCCTAAGAGAGGAATTATCCGAAGGTGTCGCAGACGGTTTCGGAGAATTTCGACAAAAGTTTATGAACTGAAATTTATACATTATAAAGATAACTATTGCTATTACAATAACCACATACTCTAAGATGGTCCATATACTAATTTCTATTGTCACTGTTTGTGTCGTATCGTCTATTTCACTAAATTTTGCACTTTGTAACACTTCTTTCACATCACTGAAGTCCACATTTCTTAAATCCACTTTCTTTGATCTTCTCTGAATGTCCTGTTGTAGGTCTGGCATCTGGATCAATGGCAGCTGGAAACTGGAAACTGTAGTGTTTGTGCTGGCGGCAACGATGACTTCGCCTATTTGTGTCTCGCATTGTTGGCCAGGTGTCACGATGTAGGTCCCAAGAATAGTGTACTTCAGGATTTCTGTATTGCAATTCTCGGTGATGATGAGATTTTCCTCTGAGTAAACCAACCATTGGTTGTCGGTTATTTTCTGTATCTTAGTTTTTTCTATTTCAATATGGTTCTGTATGCAGTTTTTGTAGTTGTTCTTCATCAGCATTATTTGTTCAATGCAGGTCTCGGTTGGAAACTGGGCTAAATTAGTTTCAGCGCAAAGAAATTTTCCATTTTCAATCTCAGTACATGGGCTTACCACGGGCATGTATTTCAATCTATTCACCATCAGGTAAGGATATTTGGGTATTATTGTAAAGGTATTTGGAGAATGGAATATAGGGATGGGTATAACCTTGTAATAATTATATGTTTCGTTATTTATTAGGGGAACTTCTAAAACAAAAACTAACTTGTTGTTATTTATATATGATTTAAGTATGATATTACGTTCTAATTTTATTAAATTATGTTTGCTTACTGGGTATATTGTTCTAGCATGTTTAGCAATGACTTCTAACGTATTATATAATTCTGTACTATTTATAATGGATTGGTGCAATGTATTCAGTTTGCTAAAGGCTATTGCCGTTTCAATGTCTTGTATGTTTTCGTAACAGGTCCGAAAGTTATTTAAAATTTGATACATAGTATTTAATATTTGGAAAAGTTTGTTAAACCTGAACTCATGTTCAACTAATTTTTCCATTTCATTGGTATGTAAACCCAAGTTTTTAATATTTGAATTTATTATTTCAGAGTCATTTACTAATTTATCAAAAGCTTTTTGCATTGATGATACTTTACGTTCGACCACATGCTCTTTGTTCTGTATCATTTGGATTTCTCTATCATATTTAATTGCATCGTCTTCATCTAAATTTCCTGTGATAGCTTTTACAAGTGAGCCTAATGGATTAAACAAAGCTCTTTTATTTCTATAATGGAAAGGTAAGATTTGAAAAAATCTATCCTTAGTTAGTTTAATAAGATATTCTATTTGGCTTTCTATTCCTATAGTTTCGTTACTAAGACTATTTTCCTTAATTTTAATTTTCAAGTTAATAAAATCCCGAATATTATTATCTATTTGTAAGTGTAATGATTCTAAATCTACACTTTTGTATATTGTCCAATAACTATTCCTCTTCACTGCTACTCCCCGCTTTATCGCTGCTATCCCCGGATTCTGACCGAGGTTTTGGAGGTCCAGAGTGAGTGTTGGCACCACTAGTACCAGAAGTACCAGGCACGATCTGTGGAGGACGTTTTACATTTTTTAAGGCTACTCTAGTTTTCCTTTTCTTTACTTCTACTGGGACTATATTTCTTTCAACTTCACCTATTACTTTCGCTTTTTCATATCGAGGTTTTTCTTTAGCTTTTCTAGTCCTAGTGTCTTTCATGTAAATATTATCGTCTGGTTCGAGTACCGGTGTCGTTTCGCCACCTTTTTTATTAATTATTTTAATTTTATCGGATTCTAATTTTTCTAGGCAGACCATACATGCTGAAATATTTAATCAATGCCCTAACTATCTCTGGTGTACTCCTATTTGGTACCTCTATGGCTTGTGCTATTTTACTAAATGCATCCACTATAGTTAAATAATATTTCCCTTCAATATATAATAAATCCATAAAAGCTTCCTGAAAAGGGGCATCCTGGGTTTGTGTTAACTGAATGTGGGGTTTAATCGGCTTTCTATCATATTTCATGCGTTTACATGTTTCGCAAGCATTTATGATTGCCGTGACTGTCTCTTTCATGTTTGCCCACCAATAATGTCTTTTAAGTTTGGTTAAAGTTTCTTTAATACCTCTATGACATGTTTTCCCGTCGTGGTATTTTAAAATAACTTCTTTTTGATCCTCTTCAGATCCTGTCAAATTTATAACTCTTTCTGTACACTCGGTTAACTTAACTGAATCCTTTTTAAATAACTTAATTACCATGTTTGAAAAAGTTTTTCTAAAAGATGTGTGTTCGAAGTATATAAAGTACTTATGTTTTGGATCAATATACTCTTTCAAAAAGTCTTTAACTAATATATCGTTATTTGTCGGTAAGTGAACTTCGAGAATTTTTTGTTTATTATTTGAAATATCTTTTACGTCTAATTTATTTTTAAACCATGAATGAATTAAAATCTGTTTTGGTTTAGTATCGACAGCTTCGTTTAAACTAGGAATGCCTTCGTGTTCTCTATTTGAAACTGAGTTGGCAGTGACCCCATCATCAGAATCCGAAAGTTCTATCGTTTCTATTGGAGTTTCGGGGTCTTGCAATTCGTTTTCTATAATTTTTTGTATACGTTCCTGCCTATCTCCTATATTTACGAATATTGAATCTAAATCGTCGTCAATTGCATTAATCTTAATCCTAGATAAAGCATCTGCATTCGTGTTTTGAGGGCCTTTCTTATATTTTATTTCGAAATCGTACTCTTCTAACCTTAACCGCCATCGCGTGAGTTTACTATTGGGCTCTTTCAATGAATACAGCCAAGCTAATGGTCTATGGTCTGTAAATATGGTAAACTTATTACCATACAAATACGGTCGAAAGTGCTTAACTGCCCATATTATGGCTAAAAGTTCCTTCTCGATAGTGCTATATTTTACTTCTGTGTCGCTTAAGGTTCTACTAGCATAGGCTACAGGCTTATCTGAGCCTATCGTTCCTTGTGACAATACAGCCCCGATCGCAAAATTGGATGCATCCGTGGTTAAAATAAAAGTTTTACTAAAGTCAGGAAATTGTAACAAAGGTGCATTTGTTAAAAGCTTTTTACATGTCTCAAAACATTCTTTATATTCCCCATTAATTACAATTTTGCGACCTTTCTTTAAACAAGCTGTTAATGGTCTAGTTATTTTGGCAAAATCTTTGATAAATTTCCTATAATAACCGATTAGTCCTAAAAAGCTTTTAATCTGTGTAACCGTTTCCGGTATAGGATACCTAAGAATAGCGTCTATTTTATCATTATTTGGTTTCAAACCTTCACTTGTAATAGTATGCCCTAGGTAGAGTACTTCCTTTCTAAGAAAATGAGACTTATCTAATTGAACTTTTAAATTTGTTTGACGGAAGCGGTCAAAAACTGCTCTAAGTTTTTCTACATGTTCAGGCAAGCTTTTAGAAAAAATAATGACGTCATCGAGATATATTAAGCAATGTAAGCCTTGAAGGCCTCGTAAGACGTTATCCATCGCTCGCTGAAAAGTTGCGGGTGCGGTCTTTAACCCAAACGGCATTCTGTTAAATTCATAATGACCTGAAGGTGTGCTAAACGCAGTTTTAGCTCTATCTTTCTCCTGAACCTCTAATTGATGGTACCCGCTAGCTAAGTCGAGAGTTGTAAAGTATGTACTATTACCTAGCATGTCAAATAAATCGTTAATGTTGGGCAAAGGGTATTTATCATCAATTGTGATTTCATTGAGCCGTCTATAGTCAACTACCATCCTCCATTTTTGTTGGCCTGACGCGTCTAATTTTTTCGGCACTAAATGTACGGGAGCACTCCAGGGAGAATGAGATTCCTGGATAATGTTATCCCTTAACATTTTCTCGACTTGACTACTGATCTCTTTTGTTTGAATAGGTGGCAATCTATGTGCCTTAATGTTTATTGGGTCTTCATTTTTTGTTCTTATTCTATGTTTAACCTGATTTGTGAAGGTTAACGGAATATTTTCACAATAAAATATATCTTTGTATTCTTTACAAAGTCCCTCAATAACCGTTCGTTCTTCTGAATTCATATGATCTAACTGTAATTTGTCTAAATTCTTTGTTAGCAAGCTGTCCACTTCTATATTATTATCTATGAAATTAACACTAACAGATGGGTCCTGTATGTATGGTTCCACTTGAAAAGGTCCCGTAACTATTAATTTTCTATTTTCATGGCTACAATTCTGAATAACAGTTGTTGCATAGCCTTCAATACACGTAACTAATGCGGCGGGCATTCGAATCCCTTCCGTAAATTGCTTAAAATCTAACACAGCTTCCCCGTTCAGTACGTTGACTGGGAGTCTTACTACGAGATGGTAGATTATATATCTCTCTCATAGGCGGTGAATATATGATAGGAATATCAGTATTTTTTAAATGTAGTATCTGATTTTCCATATTAATCTTTGCCTGTAATTGCTTCAGCAAATTGCTACCTATTAACCCATCATACCTATCGTCGACACTATAGACATAAAACTTATGGAACTCTTGACTTCCAAAGGTAACCGGTAATGGAATAATAGCCGTTTCACTATGAACACTCGATGCGTGAGTGCTAACAACTTCGAAGGGTTCATACTGTAAATAATTTTTAAAATATTTATTCGCTATATACGGGCTTATAAACGATCTAACACTCCCCGTATCTATCATAAAAACTGCCTTTAATTCTGGTATAACTATATGTGGTAAATTTAAGCGTTTATTACAATTTATTTTTAATCGTTCTCTAGGGTAGAGGCCGTTATGCAAAAATTTCCCGCCCCGGGTTCTTCAGGAGAAAATTCTTGGCACTCATTGTACGAATAACTTGAACTCTGTTCATTATTATTAGAATTATTTATGTAATTAACACGTCGTGAACTTGCAGTACGCATGGTGACATCAGTATTCGCACCCGACGTAGATGCTTGCGCTGCAAAAGACGGCGTGCTCGGTGCATGTGCCGCGAACTGTTGGTTCGGTTGTGCAATCGGAACAAATGACCTACTTGACTGCGGTGACGCATTATTGTTGTTTGTACGATTAAAATTGTCTTGATTTCTTTGAATATTATTATGTTGTTTATAATGTCTGGGCTGATGCGAATTGTTCGGTGTAAATGTGCTGTTTGTAGCACTATTCGGTACATGTGTACTTGATATGCTATGTGAATCTTTCTTTTGATTATTAGATTCAATTGCATTTTGGTTATTTGGCAAATTGGGTCTGTTATTTCTGCTAAAATTACGTCTGTCGTTTGTTTTCGACTCATAGACTGCCTGGAAGTTTTGTTCTTCTAAAACTATTTTTAATGCATCCTCTAACGTTGTGACGTCGCGCAACCGAACTAATCTAACTAAAAATGGCGGTAAATTAAACAAGAAAGCATTCATTGCTCTGTTACTATAAATGATTTGCTTTGCCTTTTTTTTTTTTTTTTTTTGGATGGGAAATCATCAAATGACCCCCCCCACTCTGGGCGGAGCGGAAGGGAGTGTCAGACTTGTACTGACTAAAACCCATCCATGTTCCTTCTTTGCCCTTTGTGTTCCAGGGCCACGGTGTCTCTTTCGAACAGTCCCGCAGCTCTGGCAGGCATCGGCCCATGCGGACCCCTACTCGGTTGCTGACATCTCTTTGAGGCGCGCGTGGAACACGAACGCGCCGTCGACACGGCCTGTCGTCATAAGACGGCCGGACGGCGAGCTAGCCCATAACTCGCCGTCCACAGGCCCGCGCCTACGGTGGCCGGGAGCCACCACGTGACCCCCGACGCCCAGGGCGTCTCCCGCGGCGGCTGGGACGTGAGGTTCTTTCCCTCTCACGTCCCGCCACCTCCTTCACTAGCATGACTGCTTCACAGAAGGTGGTGACGGCTTCCCATTCCCTCTCGCTCCGGACCATGGCTTGAACCAGGGTCGGACGCGAGAGATCGCCGCCGCCAATCGCCGCTACAAGGACACGGCGGTGCTCCGCCCAAGCGGGGCAGACCTCTACGGTGTGCTCCACCGTGTCCTCCGGACGATCCTCGCAGTGGAAACACCCGGGCGTTTCCTCCCGCCCGATTCGGTGCAGGAACCTCCCGAAACAACCGTGTCCGGTGAGGATCTGCGTCAGGCGGTAGGTGAGGGCGCCGTGGCGCCTCTCTAACCACTCCTCAAAGAGGGGACTTATCGCCACAATGGTAGCGTGCCCTGCACGGGGTTGCATTAGTCGCTCTCTCCATGTCGCCATGAGATCACGCCGGAGGTCTGTCCGCTGAGCGGCAATTTGCCGCGGCAGCGGAGTCTCCCCCCGACGTAGTGCCTCCGCGCGCCATTCATGCAGGCGCGCGAGGACTATCGCCTCCAGATCCCATGGCGGCAATCCGGCAAGGAGGCTAGCCGCCTCGCCGGAGATCGTGCGGTACCCCCGGATTAGCCTTATGGCTATCACCTTTTGGGGCGCGTTCAGGTAGTGGGCGGCTTGCCGCCTCAAAGAACGCGCCCACACCGGGGCCCCGTAAAGGGCCATGGACCGCACGACCCCCGCGTATAGCCTCCGGCAGGAGGCGTTTGGACCCCTCAGGTTGGGCAAGAGCCGTTTGAAGGCAGCCCCTGTCCGTTCCAGTTTGGGAGCCAAACGTCGGAAGTGCTCCACGAATTTCCACCGGCTGTCGAGGACGAGTCCTAGGTACTTCAACGTCGACCCGACGCCGATGGAAACCCCTCCTGCCGTCAGTACGGATCCCGACGGTGGCGCATTCCGAGGCCCATGAAAACACATGGCCTCGGACTTGTGCAATGCCACCTCGAGACCCAATTGCCGGATCCTATCCACGACTATCGCAACCCCGCGTGTCATGTTTTCGGCCGCCGCCTCGTGCGACCTCCCTTGTGCCAGTACCAGCGTGTCGTCAGCGTAGCAAACTACGCTGACGCCGGTAGGGAGGTCGGCGCGCAGCACCCAGTCGTAACCGATGTTCCACAGGGCCGGTCCTAGAACCGATCCCTGTGGAACACCGCACGACATCTCTCGCCGGTTCCATTCTCCGCTCTGACCGGGGTAGATGACGGCCCTATCCGTCAAGTAGTCCCCGACCACACGACGAAGGTAGGTTGGCACCCGGTGATACCGGAGTGCCTCCCTAATGCAGCTCCAGGGCATGGAGTTGAAGGCGTTGGCGATGTCAAGAGACACCGCCAAGACGACCCCGCCCCGGGACACCGCGTTCCCCGTCGTGAGGGCTCTCACGCGCATGATGGCGTCCACCGTGGAGCGCCCCTTGCGGAAACCAAACTGGTGTTCCGCAAGATCCGGCCCCATCCCCGCAAGGTGCCCGGCAAGGCGGTTGGCAATCACTCTTTCGAAGAGCTTGCCCACCTCGTCGAGCAACACGATGGGCCGGTATGCGGACGGAGAGTCCGCAGGGCGCCCTGGTTTCCGGATGAGGACCAGCTTCCCCGTCTTCCAACGAAGCGGAAACTGGCCTCTCTCCAAGCATGCGCTTAGGAGCCCTTCCAGTCGGGGCCCGAGAGCCTCAGAGGCCAGGACCCAGGCTTTGCCAGGCAAGCCATCGGGTCCCGGGGCGGTGTTTCTGGCTTTCAGCCTGCGTACCGCCAGTCTCAGGTCTACCCCAGTCACCTCCGGAACGTCGTCAACGTCATCGGTGTGGTCCGCTTCCGGCACCGCACGCGGCGGCGGAGCCATAGGCGGGGGAGGATGCTCCCCTCGCGAAGGGAACAGAGCGCTCACCACGTCCTCCACGAGCTCAGGCCGGAGACTCTGCGTTAGCGGGGGGGCCCGGGTGCGGAGTTTGTCCCGCACCATCTTGTAAGGGCGCCCCCACGGATCTCCGTTCAGAGACTCCAGCATCTCCTCGCGGGCCAAATTCTTGGCCCGCCGGACAGCCTCTTGGAGGGCGGTCTTCGCCGCTCTGTACCCCTCGTACAGCTCCGCCTCAATGGCTGCCGCATCCGGAGGGCGGATGCGGAGCCTGCGATGCCTGGCGTACAGGCGCCGCGCGGCAACGCACGCCTTGCGCAGAGACGTCAGCTCTCGCGACCACCAGTACACTTGACGCCGGGCGCTTCCTGGCCGAACTCGGGGCATTGCTACGTCGCAGATCTCGGACATGGCCTCCTGGAACCAACCCACCTCGTTGTTGATGTCAGCAGGCCTGACTGGTGATGACACCCAGGCCTGCACGATCGAGGCTTCCAGGAGGAGCTCCCGGTCGAGCTGCTTCAGCGCCCATCGCGGACCACTCGGGGCCTGTAGGACCGGCACGCTTGAGGACTGGGTGGAGACGTCGAACCGGATGTACCGGTGGTCGGAATAGGTCTCCACCCCCTCCATGACGCGCCAGTCAACGACACGCGGCGACAGAGCGGGGCTGCCGAACGAGATGTCCACCACCGACTCGCCCCGCATCCGCACGCACGTGGGGACAGAACCCCGATTTAGGACGACCAGGCCTGTCTCCAGAGCCCAGTCCTCCACCATTCTACCCCGCACGTCCGTGTAACGAGAACCCCAAGCCAAGTTCTTGGCATTGAAGTCCCCGAGCACAAGCACGGGGAGGGAATGGCTTCCGATGACGACACTCAACTCCGTGAGGGAGTTGTGGAACTCGGCGAGAGTTCGGCTCGGGGAGAAGTAGACTCCCACTACAACGATCTCCCCGAACCGTGCTGCTACGCACCCCTGACCCTTCCTGACACTCTCAAGGGTCGGGGTACCGGCGGCGACCGACGCAATTAAGGTCACTGAGCCGCTAAGGTCCTCCACCCAGTCATCCCTGGGCGGGACAAAGTACGGCTCAGCGACCACGGCGATGTTAATCGACCACTGCGCCATGCTCTGGAGCAACAGATCCTGAGCGCAGGCGCAGTGGTTGATGTTCGCTTGGAGAAGGCGTAATGGGGCCGTTACTGGCACTCCATTTCAGCCCCCTCCCGGGCCCCCTGCGAGGGCCCCGCTGCGGAAGTTGCAGCAGTAGCGGCAGCGGCGGCGACAGTGGCGGCGGCTGCGGTGGTGGCGACGGTGGGGGTTTTGGCGGTGGTGGCGGAGGGCCTTCCCTTACCCCTGGCCTTGGCGGGAGTACCGCAGGACTTGCTCCCTGCCCGGTGATCGGCCGGCTTGCCAGCTGCCGCACATGCGGCGCAGCGCGGCGCGGCGGAGCAAGCCGCGGCCATGTGACCAGGCCGGCCGCAGCGGAAGCACAGGCCGCTGCGGTCCACCTCCGAGGTGCACCGGACCGACACGTGGTGCCCCACATGGCAGCGGAAGCACCTCAGAGGTATTTGCTTTGCCTTACGTAGAGATTCATCAATGATAGTTTCTGATATTTTAGCAAATAAAACACTTCTCATCCGCTGTATTCTATGGCAAAAATCTAAATAACTTTCACCCTTATTTATTCTACACGATTCTAACTCCATTGCTAAACAATCCTCTGTGCGTGGATCACCGAAGTGTTGGTTTAACAACTTCTTCAGCTCGTCCCACGTACCTATAGCTTCTCTTTCGCCTACCAAACTGGCTGCTTCGCCTGATAACCTACTTGTTACTACATGAAATAAATATTCATTTTGGGCTGCGGTTCCTAAGAACGTAGACAAAATGTATTCACATTTTTTTATAAATAAAGGCAACATTCTAGTGTCGCCGCTGAATATTGGTATGATGTTAACCAATTCCTGTGGGACACGGGTTACGTTTTCCATTGTGAAAAGTTATGAAAGAAACCAACGCGGAGAAAAAAAAATCACACTAATGTGCTACTAAACTATCACTACTCTAAAATATTAGTACAATTAAAATCTATGCAAATATTATTACGGCGTTGTCCAATCCCTAATAATACACAAACACATAGACTATTACAAGGTTGGGATATAGATGGAAGAGCTGAGAGGAAGGTGAAAAAGATTTACTCACAATTCCGCAGCTAGCTCCATGCTCCCTGAATTACTGCTGTGGCTGGTCCTCTTCCGTAACTCGAAGTGGCTTCTTAATGAATTTATTTGTTCGGCGATCTCTGCTAAACCGTAGACACGGACGTCGGCTACTCCACGTAGAATTGTATACACGGCAAACTGACTACAGAGATCCTACCGGCTGCGCCAATTAAGTAAGCGACAACGGAAGTATTTAAAATAACTTTATTCCGACAGAGTTACAGCGAAACAGTAATTAATTAAATCTAACAAAATATTGATCTTATATACTAACTTAATTGCTAACGTAGTACATGCACAGCGTGATCAGATTGACGCATGTTCTAGATAATTATAAATGCTGATCGCGCAGTGGGGAAATTGGGAAATAATAATCTAGTAAATACTTATTGTCTGACAAAGCTAATATTGGTAGGTTGGGGTTCCTTAACTCGTGCGTGGCCCACCGCGGCATATTCGTGGGTTAATATTAGTGTATAGCGTGTACCGCATGCACAGCGTGCATAGCGTTGACAGCGTTGAGCTATGTGAGCGCCTTATTCGAGCAAGCCACGTATGTACTAATGACGTCATTTGATGCGTAGCGTGTCCATGGTTTGCAGTGGACACAATCACATACATTAACACACGTGCGTAGCCTATTCGTGCGCCGCGGTGGGTTTGCGCCTTTATAGCAAATTGAGCGTAGTTCATAATTTTAAATGTAAACCACGCCGTGCACGAGGAGGAATTTTCTGTCGGATAAAATGAGAAATTTCTACACAAACTTTCATCCCGTATTTAAAAATCCAGAATTTTCGAAAATTCTTCCTTAGTGCTCTTACCTTCATTATGCAAGGAACTTGTAGAACATTTCATGCTTCTACAGACCCAGTGAATTAAGCTGCGAGTTGTGCCTCAGTAGGAAAGTGAATGAATTTTTGGAATTATATTAAGAGATGCATTTACTAATTAATGTAGAATTAAGACCAAAGACCTACTTAACGTTCTGTTTAATTTTAAGAAAAAGGTATTTGGTCATTACCTAGGACTAAACAACCTAACTATTTATTTGACCTTTTTATTCAAAAATTGTATTTACTGCCTCGTTGGTCCAGTGGTCACAAACGCGACTGCTGAGCATGAAGTCCTGGATTCGATTCCCAGGTCGGGCAAAGTGTTATTGGGATTTTCAATCAGGAATTTCTCAGTAGCAGCCACGGAGTCTGGATTTGTGCCTGGTTGATGGCAAAAGCTTGTTTCCTGTTAAGTGGGACTTAAAGATAACTGGCGAAATGTGGGTGTACTATTAAATACAACTCTGCCTACAACCCTTCGGGAATTACCGGCGCGACGTTATGTTTGTACCAATTTCGACAAAACGGTAGATTTTTGAAAGATTTAAAGGTTTTGTACTACTTAGGCTAGTCTAAATTCCACAAATTCTTAAGTCTATATAGAAGAAACACGTGCAAAAAGAATGTCAAACCAATAAGCTAACACTTCCCTCTTACTCAATCGTTAAATAATCGTAACAAAATTATTCCATACCACACATTTGTACCTGGAAGCTTGCCAACAGCGATTTACAATTGATATAGATCCGACCTTAAGTCTGCAGACAGTTCGTAAAAACGATCATTTAGAATATATCCCGGAAGAATGTCGGTAATAAAACAGATTAGTATATAAGTAAATATTGAGAGTAATTTGTTGATGTATTTGACGCGGGTTTGTCTGCGAATTTTGTGAGAAAATGGCAATTAATGACTTATGAAAACGCTTTTGTGAATAGATTTTATATATTTTGCTCAGCATATTCTTAATAACATTTGTAGTAGTTAAGACTAGTTTTGTGAAATCTATTCGACTGGGCCATCACCAAAAACTAGCCCTTCGAAGAGCTCACACTCTACAACCAAGTAATCGAATACATGGAACATCCTAACCCGCACTGAGCCCGCGATTACAGTCTTCTCTTCCAGAGGGGTGGCCTTTGTCCCAGCAATGAGAATCATTATAGGCTGATTATACTAAGTAATCTATGTCAGGCATCAGGTTTTGTTATGGTCCAAAAATGAGACACTAGTTTTGTCTGACCTTAATATTTGTTTCCACTTTCCTATAATAGAGGGGTATCCCTGACCACCAGAGCTACGTCCTTTTATAAAAGCTAAAACTTTTTCTGTAAAAGTACGTTAATATATATATATGAACAATAGAATAATATGAAAAGTCGGTCGCGGTGGTTTTTGCAGATACCAGGTAACAAAAATAATTGAATGTCTTTGTCAGGTAACAAAGGTGTACGAAATAGCTGCTAAGTTACTTCATAGCATATTTTTTTTATATTACTTATGGGATAGTATGATGATTCACCACCTCCACTGCCAGATACTTTGTGTGGAGGAATACCCGCGCCAGACACCTTAAAAGTATGTTAAATTGTGAGTGATTTATACTAACCTGTGGACCACCTAAACTATCGTACTAAGTGAAGTAAAGTACATGTGCGTAGCTTAACCACGGGCTACTTAACATGGCGTCTTAATAAAGGTCAACATGACGTTTTTACACTACGTTACGGTGAGGTTAAAATTACCCATTTTATTTATACAAAATTTGTTTTAGCCGGACATGCCAATTTCGAGAACATATAGATATTTAGCTCTTAGCTAATACACGTGGGAGGTGGAAAAATGTTAATACCTAGATGAATGATATAAACTAGGCTTAATGGCGTGTTGGATTAATATCTTGGATAGTACGTGGTACGAGAGAAAAATACTTACTAGTCGAAAATACGTGTACCTATTTCAGAAGAATTAGTCATGGAAATATTTTTTTCCAAACGTTTCATATTTCTTACAACAACTTAGGTGATTCTTACATGACGCCGCTCGTCCGCGCGGTCGGACGGTGAAGCGGATATCACGTCGCATTGACTTGTCTGAACTCCGTTGATCTCT